>OV884005.1:14148625-16560581 GCA_930367185.1 Myathropa florea
GGGCAGGGGTATTTCGACCCAGCACAAGATACTTCGAACCCATGGGGAAACGCAACAGCGTCTTTCAACCAGAAATCTATGCCATAGACATATGCGTTCAAATCAATCTCAATTCGAGCTATACCAACGGCGACATAGCAATAATGTCAGACAGTCGAGTTGCTATTACGGCACTAGACTCCTACATCATCAAATCTAAGCTCGTGTGGGAATGCCTACAGAAGCTTATACAGCTGAGTGGGAGAAACAAAATAAAACTCTACTGGATAGCTGCCCATACGGGGATGGAAGGCAATGAAATGGCTGTCTCCCTGGCAAGGAAAGGAGCACCATAACCCATCACATTCTGTCCTCAGAGAACAATTCGCCATCCCCCTTTATCTATCTCCAGATGTGTGTACTGAGATAATTGGGGTCCTTTTCATTTTGCGCCGCCTTAAACGTGGACTTCCTCTTCTGTGTTATTGTGACTGCTTTGATTAAAAAAATCACTGTTTCAGGTTCATGCTCGGAATAGACGACCCGAAACTATGTTATCCATGTGTTCTGTATGGCCTTGGCATACTCTTATAAGGCGTTGATTCCGTAGACACCTGATAAGGCTCAAGTTATGTTTGAATCTTCTCCTCCAATCGCCACCAAAGCAAACAGGACCAAACATCTTACGCACAACTTTTCCTTAAAAAAATACCAAGAGCTTCTTCATCTGCTTTCGATATCTTCCATGCCTTTACACCGCAAAGCAGGACTGGGATAAACAAGCTCTTGCACAAAGTTAGCCTGGTTCTCTGTGAGAAGGATCTTTACTCAATTTGCCCCAAGAAACAGAGAGAGAGTTATCCTGCTTTTGATACCCGTATTGATGGTGTTATCACTAGCTACCGCAAACCAGAGGTAGATAAAGTCCGTGCCTTTTAGCCTTAAAATTCTCGTCAAGTGGTCCTCTTTCGAAGGCAGTACATAAACGGCATTTCATTAAGCGCTTCCTATCTTCAGATTTAAATAAAACAAAGTGTGTGTGAGACATCGTCAAAATTTTTTTATTCGTTTGACAGGCCTATCGATGCCAATATGCATTGAATATAACATCGTTCATCATCATCATCCGCCACGGCTTGTCGGGGTGGCGCGCATTCGAAATGTCCAATTTGCCATGACTCTGGCGCATAAATCAGACGGAATTTGACCGACGACATGGGTTATGTTGGCTTTGAGGGCCGCTGTGGTTTGTGGCTTATTCGTATAGACCTGCGATATCAGAAAACCCCACAAGAATAAGTCTTGCAGGGTAAAATCGCACGATCCCGGTGGCCAGTTCAAATCACCTCCACGTGAGATGACCATGCCCTCGAATCGCTGGTGCAGAATTTCCAAAGTGACGTGAGCTGTGTGGCACGTAGCGCCGTACAGTTGAAACCACATGTCGTTGGTGTCCATATCACCCAAATCAGGCCAAAAGAAGTTGGTAATCATCGACATACCGCGCTCGCCGTTGACGGTGATAGCCTGGTCACGTCGTTTTCAAACAAGTACTCGTATGGAACGATGACGCCGCGCCGGCAGCCCACAATCTACACCAAATAGTGATTTTTTCGGGATGCATTGGACGCTCTTGGATCTCATGTGTATTGGTATCGTCCCAAATTCGACAATTTTGCACCCATTCACCCAGAAGTGGTCCTCATCGCTGAAGATGATTTTTCGATAAAAATTAGGGTCAGTTTCCAACTGTTCCAGAGCCCGAGCCCATTCTGCGTACACATGTCGTTGTCTATGGTCTAGTCATTTACCTTCAGCTCCTTGGTGAGTTGAATTTTGGACGGGTGGAGTAGCAGGCCCAAGTCAGGACACAAAATTCGCCAAGTTGTAGTCTGCGAAAGGCCGAGTTGTTGTGAGCGATGCGAATTCGACTGCCTCCACACTCTCACAGACAGCGACGATGTTTTCGCAAATCTTGCGTTTCATCGACGTATAGATCTTCTGACCTGAGGACGGACTCTGTTGCCATCGGTGGTCTTTGCCTGTCGTCATCAACGTTAACAATGACGTCTGTCTTTATAACTTTCTGTCGGCCTTACGGATGGACTCTTTCGGCCTGACGACTACCTTTTACATTCCGAACGACTGCCTCTGTCTTGCGTGACGACTGCCTCCGTCAACCAAAAAAAAAATGTCCCAGTCGGGACTCACGATAGCGTCCCTCGTCCCTAACAATTTACGTCGTCAATCCTGACGTTCATGACTATGTCGGTCCCTTCTTGTGGCCTTTTTGGGAACAACGATTTTTTTGGCTTCTCGGTGACCTCTGTCCCTTTTTATGACGATCTCACGATCTTAACCACCTAGTCAACATCAGAGAATTTAGTCAGTCTTAACAACCTCAGTATACTCAGACAATATACGACTGGATGGCGACAGTCGACGTCATAGAGTTACCAAGTCTGAAACTAAAACAGGGTGAAGGTAGGCGCTTGGTAACTTAAACCATTGGGGGAAAAAGGTTCAGATTTAAACCAAAGAAGTATAAAACTGCTAGACATTTAAAACGCGTGTAAGGAGATCGGCGAAAACGACTGGATGGCACAGTTGGTTAAGTGCCTGCCCCAAGAACGAGGGGTCCCAGGTTCGAACCCCAGCGAAATCGAATCTGGTCCAGTCACCATTTGCCGTTGGGATCAAATTAACGGCACTGGAGTAGTTTGCTACCTGGCAGTACAATGGACCAGTTTCAAGTCTGAGTGCTCCAGTAGTGTTTCAAAAATAATCCGAAAGAAAAAAAAAGGGTCTTCCAATATGGATTTCTGAACTTTGACAGTTGATAGCGGCCATGTTGTTGAAGCTACATCTGTCAAATTGGTTGTCATTTATTCAGTCTGTACGTCGCAAATTCGACGCCATTTCGACGACATACTTTATGAGCCCTACGCGATGTAGCAGATACAAGTTATGGGTCCTACGCAATTTCAAAAATGGATGCCGTGGTTGCGACGCGATGTCGACGACGAACGTCTTGGATCCGACTCAATGTACATAGATGAGGAACAGAAAAGTCTAAAGTCACCGAACTACTAAAGGGTCTTCCAGTAAGAACTTCCGAACTTTGACAGTTGTTAGCGGCCATGTTGTTGAAGCTACATCTGTTAAATTGCCATACATCTGTCCAATGTGGCGTCAGCTGTGTGGCACGTAGCGCCGCCGTCCTATTGAAACCACATGTCGTTGATGTCCATGTCATCCAATTCAAGTCAAAAGAAGTTGGTAATTATCGACCAACGAGCATAGCACTCGCCGTTGACGGCCAACGTCGTTCTCAAAGAGCACTCGAATAGACCGATGATGCCGCCAGCACGAAATCCAGACCAGACAGTGAGTTTTTCGCTATGCATTGGACGTCCTTGGATCTCATGTGGCTTAGTATCGTCCCAATTGTTCATCGACAATTTTGATTGTTGACGTACCCAGTCGTACAGAAATCGCTGAAGATGATTTTTTGATGAAAATTAGGGTCAGTTTCAAACAGTTCCAGAGTCCATTTAGCGAACACACGTGTCGTTGTCAACGGAGCTAGTTCTCACCTTGCATGGGAATCAAGTCCACCTCGCGGAAAGTGGCCTTAGTTCCCACCTTGCATGGGAATTAAGTCCACCTCGCAAGAAAGTCCACTTCACACTTCAAGACTTCTAACAAATCTTCGAACCCAGTCAAGAACGCCACCGTTTCGTTGCAAATCTTTCCACGTTGGCGTCTGAAAAATGTTGCGACTTTCTTGAACTTCACGCTTTCAAGCAAAATGAGAACCAATTTATCAAGACTTGGCGAGCACTGAACACACCATATTTTCGAAACCAAAACAACACGCTTGGGGAAATGCCAGAGACCGTGTGAGGCCACCCACATCCCACATCGTACAAGAAATTATGTCTCTTACACACCAACCGACATCCAGAGGCAAACAACCTAACCCCCAACGAAATCAGCCACCCCCACAGACGTCTCCCGAAGGAGCTCCAAAGAGATTGCCGCCCACATTCAATTCAATGCCAGACCATGAAAGCAATTAGAGTAACATGCGCATCATTCCCCGCCACCTACCGCCCCACGCATCAATTCTCAGCCGTGATCCGCTTGCAATCAAAGCAAGGGCAAGTCACTTCCCACCATTTCGCACCCTCACCCACCCCCACCCACACCAGCCGCGAAAACGAAAACATTAGAAACGTGCCAACATTACGGAATTAATTCATAAAACCACATCATGGCCCCACCCCCACATCAGTCACTTCCTGAGTCGGCAGTAAAAATTCGGCTTCCGCCCGCGGCAAGCCCCAGCCCACGGGCCCCAGGTGAGGGAGCGCTTCCGACAAGAACCTATCATCGCTCAAACGCTGCAAATTGACATTTGCAAATATCCTGTTCCCAGGATTACCGCACGACACCGATGGAGGATGTAATAAACTACGACGAACACACTCGCATCGGTATCGGCGAAATAAAATAAACCCCTGCGGCGACAGAGGGGTGGGCGGGGACTGTGTGTAGCCATGATCCAAGGACGTATGCATGTGGAACGCCAGCGGAGCGACAAACAAAAACACGCCATTTTGTTGCCCATTAAAAATCTAATGCTCAAAAGTCTTCCCGGTACCTTGCTCCCCTCTCCCTCACACACACCCACACACACGGAGAGCCACACAAGAGACGGCACATCCTGACGCAAGAAGGAAGGGAAAGTGCTGGGCCTTTCATTTTCACTCAACTAAACGCCACATGCTGCTGGGAAGTGTGCCAGGAGGAGACTTAGTTTTTTCTGATGTATTATCCGCTTTTCCTTTTTTTTCCCCGTTTTCCGTTTTTTTTGTTTGCCCGAACTACATTTATCTGCGCATCCAATGGGTTGTGTGCGAGTGTGTGTCCTTTTTGTTTGTTTGCCCTGCCTTCTTGCATAATGCCTGGCGAAGGGAGAAGGGGGAGATGGATGGCGATGCCGAGCCGAACACCGAGATTCCTTGTTGTGGAAGCAATTTGGTGGCGCAAAAAGGATCCCTGATTTTATTGAGAAATATCCATCAATTTGACTTTGATTCGAATTAAAATTCAATCCGTTTTCCAGTCGTTTCACCAGAGCACGGGGAGGTGGGGGGGGGGGGGAAGGATATTTATGAGGGGACTGCAGAAGGGATGAATTCAATTTTAGGTAACCAACACCTGAGGTGAACCACACTGGTGGAGACTGGTGGAGACTCCCCGAGTTTTTGTTAGCGACGGCAAAGGGACTCTTCATTTTGCAGTCGTTTAAGTCAAAATGGTGTAGGGGAGGGGGTTGAGGGCGATCAATCTTGAGTGGAACCATTTTTTGTGTTGCTTCCCGCACCAGATGGAGTCGCAATCAGGCAGCTATCGAGGCGGAAGTTGATGTAACGAAGCGGGTGCTCGAAGCAGTCCGACGGTGAACACTGCAATTCATCCTCTGCTGGGAAGCGTTGAAGGCAGAAGGGAAATGGACAGTCGATAAATGTTCGTGGCCCTTCTGAAATTGAATAGAAAGCTGGACGATTTGAGCAGAAAAACAATTCCACAGAGGATATTAAGTGCATTTCGAAACGAAAGAGAATGGGAAACGCAATGTTTCATTCTGACATTCCTACCAAAACCATTAGCCAGTGCAGGATGATGATGAAGAACTATTGCTGGTCTATCAACGCCGGCAACGAACTTGCCGACATCTTCCACTTCATAAAAGTGAAAACACAAGGCGACGGGCTGTCATTTGACCACTTTTACATCGCCTTTAAAAAGTATGGTCCGAAAATACTCTGAAGCCCGATCTTTCAACTGTCTGATTGCTTGCCCACGCGGATTGGAAATGAACCGCCTATGTGACCAGTCAGAATGATACGGAGGCGGGACGACTGGATAGCGACGACGACTGATGCCGCTGCTGACACTATCACGAACATCATTCTGCTCGGTATGAGATCCTTCATTCCTCACAGAGTGAAGAGTATCAAACCCAAAGCAAATGCGTGGTATGACTCGAGCTGCAAAAGGCTATCAGGTTGAGGGAGCTGAGTTTCCAGAGTTACAAAGCCAACCCTACTGAGGAAAACCGGAAATGTTCAAACGGGCCAGAAATGACTGCAATGCACTAATAAGACGTGTGAAATTCTCCTATGACCAAAAGTTGAGGCAAAAAGTGCTACAATGTCCCAAGGGTAGGTAGGTAGGAAGGTGATAGGGTGCCCTTGCGGCCGGGTCGGGGCTCACTGAGACCAACAGTTGAGTTGTGCCTTATATCCCGTGAGACCTACACTTTTGCTGCTTATTAGAACCACCCAGATTGTTGTATATATCTCAGGAGGTGCTTCAGCTCTTTTTTTTCCAGATCCTCCAGCTCGTCGAAGAAGTTACTGCCTAGTGTTAGTAGTCTCCTTCCCCGTAGGGCTGGACAATCGCATAGCAGCTGGCGGACGGACTCTATTTCCTCCTCGTCCCTGTAACTTCTACAATAGTCGCTATGGGGGATACCTAACCTTCTGGCATGGGTGCCTATCGGACAATGTCCGGTGAGAACTCCCACCACTGTTCGTATATCCTTGCGACTTAGGCTAATCAGTGGCAATGATTTCCTCCTGTTCAACATCGGCCATAGGGCTCTCGTCGTTGACCCAATGTCCAGATTCAGCCATCGCGCATTTTCTCTTTCTAAGGCTTCGTCCTCTATTTCCTTCCTTAGGAAACTTAACGGCATATTGACATAAGGTAGTGCTAGAGATTTATCTAACTCTGAGCCCTCCTTTGCTGACACGTCTGCTCTCACGTTTCCTTGAACTCCTGAGTGCCCCGGTACCCAGCAGAGAGTCACCGTGTTTAGCCTGGAGATTTCGTTGACGTTCTGTCTGTATAGCTTGGCTAGTTTCGACTTTACGATATCCGGCGCTATGGCTCTTATAGCCGCTTTGAGGAAATCCCTTTTGCGGCGTAGGCCCTCAGAGATCCTTCTCCTTCGCGGTGGCACCTCCGGGGTACTCTCTCTATGTTTGGGTTCCGCAAGTAGTTGCTCTTCCAGTTCCATAGAGATTTCCTCCTCTAGGAACCGCCTCCGTTGAGGCGGTGCCGTGAACGAAGGCCATATGAACTAACGCCATAATGGCGTTAATTCGCATTTGAAAGTGAATTAACGCCATTATGGCGTTAGTTCATATGGCCTTCGTTCACGGCACCGTTGAGGCTTCGTGCACCAGAATCGCATCGAGATTGTCCGCAAGCAGTGCCTCTATCTCGAAAGCGGCCTTTGAGGATGAGGTTTGTGTATCCTCGTGCTTATTCTGTTGTTGTTGTTGTTCTTGTGTTGTTTGTGCTTTGCTTGTTATAGTGTTTGTATGTTCCATTTTTGTTTTTCGATGTTGGTCCCACGAGTAAGGCCGGAAAAATATAGGTCCGCCATGGCAGCGCCGCCATATCTGAGTAAGGCTGGATACAACAGACCATCGCCATGGCATCTGAGGCGATTAGTTCCTTTCGCTGACAAAGACTTGACTATCCTTTTACCTACATCCCTCACACAACCTAAAGAACAACCATATAGAGGCACGGGAGGCTTTCCAAAAGTTTCGTTGGCCACACTTTCAAGACTTAGGCTACACAGTGCCATCCCTTAAGCAAAGTCAACATATTCCCAAGACCTCACGAGCTAACTTCCTGTTTCATTGTCACACTCACTGAAGCAAACACAGCCAAAGGCAGTCCTTCTTAGACACACGCACACACAGCGAGAGAAAAAAAACTGAAAACTCATTTCTGTAGGTCACAGTATGCCTCCTTTCTTGACCCCGCTCATTATCCGTTCTAGATCGAACCACCCAGCACGTTCTGATCGATCGTTCGATTCGTCGACAACAAGACGACGAATCCCCCTCCGACCCACTGACATTGAACTCAATCAAAAGACACCTCCAAAGATCCTTGCCAGTAGCGCAATTGCCTAATAGTTGCATAATGGCTTCCTCCTCGAAAGCCATTTTCACCGAACAACAACGATGTCAACGACGATGACGACTGCGACGAGTCGTCGTCCCACCGACACGGCAACAGCGAAAAGAACCGCCACAAAGGAGACCCCAAGAGGAGACCAGGAACAACAAGAGACGGCAATCAACTAGACCAACACGAAAAAAAAAAACAAAAAAAAAAGAAAGAAATCAACCATCCAACCATCCAACCATCCCGACCATTCCGACCCAATGCGGCAAACATATTGTTGACGACGGCAAAGTTTATCCACGAAAACTGTGGGGCCACACCAACAAAATACCGCTCTCCACCAGAATGCAGTAGAATCGATTTCTACTCAAGAAAATTGCTCTGTTTTCCCGTCGCAGACACTCGAAGCCACCACCACTCGAAGCCAGCACACACGTCCCCGCCGAACCTGCTCACATCATCTTCAGGTCGACCCGTTCGCCCGTTTGCCCGTTCGCTCGCTCCGGCCCCCCCAGGAGGGCACACACACGTGCAAATGGCAGCGGCACTCCAAAATGGAAACCGGAACAGTAATATTCGCTTAATTCATTGCTTTCGACTTGCTCACCGGGGGAGGGGACGGATATCTGTGTATCTGGGCATCCCTCCGCCCAACCCCTCGGCTTCCGTTAATTTCATTTCGTCTCCCGTGTGATGTATCGGGGTCACTGCAGTGGAAACGGGCGGCAGTCACTTGGCCGTGTGTGTGCAGCGCTTGATGTGTTTTCGGGATTCAGTTGGAGGTGGACTGGGAAGACAACAGACGACCGAGCAGCAGCTGAGAGGATGACTGGAGGATCCCTGCTGAATGGCTGACTGGTGGATAACTGGAGTGGAACTAGGTTAAATGGTGGGCCGGGCGGAAGTGCTCGGCAACTATTGGAACGGACGAGAGTGGAATAACTAAGCAACTTCTGCTGCTGTTGCTGGTGCTGGTGCTGGCTCTGGACGTGTCAATTTTTCATTTATGAGTTCTAATTGGTTGTTGCTCTGCTCAGTTGATTCAATGAGACAAGGCCAATGAGGGGGGAGGGGGGTACTGCTTCTCGGCCTCCGTCGGTGAATCAGAGGTCAATTGAGAGAATCAAATCAGAAGACGTCGTCGTCGGCGTGACGTGCGACGTTCATTTAATTAGTGCATGAATTTTGATTGAGGCGATCGAGTGGTCTTTGCAAGGCGACATGTCTCCGCCTCAGATCGGCGGTCGATGGAGTGTCGTTTGATTGCCCGAGAATAACCACTAGCCACTGGAGGCTTTTTCAATTTTCTTTCATCAGATAAGAACGGGGTCAATAAGGAAGTTGTCTTTGGAAATATTTGCTCAATGAGACTGTTTTTCTTTTGACAGACTCTGTGTGTGATGGACTTGACCGTGACCGCATTTCACTAGGAATTTCAGAGGCAATTGACAGAAATGAGAGAGGGAAAGGCTTGCTGTTGATGGCTGGAAGAATATCTGTCGAGATGAACTTTGAAGAAATTGTGACTATGGGCAGATTTACAACGGAGCTTCCTTAGTCCCTCCACTCCAGACCTGGAACCTGTTTGAAACTGATTGGTGGACGATGATCAAGGCTGTATGGTAGTTTTACACCGGTTTTGAAAAATAGCGACTTTTCAAAAATTCGAACGAAACCTGACGTCAGATTGAATGAATGTTGTTGACTTTAGAGAGGTCACTTCTGACGCATAGTCACAAAATAAATCAAAAAGTCTCTAGTTCAACAAGGGAAAGGGAACTTGTCAGGAGAGTGGAGAAGAACAGTTTCTAAAGAGGACAAGATTGGGCAGGAGTTGTCCGCAATTGAGGAGACCTATAGGTGAAGGTGAAGGTGGTGAAAATTAAATCTTGTACAGGGTGCGCAATCTTTTGTGTCGGTATATAAACATTAAATAACTTTGACATTTATCCGATTAGCTTCTTCTTTTTCTTCTTTTTAGGGCACTACAATCCGAGGTGGACCTGGGCCTCATTCAACATTAACTTAAGTTTTTGAAATGTAAATTCAGTACAATTTTATCACGAATCGCTTCACAACGAAACAACGCGCCGAAACAGCGACGCCTTACTTATAAAATAATCATTGAGTTGTTTTAACTCAAAGTGCATATCGTCGAGAATATCGTGGCCAATGAGCACCGTCTGACAACACTGTTCGTCGTTTCGTGTCGAATTTTGTTGAGCACTGAGCACAGTGGGAGATCGTCGATATGCCGTCCATCAACGCCCAAGACGTTCAAATGAACTGGTTAAAGCGGTAAGAGAGAGTGTTGCCGATGAAGCTAGTCCTAAACAACGAACATGCTCGCCAAACTAGCTTGTGTTCGCCGAACTTGCTCATGCTCGCCGCATTTTCGTCGTGTATGGGCTGGTTTGCGAGCCGCTCGCTGTTGGCGAAAAATTTCGATTTTGTCGTGTTTGTTGACTTTGATGTTCGCCGTGTAGGGCCACGTTCGCGAGCAAATCTCATTTTTGCTGTGAACGTCGCCGAGTGCATATCGCGGATTAAGCACAATGTCAACAGTCAGCCACGATTTTATCGAGGAATTCATCACTTGCGCTTCCCTATCACACATGTTGACGGTTTGAAGAAGCGACACGAAATGAATGTTCACCAAATGTGTTCGCCGTGTAGGGGATAACGCAAACGAGTAAGTTCGGCGAGTATGTTCGTCGTTTAGGGCTACCATAAGCCACATGTGTCGTATCGTCACCACGCTCAACATTTTTTTCAGTGGAACCACATTGTCGTGCATGTTGAAGGATGATTTGCATTTGTTTCCGTATAAAGTGCAACTCACTTAAAGAATATTGCCGACAGACCGTCCACGTCGCTAAGAACAGGGCCAAACAGTCGTTCGAATGTTTGACACTGAAACTGATTTTTGGAAGCCAATCTGGTGACCAACGCTTGTTTTTAAGATAGAATAACAGGCCGAAAATATTTTGGAAAAGATATCTCAAACGATATACTCTACTTAAATGGGCAACAGTTAAACGACGTTGAGACCAAATTAGATGCATTTAAAAAATTTTACGCTTCGCTGTGCTCAGCGCCACAAGATTTTCCTTCAGTTGATCAAGAATTTGAAAGTGAAGTTCATTCAGTTGTAAATGATTTCAAAACTACACATTTGAATAGAAATTTAACTGAATTTAGTTCTATAAACAAGGCGACAAGCGCTAGTTTGTCCGTATTTACAACACCGGCACAATAAGTACTCTTAGAGCTGCTCTTAACAACAAAAAATCTACTGGTTCTGATCGAATAGCAATTTTCATTCTGAGAAAATCTTTAATTTTCAATCATTGCATTAACAATTTTTATTTTTCTCGAATTTGGAAGGAAGCAAAAATTATTCCAATAGCAAAGTCTCTAGCTGCAAGGGATGTCAAAAATGTTCGTCCTATTTCACTCCTTTCTAATATTGGAAAACTTTTTGAAACAGTTCTCTCAGAACGCTTAAATCGCTTTAGTGAAGAAGCAGAAACTGTACCAAATACTCAATTTGGTTTCGAAAATGGTAGTTCAACCGAACATTCACTACTCCTAATCACACCTTGAGGAACAAGAAATGTACAATTTGCTTATAGATCTTGAAAAAGCCTTCGACTCAATATGACACGACGGACTGTTGTATAAACTTTTAAGATTTAGATATCCTGATTGGCTTATAAACATCATATCTAGCTTTTTGGCCAGTAGAACTTCTGCTATTTGAATCGGATCCGAGAAATCGGAACCCTTTCTTGTCTTATCGGGTGTTCTGCAAGGATCAATTCTCGGCCCATCTTTGTTCAACATATACCTTTCCGACTTGCCGCTCTCACATCCTATCATGGATGAGGCTGATGATGAGAAATGGAGGCTTAAGATTAATACTGGAAAGTATGGTCTTACGTGTTTCAGGAATTCTAGCGGTAAGGGACAATATTTCGCGGCCAAAGAGAGTAAATACATTTTCAGAACAGATTCTTATTTAATAAACATGCTAGAAAGACTCTTCAGAAGTCAAAAATGGTCTCAATAAAGTTGAAACCATTGTTTAACTCTTAAAAAATTTTTAGGGAAAACAAAATCCCTTATGTATAAATACTCACATATGGATTTCCGATCTGGTTTACAATTTCACCATATAAAGAAATGGAAACTTTTGAAAAGAAAATTTTAAGATACTGCTGTAGCAAATTCGGAAAACCTGACAAAAAATTCTACTCTAATTAAGTCCTACACGAAGCGACGTGTTGGTCGCACCTCCTATGATTTACCAAATGAAATTGCTTTTAAAAAAGATCGAAAGAATAGGTTCACATCCAAATCCAATTGTTAGATCCTGAATTGAATCTCATGTCTCAAGTTTAAATGACAATTACTGTCTATCATCATTTAATTTATTACATGATCTGTCTATATCAGCACTGAGACAAGATACAAGTGCGACTATCTCGTTGCCTTTTTATAAAAAGCATCCACACAACTTTCGAGGATGATATTGATCTCATCTCATCTCATCTCATTTTCAATGACCCGCATGTTCCACTAAAGGGGTCGCGGGGGCAATGCCCGAACGAGAGATCTCCAGGCCACTCGATCCTCCGCCATCGACTCTAACTCATCAGGAGCTATGCCCAAGCGCAACCAGGCGAGTGTTTGGACTTGGTCCAACCATCTCATCCTAGGTCTGCCAAGCGGTCGCCTACCTGATGGAATCGCATTCAAGGCACGCCTCGGAAGTCGTGATGATGGGGACATTCGTGCCACGTGACCAAACCAACGAAGTACAGCCCTTTCCGTTCGAAGAAGCAGCTGCCCAACATTGAGTTCCCCGCGCACTGTCGTGTTTCTCACCCTATCCCGGCGAGTAATTCCCACAACAGCACGAAGAAATCTCATATCGGCAGCTTGTATTCGCGATCTTATTCTTTCGGTCATTATGATATTGATTTTAAATAAAATAAATGCATGAATTGTTACATGAACGTTTGTACTGTTGCATGAAGTTTTCAATATTCTTTGAATAGTATAAGAAATTATACTCATCCTTACGGGTATTTAAAGCTTCTGATCCCACTCTTTGTATGTTTCTTTCTACATAGTCTAAATTCAGGATTGCTTCAAGATTTGATTTGTTTTTTTTTAAATTATAGGTTATTTTAGGTCCTAGTCATAAGTTAAGTCGCCTTTATGAACAAATATTGAGAAAATACACCGGGAGCAATTGTATATAAAAAAAGCTTTACAATAAAAATTGTATTGAAGTAATAATTTAAAATATAGATATTTATTCGAAATATCTATATTAACACGTCGAAAGACAAATTTTAAGGGAAAATATGTGTAACTTAGAGCGCCCGTATAGGGCAAGTAAGTTAGGATAAGATAATTAGGTTAGTTAAGCTAGTTTTAAGCGTTTTTTGTCTAGCAAGTAAGAGTAATGGGAAAAAAAAATAAAAATAAAATGCAAAAAAAAAAATAATTTAAATATCATATATATATTTAATTAAGTCTAGTTTAAGTCGGACATATCTTTAAGTCGACCAAATTGTTAATTCTTATAAAGTTAAAAGTTATTTATACTGATTTTTTTATAATGACTCAATAAACTAAACTTAGCTAAACTAAAACTAATTTAGTGACCGACTCCATTTCACCCTCTTTGGTGCCGTTATCAAGCAAAACTTCCGCATTCGGGAAACGAAGATTCATGAAGCACCATTGCATGCTCAAAAATTGACCGTTTGGACCAGCGTTTGCCCCAAAACCATCAATAGGACATTTTTCTTCAGAGTATTCGAAATTGTCGATAGGAGTCGACGTCAGTGAGTGTTGGCTCATTATGTCTGCCCATAAATGTGTGAAAAAGATCCAGACGGTTAATGGTTTCAACAAGACGGTGCGCCATGCCAACACTGCACATGCAGTTTCTGCGACGAAAATTCCCTGTCGAAAAATGTTACGCGAGACACGCGTCAAACATCTTGGACGTGCGAACATTCAGAGGCGCAAAAGTCAACTCTGAACATTTTCTGTTTGCAGCAAGATTCAGAGACCGATGTCATAAAGCTGCACCAGCCAACAAAGAGAAGCTTCGATATTGGACGACTGACCGCACCGGAGACTTCCAGAGCCTGCGAAAAGCAACTTGGCGAGAGACTCTATGGTATGCTTACGTCAAACACAAACGTCAACAATATGTAGGTGCATTGGCGCTCAGCCACAGAGCAAGTAGCCGAAACCATGCTACACCATTCCCCACCATCACCAAGAAAACCGTGGTACAATAGAGAGTGTAAGGAGGAAAAAGCTGCAACCAACGCAGCATGTCGAAGCCGCTGAAACGAAAAACCACAGCAGCGCAAGAAGATTTTTGAGCAAAAAGAAGGGAGAAGAAGAAACGCCGAAAGAAGAGGTTTCTCGGTGCCTCCCAGCTCAAGGATATCGAGGAGTCTAGGGACAAACGAAAAATAAGGGCTGCTTCAAAAGGCCGTTCCATGGATCTTTTAGAGTCACAGGTCTTAAAATTTTCTTTTCAAAAGCTTCCATTTCTTTAGATGGTGAGATTGTAAACCAGATCGGAAATCCATATGTGAGTATGGATCTAACCAAGGTGAAACGCTAAAGGTTTCGAAAACAGCTTCGGTCGGTTTCAAATAAATTTTCACTGTTCACTGGAGGTAGAGTGATGTAGACATTTCAAGTCGCCTTGGAGAGGCTTTAAGATATAGCTTGACACGAAGGATCCCAGTGAAATGTATCCGTGTTCCCCGTCACCATATGCGATGACTGTCAACTTACGACAACCAGTCGCTTGTAAGCCTCAGCCAACTTCATCCCTTCCCCCGCTTTCCAATCGCAGTTTGACACAGAGAAGCAAATCTGAAAGAGAAGATTCCCCAAAAACAGTCGAGAACCTGGCAAAAATGATGAAGCCTCCTCCCACCTCCAACCCACCTCACGGGCTAATCAAACCAATGCGTCATCCGTGAGACGAGCAAACCCCCAATCGCTCCAATTGATGTCACCAGAGATTAACCAAAAGGAAGGATTGCGTAACCGAGAGAGGGGGAATATTTCACTAATTGAAACCGACGCTACGACGCAGAGGAACTGTTTAATAATAGAAACAAGCCGCTGTACAATCCATCCGAGAGCGAACAATGGAAGCTGGAATATGAAATGGGGCGCCGCTGGCGGAGGGGTGCAGGATGATGTTCCTTGTTATTTATCATTTCGAAGACGGATTGTTTCGAATGACAGCCGGTTAATAACCACGCCAGTCCGACTGGCAAGGACGAAGCAGGAGTAGTGAACGACTGCGGAACTCAGCGGAGGGAAAAGGAGGTTGGCCCGCAGAAACTAATAACGAACGGGCCGTTCGCCTGGGGCAGAGGTAATTACTTGTTATGAGTCCAAAATTGAGTTCCGGTGTCCTTCGCATTCGTCTTTTGGTTGTTAATTGCGAGCAGCGCGTTCATTTTCGTCGACATTTAACGCAGATGGATCTGGAATGGGGATCCCTTACATAAAGGGATGCAGTGATGATTTATTGAAAAGTCTTGCCGACGAAGAGAGGATTTATTGACAAGAAGGAGTTCAGCTGACCCAAGATGAGCTTGACGTTTGGATTATGAATGAGCTCAGCAGACAAGATTTCCCGTGGAGCTTCAGCTGTCATTTGCTCTCAAGGTCGAAAATTAGAATTGAATGGAATGGAATGAATGTTGGGCAGCTGCTTCTTCGAACGGAAAGGGCTTTACTTCGTTGGTTTTGGTCACGTGGCACAAATGTCCTCTTCACCACGACTTCCGAGGCGTGCCTTGAATGCGATACCATCAGGTAGACTTGGCAGACCCACGAAAAGATGGTTGGACCAGGTCCAAAAACTCGCCTGGTTGAGCTTGGACATAGCTCCTGGTCAGTTAGAGTCGATGGCGGAAGATCGAGTGGCCTGGAGATCTCTCGTGCGTGCGTTACCCCCGCGACCACTTTAGTTGAACTGAAAATGAGATGAATTGAAAAAAAAAATGGCTGCGAAACTATTCTATAACACACTCCCCCATCAAGGAGGTTGTAGGACCTTATGGCTCATCAAAAACCTTTGGAAGGCCCATGACTTGCATTCTGATCTTGACGGTTATGACCTCAATCAAGTAGGTAGGCGGAGGAAGAAGCGATAGCTTTCAGGACTGTGGTGTGCCGTTTTGTGACCACTTGTCCAATTGTAAAGGGTGTCCTTGAATAATTTTGATAGAAAATAAAGGTCTCTAGTTGGAAATTATTTACAAAGGGTCTTCCAATAGAGACTTCTGACCTTTGACAGTTGAGAGCGGCCATATTGTTGAAGCTACATCTGTCAAATTGATTGTCATTTATTCAGTCTGTACGTCGCAAGTTCGACGCCATTTCGATGACGTACTTTATGAAACCTACGCGATGTAGAAGATACAAGTTAGGGGTTCTACGCAATTTCAACAATGGATGCCGTGGATGCGACGCGATGTCGACGACGAACATCTTGGATCCGACACAATGCAGATGAGGAACAGAAAAGTCTAAAGCCACCGAACTACTAAAGGGTCTTCCAGTAAGAACTTCCGAACTTTGACTGTTGATAGCGGTCATACATCATGACAGATACATCTGTCAAATTAGCTGTCATTTATTCAGTCTGTTTTGCCAAATCACCATGGACGGACATAGTGTTCAACAAGACCTGCAAATGATAAAATTGTTTTATCGAAATGGGTGCTCTGTTCGGGCAAAGTTCCACGTTGTTCGCCCATTTTACGATCGCCATAATCGTGGATAAATTTGAGTCCCCTGGTTCAGTAAACGGTAGATCAACACCCGCACGTCGGCGAATCGAAAGATCTGCCGAAAACATCGCCGCTGTCCGTGAAAGTGTGCAGGACTATCCGAGGCAGACGATTTCACGTCGCTCACAAGAACTCGACCTTTCGCAGACCACAACTTGACGAATTTTGAGTTATGACTTGGGCCTGCACCCGTACAAAATTCAACTGACCCAAGAGCTAAAGATAAACGACCATAGACAACGACGTGTGTTCGCTAAATGGGCTCGGGGTCTGGAACAGTTGGAAACTGACCCTAATTTTCATCGAAAAATCATTTTCAGCGATGAGACCCTTTTCTAGATGAATGGGTACGTCAACAAACAAAATTTCGACGTTGAATTTAGGACGATACCAATCGACATGAGACCGAAGAGCGTCCAAGGCATCTCGAAAAAATCACTTTTCTCTCTCTCTCAAAGGTACACACATTTTCGTTGCTTTAGGCTTCTATGAAGGTTTCCGCACAATCCAATTGTTCAAAGACCAATGTGGGGAGAAGATAACGAATAAACAGAGATCTTCGTTAAGACCGACAGAGGACGTCAAGGTTGTCAGAGCTCATCATAATCAATCATCACATCATCAGGGCACATTCAGGTCGTCTTCAAGGCTAACAAAGGCGTCAAGTCTATAAGAAGTAGTCGTAAATGCTCATGGAAGTCATCGTTGAAACCGTTAGAGATTAAGCTTGAGGCCAAAAGAGGTCGTTAAAGCAATCAAGGTTGACTGAGGTTGTCAGGAATGCACCAGTTTGTCTGAGTATTTTTTTTTCAGAGCACTACTGGAGCACTCAGACTTAAAACTGGTCCATTGTACTGCCAGGCAGCAACCTACTCCAGTGCTGTTAATTTGATCCCAACGGCAAATGGTGACTGGACCAGATTCGATTTCACTGGGATTCGAACCTGGGACTCCTCGAACTTGGGGCAGGCACTTAACCATCAGCGCCATCCGGTAGTATTGGAGTACTTTAGAATAAACTTCCGAAAAGTGATCCCAGCAAAGAAGAGGCTGAACCGCTCTAGAAATTTACACGGATAGTCCCAAGCAGGACAATGGGATAGGGTTAATGGTCCATTGTACTACCAGCCAGCAACCTACTCTTGCTGAAATTTCATGCTCTTCCGAATGGAGACCAGCAGGCGCTTCTGTGATGAGGAGCCTACATCATCAGCTCTCACCTCATCAGCACCTGATACGAGCAAAGGCGGGACAATGGCAGAGGAAGTGCTCTGCAGTGGCATCGTCTTCTCCACAGGCGTCGCAGAGGGTTTCATCACTTAGGACAAGCACACTTAGGTATTTAGGGAGGGTGTAGTGCCCCGTTAGTACGCCGGTGAGTTATCTGCAGTCTTTTCTGTTAAGAGATAACAAGAAAGCCGCGGATTTCTTACAGACGTTGGGGAGCATGCGCTTGGTCTGTCTACATCCTGGAGAGTCATGCCACCTGCGGTTGTGCTCTCGAAAAGCCCAACCATCGATGGAAGCCCTAACCAAGGACGCGGGCAGTCCCAGCGTAGCTTCAGGTCCTGAGAAAGCCTCATCTGATCCTCGCCTAGCAAGTTCATCGGCGATCTCATTTCCCGTGATCCCGTGGTGCCCGGGAACCCAGTCAGAGAAGACTTGCATTCCTGAACTATCCGGAAGTGGTTAAAGGGTTCAGCAGGGATGGCGCAGTTGGTTAAGTGCCTGCCCCAAGTTCGAAGGGACCCAGGTTCGAATCTGGCCCAGTCACCATTTTCCGTTGGGATCAAATTAACGGCACTGGAGTAGGTTGCTACCTGGCAGTACAATGTCGCAGCTGGAGTACGGGTGTCCGTGCATCAGTCGGCATATCCATAAGACTGGGGTCAAAGGAAATGCGATGCGCAAGCTCATCGAAACTCCAGTGCGTATTGTACCAAAAACCACTTCTTTTTAAATGAAAGATGGCCTTGAGAGTACACCCCATGATGTGGATATCTAGGGGGAGAGATTCAACAGTGCATCAAGAGCAGAGCCAGGCGTTCTAGGAAAGGCCCCTATGCAGCCGAGACAGACCGCTCTTTGAAGCTTGGTGAAAGCAGCAGTTACGGATTTACGCGAAAGCTTATTCCACCAAACGACCGACGCATAGAATAGAAGGGGCCTAATCATAGCCGTGTATATCCAAACGGATCTTTTTGGTGATAGGCTCTAGGATTTGCCGAAAATTCCCTTACACTGCCTGAAAACTGACAGTGCCTTCACAATTCGAGAATGACACCCAGATATTTAGCTTCATCGAAAAGGCGGATAGTGACACCTTTTAGATCTCCAATATTACCCATCTACTTACACTGTATCGCCACTCAAGCAAAGAACGTGATTAATTTTCAACTTCAACTTGGTACGCCTTCAGCCCCTTTTTGCGTTGTTTCGGATTGTTTTTCCGATTCATAGACAGACGCGCTCTGATTTCATTTTGGTATTAGCTTGTTAGCTAATTTGTGTCAATTTTTGAAAGACTTGTGGGCAGGAAGATGGTGTTTTCCAACGGAACCTTTTTAAACGCAGCTGCCGCGAAAACTTATATTAGACTGTAGCCAAATAGGCGCTTTGTTTATTTGCCCACAAAGATATTTGTTACACAGCTCACGCCACATTGGAAATTCCGCACGAGCGATTCGAGGGCATGGTCATCTCACGTGGAGGTGATGTGAACTGGCCACCGAGATAGAGCGTAAGACTTTTTCTTGTGTGGTTTTTTGAAGTCATAGGTTTATGCGAATAAGCCACACGCCACAGCGGCCTCATGTCATCGGTCAAATTTCGAGTGATTTATGCGTAAGAGTCATGGAAAATTAGACATTTCGAATGCGCGCCACCCAGAGAAGCCGTGGCGGACGATGATGACGAATGATGTTATATTCGATGCATAATGGCATCGATAGGCCTTTCAAACGAAAAAAAATGTCGATGATGTCTCACACACAGTTTGTTTTATTTAAATCTAAAGATAGGAAGCGCTTAATGAATGTGCCTTTACAGTCGGGTTAATTTGCATTTAAGTCCTCTTGCAACCGCATGATTTCTGAACAGAGTACGGAGCCATGAAGACTTAGGCAACCGTTCCAATATCATGTCGCTTGAATCGTCCCCAATATTGACCTCCTCGGCAGCTTACTCCGCAAGATAAGCCGGCATTCCACAAGTAACGCACCTACATATTTTCGAGCACAACTTTAATGTCACGTTCCTCGCCGTAGGCGTGCCTTTAATGAATTCGATTAGTGGACACCGCTTTGGGGTCCGGGCGGGGGTCACTACCACTGCCTGCCCTTTCACCTGACCCACCATCGCATATCCACTCGACCTTAAGAAAATATTTTCCCCAGAATGACTCAGTCTTTACGTCTCAATGGTTGCGTCGACGTATCTAATTTCGAATTCACTCACCCCACGGCCCGGCGTCCACACAGATTCCTTTCCATCCCGCCGTAAGTAATGTCGAATTAATTACTATCCACTCACCTGAAATGACAACAAAAGAGAAAACAATCAATTAGCAAGCATTTCCCAAAAGAAAGTTCAAACGGACACACACACACACACACGCACACACACTCATTCATTGACCCGATCCCCTGTCAATCATATCGACCCCGGCCGTGTACACACGTCAACGACTGACGAAATTAAAAACTCGTTACGGGTCAATAGACCGATGGGGCTCCCGTGACGCCCATCAATTATCTGCACACAAACGCACGTACACCGGCTAATTACTGTGAAATCCTCAGCTCCAGCCCGCCCGCTTCGGAACCTGTCCGGGGGAGGCGAGTCGATCCGTTCCGAAGCCGATTTCGATTACGAATCCGAATCCAGAGCCGATGCAGAAGCGAAAAACAATTTCAGACTCAAACAAGCGAAATTAGGCGGACAATTAACCCTAATTCGCCGCATTAGGGCCGTGCGATGCGTGCGTGGGTGTGGGTGTGTGTGTGTGCTCTGGGTTCGACCCTCAGTCGCCGCCCGGGAGCCTCGTATGTGAGCTCCGCATAATTAAATGTATTTTTTCCCTCTCCCCCTCCTTGCGTGAGATTTCGGCATTACACCAGCCGCCCGCCCTTGTGGCCAAATCATCCGTTCCCACCTGCCGGGGAGGGTGTGTGTGTGTATGTGCGCTTGGGAGTGTGGTAACATTCAATTAATTACATTCCCTCGCACATCTGCAGAGCGACGACGAGGCAATGAAACTAGACTCGGAACCGAGGTTCTACTTGTTTGGCCAGCGGTGCCGGGTGGGCACCGCAGCAACGGCACCAGCAGCAGCTGAGTCCGACCGACGGGCGGTGGAGACGGAAGGACTGACTATTTGATCTCGTTTCCTGGACGATGTTGTGCGCTGGCCGCGGGGTGGCCCCCACCCGTGCTCCGGAAACCGAAGCACAAAGACTTATGCTGCTGCAGGCGTCAAATGGCCGTCGACGGGATGCAGCGGGGGGAGTGCGCTAATTAAAGTGCATATCTGGACTGTCACGGCTGTCGTTTGTTGCTTTCATTATGATGATGTCGACGCGAAGGAAGAAACTTATTAGCTCGTGAAATGTGACATGTCCGATGCAGCATTGCCGGGCAGCTTAATCCGGCCCGGGGGCGAAGGGGCTGGCGACGACTTATGAGGCCAAGTTTAAGTTGGATTATGGCGGTGTGGAGACACGTCGTTAGTGACAGCCAACGTTTAATTACTTTTTGTTCGTCGTAAGGACCGTGAGGCCTGGGTGCATGTGGGTTGGCGAGCGTCTGTGGTACTAGGCAACGGCTGGCTGCGACTGGGGACTCACAGTAATGATTGGAAGAAGGCGGATTGCTGGCAGTTTCGGGGATGGTGGGATTAATTATCTCCTTGGGGAGTATTTTGACTGAGGAGAGACGCACAAATAAATCCCTTGTGAGGCTTAAAGGAAGACCGCCGTAAGCAACTTTTCTGTTTTTGAGTTATTGAAGTTTGATTTTTACGAAGCATTGGCAAACAAACTCCTGACTCGAAGGACGAAAATCATGCTCTACAAAACTCTTATTTTGCCATATAGCAGGACCTATATGGAGACGAAAGCTGGACACTAAGCAGAACTGCGGAGCTGATTCTTGGTGCCTTCGAAAGAAAAATTCTACGTCGGATATATGGTCCCGTATGCGAGGAAGGCGAATGGAGGAGAAACCACAACCGCGAGCTCTATGAGCTGTATCAGGATGTGGACGTAGTCCGGAAAGCAAAAATCCATCGACTGCACCGGCTCAGCCATATCGAGCGCACGGACAACAACGCTCCAGCTAAGAGGGTCTTCCAATCCGAGCCTTCTGGTTCTAGAAGGAGAGGAAGACCGAACCTCCGGTACATAGACCAAGTCATCGCGGACGTAAGACAGCTTGGTCTTGATGGCTGGAAGCAGCGTGTCCAGGACCGTAAACGATGGAAGGCAACGATAGCTCAGGCTCAAGCCGTAAGCCTGCTATATAAGTAAGTAAGTATTGGCAAAAAAAGGCCGAGATGTTGCTTTTGAAATTGTGGCGCTGGGACTGAATGATTCTGGGGTGATTCTAGCCCTACATTGTCTCCCAAATCTAGCCCTGGATTCCGGACGCCTTCGATGCTAGCTCTGACTTTAGATCATCTAGAGCTCGGTCATGGCTCTAGAGCTCGGTCGTGGCTCTAGATGATCTAAGGTCAGAATGCTCCTTATTTGGGACTCCAATCCTGAAATAAAGTGATAGATTCTGAACCTAGAATTAAGCCTCGACACTGGTTCTGGGTTATAGCTCTGTCTCAAGCTTAGATTCTAGCCCTGGCTGAAGACTTTGAATTCAAACTCTAGATTTTTTGAGACCAAGGGATGGAACTTAAGCCTTTCATTATCATCATCATCATCATTTTCAATGACCCGCATGTTCCACTAAAGTGGTCGCGGGGGCAATGCCCGAACGAGAGATCTCCAGGCCACTCGATCCTCCGCCATCGACTCTTACTCATCAGGAGCTATGCCCAAGCGCAACCAGGCGAGTGTTTGGACCTGGTCCAACCATCTCGTCCTGGGTCTGCCAAGCGGTCGCCTACCTGATGAATCGCATTCAAGGCACGCCTCGCCAGTCGTGATGATGAGGACATTCGTGCCACGTGACCAAACTATCGAAGTACAGCCCTTTCCGTTCGAAGAAGCAGCTGCCCAACATTGAGTTCCCCGCGCACTGTCGTGTTTCTCACCCTATCCCGGCGAGTAATTCCCACAACGGCACGAAGAAATCTCATCTCAGCAGCTTGTATTCGGATTTTATTCTTTCGGTCATTACCCAAATTTCATGACCATAGGTGAGAGTTGGACCAAATACTGCGTTAAAAACCAATAACTTGGCATCGACACCAAGCTCGGCCTTCTTGATTACAGATCGACCAAGCTGTTTCAAAATTGACCCAGCTTAACCAATCCTTAGCTTAACAATCCTTTTATTTTTCATTGAAAGCCATTAATCTTAAGGCATTGACGAAAATACAGAGACTTGCGTGTATGGGAGTTACTGGAGCAATCAGCTCTACCCCAACAGCTGGACTGGAAACGATC
The DNA here is from genome assembly GCA_930367185.1 of Myathropa florea. Classification (NCBI taxonomy): domain Eukaryota; kingdom Metazoa; phylum Arthropoda; class Insecta; order Diptera; family Syrphidae; genus Myathropa; species Myathropa florea. The sequence continues at coordinate 14,172,081 of OV884005.1, forward strand.
CTACACATGCTACTGCTTGACATTCATATGCAGGCCATCGCCGCTAAAAGTGCTCTGAGAATCAGTCAATCTTGCAACTGGCGCTCAGGTACCACTGGACATGCAAGTATTCTTAACAGACTTGCAGTATCAGAAGTCGAGAGCGACTATAGGCTCCCATACCTCGACTTCGAGAGACCCTTCAAATGCCAATACCCCACCAGAGAGGAGTGGGCGTCCAATGAACCCATCAACAACTTGACAATAAAGGTATATACCGACGGGTCAAAGATGGAACCAGGCACAGGCGCGGGCATTTTCTCCAACGAGCTAAACTTGCACTACTCAATCAGACTCCCTGATTATGGTAGTGTGTTTCAAGCGGAGGTCCTGGCGGTCAAAGAAGCGGCCAAAACGATATCAATGATGGCGATCCCACCAGCTGATATTACCATTTTCATTGACAGTCAGGCGACCATGAAAGCTATATCCGTAATAGAAGTCAAGTCCAAGCTAGTAGCAAGCTGTCGCGAAGATCTAAAAGCTCTTGGCTCACAGCACTCGATCAATCTGTGCTGGGTCCCAGGAGATAGGAACATAGCCGGCAATGAGATAGTTGATGAACTTGCCAGCACAGGGTCAGTGACCGACGCGTTACAAGCACTTCATGGTATTAAACCGCCACTCTCAGAGCTGAGGAATAAGGTGGATACTATGATCATTGAAATGGCAAACAGTAGATGGCGCGGTCTGTCTACATGTGCGACTACTAAAGCATTATGGCCCAGATACGACCGAGCAAAAACCGACAAGATCCTTCAGTGCGACAAAGAGTTGCTAACGATGGTGTTTGGAACTCTCACTGGCCATAATCATCTTAGACACCATGCCATGAAAATGGGACTCTCCAACGACAACATTTGTAGATGTTGCGGTTACGAGGAGGAACGAGAGGACACTCCTCACAGTTGCTTCATAGAACACTGGAAGAATTCTTCTTCCAAGACTTACAAGAAATTTCAAATATACATCTTAGATCTCTTTACAGGTTTATAAGGAAATCGGGGTTGCTCCGGCGCAACGAAGGACCATGAGTGCGACAAGGGTTAAAAAGGGGACACTATCCTCCAATTGGGCGTCACAATGGGTCCCTAAGGGCCTAAGTGAGACGTGGCTTAAGCCCGTCTACCCACATACCTACCTACCTGCCTAACCAATCCTACACGAAAGCTCAGCATTATTCCTTCCATCACTCGTGAAGAAGACCCCGAGATACTTAAACTTCTTCACCTGTTTCCATGGCACTCCACTAACATGTAGAGTGCATTGAACAGGCGTTCTGGAAATAGCCATAACCTCGGATTTGTCCACGTTAACCCTCATCCCAGCATCAGCACATACGGCCACAAACCTATCTAGCGCGCGCTGGAGTTCTATCTGGGAGGATGTGAGGATGACTAAGTCATCTGCAAAAAGAAGATGACTTACCCTCAACCTCATTCCTCGCCTCGACTGCGCTGTAACATCCAGTCCATATATATAATGAAAAGGAGAGGTGACAAGACGCACCCTTGGCGAAGTTCAACGCCCACGGTGAAAGGTGTTGATTAACCCGAACACTGCTGCTACAGTTTGTGTATAGAGACTGAATGGCCCTCAACAAAGAACCATCAATCCCATACTCCTGCAGAACACTCCAGAGTTTACCTCGATGAACTCGGTCGTCTGCCTTTTCCAAATCTACAAAACAACTGTAGATCGGTTTGGCGTACTCCCAAGCCTTCTCAAGTACCATTCTTAGAGTGAAAAGCTGGTAGGTTATACTTCTGCCGGGACAAAAACCGCACTGCTCATCTCCCATCCTGGATTCGACCATAGCTCTAAAACGCGCCTCCAACACCTTAGCGTGGACTTTACCCGGGAGACTTAAAGGAGATATGCCCCTGTAGTTGGAGCACTCTTTTTTGTCCCCCTTTTTGAAGAGAGGGACAATCACCCCAGTCTGCCAATCGCCAGGTGTCTCACCGCGTTCCCAAGCCACCTTAATGACACGAGAGAGCCTTAAAACTCCCTCTTTACTCATAGTCTTAAGCATTTCTGGCCGGATTTCATCCACACCGGCGGATTTGCCAATTTGTAGCGATTCAGTCGCCAAAACGACTTCCTCCACCGTTGGACTATTTTCCGCCCTACTCAAGATTACAAGTCTGTCACCCTCAGTTCGGTATTGAGCAGCTCCGAAAAGTGCTCGCTCCATCTGCGCAAGATGTCCACCTCATTGGAAAGCAACACGTCATCTTTGGATTGCAGGGACGAGGAGGAAATAAAGTCCGTCCGCCACCTGCTCTGCGACAGTCCAGCTCTACGGGGAAGGAGACTGCTAACACTTGGCAGTAACTTCTTCGACGAGCTGGAGGATCTGAACCAAATAGAGCTGAAGCGCCTCCTGAGATATATACAACAATCTGGGTGGTTCTGATCAGCAGTGGTAATGTAGGTCTCCCGGGGTATATCCCATACCCAGGGCACAATGGACCCAACTGTTGGCCTTAGTGAGCCGCGACTCCAGTTCCAAGGGAACCCTATCACCTTACGACGATGTTGAAGTTGAAGTGGCTTAAAAAATTTACTTACTCCTGTGTTGGTCCACTACAAAGCGGATTACACTTGGGGACCTGTGGTAAGCCAGTTGGTCTAAGTCAGCCGCGACACTAGTCGCAAGACACCCTCTTATCTACCTTCGCACATACCTAAGCATATCTAAGGGTAACAGGCTCTGGCAGCTTCCGTTCTTTACACAATCTGGGCCTTTGTCTTTAAGTCTCCATTTGAATAGTTCAATAATCAATCAGTTAGGTTAAGTTACTTACTTACTTACTTAAGGTGGCGCTACAGTCCGGGGTGGACCTGGGCCTCAACCAACAAGCGTCTCCAGCCAGCTCGATCTTTAGCTAGCTGCCTCCAGTTTCGCACGCACAGTTGGTTGAGGTCCCTTTCCACTTGCGTGCGCCACCTGAGTCGCGGTCTTCCTCTACCGCGCCGTCCCTCGGGGGTGGATTCGAAGACTTTCCGGGCCGGAGCATTGGTATCCATTCGCTCTATATGACCTAGCCATCTCAATCTTTGTATCTTCATCCTTCTGGCTAAGTCAATGTCGCTGAACAGCTCGTACAGTTCGTTGTTGTATCTTCTCCTCCACTCACCCTCTATGCAGACGGGACCGAAAATCACCCGAAGAATTTTCCTCTCGAAGCAACCAAGAGCAACCTCATCCGCTTTTGACAAAGTCCATGCTTCTGCGCCATATAGCAGGACTGGGACGATTAGGGTCTTGTACAGGGTTACTTTGGTTGTTCGAGAGAGGGCTTTGTTTATCAATTGCTTTCTTAGCCCAAAGAAGCAGCGATTAGCAAGAGTTATTCTTCGTTTGATTTCAGCGCTGGTGTCGTTGTCTGAGTTAATAGCGGTGCCTAGGTAGACAAAGTCCTTGACTACCTCAAAGTTATAACTGTCAGCTGTGACGTTCTGTCCGAGACGTCGGTGTTGGGTGTCCTTTCTGGTTGACAGCATATACTTGGTCTTGCCCTCATTTACCGCTAAACCCATCTTCGCGGCCTCCGTCGCAATACTCACAAAAGTGCCATTGACATCACGCTGTGTTCTTCCGATTATGTCAATATCGTCGGCATATGCGAGTAATTGGACGGACTTCTGAAAGATTGTGCCTCTGGTGTTGGCGTGCGAGTTTTGCACAATTCTTTCAAGTATGATGTTGAAGAAGTCGCATGACAGCGCGTCGCCTTGTCTGAATCCTTTTTTGACATCAAAGGTCTCGGTTAGGTCTTTACCGACCTTGATGGAGCAGCGTGCATTCTCCATCGTCATCCTACACAAACGGACGAGTTTGGTAGGGATGCCAAAACTAGACATTGCTCTGTATAGCTCGTCTCTATAGATGCTGTCATACGCGGCCTTAAAATCGATGAAAAGGTGGTGGGTATCGATTTGTTGTTCCTGGGTTTTTTCCAAGATCTGCCGCAGCGTGAATATTTGGTCGATGGTGGATTTTCCAGGCCTAAAGCCACACTGGTATGGACCGACCAGGTTGTTGACGAATGGCTTTAGGCGTTCACACAACACGGCAGATAGGATCTTATAAGCGATATTTAGAAGACTGATGCCTCTATAGTTGGCGCAGTTTAGAGGGTCTCCTTTTTTGTGGATCGGGCAAACAATGCTGAGGTTCCATTCATCGGGCATGCTTTCTTCCGACCATATTTTACAGATGAGTTGGTGCATGCTCCTTACCAAGTCATCGCCTGCTGCTTTGAAGAGCTCAGCCGCTAGGCCGTCAGCTCCAGCAGCTTTGTTGGACTTTAGTTTAGATATGGCTATCTTCACTTCGTCCAGATCGGGGGGACGGAATTGTTGATCTACGTCGTCCCTTTCATTCGGGTTGAATGGTTCAATCTGCCTGACAGCGGAATTCGGTTCTTCATCGCCGTTATACAGTCTGCAGAAGTGGTTCTTCCATATCCTCAGCATCGACTGTGGTTCTACTACGATGTTCCCTTGATCGTCCTTGCAGGCTTCGGTTCGGGCTTTATAACCCTGACAGGTTGACTTTACCCTTTGGTAAAACTTCCTTACCTCATTCCTGCAGTAGTAACTCTCTATTCCACCGATCGCGCGCTTCTCATGCTCCTTCTTTTTCCTCCTGAGAAGCCGGTGTTCGTCTCTCCTTTTCTGCTCGTAGAGCTCGCGAGCAGCTCTTGTCCTTCTTTGCAGTGCCGCTTTGTAGGCCTCTTGCTTAGCTGCATTCGCCTGCCGACACTCGTCGTCAAACCAGGGGTTTCGTTGTGGTGGCCGAGTGAAACCCAGCACATCAAAGGCGGCATCTCTGATAGCTTTTTGGCAATGTTGCCACTGGTCTTCAATACTTGGTGTCGGCGGCAAAGAACTTCTTCTGAGATAAAGGGAGACTCGATCGGAAAAGGATTTGGCGATCTCTTGCGATTGTAGCCTTCCGACGTCGAACTTCCTCACAGTATTTTCTTGTCTTGGCGGTGTTCGGGATATCCGCAGCCTTACCTTGGCTACAACAAGGTAGTGGTCCGAGTCGATGTTGGCTTCTCGAAACGTTCGGACATCCATAATACTGGAGGAGTGCCTTGCGTCGATCGCAATGTGATCAATCTGGTTGACGGTTGATTGATCAGGAGATCTCCATGTTCCTTTGTGAATATTGAGGTGTGGGAACCGTGTACTGGCTACTACAATATTTCGCCCCGCAGCAAAGTCGATCAGCCTAAATCCGTTATCGGAGGTGGTGTCGTGTAGGCTGTGCTTCCCGACCGTACTACCAAAGACACTCTCTCTTCCCAGCTTTGCATTAAAATCGCCTATGACAATTTTAATGTCATAGCTAGGGCACTGCTCGTATGTCTTGTCCAAGAGCTCATAGAAACTGTCTTTGGTGTCGTCGTCTTTCTCCTCTGTGGGGGCATGTGCGCATATTAGGCTTATATTGGCGAATTTAGCCTTGATGCGAATTGTCGCAAGGCGTTCGTTCACACATCTGAACGATAAGACTTCTTGCCTAAGTCTATCCCTAACGACGAATCCACATCCAAACAAGCGCTGCTTTTGCTGCCTGTAGCAGTCACCGTAGTAAATGTCACAGTTTGTCATCCTCTTTTTGCCCGGCCCATCCCATCGCACTTCTTGGATGGCGGTGATGTCTGCTTTGTAGCAGTCCAGGGCTTCCGCTAATTGTTCGGCTGCACGTGGCCTATAAAGGGACCTTACATTCCACGTGCAGATCCGAAGATCGTTGTCCTTAATTCGTTTGCGGGGTTCGTCATCAGTAATTCCGTCCGTTTCCGAGGCTTGTTGCTGCTTCGTAACTTGATTTTTTTTTTTTGGTGTGGCCGGGCATTTACCCCGACGGCACAACCCCCAACCTGGAGGACCAGTTCCTTTTTTTTTTACCCCTAGGACAAGAGGTCGCACTTATAAGTTTAGCAGGTTGAGTTCGGGTGAACTACAACCAGTACCCGATGGCTACCACTTGGAGGTAAAATAAGCACAATTGATGTATAGGAAAAGTTACAACACTGGGCATCGCCAGGTTGACGCCAATCAGTGCCTACCCGATTCCTACAACATCCAGCCATTTAGGTTAAGTTAGGAGGGCTTTATGCTGTTGCCAGCAATTGCACCCAAAGGCCGTGGAGGTCCATTGTGTTATCCCTGTAAGGATCGCATGCTTTCCGAGAATTAACGCAGGGTCAGTATGCAATTACCAAAACCACCCCGTTCTAGTTAGAAATTTCCTTAGGTCTGTACCTTCGTTACATCGCTGAGCTCGTGAAAGAACCTTGCTTTCAAGTGAGTGAGATGTCGTTCTTGTAGAGCAGGGCAATGGCGAAGGAGACGCTCCACTGATTCAATTTCTTCTTCATCCCTACAACTCCTACAGAAATCGTTCGCCGGGAGGTTTAGTCTCTTAGCCATTGCACCTATCGTTCAGTGGCCAGTGAGAACCCCTATTAAGATGCGTATGATTTCCTTATTGTTGGATATAAGGGATTTGGTCAATCAATCAGTTACGAGGACTAGTCTTCCCTTTACAAAATATGTCCTTTGCCCGCATCGGATTGGAATCAAACTCTGAGTTTTGGAGTCTCGGTGAATTGAAAAATGTTTGCGATTTCCAACAATGGACAAAATCCAAAATCAGTCGTGTTGTCGGTCTGTAAAGAAAGTGTCGGAGAAGAGAAAACATGTCACCATCGAACAGAAACCTTGATCCTTTCCAAGCAAAACGATGCATCCACAAACCGACAAAAAGAAATCGTCTCATAAGTCAGGTAAAGACGTCTTCAAGGCCCCGACTGGCAATGTTTGCATTTGAAACTATTCGCATCACGTCTGCCCCTCTCTTCGTCCTCCTCTCCGTCTGAATGTCGGATGGGTTTTGCATTAGACATCAGCTGGCGCAGTGAGAAAAGCAAATCCATTTCCGTTCCCAGCAGGCTGCACGCTAGGCGGACACAATCAAAATCGATTCCAGACTGCACACGACTTGAAGGTCAACTGAGTGCCTATCACCGAGTGAGGATATTTACAGATGGAACTGGAAAATCAGTCGACCTGTCACGAATCAAAGATTTATAGCATTTCCCTGCAATTGACAGTTCGTACTCGTATCGTATCCGATGCCTGACTGCCCTTGGAGACACGATTGTGAACTGAAAGGATGGCGGTGTGGGCTGAGGGTGGGGTTTGTCGCTGTTGTTGAGCGGTTTCGGTGCAGTTTGGTGCAGCAGTTTGCTTGGTTTTTGTCTGAAATCTTAACACAGGAGATGCACTAAGCTCTTCGACTCTGAACCAGTGGGACAACGCAACAGAGGACGTCCGCGTCTAGGGTGGCGCACCCAAATGGAGACGGACCTCAATCAACTGTGCGCAATTGGCGACAGGCAGCAAAAGGTCGTCTGGGACTCAAATCCACCCCGGACTGTTGCACAACAAGAAGAAGAATAACTGGAAGATCCAGTCCGGCCTACCCCGGACTGTAGCATCACAAGAAGAAGAAGAACTGGAAGATCCATCAGACGGGCTTCTATCAACACTTCTGTAAGCCTTTGCCTAGATTTGATGGATTTTTGTCACAGAAACGTTTCAAAACAGCTCCGAACTGCTCCTTGACAAGACTGTGCTTCCATCTCCAAGAGCCATCCCCCCAAACCCTCACCTACACACCCCCCTCGCGCTAAATCCAAAATTACATGCAGTAAGGCTCGTTACTCAAAAAAAAACGGTCGCATGTCATACGAATCAATTGGATTAACGTCTAAACTAAAGAAGCCTTCCACGACATTTTGGCATAAATTACCGTCACGCTACGCTTTAATTGAATTACCCCCCGGACCTCATACGAGAACTGCTCAATCACCCACGACTCTGAGGTGACACTTGTGTTTTTTGTTTCGTTTACGTAATGGTCGCTATATTTTGCTTATGATCATCACCCTCACCCGCTCCTTCGTCATCCACATCACCCCGAGGGGACGCTGCGAATCTCGCAAAAAGAAAAAAACTCTGGAAACCAACCCCAAGGGGGTGATACAAACCATAGACAGAAACAACAAACTCAACTGTCAGTCATGCGGCACGGACGGCGGATGGGGGAGATTGTGGGCGGAGGGTGGAGGAGATTGGGGACGAAGCCCATCTCGCCATCTCATCAACGGATGTGTGCCGTGTGCCGTGGTTTACAGTGGTGCGTGTGTATGTCCTCCCCAAGGAACCCATACGGTGCATCGGACCAACACGGCACAAAAAAGGATTCAACCTCCGTCCCTCTCTGGCTCCCCGGAGAGGGTGTGCAAATCTCACTGTAGAACGAATTAATATCGTTACGTTCCCATTGACCATGGACCAGCCTCGACCCTTGTCTCGGTCCGCAGGCATTCACGCCGGACGATTGTTGTGCTCTCCCCCTAGCCACACACACACACACAGACACAGAAAAAAGGCCTCGAACCTGGACCATCGAAGGAACGGGGGTGAGCGTCGTTACGCCCGCCTGGTCTGGCCGAGTTTGAGTAATTATGCCGACCGAGAGGTGACTGTGATGGAAACAGCAGCAGGTGTCGGACTAGAAGCAGTCTTTTTTTTCGGCGAATCGCCTCCGCATCCCACGCGGCGCAGACGGGCGTTTGAAGGGTTCTTCCGCTTCTGTTTTTTCGAATTCTGTTGCTTGCCGTTTTTTTGTTTCCCGAAATTCGTTCGCGCGGGGGAAGAGTTTGTTTGTTGTTTCCATGCCGACTTCTGTGAGGGATATCCTGGCACTCGCAGCAGGGACACAGGACCGGGCAGATGCACGCGAAGTACACTCATGCATGACAACGTTAATTAGATTCCTATTCCGCCTGCTGTCGGATGTCTGTGTTTGTGCTGTGCACACACCGGGGGGACCGGGGAGGGTTGCGCTCAGAATTTCGAGCTGAAAGCCGGGCTCCTTTGTGTGCTGTGAGGTCCTTTTGGGAAGTCTCCCAAAGGCGCACTGTGCGCGCACATTGTTCAACTAAATCATGCAAATTTTTCACTTTTTTTTCGCAAGCAGCTCGAAAGGGGTGACGGTGGCCATCGCGGCATCACCGGCACCAAGTTAACGTCAGGGATGACGAGGCTTTTGAGTGGAAACGGTTGGATTTTTGTGTTTTTTTTTTTTTGCTCCAGCTTCCACTTTGCCATTCTGGGCGCTGTTTTGTAATTTGCCGGCGCAGAAAAAATTTGCCACGTGTGACGACGGGGAACGAATGAATGCGCCTTACCCTCGATGTTGGTTTTTCATTAAAGCGCTTGTGTGCCACAGATGTGTGTGTGTACAGGACGTCCATGGGGCTCCGTGCGGAGGTGGGCGCTCGAGTACGAGCCCTCGTCCAATTTGCCAACTCTCGGGATAATGGGAATACTGAGAAAATTCGGCTCGGATAAAGGATTGCAGCTATTATCCTGGCGAGCATTTATGGGTTTACTCCGCTCACTATTGTGTGCGGATGGCTGGTTGGTGAGCTCCCCGTGGAGTGCTGAAAGTTGGCCAGGAAGTTGTTAGGAGATGAACTGTTGTATTTTTTTTGCTTCTACTTCCGCGGAGAACGAACCGGAGTGTTGTGCCCTTCAAAGCGAGTTAGTGCAGGGCGCTTGGTGTTGGTTGAGGGACTGGCAAAGTGCATATGGACTTTGAGTCCGTTGGGGGCTGGGATTATTGGGAAAACGGTTTGTCTTGAATTGGATGGTTTGGTTGAGCAATCATTAGGGACGATCATCGGAGCCCATGGAGTCGTGTGGTTGTTTGAACAGTCCAAGTGCGTTGCTGGACGTCGTGCGAGTACCGACGATGAATGTGGCTGAGTGGCGTTGGGTGTTTAGTAAGTTTGCATTTCAGGGCTTGTTTTGGTCAGTCATTTAGATTGTTTTCGAAATGGAATCATTGCTAACGTTGATTCCTCGACAGATCACAGAGTTATAATTACAAGTGCAAGTTTTGAGCGAATCCGTTCCCTAGAACTCCTTTGTTTGCAGACAGGGATAGCGAACAACAACCAACAGAGCAATAGGCTGACCAGACAGGAACGATTATAAAAGAAATTTGAACAAAACAAAAACGGTGTGAGATATAAAATTTATTGTGGCTTTATTTTGAAGCTGCATTCATGCCAATTTGCACACAATTCAAATGGCTACGACGGTTTCGCTGCCAGTGCTTCAAGCGGTTGGTCAAATTGTTGATGACTCGGTCCAAGTTTAGATTATGGGGCTGCTAGTGAATGCACTAGCACACTTAGGCCATGTTGGTCCATTGTGATGCCCACAGTCAGACTACCACCACTGATCGACCGCTCTAGTGAGAGTGCCAACGGCAAGTGGTGACTGGACCAGATTTGAAAAACCAGATAAAAGCGTATCAACTTTGCTTTCACGGGGATTCGAACTTTTTTTTTTGTCGGAGGTTTTTGTAACACTACACTGGAGCACTCAGACTCAAAAACTGGTCGATTGTACTGCCAGGCAGCAACCTAGTTTTAATAGAATTTCATGGTTTTCCGAAGGAAGACCAGCAGGCGCTTCTGTGATGAGGAGCCTACATCATCAGCTCTCACCTCATCAACACTGAATAACTGCCACCTGATCCGAGTAAAGGCGATCCGAGCAAAGGCAGGACAATGGCAAACGAAGTGCTCTGCAAAGTCATCGTCTTCTCCACAGGCGTCGCAGAGGGTTTCATCGCTTAGGCCAAGCACACTTAGGTGTTTAGCGAAGGTGTAGTGCCCCGTTAGTACGCCGGTGAGTTTTCTGCAATCTTTTCTGTAAAGAGATAACAAGAAAGCCGCAGACGTTGTGGAGCATGCACTTGGTCTGTCTACATCCTGGAGAGTCATGCCACCTGTGGTTGTGCTCTCGAGAAGTCCAACCATCGATGGATATTCAGCGGTCCATGAAGAGCAGAGCCAGGCGTACTAGGGAAGGCCCCTATGCAGACGAGACAGACCGCTCTTTGAAGCTTGGTGAAAGCAGCAGTTACGTATTTACGCGAAAGCTTATTCCACCAAACGACCGATGCATAGGAGAGAAGGGGCCTAATCATAGCCGTGTAGATCCAAACAGATCTTTTTGGTGATAGACCCCAGGATTTGCCGAAAATTCCCTTACACTGCCTGAAAACTGACAGTGCCTTCGCAATTTTCGTTTCGATGTGTATTTTCCACAGAAGCTTCCTATCCAGAATGACACCCAGATATTAAGCTTCATCGGAAAAGCGGATAGTGACACCTTTGAGTCAAACCAGTGAATTTCCCCCTCCTCGTGAAGAGAACAACCTCGGTTTTAAGAGGGTTGACTGAAAGCCCATTTCTAGTATACCAACCGCCGATCACGTCTAGAGCTGCCTGCGCTTTTGAACACACATCCGCAAGTCATGATCCGACAGACAGAACCGCATAGGCCTGGGCGTAGATGTTAGAACTATTGAGAGCATCGAGCAGATAGTCAACCAGCATGCACCATAGCAGAGGAGACAAGACGCCACCCTGCGGGCAGCCCCTATTTACCCCCGCCATAACACAATCCGCGTCCGCAATAATAGTTCTATTCATCAGCATTGCTTTAATCCAAAGCACTAATGATTCATCTACACCGTGTTCTCTGGCCGAGTTGCACATGTCATCAAAAGTCGCATTGTTAAAAGCGCCCTCTATGTCGATGAAAATGCCCAGCGCGTACTCTTTCCTGTCGAGTGCACATTCAATTCTGCCAACGAGATTTGGAAGTGCAGTCTCGCAAGATTTTCCGCGCTGATAGGCATGTTGCATCTGAGACAGAGGATGAATTTGCAAAGCGGTTTTGCGCACATGAAGCTCAACCAGCCTTTCCATGCTTTTCAGCAGGAAAGAGGTTAGATTGATTGGTCTAAAGTTCTTGGCGAGTGAGTAGTCCCCCTTACCGATCTTTGATATGAAGGCTACCCTAACTGTACGCCAAGGGGTCGGGATATAGGCGAGTGCCAGACTGGCTGTGAAAATTCTTTTCAGAACCGGCAGCAACTTGTCTATACCCTTTTGCAACAAGGCTGGATATATGCCATCGGTACCAGGCGACTTGAAACCATCGAAGGACGCGACTGCGTATTTGATAGCTTCATCTGTCACCACGAGCGATGAAACAAACCAGCATCGTCGTGTTACATTTATCAGCTCATCCTCAGTTCCAGAGATAGGAACTGGTTTTGAGCCGGTTGTAACCAGATGTTACCTGGAAAATGAGTCTCAAGCATGAGGCTAAGCGTTTCAGCTTTTGACTCAGTGTAGGTACCGTCTGGTCTTCTGAGTGCTTCCAGTTTGACTGGTTTGCCCTTTTTAAGAACTTTAACCAGTCTACTGGTTTCACCGAGTGTTTCGATTTTTCCACAAAAATCCCTATAGGTGGCACTTTTCGATATCCGAATTAACCTCTTATATTCTTTTTTGTTTTGATCGGTACAGGTTCCAGTCCTCTTCCAAGTCGGTCTTGAGAGATCTATTCAGAAGTTTCCTGGTTTCCTTGCGGATTGTCTGCAGTTCTGCTCTCCACCATGAAACAGGTGATCTGCAGAGGGTATTTCTAGCTGGACACATCAGTTCAAGACATTTGATTAGGGTGTTGTTCAAGTCTAGAACGGCTTTCTCACCCTTCTGTTTCGTTCTGAGCTAAGGGAGAGGTTCGATACGATTATCTAGCTCATCCTTAAACTGTATTCAGTTGGTTTTTCTAGAATTCCTCTTCTTCAGCAAAGTTGTGGTTTGGCATTCGATTCGGAATTCAATGTACCTATGGTCTGACAGAGATACTTCCGACAGAATCCTCCAGTCTGTAATCTCCTTAATGTATGTGTTGGATAACGTTAAATCAATTACTTCCTGTCTCCTTGTCGTAACAAAATTTGGTTGGAAACCAACATTGTTGATGTCCAAATCAGACGATAGTAAGAAATTCAGAAGATCGTTCCCTTTCTTGTTGCATTTGCTGCTGCCCCAGAAGGAATTCTGAGCATTAGCATCACAGCTGATCACAGGATTCGAACTTGGAACCCCTTTAACTTAGGACAGACACTCAACCAACTGATACTCTAGTCGTGACAGCTTTAGTCGTCAGACAAATTTTTGGTCCATTCAAACTGAATTCTGCTTGCTGTTGCCATTTTGAATGGCAGTTAGCAAAACTGTAAACTGCCCAAAAATGCTTTTCCTCAAACCTTGCACTTCATTTAGGTGAATCCGTACATTTAAACAAGGAAGGGTTAATTTGGAATATTCACCCAAAATCGTCTTGAAGCAGCTTTCGGGACAGTTCCTGACAGGCGAACACTTGGCTCAAAGTATTCCGATGCAGTTTCTCGAATATCCACCCCTCCTCCAATTCCTCTCAACGAATTTCCTCGACTTTTCAAAATTGTTCGCATAAACTTCAGAGAACTGCACTCCAACGCGGTCACGCCATTTTCCGCCAGTCAGAGCTCCGACAACGTGGGCCATATCCTCTTCTCCGAAAAATTACGAACGGAAAATTAAGACGAATTGCTCCGCCAGCTAGAAAACAAATTTATTTCCTTCTCTCTGCAGACATTGCCACCAGTAGTTCTCAAGGCCGTCATAAAGCACTTCTCCTACACCTCCGCGTGTGCTGGTCGCTAATGACTATCCCAAGTGCTTCCCCGTGTTTACGGCGTCTTCCCACAATCTCCCCGAGTCGTGTCCCCTCGCATAAAGTTTATATCTCCATCGCCTCCCGTCCGGTCCATAAAAAACCCAATTTTTGGACCGTATTAAGTCGTGGTACTTAAAAGTACTTTCGAAAACCTCCAAGCAGACATCCCAGATGTGGTCGCTTCCACGAACGAATAAACCACGATACGAGCGCGCAAATAAAACCAACCAACCGCACAGTCGGAGGTCACTCACTCGCCGAGTATGCAGGACACGGGTGATAAGCATCTGCGCCGCCACCGAGAAGTGTCATCAAGACACGCCACAAGAAGCAATAACACGCCGGTCTACGTCTTCGCAAATTGGAAAGCACTTAGCGTCTGTCCTCCTCCAGACCGCGGGCGCACCTTCCGGCGGTGGCGGCATCCCGTGGTGGATGGGTCAACGTCCACTCGCCCCACATACCGGAGCCAATGACACGTAACACAAAAATGCGAGCGAAACGAATCGAAATGTCATTCACTTCCCGCGCGGCGGCCCCACAACCGCACTCGGCACGACAGGCCTCTTAGACACACACGCCCCAGTGACTAAAGTGAAGTGTCACCAGGGTAATGCGGTTATTTCGTCGGCTGAATTTTTGGGATGCTCCGAATGAACCGGAACCCGAGAATTTGCATTCGAGCTTCGGTTCGGTTCTGTTGTCTTTTCACCTCCTCCCCCGCGATGACAAGTCTGTGAAAAACTCCAGACTCATGGCAAGAAATGAGTTCGACGTCTTTGTCGCTGTTGTTGTTGTGCACAAGCGCTGAAGACAAATATTTGTTTAGCAACGACGATGACGAGATGATGCTGGAGGAGTTCTCTTGCCTTTAAGTCAAAGGAAACGACAACGACGACGACGACGATGACGAGGTCTCGGTGTCGGTTCGTTGAGTTACGGCTCTACATGTGTTATCAATTAGTAAACTTAAGGCTCCCCTAATTCGCCTGCAGTGGGGTGGATGGATTCCGTGCAAGACAGTCGGTGGCAAGTGGCACGGAAGTATGCGACGGAAAGGCTGCGAAGTTCTGTCCCGAGTCACTGCCAAGTGCCAAGAGGCGACATGTGTGTGATTTTTCGAGACTTTCCATTCGCTGGATGTGTGGCGTGCCATTGGCGGATGAAACATTTTTCAGTCTCTCCTTGGGTTCTGCAAGGAATTTGAGTTTTAGGAAATGTGGCGACGGTCTTTGGTCATGAGTCGACCTGACATTCACACGTCTTGGGGTAGTTAGCGATCATGGAACTGGAGGGGAGATCCAAGGACTGCGTCGCCAGGATGGAATGTGAGAGAGGTCTTTCAATAGGTTGCCTCGGAAGAAGTTTGTAGGCTTGGTTCAATTGGAGGTTGCAAATGGAATTGGATGCTACTGTGGTTCTGTCCAAAGGTTGTGTTCAACATCAACTATTTCCAGACCCTGATTCTTGCCAAAAATGTCAATCTAGTCCCAAAATAAGAGACAGACCAAAGTCTGGCGAAGTGACTGCGGCTTGTGCGCCGCAGCCTGGGACCGACTGACGCCAGTCAGATGTAGGCGACACTTAAATTGTGCAGGGTTTTTCGATAGGGACATGACAATTTTGTTTTCAAATAAAGCACAGAATACTTCAGATATCGCGCTGTAATTCACACCAGGGCTAGAAAATATGTCACAGTTAAAGAATTTGATCTCGTTCGTATGGCCGCCGCGGGAATTTTGCAATGACCGACTCTTTAGAGGCAATTTCGTTTCACTTTTCCACACACATCGGTCGGAACGTTGCCAGTTTCGCGTTCGATACTGTTCCTGATCTCCTCTAACGTTGTTGGCTTGTCGGCATAAAGCAATGACCTGGGTTAGGGGTGATGGCTGAGCCTCAAATAGACTGCACAGGTCCATAGTGAAAAGCAATGACCTAACGAAACTCCATAAAAATAACTCCATCGGCGTCAAATCGCATGAGCGGGGTAAACATTCGATGGGACCATTTCTCGAGATTTTTTTTGAAACACTGGAGCACTCAGTCTCAAAACTGGTCCATTGTGCTGCCAGGTAGCAACCTACCTCCACCTCCAGTGCCGTTAATTTGATCCCAAGGGCAAATGATGACTGTACCAGATTCGATTTCACTGGGATTCGAACCTGGGACTCCTCTAACTTGGGGCAGGCACTTAACCAACTGTGCTTCCCCTTCTAAAGATACATTTTTTTAACAACTGTGTGACAAATGTGACACAACTGCTGGTGCGGATGGTCCGCCTGTTGAAATGTTTATAGCAGCTGGCGGTGATCTGGTCGGGCGCATGCACCAGCTCATCTGTAAGATATGGTCGGAGGAAAGCATGCCCGATGAGTGGAATCTTAGTATCGTTTGCCCGATCCACAAGAAAGGAGACCCCTTTGACTGCGCCAACTATCGGGGGATAAGTCTCCTTAACATCGCTTAAAAAATTTGGGACAGATGTCCTGTCTACTGAAGTCTGTAAAGCAGCTGGAAATGAACTGGTTCTTCTTCTGCCTGATCCACAAGAAAGGAGACCCCGTTACCGACGAATCAGTCTCCTTAACATCACACACATAAGATCTTCTCTGCCATTTTGTGTGAACGCCTGAAACCTTTAAGATAGGTCCCTATCAGTGTGGTTTCAGTCCAGGGAATTCCACCATAGATCAAATCTTCACACTGCGGCAGATCCTGGAGAAGACCCAAGAAATGCAGATCGACACACACCACCTATTCGTCGATTTAAAGGCCTCATATGACAGCGTGCATAGACACGAGCTATACAGCGCCATGTCTTGTTTTGACATTTCTGCCAAACTCGTCAAACTGAGCAGGGTGAGGATGTTGGACTCTCGCTGCTCCATCAAGGTCGGGGACGAACTCACCGAGACCTTCAATGTCAAAAAAGGTTTTAGAGGCGACGCGCTGTCATGGGACTTCTTTAACATCGTTCTTGAGAAGATTGTGCAAAACTCACTGACCAACACTAGAGGCAGGATCTTCCAAAAGTCCCTTCAACTGCTAGCTTACGCGGATGACATTGACGTGATTGGGGGAACACAGGCCGTCAAAGAGGCGTTTGCTGGCATTGAAACGGAAGCGGATCTGGCGGTAAATGAGAGTAAAACCGAAAATATGCTGCCAGCGAGAAAGGACGCAAAAACACCGACGATTTGGCTAGAATATCACCATAGGAACCTATAACTTCGAGCTGGAGAAGGACTTCGTCTACCTTGGCTCCGCGGTAAACAGTACAAGCAACATCAGTACCGAGATCAAACGCAGAATAACTCTTGCCAACCACTGTTTTTTTGGGCTCAAAAGGCAATTGAGTAGTCCTCTCTCAGAAGACCAAGTTGACTTTGCATAAGACCTTGACCATCCCAGTCCTGCTGTACGGCGCAGAGGCATGTACAATATCCCAAGCGGATGAACAGTCTCTTGGTCTTTTCGAGACAAAAGTTCTGCGCACGATCTTTGGTCCTGTTTGCGTTGATGGCATTTGGAGGAGAAGGTTCAACCACGAGCTGTGTGGTCTGTACAGCGACATGAGTCTAGTCAGGTGTCTGCGGATCCAACGCCTAAGATGGATGAGCCATGTAGAGCGTATGGACAACTTAGCGCCGGCCCGAAGAGTCTCCGACTCTCTCTGAACCGGTGGGCGAATGCAACAGAGGACGTCCACGAACAAGGTGGCGCACACAAGTCGAGGGGGACCTCGGCAGGTTTGGTGTGCGAAACTGGAGACAGATGGCGAGAGATCGTGCCAGCTGGGGAGACATGTTAGGTGAGGCACAGGTGCGTCTCGGACAGAAGAAGAAGAAGAAGTGGCATGCAGCTGAAACCATATATCATTTACTATTCCAGTTACGAATACCATGAGGAGGTAAGACTTAACGGCTTTATCACCGCAGAAGCATTCCTGCATCTCGACCAGACATGTCTACCCCAGGACAAAGATGCGATTCCATTAATCTTCCAGATTGCTCGAACGACAGTGGATGGGCGACTCAACTGAGGCGTCACACGGAGCACAGTGAAGCTTCTCCGCCGAGGCGTTTAATAATTAAATGGTTAAAGAAGGGAGCTCCCGCATCGATCCCATTCTATCTGGGGTAGATCTGGTACGACAAATCGACCGACACATGTTTTTTTGCCTTGGTCAACTTACATGATTCTTAGGCATTGTAAAAGGTGACTAGTTAACAATGATAGTTTTTCCAATAGTTATTTTTCAGCAGTTGTCAATGTTACCAATGAGATCCGGATTTTGACCGAAACAACATCTTCGCGCTCATTTTTGGCACAGCGACTCTGTCAACAAGACAGAGTCCTTATCGCCCTTATTGGAGAGAACACAATCCACAAGTGTTCGACCAAGCATCAGTGCATCCACAAGATTCTCTGTTTGGTCCGGTTTATGGCATCATCGGAACTTATGTTTTTCGAAAAAAAGAAGGGGAGACTTTTACTTTCTATGGTCTCAGGTACACCAAAGAGCGATGTTAACCGACTTTCTGGGGCCAAAGCTCGACAACATCGGTAGATCCGAGCAGTGGTCGCAACAAGACGACGCTACATGCCACATAACCGACACAACGATCGAAGGTGTGAAGGAGAAATTGGGCGACTGGGTCATCTTCAGGCGAGCGTTCATCAATTGGCCGCCGCGATCATGCGACTTGACACCACTCGATCATTCGCTCTGGGGCTACATCAAGTCCTACACCTACGCTAATGAGCCAACCACTTTCGACGAGCTCGAGACCAATATGCGAGGCGCTATTGCCACAATAACGCCGCACATATTGAATCGAATCGTCAAAATTGAACCGTCCGCTGTCGCAAATAGGTTTTGCTTGACAGCAACCGAGACTGAGTGACAACAATTTGGTTAGCAAGTGTCCTTTTACGTCTGGACAATGACGAGCAAGTCGCTGTTGAACTTTGAAGTCACACTTCCAACAGGGACCAGCACTGTTCAGTCTTGTTTATGGGACTTCCAAAGTCGTCATCCAAGTGGTGATTTAAACCCCGTAAAGATATTTTCGAGAGAAAAATTTTGCGCGCGATCTTTGGTCCTGTTTGCGTTGATGGCATTTGGAGGAGAAGGTTCAACCACAAACTGGACTCTACAGCGACAGGAGTCTAACCAGGCGTATACGGATACAACGCCTAAGATGGCTAGGCCATGTCGAGCGTATGGACAACTTAGCTCCGGCTCGAAGAGTCTTCGACTCTGAGTCTGTGGGACAACGCAACGAGATCCAAGACGTGTAAGGTGGCGCACACAAGTAGAGGGGGACCTCGGCCGTTGAGTGATGCCCAGGTCCACCTCGGACTGTAGCGCCCTAAAAAGAAGAAGTAGAAGAAGAAGAAGATATTGACAAAGGGAAAGATTAAGGGTCCCAAATTTTCAATAAAACGGCGCCAAGTTTTATGAAATACGCCAAAAGATGGGCCATCGAATAAACTTTTTTAAGGCCAAACGAAGGGGTGTCAAGGGGCTCTTCCGATTTTTGACAAAGAACCTGCCCTCACATCAGTGCTATTGATAGTCACCCTCTCTCCGGGTTTATGGTCAAGATGTCACCCAGTTTATCTCCGTCAAAGCCTCCGAATGGCCGCTTTGACTTCCAGGTTTGACGCACTCACTTCCCACGTCCATTCGGGGAGGGACAACATAAAACCGTGTGCTCCGCTGCCCTCGCCGAGATACCATCAAGGATCCGTGATTAATTCAGATAAATCATATGAAATAAGAAACTTTTTCACTGCCGCCCCACTCCCGCCACCCCCACCCTCATCAACGACATCGTCGGGGCGCACTTAAACTTTGACTAATTCCTTCGCGGCAGTAAATCCCATCGTTCTTGCGGAAGGCGGTTAAAGGCGAAATCGCGAAGAACTCACTTAGTCCCCGAAACGAGTTGGAAAGGTGCCAAGATAGGGGCCCGGGATCGGATGGAAGCGATACGCACTCTGCCAGATAGTCCCCCGACTCCCAGAGACAACTTTTCCAAGAATTTATAGCTCCTCCTGAACTTTTTACGCCGCGAGTTGGAAGGACGCACTCCACTGAGTTCTTTTGAGCAATTAATTGGAATCACTTTCACCCGCCGCACAACCCGCAGCCATCAATTACACGCCAATCACAGCGCGTCTCTCAGCCCCTTCCGCGGCCTCTGACCAGATGTGCGTGCCGCGGTGCGCTATCACTGTGCCGCAGCACAAATACCCAACGGCCATGAGTTGAGTGTATCCGCGCTGCTGGCTTGCCAGGCCACTGGCGAGCACGTGTCCATCCATCTGCATCCATCTGTTCCGCATCCACTCCGCTGCAACAGTCTCGGTTATTAAATATGGAGAAGACTGCAATCCATGGAACTAATAAAGTGCACAACTTAATTAGTCGCTCTTCACACCGTTAGCACAATTTTCTCGATCCACAAATAGTGCTGCGGCACGGGCGGTGGGGGGTTGAGCAAGACTGAACTTAATGAAGCAGGCAGTGTGCACATGCACTGAGGAGAAGGATGCCCCATCCGAACGGAAGAATGCGTTCCGTAGGTGAATAGCTCCGACCGCAGCTTGCGCCATTCATGACGGAAGAATGGACTCGAAGTCTCATTCAACGGCGATGAATAGGCGGACACACACCCACACACGGCCGACCCACCGACCGACCGACCGGCCAACGGAACGGGTTGTTGTGGCGTGGATAGTGTCTTGTATCTTGTATCTTGTAGGTACCTGGTGCTTTAGTTTTCGCTTTATTGTTCCCCTATCGATTGTTGTTTATCTGTGGGGCGTGGGTTGGTGCTTTGTCTTTCCCCCAGATTGGTTAAGCAATGGTCTGCCCCTGGGCGCACCCAGAGCGCTGGAGTGGTGGTGCCCATGTGCGGCGTTATCTCCAAATGGCACGAGCTACCACCTTTTCTCGGCGAGCGAACATTCCCAGTGGCAGCCCGGTTGCTGGGGGTTGCTGATGTCGCGTAGTTTTTGTGCACATTTTCTGTGGAGAGGAATTTTTCGATTTAGCTTTTCCCAGATGGTGAGTGATGTCGGAGCAGAAGGTGAGATCTTGTCTCTCACGAGTTAGTCCCGCTGCAGGTATCAAGGGTTCGCTGGGGTTTTGAATGCAATTTTGCCATCATTTTGAATTACCCTCTCAGCATTCTTTGTCGCGTGAAATATCAACGCGGCAGAGGGAGGAAAACACAAAACCAGAGAACGATGAATTTCACAGACTGCACGAGTTCGGTTTGGACCT
The DNA here is from genome assembly GCA_930367185.1 of Myathropa florea. Classification (NCBI taxonomy): domain Eukaryota; kingdom Metazoa; phylum Arthropoda; class Insecta; order Diptera; family Syrphidae; genus Myathropa; species Myathropa florea. Next base: position 14,193,112 of record OV884005.1, read on the forward strand.
CATTTTTCCTCAGCAGAGTTTGTTAGCAAGGGTATGACAAATAGTCGTCTAAGCGTGATGTGATTAGACGCCGTTTCCTGAGATTCCACTGATGTGGGTACGTACGTGTCCTCGCGAGCCAGTGGTACAGGATAGATTGTGGTTGACATTTAGGGATATTTTGACTGAAGCTTTGAAGAGATGGAATATAGACTCCAACAGCGTTAGTGCTCCATCAAAGTCCAGTGAAACCGAAACGTTTTTTGTATACTATTCAGGAGTTGCACACAGGTAATAGGACCATCTGACTGTATACAGGACGGATTGAATAGGCCGGGGCTTTTAAGGATGACGGCGAAAGAGGTGACGAGCTGATTGAACAACGGTGACGGCCACAACTCCAATCAGTTGTTGTTTGAGGCCCAGGTCCAGCCCGGACTGTAGTGCCACAACTTCTTCTTGTGGCGTTACAGTCCGGGGTAGTCAACACTGCATTTTAGCTTGTTTATGTAGCCACCGAAATAAAAATGCGTCTCATCGAAAAATATAGCTTTTGTCGAAGAAGATTTGTCGTCAATTTAGAGCTGGTTTCCGGAAAATTTGTCTCGACACTTAGGGACATCATGCAGCGTGCCTTCCAAAGACTAACCTCATGGACCAGTGCATGTGGACTTGGAGTTAATCTGCAAAAAACGCCCTCATTGTGTGGCGTAAAACTTACGCTTACAGATAAGGCCAAATTCCTTAGATTCCACAGATCGAAAACTAAGCTGGAAGCCCAACATCATGGAGCGTATTAAGAAAGCTACCACTGCGCTCTATTGCTGCAAAAAAGCAATCGGATGTAAATGGGGCCTTCAGCCTAGAATAGCATACTGGCTGTATACAGCCGTAGTCAGACCAATCCTACTATATGGAGTCTCAGTACGGTGGACAGCTCTTGGCACAGCCGTCAACCGCAATCCTCTCAACCGCTTGCAAAGATCTGTAAGCATTTGCGTCAGTGGGGTGCTAAGGACGACACCATCCGAAGCATTAAATATTCTACTGCATCTCCCTCCACTCGACTTGTTTGCCAGACAAGTAGCAGCTTGCACAGCGGTAAGACTCAGAGCCCTGCACCTGTGGAATAACCACCATACAGGTCATTTCTAGATAACCTCGAGTTTCTACCGCGCGACACCGGCCTCCTACTGCCTCATCTCGTCTTTGAGAAAAACTTCTCTACCAGCATACCCTCCAGGTCCGACTGGAAGTCTGATACTCAGACGCTGGACGGTCCACTGCGTCTATTCACAGATGGATCCAAGGCGGACCAGGGAGTAGGATTAGGTGTCTACTCCAAGGATCTCAATTTTAGTATATCCCTCCACCTTCCAGAACATTGTAGCGTATTCCAGGCTGAGACGATGGCAATAAAAGAAGCTTTGTCTTGGCTCAAGAACAACGTGATATCCAAGAAGGACATCACCATCTGTTCAGACAGCCAGACAGCAATCAAACCCCTGAACTCGGTCACTTTTTTCTCTAAGACCTCCCCAAATTGCCGCCTATCTCTTAACGAGATGGCTGAGCATTTTAATATTTACCTCATGTGGGTGCCGGGACATAGTGACATTCCAGGAAATTGTGAAGCCGATGATCTCACCAGGAGCGGTACGATCTCCACAAACCTTCCTAGTGGAGATCCTCCGCCTATGCCATTCGCTACAGTTAAACTTCCTTTAAAGAATCATACCAACTCAAGATGGTCAGATGGCACTACGTACCTCATCACAAAGCAAATTTGGCCTAAACTTGATCTTAAACGTTCACTCTATCTTCTTAGAATGAATAGGTCATCCGTAAAGACTCTCATTGGCGTTATCACAGGACACTGTGGCACCATTGGCACTCATACCTCAAGAATGGGACTCCTTCATAATGATTTCTGCAGAAGCTGCAGAGACGAAGAAGAAGAGGAAAGCATAATGCATCTCCTCTGCACTTGTAACGCTCTCTCCTCTCGCAGGATGAAACACCTTGGAGCCTACTTCTTCAACGACTTGAGCGAATTGCACAACGTCGGCATCAATCAATTAAAGAGCTTCGTTGAAAGCACTAAATGGTTTTTCGGATAAGGAACACAAGATCCGCGTGGTATCACAATGGGCCTAATTTGGCCCTGTTATCTGCAGTCAGCCACTTCAACCTAACCTAACCTACTTGAGATGGAAGAGAGGTACTACCCTAAGGGAACGAGGATTGGTGTTGAAAGGCACCTTTTTTCCTTCCTCCTAACGGCTAGTGCAGGACAATCACACAGTCGGTGCCGAATAGATTATACTTCTTCTTCGTCTCTACAGCTTCTACAAAAGTCGTCATGGGGTGTTCCCAGCCGTGCTGCGTGATTTCCTATCGCGCAGTGCCCCGTCACGATCCTAACGGCTGTTCGTATATCCCTTCGACTTAGTTTTATGAGATCGGTAAATCTCCTCTTGTCGTAGACTGTCCATAACGATTTATCTGTAGCGCATGTGTCTAATCGACACCACCGTTTATTAGCTGCCTCGTTAGATTCAATGCCTATTTCCCTGTGCAAGGTGCTAAGCGCTGTGTCGGCCTCAAATAGAGCCCGCGAAGAGCTTAGATGTGACCCAATGATGGCTAGTTCATCAGCCGGAAATTTCCCATGTGGCCGGGAACCCAACAGAGAGCCACCTTATTGGCTACTGAAATATCGTCCAGTCTTTTGATGCACATTTTTACGAGCTTGGATCTTATCGATGTTGACTGTAACGCTTTAATGGCTGCTTGACTATCAACACAGATACTGATTGTTTGTCCTGAAATATTTTGCTCAACAATCATATCCGCAGCTTGTTTTATTGCAGCAACTTCCTCTTCTTCTTCTTAGGGTGCTACAGTCCAAAGTGGACCTGGGCTTCACTCAACATGCCTCTCCAGCCAGCACGATCTTTCGCCAGCTGTCTCCAGTTTCGCACATCAAGCCGGCCGAGGTCCCCCTCGACTTGTGTGCCCCACCTTGTGCGTGGACGTCCTCTGTTGCGTTGTCCCACAGGCTCAGAGTCGAAGACTGCAGCAACTTCCGCTTGAAAAACACTACAAGCATACTCAAGTGTGAAGGACCGATTTGTATTTCGAGACTCACAGTAGACCACAGCACCAGTACTTACATCCATATTGGATCCGTCAGTATAGATGGCAAGTTCATTTTCGGCAAAGACTTTCCACGTATCCCATTATTCCCTGTTGGGAATTCTGATGGAGAATCTCCGCTCACAGTTAAAACGTGATATGATATAGTTCGTTTCCGTCCGAAGTCTCGATGTATTCCATCTGGCATGATCATAGGACTTGGCTATCCATAGACCAGATCCTCTTGGTCTTAGTCAGGAGTTCCTTAATGCAGAGCTTCAAAGTTTTGAGCTCCCAGAAACACGAAAACCTTCCTTCAAACGAAGACCCTCTGCGACATGTCACCAAAAATAGATCATGGCTAAAGTGGTTCATAGCCGTTGACAGGGACCTTAGACAACTTGTCATGCGACCCCGGAGGCAACTGATATCCCCTCTGGGCAACCGCTAGTCTCAGCGACTGAATGGTGCAGTTGGTTAAATGCCTGCCCTAAGTTAGAGGGATCCCAGGTTCGAATCCCAGTGAAATCGAATCGAACCATTTGCCGTTGGGATCAAATTAACAGCACTGGAGTAGGTTGCTACCTGGCAGTACGATGGACCAGTTTAAAGTCTGATTGCTCCAGTAGTGTTTCAAAAATCATCCGGAAAAAAAAACACAGGCCTCATTTGAACTCCGTCAACCCAGCACTTTCCGGCCTAAAATTCACAACTGCTTCAAAAGCATTTTTATACTGAACGCTTTGCCTGCTTTTGGTGACCAATTTTCAGTTCCATGGCAGTTTCCATCCTAATTGAGGTGCAGCATTATTAAATTTTACAACTTCCATATTACCGCTATTCACCCGAAATAAACCTCGACGGTTTATTAGCAGATTGCTTGTTTCGCATCTATACGAGCCTTTATGAGCCATAAACTGTTATTGGCGATAAGGAGCGACTACAGTGGCAAAGAGTTCCGCCGCATGTGACGATGCTCTTATTGTCAAAAACAATTAGCGGTAAAAGTTCAATAAATACGCACTCAACAAGTACGTGAAACGCTCCAGTGAAAAGAGGGTGCAATAATTGGGCGTGGGTGTGGGCGTTGATGGCTGTGATATGTGATGACGGCAGCATGATTCATTGGACGTGGCGTTAATTGAACACCAAAAATGTCGAAGAAAAGGTGGAGTGGGGTGAGCTAGGGGCTTTTAAAGAGTCAGCAGTTTCCCTGGGAAGTCATACATCAAAGTGTGAGGAGAAATTTTGTGGGAATCGAGGTACGTTTGAAGTAAGGACAAACAAAGCACCGTCGGAAAAAACATCTGGTACATGGAGCCCTCTCAGATGATTGAGGCTGTCATCTGCGCCATGTGCCCTCTCATATGACATCCTCAAGCGTTGTATAGACGACGAAATGACATCGTAGGGATCGCATAACTTTCAGCTGTCATATGCCATCAACTCGAGATGCATTGCGTCTTCACTCCTTTGAAGATGATGCTCACGTGGGTGTAGTGTGCCGCTGCAACCGAGTTTTTTCGGATCTCCGAGCGATGCTAGAAACTTGAGCAGACTTGCGACCGCTTGAGAACCTTAAAACGGGACAGATGGGAGATATGTTTTTCTTGAAGAGAAATCGGAGATTTCATGGTCGCCTACGTGCAATTCAGCTCATCTTCCGAAACATCCGGAGAAACGTCATGGGAATGTCGCGCACAGGGGCTTACACGAAACCATCAGAAGAGGGCAAAGACGACAATCGTGTCTAAAGAGCTACTGTCGGTGACTGTATTCCGACTGATTTATTTGGACACATTCTAGTGGTGACTCCAACAAAGAAGACTACAAAGAGGAAGACATCACACAAAGGAAGCCACTCGTGACAAAAGAGGCAAAGTACCTTTTGTTACTGAACACCTTCAAAAAGTGATGGAGTTTTTGGACGAATCTGAGTTCTGTGAGTTTGGAGCTTATGGGAAAATAGATGTTTGAGGCTCGCCAACAACACAAGGGAAACAATTAAGCACAGTGAAGGAAACGTAATGACGTGGGATGCCTTTCTTACCAATTTTGGGGATAGACACAAGAAGAGAGCAACATATTCTTGGTCGATTTGTGCACTTGATCGTCCTGTGCACTCAACGAAGAATCGCAATCGCTGAATATCCTTGGCACTAGCCTGAGAGTTTTTCATAAGGTCCAATAGACTCATAAATTGAGTCAAAATCACAGCCCACTTCGTTATCGCTTCTTCGTTTGGGCTTTAGACCAGCTCTAGGTTAGGTAAGGTTAGGTTGAAGTAGCTGACTGTAGATAGTCACACATAGGCCAATTTAGGCCCATTGTGATACTACGCGGAGCTGATGTTACCTATCCGAAAAACCATTTAGTGCTTTTAACGAATCTCTTTAATTGATTGATGCCGACGTTGTGCAATTCGCTCAAGTCGTTGAAGAAGTAGGCTCCAAGGTGTTTCATCCTGCGAGAGGAGAGAGCGTTACAAGTGCAGAGGAGATGCATTACGCTTTCCTCTTCTTCTTCGTCTCTGCAGCTTCTGCAGAAATCATTATGAAGGAGTCCCATTCTTGAGGTGTGAGTGCCAATGGCACAGTGTCCTGTGATAACGCCAATGAGAGTCTTTACGGATGACCTATTCATTCTAAGAAGATAGAGTGAACGTTTAAGATCAAGTTTAGGCCAAATTTGCTTTGTGATGAGGTACGTAGTGCCATCTGACCATCTTGAGTTGGTATGATTCTTTAAAGGAAGTTTAACTGTAGCGAATGGCATAGGCGGAGGATCTCCACTAGGAAGGTTTGTGGAGATCGTACCGCTCCTGGGAGATCATCGGCTTCACAATTTCCTGGAATGTCACTATGTCCCGGCACCCACATGAGGTAAATATTAAAATGCTCAGCCATCTCGTTAAGAGATAGGCGGCAATTTGGGGAGGTCTTAGAGAAAAAAGTGACCGAGTTCAGGGGTTTGATTGCTGTCTGGCTGTCTGAACAGATGGTGATGTCCTTCTTGGATATCACGTTGTTCTTGAGCCAAGACAAAGCTTCTTTTATTGCCATCGTCTCAGCCTGGAATACGCTACAATGTTCTGGAAGGTGGAGGGATATACTAAAATTGAGATCCTTGGAGTAGACACCTAATCCTACTCCCTGGTCCGCCTTGGATCCATCTGTGAATAGACGCAGTGGACCGTCCAGCGTCTGAGTATCAGACTTCCAGTCGGACCTGGAGGGTATGCTGGTAGAGAAGTTTTTCTCAAAGACGAGATGAGGCAGTAGGAGGCCGGTGTCGCGCGGTAGAAACTCGAGGTTATCTAGAAATGACCTGTATGGTGGTTATTCCACAGGTGCAGGGCTCTGAGTCTTACCGCTGTGCAAGCTGCTACTTGTCTGGCAAACAAGTCGAGTGGAGGGAGATGCAGTAGAATATTTAATGCTTCGGATGGTGTCGTCCTTAGCACCCCACTGACGCAAATGCTTACAGATCTTTGCAAGCGGTTGAGAGGGTTGCGGTTGACGGCTGTGCCAAGAGCTGTCCACCGTACTGAGACTCCATATAGTAGGATTGGTCTGACTACGGCTATATACAGCCAGTATGCTATTCTAGGCTGAAGGCCCCATTTACATCCGATTGCTTTTTTGCAGCAATAGAGCGCAGTGGTAGCTTTCTTAATACGCTCCATGATGTTGGACTTCCAGCTTAGTTTACGATCTATGATGAGACCCAGGAATTTTGCCTTATCTGTGAGCGTAAGTTTTACGCCACACAATGAGGGGGGTCAAAGGGGGGAATTTTATATTTCCTCGTGAAGAGTATTAGTTCCGTTTTTTGCGGATTAACTCCAAGACCACATGCACTGGTCCATGCGGTTAGTCTATGGAAGGCATGCTGCATGATGTCCCTAAGTGTCGAGACAAATTTTCCGGAAACTGCAAAAGCAACATCATCCGCATAGGCAATCACCCTGCATCCTACCTCCTCTAAGTTCAGTAGCAGTTCATTGACCACAACATTCCATAGAAGAGGAGAGAGTACACCACCTTGCGGGGTTCCTCTATCCATCTCATCTCATATCCATTCCATCTCAAGTACCATCTTACAAATTACGGGCGAAACGAACCTATGTTGCGTATAACCAACGAGACCCTAAACACGTTTGATTTTAATACAAACAAGAGCTCACTAAGCCATGCCCTTTCCCCCTTTGCTTAGAAAATTGTATATTTCAAGTATTTTTAAGTAGTCCTATGTAAATTATTGTAAATAATTAGTCATAATTGCTTACGGCTTGTATTAAGTTTGTGAATAAAATTCAACCCTAGGAAGATTCTTCTTTTCGAAGCTGGATGATCTAAGGAAAATAGAGCTGAGTAAACTCCTGAGATACATATCCATATCTGGGTGTTTAACTTAGCTGTCGATACATAGAATTTTAGGTTTTTCTTGGTTAAACTTTTTTGGGCCCAATGGACTCGTAGTGCTCTAAGTGAGCTGCTGACATGTTTTTATGTCAGCAAGGGCAGCCATTTACTTAACCTAATCTGAAAAACTCTTGATTGCTTTGCAGCAAGCTGGGTCTACCCTTTCGCAAGGCAATCTTTGCATTCTTTGATTTGAGTTTTAACTTTGAACCAGTAGGTCGATGGTCGTTCCTTCTTGTGCTAGGAACGAGCTTAATGGTCGCATTTGGGTGACGGCTACACGCAAAATTACATAGAACGTTCTCATCATCATCATCATCATTTTCCGTGACCCGCATGTTTCACCAAAGGGGTCGCGGGGACAATGCATGCACGAGAGATCTTCAGGCCACTCGATCCTCCGCCATCGACTCTAACTAACCAGGAGCTACGAGTATGCCCAAACGCAACCAGGCGAGGTTTTGGACCTGGTCCAACCATCCCGTCCTGGCTCTGCCAAGCGGTCGCCTACCTGATGGAATCGCATTCAAGGCACGCCTCGGAAGTCGTGATGAAGGTGACATTCGTGGCGCGTGACCAAACCGTCGAAGTACATCGAAGCAGCTGCCCAACATTGAGTTCCTCGCTGTACTGTGCTTGTCACCCTATCCCGGCGAGTAATTCCCACAACAGCACGAAGAAATCTCATCTCGGCAGCTTGTATTCGGATTTTATTCTTTCGGTCATTACCCAAATTTCATGACCATAGTTGAGGTGAGAGTTGGAACAAATACTGCGTTAAAAGCCGCCAACTTGGCATCGACACCAAGCTCGGCCTTCCTGATTACAGATCGCCCAAGCTGTTTCAAAATTGACCTAGCTTGGCTAATCCTAATGAAGAAGAAGACCCCGAGATACTTAAACTTCTCCAACTGTTTCAATGGCACTCCACCAACATGTAGAGTGCATTGAACAGGGGTTCTGGAAATAACCATAACCTCGGATTTGTCCACGTTAACCTTCATCCCAGCATTAGCACGTACGGCCACAAACCTATCTAGCATTCCATATTTGCATTCCATAGGAGGGAATCTACAATTTTATGGCGACTCCGAAGGGCAAAGCTTAAGAATCTTGCTGGTGCGCGGTGTAAATAAAATATGTTATGCCGGCGGATTTACACACTTCATCTCGTCGAACTCACATGCGACTGAATACCCCGCGAAAATATTGCTTCTCATCCTGTTCTGAATGCCCTGCCCAACAGACCGTGACAACGTTGCGCTCAGATCGAAGACATAGGCTCTCCCTCTCCGTTCAAATGCCATCAAAAAAGTGTTGTGCCGCCAAAGATTTGTATGAAGTCACCAAAGGGTTTGGCATCACTTGGGAGTGTTCTCTGCGGGCGAGACTGTTTTCGTGAAGTAGCTCCAAGGATGACGCCCTAAAAGACCATCGAATTCCCTCGCCCGCCGGTTGACCTTCCTCCACCGACAAAGTTGTGTTAATTGCAAAAATGTTGTTCCAAAACTTTGCGACACTCTTTTCCAATCACGGTTCAGCCATCAGTGAAGTGCGAACAAGCAATCAACTCGCAAGCCCTCTTCTCGGGCAGGTCTCCGAAATGAACCCATTAAGCGGTGGGAGCGTGCTCATTACCCAGTCAACTCGTCCCCGCAAAAAACTGCAAGAAACTCGTTAAACTTAAGACACTTTGTTGCGGCAGGCTGCACATGCAGCAGTTCATCTGAAAATAAAATGGAAATATTTGAGTTAAAGATCCTGATGTATGTTTGTAACTTACCAGACAATTCCCATGATCCCGCGCTTCCTCCCCGTCCAGTCCTTCATTTTTCTGTGACGTACAATTGTGTAGAAGGTCTTTATACATTTAATATAATTGATATAATTAATACTTACCACCAAACAAGTTTAATTAATAGTATTAATTTTAATACAGATCAAAACACACTTGTTTTGATCTGCATTTGATGAGATCTGTCAAACTGACAAGGACGAACATATGTGGGAATTCAAACTGACAAGGACGGACATACATTAATATTCAGATTGACAAGGACAGACATACATTTAAGAAACATAATGGAAGTGCAAGGCGGTGTTCACACGATGCATTTGCAGTGTGAACATGGAAAAGCAAAAAAAAAAAAGGTGCATTGGAACATACGCGAATTTGGCACTTTTCCAATTTGGAAAATTTGCAGAAAAAGGAGAAAATTAAAGATTCTTGGTTAGAACGCAAAAGTGATCGGCAGCAATTTTGGAGACGGGATAATTTTGGGATTATTGAGTTGATACACGAACTACAAAAAAAAAAAAAAAAAAAAAGACTAAAAAAACATATAAACACGAGTGCGCGTGTGGTTTCCTTTAAACTAAACACACAAACATAAAAAAAAAAAAAGGAAAGGATTCAGAAAACAAAGAAAAAAAAAAAAACCAAATGTGCATACATATATATATATATTCACATATAGTTTTAAAGTCTTTACCGGATAATTAACAAAAAAACAAAATATAATATGATTATATAATATGTGAACATCCTTAACAAATCATACATATATATATACGCGTAACGAGTTAACATAAAAAGGAAAAACAAAAGCATACAAGTGTCGATTTAATCAATCTCCATTGTCGGTGGCGAATTGCCCAGTGCCGTTTCACACAACACGAAACTTCGTTGCCGTGACAAAACTGATAACCATCCCGAGAAGCCGAATTAGGAACATTTTGTGCCCAATGCAAATAGTGTGCCTGGAGGAAATTTTGCGCCGAGTAAAACAGAAGAGTGCAGTGCCCGGAGCTGGAGATATTTTGAATTTTTTTTTATTTTAGTGAAGTTTTTTTTATCATTTAAATATTCACTCGTTTAGATTTTAAGTTTAAGTTTTTTTACATGTTATTTAGTTTTCATTTTAGTTTAATATCTTTTATATAAATATAAAGTGTCAAATAGTTCTGGCTTTAGTGTTAGTGATTGTGAGTGTTCGCGAGAAGAGGGATTTCTCCCCACAATTGCGTTTTAATCCACAGGTACCATCCTTCCTCGTGCTGCGCGCAGGACGTCGGGGGATCGAACAGAACCGTGAGTAGCAGGTTTCACAAATTGGAAACCTCTTTCTGTGGTGTGCCGTCCGTAGCCTCTAGCCAGGGTTAGAACCCTTTCTTTTAATATTTTCTTTCATTTTTACTTTTGCTTTTTTTTTGAATTCACATGTTTTTATTTTATTATTTCGTATAGGCTAAGTTTTTGAATTTCTTTTATTTTCCATTTTTTTTTATAATAAAATGAATTGTTGTGCTTTAAAATGAATGTATAATGTTTTATTTAATGGAGTAGAGTCGTCTTTGCCAAATGTGTGTGTAGGGTAAGGGAAGGCCGTCCTTCTTCGGGGTAGTTAACAGAGCGGAACGTTAGGCTGAGGCTAACGTCTCCGCTAAGGGGCTATCTCCCACAAACTTCGCCAAGGGAGATAGCGAAGGTCATGTCATGTCATGATTGACATGATGGGGTGGGCAGGCGGACTAGTGCCAATACCAACAGGCACCCTCGGGTTCTTGACGAACCTGCATCGCCAAACGACACTGGAAGGGTGTTGTTTCGTGTTAGGGCTAAGCTAGGTAGTTTTAAGGTAGGTTAGGTTTAGTTTAGGTATAGTTTTAAGTTAGGTAGGTTAGTTTAGGCGTAGATTAGGTAAGTTAGCTTAGCTCCGCGATCTCCCTTCCGGTCTCTTTTGGTGGTAAAGGCATAGACCTTGAACACCTTTCATTTCCTCTTTCCTGTCTCTTCTCTCTCTTCACTTTCCTATCTTTAGTTGTCCGTCCGTGGTCTGTTAGGGTATTAGGCTTTCATCTCTTCCTATCTTTTCTCCTCTTTCTATCTTCTCTTAGCTAGCTACAGGCACGATATTTTTTTTTGTTTGCAACTGGTGGTGTACGAGTGGGAGGACAAGAACCGCCCCGTCCGACGAGCTAAGCCGTGCAACCGCAAGCGTGCCGCCGTCCTACTCACCGTCACCGTGGCCCAGCCAACCTAGCTTGTAACAAATGGCGCCCAACGTATTGGGAAATAAAGCATAGCTGTAACAAATGGCGCCCAACGTCTTAGGAACTAATGTGGCTGCTGTAATGGCAACCACAGTACGTTACCGGGACACACCGGCTAGAGGCACTATCGTGACTTCAAGGGGATGATTTTCATTCTCTCTTTCCGAAGGTCATCACCTTGGACTCTCGATAGCCTCATAACTCTCCAATTAGTTTATTTCATTCTTTTAATTTTACTTTTCTATCTCTCTATGTGTTCAAAGTCGTAAAAGTTTCTTTGTTTAGTCATGAGCTGAAGACGGCTGTCCAATCCTTAGGCTTAGGCTAGAGGATCTCGTGAGGTAGTCGGAGGCTCATGAAGAGACAAAGAACGGAGCGGGTGGAAAGGCTTAAGTGTTGACTGCTGCCCGAGAATACTGGGTTTCAAAACCCGATTCTTTGTGAGGTGTGGACACTGAGTCTGGAAGCTTAGCTCGTGTTTGGGAGATCATCATCTGATATCCCAGCCAGCCTTTCAAACAGTTTCGACTGTTGAAAGTTGTGGTTGGGGTAGGGGAGTTGATCACCGGCACTCGTCAAGTATCCGAGGAATTAGTCACAGCCAAACGTGACGTTCCATAAATCTGTCGGTTTTAACTACTCGGAGAATGGTTTCCGGAAAACCGACTCTTTACCTTACACACACAAAAGGCAATCATATATATATATAAAAAAAACCATAAATAGAACATAAAACATTAAATACCCATTCATACATACAATTCACACATAAATACATTCATTTAACATACATTCAAGCACACAAATACATACATCAATTTCGTTTAACATACATTTAAACATATTAATACATATAATTCACAAACAATAAGGCTCAATACGTGAACACATTCAAAACATTCATTTAACATACATTTAAACACATTAATACAAGTAATCTAATAACTTTAATTAATTTTCACAATAATTATCCACACTTAAACATAATTTTTTTTACAATTTAAATTATAATATACAAAAAAAAAAAAAAAACAACATAGGGTAAAATAAATAATTTCAAAATGGATCTAAGGTCACAAGTGGCAAGCACAGAAGAACACAGCACAAACGAAGAAACTGGCGCAATTCCAAAAGGCACTAATCCGAAAGGCACCTCGGAGATGGCGACGACACGACGAATCACGCGACAGGCGGTTAAGGCCGGACAGTACCAACTGACTGACCTGTTCGAAGAACCACCTGCGGATTTTAAACAAGACGCATACCGGAGAGATGATCTTTGTTCTCCCACCGACCAGGGCCGACGACCTCAACAGAAGGTAAACCAGCCCATCTTCTCTGATGAAGAAGATGAGGAGCTGGATAGAGTAGCCCTTCCAAGACGTCAACCGGACGTAAAACTTCAGAGGACGGAAGGACAAACACGTACAGACAAATGGTGGACAAAGGAAAATCTGGACGGTATAAGGCGAGTTGACGAGACAGGTGGTCTTCAGAACGCAGACGTGAAGAGGACCGACATCGCTAATCTTAGCGATAAGATTAGAGACGACGACGAGGCCATTAACCGCCACTTTAAAAAGATGGTCGCTACAGCGGTGGAGAAAAGCCAGAAAGAAGTGGTGTCGGCTTTCACTGGAAGTATGGCCCAGATGATGGAGACTTTCCAGGATAACATGAAGATCCTGCAGGACAAAATTCAGGATCTGGAAAGCTCCACCCACCGCCGTAGAGAACCTCCAAGACCAAGTGGACGCTACGAGGACAGGACGCCGACTGAACACTCGACACCGACCCTGCGGCGCGAAGAGCGATGCGGCACTTGGCATCAGCAGCTGACTCCCCAAAGGATTTGTGGAAAAGTAGATGTGCACAAGTGGGGAGTCAAATTTGACGGTACAAACAAGACAATGTCGGTGGACAGCTTCATCTTTAGGATAGAGATGTTGCAGCAGAAGAACGGACTGTCCACCGAACAGCTATTTAATAACTTTCACCATTTAGTGACGGGCCCTGCGGAACAATGGTACTGGCAGTACATGGAAGAGTCCGAGGGCGACGCATATTTAAACTATCATGACCTGAAGTCTGAGCTGATCCGCCAATTTAAGGACGATAAAAAGGATCATGAAATCCTCCGAGACATCATGGAAAGAAGACAACGGCCCCAAGAGACCTTCGACGATTTCTATGCGGACATCAGAAGTATGGTACTTCGAATGAGAAACAGACCCCGGGAGGAAGACCTCGTGTCTATCCTAAGACAAAATCTTAGGGATAGGATAGCGACGCTGATCTTCGGATGCAGGATCGACAGCATCCGGGATCTAAGAGATGAGTGTAGGCGCGCCGAAAAACATTTAACAGCAAGAGAGAGTAGGTTTAGACGTGGCGTTAGCGAGGTAGGAGTCGAAGATGAGAGGGAGTCCGTTGACGAGGAGTTTGAGGTAGCTGCACTTCAGCCTAGACGACCGACTAGACAGACAAACTACGCAAATACGAACAGGTCGACTAGGAAACAATACAATAACGAACGGACGCGACACGACGACAACGCGCAGAGCGAGAGTGTAGCTACCGCTCCAAATATATGTCCGTCCGCTTTTCATACCCTGACCTGTTTCTCATGCGGTCAGGGTAATCTGTCCTTTAATTGTGCAGCCTGTCAGGGAAACAGGAGGGTTGGCGGAATGACCGGGACGAATCCGTCAACGAAGATGGAAGTCCCGGAAACTCACCACCACCTGGAGAAATAATATCCCTGACAAAACTTGACAACGATGAGACTCCAATGATTGAACAAAAGAGTCTTCATCTGAGGCTGCAGAAGTACGAAGAAGATAGGGCTAAGATTTCAGGGGAAGATAAGACGACTGTGCTGGGAAAGCACAGGAACTATAAAAAAATTAAAAGGCTAAGGGAAAAATGTGCAATTTACAGACGATGCAAAAGAAAAATTGCTGAAACGGTTTTAAGTGTAATTGACGATAATAGGCCCTACGCGAAAGTTAAGATAGCAGGTGAAGAGATGCTGGGCCTATTAGATAGCGAAGCATCAGTCAGTTGCCTAGGCAAAGGAGCTAGGGACTTCGTAGAGAGAAACCACATCCAGCTCAAGAAGATGAATCTCGAAATCAAGACAGCCGACGGGAGTCACCAGAAAATTGAAGGACGAATCAGGACACTGGTCTCTTGGGGTGGCAAAAGCGTCGAAATGGACATATTAGTAGTTCCGAATCTCCAACAAAACCTATATCTCGGCATCGATTTTTGGAGCGTCTTTAAAATTGCTCCAAACGTAATTACAGAGATAGACAGCCGGCCACCAGAAACAAACATACCTAGAAAGAAAGTAAGACTGAAATGACGCGCCCTAGCTAGGTTAGGTATACATTTTTTTTATTTATTTACAGATTTATATATATAGTTATTTATTTATTTTTTAGAGCATCTATTATTTAATTATTTATAGTTATTTATTTATTTAATCCTAGAGATATTTATTTATTTATATACACATATTTATTTATTATTTATTTAGCATTATCTGTGATATTAGGTTAAGTATGTACCAAGTTGAGAGGAAGGGGACAGCAGATCGCGCCCAACCAAAGGTGTACCCGACAAAACGCAAAACACCCTCAGCTTGGGAAATGTGATTATTTATCTGTGATATTTTTTTTTATAGGCTTAGGTTTATGTTTATAAGTATTAGTGCCTGGCTAACCCAGTCGGTTGAACATGAGACCATTTATCTCAGGGAGTGGGCCCTTGCCACACGTTGTCACCGGCATTGTAAAAGATAAACTGTTGTATGTGCAGCCTTCCTTTTTTTACGAGGCCGGTTTACTCACGACCACTCGAAAACCGTCGTCGAGTCTGTTGCGGCAGGCTGCACATGCAGCAGTTCATCTGAAAATAAAATGGAAATATTTGAGTTAAAGATCCTGATGTATGTTTGTAACTTACCAGACAATTCCCATGATCCCGCGCTTCCTCCCCGTCCAGTCCTTCATTTTTCTGTGACGTACAATTGTGTAGAAGGTCTTTATACATTTAATATAATTGATATAATTAATACTTACCACCAAACAAGTTTAATTAATAGTATTAATTTTAATACAGATCAAAACACACTTGTTTTGATCTGCATTTGATGAGATCTGTCAAACTGACAAGGACGAACATATGTGGGAATTCAAACTGACAAGGACGGACATACATTAATATTCAGATTGACAAGGACAGACATACATTTAAGAAACATAATGGAAGTGCAAGGCGGTGTTCACACGATGCATTTGCAGTGTGAACATGGAAAAGCAAAAAAAAAAAAGGTGCATTGGAACATACGCGAATTTGGCACTTTTCCAATTTGGAAAATTTGCAGAAAAAGGAGAAAATTAAAGATTCTTGGTTAGAACGCAAAAGTGATCGGCAGCAATTTTGGAGACGGGATAATTTTGGGATTATTGAGTTGATACACGAACTACAAAAAAAAAAAAAAAAAAAAAGACTAAAAAAACATATAAACACGAGTGCGCGTGTGGTTTCCTTTAAACTAAACACACAAACATAAAAAAAAAAAAAGGAAAGGATTCAGAAAACAAAGAAAAAAAAAAAAACCAAATGTGCATACATATATATATATATTCACATATAGTTTTAAAGTCTTTACCGGATAATTAACAAAAAAACAAAATATAATATGATTATATAATATGTGAACATCCTTAACAAATCATACATATATATATACGCGTAACGAGTTAACATAAAAAGGAAAAACAAAAGCATACAAGTGTCGATTTAATCAATCTCCATTGTCGGTGGCGAATTGCCCAGTGCCGTTTCACACAACACGAAACTTCGTTGCCGTGACAAAACTGATAACCATCCCGAGAAGCCGAATTAGGAACATTTTGTGCCCAATGCAAATAGTGTGCCTGGAGGAAATTTTGCGCCGAGTAAAACAGAAGAGTGCAGTGCCCGGAGCTGGAGATATTTTGAATTTTTTTTTATTTTAGTGAAGTTTTTTTTATCATTTAAATATTCACTCGTTTAGATTTTAAGTTTAAGTTTTTTTACATGTTATTTAGTTTTCATTTTAGTTTAATATCTTTTATATAAATATAAAGTGTCAAATAGTTCTGGCTTTAGTGTTAGTGATTGTGAGTGTTCGCGAGAAGAGGGATTTCTCCCCACAATTGCGTTTTAATCCACAGGTACCATCCTTCCTCGTGCTGCGCGCAGGACGTCGGGGGATCGAACAGAACCGTGAGTAGCAGGTTTCACAAATTGGAAACCTCTTTCTGTGGTGTGCCGTCCGTAGCCTCTAGCCAGGGTTAGAACCCTTTCTTTTAATATTTTCTTTCATTTTTACTTTTGCTTTTTTTTTGAATTCACATGTTTTTATTTTATTATTTCGTATAGGCTAAGTTTTTGAATTTCTTTTATTTTCCATTTTTTTTTATAATAAAATGAATTGTTGTGCTTTAAAATGAATGTATAATGTTTTATTTAATGGAGTAGAGTCGTCTTTGCCAAATGTGTGTGTAGGGTAAGGGAAGGCCGTCCTTCTTCGGGGTAGTTAACAGAGCGGAACGTTAGGCTGAGGCTAACGTCTCCGCTAAGGGGCTATCTCCCACAAACTTCGCCAAGGGAGATAGCGAAGGTCATGTCATGTCATGATTGACATGATGGGGTGGGCAGGCGGACTAGTGCCAATACCAACAGGCACCCTCGGGTTCTTGACGAACCTGCATCGCCAAACGACACTGGAAGGGTGTTGTTTCGTGTTAGGGCTAAGCTAGGTAGTTTTAAGGTAGGTTAGGTTTAGTTTAGGTATAGTTTTAAGTTAGGTAGGTTAGTTTAGGCGTAGATTAGGTAAGTTAGCTTAGCTCCGCGATCTCCCTTCCGGTCTCTTTTGGTGGTAAAGGCATAGACCTTGAACACCTTTCATTTCCTCTTTCCTGTCTCTTCTCTCTCTTCACTTTCCTATCTTTAGTTGTCCGTCCGTGGTCTGTTAGGGTATTAGGCTTTCATCTCTTCCTATCTTTTCTCCTCTTTCTATCTTCTCTTAGCTAGCTACAGGCACGATATTTTTTTTGTTTGCAACTGGTGGTGTACGAGTGGGAGGACAAGAACCGCCCCGTCCGACGAGCTAAGCCGTGCAACCGCAAGCGTGCCGCCGTCCTACTCACCGTCACCGTGGCCCAGCCAACCTAGCTTGTAACAACTTTCCGTCGGCAAAAAGAACCCCATCGGAAGCACAACCC
Source organism: Myathropa florea (assembly GCA_930367185.1). Classification (NCBI taxonomy): domain Eukaryota; kingdom Metazoa; phylum Arthropoda; class Insecta; order Diptera; family Syrphidae; genus Myathropa; species Myathropa florea. Next base: position 14,210,984 of record OV884005.1, read on the forward strand.
TCCAAGCTGAGCAGTCATTTCTGTTGACCCAATCAATAAACGTCTTCCTTCCGTTCACTTGAGCAACTTTCCCCCTCCTCCCGACTGACCATCGAACAAAATCCATAAGCCAGCCATGGACAGCCACCCCAACGTCAGCGTGTAACCCCGACTAGTCACTTTCGTTCTAAATTCTTTGGCCAAACGTCATAATCCACCTCCCTCTGCGTGTGCTTGTGTGTTTGTGTTTCACCCGATATACTGACCTTCTGTTGAGCGGTGAAGACAGGCGAAAAACGCCGGTAACCATGTCTTCCGCTGAGACATTTGAGCGGTCGTACGAAGACGCCGTCACGCGGATATACTCGTTCGTTTCATAAGATACTCCTACACCCGCCGACGTAACATGTGCTCCTGGGAATACATTAACTGCACCGCTTTTCCCCGCAAACTTCGCCGGAGTTTGGTTTTTGTGTGTCCTCCTTCCGCCCACCGCAACGCCCACTTTGACGACAAGGCACCAGCTTGCGGTTGTCAATAAAAAAAAAACAGAAAAACGACGAACGAGACCGCACACAGAGCTCCAGCGAGTGTAACAAATCGATACCTCAGCATGCTCAGAGTTTTATGGCATTTTAGGGAAATTCTCCACCCGCCCACCGCAGCGCTTAAATCAACAAAAAAAAACCCACCGAAAGATATTTTCACTTAAAAAACAAATCGACGGCGGTGGCGGTTCGCTCCGACGGCGAGGTGAGAGCGACCGCAGGTCTGGCAGACCTCCCCCTCGGGCTGGGGCTCAGGCTGTGAGAGGCATCTCCACGCCGCAAGAACGACGGGCAATAATCATGAAGTGCTCTGATTGCTCGTTCTCATGATCTGCATCTGGCCCACTATCGCCACCGAGAGATGTGTTCCATTAGGTTGATTAACTGGACATACCTGACGTGAAAAATAGATCGAGGGGCGTCGGACGGGGCGGGAATCTAGAACAAAGGCAGGCAGTGCGCAGAAAGAAACGACGACGCCGTGTGTTGGTTACCAGAAGCGTTTGAGTGGCGAATGGCGCTGTGGAATTCCGTAAGATTGATTTGTATCTCTGGCGGTGGGGATGGACGTGTGATGCAAATTCGTGCGATAGTCCGTACTCTAGATGAGTTCCTGGAAGTGTTGCGTAATTGGATCGTGATCAGTTATTATGCTCAGTGGCGCTTTGGGCATGGTTATGTGCAACAATTAGCGTTGATGGCATCAGGATGTGAGTTGAATCTGAGTGAGTTGGAGATGTGTACCGGTTTTGGGAATGATTGACTGTTTGACGGTCGGTGAAAGGCGAGCGCAAGGTAACGGTGGGAGATGGAGGATGTTTATCAGTCGCAATGTGCGATGGATTTTAAACAGATTCAGCAACGAAGACGCCGGTTTTCGAACGGAAGATAACGGTGTAGGAACGAGAAGAACGGCCAGAATGACTCAATAATTCATGGATCCAGGTTTGAACACACAGTCACGCTTTTTTTTAGTGAAGACTGAGAATTGTTGGGGGCATCCGGCGAGCTTAGCTGTGCAATCATAAGAGTGACGCCGTCCTTCTCGGCACCGAGGCTGCCCCAAAGATCCAAAGATTTTGCTTAGCATTTGCAAACAGGATCCAGATCCAACTGGAAGATGAATAAAATGCTGAAAATTCGGTTCATCAACGTTCACAAGCGGAGCAAAGGTGAAGTATGAAATTGAAGCACGAGAACCTGCTCTGAATTTTACAGTCTGCACCATTTCTCCAAAATCTGACAAATTAAGGCGGTCAGATGAGAGGTCTGCAGAGCCTGTAGGGTAGATTCCTACCTCCACGGTACTGCGCTTGATTTCAAGACACTATTGCGTCGGCTACAGCTCCAATTCAGAGAGTCTTTGAATTCAACTCGGGGAATAATCCAGCAACCACGGTCACGACGTTGGAAACGATTCGAACGGCATGAATTGAAAACGACTTTAACCGGGTGTGTGGCACTGGATACAACTGGATGGGGATTGTGCTAGCTGGACAAGATCCAGGTCCACTCCAGACTATGGTGCCATTTAAAGAAAAGGTATCCTATACGGACTTTGCCATTAAGTGTGAAAAACAATATCATTCAAAGGGCCGCCTCGGGAAGATTCGCAGCATCCGATTCTTTTTAGGTATTTTTTAACCACTTTTTCGCACATTTCAGGCGGTATCTCGGCCATAACTTGAGTAATGTTGGTTCCTAATGCGTCTAGATTTCGGGGATTATTCGCGTACACACGGTCTTTTGCGTAGCCCCACAGAAAAAAATCTAACGGTGTTAAATCGCATGATCATTGATGTCGCCAAAACGTGAAATTACGCGACCAGGAAACTTCTCACGCAATAAAGCCATAATTGGTCGTGTTGTGTGGCATGTTGTCCTGTCTTGTTGGAACCACATATCGTCCAAGTCATGATCTTCAATCGCCGGCCAAAAAAATCGGTTATCATTCGACCATATCGCTCCGAATTGACTGTAACCGTCCGCCCATTAGCATCTTCGAAGAAATACGAACCAATGACACCTTTCGACCATAGAGCACACCAAACAGTCTTTGTCTCTCTTTGTCTGAATGCAACGGCAGCTTTTCGATCACTTGTGGGTTTTCTGAGCCCCATATGCGGTAATTTTGTTTGTTTACAGACACATCGGGTGAAAAATATACCCCATCACTGAAGAAAATGTTGTTCGAAAAGTGGCTACGTTTGAATCACCACTTTTGTAGTAAGTTTTAATAATTTTAACGCGTTGTTCGATTTTTAAGCGATCCATTACTGTAAATGGCAAACATTCAACTAATATTTTGACACTTCAAATGACAGCTGAGTTTGCCAGGTGTGAAATGGCAGCGCTACCAACTTGAAACTACGAAATGAATGAACCTGTACTTCTATTTAGGCCTCTAATTCCTTCGACTCAGATTCCGACGATTACATCGCAAAGAATCTTTGGAACAGCTACACTTTCCTCTGGATGTCGAGACAGTTAATTCTGGAGGAAGCAAGATAAGGGTCAACTAATACAGAACTTCTCCACAGATCTAGAGCAGATATTGTCAAACATCATCTCCCGCCCGGACTCACTTAAACAGGTAAAGTAGAGGCCGGAGACGTCTGCCCTGTGGGATACCAAAGGGTATATACAGGGTGACCAGATAAGAATGATAAGAAAGGAGGTTGAAATAAAAAACAACAACGGCGTGAGATATAAAATTGATTCTGGCTTCATTTTGAAGCCATTATGCGAAACAGCACACCATTCAAATGGACACCTCGGCTTCGCTGACAGCTGTCGGTCCAATTTTTGCGGACTCTGTTCAATATTTGCGACGTTATTCCGGCAATACCGTATCGAATGTTGTCCTCTAGCTCGTCCAAACTGATTGACTTGCTATCGTAGACCAAAAACTTGACGTAGCCCCAGAAAAAATAATCGAGTGGTGTCAAGTTGCATGATCGCGGCGGCCAATTGATGAACGCTCGCCTGGGGATGACTTCTTCTTCTTCTTCTTTTTAGGGCGCTACAGTCCGAGGTGGACCTGGGCCTGGAGATGACCCATTCGCCAAATTTCTCCTTCATAATTTCAAACGTTACATCGCTTGTAAAGCTTGTAGTGTCGCCGTGTTTCTCGACAAATTTCTCTTTCACAACTTCGGGTTTTCCTTTTTTTTTGAAATCACAGTTCGGATATATCCGTGCCATCGAGCTCTGGCCACAGAAAGCCGGTTAACCTCACTCTGTACATCAGACAATTGACGGAAACAGTGTTTCCTTCCTCATTTTGAATGAAACAAGATGTCGCCATGCCATAAACCGGACCAAACACTCAATCTTTGTGGATGTATTGATGCTTGGTCGAACGCTTGTGGATTGTGTTCGCTCCAATGTGCAGTTAGTTAGTTTTAAAGCATTTTTTTATTTTTATCTTTTAAAAATGTGTGCAATTTTGCTTGTTGACATAGTCGATGAGCCAAAAGTGGGCTGTGTCTGGGAAGATGATTTTTCGGCCAAAATCCGGAACTCCGGGCAACATTTCCAACTTCCAATTATCGAACTCACAATGTTGTCTATGGTCGTCCGGATTCAATGACCAATTCAGCTAAACAGCGCCGAGTTTCTGTCGGTCTAGGTGAGTTCGTAATCGCAACAGCGCAGTACTGCAACGTCAAGCGTTCTTAATTGCAAACATTTGGCAATGATGCTTTGCATCACGTTCTAAAATGCAACATGAAAGCAACGATGCGCAAACAAAAGCAACCAGCGCATCATAGTTTTTTGTGATGCGATGGATTTTTTTTATTTTCCGACTCAATTGTCTCTTTTTCTTGTCTAAAATATATTGAAGTATACTGGCTTTGCAATTGCCAACATTATTAACCAAATTATTTAAAAAAAATCGTCCCCAATTTCTTTGACATTTTCACAAAAAAAAAGAAACAATTGAAACACAAAACAATAAGCCGTTCCAAAACGCCAACAAAATTAAAGCATCGTGATGCATCGCAACATTAAAAAATCGTTGCGATGCTTACGTGATGCGCATTTTGTTGCCTCTACTTTGATACTGGCCGTCATGGCGGCTTATTCATTTCGCACCAATCTCTGTCTGGTTGGTGGCCCAAAATCCAAAAGAGTATACTCATCTCTGTCTGGTGTGGTGGCTTTAGGTTCAAAAGAATGTACTCACGCTCAAACTCTGTTTGTTTCTGTTTGTTTTCCCAAGGCCTAGAACATAAAAAGCACCCTGTGCTACAGTGGCAGACAAAACCAATACTGCAGAATTGTTTTTTCGTAGTTTTTTATTTGTTTTTCCACAGAAATTAGATTTTTTTGGAAGATCTTGCAAAGTTTTTTTTTCCGGTTGTTAGTGGAAATATTTAACAAGACACCATGGCGAATGTTCCCCCTTAGCAGTGTGAGATTTTTACTCGTTAAAACCACCGCCCTTTATAAGTTAATGTTAACTACAACTAAATGAAGCACTTATCCAGTAGTTTATAAATATACAGTCAAAATCGCTTACAACGACATCGGTTATAACGACCAAGTTCTTAGGTCCCGACTGAGCTCCATTATAATTCGATTAAATAACAAATCGCTTACAAAGACATCGCTTACAAAGGCCGATAAGTGTAATTAACGTGGACGGATTTTGTTTCATTAAGCGCTATTCGCCAAATACTCGTCCATTCGTGTATCCGATCAAGTGCACGTTGTAATTTTGCTGTCGACTCCTTAACTGTTTTCGCTGTTACTAAGACAGCGGTGTCTTCTTCTTGTGGTAAATCATTAGTATACAGCAAGTACAAAAGAGGGCCAAGGACACTCCCTTGCGGTACATCTGCATTTATAGCTTTAAATATAGAATATTCTTTTCCACGCTTTACACGGAAGATTCTATCACATACGAGTAGATAGTTTTCTAGAATGCGGTAAAGTTTCCCCAGCTGAATTTGGCGAAGTTTTTATTTCAAGCCGTTATGCCATACTCTGTTGAATGCTTGGGAAACATCAAGAATATTAGTCAATAGTTGAATGTTTACTCCTAAAACCAAATTGGTGATTAGGAAGAAGTCGCTTTTCTTCCACGACTGAGCTTAAACGCCTAAGTACAATTTCTTCAAACACCTTAGACATTATAGGAAGTAGCGAAATTGGTCTATATGCCTTTTATCCGTTGTCGATTTTCCGGTTTTCGATACCTTACAACTTCTGCCAGTTTCCATTGACTAGGAACATACTCTAGTCTAAGGGCAGCATTCATTAGATAGAGGAACTTTAGAAGGGTGGTAACTCTTTCAAAATTTCTCCTGTTATTAGCTCGTAGCCAGATCGAGATGGTAGCGATTTAATTGCCCTTGAGCTTTCCTTAAAAAGGCCAATGAAATGCAATAACTGGCTCTTCCCAGAATCCGTAGACCCTGACTCTGTAGCGTGTGGATTTTCCAGTGTGATTGTCGTTCCACCTGGGGTAGTATTTCCTATCGTTTTATTCATTGCATTTCTTGTACGATTTGTGTCTGTGTTAACAAACGATAGCTTTTAGTCGCTTTTTACGACAGGTATTAGGCCTTAGGTCGGCAGGTCAGACAGATTGAACCATTCAACCCGAATGAAAGGGACGACGTAGATCAATAATTCCGTCCCCCCGATCTGGACGAAGTGAAGATAGCTATATCTAAACTAAAGTCCAACAAAGTTACTGGAGCTGACGGCCTAGCGGCTGAGCTTTTCAAAGCAGCAGGCGATGACATGGTAAGGAGCATGCACCAACTCATCTGTAAAATATGGTCGAAAGAAAGCATGCCCGATGAATGGAACCTCAGCATTGTTTGCCCGATCCACAAAAAAGGAGACCCTCTAAAATGCGCCAACTATAGAGGCATCAGTCTTCTAAACATTGCTTATAAGATCCTATCTGCCGTGTTGTGTGAACGCCTAAAGCCATTCGTCAACAACCTGGTCGGTCCATACCAGTGTGGCTTCAGGCCTGGAAAATCCACCATCGACCAAATATTCACGCTGCGGCAGATCTTGGAAAAAACCCAGGAACAGCAAATCGATACCCACCACCTTTTCATCGATTTTAAGGCCGCGTATGACAGCATCTACAGAGACGAGCTATACAGAGCAATGTCTAGTTTTGGCATCCCTACCAAATTCGTCCGTTTGTGTAGGATGACGATAGAGAATGCACGCTGCTCCATCAAGGTCGGTAAAGACCTAACCGAGACTTTTGATGTCAAAAAAGGATTCAGACAAGGCGACGCGCTGTCATGCGACTTCTTCAACATCATACTTGAAAGAATTGTGCAAAACTCGCACGCCAACACCAGAGGCACAATCTTTCAGAAGTCCGTCCAACTACTCGCATATGCCGACGATATTGACATAATCGGAAGAGCACAGCGTGATGTCAATGACGCTTATGTGAGTATTGCGACGGAGGCCGCGAAGATGGGTTTAACAGTAAATGAGGGCAAGACCAAGTGTATGCTGCCAACCAGAAAGGACACCCAACACTGACGTCTCGGACAGAATGTCACAGCAGACAGATATAACTTTGAGGTAGTCAAAAACTTTGTATACCTAGGAACCGCTATCAACACAGACAATGACACCAGCGCTGAAATCAAACGAAGAATAACTCTTGCTAATCGCTGCTTCTTTGGGCTAAGAAAGCAATTGATAAACAAAGCCCTCTCTCGAACAACCAAAGTAACCCTGTACAAGACCCTAATCATCCCAGTCCTGCTATATGGCGCAGAAGCATGGACTTTGTCAAAAGCGGATGAGGTTACTCTTGGCTGCTTTGAGAGGAAAATTCTTCGGGCAATTTTCGGCCCCGTCTGCATGGAGGGTGAGTGGAGGAAAAGATATAACAACGAACTGTACGAGCTGTTCAGCGACATCGACTTAGCCAGAAGGGTGAAGATCCATAGGTCATGTAGAGCGAATGGAAACCAATGCTCCGGCCCTGAAAGTCTTCGAATCCACCCTCGAGGGACGGTGCAGTAGAGGAAGACCGCGACTCAGGTGGCGCACGCAAGTGGAAAGGGACCTCAACCAACTGTGCGTGCGAAACTGGAGGCAGCTAGCTAAAGATCGAGCTGGCTGGAGACGCTTGTTGGTTGAGGCCCAGGTCCACCCCGGACTGTAGCGCCACCTTAAGTAAAGTAAGTATGCCTTAGGTCGGGCATATGCTATGATTCTCCTTGACTAAAGTGACAGAAAATTGTTTGCGTTTTTGTTGTGACAGAATGAGTTTGGAATGTAAGTCGCAACCCATTTTTAAATAACTGATCACCCAAATAACTTATAGTTTACCAAGGTCTTGTCATGAGATAAGCAAAGCACTTGCTGACAAAATTATATTCGATCGATCAAGCTTTTTGTGGCACAAGAAAGATGAATCGATGGCGTAGTCTTTAATCATATCTCTTGACTTCAATAACAAAATAATTCATCGCTTATAGTTCAACTGTCACCTGTTATAGGGAGAGACCATAATGCTCACATGTTCAATGGAACTTAATGTCTAACTTAAATGATTTGAGATTTGAGCTGGTCACGAGTGAGTGAGCGCTTCCAATCTATTTCGCTTCAATAAAACACGAAGAATCTGCCTGCTTAACGGCAAAACCTCATGTGACGTTCGGAGAGTCACGCGTTTGACAGGTTTCATGCCGATTCAAGAATGATATTTTTAGCGACTGCAGTGACTGAACACTTTGGGTTGGCTTCGATAACATCTGCCATTCGAATGGAAAGTCGCAAAAAACGATTCACTGTTTATGTGTCACACTCGGTATATCAGAGAGTTGCAATTTTAAAATTAAAGTTTTCTGTGATTTCCCTTTGAAATGTGCGGATTTATGGCTGAAACACAACAGTGCGTCAGCGTCAGCGTTGGCTTTCAACGCACACAATTCAATGGACATGCAAGAAACACTGCGTCGACCTACGTAAGTGAAAAATGAGATAGATGAGAGGATCGTAATAAAATGTAAAACGTAATCCCAACGCACGTCATTAATCAACATGGTGGATATTTTTTGACAGAGGGATGTGCTGTGAGGGCGTAAATTGAGGAATGCTTCCCAAATTGAGAACATTTTGAGGCAACTGACATTTGAGACATGAAAACAGCTGACTAAAAATTATTGTAACGACAAAACTAATTTAAAATCCGTGTATGCTTGGAAGCATACGCCAAACTAGCAACAAGAAGCACTTTTTTAATTTTTTTAACTTTCTTGGCATTCATTTTCCGCAATTAATTTCTTTAACGCTCAATTGTTTGACCAGAATATTTTTTGATTTGACATTTCAGAAATTAAACCAGCTGACGGAGTATTTTTTATTTGGTATTTGAGAGAGAGAAAGAGAGAACAGCTGATTGACGCAGTGCGTCAACGCACACCCGCCGTAACATGAAGTCGGCTAGCGCAACGCACTGTTGTGTTTCAGCCATTATGGATTAGGCACTTTGTAATAGATTTTATTCACTTATTTTCATACAGGGTGGGCCATCTAGTGGTTGTTTTTTTAAATCTTGACACTGACAGCTGTTTCCCGCTCGAGATCTTGACAGAAACTCAGTACCATATCTCCGCGGAACAAAATTAGTCGCTTTACGCTTGAACAACGTTGGCAAATGTGGAAAACCGTATTTCCAAAGCGAGTGTTGTGTAGTCCAAACAGTGCGTTTTTTGAAGAGAAGTTTTGGTCGAAATGACGCAGCCACCGTGAGCGCTGTACGCAAGTTTGTGCAAAAAGTTTGTGAGACTGGTATGCCAGTGGACAACACTCATTGGCCCCGTCGTCGTCGTCGTCGGTGCGCACAGATGAGAATGTGGCTGCTGTGGCCGAGGCTGTGAGTCTCAATTCACGACCATCAACTCACCATCGATCTCAACAGCTCAACACTTCACTCACTAGCCTGAGGAGAATTCTACACAAAGATCTTGGATTATTCGCTTACAAGGTCCAATTGACTCGGCAATTGAAGGCGCGCAACCATCCGCTTCGTTATCGCCTCGCAGTTTGGGTCTTAGAGCAGTTTGAATTAGATAACGACTTTGGGCGAAAAATCAACTTTTCTGACGAGGGGCATTTTCGGCGGCTACGTTAACAAGCAAAATTGCCGCATCTGGGACTCGGAAAACGGAAAACCCTCACGTTATTTTCGAAAAGCCAATGCATCCACAGAGAGACAGTTTTTAGTGTGGTGGCATCATTCTTCGAAAATAAGGCTGGGAACAACATTTCGGTCAACGGTGGGCGTTACAGAGCCATATTAACCGACTTTTGTTTTACTGAAAATGAAGACATGGATTTGGACGACCTTTGGTTCATGCAGGAAGGCGCATCGTGCCACACAGCCCATGACACAATCGAACTTTTGCGCACCAAACTCCCAAATCCTGTTATCAGCCGTCTTGAGGAGGTCGATTGGCCGCTTCGGAGCTTCGATTTGACCCCTTTGGACGTCTTTTTTTCTGTGGAACCGTGAAGGACCGATGTTATGTCAACAACCTGGAAACGATTCAAAGGCCAATATCATCCAAGCAATCCCTGAGCTTCGGAAAACCATCAACAAGGTCTTGGAAAATTGGGGTGACAGAATGCGCTAAGAAGGGGCGAAGCCAGCCGAGGCAGCCACTGGAACGACGTTGTATTTCATAATTAATGGGAATGTTCTTATTAATGAAGCCCAAAACATGGGAAAAATGCTATTTTGTTAATTTGTTTTTGCATTTTTAAAAAGAAATTTGTATTTGGTACATCCACCCAAATTTAGCTGCATGGGCCTGGCTGGCAGTTGTTTTTGGCTGTGATTGCCTTAGTGGTGCGGCTGAACCATTACAGAATGTGATGCTGAAATAAAGAAGCATGGCAATCGTAACTGAGCCTATCACAGAACAGATCTGTATCAGTCAATAGGAGGTAAATGGGAAAGATTTGTATGCTTACTTTATTTAAACTCCTCCTTTAGGACGGTTTAGCCGCTCATGCTGTTCCCCCGCTTCAGGGATCACACGGTTTTCACGGTTAGAATCTCAAAATTAGGCTTTAATTCTTATCATGAAAGCAGAATAAACCCAATTTGGATATTTAGGGCAATACCGAGGTGTTGCACAAAGTCAACTTGAAGAAGATGAGCCTCGTCGTGGTTATGAACGTCACCATTGGCCCTAAGAAGAATTACTGTTCCAATGTACAGAGGAATATCCCTTTAAGCCAGGGCTTCAAAACTTCTTGAAGTAACCCTTAGGAGCAAAACGACTGGATGGCGCATTTGGTTAAGTGCCTGCTCCAAGTTAGAGGGGTGCGAATCCCAGTGAAATCGATTCTGGTTCAGTCACCATTTGCTGTTGGGATCAAATTAACAGCACTGGAGTAAGTTGCTACCTGGCAGCAAAATGGACCAGTTTTAAGTCTGAGTGCTCCAGTAGTGTCTCAAAAACCCTCCGAAAAAAAACCCCCAGGAGCTCTAAGTAGCCGTTGCTGATTGCAGTTGTGGCCGTCGCAGTTGTTCAATCAGCTCGTCATCTTCTTCGCCGTCATCCTTAAAAGCCCCGGCCTATACAATCCGTTGTGTAAGTAGCATTCTTGTGACCTTGACGGAATATACGCGTTCTCATGAAATGTAACCCGTAGCAAATACGTTCCACGCTTAGAATGCGTCTCAATGTTTGGAGAAGCTGAACTTTGAACTTTTCTGTGTTTTGCCTTAATTGACAGCTGTTTGATTTCAAATTTATTCGGTTGTTGTTTGTTTGTTTAGCTCTTTAATGATTCCTTTGGAGCTCAAAAGGCCATCCCTCTGGAATATATACCCACGCCTGCAGTGGTTCGGAGCCATTCTTCCCTTTGCCGCCGCCAACGACTTCCCACGAAAGTTGGGCAGCGCGTGTTCTGTCAAAGTTCCCCGATGAGGCTAAATGTAGACGCTTATGCCTGCATGATTCGCATGTCAACGCTTTGAAGGGATGCCGTGCAGTTGAGTACTGCAGCATCTTCCGTTCCCCTTCGTTAAAAATGGTCACGCATCGCACAAGACTGTGTTCATGCAGTGAACAAAACATTCAGCAAAAGGAAGGACAGCGAAATATGTGCTATGGAATCAAAAGGCATGAGAAATACAAATCCTCCAGCACTTTAAACGGATAACACTTCATCTGAAGTCTTAAATTCCGACATTTTCCTTTCCGACTTAAGGCCATTTGCGGTTACACAACGCACGGAATTCCATCACTGAATAATCCCAATCACCTCAATTAGCCATCATCAGGCCCAAGGACATGCAGCAGCAAGTCCTTGCGCACCCGCCCAGAGGCAGACCTCTAATGATGATTATAAATCAGGGCTTGAGCCGCACTTCAGGAACAAGAAGCAATTAAAACGTGAACAACAAACAGGATAACTGGATTCCACTAACAGCATTAGCGTGCCAATTACGTCTAAAAGCCTCTGCGGCCCCCTGCCTTGTGTGCGGTTGGGTGTTCGAGCATGCAGCTGGCCGATATCCCATCGGGAAAGTCTTGGGAACACAAACAAGATGCGTTTTGTTTTATGACTTAATTAGGAGCACTGCTCTCGAACAACGAGCATCCCACAGATACTCGGCAATGCAATTTCGAATGAAATTCAATTAAAAAAAGCAATAAACCCCCACTTAATTGCGTGGAGTGGTAGTAAATTGAAAGCAGTCGGGTGCTCCTTTGGTCCGTCACCGCCCAGCTGTTCAGCTTCGTCGGTCCGTCGGTCGATGAACATGCAATAAATATCGAAGATACCGTTAAGGAAGGCTCAAAGGCTAATGATGGGTTCATCTGGCGGTGGAATGTGGGAAAGAAGAAAAACCAGGAAAGGAATGGCATTTGGGTGGCCACTGGCACTCATTTCTGATTCTTCGTGGATGTAACGCGACAGCTTAATGAAGGCGAATACATTGTTGCGCTGGCTTAAAGAATTTGACCAAACTTTACTGGAAAGAGCTCCTTTAAACAGTTTTCGGGGATTTTGAAAATCATGAGGATTGATAGGGACATGCTTTCAAAGACTAGAAGATTGCAGGGGTCCTGATAGGCAGCCTCCAGTGACTGATTGGGTACAGAGGGTTACCAGTCTTGGCATAACAGATGCCATGCGCACTTGCCCCACAACAGTTCTAGAAGCTATCGTTGGGCTAACACCCTTATCCATCCTCCTGAGGAAGACAGTTGTCAAATATGCCATGAAGCTGCAGCTAGAATATAAGATCAAACCGGGCGACTTAGTGGGTCACTTCAGGTTACTCAACTCAGTCCCCAATAGGCATATTTTGTACAATGCTCGACATTATGGTCAGGCAGCAATGTTTCAGAAGGTTATTTGACGTTGACATAGTGGAGCGTGAAGACTGGTCCAATGATGGTCCAACACTAGACTCCTGAAGTTTAGTATGTAGACGTATCGAAAATGGATTCTGTAGTTGGAGCTGGAGTTTTTCGACCCAACACGATCGAGTCCTTCTGTTTTTCAAGCTGAAATCCAGGCCATTGAGATCTGCGCTAGACACAATCTTCCCAAAGGCGCTAAAATACAAATCTGTTCAGATAGCCAGGACACACTTAAGGCTTTATCGTCCTACCAAATGGACTCCAAAACCGTCAAATGTTGCCACGATGCACTGCAATCCCTCGCCAAAGACAACAAAGTGTAAAACTTGGCTGGGTTCCTGGACACAAGGTGATTCCAGGAAACAAATCTGCTAATGAACTCGCTAGAGCTGGTTCGGAAACTGCGTTCAAAGGTCCTGAACCGTACTGTAGTGCCAATTGGACAACAGCTACAACGCTGATTAACAAGTGGGAAAACGAACTTCGCCCAGACCATTAGACCAATGGGGCAGGACTTGGGCAATCTTAAAGATTAACCAGATCCTATTCCTGAAAGATTTGAAGACGTTCCTATCCTCCCAAGATGCGTAGAAAGAGATCAGGTACAGAAGCCCAACTGAATCCACTGTCATCCTTCGTAATGCAACTCCAGAGTGATCTAGCCAATTTGACATGTCTCTTTTGGTTCTCTGCAGTCACGTACAGGTAAGGAGACGACACGCTGCCGTTTATTCTCTACCCTCCGTGTAAACAAAACGAGGGCCCTATAGGTATTTAAGCATCAAGATCATGTTGACTCCAGCGTTCAAACCTGCCTTCGTGCCAGACCACCGCTTCTGTTCAAGCTAAAGTTGGTTTCCCTAATGCGGGACTGATCGCCCATGAATGTAGTTATGTATGGTACCTAAGAAGGCCCCAAGTTAATGCCTGTTTCGATTATTCTTCTTCTTTGTCTGGCGCTACAGTCCAGGATGAATGTGGACCTTAATCATCAAGCCTCTCTAGCTAGCACGAAAGACCTGCCTTCAATTTCGCACACCAATTTGGTTGTGGTTCCTCTCAATTTGCGTGCCCCAGCCTAAACACGGGCATCAGTTATTGCGTTGTCCCATAGGGCCAAAGTCGATACTTCGACAGACAGAAAAAAATCCTGCATGGCCATTAGGATTGAATTTATTTCATGGTTTGCGTTAACGAAAGTGGAATCTTCTTCACCAGAAGCTTAAACTGCTGTCAGGCTTATTCACGCCTGCGTACTAGATCCCATCTCTACACACATAAACCAATCTCTCGGCCAAAGATTGTCGTTAACAATATTCTGTTCCAAGGATTGCTCCTAGGCCTTTTATTAGAGCTCTCGCTCTTTATAGCTCAAGTGCACTATAAGTGTGAGAAGACCAATCACCATCCGATCTCGCAATCTCTTTCTACTATCATCCACAGCCAGATGGTCTGACTTGTAGTCTCCATATCATCCCGGTAGAAGAAGTGGACACTCCGTACAAAGAGACACACATTTCTGGAGCTATTTCCGATGATCGTCATATCCAAATAAGAGCCGTGTGAGGCGGGAGCATATTGTTCTGTTTCTAATGATTCTACAGTCCGCGATAGACTAGTGCCTTAACCGACAAGTCTCTCCAACTGGCACGATTTTTTGCCAGTTGACTCTAATAACGAACGCGAAGTTGGTTCTTTTTTTTTTCGGAAGAATTTTTGAAGCACTAACTGGAGCACTCAGACTCACAACTGGTCCATTGTACTGCCAGGTAGCAAGCTACTCCAGTGCCGTTAATTTGATCCCAACGGCAAATGGTGACTGGACCAGATTCGATTTCACTGGGATTCGAACCTGGGACACCTCTTGACTTTATTTGTTAACGCACGCACTCTAAATGATGGCCTCGTGGAGAGACTTCATCATCCGCACATTTCAGATGGACCCCCGCCTTATCAATCCACCAGCACCACCTCCATCATTCCTCCCGGTCAACCGTCAGCTCGCTTCCTATGACTTACCACACCCACTTGGCCCCCATCAATTTGTCCGTGTTCATATTTACATCCAGTTATTCTCAATTAAAAAAAAACAAAATTGCTCTCAAATCGAATCTTGCAACGGCACAGAGGAACCCCATTTGTGACCGCCACCGGCAGGGCTGCTGGAAGAAGTCGTGTTTAATTGCCCTTTTCATTCCGAATAATGGCATTAAGTGTTTGACGTATCGACTTCATTCACCCTCGATAGGCTTCCCATGGATCAGGGTAATTTATCGTGCTCTCTAGCCCGCTCAAAGTTTCCCTCCCCCGGTCGGGCGCTGTTGTTGGCATCACTTTAGAGAGTTTCTTCAAAACTTTTACACTTCCTCAAGTAACCTACGAATGTGGGGTCGCACTCACACACACACACCGATACACACCGTCTATTGTGGCGCTTGCGGTGGAACGAAATCAAAAGTTTGTGACAGGAAATCGTTAATAAGTGGGGTCTGAGGAGGGTGGGGGGACAGGAGGGGGTCGTGTACATGGGGCGAGAACTTGTAACAAATCCGAAATAAAAGCAAACATCTCGAACAGGAGTTGGCGGTGAAGCACACAGAACACAACCAGGAATTGTGTAGAGGATAAACACGATGGGAGTTGGACATCTGACACAATGCTGTGGGAGTGTGACTGCCGAGGGAGTGGGCCCGGGACGGATGAGTCAACTTTTGAAAAGAGGTTTGCGGAGAATGGAAAATTGAAAGAATCATTCGTCTGCAGGAAGGGCCACCTCCGCAAGTTTGCCTTGCGATGCGATGCTCAGTTTATCCACGCGGTAGTCTTTCTTTGTTCTGATCACTTGCAACTTTAGGAAAACTTCGGGTTCACATTGAGGGGAGGTTTAGCTTGGGGCTCTGAGTGAACGCTACAAATGGCACGCTGTTGAGAACCTGCTGAAGTGTCCTTTTTTGACAAGAAGTTTGCTTCAAATTTATTGTCTTTCGAGGGCTTATCGTATCGGTTCTAATTTAAGACTGCAGGTGGTGCCGATGTTTGTTTCCAGAACTCTCCGAAGAGACCCTTCTCTGGATTATGTGCTTGGCTCTGTGAGGAAGATGAAATGATTGTAGGTGTCCTTTGATTTGTGGTCTGGCAGAAATCCTTTGCAGTCACATTGTGAGTTTTGACGAAAACACTCTTGAAAGTCCTGAACTTGAGCGTCACGAGCACGAAGCAGAAATCATTTGGGAAGACTCGAGGAAGTTGTGCTCCTATCTTGAATCTGGGGTCCTGGGGATGTCAGCGGGTAAGAATTATAGATGATTTGTGATTCACAGCGACCCTACCAAAGTCACGTTGTGTAAATCCACTTGATTTCACGTGAGGGGTAATTCAGTAGGAGGTTACAATTTGAATTCGAAATAACATCAATTTGCTCTTTCTGAACTTGTTATATTTTGACTTCGATTTGAAGCTGAAATGTTGACATTAATTTGAGAAGGAGAAATATCGGAGTATCGGTGGATAATTTGTAGGATTTTGCGAGCGATTATTCAAGTCAAAAGTGATTTTGTAGCATAACTAATTTATTCACACCAGGAATCTGACTTTCTCCTGAAAATAGGAAAATCTCTACCAGGGATCAAGATCTTCACTTCCAAGTTGTCGTCTTTGAGGGGCTTAGCTTGCCAACATGTGTAGGGAACAGGATAACACTGCATCGACCTACAAGAGATGTTTGCGATCTCTACGAGCAGAAAAGAAGGGAAGAGGCCCGGCTTCTCCAGAAGAAAAAGAAAGAGCACGAGAAGCGCGCGACCAATCAGCCATTATTCGCGATATAAAGCTGCAATTATGTGCGCACAAAAAAGTATAATGAAAGCGAAACCGCCGTTTTCGAGATAAGGCGTATTTTCCAAAAAAAAAAAAGGTGAAGTGTCTGTCAAATACCTTCCTAATTTTTGGCTAAAAGTCGGTATCAATTATAGTCAACATTTTGTTCACATTTTAGCATATATTTTACATATTTTGCGCAATAAACGCGTGCTTCATTTGCAAAACAGATTAAGAGAAGCGAATCAGCCGTTTTGGAGATAGCGCATTTTGCGCGATGAAAAAATTTATCATAAGGATGACTATTTTTAGGCAATGCTAGGCCCTAAAAACTGCAGACCTTATATTCTATTAAAAGCCTCACAGTTTGAACCTTAAATAATAAAAATCAAAAAAAAAACAAATAGATTTCATAACAAAAATCGGTCTGTCGGTCAATCGATCGAATGAACCATAAAAAACGACTTAAACGAGTTTTGGTCGTCCGAGTCGAGAAATTAAAAATCAAGAACCGACTGAAAGGCCAAGCCCAGGAATAAGTTAAAAGGTCTTAAATGGGCATTTGAATTAATTATGAGATGAACATTTACGCATGCCATTTTTCCGGTTTTCGGTTTCACTTTCTTCGCTCACAAAACCGATAGCTGACTGGGTTTGGTTAGATAACCAACATAACAATGGTTTGTTTTGATTCCTTCCTTTTTTTGTGACACACTGATCGCTAGCCACAGTGACCCAGTTCTAGGTTATTGTCTGTTTTGTTATTTTTTAGGTAAGAAAAAGAGAGTTTTATCGATTTATGCGATGACGCAATGTGGCAACTGTCTGCAAATGAAATTATTTTTTTTTCACATTTTTTGACTAAGGATTGTGGGGAAAATTGACAGAATGTTAGATTTCAACATCGACGTCGGGTTGTGTTAGAATTGTTGCGAGAACTGCGCTATCAGGTGCAAATTAGGCACCAATTTTGAAATATGTGCATGTACCAAAATTGTACGGCGCAGAACAAGTACACTTTGAATTTTGAAGATTTCTTTGCTTCTAGAGCCCGACTAAGTACTCAAAAATACAACAGCACAAAGCTCGACGTGGTCCTAAAATCAAGAGGATTTTAAATTGTTAAATAAATTTGGAAAATTGGTGGAGAATTGAAACTTACCGTAAGCTTGACCAGAAAATGCGATTAAAATTTGGTACACTCAAATTTGGTGGAGGATACGAATTTTACCACAATCGGCTCCACAGTTAAATCTCCATCTACGAGATTTTTGAACTTATTCAAAAAAAACTCAGAATTCTCGTGAAATTTGATACAACTGCGATCAGGTTGCCAAAAAGGTGATCAAAATTTGATAGCTGCTTCCGAAATATTTCATCTCCATAGTTGAAGCAACGGACACACGTCAATCAAGGGCAAAATTTGCTGGCTGGCACCGTGTCTTTTGATTTAAAAGCAAATTGACTTGCAGAGCACTCTCCTTCGGCAACAATCTCGCTCTTTATAAGGTTTCGACGACTTCAGAGATGTACCGCTGAATGATTCGTCTGTTAGACCTAACCCCTACATTCTAAGCCGCACCTCTGCCTTGGGGCTGCTCTTAAGTGTAGACCCATGAAAAAGGAAGTATTATTTTAACAGGATGCGATATTGTTGAACTGTCAACATTCAACTACTGTGGAGCAAAATATAGAAGTTTATTGAATATGACCTCGCACAATGTTCCATTTTTTTCATTAATTTTCCATGATCCGCATGTTTCACTAAAGGAGTCGCGAAGGCAATGCATGCACGAGAGATCTCCAGGCCAATCGATCCTCCGCCATCGACTCTAACTGATCAGAAGCTATGCCCAGGCGCAACCAGGTGAGTTTTTGGACCTGATCCAACCATCTCGTCCTGTGTCTGCCAAGCGGTCGCCTACCTGATGGAATCACATTCAAAGCACGCCTCGGAAGTCGTGATGACGGGGACATTCGTGCCACGTGACAAAACCATCTAAGTACAACCCTTTCCGTACGAAGAAGCAGCTGCCCAACGTTGAGTTCCTCGCGCACTGCTGTGTGTCTGCAAAAAGCAGATGGCTTACCCTCAACTCCCCCAATGTGAAACATTCCTCGCCTCGACTGCGCTGCAACTTCCAGTCCATATATATAATGAAAAGAAGGGGTGACAAAACACACCCTTGGCGAATTCCAACGCCCACAGTGAAAGGTGTTGATTTACTATTGTTACACCGAACTCAACTGCTACAGTTTGTGTATAGAGACTGAATGGCCCTCAACAGAGAACCATCAATCCCATACTCTTGCAAAACACTCCAGAGTTTACCTCGAGGAACTCGGTCGTATGCCTTTCCCAAATCTACAAAGCAACTGTAGGTCTGTTTGGCATACTCCCAAGCTTTCTCGAATACCGTACTTAGAGTGAAAAGCTGGTGGGTTGTCCTACTGCCGGGACGAAAGCCGCACTGTTCATCCCTGATCCTGGAATCGACAATAGCTCTGAGCTGAAAAAAATTCCCTACAAAAACGTACGTTGGTACAGTTCGTATTGCTTTTGATCATCATTAAGCGTCTGTTCGCACAGCCTTAGTGAATTTAATCAATAGATGTTGAACATCTCGGGCAGGCTAAAATTCAGAGTTATTATTCGCAGAATATAGTCGCAATTGTACAAAAAACTAATAAAAAGTTTTATCTAAATTAATACTTTTTGTTTTTGTTTTCGAGTGCGAAAATTTGTTAAGTATTTCATTCCATTTTTAACTACAGAGTTTTTACTTTACATTGAAATAAAAATATCACAAATTTTCGTAAAAATTTTGCGTTTTTCTGTTGATTTAAAATGATACCTCTTGTTGAATGAAGTAGTATTTTTTTGTTTTTACCTCAGGTACCGTTCGACTTATTTTAGCCACTTCCGTTACAATCACAGCAAAGGGCTTCATTGACATTTGCTATGTCTCTGGTAAGTGGTGCGTTGTCTGAAGCAAGCCTTAAGCTATCACGTTTTTAACGTAAAAAGATATTTGTCAAACAAATCTGTTTGTAGAACCAGTAAAAGCACTAGGTTTGTTACCATCCTTGACGACGTGTCCACGAAACTGGTGCTCTCTCTGGTTTCAAGTGGGTAAAGGAATTTCCTTTCTTGATGTCGATACGTATAGAATTCAGGTTTGGGTTGCAATTTCAATTTAGAGTTGCTTTTGAAAGACTCGTTAAAGCTCCAATTGAGCAATGGAAACACTTGCTGCGTCTTAAGTTAAACTTGAAGAGAAAAAATATTCTTCAACAAACATGTTTCTTCAAATAGCGCGGTCCTTTTTTACTTTTTTTTTGAAAAGTCCGCATCAATTGACGTGAACGTTCATACCCTCTTGAGCGTACGCGACACTTTTTGCTGTTGATGTGGAACCAATGGCTTCCTTTTTCTAACTTGTCGTTGCAGATGTTGAAGCATTTCCTTTTCAGAAGTTTTCCGCAAAGATTCAGATAATTCTTTGATAGATTTATCCAAAGAAC
This sequence comes from Myathropa florea, assembly GCA_930367185.1. Lineage (NCBI taxonomy): Eukaryota > Metazoa > Arthropoda > Insecta > Diptera > Syrphidae > Myathropa > Myathropa florea. The sequence continues at coordinate 14,231,241 of OV884005.1, forward strand.
AACTTAACCTCTTCCAAACGAATCAAAAATCTTTTTAAGCAGAAATCAACCATCCAGCTCAAGTTCCAAAAACTCCTAAGCCTGCCAGCAATCTCCCCTGAACCTCCGCCACCCTCAACCGCCCCTCACAAGTCACTCCCATCAAGAACGGTTGTTGCAAAATTCTCCTCTAGTCAACATCAAGATTACACCAATCCCTCGTCCTACTTTGGTGCCGCACATCTTTTTTTCCGGTGCACCCCCACGGCTTGCATTTCTGATTTCGTCCGCGATTTTCAACGATTTTACGACTCCGCCCTGCATGCGCGGGCACGAGCGGAGGAAGTTATCGTAAATTGGAATAAGGAGATGATTTTACGAGCATAGACTGGATGTTGAAATCATTTTACACATGAACTTTACGACATAAATGAAACATAAGGAACGAAAGAGCGTTTTATGCGAATCCTGTTGAGTTATCTTAATCGGCACAAGGACTGATCTTGTCGGGATGATTACGAATTGACGTCTTTATATGAATGACTTGGGTACACATGTCCTCGAGACTCTGGGGGTCTGGGCTGACCCAAAATTGGATTTTAAGTGAGTCTACTCTGCGAGGTCGTAAAAGAAATGAGATCGCATTAAAATGGAACTACAGCCGCGCTGTTGGATCGTCTTGAGATGGAAATCGTATTCATTTAACGACGCCGAGTTGGTTGATGTTGTGTACTGATGTGGAGTTCAAGGAGAATGTGTTCCTTGACGTGGAGGAAGCATCAGAGGAATTTGAGTTTCATTTGGTTGTCATTCTGAGGAGACTGACCTTCTTGTGGACACTCCTATTGTGTGAGGGGAACAGTCTTCGGCAACAAGTCTATTCAGAGGGCACAAGGAGCAACCAGTTGCCTTTAATTGTGTGGTATGACATTCCTTTCGAGTGCCGTGAAGTCCGGTACGGATTCCGGGCATGCCGTTGCTGAAGACCAGATCGACTTGAAATAGGATGAGATGAAAGATTAGATCCGGGAATAAAATTCGCTGCGAACTTGAATTTCTTCCCACAACTCAAGCTCTGTCAACAAAGTCACCCAGGTGGCCATTGGGGCAATTTTTTCTCAACTTAGTTTCTTCTATCCGCCATTCATTTGAAAGTTCCCCATCACTTCTTCACGTCTCTTTGGAGCTACAGTCCAGGGTGGACCTGAGACTCTAGAGACCTGGGGCAACCAACATACGTCGCCAGGCAGCGCGTTCTTTAACCAGCTGTCGTCTAGTTTCTGCTACTCACATGCTTTCGATGGTGCCGTGAAATAACGCCGAGTTTTGGAATTATTTCACAGCACCGCTCTAGGTTTCAAAAAGAGCGATCGGTTAGTGAAATTCTGCACTTGATCCCTGTTTCCGCCTTCGTTTGAAGCAAAATAAATTACATTTCTGTCTGATTCAAGCCAACATTGCAAGACATTCACGATATGTGCCTTCATGACTCTAGAAAATCACGATCTACAGTCGACGTCATAGAGTTACCAAGTCTGAATCTAAAATCTATGTTCAGATCTTATCTGCCGTGTTGTGTGAACGCCTAAAGCCATTCGTCAACGACCTGGTCGGTCCATACCAGTGTGGCTTTAAGCCAGGAAAATCCACCATCCAGCAAATATTCACACTGCGGCAGATCTTGGAAAAAACCCAGGAACAACAAATCGATATCCACCACCTTTTCATCGATTTGAAGACCGCGTATGACAGCATCTATAGAGACGAGCTATACAGAGTAATGTATAGTTTTGGAATCCCTACCAAACTCGTCCGTTTGAATGTACGCTGCTCCATCAAGGTCGGTAAAGACCTAACCGAGACCTTTGATGTCAAAAAAGGATTCAGACAAGACGACGCGCTGTCATGCGACTTCTTCAACATCATACTTGAAAGAATTGTGCAAAACTCGCACGCCAACACCTGAGGCACAATCTTTCAGAAGTCCGTCCAACTTCTTGCTTATGCCGACGATATTGACATAATCGGAAGAGCACAGCGTGATGTCAATGACGCTTATGTGAGTATTGCGACGCGAAGATGAGTTTAACGGTAAATGAGGGCAAGACCAAGTGTATGCTGCCAACCAGAAAGGACACCCAACACTGACGTCTCGGACAGAACGTCACAGCAGACAGATATAACTTTGAGGTAGTCAAAAACTTTGTATACCTCTGAACCGCTATCAACACAGACAATGACACCAGCGCTGAAATCAAACGAAGAATAACTCCTGCTTCTTTGGGCTAAGAAAGCAATTGATAAACAAAGCCCTCTCTCGAAAAACCAAGGTAACACTGTACAAGACCTGTATCGTTCCAGTCCTGCTATATGGCACAGAAGCATGGACTTTGTCAAAAGCGGATGAGGTTGCTCTTAGCTGCTTTGAGAGGAAAATTCTTCGGGTGATTTTCGGTCCCGTGTGCATAGAGGGTGAGTGGAAAAGATGATATAACAACGAACTGTACGAGCTGTTCAGCGACATCGACTTAGCCAGAAGGGTGAAGATCCAGCGATGGTTAGGTGATGTAGAGCGAATGGAAACCAATGCTCCGGCCTGGAAAGTCTTCGAGTGCACCCCCGAGGGACGGTGCAGTAGACTCGCGACTCGGGTGATTCACGCAAGTGGAAAGGGACCTGAACCAACTGTGCGTGCAAAACTGGAGGCAGCTAGCTAAAGATCAAGGTGGTTGGAGGCGCTTGTTGGTTGAGGCCCAATTCCACCCCGGACTGTAGCGCCACCTCAAGTAAGTAAGTAAGTAGTCAATACAATAAGCCAGCGCATCGGTAGTTCCGCAAATCTGACTACTCCTCCTGAGGATAATATACAACAGTGTCCTGCGATTAACATCAACCAAAGGATTACAAATCGCCGCATTTGCTGACGACATCGGGTCAACGTCCAAGTCCGCTCACTTAGCTATGATGGCCGCACGAAAACTCAAAAGAACTGAAGCAACGGAGCGTGTACACACAAATAATACACTGTGACCGTAGTAACCGCTTCGCCTCTTTCTTTCTTCCTTCTATCGCTGAGCGTCCTAAGGTTAGGCGGCTGCTAGTGAATTCACCATCACACTTAGACCATATTGGTTCATTGTGATACCCATAGGCAGACTACTACCACTGATCGACCGCTCCAGTGATAGTACCGTTAATTTGATCCCAACGGCAAATGGATCAGATTTGAAAAACCGAATAAAAGCGTATTAACTATGCTTTCACTGGAATTCGAACCTGGGACTCGTCTATTTTAGGGCAAGCACTTAACCAACTGCGCCATCCAATCGTCGCTCAGCGTCTTGGGCTTGCAGTTTCCTGTAATCAAGACTAAGTGGTCTTGCGTCCGTGATCACATGGTTTTTATACAGGAGATTCAGCCTTCTTCTTCTCCTTCTCGAACAAGGAGCTTCGGACTCGAAGGCTCTCTTAGCTGTAGGATTTGTGTTCATTCGTTTGATGCAGCCGGGTCAGTTTAGATATTTGCCTTCCGGACTATGTCCACATCTTTGCACAGCTTATAGAGTTTGCGTTTGTGTCGTCTCCTTCGTTTGTCCTTCTCGCAGACAGGACCAAATATCCGACATAGAATTTTTTTTTTAAAAGCACCAAGAATCAACAATGCTGCAGTGCTACTTATTGTCCAACTTTCGACTCCATATAGCAAGGCTGGCAGGATTCGAGTTTTGCAGAGCAAGATGTTGTTCTTTCGTGTCCGGAGTTTTGACAAACCGAAGCTGGTAGCTGTTGATTAGCTTTTTTGGGGATGAGGCATATGAAGCTGATATTCCAGTCGTCGGGCATGCTTTCGTCTTCTACCAAAACATCGGCACCAGCCTTGAAAAACTTTGATGGCAAACCATCGGAGACTGCGGCTTTTTCAATTCCTGGGCCGAACTCTTCAACGACTGGAAATTGCATTTCCTCTTTCCCGATTTTTTTTTTTCTTTTTTTTTCTGAATATTTTTGAAACTCTTCTGGAGCACTCAGACTCAAAACTGGTCCATTGTACTGCCAGGTAGCAACCTACTCCAGTGGCGTTAATTTGATCCCAACGGCAAATGGTGACTGGACCAGATTCGATTTCACTGGGATTCGAACCTGGACCCTTCTAACTTGGGGCAGGCACCTAACCAACTGCGCCATCCAGTCGTTCCCGATTACTCTCCTTATTAAGCAACTGCTGTAAATGGTGCTTAAGCTAGATATAAATTTCAAAAGCCACGTAATCATTCAACTGCATAGCAAAGCTCTTAAATCAAATTGATAAATGACCCACAAAAACCACTCAATGATCAATTTCTCGTCCACTCATTGCGTGGTCAGTTAATCAACAAAAAGGAATCCACCTACAATCTCCCCACATGCTAAGTGACTTCCAATCACTGAACTCCATGCGCTTGCACCTTCCGACAAACTGCTGGACATTTTCTTATCATGTATCCGAGCACAAATAAATTTAGAACGTACATTAGCATAAAAAAAAACCCCGGAAGTAGATAAAGAGAGCTCTTATCACATTTGTGCTGGGCATGGACTGTACACCCGCGAATGTGTTCGAAAGCACTTGACCTGAAAGCCTAACAACAAAAGCGACTCTGATTGCTCACTGCTTCGAGAGGATATGCAAGACCACTTAAGCTGAAGTTAAAAGAAAATGTTCGACATCGGGGAATCACTTGAATTTCCTCGGGCACTATTTCGATTGGAAGTACTTGACAGTTTCGTAGAAAATTTGTGGAATTATTTGTGACAGTGAAGCTCTGTCTGTTGCACAAATGGAGAAACAGCAAGATGACAACATCTAAGTGCATAGTCAGGAATAACTCAAATCTGTCAAACAAGCCACAAGAATTCTTAAGACCCCACAGTTGATGAATTTCCTTGGAAGAATGAGCCAGTGGAGAAGGTCGTCTAGATAATGCCTTCTTTTGTGTGACGTGTAAGGAAAATTTGGAGCAAGTTAATGCTGTGATGGATAATCTGTGGCAGCGCATCAGTACCCTGTGGGATCACAAAAATGCTTCTATATGGCCTCTTCACAAGATAATTCCAATCAGCAACAAATAATATTCGTGTCCACAAACTAAACTAAAACTATTCTCTCTATTCTTAGAAAAGATTTAGGTTATCAGCTCAAACATGCAAAAGCAAATCTGTAGAAATAGCAGTGTATTCTAAAGGGTGGTCTAACCATAACACAGGATGTTAATTGTGAGTCACACCTTAATGTCAAGTTTTTTTGCCCAACTTAATTTGACATTTTTTTTGATTCAGTGTTTGACAAATTCAACCATGGAGAGGTACACATTTGAGCAGCGCGCTAAGATTGTTGAAGCCTTTTACGAAAATGGGCGTTCAAATCAAAATGCATTTCGTGCACTTCGTGATTTTTTTAGTCAGCATAATCTACCAAATGTGTCCACAATCGGAAGAATTGAATTGAGAATTGAGACACGTGTGCATGCTCGCCAAGTTCGTTCTGTGGAAAACATTGCTGTTGTTCGCGATAGTGCGACAGAAGAGACGCCAACCTAGACTCGTCGTCGTGCCCATCAATTGAACGTCTCAAGAACATCAGTGATGCGAATTTTGAATAAATTCACAAGCTTACAAGGTTCAATTGACTCAAGAGTTGAAGCCTACTGACCATTTTAAGCCTCGTCAATACGCCGAATGGTTGGTTGGACAGACAGAAGTGAATGGTGACTTTACAAAGAAAATCATCTTCAGCGACGAAGCACACTTTAGCCTCAGTGGATTCGTTAACAAGCAGAATTACCGTATTGAGAATCCACGAGTGGGCATGGGCAAATTAGAATCCACGAGTGAGTTCAAATGCCGATGCATCCACAAGGAGTGACTGTTTGGTGCGGTTTATGGGCTGGCGGCATCTTACTTATTCGAAAATGTGGTCGGCCAGTTACCGTGAATGGTGTTCGCTATCGCGAGATGACAACGGTCTTCTTGTGGCCAGAAATTGATGATAGGGATGTGAGCGACATGCGCCTCCAACAGGATGGTGCCACTTGCCACACAACCAACGAAATAATGGTTCTTTTGCGAGAGAAATTCAATGGCCGTGTTATCTCACGTCATGGCGATGTTAATTGGCCGCCACGATCATGTGATTTGACACCGTTGGACTTCTTTCTTTGGGGATATTTAAAAGAAAAAGTGTACGTCAATAAGTCAAGAACGATTCCAGAGCTAAAAGATGAGACAATTTGGCACATTAACGACATTTAACCTCAATTATGTCTCAGAGTCATTGAAAATATGGACCATCGGATAGAGGTATGCCACCGAAGCATACCGTACCGGTCAAGGTACAAAAACGCTTCCGGTGGAATGAATCCACTTCGGCGAGCGTTCTCATGATATGCTTCATTGGGGTAGTAAGCTCCAAATATAAGCTCATTTTCCGAGGTCATGGCTCGTGCAACATGTCCTCGATTCAGCTTAATAATAAAATTATCCACCCTGTTCACGTTTGCTTCGTTATACAAGAACTTGTTGGAATAGAACTTGTACTCAGATTCCGGAGCTCTGTACTTCTTGAGACAAACCCGAAGACACTGCCTCTCGAACAACTCGAACATCTCTGGGAAGGGCTCACGTTGAACCACTGACTGGCCGGATGAGGGCCATGTAACAGATTACCTTCACCCTGGTATCAAGTTGGCTGCTATAAAACAGACCTCTTGCCACAGCAAAGGCCTTCCTTGCTTTCGTCAGAGCAGTAGCTATATGACTGTCGAAATATAAATACTGATCCAGCCAAATGCCTAGATACCTGACTACACTTTTCACAACTAACGGCTTTCAACGATGTCTACTCATAAGTTTTCACTACAGCACTTACGAATCTTGGTGTGGACGCAGGACGCAGTAATCCCAAGACTCCTCCACTACTACAGGTCTTGCCAATAGAGGAACACCGCAAGGGGGAGTTCTGTCTCCCCTCTTATGAAACACTGTGATTAATGAACTACTATTTTTACTGGAAGAAGCCGGGTGCAATGTGACGCCCTATGCAGATGATGTTGTTGTAACAATCTCGGAAAAATACACCTCAGCGCTAAGGGATTTGAGGCAGAACTACCCTTCTTTACTGTCTAAATGGACTAATAAAATGGCCTTAGTTAGGTCAAAAGACGGAAATCATCCTCTTACTAGGAAAATATACAATCCCACACACTGACCCCCCAACCATCAACGGAAACAGCTGTGTTTGCTTGGACACTGGACACAAGGGATTCAGCTGGAGACCGAATGTATTGGAACGAAGAACCCACCGCGACTGCTGTACGCAAGTTTGTGCAAAAAGTTCGTGAGACTGGTCTGCCAGTGGACAACACTCATGATCCCCGTCGTCGTCGTCGTACGGTGCGCACAGATGAGAATGTGACTGCTGTGGCCGAGAGTGTGAGACTCAATTCACGAACATCAACTCGCCATCGCCATTTCAACAGCTCAACATTTCTCAACATTTGTGTGCGCCACCTCGTACTTGGAGTCCTCGGTTGCGTTGTCCCACAGGTTGAGAGTCGAAGAATCTTCGGGCCGGAGCTAAGTTGTCCATACGCTCTACATGGCCTAGCCATCTAAGGCGTTGAAGAAGACTCATGTCGCTGTACAGCCCATACAGTTCGTGGTTGAACCTTCTCCTCCAAATGCCATCAACGCAAACAGGATCAAAGACCGTGCGCAGAACTTTTCTCTCAAAAACACCAAGACACTGTTCATCCGCTTGGGATATTGTCCATGCCTCTGCGCCGTACAGCAGACTGGGATGATCAAGGTCTTGCTTGGTCTTCCGAGAGAAGGCTCTACTACTCAATTGCCTTTTGAGCCCAAAAAACAGCGGTTGGCAAGAGTTATTCTGCGTTTGATCTCGGTTCTGATGTTGTTTGTACTGTTTCCCGCGGAGCCAAGGTAGACGAAGTCCTTAACTGCCTCAAAGTTATAGCTGCCTTTGATGACGTTCTGGCCAAGTCGTCGATGTTGTGCGTTCTTTCTCGATGACAGCATATAATTGGTTTTGCCCTCGTTTACCGCCAGACCCATTTTAGCCGCTTTCGTTTCAATGCCAGCAAACGCATTATTGACGGCTCGCTGTGTTCGCCCAATCATGTCAATGTCATCTGCGTAAGCTGGCAGTTGAACGGACTTTTGGAAGAGGATTATTCGCTTACAAGGTCCAATTGACTCAGCAATTGACGCCGCGCGACCGTGCGGTTCGTTATCGCTTCGCAGTTTGGGCCTTAGAGCAACTTGAATGGGACAACGATTCTGGGCGCATTTTCATCTCGGCGGCTACGTTAACAAACAAAATTTCCTCGGAAAACGGAAAACCAGCACGTTATTGTCGAGAAGCCACAGAGAGTGAGTTTGATGCGGATTATGGAGTGGTGGCATCATTGGACCATTTTTCTTCGAAAATGAGGCTGGGAACAACGTTTCGGTCAACGGGGGCATTACAGAGCCATGTTAACCTACTTTTTTTTACTGAAATTGAAGACATGGAATTGGACGACCTCTGGTTTATGCAAAATGGCGGACAATGCCACAAAGCCCACGCCAAAATCGAGCTTTTGCGCACCAAATTCCCAAATCGTGTTATCAGCCGTCTTGGCGATGTCAATTTTCCGCCTCGGAGCTGCGATTTGACGCCGTTACACTTTTTTTTGTGGGAAACCGTTAAGGACCGAAGTAATGCCAACAATCCGGGAACGATTTAAGCACTTTAGGTCAATATCATCCAAGCAATCAGTGAGCTACAGCCCAAAACAATCAACAAGGTCTTTGAAAATTAGGGTGACAGATTGCACTACTGCGAAGCCAGCCGAGGCAGCCACTTGAACGACGTTGTATTTCATAATTAATGGGAATATTTGTTCTTACTAATGAAGCCATGATACGTGGGAAAAATTTAATTTTGTTCATTTTATTAAATTTTTAAAAAAAAACTTGTATTTGACCCACCCTGTATGTGGAGGCACAGTCAGCCAACCCTGGTCTAGGGGCACTCTTTCAGCTACTTCAACATGTCTAACTTGAAAAGATTTGTTTCTTCTTCTTCTTTTTCTTAGGGCTCTACAGTCCGAGGTGGAACTGGGCCTCAACATTCCTCTCCAGCCAGCACGATATTTTGCCAGCTGTCTCCAGTTTCGCACATCAAGCCGACCGAGGTTCCCTTCGACTTGTGTGCGCCACCTTGTACGTGGACGTCCTCCGTTGTGTTCTTCCACAGCCTCAGAGTCGAACACTTTTCGGGCCGGAGCTAAGTTGTCCATACGCTCTACATGGCCTAGCCATTTTTTTACATTTCACTACATTTCTAAAAGTTCTCATTACTCATTCCCCCGGCAGAACAGAAGCAGACTTAAACAATTTGACTAGGTTATGTGACATTTCCAAAGATTTTTGCCATATTTTTGTCACAAAGAAACCGCCCACTTCATGACATCAGATACCCTCAATTAAACACCCATAACTTCCTGGTCCAGGTCCACCTCGGACTGTAGCGCTCTAAGAAGAACTTCCTTAAAACATATCAAACGATATTGAAGTGGGCTTCTCTAAATAAACAGTGAAATCAAATAAGACCTAAGCTCATTTAAACCCAACTCACCTCGAATGGGGATGAGGCATTGAGGCGAAACTCAACCTAGAGACAGAAATGTGTGCTCTGATACTCACATCAGGTAAGTCAACCGGAATGTCACAGCAAAACTGTCACCTAGGCCCCTATCATTGGCCCGAGAATCAATTGAACAAACTTCTGTATGTCAACACACTTTGAACAAAATGCTGACGGTAGACGCATGTAAATTGAATTGATGTCAAAAGCAGTATTCCCACAGGGAAGGGGCGCAGCTGATTGAAGAAAATGCATGCTCAGTGAAAGTAAGTGAAAAATGACTCCTTTATCTGCTGAATTTGAATTTCCTCCATTCGACACGTTTGTTCAGCCCCGCACGAGAATGCTCACATATGGTTTCGTTGTGCTGCTTTGAACGATCTTCCAAACCATTCCACGTAGCTCACGATGAATGGGAATGTAACACACAGCAGGTTCAACACAGTGGTTGGGGCTGCTCCAAATGTATGCACAACATCCAGCTTAAGATCCTCCATTAGTCCTTCCCGACCCAGGGGAAGAATGCCCTCATTCCCTAGATTCGCTTTTGAACCGTCAAGAGTCATCATAAATACCAACCCAACCCAACCCAAAACCAGGGCATGTCTACCAAATTACCTCATTTGGAGCGCCCATCAGCACGGCCACAACCACCCACCAACCGCCCAACAATAACAACTGTCAAATGGAAACCACAAATATACTCTGTTGTGATTGATGCTCTTTGTTATTTACCGAAACCAATATCCACGGCGAAACGAAGCGAACCCAGCGACATTTCGAATTGGCTCTCATTATCGATATTCCCACACTTGTGACATAACCTAGGACACGGGCCATGTCCCACAAGAGTAACACCACCACCAACAACAGCAACAACAAAAAAAAACAAACAAAACTTAAATTAATAAACAAAACACTGAGCGAAAGAGAAAGATACCCACCCCCAACGTCACCCCCGCACGGGGAGACGCACGACAAACCAACAAACAACATCGGGCTACGAAAACAGGAGAGAGAAAAAGCGCAGTCGTTCCTTACCTTGACAAATGTCAATGCTCGTCGTCGCTCTCCGCAGAAAGAGCACCACCGAAGAGAAATATAATCCAATCCAATCCAATCCAATTCAATCCAATCCAAAAATGCGATATCTGCTTGGGATTTGGTGACCAAAAGAGAGCAGCAGTCTCCCACACGCGGCCGAACCACCGCACACACGCATACACTTCACACACACACACCGGCAGAAGGAAGAGATTTACCTACCACACGGAGATGACTTATATTTTTTTTCTTCTTTCTTTCTTTCTCTCCTCTTCCACGGCACTTCTTTTCTTATTTTCTTTTTGGAATTTCTTTTGTTTTCACTTTTTATTTTTCATGGATTCACACATATTGCGGTGGAAAAGCCTACGCACGGGGTGAGAGCCGACGGTTAACAGAAAACATGACCAGGATCCGCTGGCGGAGGCACCTTACATCACAGCGAAGCTGGTGCAGGTGACAGCTTCACAGTCCACCGTGGTTGTGTAGGGGGCGACAAAGTGACCAAGAGAGCGCGATGATTTATGCACCTTTCACCAGATTTTATCGGGAATTCCAATCGGCCTCAATCGCGTCGCAAACTGCAGAAGATCGCGCGACAAACAAATGAAATGACAGATGACAGCAGAGATAGACCCGACGACGACGACGACGGTAGACTTCACTTTTTCATCATCAACAAATCTTCACGAGAGCTCTTCGCACACGCACGCAGTCCGACTCCGACATGCCCGACACGGTCGCGGAGGTGGTAAGTGCTGTGTGGCAATGTGACAGCTGATTGGAATGGAGACGGCGGATTTTATGTATTTTCTTCAGCGCACTCAGTGCCGCGAAATATGACAGATTTCGTGACAATTGGGGGCTTATTTTCAACCAGGGACACGAAGACCCGTCAGTGTCGTTATTGGGTCACGGATTGCGAATGTAAAAGTCACTAGAGATTTGCTCACTGTGAGCCAGTTTTTGAGAGTATTTCACGGAACAGCGCCGCACACACGTACGTCCACCACCTGCACTCAGGATGATTCGTTTTATACTACTCGAATTCTACTCTACTCGACTAGACCCTAGAGTGGAAGTGAACGGCAACGGACCAGTCACCAGCCATCAATTGCAGGCGAACAGGCGAACCACGGCACGGCACGGTCCAATCCAAGTAGCATAATTATTTTGATACACACACACACGCGACAGAGCGCTCCGCACGAAAGAGAGTCTGCTTGTGGCTGGTTCTTTGCTCCTAAAGAATGTAAGAGAGCTACGTTCGTATGCCTTGCATGGGGCAGAAAGAGAGGAACCAATTGGCCGTGGGACTTGGTGGAAATGAAGAGTTGTCATGTGGATAATTTTGTTGAACGTGAAACGAGCTTGAATCGGAGAAATGTTGCGAACGTCACACTGTTGCTGGTGAATGGCGTTTGTGTCCTGGATTCTAAACGATTTTTTCGGAACAAAAAGAAATCAACGGCACATGGAAATTCATTTTTTGTGGAGTTCATTTGGTGGCAATGAATGCAGTTTGACATTTCACTTTTGGAGAGATGCAGGTTCCGTTGCATTCAGTCCAAGAAATTGAATGTCTGTCGACCGGAAATGAAATACAGTGGAGACGACGTTGGTTCAACAGATTATTTGAAGATTTTTGCTTTTCCTTCGGCAATTGTCTTCAATCCATGACGCAATCTTCGCTGTAACAAAAGGGATGTATTGTGTGATTTTTGAAAGTACAGTGGACTCCCTCTGTGGATGTAGTCCGGTAGGCAAAAATCTGTCGACTGCACTGGCTCGGCCACATCGAGCGCATGGATAACAACGCTCCAGCGAAGACGCTCTTCGAATCCGAGCGTCCTGGTTCGAGAAGGAGAAGAAGACCGAACCTCCGGTACAAAGACCAAGTCATCGCGGACGTAAGACAGCTTGGTTTTGACGACTGGAAGCAACGTGCCCAGGACCGTCAACGATGGAAGGCAGCGATGGCTCAGGCTCAGACCCTACATGGGCCGTAGGCCTGCTAAGTAAGTAAGTAAGTACAGTGTCTCCCTCTAAGTCTCCCCTTTTAGGGAGATCAAAACTAGTTCGAGTTAGAGTGATTTCGACTTAGAGGATTATTTGTGTATCGAAAACCGAAGAGAATGCAAACAAAACGTGTCGAGAAACACTAGCTAGAGGGAAATTCGCCTTAGAGGAGGTTCGACTTAGATGCACTCGACTGTATATTCATCTCAACTGTTATAGACATTGACGACGTTCCATTCTCTTAGATTGAAATACGAGTTCTTTTCCAATGCAGTTCTACACTTCGCTTGCTTGCATGTGACTCGGAAATCCCCTTCCTTCTTTGTCATTGACCCTTTCTAGGGAACAATTCAAACATCTGGCAGAGAACAGAGTGATTTCTTGATGAATTTATAGCATATGCGTGTCACATGGACTTGGATTTCTAGACATTGTGCGTCAACAGCAGAAAAAAAACAGACCTTGTTAAACAACTACTCGGAGGACAATAGTCTTCATTGTTCATTGTACAATTGCAACAGTATCGCCCTTAGAAATTTGTTGTGGTGCAAAATGCACTTTGAGCGCCACTACTCGTCAACCCACCATATCTCCAGCTACAGTTTGCGAAAACTGGTAAAATCATATTTTTCAAAATACAATGACTAGACAAATGCACTGGGCCTTAATGCCATTAGACTTCTTCTGCTTCTCTTTGCATGGCGCTACAGTCTGAAGTGGACTCAAGATACCTGACTAGACTCATGTCACTGTACAGTCCATACAGTTGGTGGCTGAACCTTCTCCTTCAAATGTCATCAATGCAAACAGGACCAAAGAAAAAAACAAGGAAAGTTCGACGTCGCCTGCACTAACAATAGACGAAGAATGGAAACGTTGTCAAAAAGCCATCAGAGAAGCCGCTGCTGATGTGCTGGGTTTGAAACCACCAACTAGGAAAACCCCTGGATTAACAACGAGTGCAGGCTGGCACATGCTGCAAAGCAAGAAGCCTACCAGGCAACGCTGCATCGAACTACGAGATCTGTTCGTAAGCTCTACGTGAGCGCGCACAAGGCGAGGGGGACCTCAGCCAGCTTGGTGTGCGAAACTGGAGACAGCTGGCAAAAGATCGTGCTGGCTGGAGAGGCACGTTAGGTGAGGCCCAGGGCCATCTCGAAATGTAGCGAAAGAAGAAGTTGGACAGGCAAGTTTGCGACAACAACAAAAGACAATCTTGGGTTCTTCCTCTTCTTCTTCCTAGGGCGCTACATTTCGAGGTGGACTTGGGCCTCACCTAACATGCCTCTCCAGACAGTCTCCAGTTTCGCACACCAAGACGGCTGAGGTCCCCCCCGACTTGTGTGCGTCAACTTGTAAGTGGACGTCCTCTGTTGCGTTGTCCCATAGGCTCAGGGTCGAAGACTCTTCGGGCCGGAGCTAAGTTGTCCATACGCTCTACATGATCTAGGCATCTTAGGCGTTGGATCCGTAGACGCCTAGCTAGACTCATGTCACTGTACAGCCCGTACAGTTCGTGGTTGAACCTTATCATCCAAATGTCATCAACGCAAACAGGACCAAAGATCGCGCGCAGAACTTTTCTCTCGAACAGACCACGAGACTCTTCATCCGTTTGGGATATTGTCCATGCCACTGCGCCGTACAGCAGGACTGGGATGTTCAAGGTCTTATACATAGTCAACTTGGTCTTCCGAGAGAGGGCTTTATTATTCAACTGCCTTTTGAGCCCAAAAAAATAGCGGTTGGCAAGAGTTATTCTGCGCTTGATCTCGGTACTGATGTCGTTTGTACTATTTACCACTGAGCCGAGGTAGACGAAGTCCTTCACCACCTCGAAGATATAGGTGGCTATGGTGACGTTCTGGCCAAGTCGTCGATGTTGTGCGTCCTTTCTGTGCACATTGGTCGTAACTGTCTGTGGATTGTAGTGAGTGGGAAATATTGGGCTGGAAAGAGCATTCCATATTCGTGTGGTGCGGCTAAAAAACGACTCTCTAAACTTAACTGTACGTCCGAAAACAGGCTTAAGGGTGAACTGATGAGGAGCATTCCTGGCGAGACGAGTATTGCGGGTGAATTCATGGTGAAGAGGAATGCAATTGGCTAGCTCACTTGAGCATCGTTTGGTAAAATAGCGATAAAACAGTGGTAAGAATGAGACATTACGGCGACGTTGAAGCGAGTCTATCGGCTTTGCGATATTACTATCTCCTATAAGTTTTATCGCTCGCTGTTGTATTCTATCTAGCAGGTGCAGAGAGATATTGGGAGCACCAGACCAGATATGAGCGTTATACTCAAGTTTGGGGCGGATGTAGGCCTTGTAAATTGAAGCCGAATCAGAGGAGGTGATGTATTTCTTGCATCGTTTTAGGAAACCTAGACCTTTCGCATCATTTTTGGCGACCTCGAATATGTGGTCATTCCAACTAAGTGTTGAGTTGATACACATACCGAGGATGGAAAGTTTTTCGGTTTCTTCATCGTCATCAGCACATTCTTCGTTTTGCCCTCGTTTACCGCCTGGCCTATTTTAGCCGCTTCCGTTTCAATCCCAGCAAACGTCCCATTGGCGGCTTGCTATGTTCGTCCAATCACGTCAAGGTCATCCGTGTACACCAGCAATTGAACGGACTTTTGGAAGATCGTGCCTCTTGTTTTGGCCAGCGAGTTTGCACGATCTTCTCAAGAACGATGTTAACGAAATCACATGATAGTGCATCGCCTTGTCTAAAGCCTTTTTCAATATTGAAGGTCTCGGTGAGTTCGTTCCCCACCCTGATAGAGCAGCGGGAGTTCTAAACCTTCATCCTGCTCAGTCTGACGAGTTTGGCAGGAATATCAAAACTAGACATGGCGCTGTATAACTCGTCTCTATACACGCTCTCATATGCGGTTTTGCTAGGATATGCCGCGGTGCGAAAATTTGGTTAATGGTGGACTTCCCTGGCCTGAAACCACACTGATAGGGACCTATCAGATTGGTGACTAAAGGTTTCAGGCTTTCACACAGAATTGCAGAAAAGATCTTATAGCCGATATTCAGGAGACTTATTCCCCGATAGTTGGCGCAGTCAAAGGGTCTCCTTTCTTGTGGACGTTGCCCTTGAAATAAAATCTCTCTATTCTCTCTGTTCGTAGCAGTAAAGAGAATAGAGAACTTCTCTTTACAATTTATTCAATTTTAATTTTATTTTTACGGTTCCCACAGCTTTTGTAGTCATCCGTTACCGCTCCCAACGTATCCTCATCACCATATCTGATTCATTGAGACCTTTGTCGAGGTGATCATCAATGGGTTCCACCTAATTTGAGTCAAGATAATCGCCTGCTAAATGTAAATATTTATCGCCGAGATTCATAAAAAACTCGTAAGCAGCGTCTGGTTACTTCCAGTCATGCGATAGACAGACACCTCGACTGTACCAAAATCAGTTCTCAAACGTATACAAAGCATCTTTCTCACACCTAACTTATTCGCGAAATATCGGCTGTCGTCAGAGAGCACGAATGACACTAATAAGCAATGTCAACCTGCCAGACGCTGCCCCGAGGAGCGCAGTGAGCTGGTTGAGAGTACCTGTTAGAGCACCTATTCAGAGCGCCCACAACACCAACGATTATAAAAGCCGACCCCTGATTGGAGCTCCATGTTGACAAACACTAAAAAACCGGCACCGCGCATAAATTATCGTGAATTGCTTTGGCGTTTGAGTCGCATGCATGATTTGAAAGTGATCGCTGTGATGGAGCTGTTCGGCGCGTTGGCTGCTGTGCATTAATCCACTTTCGATTCCTGATTGGAATACCAATTGTTACGCGTCATACGCGAGCTGGAAGTATCGACTGCACAAAGTCTCAGAGAAAGGCAATCGGGGTCGACGCGGAGCTGCATGCGGTTAATAATTCATATGCTCCGCACGCGTACGTACTCAACCAATCCTCTGCACTTGTCAGCATCTCACACCTAGGGAGTGGTATTAGGATTTTCCTAGCGGGGCTAATTAGAAATTTTCAAAACCTCTCCCGCTTTTTGAGCTTACTAGCCGTCTCTTGGATTTCTATTATTCTCTGTGATCTTTTATAAAGGTTCCTCCATTAAGCGCTTCCTATCTTTAGATTTAAATAAAATAAAGTGTGTGTGAGATATCATCGACATTTTTTATTCGTTGGGTAGACTTATCGATGCCATTATGTATAAAATATAACATTGTTCAAATGTCCGCCGCGCCTTTTCTGGGTGGTGCGCATCCGAAATGTTCTATTTTCCATGACTCTGGCGCATAAATCTGAACTGAATTTGAACGATGGCATGGGTTATGTTGGCTTTGAGGGCCGCTGTGGTTTGTGGCTCATTCTTAGACCAGCGACCTCAGAAAACACCACAAGAAAAAGTCTTAGGTTGCGGCCACGCAATGAGCGACGAGCGATACAGCGACGAGTCTGAGCGATGGGTGGCCATTTACTGAGCGTCATCGCTGAGCGATTAGTTACGAAAATGTAATTTTCTAGTTCAGTTCGTCGTAGTCTTTTATTTGAAAGTCGCGTTCATATGAATAAACTTCTGACTGATTCTCTTCAGTTGGATCTGGAACAACTGCCTGCTTTACGAAGCTCATTATTTCAAAAAACAATTGCACATGTGTCCAACTTCATTCCACTGCTTTTCGGTGACATTTTTATTTTTATAATCCTTGTGGCTGTCCTTCCATAAAACTGGGCGGTTTTGAGATCAAGCTGAGATCAAGCTGAGATCGAACTTTCCACGTTTAGTTTCTCTATGTTCTTATTTCGTCGCTTAGCGATCGACTAAAAAATTAAAACAGATTTTGTTCCAGAGCGACGTCGCTCTGTCGCTTAAAAAAATCGCAAATTGCTCAGTGCTTACGTAGGCACCTCCATATGATTTCATGTGTTTTAATTTTTTGGCGTCGCTCATTGCGTGGCCGCAGCCTAACGGGGTCAATTCGTACGATCTCGGTGGCCAGTCCACATCACCCCCACGTGAGATGACCGTGCCCTCGAATCGCTCGTCCTTTTGAGACCACATGTCTTTGGTGTCCATATCATCCAATTCAGGCCAAAAGAAGCGCTGCAGCCGTCGTCCAATTGACACTGCAGTACGGTTCTGGACCTATGAACGCAGTACCTGAACCCGCTCTAGCGTTTTCGTCTGCGGATTCGTTACCTGCAATCCCTTTATGTCCAGGCACCCGGCCAAGTTTCACTTTGTTGTGTTTGGCTAAAACGAAGTTGGTAAGTATCGACCTACAGCGCTCGCCATTGACGGTGATGGCCGGGTCAACGTCGTTCTCAAAGAAATTTGGACCGATGACGTCGTCAGCCCAAAATCTACACCAAAGAGTGATTTTTTCGGGATGCATTGGACGCTCTTGGATCTCATATGGATTGATATGGTCCCAAATTTGAAAAGTTTGTTTGTTGACGTACCCACTCATCCAGAAATCGGCCTCATCGCAGACGATGATTTTTCGGTGAAAATTAGGGTCAGTTTCCAACTGCTCCAGAGCCCATTCAGAACACACGTCGTTGTCTTTGCTATGGTCATTTACCTTCAGCTTCTGGGTCAGTTGAATTTTGTACGGGTGTACGGCCCAAGTCACGACGCGAAATTCGCCAAATTGTGGTCTGCGAATGGTGGAGTTCTTGTGAGCGACGCGAATTCGACTGCCTCGAATTCTCCTGCACACTTTCATAGACAGTGGCGATGTTTTTGGCAGATTGCCGACCTACAGATCTTCTGATCTGAGGATGGACTCTGTTGGCATCAGATGTCTCTGCCTGTCGTCATCAACATTAACAATGACCTCTATCTTTATAATTTCCGTCGGCCTTAAGGATGGAGAAGCTAAGTTCCTTGGAGTTAAATTCGACTCCAAACTAAACTGGAAGAGGAACACCAAGGAAAGAATGAAAAAAGGTCTCAACGCTTTTTACACCTGCAAACAAACCTTCGGCAAAAGATGGGGCCTACAGCCACACATTACCTACTGGTTGTACACGGCCATCGTGAGACCTATGCTCACCTACGAATTGATGCTTTGGTGGGAAGCAGTTAACACCAAACCCTACCTGAGCAACTTAAATAAGGTACAAAGGTAAGCCTGTCTTGGCGTTACTGGTGCACTCAAATCCATCCCTCAGATGGCGCTGGAAGCGATGCTTCACCTTCAACCTTTGCAACTCTTCATCAAGAGCTCTGCCGCAAAATCAGCCCTCAGACTACAGGAATGTCATAACTGGCATCCAAACAGCTACGGACATTCAAGTCTGCTCGAATCTTTCAATCGCAGGGGTCTCTGGACTACCACTTCTTCTTCTTCTTAGGGCGCTACAGTCCGAGGTGAACCTGGGCCTCACTCAACATGCCTCTCCAGCCAGCACGATCTTTCGCCAGCTGTCTCCAGTTCCGCACACCAAGCCGACCGAGGTCCCCCTCGACTTGTGTGCGCCGCCTTGTACGTGGACGTCCTCGGTTGCGTTGTCCCACAGGCTCAGAGCGGAAGACTCTTCGGGCCGGAGCTAAGTTGTCCATACGCTCTACATGCCCTAGCCACCTTAGGCGTCGGATCCGTAGACGCCTGGCTAGACTCATGTCGCTTTACAGCCCATACAATTCGTGGTTGAACCTTCTCCTCCAAATGCCAACAACGCAAACAGGACCAAAGAACGCGCGCGGAACTTTTCTCTCGAAAAGGCTAAGAGACTGTTCATCCGCTTGGGATATTGTCCATGTCTCTGCGCCTCCGATCTTTATCCCAAATAGGCAGGATTGGGAAAAGCCTGACTTCATCAAAGGCACACCCATTTTCACTGATGGATCGAAGACAGAAGACGGTACGGGAGCGGGAATCGTCTGTGAGACACTAAGAATAAACAATGCCTATCGGCTTACTGACTATTCTAGGGTATTTGTGTCAGAAATCTTTGCCATTAAGAAAGCTGCGCAGAAAGTACAGCAAATGGACCTTACTGAAATGGAAATCACCTTCTGCTCGGACAGTCAAGCGGCCTTGAAGGCATTGAATTCCCATCTCATAAATTCCAAATACGCCAAGGACTGCATTAAAGAGCTTAAAAGCCTGCACCGCCACAAAATCCTTCTGTGCTGGGTTCCTGGACACTCCAGCATTTAAGGAAACGAAAAAGCAGATGAACTGCTACGGACAGGTTCAAGTTCAGGCACAGAATCGGCCGATAATACTATCCATCCTCCTATTAGCTCAGCCAAAAGACTCCTTGAGCAAGTATCTGTGTCATCATCAAACGAACAGTGGCAAAGCCACCCAGGCTGTGCCATATCCCACTGCTTATGGCCCAAATAAGATATCAACAAGACCAAATCCCTCATATCCAACAATAAGAAAATCATACACATCTTAATAGTGGTTCTCATTGGCCACTCCACGATAGGTGCAATGGCTAAGAGACTAAACCTCCCGGCGAACGATTTCTGTAGGAGCTGTAGGGATGAAGAAGAAATTGAATCAGTGGAGCATATCCTTTGCCACAGGCCTGCTCTACAAGAACGACGACTCACTCACTTGAAAGCCAGGTTCTTTCACGAGCTCAGCGATGTGGCGAAGGTACAGATCCCCGACCTAAGGAAATTTCTAACTAGAACGGGGTGGTTTTGGTAATTGCATACTGACTCTGCGTTAATTCCCGGAAAGCATGCAAGCCTTACAGGGCATACGCAATGGACCTTCACGGCCTCTGGGTGTAATTGCTGGCAACAGCATAAAGCCCTCCTAACCTAACCTAACCTAACCTAACTTAAGGATGGACTGCTTCGGCCTGACGACTGCCTTTTACGTTCCGGACGACTGCCTCTGTCTTGCGTGGCGACTGCCTCTGTCAACCCAAAAAAATGTCTCAATCGGGTCTCACGATAGCATCTCTCGTCCCTTACAATTGACCTTGTCAATCCTGACGTTCATAGCGATGTCGGTCCTTTCTCTTGGCCGTCTTTGTAACAACGACTTTTTTTTGGCTTCTTGGTGACTTCCTTCCATTTTGATGACGATCTCTGTCGACCTTAACCACCTAGTCAACATCAGGGAATTTAGTCGGTCTTAACAACCTCAGTATGCTCAGGAAATATACGACTGGATGGCGCAGTTGGTTAAGTGCCTGCCCCAAGTTCAAGCGGTTCTAGGTGCGAATCCCAGTGAAATCGAATCTGGTCCAGTCACCATTTGCCGTTGGAATCAAACTAACGGCACTGGAGTAGATTGCTACTTGGCAGTACAATGAACCAGTTTGAGTCCGAGTGCTCCAGGAGTGCTTCGAAAAAAAAATACTCAGAAAAACTAGTGCATTCCAGACAGCCTCAGTGAACTTTGATTGCCTTAACGAACTCTTTTGGCCTCAAGCTTAATCTCTAACGGTTTTAACGATGACTTCCGTGAGCATTAACGACTACTTCTTATAGACTTGACGCCTTTGTTGGCCTTGAAGACGACCTTTACGTGCCTTGATGTCTTTATGAAATGATGAGCCCTGACAACCTTGACGTCCTCTGTCAGTCTTACCGAAGACTTCTGTTTATTCGTTATTATTCTCCCCACATTGGTCTTTGAACAACTGTATTGTAGGGAAACCTTCATAGAAGCTTAAAGCGACGAAAATGTGTGTACCTTTGAGACTTTTTCTCAACGAAAATAATTCTAGTCAGTTTTAGATTTTACTGCTTACTCTGAACGACTTTGTTGACCATAAACAATAAGACAGTTAATCTTTTGTTTGTTTATCACGCAATTATGACTCATTTACAACTGATTTCCCTAAGATGTCTAGAGTCATTACAACTTTACAAGCGTTGAAGCAGATTATAGCACACGACGGGAAAAATACAGATTTTAATGGGTGTTAATTGAGACATCTTACAAGTGCTTAGATAAAAGCAATCGTGTTTGTTTTGCTTGTTTGCAACAACTATTGCAGCCGTAGACTTCAAATTGATTTATCCAACTAATTGCAACAAGAGATGGTTTACGTAAGCAACTCACTCAAAGTGAATGACATGTAATTGACTGGGCGGCAATATCTTCAATTGTTGCGTCATACAACTCTTCGGGATCATTCTGTTTTTTCAGCTCGATTAGAAGAGTCATGAAGTCTTTTTTTAGATTGTTTGGCTCTTTTAAAGACAGTTCGATGGTTCCATTTTGATCCTGAGCTGAATCCTGGTCTCTGACAGAATCGGTTGTAGGTTCGCCAATAAAACGAAGGAATGACCGTAGAATCCGCAAGAAAGGAGACTCACCAGCAACCGACGGATCAGTCTCCTTAACATCACAAATAAGACCTTCTCTGCCGTTTTGTGTGAATGCCTGAAACCTCATTTGTGAACAAACTGATAGGTCCTTATCAGTGTGGTTTCAGGCCGGGGAAGTCCACCATCGATCAAATCTTCACACTGCGGCAGATCCTGGAGAAGACCCAGGAAATGCAAATCGACACACACCACCTATTTGTCGATTTCAAGGCCTCATATGACAGCGTGCATAGAGACGAGCTATACAGCGCCATATCTAGTTTTGACATTCCTGCCAAACTCGTCAGACTGAGGAGGATGACGATGGAGAACTCTCGCTGCTCCATCAAGGTCGGTAACGAACTCACCGAGACCTTCAATGTCAAAAAACGACGCACTGCCATGTGATTTATTTAACATGGTTCTTGAGAAGATTGTGCAAAACTCACTGGACAACACAAGAGGCACGGTCTTCCAAAAGTCCGTTCAATTGCTGGTGTACACGGATGACATTGACGTGATTGCGAGAACACAGCGAGCCGTCAATGAGGCGTTTGCTGGATTTGAAGCCGAGGCAAACCAAAATCGGTCTGACGGTAAATGAAGGCAAAACCAAGTATATGCTGTCATCGAGAAAGGACGCACAACCTCGACGACTTGGCCAGAACGTCACCATAGGCAGCTATAACTTCGAGGTGGAGGAAGGACTTCGTCTACCTCGGCCCCGCGGTAAATAGTACAAACATCAGAACCGAGATCAAACGCAGAATAACTTTTGCCAACCGCTGTTTATGCTCAAAAGGCAGTTGAGTAATAAAGCCCTCTATCGCAAGACCAAGTTGACTTTGTACAAGACCTTGATCATCCAAGTCCTGCAGTACGGCGCAGAGGCATGCACAATATCCCAAGCGGATAAAGGGGCCCTTGGTCTTTGCGAGAGAAAAGTTTGATCTTTGGTCCTGTTTGCGTTGATGAAATTTGAAGGAGAAGGTTCAACCAAGAATTGTATGGACTGTACAGTGACATGAGTCAAGCCAGGCGTCTACGGATCCAACGAATAAGATGGCTAGGCCATGTAGAGCGTATGGACAACTTAGCTCCGGCCCGAAGAGTCTACGACTCTGAGCCTGTGGAACAACACAAAAGAGGACGTCCACGTACAAAGTGGCGCACACAAGTCGAGGGGGACCTCGGCCGGCTTGGTGTGCGAAACTGGAGACAGCTGGCGAAAGATCGTGCTATCTGGAGAGGCACGGCGAGTGAGGCGCATGACCACCTCGGACTGTAGATCCCTAAGAAGAAGAAGAAGTGTACAGTAAGCAGTTTAAAGTCGTCGTTTGCTCTGTTAGGCAGTCATCTGCAGCTGATCTCTTACACACAATAAAACAAAACAGACCACATACTAGATCCTCGAACAGGTTACGGACAAGTGTATATGATTCAGCTGCTCATCGAGGTTCCACTCATCGGGCATGCTTTCCTCCGACCATATCTTACAGATGAGCTGGTGCATGCGCCCTACCAGATCATCTCCAGCTGCTTTGAACATTTCAGCGGGCAGACTATCTGCACCAGCAGCTTTATTAGACTTGAGTTTCGATATCGCTATCTTGACTTCGTCTAGATCGGGGGGACGGTATTCTCTTCTATCATCGTCTGTTGTGTTGAGTGGAACATTCTGCCTGACAGCGGTATTTGTGTCCTCATCACCGTTCAACAGTCTGCAGAAATGATTTTTCCAAATTCTCAGTGACTCTACTTCTAGTTGTCCATTCTCGTTTCGGCAGGCTTACTGTATACAGCCTTGTCCAAATGTATTAGGTAAGATTCGTCATATCTTCAAAACAGAAAAAGATGAGAAGGAAAAATAAAAATCGTTTACAACCTCAGATAGTGCCGCCGAAAACCATAAAATTCAAACCAATTACTTCCCATAAGTGATTTGGCAGTAAAGGCAAAAAGAAAATGGTGCCTAATACATTTGGCCAAGGTTGTATTTGCTAAGGTGTAAGGCCATCGAACGTAGGTAATCAGTGCATTGTTCTTTCTAACACTCGAAGCTTCGGAGACTTGTTTTTCACGGCTCGCGCTGTGCCTTCAACTCTCTTGAGAGTGTTGCAACGGTTCACTGGAGGCCTTCGAAGTTCGCTAAGCTCTCGACCTTTTGCTCTCTTGCAGAACTTTCTTCTGCTTTTCATCGGAATACTTCCTTTTCTCGTCGAGCACTCGTCCCAATATGGCCAGCGCGCCAAAGCTTGTATTTGCTGGTTCTTTTAAACATGATGCTATCGCGATCTCTATCATCCTGCGTCAACTTGTTAACGAATTTCCGAGGTGGACCTAGCTTCTCAGCAACCACTCGTGTTGTGCGTGCTTTTGTTCTCTCACGAGTGGAGGGGACCTACAGTTTAATGCCGACTCCGAGCGGCGAGATTGAGAAGGTACACCACGGCCTCCAATTGCATGACATTTTTTAAGTTTTTTTCGTAATATCTTTGAAGATTTTCGTAAACTGAAACGCAAGGTCTGACAAATGAGTCTAGAACATTCGGAGTCAGACACAAGATATGTTGTCGTTGATCTCCGCCCCAATATCCCGTCGATTCCTGAAAGGGATTTATTCTAGTTTCAGCTCCAAATTTGTCGGAGTTGCTTAATAAGCTAGAGCTCAGAACCACGTCATTTGCAAGACCTCATCTACTTCCACTCCAGTTTGCGGCCTGCCATAGGGTCCCACAAGACTTGACTGCCGTTTATTCTATTGGAATTGCTTGGCTCCCAGGTCTCAGTAACTGAAGGAGACAATAATCTTTTTTTTTGGAGGATTTTTGAAACGCTACTGGTGCAATCAGACTTAAAACTGGTCCATTGTACTGCCAGGTAGCAAAATACTCCAGTGCCGTTAATTTGATCCCAACGGCAAATGGTGACTGGACCAGTCTCGATTTCACTGGGATTCGAGCCTGAGACCCCTCTAACTTGAGGCAGACACTTAACCAACTGTGCCATCTAGAGACACATGCGTCTGCTTGAATCAACCGTGAACTGGATTTCACCGAAACTGATGAGCTCATGCAAATATCTAGTTAAGCAAGGTTCATTTCAAAGCTGTGCCATAAAAACTAATTCACATCGTCTTACATAAGTAAGCTGTTCCCAAATAAAACAGAATTCATCCAACTGTTTGTCTAGACAAGATGTCAACTGATCTACTTAAGAAGAAAGTCAACAGCTGCTTGGCAGACAAGCTTCCCTGGTTCGTTTAGCCTTCATTTCAAAGAACAGACCAGAACGGAATGGCATTTGAGCTGACACATGAGACCAGAATTGCATAAGTTACCCACAATTCCTGCCTTTTGCCCAGATGAGAAACCGGTCGGGGAACATGTGTAGCAGTGCCTGGGGGTAACCTTTTTGCAGGTCATGTGTCATTTATTTATTTGCATGAACTACCGCTGCAGCAAAACATTCTCTTTGAATAACTTAATCATTCTGTTAGCCAACATGAGGAAACAGTGAGCGTTAGAACTGTTTTCTAGATATACATGTATGTATGAACACACTTGCTGACGGAAGTTGCGACATCTGCGCTAGTTCTTGCAAAGCAGCTCTTTTGAATTTATTGTTAGTTGTCAGCTTTTGTTTATCTATTTTTTTCAAGAAGGTGTTCTGTTGTATCTGTTTTTTTTTAGCTTTAAATGTCTTCGAACGAATCATTCACATTGACCGTTGTGTGACAGAGGCTCTCTATTATTGCGAACATTTTTATCGTCCGTTCTTCTGCTGAAATTAAAGCTGCTTTGTTAGTTTTGACGCAAGTCGTTTGTGCCCCCAGGAGGATCATTTTGTGTCAGTTATCAATTCAAGGTTTTTCGCAGAGGTGTTTGTTTGGACCGTTTCTGCGTCGTCTACAGTGCATTCTTTTGGGTGTATGAAGAAAATAATAGTTCTCGTTTTCGTAGTTCGTTAGCTTAAATCGGGAGAAATACAGATGTCTCTAACAAAACCTGACGGCAGATACACCGAAAGTGAAGAACAGAGGGCAAGACTTTTATTGGAAACCCACTTTCCGACCCGTCGTCAACACACAGAAAGGTGTGAAAACAGTCTGGGATGAAGACTGGCGAGTCGCAAGGGAGATCTTCTCCAAAGGGCGACTGGAATAAGCAATTAACTCGTTTCAGCCCTTCAAATCCCCAGTTGTGGGTGGAATCACGTCAGTCCTACTTCAAAAAGGGAAAAGCAAACTAATACCTTTTCTATTAATGATATTGAGGAGTAGTCTAGCACTGGGATACATACCGAACCGGTGGAGACGGGCAAAGGTAGTGTTCATTCCGAAAATGAGGAAGAAAGACCCAAGTCTACCAAAGTCCTACAGACCGATCAGCCTAATATCGTTTCTTTTCAAAACAATGGAAAAGGCTATGGATAACTACATAAGAGAGGAAGTGCTACAGACATCCGCTCTTCATAACTGTCAGCAAACTCAACCTACAGAAGAGATAACCAGGAAAGCGACGCGTGCTCTGATGATTTGTCGAAACTTGGCGGGCAAATCCTGGGGATGCAGTCCAAGTATTCTAAGGTGGACGTACAACTCCATTGTTTGACCTACAATAACCTATGGTGCAATAGCATGGACCAAGAGAACAAATCTGATCAACGCTAGGGAGACACTCAGCAAAGTTCAAAGGTTGACATACCTCTGTATTACAGGAGTCATGAGAACTTGCCCAACTATGGCCATGGAGGTGCTACTGGAGCTGACTCCTTTGCATCTAGTGGTAACAGAGTCTGCAAACAAAACAATCATGAGAATGACAAAAGAAGGGATAGCCAAAGACTGGTGCATTACATCGAGGCAATTCGATGCACTAGTCAAAAAGCTACCACTACTGGCCATTCCCAAGGATGACGTGATTAGGAAATTTAATTTCCAAAAGAAATTTACCAGCAAGCTCAGCACCAAAAGGGACTGGAGCAATGAATCCATGGTCCATAGACTGAGCAGCAACACGGTAAAATGGTATACAGACGGATCAAGAACTGATGAAGGAACTGGAGCAGGAGTTTTTGGACCCAGGACAAAATACTTCGAATCCATGGGCAAATATACCAGCATCTTTCAAGCGGAAATTTATGCCATAGACAGATGCGTTCAGATCAATCTTGAAAGGAATTATACCAACTGCGACATAGCAATAATGTCGGACAGTCGAGCCGCTATTATGGCACTGGACTCCTTCACCATCAAATCCAAACTTGTTTGGGAATGCCTGCAAAAGCTGAAAGTGTTGAGTAGGAGAAACCGAGTAAAACTCTGCTGGATACCTGGCCATACGGGGATAGAAGGCAATAAAATGGCCGACTCCCTGGCAAGGAAAGGTGCATCAGAACCCTTCATAGGCCCTGAACCATTCTGCGCTGTAGGGGATCGCCTCCTCAGAGAAGAATTCAGGGAACTAGAGAGAAGGAACCGGACAGAAATCTGGAATAACGCTCGTGGAATGAAGCAGGCCAAGAAACTCCTAGGGCAATATAACCGGAAGAGATTCGAGGCATGCATGCAAAAAATGAGCAAGAACAACCTCCGTATCCTAACAGGCTTCCTAACGGACCACTGTAGACTCAGGGAACATCTAAGGAAACTAGGGGTATCAGAAGAAGGTCTCTGCAGATTTTGTAGAGAATTTAATGTAATCCCAGAACATATACTGGGATTTTGTGAGGCACTAGCTTCAACTGGGCAAGTACCTACTATCAGAGGAAGAAATGCAGTCACTAAAACTATCTCTCATTCTCAGATTCTCTCAGATTCCTGAAGGAAACTGGCTTAGAGAGAATATTCTAGACCAGATTTCTTCACCTATGCACAAAAAGAGCTTATTAACCTCAATACAACTCTGTATTTGAGGGCAGCTTGTAATTGTGCCAAGGTTTTGAAAGGGGGCACAATAGATCTTAAAGGTCGCGGTGTAATATACCCTCTACAATAATAATAATAATAATAAACAGACGGTGGTGAGTATTTACTCATTACTCAATTATACTCTAAGTTGGGCCATCGCTAGATTATTTGTACATTGCTGCTATACCCAAGTGTCTGTATACCTCTAGGCATCTTTAGGTGGAGAAGACTGGCTTGGGCGACGCGTCGCCGGAGTGTCGTTTCGTTCCAGAAATAGGACCAAGAACAGAAACTTCAGCTGCTTCGGTGGTTGTTATGCTCTGTAGCTCTTATGCTGCTCGATCGTTCCAGTAAGTAAGAGAAGGAACTTCACAATTAGCGTGTTTTTCGAAACTTTTCATGAGGACTTAGAAAATTTGTTGCAATTCAGGCTTATTCCTCGCCATGGTGTTGACTGAAATCCAGTTAAATGAGTTGGGCAGCCAAGTTTGCGACAACAACTGCAAAAAATAAGAACAGCAACAAATACCCATGGAAAATGAACAAGTAAAGAATGTGATTTTATTAATAATTTCGAGGTTAAAACTTAATTGCAACTCAACTCGTCTCATATTTTGCAGTGCATTTTATATACAAAATAGGTTCCAAAAACAAAAATTGAAAGAAAGAGAAAAATTCAATTTTAAAGCTCTAGACAAAAGATGTTCGAAAGTACAGGGTGCCCCTAAATTTTTAACATCCTCCGCCGGGCAAGATGAAAGTTCAAGCAGGAAAAGAAACTGAATAGGTCTCCTGAATATTTTACCATCCGCTTGTCTTATCGAACAGGATCTTATCCGTTGATTTCTCCCAATAAATACCTCCTCTATGATGGCCATCTTCCAATGGATACTTGGGGTTGAAGAAGCGGAAACTAATACAACATCTCCCACTTTTAATTGAACCGAGGAAGCATCTGGTCGAAAATGAAAAGAACGCAGCAATTGGAGGTACTCGGAGTGTCACCTCTGTTGATTGCCACCTTTCAAGTTGATTTGCAAACAAACAGACTCCAAAACAAGCGGACGTTGTTCGATTAGAAAATGTAGAGGTGTAAGGGGGGACAAATCCAATGGGTCCGAGCTTTGATAAATTTGTTTTTTTGTTTACGATTCTTTCCACTTCTATAAGAACCATTGGCAGCTGATCATTGTTT
Source organism: Myathropa florea (assembly GCA_930367185.1). NCBI lineage: Eukaryota > Metazoa > Arthropoda > Insecta > Diptera > Syrphidae > Myathropa > Myathropa florea. The sequence continues at coordinate 14,260,357 of OV884005.1, forward strand.
AATATTGCCTTTCCAATCGTGGTCTTCAGAAGATTCTTCATTGTCCGGATCATCCTCTCCCAGAAACCGCCCCACCATGGAGCTCGTTCCACAATGAAACGCCACTCAATTCTTCGCTGCGCAAGAAAGCCATGGATAACTTCTTCATTCCACAGACAATGTGGACTTCTTAATTCCATCGCAGCTCTTCTAAAGGGGTTCGCATTGTCCAACAATAGCAATAATGACACACCTTCTTTCTTCTTCTTAGGGCGCTACAGCCCGAGGTCGAACTGGGCCTCACCCAGCATGGCTCTCCTGCCAGCACGATCTCCCGCCAGATGTCTCCAGTTTCGCACTCCAAAGCCGAGGTCCCCCTCGACTTGTGTGCGCCACCTTATACGTGGACGTCCTCTGTTGCGTTGTCCCACAGGCTCAGAGTCGAAAACTCTTCGGGGCGGAGCTAAGTTGTCCATACGCTCTGCATGGCCTAGTCATCTTAGGTGTTGCATCCGTAGACGCCTGGCTAGCCCCATGTCGCTGTACAGCCCATACAGTTCCTGGTTGAACCTTCCCCTCCAAATCCCATCAACGCAAACAGGACCAACGAACGCACGCAGAACTTTTCTCTCGAAAAGGCCAAGAGACTCTTTATCCGTTTAGGATATTGTCCATGTCTCTGCCTAAAGCAGAACTGGGATAATCAAGATCTTATACAGGGTCAACTTGGTCTTCCGAGAGAGGGCTCTACTACTCAATAGCCTTTTGAGCTCAAAAAAACAGCGATTGACAACAGTTATTCTGCGCTTGATCTCGGTTCTGATGTTGCTTGTACTATTCACCGCAGTCGAGGTAGACGAAGTCCTTCACCACCTCGAACTTATAGCTGCCTATGATGACGTTCTGGCCAAGTCGTCGATGTTGTGCGTCCTTTCTCGATGACAGCATATACCTTGTTTTGACCTCGTTTACCGCCAGACCCATGTTACCGCCTCTTCCGTTTCAATAGCAGCAGCAATCGCATTATTGACGGCTCGCTGTGTTCGGGACCTACAGTTTTTTAATGACGACTCCGAACGGCGAGATTGAGAAGCTTTTGCTAGACAAATATACTCTTTGAGCATTGTCAGCATTGACTCTAAAGGGGAGGAGTTGTGAAAAAACCACCGCCGATTTGCTTGTCTACACTCAAAGACAGATGTCGGAGGATTGCGCTGGAAATTCAGACTACGTTCTCTGCAAGTAAAAAGATCTCCCAGGAAAACACAAGGCAGAGTGCATGAGCATAAATTTGGAGCACCATTTAGAATAAATCGCGGTTCCTTGGAATCGAAAATAAAAAGCGTTACACCATTGCTCGGGATTTTTCTCACATATCAAGCGCTCGAAAGAAACTACATATCCTCACCTCTAAGACTTGGCCTTGAGACCTGTCAATAAAACGCATAAGAAATCATTTGAATTTATTTAATTTCTCTTATATATCATCAATCTTTTGTTTACTAGGTTTGTCTCTCATCTCAGGCTATGTTGCTCCCTGTAAAATGGTTAACCGACTTTTACAAGAATCAAAGTACCCGTGTAGATTGTATAGAATAGTATGTATATGTAAGTCTTATTTATATATATCTAAATATATATAGGGGTCTATTTATTTATTTATTCCTTAAATACAAAAGTAAACAAAAATAAAAAAGGTTTTGTAAAAATTAAATGTTACAAGTTCCCGACTCATTTGTGACTTATTCACTCTAACCTCTCACTTAAATGATCTACGCTATGTTACATGTTTGTAAAAATTACTGTATGGTTCCATTTGTTTCAATGTATAAAATTGTGTACAGCTTTCTCACAAAATATTTGTTTTGTTTTGTTTTGTTAATTATTTTAGAAATACTATATGCTTTTGTTTATTTCTTTTTTAAGTAATTTTATTTAGCTACCAAAAGAATCTGTAAATATTTATATTATTGTTTCTCAGTCGTTTGTTGTTTAATTTAATATTATTTTGTTTTTTTTGGGGTTTTTAAATGTATGCTAGAAGGATCTTACTACTGCATGCAAAAATGTGAATGAATGAATGTCTGTTGATGGGTGCCAAACTAAAATGCGATCTAGAATTTTTGTCTCTTATTTTCATCAACATTTATAGTTTTTTTTTGGTTCATTTGTTGATTTTTGTTTGCATTCTTTGTTTGGATTCCCGCTTAAAATAATTTTCTTTTTTTTATTAATTTTTTTGTTTTTTTGCTCAACATTATAATGTTACAGTGTTTTGTTTATGATTATACTGATTTTACACAAAGGCACAATGTTTTGTTTATATTAATTTTATTTTTAAGATTTATATTCTAGATTAAATTATTTACTTAACAAATTTTAATTTTTTGTTTTTTTTTTTCATATATTTTGTAGACAATATATTTTTAAGGAAGATATTGGTTCTTGTTGCACTTAAAATGACTTAAGAAATTAAAATTAAGCTAAGGACGAAATGAAAATGGAATTCAATACAAAATGTTGCGTTTCTTAATCGGAATTCAACTCGTAAGCGAGATCGGAAGTACGTAGAAGTCGGTTTGACGATCTCTCTAGGCGGGCTGAATGTGTCGCCATGACCTTGTTGATTTATCACTGAGATTTTTGGAAAAGTAAGGTCATCAGGCATTTGAAAGTAACGGTAACACGCATTTGAAGTGTACCGACCTGCCGATAAACATCTGCGGTCGCGACGGAGAGTTTTCGAATAGTATCTTCAAGTGGAGACGACTGGATGGCGTGGGTGGTTAAGTGCCTGCCCCAAGTTAGAGGGGTCCCAGGTTCGAATCCCAGTGAAATCGAATCTGGTCCAGTCACCATTTGCCATTGGGATCAAATTCACGGCACTGGAGGTAGGTTGCTTCCTGGCAGTACAATGGACCAGTTTTTAGTCTGAGTGCTCCAGTAGTGGTTCAAAAGTAATCCGAAAAAAAAAAAATCATCTGACGAGACACAACACATAAATAGGGTGCCTGCAAACACCGTTACAATTCACTTGCCATTCCTCAGCCATAGAGTCTGACGAAGACACTTGCAGTAGATTCACACCACATACTCTGGAACTGAACATCGTAGGATGGCCAAGAGCAATGGCTCCACGCAGGCGATATTGTATCACAACAGTTTATGGACATATCACAAGACATCATCCATGACAATGCGTAGATCAGCAAAATACCCACAAGGAGAAACAAGACATAAACTTGTAAATTACCATCCCAAACAGCTCAAGCAGTCCCGCTGCATGCCAAACTTCACGATCAAACCCCGATTTGCTTCCAATCCTTTCCAAAAACTGGAACGCAGAGATTATCAGGACCCAGTGACACAACACTACGGTAACAGTGAAAAATGTGATACAATCACTTGACATTGGGCCATTGACCAGGCGGCATAACAAATCTCCTTGCGGGGTCCATCCATCGTGAACTTCAGCGATGAATACAAAGTTGACGATCAATAGAAATTCTCTACGCACTCTAAGAAAACCCAGTTGACACAGTCGTTGCCCAACTTGAGAATTTGCGTAACCATCAAGGTAGCTCTTCCCGATTTGAATCTCATAGCCTCTCTAGTTGTGGGTTATTCATGACCTGTGCGCGTTGACGAGACTATCAACGAAAGTTCTGTGAATGAACTTGTGGTGGAATTTGTTTTAATTTTCGGAATGAATCAAGTTGTTTTGCCGAAATTCTTACTTTTGTGCTGAGTGCTGAGATAAGAATATTGTTTGCTTCGGGTCGGTGTGGTTTATAACAGGAACGGGAACGGGCTCAGGTTACGCCTAGAAATGTAAGGAAATAAAGTCTGTTTACTTTGAAGTTGATTTATTTTACTTTGAGTCATGCTAAGTCGGAAGTCTACTATCTGTTAAATGAATGTCATGTTTATTCGAAAATATTAACTCTTTGATATAATTCAACCGGTAAAAGATCAAAGTGTAATGCACCATATTTTCGACTGGCAAAAAATCTTTTCCGTGATTGGCAATCAATTTTAAACAATTTTGGAGCTAGATAACAGGCAAAAGATTCACGCCACGACAGGAGGTTCGGCAGAGTTTTCTTTTTGCTTACGCAATATGATACCCTTAGGCTGCGGCCATGCAATGAGCGATGAGCGACGTGCGATAGAGGGACGAGTCTGAGCGATGGATGGTCATTTACTGAGCGTCATCGCTAAGCGATTAGTTGCGAAAGTGTCATTTTCTAGTTCAGTTCGTCGTAGTCTTTTAGTTGAAAGGCGCGTTCATATGAATAAACCTCTGGCTGTCACAGATTCCCTTCAGTTGGATCTGGAACAACTGTTTGCTTTACGAAGCTCATCATTTCAAAAAAAACAATTACAGATGTGTCCATCTTCATTCCACAAATGTTCACTTCGGTGACATTTAGATTTTTATAATCCTTGTGGCTGTCATTCCATATAACTGGGCGGTTTTGAACAGCTGAGATCAAACACGTTCAGATTCTCTATGTTCTTATTTCGTCGCTCAGCGATAGACTAAGAAATTAAAACAGATTTGCAATCGGCATTTTCATGCATACATTTTACAAGGATTTTCATGAGTTTTTTATTTGTGATTGTCTTCAGGATACATTCAAATCTCTTTAGAATTATATTTACAATACAACAGTCTAAATAAAATTACATTTTCATCACAGGAAAGTGTTTATTTTTGTAGTTTTCTGACGCGTCCCAACAGTCGATCAAGAAATACTTCACGACGAAATTCGTTCGGCAAATCGACAAGCGTCGATCAAAATCGACAATCACAATACCAAACCTAATCGACTATCAACAACCGCAATAGGGGCCATAGATAGAGAAAGAGGGAGGAGGTACCTGTGCACATTGGTCTTAAATGCTTATGGATTGTAGTGAGTAGGAAATATCGGGCTAAAAGCTCATTCCATATTCATGTTGTGCGACTAAAAACAATTCTCTTAACTAAACTGTACACGTGAAAGCAGGCTTAAGGGTTAACTGATGAGCAGGCGCCCCTCCCTCTTTTTTGAGTCAGGGTTGTCCTAAATGTAGCCCTAAACGACGAACTTGCTCGTGCTCGCCGCATTTTCGTCGTGTATGGGCTGGTTCGCGAGCCGCTTGCTGTTGGCGAAAAATTTCGATTTTGTCGTGTTCGTTGGTTTTGGTGTTCGCCGTGTAGGGTCATGTGCTGGACACTGGGCTGTTGGCAGGCATGCTGAAAGACTAGGCATACCATTCAACTCACACTGCCGCAGCTGCCGGGTGGAAACTGAGTCAGAAACCCCCGAGCACTTTCTGTGCAAATGTCCGGCTCTAGCTAGAGTCAGGCAACGCACTCTGGGCAAAGCCTTCTTCAACACCCCTAAAAATCTCTCAGAAGCAAACATTCACAGTCTGCTAGCCTTCATAAATTCCACGAAGTGGTTTCAAAATTAGGCTAATCTGAGTGAATACACACTCTTTTTCACCCTCATCTCACAAAATAGGTATCCCATAGGATGTGGTATCAAAACGGCGCTTTCATGGCGCTAATTGGGTGCGAAAACAGGATCTGTATGTCCACCGCCACTTTTACCTACCTACCCTAGGGTCTTGTTCGCGAGTAAACCTCATTTTTGCATATCGCGGATTAAGCACACTGTCAACAGTCGGCCGCGATTTTATCGAGGAATTCATTGAGCTCTTGCAAAATGAAAGTGCGATATGGGATTCAAAGAGCGAATTTTACAAAAATAAAATTGAAAAAAATTAATCGTGGACAAATTTGTCATATATAACCATAAGCGCAACCACTTGCCCTTCCCTTCAACTTCACAGGTTTGAAGAAACAACACGAAATGAATGTTCGCCATGTAGGGGAAAACGCAAACAAGCAAATTCGGTGAGTAAATTCGTCGTTTAGGACTACCTTAAAGCATTTTTTATCATTTTAAGTTTAGAAAAACTGCCTTCTCCTGAAGCTACTGTGGCTGGCATGGTGTTAAAAATTTGGAGAGCAATTACTATATTGGGAGAAAGATAATGTGGGTTTGAACTAAATATAAAATTTAACACTTCTAAACATGGGCTTTTTGGTTTTACTGTTAACTCTTCATACAATTCTGCCCCATCTAAATCTTTACAACCTCCAAAAGTTAAAACGCTTTGTTCCTCGGCGGGGCTATCCACCTTGTCGTGGTGCCGATGATAGGACGACTTAGGTCTAAATAGAGGTCCGAAAACTAAGAGATAGCCAACCCGATTTCAGTGGTGGTGTGAGTAGATAGTAAACCGTGCCCAAGAATGCAAGGTTGGGGGTCAAACCAACCGCAAACGCAAACGGGGGTCAAACCAACCTCAGACGCCCTGTCGAGGGTCTGTGGTAACCAGCCTTCCCCGCGAGTGGTGGCGCTGCCCGGGCGGACCTATATTTTTCCGGCCTTACTCGTGGGAACAAAATTTCACTCATTTTAAGAATCCCCCCACCCCAAAAAAAATCAATAAAAAAAGAAACGATACAGTGGATATTGTGATGTCTTTGGAGACCGTCACAAAATACGAGGAGATCTCGAAGGAAATGGAGGAGCATTTGCTTGCCGATCCTGAGAAGACACTCCAGAGTGTCAACGCGAAAGGGGAAGCAAAGAAAAAACGCCCCTCCGAAGGTATGCAAAGACTTAGGTTGTACAGAAAGACCGTACACCTGAAGCACATACTGGAGAAGAAAGGCATCTCCTCACTCTCCGAGATGGAGAAAGAAAAGCTCGCGTGGGCCAAAGACGTAATTGCTAAAGATGCCTCGACAAGACCGGAGGCAAGAACAAATAAACTGGGCAAGTGCGAGTTGTACTCGCACGGGTAAGGTTCCGTCGCATAATATTGATGGATGATTTCTGAATATCAAACGACGTTTCAAAACTATTTCAGTTGAATTTTCTTCTAACTCCAACCTAAATCAACTATTTATTCATACATTTATACATCTGAACAAACATTTATCCGTACATATACCTATACCTCTATCGAAATTTATCCAACACAGAAAATCCCTTCCATCATACACATACCCAATCACTGCTCGTGCCTGGGGTGTGTGTTCATTTCTGTTGGGCATTTAAAGGTGAGATCGAAAATATAACGCTCATCAACGAATAGAGTGGCCGAACACAGCATGAAATAATGTGTGAAAATGAAAATTGTTCTTATTTTAAATCTTAGATATCTCAAACTTTCAACATAAATAGATATTTTGAAATTTATCATTCCTTAATGCTTACGCTGAGGTCTTCAAAACTGCGTTTTCAGATCTTCAAAATTCGCATGTCAATGATTTACCGTTTTTGGCCAATATCTCCAAAACCATTAGGGCCAGAATGGTCGCAATGGTTTTAAATGAAAGTACTCAATGGAGCCAAGTTTTTGTGATTTTTTCAGATTTTTAAACACTTTGGTTTAAAAATGGCGGGGGGGGACGCATTTAAAAAATATTTTGGAGCTCCATATTTTTGAAACGGTATTTTGGATAAAAAAGTGTTGAAAGAAACCTCCACCTCATTTCGAAAGATCTGTCGATTGATATATATTTCGATGGGGTGCGACAATTTTTCAAAATTAATGTCAACTTTACCTGTACTGGAGCCACCCCCAAATGGCCCCACTTTTTAAAATCGCTGCATAGACAATGACATCTAGGTCTGAAGTACCTAATTCCAAAATTTCATGCCGATATCTTCGGAGATAAAAAAGTGTGACAGACACGACGGACGGACGGACGGACGGACACACCGAAATTATAAAGGTTCCGTTTTTGTAGACGGAACCTTAAAAAGTGCACTAATGAGTCAGCTCAAGGCAAGGGTGTTGCCGCTAAGTTGAACCCGAGCAAGAAGGCTGCCAAATTGGATGCACGGTGCATTAGGTCAGTTGGAGCCGAAGCCGATAAGGCGGGTACCAATGGCATTCAAAACCACACTGCAGGTGAGAGGCGGAAAGCCATCTCGAAGATCGAAGCCGCTAAGGCGGATCCGAGGAGAAAACCCATTACCGCAGTCACTAAAACGGGTAAGGGCAGAGCGCCTGCAGAGCCTGCAAAACAAAAAAGCAAGGAGGTTGCTGCCAAGAGGGAAAGATCCCATGAAAAGGCAAGTAACCCAGCGAAAAGAGTTAGGGCCAATGCAACGGCTCAGTTCAACGGGGCTACACGAAATGCTCTACAGCTTGCTGTATTGGTTGTCGTCAAGCCCAGCGGACTGTATTCCTTCGAACAGGGGAAGTTGATCGAGAAGGCTATGGCCAAGGCGATCTTCGACCATATTCGTCTATGCCATGGTGTTGGAGGCGCGTTCTAGAGCTATGATCGAATCCAGGATGGGAGATGAACAGTGCGGTTTTCGTCCCGGCAAAAGTACAACCGACCAGCTTTTCACTCTAAGAATGGAACTTGAGAAGGCTTGGGAGTATGCCAAACCGATCTACAGTTGTTTTTTAGATTTGGAAAAGGTATTCGACAGAGTTCCTCGAGGTAAACTCTGGAGTGATCTGCAGGAGTATGGGATTGATGGGTCTTTGTTGAGGGCCATTCAGCCTCTATACACAAACTGTAACAGCTATGTTCGGGTTAACGGTAGTAAGTCAACACCTTTCACCGTGGGCGTTGGATTTCGTCAAGGGTGCGTTTTGTCACCTCTCCTTTTCATTATATATATGGACTGGATGTTGCAGCGCAGTCGAGGCGAGGAATGTTTCACATTGGGAGAGTTGAGGGTATGCCATCTGCTTTTTGCAGATAAATTAGTCATCATGGGCGCCGTGGCTGTGGGTTCGTGCGTCGACCCATTCGCATTAGACTTTCACAGTATAGGTTTGAATCCAAGTTCAGACAAATAATTTTTCAAAAAAAAATTGTTCGCGGCTCCGCCGTATGTGCTGATACTGGGATGAAGGTTAACGTGGACAAATCCGAAGTTATGGTTATTTCCAGAACACCTGTACAATGCACTCTACATGTTAGTGGACTCCCATTGAAACAGGTGGAGAAGTTCAAGTATCTCGGGGTCTTCTTCACGAGTGATGGGAGGAATAATGCTGAGCTTTCCTGTAGGATTGGTCAAGCTAGGTCAATTTTGAAACAGCAAACAGGCGTGAACTCTTGATGAGTTAGAGTCGATGGCGGAGGATCGAGTGGCCTGGAGATCTCTCGTGCGTGCAGTTCCGCTTTAGTGGAACATGCGGGTCACTGAAAATGATGATGATGGTGGTATATTATGACCGACATGCAATTTTTCTTCTCCAGCGTGGTAAATTCCACTTGAAACTGCTACCAGAACTGGTACATATTCCAACGAGTGTGGGCATAAACTAAACTTTGATTAATGTGCACAACATTTTGACACGAAAACAAAACTCGAACAACAAAAACGTATCGCAACTAACTACCAAAACGAAACAAAAACGAAAACAAACGTAAAAAGAAACAAAAATGGAAACAAATTCGTTTAAAAACTATATTTCTCAATATATTTATTGCATTGTATTAAAACGTACTTAGAAAAAAAACGAGAACTAAAATCATTTTTAAAAAAACGTATTTATATAAAAAATAATTTTGATTACTTTAAAAATACTACAAAAGATACTTTAACCTATAAAAAGGAAAAAAATGTAAATAAAAATAAATATTTACTACTTTCATAAAAATAAAATAAGAAAAAAATAAAAATAAACAAACAAATCGCCATTAAATCCTTTTTAAGGCCACGGACGAAATTCTGATTTCAATTAAGGACTAATTAAGGTTAAGGAAAATGATATTAAAGCAAGCAAATCATTGAACGGGTCACTTGGTACCTTAAATCTAGGTTTCTTCTCTCTGCGAATTCCCTTAATAATATTCTCATTTGCACGACAAACTTAAAAAAGACTTCATCTTAGTTATCACTGGAAACAGTTGGGTCATTAATTGTTACTGTAAATTCTTTAAAACTCTTAGTCCTCCTGTGGGACCCGTGAGTGTGAGTCAGTTGCACTCCTTGGGTCGTGGGTTTCCTCATTTCCTATGCAAGAAGGGGGCGCTCCTGCCTGACGGCGGCAGAAGGACACATCAGATGCGTAGGCAAATGATGACGTTAACGGTATTAGCTTCTTGAAAAGTTTTTCTCTCAATTTTTTAGGCACATTAATTTAGTTTGTTGGTTTGGTTTGAAAATGCATTGCTCTCATTTGATGATGGGGGTGGTGTGTTGATGGTGGAAGTGGGTGAAGTGACGGCGGCGGGTTGTCTCAATGCGATTTGAATAAATTTTCCAGCTCTATGCGCGATACCTCAACGGTTGGTTGAGTTTTTGTCAATGCTCTCCACGTAGGAGCTCCATAAGTAAATTGAAGTCACCACCGTCACGGGATTTAATTGTTAGCATCTCTTTGCCAAGCTGAAATGAAAGGCGGACGAGTTATGCTGGTGCACATTGCGGATGCAGTTGCAGTTAATTACCTGACACGTCCTCTGTAGCTCTGGAATTCTCAACAGTAGTTCACCGAACTTTGATGGCATTTCTGGATAATGGGCTAATGTGTATGCCTGCAGCGATTGTAGGGCTTTCTCTTGACACTCACGGACTTTGACGGGTTCTTGCAACTCAGAGGTGTCTGAAAGGTGAGAGATAGAGTCGTTCATTTGGAACAGTGCGATTGAAGCCGCTTACCTGATTGGAGTAGAACAATAACTTTCATGGCAACGTATTCATACCGATCGACCCGTAATCGTCGTAAATGGTCTGTCAGGTTGAGCATTCGTTCAATGCAGGACTGTTGGCGAAAGAGAACAATACATACAAACATTTAAGCTAGAAAATGGAAATAAGAATAATTTCATTTAGCAATGCATTCAGACTCTAGAAGATGATTCAAACATATTTTCTATGAATTTCGTTTAGAAATGGAGTGGACTGCCAAACAAATGTGGAATTAGTGGTTCCATAACAGCTCTTGGCGTCTTTATGATAAGATAACTAAGATGTCTAGTTCTTGGGGAATTTGGCCGCGAGGTTGTATTAATTTCGTAGAATTTTAGAAAGAGATTATCCCTTTTCGCGTGAACTTCTCTAGTGAATTGAAGAGGAGCTTACATTGTCTTTCGGTACTGAGTGCTGGGTATTTCTTTTCCGCCCGTAGCGCTATCCAGCACACATGGGATGGTCAAATGGGTTTCAGGTCGTTACACTTGCGATGGTTATGCGGATTCTTTTAAAGAGATAATTGGTTTTTGATCTATAATATTTTCGTCAAAGTTTCCTTGTGTAGTCCATCTTATGTCTAAGAATCTTCGACTCTGAACTATTAGGACAACGTAACAGAGGATGTATAAAGTGGCGCACTTAAGAGGAGAGGGACATCAACCAACTTGGTGTGCGCAGTTGTCGACAGCTAGAAAAAGATCGTGCTAGCTGGAGAGGTTTGTATCCATCTAAGGTTAACTAACGGGTATTTCGTTAAGTGCTTCTTATCTTTAAATTTAAATAAATCAAAGTGTGCGTCAGATATCATCGATATTTTTTATTCGTTTGAAAGTCCTATCGATGCCATCAAGGCATGTATGAAATATGACATCGTTTAAATGTTCGCCGCGGCTTCTCTAAGTGGCGCGCAACCGAAATGTCAAATTCTCCATAACTCATGCGCATAAATCAGGCTGAATTTGAGCGATGGAGTGGTTTATGTTGGTTTCGTGGGCCGCTATGGTTTGTGGCTCATTGTTAGACCAGCAACCTCAGAAACCGCACAAGCAAAAGTCTAACGGGGTCAAATCACACCTTCTCGGTGATCAGTTCACATCACCTCCACGTGAGATGACCATACCCTCGAATCTCTCGTGCAGAATTTCCAATGTGGCACGTAGCGCCGTCCTGTTGGAACCACGTGTCATTGGTGTCCATAAGCGCTCCCCGTTGACGGTGATGGCCTGGACAACGTCGTTCTCAAAGAAATATGGAGATGAAAGAACATGCCAACGAATTTGTCAGTGTAATAATAAAAATATGTAGCGTCACATTTTGGAGTGGACATTATACAACAACCACTTGTGTTGCGCGTGCTATTGATCTCCTACGAGTGAAGGGGACCTTGAATGTCGACGCGAAAGAGTTGGCGGCGTGAAATTTTTTTTTATTTTTTTGAAGAATTGTCTGTGCTCTGGATTGAACGCAGATTGAACATCTAGTTAGGGATGCAACATCGTTCTTAAAAACACCGATGGTTCCAATCTGGCCTTCAGCATCTATCAAAGCAAAACTACTTGACAAATATGTCTGTCTGTCTGTCTGACAGCCGTCGTTCTAAAGATGGCGTACACATTTTGCGTCAGTGATGCCATCGGTCGCTAAGCACTGGTGCTTATCACACAGTCCTCGTATGGCTTAGAATTGACGAGTAGAGTGTGTGGCTAGTAGGTTAGGTTAGGTTAGGCTAGGAGGGCTTTATGCTGTTGCTAGCAATTACACCCAGAGGCTGTAGAGGTCCGTTGTGTACGCCCTGTAAGGATTGCATGCTTTTCGAGAATTAACGCAGGGTCAGTATGCAATTATCAAAACCACCCCGTTCTAGTTAGAAATTTCCTTAGCTCAGGGATCTATACCATCGTCACATCGCTGAGCTCGTGAAAGAAACTTGCTTTCAAGTGAGTGAGCCGTCGTTCTTGTAGAGCAGGGAAATAGCAAATGAGATGCTCCACTGATTCAATTTTTTCTTCATCCTGCTCCTACAGAAATCGTTCATAGGGTGGTTTAGTCTCTTAGCCATTGCACCTATCGTGCAGTGGCCAGTGAGAACCCCTACTGTTGGATATGAGGGATTTGGTCTTGTTGATATCGTATTTGGGCCATAAGCAGTGGGATATGGCACAGCCTGGGTGGCTTTGCCACTGTTCGTTTGCTGATGACACAGATACTTGATCAATGAGTCTTTTGGCTGAGCTAATAGGAGGATGGATAGTATTATCGGCCGATTCTGTGCCTGAACTTGAACCTGTCCGTAGCAGTTCATCTGCTTTTTCGTTTCCTTAAATGCTGGAGTGTCCAGGAACCCAGCACAGAAGGATTTTGTGGCGGTGCAGGCTTTTAAGCTCTTTAATGCAGTTCTTGACGAATTTGGAGTTTACGAGATGGGAATTCAATACCTTCAAGGCCTTGACTGTCCGAGCAGACGGTGATTTCCATGTCAGGAAGGTCCATTTGCTGTGCAATCGGCGCAGCTTTCTTAACGGCAAAGATTTCTGATTGAAATACACTAGAATAGTCAGTAAGCCGAAAGGCATTGTTTATTCTTAGTGTCTCACAAGATTCCCACTCCCGTACGTGCCTTTGATGAAGTCAGGCTTTTCCCAATTCTACCTACATATCTGGGATAAAGATCGTGAAGTTCTTGCCAAAGTCATACTCGGGTTTTTCGTAGTCTGTGGTAGTCCAGAGACCCCTGCGGCTGAAAGATTCGAGCAGACTTGAATGTCCGTAGCTGTGGCTAGTAGCTTCTTCGTCCCTGCCAGTTATTTTCTTGATGGAAATACTGAATTTATTACATATGGTTTTGTCAACAGAGAGTACAGCAACGAAATTTCAAATGCTCAACTAAAATAGCAACTAATTGGCATCCTCATGTGTATATAGCTGAGTACATTCGATCGAGCGTATACCGAATACGTTAAAAATTGGACAGCATGACCAAAATACGAATGCCTTGGTAGGTTATCTTTCTGGGAAATGAGTTTTTTTTAGTTAAATTAGCTCTGTTTGGTTGAAAATCCAAAAAATTGATATAACAGCTTAGTAAAATTTATTTTTATTATTATATGGGTACCTTTTTGAAGGCAATCGATAAAAATTTTAATGCGCGCATTCGAACAAAACGCGAATCCGCGCGAATCCCAGTGAAAGCAAAGTTAATACGCTTTTATCCGGTCACAATTTACCGTTGGGATCAAATTAACGGCACTATCACTGAAGCGGTCGATCAGTGATAGTAGTCTGACTGTGGGTATCAAAATGGACCAACATGGTCTAAGTGTGCTGGTGAATTTACTAGCAGCCGCTAACTTAACCTAACGTATGCCTTATAGATGGCGCACACAAGTGGAGAGGGACCTCAACCAACTTGGAGTGTGGAATTGGAGGCAGCTAGGTCCTGTTTGCGTTGATGGCATTTTGAGGAACAGGTTCAACCACGAACTGTATGGGCTGTACAGTGACATGAGTCCAGCCAGGCGTTTACGGATCCAACGCCTAGGATGGCTAGGCCATGTAGAGCGTATGGACAACTTAGCTCCGGCCCGAAGAGTCTTCGACTCTGAGCATGTGGGACAACGCAACAGGGGACGTCCACGTATAAGGTGGCGCACAAAAGTCGAGAGGGACCTCGGCCGACTTGGTGTGCGAAACTGGAGACAGCTCGCTGGAGAGGCATGTTGGGTGAGGCCCAGGTCCACATCGGAATGTAGCGCTCTAAGAAGAAGAAGAAGAAGCGAGAGACCTTGCTAGCTGGAGAGGTTTGTTGGTTGAGGCTCAGGTCCACCCCGGACTGTAGCGCCACACAAAGAAGGAGTCATAACACAAGAACAGCGTGATATCCAATAAGGACATAACCATCAGCTCAGACAGGCAAGCAGCAATCAAATTCCTGAGCTCGGTCACTCTCTATTCTAAGACCTCCCTGAATTGCCGCCTATCTCTTGACGAAATGGCTGATCATTTTAATATTCACCTTATGTGGGTGAAAATTGTAAAGCTGGCGAACTCGCCAGGCGTGGCATGGTCTCTACAATTCTACCTGGTGGAGAAACACCGCCCGCGAATAGTATTGCTACAACTAAACTTCTTTTAAATGACCGTGCATTTGGAAACACAGATTTAAGATAGTCAGAAGGCGCCTCATCAGTAAACAAATTTGACCTAAACTCAACTTAAAACGTTCACTCTTTCGTATTAAAATGAACAGGTCATCTTTAAGGACTCCCATCGTCTTAAGAATGGGACTCTCTTATAACGATTTCTGCAGAAGCTGCAGAGACGAAGAAGCAGAGGAAAACATAATACATCTCCTCAGAACTTGTAGCGCTCTCCCCATCCGCAGGAAGAAACGGAGTCTGCTTCTTCAACGACCTGAGCGAGCTGGACATCGTCGGCAAAAGTCAACTTAAAAGAATCGTGCCAAGCACCAATTGGTTTGTGCGGTAGGAGACATCTAAACCGCGTGGTATCCTAACGGGCCTATGTTGGCCTAAGTGTGGCTGCTATCTGCAGTGGGCCACCTAAACCTATTCCATTTTGCAGGGAAATTTAACATTTTTAGATAAACAGTGTGAAATGGCAAAAAGAACTGAAATTTAATTTAGGCAAAGGTAAAGCAAAGTGATGAGTTGGAGTCACGATTCACCTTAACCTAAATATTTCATTGTTTCTACAGCATTTGCGACAAATATTCTGTTGATTGACTCTCAAATCAGACGTCTGTCAAGCCTAAGGACAGTACCAGCTTATCAATATCTGAACACAATCTATCCCTGCTTGACGTCAATCCATGCGTCACCGTCCAGGGAACATGATTCCCTCTTTAAACTCACCTGCAAACCATTCGACTTGGCTCGGGCCAAATTTATCGACTTTCCTTGCGAGATCTTAATCTCACCCGGTGTATCAATCGATCGGAAGCAACACGAAAACAATAACAGCTCACACCACGAGTTGATCAGCAGGCAAATTTGATCATCAATCTGAAAGTGGACGGTGAATCGCAATTAGGACAACATTAGACCTCAACTATTATCATCAAAACTCACGGATATATTCTTAAATAACGGCAAACTCTTGCACCATTTTACGATCTTGTACAATCGATGGTCAGCCACGGTGCACAGGTTGGCGATTAAGTCTGGATTTGCATTCTCTCCGTTCGACGAGAGACCGGCGCTGGCCAGCAGCGGATTCGACGAAATATTACCAGCGGACGCCGATGCGGATGCCGATGCCGATGATGACGAGCATGACGCCGACAACGGTTGATTCAGTCGTGCCAATTCGTTTGCATTATACTGCCATAGGTGCTCAACGTTCATTATCTCCTGCAATAAGGTGGGAATATCGTGATTCGCGGAACGTTGACTGCCGTTGCCGTTGCCGCTGCTGCCTGGTGTCGGTGTTGAAGTGCCTCCCGTACTGCTGTCAGGTTGTTCGGTTTTTATGACGAACCCGTTTACTCCCATGCGAGAGCTGTGCTGCTGCTGCTGGTTCGATGGTTCGATCTTCAAGGGACTCAGCATAGAATTTGGCAGCGTGTATGAACACTGGTACGTAGATCGGCCACCACGTGTCCGATCCTCGCGGATGGCCTCGAGTTTCATGCCCTTTTGCAGGCACTTCTCGAAGCGGCACGCCGGACACTTCTTGCGCGTCGAGATGGTCACTGGACATGGCCCGCCTCGGACGCACACGTAGTTCTTGCGGTTCTGCACTGTCCTCTTGAAGAAGCCCTTACACGATTCGCAGGAGAATATACCATAGTGGAAACCAGAGATCTTGTCCCCGCAAATGGGGCACGGGGAGTTGATTAATTGCTGTCGCGAGATACCCGCCGATGGGATCGCCTCGCTGTCGAAGAGGAGCTCTTCGGTCTTAAGTCCCGTTGGAGTGCTGCAGTTTACAGAGATTGATGTGGATGCGGCTGCGGCCAGCGCAGATGCCGCCGCTGCGACTACAGCGGCTTGTGACAGATTCTGGGGGTCCGATGAGGAACCGCTGGCAGCACTGCTGCCGCTGTCTACTATCGTCGGACGATACAATACGGAATGATGAAGTGAGCCCCCATTGTAGCTGCCGTACATGTTATGGCGGCCAGCAATGGGCGAGTGTGTCGGACTAAACTCCGAACTGTACGAGTAGCAGCTGCTGTGCGATGCATCGCTGTTGTTCCGACTCAGCGATGGCGTGTAGGGGGCGTGTCTAGACGTTAGCGGCGATTGACTTGGTGAACTGTGCGTGTACGCGGAATGAATGGCAGAATCGGGGCTAGGATTGGCAGGCAACAAGTTGGCTGTCGTCTTTGAGCGAGCAAGCAATGGCGAGTTACTGCTGCCGGTGGGATCCGCCAGGAGACCCGGCTCATACTTAAGGTTAATAGGATCACTCTGTGGCTTCTTATTTACGTAGTGTGATGAGTTTATCTCGACGCAGATCTGATCAAGTATCGTCTTCCTGTCTGGGTCGTGCTTGACCACCGTCACGGGTTCGTTTGAGAAAGTCTTATCGCAGCTCGCCGAGTTCTCTGTGTCCATGGGATCGGGCTCGGGGTCCGACAGTTCCCCCTCCCATGACATTGGTCTGGGGCCATTCTTCACAGACTGACTGACTGCTCGTCGCGTTACTTTGAGGTTCTCAATGTGTGACAATTCACTTTCAGAGTCAGACTCGTCTCTCTTGGTGACTGGAATTCGGATGGCGCCGTTGCCTTTGTTGTAGTATGATGTCGTGACAATGGGCGCCGATGATATTGATGTTCGAATGGCGCTGCTGTTTCGGTCCTCTTCGCATTTGATGTTGGTCACCGAGACGTTATTGCGGATTATGGATGATGTCGTCAGTGGTTGTTGGACACCAATGATGTTGGTGATTGTGCTGCCATGAGCTGCCGCCGTGAATGCGGATGAGTCGCTTTTTATTGATGATGACATGATTGTGGCTGTGGTTGTGTGTGTGTATATATGCATGCGTTGTGCGTTGAAGCTTCTGAGTCCTGCTCAAGACTGGTTGTTGATGAAGTAATGTTTTCTACAGCGAAGTGCTGCTTGAACATCGAACTGTGTGTAGTTGTACGTCAATCGCCATTTCTGAAAGGAAAATAAGAAGAAAATGGATTAGGCTTAGTGATTTCATCTGTGGTGTAGAGCAGGAGAGGGATTAATGAATGGGATCTTATGAGGTGGTGCTTCGGCTTTGCGATTTAATAGCTAGGGTGGAATTATCCATTGACATTGGATGAGAGAGTTAGTTTTTTTGTTAGATACGAAGATATTCCCATTGGAGAATGATTTATTGTGACGATTGTTTTGAAAGGAGGATAGCCCTATTCACGAAAAAGCTTTGAAAGCTAGTTTTTCAGCGTCGACATGCGACCATGGTGTGGCGTAAGGTGATTCATTTTCTTTGGAAAAGTTTCCCTCAAGTTGATGTTTTCGTTGCTGTTTTGGGTATAAGGCAAGTTCAACTCAATCAGAATTTACATCTGGACGAAAAGAGACACAAGGTAAAGGCGGATCATTAGCACTCACCAATGGAAGTCAAATTTATTAAAATAAAGAGAACGAGGGTGCGAGTTTTGATACACGACAAACGGACGACAGGATACCTAGTGCAGGAGATCAGTTGATCTTGGAGTAAGTCCCACCCCACTGAACTATTTCTTAAGTGGTTATTTGGACCAAACCCCCCACCTTTATCGATTTTAAAGAGACAACCGACATCATTCTCCGCAACGTGGTTCATAGAACATAACCTTGGCAATCGCTGCCAATTCATTCTGTAAATTAAGGGTTTTTCATTAAGCGCTTCCTATCTTTAGATTTGAATAAAACAAAATTTGTGAAAGATATCATCGAAGTTTTGTAATCATTTAAAAGGTCTATCAATGCCATATTATATGGAATATATCACCGTTCAAATGTCCGCCGCGGCTTCTCTGGGTGGCGCGCATCCGAAATGTTCAATTTTCCACGAGTCTGGTGCATAAATCCGACTGAATTTGACCGATGGCGTTGGTTATGTTGGCTTTGAGGATGCTTGAGTGGTTTGTGGTTTATTCGCACAGACCTGCGACTTCAGAAAACCCCACAAGAAAAAGTCTAACGCGGTCGAACCGCACGATCTTGATGGCCAGTTCACATCACCTCCACGTGAGATGACCATGCCCTCGAATCGCTCGTGCAGAATTTCCAATTTCGCGTGAGCTGTGTGGTTGTAGTGCCGGACTGTTGAAACCACATGTCGTTGGTGTCCATATCATTCAATTCAGACCAAAAGAAGTTGGTAATCATCGACCTACAGCGCTCGCCGTTGGTGGTAATGGCAATGGCTTGGCCAACGCCGTTCTCAAAGAAATGCTCGTATGGACCGATGACGCCGCCAGCCTAAAATGCAAACTGCAATTTTGTCCGCATCCATTGGACGCTCTTGGATCTCATGTGGATTTGTATCGTCCCAAATAGCGACAATTTCGTTTGTTGACGTATCCGTTCATATAGAAATGAGCCTCATCGCTGAAGATGATTAGGGTTAGTTTTTGACTGCTCCAGAGCCCATTTAGCGAACACACGTCATTGTCTATGGTCTGGTCGTTTTTCTTCAGCTCCGGCCCGAGTCACGACACAAAATTAGCCAAGTTGTGGTCTGCGAATGGCCGAGATTTTGTGAGCGACGCGAAATCGGCTGCCTCGGATTCTCCTGCACACTCTCACGAACAGCGGCGATGTTTTCGGCAGATCTTGCGTTTCGTCGACCTACAGGTTGGTTGGTTGGTTTATTGTTTACTGCGGCAGTGGGCTAAAATTAATCCACCTCACTGGGAATAGTCCCTTCGGCAGGACGATTATGGCGTCAGTAAAATGGGCGAAGCACGCGGAACTTTGTCCGAACAGAACAACCAATTTTATCATATGCCATGTTGTTGAACGCTATGTCCATTGATGGTGATTTGGCAAAACAGACTGAATAAATGACAGCCAATTTGACAGATGTGTGGGCGCAGTGGCGTAGTGGGTAGGTGCGTCGACTCCTACGCTCGAGGTCGTCAGTTCGAATCTCGAAAAAAAAAAACATCAAACATTTTTTCACGGCTCCACCTTTATCGAGTCACTGACAATGCTCAAAGAGTATAACTGTCTAGAAAAAAGCTTCTCAATCTCGCCGTTCGGAGTCGGCTTTAAACTGTAGGTCCCCTCCGCTCGTGAGAGAACAATAGCACGCACAACACGAGTGGTTGCTGAGAAGCTAGGCCCAGGTCCACCTCGGACTGTAGCGCCGCCATTATTATTATTAATTTGACAGATGTAGCTTCAAAAATATGGCCGCTAACAACTGTCAATGTTCGGAAATTCCTTAATTAACCCGCTTCACACGATACTGCCGTCTGGTATGTTTTAACCAGTACCGACCTTCTGTCGTTCTGTGTTAAAAGTTTTATTACAGTGTCTGTTTAGCTATGCAACTCCCCCTCGTAATGTTTCCACCGCCAACTTCGTCGTTGAGTGGTGGGCGTTTTTTTTTTTTTTTTGTCGAAGTTTTTTTTAGCGCTACACTGGAGCACTCAGACTCAAAAATTGGTCCATTGTACTACCAGGCAGCAACCTACTTTTGCTGAAATTTCATCGTCTTCCAAAAGAAGACCAGCAGGCGCTTCAGTGATGAGGAGCCTAAATCATCAGCTCTCACCTCATCAGCACCGAATTACTGCCACCTGATCCGAGCAAAGGCGGGACAATGGCAGAGGAAGTGCTCTGTAGTGTCATCGTCTTCTCCACAGGCGCCGCAGAGGGTTTCATCTCTTAGACCACGCACACTTATGTAGGTGTTTGGCGAAGGTGCCCCGTTAGTACGCCGGTAACTTGTTGCAGACAAGTTATCTGTTAAGATATAACAAGAAAGCCACGGATTTCTTACAGACGTTGGGGAGCATGCGCTTGGTCTGTTTACATCCAGGAGAGTCATGCCACCTGCGGTTGTGCTCTCGAGAAGTCCAACCATCGATGGAAGCCCTAACCAAGGACGCAGACAGTCCCAGCGTAGGTTCAGGTCCTGAGAATGCCTCATCTGATCCTCGCCTAGCAAGTTCATCGGCGATCTCATTTCCTGTGATCCCGTGGTGCCTCGAGACCCAGACAAGTCTTAGCGGATTTAAGCTACTGATCAAGATCAAATTCAAATTCAAATTGATGGCGCTTACCGGTTCTCGGCCTGTTTTTGAGCAAAAATGTTTTTAAGAGGTACGACTGAGCCGCAGTATATTATGCAGACCTATTAGCGAAAACTTGTAATTCCTTCTGATGGCGGTGGTCACTCTCCATTTGTTACATCCATCCAAAAAGACGGATTATATCCCTTTTCCTCTTTGTGTGGCGCTATAGTCTGTGAACTTGAAACCCAAACAGTAAGCATCTCCAGCCATCAGGGTCATTCGTTTCCAATTTCACACATCAAGTTAGTCGAGACCCTGTGTGCGCCACATCAAACTCTGTTGCATTGTCTCATAGGTTTGGAGACGTACCGTATTACAACGCTAAAGGTTTGACAAACAAATGCGTACTTGACTTTGACGATTCTTTTAGTAATGTCCAGTTAAAAGCAAGGGAATACCTCTGCTCTTTCAACCGGTTTTCCAGTAATTCCCCGCAGTCGTCTTTATGGCGCCAGAGAAGTACGCTCTCCTGCTCTTCCTCTTCACCGTGGTTTCTAGCACGTGGGACACCTGTGAAGTAAAGTGTGTTCTTATTATTTTGCACAGCACTGTACATCGTCAGCTTCAAGTGCTTCAGTTAGGTCGTAGGAGTTCATCGTATTCCGTCATTTCCCGCTTGTCGCCAACAGAAATACAATTTATGATTGAATGCAACCATTTCTTATTTCATTTTGAATCTCGAATTCCTCTGACAACCAATCACTAGCAGGCAACACCTGACATTTGGATCCGGAATCCTCTTCATTCGTAGATCACCCCAGATAAACTTTGTCAAATGCCCTTTTATGCGAAAGGAATAGATTCATTCTTCCACTTTATCTCAGCATTATCTGCTGGAATTCTGTAACGAGCAAATACATTCTAGTCAAAGTATCGATTTTTGCTTTGTTGGGAAATACAGTGAAAGCTCTTATTGGAGAGAGATCGCTTAGGCGGACAGAGCACTTGAACGGATGAATTTTCCCGAGTTATGATTCAGTTCAAATATATTTTATCATTTTCTGGAGGGACATCTGTCTCAGGCGGAAAAACCAAACATTTTGTTACCATCGCTGTCCATATTGGGGAGATTTCACAGCCATTGAATTTCTCGCGCAAAAGAGCCAATGGTGTTCGCTATCGCGAGATGATAACGGACTTCTTGTAGCCAGAAACTGAGGATATGGACCTGGACGACATGTGCTTCCAACAGGATGGTGCCACTTGCCACACAACCAACGAAACAATGGCTCTTTTGCGCGAGAAAAAGTTGAACGAAAAAGTGTACGTCAATAAGCCGAGAACAATTCAAGAGCTAAAGGATGAGATAATTCGGCACATGAACGACATTGAACCTCAATTATGTCTCAGAGTCATTGAAAATATGGACCATCGGATAGAGGTATGCCACCGAAGCGAGCATTTGGCCGATATTCTGTTTCACACATAATTCTCATAGATCCTTCAATCATAATAAAAAGTATTAAGATAATTTTCTGAAAACTTTTTGTTTTATTTACAATTATCATCGTGCGTTTTCGTTGGACCACCCATTGTTAAACGCTTCTCAGGAGTTCTTAACACAAAAGAAACTATTCGAGCTTCATGTTTCTAATCAAAAGCAGCAGGGTGTTTTAAATCACCCTTCCGACCAGAAATAGTTCGCATAATTTCCAAGGTGGGTTCAGCAATCATACTCAACTGCTCCCCAAATGGCATGCCAATGTCTCTTACCGAAGGATTTAAGATTTCAAATCTTTTAATTCAGCCTCTTACTGCCGTCACCTTCAAACAATGAACACCAATCGAGGCAGATGCACTCGAAATGAGATAAAGGATATTTCCACCTGAATGAGCTCATGCCCTCGCAATTTCGCACACCCTGTCATCTTAAATGGATTCGTTTACCCTAATCCCAATCGCAACGTGCCGGCTCACAGGCCAAGATCAAACAAGTGTGCATCCACCGAACCCGCAATCGTCATCACTGCAACCCCTTTTACATCGTTCCGTCGTCCGCACTACACTAACTGCCGGCGCAGAGCAAAACCACACACACCACCACCACCACCACCACCAGCACACCACCATCGTCATCTCTTCTCTTCACGAGGGAGTGGTGTCAATAACCCAAGAATATTATTATCAACCAAACTTCGAGCCCCTCTCTCGCTCTCTCCCACCCACGCGCTCGATCTCGTTCGCTCTCGTTCTCCATCCAATCCATCTCTGTCAATCACCCCCGCCCGACTTGGGTAAACAAACAGAAAACAACAAAAAGACCACTCTCCCCGCCCGCTGCGATGTAACCCTCTCCCGGCACACTCGCATACCACACCAGCACCATCAGTGGTCGCCGTTTCGTTGAACCAGAACCATTTCCCTGCCACCGATGGACGACGCCGACGCTCCCATCTGGGGGAGGGGGAAGTAATTATTTTTTTTTTTTGAACAAAACTCATCCGCACTACACACACTTCCGCCGCCCCAAACTGTACTTTTCTCCACGCCACTGCCGCTGCTGTGACCTCTCGTGCTCCGGCAGCGGTGACGATGCTGGTGTTGGAAGTTTTCTTTCGTCACAAAACCGAGAAGCACCACCACCAAACACCAGCGACCAGCCTCAGTGCATTGCCGTCGCTTCGCTCGGAGCGCGTCACGTGATCCGAAGGACGACCTTCAGGCAATGATTGAGTTTATTCTCAAACGACCTTGCTTGTGCGTCGTCACTTCGTCACAAAAACACACGAGTGTATGCCTCCGCGGGCGTCTGTGTGTGCGCTGTGCCCGGTGTACGAACACAATTCCACCCTATTCCCAAACAAACACCACCGCACGCGAGTATATAGGAATTTTTGACAGAAAGAGACCACTCTATGCACAGCAATGCGGGCCTGAATGTGTGTGCGAACGCACACAAGCACGCCGTAATGTTTGTTTCGTTTCAGATAAACGAACGAAACGATTCGATCGGGTGCGGGTGGCGGCGGTGGAGGAAGCAAATGAACAACGAAGGGGCGACGGCAGAGGGAGACAAAAAAAAAGAACAACAAACGATTTTCTTGGAAAACATTGCATTCTGAGCACACAAACAGACACACACGCACGCAGCCCGCGGAAGGGGAACACAAGTGGAAGCCAAAGAAGAGCAAGAGCAAGAGCAAGTTAACCTCAGCGACCGACGTCTTCCTCTTGCGCGCCCCCGCCGTGTGCGTGTTCCCCTTCGTGCACGACCGTGCTCGTGGTCGTTGTCGTCACCCTTTTTGGAGCAGCAGCAGCGGTCGACGCTCGGAAATGGATGGATGATGGCGGTTGCGGAGATTTGAACGTCTTTGTTGCGCTCTGCCCTCGGATCTGAGTGTGGAACCGCAGAGGTGATGCGACGGAGTTAGAGGAATTAGACAAACAAAAGCAACGCCGAAGACAATTGGTCGGTCGCGTTTTGTTTGGTTTTGTTGAACTTCTCTCACGATTAGATGAGAGAGAGTGAGGGGGAGGCTGAGAGAGAGGATGAGTGTTTTAGAGATTGTTTGGGTTATTGCGTCGCGAAGGATTAGATGGACTTAGAGGGTTTGTTGTTTTCCCTTTGAGTGGATATGGATTCGAATGTGTTTTTGAGACCGTTGGGCGATGTTTGTGGTGGAGAAGAAGTTTTATTTTACTGATTTCCTCAGACGCAATGAAGCGTAAAATTGAATCATACATTCTACGGGCTATGGAACGACGGTTCATGAATGATTCGCTTGGCATTCGTTTTTCAGGGTTTCTTTTAAAGCTAGAACAGGTGCAGCTTGAGTGCAACGCAAGAAGAGAAAGGCTGGGATTTCGTGAGGAAAATCTTGGATTTCAGGTTTTTAAAAGTACAGTAGACCCCCAAAATGCTGAACAGAAACAAAATATGTCTCGTTCAGCAACATTTTGTTAAAGGATACGTCCTTCTTGCATAAAAACATCGCATATATCAAAATAACATATCACCTTTAAAAAAAAAGAAACGTCAAAAATTAAAAAAAGTTTTTTGTAAGAGGTAAAAAACAGACTTCACTGTAAGTTCTTTTTTGGAAAACGTCTAAGTATGTATCTACAGTGGATCAACAAAGAACTTGGACAAATTTATTTTCTCGCAGTTATTTTGTAGTAAAATGAGAGAAAGTTTAATTTATTTAGATCCGATGGTCAATCTTTCATGTGCCGAAGAACAAACGAAGAGTTGAAAGAATGTAATTGAATAGCCTCTGTAAAACTTGGCGGTGGCTCTGCACCCAGGTAAATGTCCGAGTTCTTTATTGATACACTGTAGGTACATATTTGGATGTTTTCCAAAAAACATTTTTCTATAGCAGACTTTCTTTAAAAAAATCCTTCCTCCTTCCCAACTGTTCATTTTTTCGAGATTCTACTGTACACACATTTTATTAAGGTAGGCAAACATAAGTACGCTGCCCACGATTGGGGTGCAAGAGGCCACTCTCTCCGTAAACGCCTGAGAAGAACTTCATGCAAAATCAAACCCTGACTGAGATCTAGTGAAGATCGTTGCTACTTCGGTTTTGCCTAAAAAAGTGAAGCCAAATCCTCTCAACTTCTGAATCATGTTTTGCAAAGCGTTCGCTATAAGAAGCCGTGAGCTAGTTGTCAAACTTAGTCAAACGAATTCGAATGTCTCGACTCAGGTGGCTGGGTCACGTGGAGCGAATGGACACAAAAACTCCGGCTCGGGAAGTCTTCGATTCCAATATCGAGGGAGAATGTGGGAGAGGAAGACCTCCATTCCGATGGCGTGCCCAGCTGGAAAGGGACCTCAATCAGCTGGGTGTACAAAACTGGAGGCGCCTAGCCCAAGACCGTGCTAGTTGGAAAGGCATTCTGACTGAGGCCCAGGTCCACCCCGGACTGCAGCGCCCCCTAAAGAAGAAGAAGAGCTTAGACGTTAAGTCGTTAAGACAGTGGAGTGGGGCTCATCCTGTGTTCTTCTAAAATAAATATCCTATGTTGGTTATTTGGTGCCAGCTGGAAGACAAGCGACAGAACCGTACGCTCTGCAAACTCAACAAAGACTAATACAGTGAAATCTCTTATTGGCCACGCGTCGCTCTAACACTCGTCGCCCATTGCGTGGCCGCAGCCTTAGGCGGACAGATCGCTTAAACGGTCAGATTTTCACGATTTTCTTTTCAGTTTGCACACATTTCATGATCCCCTGGACGTACACCTCCCTCAGGCGGACAAACATTTTGTCACCACCGCTGGGCGCATTAGTGACTTTTCCCTGTATGTAGTCTGAGCAGCAAAATGTTGTCTCTTTGACTGGCTCAGATATGTATATTAAGCGTGCTAAAAGTGAGGGCCCAACAGAGACTTCGAATCTAAGACTCCGGGGCCCAAAGGGAGAAGGAGATCAAATCTTTGAAATATAGACCGGGTCATTGCGGACGTAACAAGTCTTGGTCTAGTCAACTGGGAGCAGAGTGCCCAAGACAGTAAAGGAAAGTGAGATTAACTCCAGCAGGCCAAGAAGCTTCTAGGGCAATATAACCGAAAGAGGTTCGAGGCATGCATCAAAATGAGCAAGAACAACCTCAGTATCCTAACAGGCTTCCTAACGGGGCACTGTAGACTCAAGGAGCATCTAAGGAAACTAGGGGTATCCGAAGAAGTTCTCTGCAGATTTTGTGGAGAATTTAATGAAATTTCAGAACATATACTGGAATTTTGTGAGGCACTAGTCCACAAAAGAAAAATATGTCTCGGCAAGTACCTACTATCAGAAGAAAAAATGTAACGCTAGGAGCTGTTTGGGCCAAGAGGAGGCCTTTACGCTTGACCGCCTGTTAAACGCCTATTTCTTCAATAATCTGTCAATTTTAAGGTTTTTTTTTCGGGGGAATTGAAGCACTACTGGAGCACTCAGACTCAAAACTGGTCCATTGTACTGCCAGGTAGCAACCTACTCCAGTGCCGTTCACAGCAAAAATGAGGTTTGCTCGCGAACATGGCCCTACACAGCGAACATCAAAGCCAACGTACACGACAAAATCGAAATTTTTCGCCAACAGCGAGCGGCTCGCGACCCAGCCCAAACACGACGAAAATGCGTCGAGCACTAGCAAGTTCAGCGAGCACGAGTAAGTTCGGCGAGCATGTTCGTAGGGCTACCTTTAGCTTGCCTATCTCTGGTTTTCCTTGTTTGACAGTTTATCGTCGCACCCCAGCCTCCTACTTCGAGTAGAAGGAGAAGACCGAATCTCCTGTGTAGAAAGAAAGCAACGCGTGTCCATAATACCTAGGTTGAGGTAATTGGAACCAGCGTGATCAGGACGGTCAAGAGAGAAATGTTGCCATTGAACAGACATAGACTTGGCCTTACTAAAAATTAAGAATGTTCCGAAGTGGAGAGTCGGTATTTGTTAGCATCTGAGTTCAAATAGAGAACAATCTACTTTTCTGGCCACGAACAGGTCGCTGCCTCAGTTTTCGACGCCAATTGCCACTCAGTAGGGCGGACACAAAGACAATTGTACAAAAGTCTCTACTGCACATTCAGCGATAGTTGTTCTTCGAAACATCGGCTGCCCGCAACAAAAACGGATACATGCCCCAAATTTATTGTAACTTCAATGATCACTGCAATCAGATGCGGATTCCGCTGACTAACTGACAACGTCATTGAATAAAACCCGTTTCGATTACTTTCCTTTGACCGCATTCATTTTAAATCTTCAGTCACATTCGCACTTCCAAATCGAATTCATTTCTGTGGAATTCCACGATAAGCACAATCCACCAGAACTTGACACACGTTCCTTCCAAAGAATGTGAGTCAACGATGAAAGGCCATCCATCTGAACTGCAGCCAACTGCCCAAATTCGACAAGCTCGCTTACGAACTGCCCACCAGCTGACCAGATGACATTTGCGCAGCCACCAACAAGGTGCACGCATACATCGCTCCCCAGTCGCCACTCTCGAATGCAAACCTCAATCTCTCTTGTTCATAATTTATTATGCGGGCACGTCTATTCAGTCGAGAACAGAGACCAGATTTTATGTGACAAGCCTCTGTGCAGTGGCGGCCAACCCCGCATAGCTATGCTCCGCTGTGCACCCTGTCCACCGCAACCGCGCGCCAAACTGCACCGATTGGCGGCATTTGTAGAACGTCGTGGCTGCGATATTAAGTATTTTAATTTATACAAGTACACGCTTGTGTCCCGCTCCGACCGTATGCAACGGCGTTAGAAGACAAAGAGGCCAGCTCCAGCTCCGACTTGAGCTCCACTCGATGACTGCAGAAATTAATTACGAAACATAAATAACCGTCGATTTGAAAGTTGTCTCTATGGCCGTGGCTGGATGGTCGAATGGTTGGCGGTCTTTCGCACGCCGGCCGCTGCTTAAGGCCGCTTTGGGGTTTTAATTAGTATGTGACGGTGATTTAACGCCTCGCAGGCCACTAGAGTGGACTGCTGAGCGGGCAGCGGCGGAGATTAAGTAACCGACCAGCGGAGGGTATAACTTGTAATCAACACAGTTAGAGGTTGTGATTCAGGCAGGAGTTTGCCCGCCTGTCCGCCTGCCCCGATCATACATTTCAACGGCGACTGCTGCTGTGGGTATGTAGGTGCAACTTGACGAGACCGGATTCGTGTGGCAGCGGCACAGGAATAGTTGCATAATTCAAAACCTATGCGCTGTCGTCTAGTCGATGACCATACAGAGGTTGCAGTTGATCTGGTTTTGCTGCGGCAGCTGGACATGGAGATGACGTAGCCTGAGTGAAGCGGCGGTGAGCCTGGCTGGCCTGAGGCTGACGCGAACGTTTCGGAACTTTGAAGACGGTTAAACGCGGAAGTGATTTGAATACAGTGGGCGGCAACATGAGAGGAGCATTTAAGTGGACACCTTGGTGGGATGGTGTCGCTTTTTATGCGGGGAATGAGTTAAGAATTCGAGGAATGTTGGGGTTGTTAGAAGCAGCTGAGACGCGAACTCTTTAGAAAATAATCGATTACTGAGATGGCAAGAGCCACCGTAGGAAGATAGATCTTCATTTCAGGAAGGTAGAGACGCAAAAATAAGTACAAACCACCAAAGCAAGACGACTGGATGGCGTTGGTTAAGTTAAATGCCTGCCACATGTTCGAGGGGTCCCAGGTTCGAATCCCAGTGAAGTCAAATCTGGTCCAGTCACCATTTGCCGTTGGGATTAAAATAAACGGTACTGGAGTAGGTTGCTACCTGGCAGTACAATGGACCACAGTTTTGAGTATGAGTGCTCCAGTAGAGTTTCAGAAATCCTCCGAAAACAAAAAAAAATAAACTGGGCAAGTGCGAGTTGTACTCGCACGGGGAAGGTTCCGTCGCATAATATTGATGAATGATTTCTGAATATCAAACGACGTTTCCAAACTATTTCCGTTGAATTTTCTTCTAACTTCAACCCAAATCAACCATTTATTCATGAATTCATACATCCAAACAAACAAATATTCATCCCTACATATACCTATGTATATCTCTATTCAAGTTTATCCAACACAGAAAATCCCTTCCATCATACACATACCTAATCACTGCTCATGCCTGCGGTGTGTGTGTTCATTTCTGTTGGGCATTTAGGGGTGAGATCGAAAAGATAACGCTCATCAACGAATAGAGTGGCCGAACACAGCATGAAATTATGTGTGAAAATGCAAATTTTTTTTTATTTTAAATCTTAGATATCTCAAAATTTCAACATGAATTGATATTTTGAAATTTATTATTTCTTAATGCTTACACTGAGGTCTTCAAAACTGTGTTTTCAGATCTTCAAAATTCGCATATCGATGATTGACCGTTTTTGGCCAATATCTCGAAAACTATTAAGGCCAGAATGCTCGAAATGATTTTAAATGAAAGTACTCAATGAAGCCAAGTTTTTGTGATTTTCAGATTTTTAAACAGTTTGGTTTAGAAATGGCATGGGGGGGACGCATTTAAAAAAACTTTGGAGCTCCATATTTTCCAAACTGTATTTTGGATAAAAAAGTGTTGAAAGAAACCTCCACCTCATTTCGAAAGGGTGCGAAATCAATATCTGTCGATTGATATACATTTCGATGGGGTGCGACAATTTTTCAAAATTAATGTCAACAACAAATTCGGAGATGGGGCCAGTCCATTCGGTAGTCGTTCTAGGATAGATATTTTCGTGGGACTCATACTTGTCTCTGACCCACTCTGAGCCAGCTCCAATTGATCTGTTCTTAAATCCCTTCCCATGCGGGTTAAACCTCTTTGAAGATGGCATGAAGTTGGAAGCCATCGTTCCGTTTTTGTAAACGGAACCTTAAAAAACACCAAAGCACAGCATGGTTCTCCCCAAAGCCGGACAGATGCAGAGAACGTGCTCTAAAGTTTCGCGGACGTTGGACCATCTGTCCACAGGAATTGTTCCTGTTCCACGTATCGCCAGACGCTTCTAGTAGTTCTGCATCAATTTCGGTGAAAAACAGTCGAATTTGAGCTGCAATGTCTATAGGTCCTGAAGGGGTTAGAAGCCCTCGCAAGTCCGTTGCCTAGAATTTCCTCATGTCATTACCGACGCCTTCGCATTTAAAAGCCCAAGTAGGACTTATTCGGAGATGGGGCCAGTCCATTCGGTAGTCGTTCTAGGATAGATATTTTCGTGGGACTCATACTTGTCTCTGACCCACTCTGAGCCAGCTCCAATTGATCTGTTCTTAAATCCCTTCCCATGCGGGTTAAACCTCTTTGAAGTTGGCATGAAGTTGGAAGCCATCGATCCCGACCACAACTCCTTTTTCTGTGTTTCCACAATCGTCGAAAAGAAGGGCTACCGGTTGAAATTTACGTTCGATGGATACTCCAAGATCGATAACTTTTGGGTGAATGCTGATTCCATGGACATATTCCATCCGGGTTGGTGTGCCAAAACCAATCGTGTTTTGCAGCCACCTAAGGGGATGAACTTGTTGGCTTTCAATTGGGCCACATATTTGAACAAGAGTACCCCCGGTCCAAGGGGTCTCTTCACGCATTTAAACTCTTCGTCACCAACGAATCCCTTCAAGGTGGGAATGCGGCTAGAAGCTGACGATCTGAAGAACACTGGCAAAGTTTGCGTTGCCACCATAGCAGATGCTCTTGACAATCTAGTGCTCATTCACTTCGATGGCTGGGATGAGAGCTACGACTACTGGATTGACATCAACTCTCCCTATTATTATTATTATTATAAAATTCTTTATTTCATATTAAGGGTTTACAAAACAATTTACAAGAATTATGGCATGGCAAATACCTGCCGTCTGCCTGGAGAGAGATTGAAAAATAAAAAGAAATAAATAAACTATATAAAAGCAAATGCAAGTTTTTAATAATAAAATTTAAATAAAATTAATAGCTTGGACCCAATTGGCGAACTAACTAGCAAAGTGGCATAATGTGATAATGATTTGAAACATAAAATAAGATAAGGGATTATACATATGACTGGAGGGCATAATAGTATGACAATTTTAATGATTTGAAACATAAAGATAAGCAAGTTATAATGCAGTAACTGGGTAAATGACTGAGATTATTATAGAAAGCTATTACGGTAGGCAAAAGCGTGATTGAAGTAGTTATACAGGTTTAGCCATCCTTCTGTTCCATTTAAAATTTCGTACAAACGCGGCAAAGATATCTGACTTTCTTGAAAATGTAACCTTCGAATTTCCTGTAAAATAGGACAAACGGGAAAGAAGTGGTAGATATCTTCGTTTTCCCTTCCGTTGCATAGAGTACATATTTTAGGCAGATCGTCTCGGTGAGGTATAAAGTTCAAGGTCAAAATTTCGACTCTGGCTTTAAATATAGTGGGTGCTAATTACGTTGGATGTGAATCCTTTCCTAAAATAGCTGTTATCAAAAAGAAGGTGGTTTGTAAACATTTCTGGATGTAGACGATGTTGCTCTGGAGAGGTTTTGGATCTACAGCTTTTCATCAACCTTTGCTATCAAATCTGAAAAACTGTGTCATGGGATGCTGCGATCTGGTTCCATTCTTTGAATGGCGTGGCATTAGTACGAAGAAGTTTCAGCAAGATGGATTTGTGAAGGACACTATTTTTCTTTTTCATCACCCTTGTTATGAAGTCCGCGTTAGCTTTCAAACTTTGTATATAAATTGGCGTAATACCTGACTCGACGTAAATAGCGTAATTCGATGTTGAGTTGGGTAGCCGGAACAAGCGCTTGAAAAACTGCCTGTGGACTACTTTGAAGGCTTCGATTACTGTATATCCGAAAACTTGGACTCCATAACACATGCAGGCATTAACAGTTGCATTAAATACTCGGTGGGCGCCATGGCGTAGTGGGTAGGTGCGTCGACTCCTACGCTCGAGGTCGTCAGTTCGAATCTCGAAAAAAACATCAAACATTTTTTCACGGCTCCACCTCTTTCGAGTCACTGACAATGCTCAAAGAGTAAAACTGTCTAGAAAAAAGCTTCTCAATCTCGCCGTTCGGAGTCGGCATTAAACTGTAGGTCCCCTCCGCTCGTGAGAGAACAATAGCACGCACGACACGAGTGGTTGCTGAGAAGCTAGGCCCAGGTCTACCTCGAACTGTAGCGCCGCCATTATTATTATTATTATTATTATTATTAAATACTCGGTATTTAGAAGCCAGATCAACATTTTGATTTGCGAAAAACTTGGGCCACATCATGTTCAGAGCGAGTTTAGCCTCATTACTTTTATTAACGGAATGCTGGACAAAGTTAAGGTTGTGCGTCAAAAGGACACCCAGATACTTAAACTCCTGAACAACCTCGATGCGAGCGTCTTTAAGAAACCACGTTTCTTCAGGTAGTCTTCTACTTTTACGCGCTCCAAAAATTAGTACCTTCGTCTTTTGGACGTTGATATGAAGGCCCCAAGTCTCGCAAAATGAAAGGAGTTTGATAATTTGCAGTTGCAGCGTAAATGGGTTGTCAGTAAGCAAAACCAAGTCATCAGCATAAAGCAAGACTTTTACCAATATGCTGGTAAAAAGAACTCCACCGGGAAGTAAGTGACTGATTTCGTCGATGAACAAGGCAAAGATGAGGGGACTTAGGATACACCCTTGAGGAACACCTGCTGTTGTTTCAAACCAGTCAGAGAACTCAGAACAAAAAAAAATAGCAAAAATAACAGCTTTATTGAAACTACTGGGGATACATGCCTCACTATATAGTGGGGCCCGGACATAACGCCAAGAGACATAAGGCCAAATTCTAGCATTTGGCCTTATGTCTCTTTCTCAAAGTGACATAAAGCCAAATTTTAAAATTTGGTCTTATGTCGCTCGACAAAGCGACATAACGCCAAATTTTTTTGAGGCATAACACCAAATAATAATATTAATAAACATCAAGTGGATCATAATTCCACAACTCTTAATAACATGTATATGTGTAATTAAAATGAAATTTAACAATGGAGTTAGTATGAGGGATTGGGTAAAAAGTGAAATATGACAGTTCATGCTGCCCCCTGCAACCCCTAGCTTAGCCGCAGATAAGATTTCGGATAGGTACGAGGTTGGTGGTATCCAATGTTTTCTTATTTTCATATTTAGAATGGATTTGGAAAAGTAACATATATCCAATTTTGCACCTACCCCAAATCCTATCTGTGGCCAAGCAGGGGGGTTGCCAATTGGCCTTATGTCGCTTTGTGAAAGTGGCATAAGGCCAAAGCAAAAATTTGGTCTTATGTCACTTTGATAAAGCGACATAAGGCTAAGTTTTAAAATTTGGTCTTATGTCGCTTGGCGTTATGTCATGGCACCCTATATAGTCTATTAAAAAAGAGAAGAAAATAATTGTTCATAACCGGAGTGCAGTTTTTGTAAAATTCAACCGGTATACCATCAATGCCTGGTGCCTTGTTATTTTTTTATTTTTTGAAGAGTTGCTTCAAGCTCATCGAGAGAAATAGGGGCATCAAGCTCACTGACAGAAACATTAGGCAATGCGTAGTCAAAGGTGTGAAGGTTCTCATCAGCCAACAAAAGAGTTTTAAAATGAGCTGCAAGTGTTTCGGCATCGAGAGCCTCCTTCGTACTTTGACAACGTACACCTAATTCCCGAGCATGCATCCAAAATGATTTAGAATTTGTGCAGTCACCTAATTTGGCCGCCATATTTTCGAGGTAGCTAGTTTTTTTCAACAAGCATATGCGCTTATACTCCTTATTTATAATAAGATAGTTGTTTCTGAAAAATTGAGAGTCAGTAGATCTAAAGAGTTTCAGATAAACGAAAGACAGTTTGCGCAAATTTCTGCATTCCTTATCAAACTATTTGTTCGCGGGTAAAGATTTATCATTCTTGTGAATTGCAAATGGTGCTGAAATTTTAATGACTTCTACTATGTTTTCGCAGATTTGTTCGACAGTACACGGTGATTGCGGAGGAAGAAAAGAGCAGTTGCGATATAAGAGTGTTTTAAAAACAGACGCATTGCCTTCCGTCCACCTAAGCTTAAAACAATTATTCAAGTTTCTTTGCTGGGCAATTATGTCAAAGCGAACTTGGACTTTTATTGGCAAGTGTGCTGAGAAATTGGCCAGACTAGACAGATTTATTCTCGTTTGTTAAGTTGGAGGAAAACATTAAGAATGCGTATTCAGTTTATGGTTATGTCCGTATCTAAGCAACATATCTAAGCTTCGCTCTATCTCTTCTCCTTTCGCTCAGAGTATTACGGTAACTTTGCCACTTGGCTTAAAAATGTCAAAAAGCCATGCATTTTCGCTACACGATCTAAAACGATCCCTCTCCGCCGATCCAGAACAAGAATGATGTTCCAAAACGTTGATCGTCATTAATTTGCCAGTCTAGACCAACGGGTTGACATAACCTCATAAAAACACCCAAGATTCTGTCTTAAATTCCCATGATCTTGAGGGAAGATTGATGACTAACTTTCGTGAAGAGATGATGGACCAAAGGTCACAGTCGTGACATTGGATCCTCCCTGCTAAAAGCGGAACTAATTCCAAAAACCCCAAGTCATCTACTCCGGCTCCCCCAAAATGTCTTTCCGATTGCTCATGATCTGAACGAATTTCCATGCAAATGGACAGCGACGAACTTCCCTCGGTGAGTAAGTCTTTCATCTTCGCCTACACACTCCAATCCAGCTCATCTATCTGCAGGTAGGATCTGCTGCTGGGGCTCACCTCATCTAACTCCCTGTCAATTGCGCAAGCGTGCATTCCTCTTCCAAAACCCCATTTTGACCTTGTTGTTCAAATGCGTATTTACAGACGGAGCCTATGATCTCAGACTTCTTCTAACGCGAAGCGAACGACACGTAAATCGACGCTGTTACTAATCGTTTGTGAGTCATGGGATCCATCTGCGGAGATTTTAAATATGCGTGAGGTTACTGCGTCTTAGGAATTCTAGATGTGTCGTGGTTGCTAATTAATTTACGACCGCTCAATGCCCCTCGGATACGTCGCTATGATCGATCGGTTTATTGCGACGAGTTGAATGAACTACGACTCGAACGATGCTCTCTTCGGTGAACTATCGCGGTCGTAAATTTTGAGATAAGTTTGGGGAATCTGTTAGCGTAGGCCTGCACATCAAAGAATCACAAAGATTTTGGGGTCAATTGAAGGAGAGGAATTATTGTGGTCTTCGAGGCACTAAAGTCAAGCCAATTATTTGTTCGAAAATGAGAAATCTAATGAGTGAAAAGACGATTTTAAGTGGTTCATGACATGTCACGCCTCGTCTTGGCAATGGGGTTGAGCCTGTATTAGAGAACCCCTTGTTCGTTCAAAGCGTGCATATGTACGAGTACATCCAGATCTTTCAGAGATATGAACACAGCTCACATCTCACACACTACTTCTTGAAATAGTTTGTAATGGAAAGAGACGTCGAAAATACGCGATGCACCGTACAGTACGGTTCTAGAACTTCCAAACCGTTTGAAACCTTCATCAGATTTGGGCA
The DNA here is from genome assembly GCA_930367185.1 of Myathropa florea. NCBI lineage: Eukaryota > Metazoa > Arthropoda > Insecta > Diptera > Syrphidae > Myathropa > Myathropa florea. The sequence continues at coordinate 14,296,313 of OV884005.1, forward strand.
AGGAGATTCGATGTCGTGTGACATCTTCAATCTAGTTCTGGAGAAGGTAGTGTGACGGTCAGGTCTAAGCACGGAAGGCACTATGTTCTCTTAATCGGTCCAGGTGCTGGTTTACGCAGATGAGATCGACATTGTCGCGCGTTCCCAGCGAGCCGTAGTAGAAGCATTCAAGGCGATTGAAGAACAGGCGAAACAAGCTGGTACTAGCGTAAATGAAGAAGAGGAATTAAAAGGTCTTTCATTAAGAGCTTCCGATCTTTAAATTTAAATACAGCAAAGTGTGTATGATTTATCATTGAAATTTTTTATTCATTTGAAAGGCCTAGCGATGCCATTATGTATGGAATACAACATCGTTCAAATATCCTCCACGACTTTCCGTGTGGCGCGCATCCAAAATTTCAAATTTTCGACGACTCTTTTTTATTACAATTTGCGCGTGCAAAAGGGGTTACGACTACCCTTAACGCCTCGGATTCTCCTGCTCATTCTCACGGACACCGGTGATGTTTTCGGGGCAGATCTTGCGTTTGATCTTGTTTTATCGTTTATTAAGCCAGTGGACTCAAATATATCCACCACACTGCGGATAGTCCTCTCGGTAGGACGATTATGGCGACCGTAAAATGAATGAAGAGGGCGGAACTTTGCCCGAACAGAACACGTATTTTGATAAAACATTTTATTTTATCATTTGCACGTGTTGTTGAACGCTGTCCGGCCATAGTGATTAAGCAAAACAGACTGAATATATGACAGCCAATTTGACAGATGTAGCTTCAGTAATATAGCCGCTATCAACTGTCACAATTCGGAACTTCCTATTGGAAGACCCTTTAGAATTTTAAGAATTCAGCACTCAACTGACATTAGCAGAGAGAGATCTATTTCGCTCCCATGTAAGTAGGCAAAAGTCAACGAACTTACCGACGAACAACTTACTGAACGAAGCAGTTGTTATATTCACGGAGTGGGCATAAAACTATGGCTCCTCCCCACTAGTGAGAGAATAGTACCACGCACAAGAGTAGTTGCCGTAGAATTGTTTTTTTGTTTTGTATTCGTATCGTTAAAAAAGTAAAATTAAATTAAACTTAACTTAAAAAAAAAATCGGGCTCAAGTCACTTCGAACAGAGCCAGCCAAAAAGTAAAGAGAATGAAACAAAATTGCCAGACCACGTCGCCCAGAGCTTAGACTTATCCAACTAAATCACTTACATCGCCTTTGAACTGGGGTAACTGATGGGAACACGACAGGAAACCGGTAGAGCCTTTAACCATGAAGAATTGCCTTGGTTGGCAAGAATAAATGTACGTATGACGAGCTCATTGAAAAGTGTCTCTTAATATCCATGCAAAAAGCCACAGTTATGCATTTGCAAATCATCTCCTCCCATTAGGCCTTGAGTTCCAAAGTCGCCACCCAACCACTACGTATATCGGCTAATAAGTGTGTCTCGATGAAAACATAAACTATTTTCAGCGCCCCAAGTGCAGACAAAACAATTACACATTTGTTTTCCCTTTTTTCTCGAAAAACAAACATACACTTGTGTATTTATTTGTTACGACATCCTCTCGGAGATCAACATCGACAGACGGTGTAACGTCGTCTAGATGTTATCGACGCACATCCCATCGCAGTCGCCTCACCACCGCATGTCGCGATTTACGAGACAGACAGCGTGCGGCAATACACCCGATTCTCCAAGGACGCCCATAATGTATCCACACGTACGTGAGCACCTCTGTGAATGATCGTGTAACGCTAAAAGTCTTGTCAGTCATGCAAGTTACGAGCTGAAAAAACTTTGCTTCCGCATTTTTACGAGACTTTATGAGCGTGCACGAGGTGTCACCAGGTCTAATTTTGGATCTAGACACAAAGTCTTTGAGACTTTCACAGACGATTGGTGTTCGATAATTTTATGGGGACCTTTCGTTAGCGTCTTTCGCTGAAACATTGTTGCAAATTTGAAGTTGTAATCAATTTCAAATTTTATGGATGACATGCATTCCGACATTGCTTCCGCATTCGAGGGGGTATTGAATGGCGGCGGAATAAGTATGTTTTTCCTGGAAGAGACTGAAGAAAATACATCTTAAATACGCCGGCTGTTTGCAATGTCGAAGGGCGTGTGTGTTGTTTTGTGTGGCTTGTATTGTGACGCTTACAGTGCTGTGCAAACAGGGAAAGAGGAGGCCTTACTTTATAAAAAACGATTGACCGCTACAAACGTCGCTAAATTAATGGAATAAATTCTGTTAAATCAGTTGTTTACCGTTAACTTAACAAAAATCTTAAAGCAATTTTTTCGCCCTAAACTGCAAAAAATTACTGTAAAGTAAAGTGTGTTCTTATAATTTTGCAAATTTTGAATCTGGGTATTCAATTTTGCGACACAACGGATCGTGGTCAAATGTTATCTGATGTTCCAGAAACAACGTTCAGAGACTGTGAACCACACAAAAGGCTGTGAAAATGACGAAAAAAGTAATGGAACAACCATTTTCCACAGCACTCTTCCGCTAGTATCGACAGATAAGGCAAAATTCAGCTTTCGAGCAAAAATCAAAGGAATAAAAAAATCCCGATTGACGCTTATAATTTTCTAGTTCGCATAGTTTAGGAGTTTATTTGCCGTGGACTACGTTATCGACAGCATATGATCCAGCATAGAATTATGTCCTGCCAGTCAGACTATACGGAGGCGAAGGCTGGATCGTAAGCAAGATGCCAGGGCTGATTTAAAAACACTTAAAATTGTACACAGCTTGCTAACTACCTTATCGACACCATGTGATCCGGCATAGAATTGCGTCCAGTTACGCTGGATGTCAAGAATGCTGTTAATTCAGTAAACTGGTTAATAATAATAATAATAATGGCGGCGCTACAGTCCGAGGTGGACTTGGGCCTAGCTTCTCAGCAACCACTCGTGTTGTGCGTGCTATTGTTCTCTCACGAGTGGAGGGGACCTACAGCTTAATGCCGACACCGAACGGCGATTTTGAGAAGCTTTTTCTAGACAGTTATACTCTTTGAGCATTGTCAGTGACTCGAAAGAGGTGGAGCCGTGAAAAAAATGTTTGGTGTTTTTTCGGGAATCGAACCGAGAACACCGAGCGTAGCAGTCGACGCACCTAACCACTACGCCACGGCGCCCACGCCCAGCAAACTGGTTGCACAAACGAAAATGCCTCGTCAACATGGATACGCCTACCTATTTTTTGACGATAGTGATGGACTATTTTAACTATAGGAAACTCACGTACTACACCGACAATGGCATGAAACACTATGACGTCACGGCAGGAGTTCCACAGGGATCTGTTCTTGGACCACTCTTGTCGAACATAATGTAAATACTACTACTATACGCTACGGCTAAACCAACCCAAAGGAGTGCATGTTATTGGCTTTACCGACGATATTGTTGTCGTTACAGTGGCCAAACAAGTAACAGAAGTTGAGAGTGTCACAAACACGGCAGTGGCAAATATGAAAGATTGCCTAGAAACCGCTGGCTTGGAGTTAGCTGATCACAAAACGGAGGCTGTCCTTATAACCAGCCGCAAGAAGTTGGAAGGAGAGTCCGACCGAACATTCAGCTTCGGCCGAAGGTGATCAAAAAGCCGAAGTTCGGCTTCGGCTTCGACCGAAAAACTGGCCTTCGGTCGGACTCTAGTTTCAAGATGCAACTTTCCGGGTAGGCAACTAGCTTTCAAATCGAAGGAGTCAGTGAAGTATCTAGGTGTTATGTTAGACAACAGCTGTCTCTCAAAGCACACATGAAGTACGCAAGCAAGAAGGTATCGCTGACGCAAGGAGGGCTGTCCTGAATGCTTCCGAACACTGATGGACCTGGTTATGGGTGCAGAACACTACTTTCACTGGTAGTCAGTTCAGTTCTTTTTAACGCTGCTCCGATTTGGGCAGAAGCATTGAAAATCGGGAAAACCAAAAGGATGCTGACATCAGTGCATAGGCTCTGTGCAACAAGAGCGGCTTCAGGACAATCTCGTGACGATGTTGCGTGCGTTCTAGCCGAAATGCTCCCCATTGACATCATGGCAGTGAACGTCTAAAGCCGTTTTGCACCACACTAATCGGCACGTACCAGTGCGGCTTCCGGCCCGGCAAATCGACTATAGACACACAAATGCAAATCCTGGAGAAGACCAGTGAGTTTCAAATCGATACGCACCATCTTTTTATCGATTTTAAAGCCGCATACGACACCATTCATCGCAAGGAACTATTCGAAGCGATGGCCGAACTCGGGATCCCGGGAAAACTGATCCGGTTGTGTCGCACCACGCTAACACATACGCGATGCACCTTGCAGTTCGGCTCGAGGACCTCCAAGCCGTTTGAAACCGGCACCGGATTTCCGCAAGGAGATGCGTTGTCGTTTGATTTCTTCAATTTGGTACTGGAGAAGATAGTGCGGCGGTCTGCTGTAAACACGAAAGGCACTATCTTCTACAAGTCAGTCTAACTATTGGGATACGCTCATGACATCAACATTGTTGCGCGTTCCCGACCCGCCGTAGTAGAAGCTTTCACGGCGATTAAAGAACAGGCGAAACGAGCTGGTCTTAAGGTCAATGAGGATAAGACAAAAAATATACTGTCTAGCGGTGGGTCGTCGCACACCATCTAGGCCAAAACATCACTATCGACAGCCACAATTTTGACGTAGTGAAGGAGTTTGTTTACCTCGGGGCAAACGTGAACTCCACGAACGACATCACAGTGGAGATCCGACGTAGAATCGCCCTTGGCAGCCGATGCTACTTCGGTTTGTCAAAACAACCGGTCTCAAAACTCCTGACTCGAAGGACCAAAATCATGCTCTACAAAACTCTTATTCTGCCAGTCCTGCTATATGGAGCCGAAAGCTGGACACTAACCAGAACTGCAGAGCTGATTCTTGGTGCCTTCGAAAGAAAAATTCTACGTCGGATATATGGTCCCGTCTGCGAGGAAGGCGAATGGAGGAGAAGACACAACCGCGAACTCTATGAGCTGTACCAGGATGTGGACGTAGTCCGGAAGGCAAAAATCCGTCGACTGCACTGGCTCGGCCACATCGAACGCATGGACAACAACGCTCCAGCTGAGAGGCTCTTCGAATCCGAGCCCCCTGGTTCGAGAAGGAGAGGAAGACCGAACCTCCGGTACAAAGACCAAGTCATGGCGGACGTAAGACAGCTTGGTCTTGATGACTGGAAGGAGCGTGCCCAGGACCGTCAACGATGGAAGGCGGCGATAGCTCAGGCTCAGACCCTCCATGGGTCGTAGGCCTACTAAGTAAGTAAGTAAGACATCATGGCAGTTGAGTTTAAAAAGGTGTTTCACAGGTGAACACTGGACCGCCAGCAAATTCGAAGTATAAAAGGAGAAGAAAGTGCTACATCAGTACCTCTGTGGCAGACTAGGCGGAACAATTCCACAAAAGGTAGATGGACATATAAACTCGTCCTCATCGCGGCCGATGGGAATCTGTAATTACCACATTACGCAGTTCTTTTCCGGTCATGGAGGCTTTCGTCAATATCTCCACAAATGTGGACACGATAGCTCTCAGAAGAAAGACAGTCGGTAAATCTGCCAAGTCCAGAAGGACGTATTTATTTCATGACAAGTTCAGACAGTAAGTGGAGTGAAATTTCGTCATTTGTGATAGCTGTACAGGAACAGCTACGAAGAGCCAATGATGCCACCTCCTTGAATATATCATAATTCAGTCCCACGAAGTAACACCTAACGGCAGTCCCGCGGGGAGAGTGGTTAAAGTGTTCAGAGTGTGTTTTTTTTTTATTCGGAGGATTTTCGAAACACTGCTAGAGCACTCAGACTCAAAACTGGTCCATTGTACTGCCGTTAATTTGATCCCAACGGCAAATGGTGACTGGATCAGATTCGATTTCACTGGGATTCGAACCTGGGATCCCTCGAACTTGGGGCAGGCACTTAACCAACTGCGCCATCCAGTCTTGGGTTACTACGTTGGCGTATTCCCGAAATCGAGTTCTCGGGTTTGCGAATTGTACATGCTGTTAGCCCGGGCTATCAGTATTTTTATTCACATCCTTGGACGCATCCAAAAAAAAGGATTATGTCCTGCCAATCACACTATGTAGAGGTAAAAGCTGGACCATAAGCACGACGACGGCAGAGCTGATTCCAGTTACCTTTGAAAATACTCAAAATTGGACACACCTTGTTCATGATGCCAAGTCGAGGCGTAATCAAACAGCTGTCAGCTGCCAGATGGCAGGTACAAGCTGTCAAATTTGTTGACAGTAGACAAAGTGTTGCCAATTCAAAAAGTAATCCTTTAGAACAATGTACTGCATGCAGCTTAAATTGCCATTCTTTCAGTTCTTCCAGAGAGAAGCTCAACATTTTAACGATAAATGGCAGGCAAGATTATTTCGAAGTGTGTTCAGAATCGTATTTGAATTCATCGCTGTTCAGTTCAGCATTTGCGAAGTTTTAACGACTTATCATTGCTTGTTAAAAGTTCAAGACCATTCAGATTTCCCCGGTTGTGCCCATTCTTTTTTTTCCTGCAGTTTTATGATTTAGTGAAGACAGACTACCACTACTAGACTACGAGATAGCGAGAAAACCTTGTGATACAACGTACAACGTAATTACTACCACGGTTCTCAGCTAACAAGTGCCCAACTCCATCATTTAAAAATTCCCCTGCTGCCACTCGGCGCATGCCATGGCCAACGTGTCACTTAAACCCAACCAGTGCTTTACCGTGCTGCCAACTTATCTCCGCTTCGATCTCATAACATATTCCTTCCTACATTCCACTCCATCTGCAGCACGCCACAGCAACAGACTCTGCGGCGTCCAACCACTTCTGCTCAATTTAAATACAAAGCACGACCTTGTGTCTCGCTCCCATGCTGGGCCGCAGTCGCACTCTCGGTGACAGTCGAGAAATATGCATTTCAGATTCTTGAATGGCTTTCAATTGCACACACTCATTGGCAGTTGCGCAGACCCCGCGGTCTGTCAAAAGCCATTTCTGCTTCATTTTTTTTCCTTGATCTGCATTCTTAACAGCAATCAAGGCGCAGTCCAAACCAGTTCCTGTCACAAGGTTACGACACTAATTGCCACGAAAGGCTTGTGACTTATTCTCTCTCTTGCATCCCATCGGGAACAAGTCAGTTCCTAATTCACTGAGATCCCGCGCCACGACCTGCCGAATGCGTCTGCGGGCATTTTCCCTCAGTCAAAATCACTTGGCAGCGGCGACAGAGGAAACCAAAAACAAACGTGATTCGCAATCACTTAACCGACTGACCCATTCCGAGCTCGAATCAATCACCCGCACGTGGGTGAGCGGTGGAGCGGTGGAGCACGCTATCGCCGCGGCGAGTGCTTAATTGCTCTCCAGCGCGCTAGTTGAGTCACTTCCTGCACTGGAGCAGACAAAGTCCACTACACGGCTTGAGTTTTGAAGCCCCCTTCAGTCGAGAGGGCGCGCAGATTGCTGTTGACTCAACTCAGTCGCTTTGTTTACACACGCTTCGCAGCCGAACGATTTCGCCTGACGGTGTGCGCGACGGCTGAAGGTCATCTGACATCTGCTGGTGGCACAGTTTAGCACTTCCAAGCGACTTCCACACGCAAATTGATGATAAAACAACAAAAGCGAAGCAAAAAATATTTCGATTAATTATATCTGCGGCTGCGGCCGTTCGCGGCCTGGGGGGGTTAATAAACTTGCACCGACATATCGTAAACTCGATTCGGCCGAGCTTAGTTGTGTGACGACGACGGTGACGATGTGTGCGGCTTTGTACCCTGTACCTCTGTGTAGTTGGCCAGTCCCCGGTGTCTCAAGGTGAACGCTTGGAAATGGTTCAATTGAGGTGTACCGCGCAACAGGTTTGCATTTATTTGTGCAGTAATTGGCGAACCAGAAACCAGATACAGACACTGGCACAAATGAGGATTGCATAACTTGCGCAAGTTGCAAACATTGCACAATTAGTTACTGCGCAGAGGTGCGGGACAATGCTGCTGAATGGGAATCCACTGGAGGAGGAATGCGGGCGGGGAGATGTTGTGGAAAGATATCCTTTCCGAAGGATTCATGGGAAAACGAAGAAGAACTTAACTTCGACATTTTTTGGTGCAGAAGGAAAAAGCAAGAAGAGTTTAGACTCAAAAGACTCTGCGACCAAAACAGCTACATTTTGTTAGATGTTTTTTAAGCACTTGAACCTTGAATCCATTGTCATAATAATAACAATGGCGGCGCTACAGTCCGAGGTGGACTTGGACACCTACCCACTACGACAAGGCGCCCAATCCATTGTCAGTCTCTGGAAAAATGAGGCTCACAAAGGACAAGCAGCCAGTCAATCAAAAAGGTTTTGAACTTTGTACTGCACGATTGGATGGCGCAGTTGGTTAAGTGCCTGCCCTAAGTTAGAGGGGTCCCAGGTTCGAATCCCAGTGAAAGCAAAGTTTATACGCTTTTATTCGCTTTTTCAAACCTAGTACAGTCACCATTTGCCTTTGGGATCAAATTAACGGCACTATCTCTGGAGCGGTCGATCAGTTACTGTGGGTTTCACAATGGACCACAATGGCCATCGTGAGACCTATCCTCACCTACGGCAGTATTCTTTGGTGGGAAGCAGTTAACACCAAATCCTACCTGAGCAACTTAAGTACATCCAACTTAATGCACCCAAACAGCTACGGACATTCAAGTCTGCTCGAATCTTTCAGTCGCAGACGTCTCTGGACTACCAGACTACAAAAAACCCGAGTATTACTTTGACAAGAACTTCACGATCTTTATACCAGACAGGCAGGATTGGGAAAAGCCTGACTTCATCAAAGACACACCCATTTTCACTGACGGATCGAAAAGAGAAGACGGTACGGGAGCGGGAATCTTCGGTGAGACACTAAGAATAAACAATGCCTTTCGGCTTACTGACTGTTCTAGTGTATTTCAATTAGAAATCTTTGCCGTTAAGAAAGCTGCGCAGATTGTACAGCAAATGGACCTTCCTGATATCGAAATCACCTTCTGCTCGAACAGTCAAGCGGCCTTAAAGGCATTGAATTCCCATCTCGTAAACTCCAAATCCGCCAAGGACTGCATTAAAGAGCTTAAAAGCCAGAACCGCCACAAAAACCTTCTGTGCTGGGTTCCTGCACACTCCAGCATTGAAGGAAACAAAAAGGCAGATAAACTGGCACGGACAGGTTCAAGTTCAGGCGCTGACAATACTATCCATCCTCCTATTAGCTCATCCAAAAGACTTATTGAGCAAGTATCTGTGTCATCAGCAAAGGAACAGTGGCAAAGCCACCCAGGCTGCGTCATATCCCACTGCTTATGGCCCAAATACGCTATCAACAAGACCAAATCCCTCATATCCAACAATAAGAAAATCATACGCACCTTAATAGAGGTTCTCACTGGCCAAAGACTAAACCTCCCGGCGAACGACTTCTGAAGGAGTAGGGATGAAGAAGAAATTGAATCAGTGGAGCATCTCCTTTGCCATTACCCTGCTCTACAAAAACGACGGCTCACTCACCTGAAAACAAGGTTCTTTCACGAGCTCAGCGATGTGGCGAAGGTACAGATCCCTGACCTACGGAAATTTTTGGGGTTTTGGTAATTGCAAGCTGACCCTGCGTTAATTCCCGGAAAGCATGCAATCCTTACAGAGCATACACAATGGACCTCCACGGCCTCTGGATGTAATTGCTGGCAACAGCATAAAGCCCTCCTAACCTAACGTAACACGGTCTAAGTGCCCCCTAAGCCCCCTAACCTAACATAACCTAACCCTGTACTGTGTCGAATCAGTTTCCTAGAAGTTTTAATGTTTGGTCGTTGATTAGGGCCAAAATGTTCGAGCTTGTATTGCAGTTCATACACGTCTTAAAAGAAGTTCAACTCTGAACAGGCAGACAGCCAGAAAAAGGAGAGCTTTCTTATTATCGAACTGTCAAAATATAATTAAAATCAAGATTGCTCCGATTTTTTTTGCAGTTTATTCAAAATTTCATAGGAAGGGTGTTGTAGTATTGAACTTCGTATTTTCCACGGCGATTTTTTGGCTTAGCGTTCATAAAATACCGTCTTTTGATTACAAAACATAATTTTAGTCCCTTAATTTTTGAGTGACGAGATCGAATTAGTGCTCTTCAATTGTTCAGGGGTCATATCGCCACAACGGACACAAAGACTTTACTTGAATCGATTAGCCCTTATTCAAGATCTCCTTTAATAAATTCACTGCATCGCGCATTATGTCAGATCTGGCACCGTCTTATTGAAACACTAGCTCTTCCGCGTTAAGGAGAATTGAACTCATTGAACGCAGTACTTTGAAAAAATCCTATCGAATTGATTGGAAACATACATATAGTCAAGGTCGAATTGGACGCTCACTCAGTACAGACGTGAGTTTGGTGCTCAGTCTTCATGTGAATCCTCATCTTTAGCCTAAATCTTTAACCCTGAACCAGTGGGACAACGCAACAGAGGACGTCCACGTCTAAGGTGGCGCATTCAAGTGGAGGGAGACCTCAACCAATTTGGCGAGCGCAATTGTCGACAGCTAGCAAAAGATCGTGTTAGCTGGAGAGGATGAGGCCCAGGTCTACCCCAGTCTGTAGTCCCACAAGAAGAAGGGCCACTAAGAGATCGATACGGATTGCGACAACAGCAAAGGGGTCTTAAGAATGATCTCCTCCTCAATCAGATCCATTGCGTTAAACCTTCTTTTAGTACTCCAATGAAGCTTGCTGTCAATGGGAGTGAATCGAATCTTCTGTCAGTGTCAATACAGAGGCAGCTTCGTCAGCCAAAAACAACCCAACAACTCAACTTCAGTAAAAATCAGTTTCCCTTCTGAAGAAACCTCAACTCACTTCACAAACTAATCATCACTGTCTGGGTGAATCTGCCCTTCAGTTCGCAGCCTCATTTTTGTAGAAATAATGGCCAATCATTTCACCATCTTTAAGGAGTGACTTTTTGTGGTGCCTTTATTGCTTTCTCATAGAGGATTGTGAATTTCCTTAAATCGAGATCTGGCAATTTTGCATATTGGCGTATGTATTCAACCAGAAGTGGACCATACCGCTGAAAACATAGCGCACGGCAAGTTTAGCGAAGAAAACCTTGATTTTCGAAGTAAATTCGCATAATTTGTAACCATATTTTTGGTAAAAAGGCAAAGCATGCTAACAACAAATCAATTCTCAACCATCACTGTGTACTGTGTTTTAGTACTGCCAAGTTGAAAATCAAACCTTAAAAACACTTTATTAAGGGTGGGCCATCTAGTGGTTTTTGTTTAAATTATAAGTTGTTTTGGCACTGACAGCTGCTTCCCGCTTGAAAATGCGCCATTGGCAATGAGAAACATTAATGACGCATTTGAGGATATAGCGGTAAACGAACACTATACGACGTTGATTTGGAAAGTTCCGTGCGGCAGTTTTCAACCTCGAAAATGAACCACGTGGGAAGCCGGAAACGTTAGTTGACGACGCAACAGTGGATTCGAACCCAACGATATCGGGAGTATTTGCCATGACAATAATTCGACGACGTCCAATAAGAAAAGTGAGGAGTGAGGAATCATAGGCTATTTAGACACTGACAGCTGTTTCACGCTCGATTGACAGAAACTCAGTATCATACCTCCGCGGAAGGAAATAAGTCGCTTTATGCTTGAACAACGGTGGGAAATATTGAAAACTTATTCCCAAAGTTAGTGCTGTGTAGCCCAAATAGTGCGTTTTTTTAAAAGAAGTTTTGTCCAAAGTGTAGCACCTCGCGACTTATGTACGCAAATTTGGGCAAAAAGTTCGTGAGTCTGGTATGCCAGTGGACTATGTGCAACGCTCATGGTCCCCATCGTGGTACAAAGCGCACAGATGAGAATGTGGCCGCTGTGGCCCAGAGTGTGAGACTCAATCGATCATCAACTCGCCATCGATCTCAACAGCTCAACATTTCACGCACTAGCCTGAGGAGAATTCTGCAAAAAGATCTCGTCTCGGATTATTCGCTTACAATGTCCAATTGACTCAGCAATTAAAGGCGCGTGACCATCCTCTTCGTTATCGCTTCGCTGTTTGGACCTGGACTTGCAGTTTGAAGTGGACACCGATTTTGGGCGAAAAATCATTTTTTCTGACGAGACGCTTTTTCATCCCGACCGCTACGTTAATGAATAAAATTGTCGCATCCCCGGCTCGGAAAACCCGCACGTTATTGTCGAGAAGCCAATGCATCCACGAGGAGTGACAATTTGGGGTGGATTGTGGAGTGGTTGCGTTTTTTGAAGAGAAGCTTTGGTCGAAATGACGCACCCATCGCAACTGCTGTACGCAAGTTTGTGCATAAAATTCGTGAGACTGGAACTGGTATGCTAAAGGACAACACTCATGGTCCCCGTCGTCGTACGGTGCGCACAGATGAGAATGTGGCTGCTGTGGCCGAGGGTTTGAGACTCAATTCACGAACATCAACTCGCCATCGATCTCAACAGCTCAATATTTCACGCACTAGCCTGAGGAGAATTCTGCACAAAGATCGCCAATTTGACTCAGCCTTATCACTTCCCAGTTTGGGCCTTTTTTTTTTTGGGCTTTAGAGCAGCTTGAATTGGACAACGATTTTGGGCGAATAATCATCTTTTCTGACGCTGACGAGGCAAATTTTCATCTCGGCGCCTACGTTAACAAACAAAATTGCCGCATCTGGCTCGGAAAACGAATAAACCCACACGTTATTGTCGAGAATCCAATGCATCCACAGAGAGTGACAGATTGGTGCGGATTGTGGAGTGGTGGCATCATTGGACCATTTTTCTTCGAAAATGAGGCTGGAAACAACGTTTCGGTCAACAGTGGGCGTTACAGAGCCATATTAACCGACTTTTCTTTTACTGAAATTGAAGACATGGATTTGGACAACTTCTGGTTCATGCAGGATGGCGGACAATGCCACAAAGCCCATGCCACAATCGATCCTTTTCGCATCAAATTCCAAATCGTGGATCGTTGGTCGCCTCGGAGCTGCGAAAAAAGTCCAAAGGGGGTCAGACTTTTTTTGTGGGGAGGACCGTAGTCATGCCAATAACCCGGAAACGATTCAAGCACTTAAGGCCAATGTCATCAAAGATGTTTTCTAATCACTTGAGCATTGAATCTATTGTCAGTCTCTGGAAAAATGAGGTCCACAAGCAAGTAGCAAGTCAATCAAAAAGTTTTTGAATTTTGTACTACACGACTGGATGGCGCAGTTGGTTAAATGCCCGCCCTAAGTTAGAGGGGTCCCAGGTTCGAATCCCAGTGAAAGCAAAGTTAATACGCTTTTATTCGGTTTTCCAAGCCTGGTCAGTCATTTGCCTTTGGGATCAAATAACCTTAATCACTGGAGCGGTCGCTCAGTGGTTGCAGTCTGACTGTGGGTATCACAATGGACCAACATGGTCTAAGTGAGCTGGTGAATGCACTAACAGCCCCCTAACCTAACTTAACCTAAGTTAGCTAAGTCTTCGGATGTTAGAATCTTCAGTCCAGAAGGAAAGGAGGATCGAAGATCGAGTAAAGAGATTTAGAGATCGCTGATGTAAAGAATTGCAAAGGACAACCAGTGCTAGTTTAAGTGCCATAGAGTGCCTTTTCTGTTACTATTTATATAAAGCATTATAAGCGTCAGGATCCACACAGAACTGTGATTCTACGGTAGCCCGCGTAAAAGCACATTTTTTTTTTTGCGGAGGATTTTTGAAACACTACTGGAGCACTCAGACTCAAAACTGGTCCATTGTACTGCCAGGTAGCAACCTACTCCAGTGCCGTTAATTTGATACCAACGACAAATCCTTCCACAGCCAGTCGCACTTCACGATTAAAATGTCAAGACATGACATTTTAAAAGTCTTGGCAGCTATTGGATTACGTTCATGGTCCTCCGAGTAGGACGAATGAATGAAACTATGACATTTTTTCTGAGCCTATTTTTTACAAAATCATAGTCCCATCTGTTTCCAGAGGCAAGACCTTTTTGCTTCCCACTTACCGCTGTGATTCAATGAAGTCTTCCACAGAATTGAACGTCACAAAGTTAGGTCATTAATTGATCCAAGCCCCAGCCAATAGGCGAGGAAACCTTTCATCGAAATGCCCGTGTGCGAGCCTAATTGAAATCCCTCTCAGTCACCGCCTCTCCATCGGCATCCGATCGACAGCACCCAACACCCACGACCACAATCCAAATGTCAACCATGATCATCACTTTCCGCATTTTATTGCCTCCTCCACGAGATTTCCGCGAATCTGCCTCTCTTCGAACAGCAGAAAAAAAGGTTAACGTGCCCTCTAAAGTCTGCCATTTACTGATGGATCATGGTTCCCCTTCCGTAGTTGATGGGAAGGTAGACACTTCAGATGCTCTTTGTGTGACCATCGTGGTGTGTGTGTGTGTGTGTGCCACCCAATCCTAAGCCGGTGGGGTGGAGGAATGGGGGGAACAGAAGAAGCAACCGATCGCACGAAGCAAGAAGAACTGAGCGCGGAGCACTGGACTCAAGTGTCATCGCTTTATAACGGAACCAATGTAATCGAATGAAACCAGAAGAGGGAGAATCAATGAATGAAAGAAAGAAGAGAATCACCAACCAACGAACCAACGAACCATCGAACCAACCAGCCAGCCAGTCCGACCAGGCCAGGCCAGAAGCTATTGCCTGCTTTGCCTCCTCTTCCCGGCTCCGTTCGGTGGCTCATTGTGTATGTAAAGCGTATTCCCCCGGCCAAGCGACGAAGTGGAAAAACGCCAAGAAGAAGAAAACCAAGAAAGAGGAGTGACAAGGGAGAGAGAAAGATCACCACACACACACACACATACACAGAGAGAGAGAGAGAGCGGGGTTTACAGCCAATTCGTTGGGCCTTCGTCTTTCTCTCCTTCATCTTTTGTTGTTGCTATTTTTTTGTTCTTTTTTTCGGGCAAGGTCATCAGCGAGACAAAGTCAATGGCCGCCAGTAACCTCTTCCATGTCTCGCTCTCCTCCATGCGGCCCTGTCTTTACTACGACGCCTTTTTTTGGATTTACAACACACACGGGTAATAGTCATCATCATCATCATAGTCGTCGTGCCATCAATCCACCGTCATCATCATTATCCATGGATCCCCTGCCTCCCAGGCGGCCCCCATCGTGCGGCAGCGTGCTTGTGTGTGGGTCTAATGCCACAGAATCAATGAGTGTTGGCACTTAACAGCGCTCAGCAACTCAGCAAAGCGACAACAAGCAGGCAACATTGTTGTGCTTCCTCTTTCGACGCCGTCCTTCGTTGTTGTTGCCTTGTTTGGTTTTTTTTGGAACGTCATCATGACGTTTGAAGGGAGACACGCGGCACGCCAGATGATGGAGAGATGGGCTTCGTCGTGCTCATGTAAATGAAAGACCATCATGGTCGTCGACAGCGGTCACAATTATAGATCTCGTGGAGTAAGCTGGCGCGCGTAAATTTTGCGTTGTGTCGTGGATTTTCAACTCCTTCCGCCATCCCCCCTTTCGTGTCGACCATTGTGATGGGGAATTTTTAATTTATTTTCGAAACAGTTAGATGTGGATTCAACATTTTTATTGTTTCGCTCATTGTGTTTTTGCACGCATCTATTGCTCGCTCGCATTCGCCGTACACCCGTGTTGTTGGGATTTGGGTGCTTCTGCTGGTGCTGGTGCTGGGGAGCATGGAACAATGGACTGCGAATAGTTGTTGCACTTTCCTTTGTTTTATTTTCTATGTCACTGAGAGGAGATTCTTTTGTTTGGCATGTTAATGGCAACGGATTTATAGTTCTGTTGTTTTGGACGAGTTCATAGTTTGATATGGTCTAGATCCATCCTAGGGATGAAGGGGACGTGGCTGGAGATATGAACGGGAGAGTATTTGGTGCATATAAAGTGACAGCTGTTACCCTTTAAAAAAATACACTGGGGGATTTTTTTTGGAAAAATTACTGTACGTCCGACGAGGTTAGTCACCTTTGAACACAGCACATATAGATCGACAAATTTGAATTGTTCCTTTCCGGCACCCTCCGTGGAACTCTTTAAAAAATAAAGGGCCAACTATAATGGCCGTACGAAAACTTAAGAGAACTGAAGCAACTGAGCGAATGCACAAAAATAACACTCTGCCTAAGAAAGAAACCGCTTCGTTAAGTTTCGGTAAATTCGTTCACTTTTGCCTACTTACGCGACAGCGAAATCAATCGCTTTCTATCAATGAGAATGTCAGTTTTCGGTTAAATTATCTGAATTCTAAAACTTCTCCTTAAGTATGTTTAGTCTTCCATCGGTTTAGGGATGACCAGTAAAAAGAGAAAATTGGCCCTCTAGTCGATAGCAGAAGTCGGCAACTACTAAAGGTCAGACCCTCCAGAGCTGGTCGGCCTGATAAGTAAGTCGATAGTTGGGGGTCAAGAAAGACCAAAGACGTCAATTGAATCCAAGCTAAGCTTTACTTTACCTTCCGCAAAACAGTTAATAGAGGAACCCCGCAAGGTGGTGTACTCTCTTCTCTTCTATGGAATGTTGTGGTCAATGAACTGCTAGAGGAGGCAGGATGCAGGGTGATTGCCTATGCGGATGATGTTGCTATTGCAGTTTCCGGAAAATTTGTCTCAACACTTAGGGACAGCATGCAGCATGCCTTCCAAAGACTAACCTCATGCACCAGTGCATGCGGTCTTGGAGTTAATCCGCAAAAAACAGAAGGGTACTAGCTCTTCACGGGGAAATATAAAATTGGAGTGTGGAGTAAAACTCACGCTTACAGATAAGGCCAAATTCCTGGGTTTTATCATTGATCGAAAACTAAGCTGGAAGCCCAACATCATGGAGCGTATTCAGAAAGCTACCACTGCGCTCTATTGCTGCAAAAAAGCAATCGGATGTAAATGGGGCCTTCAGCCTAGAATAGCATACTGGCTGTACACAGCCGTAGTCAGACCAATCCTACTATATGGAGTCTCAATATGGTGGACAGTTCTTGGCACAGCCGTCAACCGCAACCTTCTCAACCGCGTGCAAAGATCTGAAAGCATATGCATCAGAGGGGTGCTAAGGACGACACCATCCGAAGCATTAAATATTATACTGCATCTCCCTCCACTCGACTTGTTTGCCAGACAAGTAGCAGCCTGCACAGCGGTAAGACTCAGAACATTGCACCTGTAGAATAACCACCATACAGGTCATTCCACCATTCTAGATAACCTCGAGTTTCTACCGCACGACACCGACCTCCTACTGCCTCATCTCGCCTTTGAGAAAAACGTGTCGACTGAAAGTCTGATACTCAGACGCTGGACGGTCCTCTGCGTATTTTCACAGATGGATCCAAGACGGATGAGAGATTAGGATTAGGTGTCTACTCCAAGGATCTCAATTTTAGTATATCCCTCCACCTTCCAGAACATTGTAGCATATTCACTCGATCTTCTTAGAATGAACAGGTCATCCCTAATCGCCATCTCATTGGCGACACTGTGCCATTGGCACTCACGCCTCAAGAATGGGACCCCCTCACAATGATTTCTGCAGAATCTGCAGAGACGAAGAAGAAGAGGAAAGCATAACGCATCTCGTTTGCACTTGTAGCGCTCTCTTCTCTCGCAGGAAGAAACACCTTGGAGCCTACTTCTTCAACGACTTGAGCGAATTGCACAACGTCGGCATTCATCAACTAAAGAGCTTCGTTGAAAGCAACAAATGTTTTTTTTTGGATAGGTGACATCAGATCCGTGTGGTATCACAATGGGCCTGAATTGGCCTAAGTGTGACTGCTATCCACAGTCAGCCACTTCAACCTAACCTTTACTTTACCTTGTCGTGACAATTGGACACAGCCGACTCTCATGTCTGAAGTTTTTGCGTTATACACGACGGTCAAAATTGTTATTGGAGTTAAAGCGATCATTTTGAAAAGGGAACCGTAGTCTAAGGAATGAGTGAAAAATCACAAGAAGACAAAAGTCGTGTAGAGCTCAGTTCTGTGTTCAGTAATGTTAAACCTCAGATTGGACGCCACAACTAGCTAGAAATGACCAGGAAAGATTGGCATAAATTCCTTCAAAGCCTGATGAGATGGTGTTTCCTCATGAACCCTTGAAGGCATCCAGTATATCATAAGAAGGTTGCCGAAATATTGATATGTCCCAGTCGCACAGTTGATCAGGAGACTAAAGTCGGTAAACTTCCGGAAGGAAAATGATGATCCGGTACCGAAACCATCGCACCGTTTTGAGTTCACAGCGTTATCTGGTTATTCCGTAGTCAGGGATTGCTGAGATGCTGCCAGATTAGGTTAATCATGTGGAATTAAGGAAGGATAGGCGGGCTTTGTGTTTGCTTGAGATCTCGTTTTACTGGAGGGTAATCTTTCGGATTATGTTTAATTCAAGCGAGTGGCAGGTAGGTGCATAAAGGTAAGATTTTGATATACTGTGAGCGTCAAAAGAAAGTGTACATGCATGTGGTGACATATTAAAAGACTCATAAAATAGGTTCCGGACCTCCGATTTTGGAAATTTTTGATGTTTTGAAAAGGTTTTTTTATTTTCTTTTTTTTCCGAGGTACAGTAATACCCCAGACTTACGCGATAGATGAGACCAAGAGATAGCCGTGTAAGTCGAATTCGCGTAAGTTGAGGTTCAACCTTGCATATAAATACGTATACATTTTGTATAATCGGGACCAGAGTCGAAAGAAAACAATAATTTAGAAGAAACATGTTCAATAGAATGTTACAGCTGCGTTCAAAATAATAGTAGTGACCTCTCCTAAAAAATATTTTTAACTATTTTAACTATTTTATTTGTTCACAAACTTAATACAAGCCGTAGGCAACTATTACTAAATTATTTACAATATTTTGCTTAAGACTACTTAAACCTACTTGAAATATACAATTTTCTAAGGAAAGGAGGAAAATGTATTAAAATCAAACGTGCTTAGGGTCTCGTTGGTTATACGCAACATTCGCGACATAGGTTCATTTCGCCCATAATCAGTACGATGGTACTTGAGATGGAAGAGAGGCACTACCCTAAGGGAACGAGGATTGGTGTTGAAAGATATCTTTTGAAGCAGTGCAGGACAATTAATGATGCCCGATAATAACTGGTGTACAAATAATACATCAGCAACTTTTCTACGTTTTTCGAGTGATTGCATGCTCAACAGGCACAACCGATGCTCATAAGGGGGTAGATTATATCTGTCGGACCAAGGTAGTCCACGGAGAGCAAAACGAAGAAATCTCCGTTGGACATACTCGATTCGATATTTTTGCGTAACCTGATAGGGAGACCAAACTTGACTAGCATATTCTAAAATCGGTCTAACAAAAGTACAGTAGAGGGACTTCGTTACGTAAGGGTTCGAGAATTCTTTCGACCAGCGTTTAACCAAATAGTTTCAAAAAAATGTCTTAAAAGTTTTTTTTCGTTAAAATAATATAAATCTTAACCTTAAGTATAATTCTATGTTTTACAAGAATTCATTACTTTCTAAGCTTTTTAAATTTAAAAAAAAGCTTAAAATAAAATTAACAAAGAAAATTAAATGTTCAAATGTTGTAGTATATTCATATTATAAAGAAATAACTGCCTATAAATGGCATAAATATTAAATTAAAGTTATGTTAAGATACACTAGGGGTTAATATTTTGTCATTAACCCCTTTTTCTTTAAAACAGCTTTACAACGACGCTGCATGGAGTCTACTAAGCTATGGCAGCGCTTTTCTGAGAATCTTTTGTCCAGGAATCCTTTACTATCTCCCAAAGGTCCCGATTGTTTGATGGTTTTGCCTTCTTTTTTAATATCACCCTAAAGATATTTCATATTGATTTGAGGTCGGGAGACAGTGCTGGCCGAGCCATAAATACAAGCTCATTTTACGGAAACCATTCCTTAGCTACTCGTCTCGTCTGTTTCGGGTCATTGTCCTGCTGGAAGACCCATTTTAAAAGCATTTCACACTCGGCTTAAGGTAGCGTAATGTTGTTCAAAATATCAACAAAGACATGTTGATCCATTATTCTGTCTATCAGGTGTATAGGCTTAACGCTTTAGTATGAAAAGCATGTCCCAACTAATATTTTTGCCCCTTCGTGTTTTACGGTTTTTACAGCATATTTGTGTTGATATTCTGTGTTGGGTGGACGACGAATACACTGCCGAGAACCAGTACCTCCAAAGAGAACGAATTTACTCTCGTCTGTCCACAATACATTGCGCCATTTTTCAACTGGCCACTCTATGTGATTTTTGGCGAATTGGATACGGCTCTTGATGTGTTTCTTTGTCAAAAGAGGAACTGTATACACAACGATCTATTATGTCGTAAATGTTGTCAATTTGAACTATCCCATAACAAAGAAGGCGACACCCGACCACCACACTTCCTCCTCCATGCTAATCTAAAGTTTTGAAAATTCTGTAACCGCTGACTGTTGTCAAATGAAAAACTTTTGACTTTTGAGTCCCATTTTTTTAATTTTTCAGATGAATTTAAGTTTAACATGACGGTCTTAGACGGCTTAAGACATGTACGAAGCCCAAAGTGTGATAGAATGAATCTACGGTAAGCCCGAGGAAAATAAAATCCCAAGAAAGAAGTGTGGTGGTCTGATGTCGCCTTCTTTGTTATGGGATAGTTCATAATAGATCGTTGTGTATACAGTGATGTATCACAGAACGTGATATTGCACCGCGCAGAAGAGGAAAAGCCATTCAAATGGATCTTTCAACACAACAACGATCCAAAAAACACCTCTTACATTGGAAAAAAGTGTCTCACTCTCAGTAAAATCTGCCTTTTAAGTGGTATTTCTTAATCCTCTGGTCACAAACCTCATAGATAATCTATGAAAAAATGTAGATCCGAAAAATGAACGGGATAGCCACCCAAATAAGGAGCACCTTTTGGAAGCACCTTTGTTAAACCTAAAACGTCTTGAACAAGGATTCCTGTGGCTGTTTTTAGCACTTTTATTGATTCTATGCATTGAAGATGTACAGCGGTTATCAGAAACAATGGATACTCACTTAAATATTAACACCCGGCGATTTGTTGCGGCGATTTTTAAGGCACGTTCACTCTTTTTTAATATTTTTAGTTTGTAGGAATCTAGTGGAATTGAGTTTCTGTTTATAAATAAGTGAAACTATTCCTGTTTGAATGAAAAAATAATTATTAAAGTATCTCAAGTACAAGGAAAGATATTGAGCAAAATGTCTATGCGGACTACTCGGTGCTATTGTTTTGTCCGACACTGTATACTTTTGGAATATTGTCGATAAGGTGGTGCGCCATATTGAAATTGTTATTTCGAGACTGGAACCAATCGTGTAAAAATCGCCCCACTTGTGGCTGTTGCGGCAATAAAAGTGATCCCAACTTGAACCAAAACCATGATCTGACTCTGACCAAGGAAACCACAGACGACTCCCTCTAAGTCGAACTTCCTCTAAATCGAATTTTTTCGCCGTTTTTATTTTAGCGTTCACTCAATTTTTCATACAAAATTCTATAACCGCTGACTGTTGTCAAATGAAAAACTTTTGACTTTTGAGTCCCATTTTTTAAATTTTTCAGATGAATTTAAGTTTAACATGACGGTCTTAGACGGCTTAAAACATGTTTAAAAACATCCTTTAAGTCAAACTCCCTCTAACTTGAACTAATTTTGATATCCCGTGAAAAATCGGCTTAGAGGGAGTCAACTGTAATTTGAAACGTCTCTTGATGGCATTTACGTCCGTAGATAGGCGTCGTGTCTTATCTTCAATCTTCAATGTTCCACTAAAGCGGGACGCGGGGGCAATGCAAGCGCGAGAGGTTTCCAGGCCACTCGATCCTCCGCCATCGACTCTAACTCATCAGGAGCTATACCAACCCAAGCGCAACCAGGTGAGTTTTTGGACTTCGTCCAGCCATTTCGTCCTGGGTGTGCCAAGCGGTAACCTACCTGATGGAATCGCATTCAGAGCACGCCTCGGAAGTCATGATGATGGGGACATTCGTGCCACGGGAGCAAACCATCAAAGTACAGCCCAACATTGAGTTCGCCGTGTCTATCAATTTTTATTAAGCACTTCATATAAATGCAAATATTTTCAAACATTGCTTTGGTCAAGATAAACTACATCATTTTAGCCACTCGAATACGCGCACAATGAGAACTCTGTGAACATGGGAAAGATCTTTGTTCAAATAGTTGTTCAAATTCAAAAGAAACTGACTCATTCCATTCCCCTAAAATTGTTCCGTAGATTTCTAATCCTCTAAGCCCACAATTACCTCATACCTCAGGTATTTACTGATTTTGAGAAGACCTTGAATGCGTGACCTCCTTCGAACACGCAAACAAGCACTTGCCCCACAGCCCTTATCGCCCCAAACTCACAAACAGCAAAAAACACCCCTCTTTGAGCGAGAAACGATTTCATGGAAAGCAAAACTACAACTCACCCAAATCAGACACAAATCCGTCTCCCCCTTGATTCAATGCCAAAGCGAATCTTATCAAACCAACAACTGACAACCGAACGGCAGCGAACACCTGCACGCCGAAGACGACCCACAAATCAACGAAAAGATAAGCCCCCCCATGCCCCCGTGTCACCAGTGAAACGCTCAAACAAAAAATAGTGACTTACTCGTCGCTGCCATATCATTAGGCTGCTCTTCGTCTCACCACGGCCATCCAGTCCACCAGCGAAATTGGTTAACTACGGCGGCGACGAATTTCCCAGAAAAAGACGAACCGGCACCGTTTATCACACCACACAGGCACACAACGGGGTTTGCCGTGCACTTGCGAGCGGGCACACAACGAAAAGCTCCAATCAGACGCAAACCTGGCGACTTATCTCACTCCCGCCCCCCGCCAAAAGTCCCACCGACGAGCGAAATTTTTGAAGGACATCCGAGCCAACTTGTTGAGTCTTATGTTACACGCTACAATGACACACACCAGGGTGTGCAAAACCCAGATAAGATTCTATTTTTGCAATCTTTGACGCGGTTCTCGACTTCTTTCTTTTTTTTTTCGCTTGAAGCGAATTCCACGACGCGGTCGAGCAAACTGGTTGAGGACTTATTTACCCGAGACGTGGACTGCAAACACGAAAATAAATAATATTTGGACCGTAAAAAAAACGAGATCACTTCGGTTGGTGTCCTTGTTCCGTCGGTAGGATAGGTCGGCGCAATCCGGCGGGTTAGAGACAAGACTAATGAGAGTCCCTCCACGGTGCCCGATGGAGGGTGACAAAAAGAGGCAAAGTTTATCCCGATCGACTGCGAACGAGTGTGAAAGAAGGAGGACGTCGACAACGACAACGACCACGACAACAGCAGCGACGACGATGACACAAAGAGAGTGTCTTCTGCAGAACCATCGAGGTACAAAAACAACGGCCAACTGATCTTGGAGTTTGTGCAGACCAAAGAACAAACGCGATATGGTCTGGTCTATCGCTAGAGGGACCCCGACCAACCGACCGACCGACCGGCCCAGCACCGTAGCGCGGTGGTGGTGGAGAATACCCGCACCAGCACCCAGCACCTCCAGCACAGCAGCCAACAAGGTGAACTCTCCATATGAGAGTCGAGTCGAGTCGAGTCGAGTCACCGACCGCCCGACCACGGCCAGCAAGTCGCTGACAGCCGCACCAGCACCGCAAGCACAACCAGCAACAGCAGCGACAGAAACTCTGCAAAATGCTAACCAGGCCAAGCGTAGTTTGTTCGCTGCGCACATGCCACCCGCCCTCGACGATCCCCCATCCACTGTGTCGATGTGTTGGTGGCTGCTGCCGAGGCCGGGGATTGAAGACGTGTCGGGGCAGAGAGACAGACGCTGATTTTGATTTTAAAATGCACGGTGGTTGGCAAACGTCAACAGAAAACTACAAACCGACTCGATTAAAGGGTGACTCACGCCGCGGATAGGAGCACTGCACATGTGTGTTATCTAATAGTGGGACCTGGTCTGGTGGTGGTGAGGCAGGCCGGTACTCTCGCACCCCGCAGATGGTTTGGCGATGATTAACTTCGCTCGTCTTTCTTCGGGGAATCGACGGGCGATGTGACGTGTTCGAAGGTGCTTGGTGGATGTGTCAGGTTTCCCGCCGTTTGATTGCTTAATTGCTCTGCTCGGAGGTGTATTCGATTAAGATAGCATCGCTGATAACAGACGAGACAGAGGCGCCTGAGCGATGAGTGCAGAGCTTTCTTTGGCAGATGCCGTCATCGGCAATGTCATTTCCGAGAGCAGATGCAAATAAATCACCCTGTAAAACGGGTGGATGTAGGAAAACAGATCTGAGATGTGTCAGCTTTACACTGAGATCAAGTCACTAAACATCGTAAGACGATAAATCTTTTTGGCGTTTCGCGAACTTATCTTTGCAACGGTTAACCGCGATGAGGAGGAGGGCCTTACGGACTGCGAATGATAAATATTTGGACACACTTTGCAACGGACGCAAGGATTGTTGCGCAGACTTTTTTTTTCGAAGGATTTTTGAAACGCTACTGGAGCACTCAGACTCAAAACTGGTCCATTGTACTGCCAGGTACTCGTAGCAACCTACTTCAGTGCCGTTAATTTGATCCCAACGGCAAATGGTGACAGGACCAGATTCGATTTTACTGGGATTCGAACCTGGGACCCCTCGAACTTGGGGCAGGCACTTAACCAACTGCGCCATCCAGTCGTGCTGCGCAGACTTGCATCGGGGACCAAGTTTCAGATTCCCTAGCTTGGGTGCTTACCCATTCTTTTTTTTTATCACTGCCCAGCTTCTACAGCAGCCCCTCGAGCTTAAACTGTCTTACACGGATGGAGGGATCTTAAGTTTTGCACAGAATTTGAGATTTCTGTGACGATTATACTCTCAGAGTGTTGCCAGTCAAACGCGACAGGTGGTACCGTGAAATGAAAATTGGGTTTTGATCCATTGAATCGATTCAAACTCGAACTTGGGACCCTTTGCGTAAGAGTCGACGACTTCCCTGCACTCAGGACTCGATCTGGCCATAATCTGACCAGGAAAGGAATGTAATCGAATCTTCACGGACGACTCCAAGACCAACGAAAGATCTGGCGCTGACACCTTCGTGGAGGGCGGCAACATTAGACTGCACACTTTGTTAGATACAATTGCGTCGGTTTTCCAAGCGAAAACCTATGCGATCTTAGTGGCCACGAACTACAGTCACCTCCCCCTAAGTCGAACTTCCTCTAAGTCGAATTTCCCTTTAAAGCAATTTTTTT
This sequence comes from Myathropa florea, assembly GCA_930367185.1. NCBI lineage: Eukaryota > Metazoa > Arthropoda > Insecta > Diptera > Syrphidae > Myathropa > Myathropa florea. Next base: position 14,321,715 of record OV884005.1, read on the forward strand.
GCCATATTTAGTTTGGCATTTCCCTCAATTGTCCATACAAAAGCCATCCTCTAAATCGAACTCCCTCGAACTCGAACTAATTTTGATATCCCGTGAAAATTCGATTTAGGGGGAGGCGACTGTATATTGCGAAGACTCTAGCACTACCTTATGTCTACATGCCGTTAAGTTTCCTAAGGAAAGAAATAGAGGACGAAGCCTTAGAAAGAGTAAATGCGCGATGGCTAGATCTGGACATTGGGTCACGGTCGAGAGCCCTATGGCCGATGTTGAACAGGGAGAAATCATTATCGATGATTAGCATAAGTCGCAAGGATATACGGACGGTGGTGGGAATTCTCATTTGTCCGGCATTGTCTGATAGGAACCCATGCCAGTAGGTTAGGTATCCCCCATAGCGACTACTGTAGAAGTTGCAGGAACGAGGAAGAAATATATTCCGTCCGCCACCTGCTATGCGATAGTCCAGCCCTACAGGGAAGGAGACTGCTAACACTAGGCAGTAACTTCTTCGATGAGCAGGAGGATCTGGAAAAAATAGAGTTGAAGCACCTCCTGAGATATATACAATCTGAGTGGTTCTAATCAGCAGTAAAAGTGTAGGTCTCACGTGGTACACCACCCCCACACCCAGGGCACAATGGACCCAATTGTTGGTCTCAGTGAGCCGCAACCCAGTCGCAAGAGCACCCTACGCAATTATTGCGAAGAACAAGTCGAAGGGGCGAAGTATTTGTGTCTGCCAATCTGTCGGCAAACCCCACAGGCGGACCAGTAGGGATACAACAAAGTGTGAGGGCTATGATCCTTTTATTCCGGGCCATAACCTCGCCGTAAAGAAAGAAAGAAGAAGAGCGACAACCAATCTGTGCTTAAGGCCTTGCTCAACGCCTTCCGTGCTATTGTTCTCTTATGAGTGGAGGGGTCCTACAGTTTAAAGCAGACTCCGAACGGCGAGATTGAGAAGCTATTTCTAGACAGTTATACTCTTTGAGTATTGTCAGTGACTCAAAAGAGGTGGAGACGTGAAAAAATGTTAGGTGTTTTTTTTTTCGAGATTCGAACCTTCGACCTCGACGCACCTACCCACTACTACACGGCGCCCACTTCTCTGAATTTGATGGGTAGTCTAAATTCGTTAAGACCACGGGATCACAGGAAATGAGATCGCCGATGAACTTGCTAGGCAAGGATCAGAGGCGGTGCTGTCATGACCTGAACCTGCGTCCTTGGTTATGGCTTCCATCGATAGCTGGACCTCTCGAGAGCATAACCGGAGGTGGCATGACTCTACAGGATGTAGACAGAACAAGCACATGCATGTCAGATTTAACGCCGGTAAGAAATCCGCGGCATTTTTTTTTTCTTTTTTTTCCGAGGGTTTTTTTTTGAAACAGTAGGTACTGTAGCACTCATACTCAAAACTGGTCCATTGCACTGCCAGGTAGCAACCTACTCCAGTGACGTTAATTTGATCCCAACGGTAAATGGTGACTGGACCAGATTCGATTTCACTGGGATTCGAACCTGGGACCCCTCGAACCTCGAACTTGGGGCAGACATTTAACTAACTGCGCCATCCAGTCGCTTAATCCGCCGCATTCTTGTTATCTATTGACAAACAGACGACTAAGGCTGCGGCCACGCAATGAGCGACGAGCGATTGAGCGATTGAGCGACGAGCAACAGAGCGACGCAAAAAAATTAAAACACATGAAATCATATGGAGGTGGCCACGTAAGCTCTGAGCGATTTACGATTTTTTTAAGCGACGGAGTGGCGTCGCTCTGCATCCAAATCTGTTCCAATTTTTTAGTCGATCGCTGAGCGACGGAATAAGAACATAGAGAAACTAAACGTAGAAAGTTTAATCCTAGCTGTTCAAAACCGCCCAGTTCTGTGGAAGGACAGCCACAAGAATTATAAAAATCAAATTGTCACCGAAAACCAGTGGAATGAAGTTGGACACATTTGTAATTGTTTTTTGAAATGATGAGCTTCGTAAAGCAGACAGTTGCTCCAGATCCAACTGAAGGGAAACTGCGACAGCCAGAGGATTATTCATATGAACACGACTTTCAACTAAAAGACTACGACGAACTGAACTTGATAATTACATTTTTGTAACTAAACGCTCAGCGATGACGCTCAGTAAATGGCCACCCATCGCTCAGACTCGTCGCTCTATCGCTCGTCGCCTAATCGCTCGTCGCCTAATCGCTCGTCGCCTAATCGCTCGTCGCCTAATCGCTCAATCGCCTATCGCTCATTGCGTGGCCGCAGCCTAACCGGCGTACTATTGGGCCACTGCACCTTCGCCAAATACATAAATGTATCGTCGTCTTCTCCACAGGCGTATGGTGTTTATGTGTTTGGCCTAAGCGATGAAACCATACACCTGAGGAGAAGACAACGACACTGCAGAACGCGTACTTTGCTACTGTCCCGCCTTTGCTCGGACCAGGTGGCAGTTATTCGGTGTTGATGAGGTGAGAGCTGATGATGTAGGTTCCTCATCACAGAAGTGGCTGCTAGTCTTCCTCCGATGGTCCAAGAAATTCCAGCAAAAGTAGGTTGCTGCCTGGTTTGGTGTGGTTTTTGGGCTGGCGGTATTATCGGTCCATATGCCTTTGAGAACAACGTTAGCCAGGCTATGCCATCACAGTCAACTGCGAGCGCTATAGGTCGATGATTACCAACTTCTTTTGGCCTGAATTGGATGATATGGACACCAACGACATGTGTTTTCAATAGGACGGCGCTAAGAGCCACACAGCTCACGCCACATTGGAAATTCTGCACGAGCGATTCAAGGGCAATGTTCACGAGGAGGTGATATGAACTGGCGAATAAGTCACAAACCACAAGAGCCCTCAAAGCCAACATAACCCATGCCATCGGTCAAATTCAGTCATGGAAAATTTGACATTTCGGATGCGCGCCGCCCAGAGAAGCAGCGAAGGACATTTGAACGATGTTATATTCCATACATGTCATGATGCCATCGATAGCCCTTTCAAACAACTAAAAAATTTCGATGACATCTCACACTTCTTCTTCTTCTTAGGGCGCTACAGTCCGAGGTGGACCTGGGCCTCGGACACCAAGCCGGTCGAGGTCCCCTTCGACTTGTGTGCGCCACCTTGTTCGTGGACGTCCTCTGTTGCGTTGTCTCACAGGCTCAGAGTCGAAGACTCTTCGGGCCGGAACTGTCTTGCCCATACGCTCTACATGGCCTAGCCATCTTAGGCGTTGTATCTGTAGACGCCTGGCTAGACTCATATCGCTGTACAGCCCATACAGTTCGTGGTTGAACCTTCTCCTCCAAATGCCATCAAGGCAAACAGGACCAAGGATCGCGCGCAGAACTTTTCTCTCGAAAAGACCAAGACACTGTTCATCCGCTTGGGATATTGTCCATGCCTATGCGCCGTACAGCAGGACTGGGATGATCAAGGTCTTATACAAAGTCAACTTGGTCTTCCGAGAGAGAGCTCTACTACTCAATTGTCTTTTGAGCCCAAAAAACAGCGGTTGGCAAGAGTTATTCTGCATTTGATCTCGGTACTGATGTTGTTTGTACTGTTTACCGCGGAGCCGAGGTAGACGAAGTCCTTCACTATCTCAAAGTTATAGCTGCCTATGGTGACGTTCTGGCCAAGTCGTCGATGTTGTGCGTCCTTTCTCGATAACAGCGTATCCTTGGTTTTGCCCTCGTTTACCGCCAGACCCATTTTAGCCGCTTCCGTTTCAATGCCATCAAACGCATCATTGACGACTTGATGTGCTCGCCCAATCACGTCAATGTCATCCGCGTAAGCCAGCGGTTGATCAGACTTTTGTAAGATCGTACCTATTGTGTTGGCCAGTAAGTTTTACACGATCTTCTCAAGAACGATATTAAAGAAATCACATGACAGCATGTCGCCTTGTCTAAAACCTTTTCTGACATTGAAGGTCTCGGTGAGTTCGTTACCGACCTTGATGGAGCAGCGAGAGTTCTCTATCGTCATATCATCAACCACACTGATAGGGACCTATCAGCTTCGTACACGAAGCAGCTTTTTCTGCGAATTTGAACTTGAATTCAAAGTTATGAAAAACAACTTGTCCTTAAGCCCTGAACAAATTTTTAAAAGTGAACTTTCGACGGGCTCCTCAGTGTCTTGAGTCCACTTTTGATTTAATCTTCTTCAATCTTGACATGAAATCAAATTTCATCTGAGATTGTGAATACCGTTAGACCGAATTTAAGAGATCGTTAAAAAATAAACTTCTATTGAAGGGAATTGTTCAAAATTTCACTTGAAGTCACCACTTGAATAGTCAATAAATGGCTGCTAGACCGACGCATGGCCTTACCTTTATCATACACGACGCTTGCCTAAAAACAAATGAGGTAATTTTCTCCGAGGAACATTGTTACCTGACGTCTTAGACTGCGGAGAGGATGAAAACCATGATTTTGCTGCATCACTGTGCTAGATGAGCAATCCAATGAAGACAATTAGCTTAACGGTCTCCAAAAACGAGGATTATTCGCGTTAAAGTTACCCTAAACGACGAACATGCTCCCCAACTTGTTCCTGCTCTCCGCATTTTCGTCGTGTATGGGGTGGTTCGCGAGCCGCTCGCTGTTGGCTTCTTATTAAACTTGAGCCATTGTTCCCTCGTCGGAAATCAAATAGCCTTGATTTAAGTTAATGACCCTCCTTCCTTCCATTAAACCTCGAACTCAACAAAGCCTTCTGTTTCCTCGTTCCTTTGGCAGCCTCTCTCTCCTCCCAAGCCCTAACTTATGAGCATCGACGACAAAGAAACAATGAACTTCAACTCAAACACGGTTCACGCCGGAAAATCGTTAAAAAGCCGTGAAAACCATTAACTCCACAGCCAGGTCTGTTTGACAGCTCGTGTGACTAACGTCCCCAATCACTCAGAGTCAAATGAACGGAAATCAAGAGAAAATCCACTGAAATGACAAGACTCTAGGCCGTGCATATGACAACGGCAGGAAACTGCTGACCTACTCTCACCAGAAGACCGACAGCTTATCAGACCAGAACGAGGTAAAAGGGCACGCGAGAAAGGACACCCTACCGATTAGGAAGTCACAGCTGATCTTTGAAACCGTCAAGATACGGCAAGAAATGATCTGAATGAGAGTCGACTGCTGCTGCCGGGCCAATCAGAGTCATCGACTCTTGAGAGTCTCGCTTTGGAACCATCCCACAATCAGTTCACTCCTTCATGTCGAAACCATTTCCGCACTATGACTCATACTCCAGGTTTTCTCCGGCACCAACACCAGCGCACCGCGTTCATTAGTATGCAATGCATGGCGCACACAAGGCGACGAAGGTGGGAAGTCGAAGAATTCCAGGACCAACACATCAAAGTGTATGTGCCTGGTGTAATTGCTGACGGTAATGCGTGCCTCAATTTTAACGACCACGTCGACGACGCTGGCTACGACGACGACGACGACGACAACGACGATGATGACAACATGCACACACACGGCGGCGAAGAGACACGCCATGCACTGCCGGTTCACCCTATACCCGCGCAAACGTGTCATATATGTAAACAGGCAGCACTCCTTATTGCAACACCTTCCTTTCACCACCCGCTGATGCCGTGGGCCGCCGTCACCGCAGCCTTTCATCTCGGCCACCAAAAACCGAAGCGGGACCCAGGTACGATTGCGTGTCATCGCATTGCGCGAGTTCAGGCAGCCGATGAGGCCATGCCGTGCGGGGGATACTTTTTGAGGCTCCAAGTTTGCATTTCGTGAGAATTGGGTATAACAGTTTCGGAGTGGATGTACTATGTACCTGCTAATGATGTGGGAATTGGAATAAGGAAATCCATTCAGTTCCATTCAGCGGCGACGAGGCAGTGCGCTTCGCTGCGGATACTACTGCTGCTGCTGCTTGCATACAATGATGTGATGAACTGAGTCAGGGAAACTGGAGTAAGCCTAATGATCTGGTTCGCACAGTGGGGCATTATTACTGCGAGGTATGCAAATGTGTGGGGCGTGTTCACAGACGCAAGGTCGTTATGTGATATGCCGGAAATGAGGAAGACAGGATGCTGTCCAGGCCGAAAGGTGGTGGTTGTTTACAAGAAACAATTTTATCAAAATGCTATTTACCATGCAACCACACGGGTAAGTGGAAATTAGATGAGCTCGAAGGCGGATAAATCGAAAGTTAGAACCAAACGAAAAGAAACCAGGACGATCGTCAAATTTCAGATTACCCATAATTGCTTATAGAAACTTAAGGAGAATTCAGCTGTCAACTGGCATTTGCATGCGTAGAGAGCGATTCCCGAGTAAGTAGGCAAAACTTAACGAACTTAACCAACTTAACGAAACTGAGCGAAGCGGTTATTATAGTCACAGTGTATGATTTTTGTGTATTCGCCATTATAGTTAGCCCTTCAGTCTCACGAAGGATCACAAAACGGTACTTGAAACTGTCAGATGAATGCAGCATATTTCAATCGGAAGTACTCGCATGATGATGGCTGGATGTTGTAGGAATCGGGTAGGCACTGATTGGCGTCAACCTGGTGATGCCCAGTGTTGTAACTTTTTCTATACATCAATTGTGCTTATTTTACCTTCAAGTGGTAGCCATCGGGTACTGGTTGTAGTTCACCCGAACTTAGCCTGCTAAACTTATAAGTGCGACCTCTTGTCCGAGGGCTTACAAAAAAAGAACTGGTCCTTCAGGTTGGGGGTTGTGCCGTCGGGGTAACTGCCCGGCCACACTGATCACGAACCCTGCAAACGAAATAAGGACAACGATCTTCGGATCTGTAAGTGGAATGTAAGGTACACGAACTGTATGGGCTGTACAGTGACATGAGTCTAGCCAGACTTAGATCCGGACGGACTTAGAGCGGACAACTTAGATTCGGCCTTAGAAGTCTTCGTCTCTGAGCCTGTGGGACAACGCAACCGAGGACGTCCACGAACAAGGCGGCGCACACAAGTCGAGGGGGATCTCGGCCAGCTTGGTGTGGTTATCTATGGTTGTCTTCTTCGACTCCGTTGTTCTCTCGATACCCGTATTTGGTGTCGTAGCTGGGGCATTTTTTTTTTTCAGAGGATTTTTGAAACTCTTCTGGAGCACTCAGGCGCAAAACTGGTCCATTGTACTGCCAGGTAGCAACCTACTCCAGTGCCGTTAATTTGATCCCAACAGCAAATGGTGACTGAACCAGATTCGATTTCACTGGGATTCGAACCTGGGACCCCTCGAACTTGGGGCAGGCACTTAACCAAGTGCGCCATCCAGTCGTTTAGCTGGGGCATTCTTTCTAGGAGGTGGGCGCCGTGGGTAGTTGCGTCGACTCCTACGCTCGAGGTCGTCGGTTCGAATCTCCAAAAAAAAACATCAAACATTTTTTCACGGCTCCACCTCTTTCGAGTCACTGACAATGCTCAAAGAGTATAACTGTCTAGAAAAAGCTTCCCAATCTCGTCGTTCGGAGTCGGCATTAAACTGTAGGTCCCCTCCATTCGTGAGAGAACAATAGCACGCACAACATGAGTGGTTGCTAAGAAGCTAGGCCCAGGTCCACCTCGGACTGTAGCGCCGCCATTATTATTATTATTATTATTCTTTCTAGGAGATCATAGAAGTCATCCTTGCTGTCGTCATCTTTGTCCTCCGTTGGGGCGTGGCCGCAGATTAGGCTGATGTTGTTGCCAAATTTAGCCTTGATGCGGATTGTTATGAGGCGCTCGCTTATGTACTTAAAGTTTAAGACTTTTTGCCTAAGTCTGCCTCAAACAACAAATCCACATCCAAATAATCGCTGCCTTCGCTCTCTGTAACAATCGCCGTAGTAGATATCGCAGTTTTTCATTCTCTTTTTTGCCCGACCCATCCCACCGCACTTCCTGGATTGCGGTAACGTCTGCTTTATAGCAGGCTAGGGCCTCCGCGAGTTCATCGGCTGCACGTGGTCTGTTCAGGACCTCATATTCCACGTGCAGAACCGAAAGTCATTGTCGTATTTTCGTTTGCTAGGATTGTCAACAGAAAACCCGTCCATATCCGAGGCAGGTTGTTGTTTCTGAACTCGTACGTTTTTTACGTGGTGAGGAAGTTAACCGCTTGTTGGTTGAGGCCTAGGTCCACCCCGGACTGTAGCGCCACCTTAAGTAAGTAAGTAAGAGGAAGTTAACCCCATGCACAACCTCCAGCTGGGAGGACAGGTCCATTGGCTTAGCCCCCGGACAAAGGGGTCCGGAAGGATCTTGTATTGGTAGCCTTCTACAGGCTGTGAGCGCCGCCGTTGGGCCTAAGAAAAAGGGCTCATCCGCCGCCATCTCTATTCCAGGGTCCCGACCTTACTATGGAAAACAGGTAGCTCCTGCTGACTGGAATTGTGGATGCCGCCATTGGCCAATCAGGTGATCAGCTCCTCCGCCGCCATCCTAAAAAGAGTGATGAGCCCTGGTAGACACACACTCTCCCCTCTCTCGTTTCCAGGCGCCCAGACGACCCACGAGGGTTGGCTAAATAAAGCTAGATGCACAATAAAAAGAGGATGCTCCACCAAATATTATTTCATGGCTAAACTCGTCGTTGAGACGCTAGCATAGGGTTGTTCTCAAGTCATTGATCCCTGATTGTATCACAGCCTTCTCGCATGTTCTGCAAGCCAGTCCCTAGGATATCTATCTTATCCTTTGACGCCGATGGAAACAGTGTGTGAGACTCGGATCTATGTACGAATGTTACAATTAAGCCAATGAGACGAAAGTCTTAAAGACAATATCCGCCTCCGGGAATCAATAATACTACTTTAGAAGGACCTTCACAACTTCTTGATGTCGTGTCTCCCAATACACCCAAAAAAGTATTACCCTCATGACGAACAGGTTCCTCCACGACTTGGGAATCGCGTGTGACATGAAACTTCCATTATCACAATAATCTTATGATGCACCCGGTCGATTTCATGTCTCGATTTCACAAAACGGTAGCTCAAGAAATTCTGAAACACCTACGCACCTCTTAATCCACTCTCTCAAGCGATCTCGATTGGCAATTCGTCATGTGCAATATTTGCTGTCAAATGGAATCTATAGCGAGGCAGGGGTTTCTTGAGAACGTGGCGCCACCTTGCTCAGACTGCATTTCGCTCGGATTAATTTCATCATATCTCCATTAAAATAATTTTCCCTTTAATGAGACGCATGGGCTGTAGCTCTGGTCGCATTTTGGAATAAACAGAAAAAAAATTGGACGACAAAAAACAGTCCACTTTCGTGGCTTCTCATTCAGTCACAGAAGTCACCCGTGAATTTACCCCACCCCAGGTCAGCTACTTAAGAAAATTCGGTTACCCACGCGAATTTATGCAGCACCTACTCAATTCAACCACCGGCACCCACTCAATTCATTCCGAACAATGATAGCCGCTGGTGTAGTTACTCCTTCAGACCCCACTGTGCTCATCATTAAAACCCACCCCACCGCATAGTCTCTGCGACTGGTTGTTGGTTGGTTGCAGCTGGAAACGGATTTGCAACGTTGGCAAGAAAAACTTGCATACAACCTGGTCGCTGACTGAGACTGACTTGGCGACTTGCCCCTCGCCTTCCCCTCGACGACTGACTACTGCACTGAACTGATTGAGAGTGGTTGAGTTGAGTTACTCGATGCAGTAATCCCTCCCTTCCCTCCCACTCGCCGCCCGTGGAGTTCGTGGATTCTCTTGTGTATGTGTGCCAGTTCTAAGCCTGATTCCGAACGCAGTTTTCTTTCTTTGAACCAGTTTCGGGGTGTTGGCATGGAAAATGAAAACAAAAAACCTCACGGATACTACACACGAATGCAGAGTGATACAACTGCGGCCGCCACCGTCGCTGACAAGCAGCCCAGCCAGCTGGTGGTGTCTTTGTTTATTCTCTAAGCACAGTCGCCCGGATGGACCGCGGAGATGTGCGGCGATGGGGGGTGCGGCGTTTTGAAGGAAACTGTTCGAGGTTTAGTTGAGTCGTTAACAAGAAATAACGTTCAACTACCTCCCGTAGGTGTTTATGAGTCTTTTTGGGTACCGTGCCTCTTTGCCATCTTTCGGCATCGTTCCCCGCCCGACGATGGCGTTTGGCTGGCGTTGTGGTTTCTTTGCGGGGATCTTCTCCCGCCCGACACCCAATGAGTGTATCTACTTGACCGCAAAAAGCGATTTTTTTTTGTGTGTGTGTGCTTTTCGTTTTGTTTCTGTTGTCTTCGTTCGCTTTGTGCTGCTTGGCTTGTGGCTACGAATTTCTTTTACTGGTCTGCGCCGCAACCTTGCGCCATTAAGTCACCCGGAGATGCCCGGAGATGAGAAGGGAACGCAAATTAATTTGCATCTTGGCGTGTGTAAGCACCGGCGGACAATGTTGGAGAGGCGACGGCGGCGTGGACCGCGCACAAGGGAGAGCTTTCGTTCCACTTTTGAAAGTCTCAACCTATTGACCTTGTTTGTGTTCGTTCGTGGGTCTTTTTCTTCTTCTTCTTCTTCTTCTTGTTCTCTTGTCTTGAGTTTATGGCTCCGGCGTCGATTGTCTCCGGCTGCTGTGGGATCCGCTCATTTTGGGAGGCTCGAAGATGCATTGTGCCGCACAAATGAACGCGGTGTCATCTTGTTGTCGCGAACGTACGACACGCGGGGGCTTGGGGGGATTGACATTTCTCCACTTGAGTCGAATTTGTTGCTGCTCACCGTGACTAACAAGTTTCGGATACAGGCCGCCGGAGAGACAAGGAACTCGATTCGTTTGCTTTCGAGGCGATGACTCATGGACAAGTACGGGAAACGGGCATGAGTACTCGCTGGTACCGTGTTCCTCGTACCTACAGCAGTGGACAACTTTCTGTTTTTCGTTAGTTTCCGTCGTCGCCGGGTTTGGTTGTTCTTTTTTTTTTTTTTTGTCTTTTGATCTCCCAAATGGACCGATCGAGTGGCGATAGCGGTGAATGGGGTAAGGCCAACCGAATCAGTGTGGTGTGGCTCAAGTGTTTGCTTTGGGAACAGTTCCACTGAATTGTTTTGATTTCGAATTCGGATGCCTTGGGATTTGAGGTGACCTCTTTCTCTTAATGTGATGCCTGATATGGAAGGCCCCGAGTTGACGACTGCGGCGCGATGCTTTGTCGCAAGGAGTTGCCGGAGAGAAATTGTGGGTGAATGAAGTCGTAAATATCCACACCTGACACTGCAGTTGAAAAAGTGTCGTTAGAAGATAATAAACTCTTTACTGCCGGTCGTAAAGAGGTGATTACGAGTTTCGTGGTGTTTTTGTCCGAAAGACGCAACTTTAGAAAATTGCCTAAAGGTCGAGTTCGGGTAATTGCACCTCTGTTTGATTATGAAACCGAAGAGGAGGCGGTGTTTTTTTCTGTTTTGGGTCTCTAGGAACGCAGAGAACTTTAAGAGGCTTGCATGTGCAGTAAATGTCAGAGGGTTGGATGGTTTATGGATATGGTTAGAATTCCCCACTCCCAGGGCTGGGCGGAAACGTAAAATAAAGGCTTCGATGTTAGGTTACAAGTGTCAACGGTCTTAACTCCTTTTCATTGCCGCATTCCGCAGAAATTTCCTGAGGAGTTATGTGTGTCAATGATTAGCCGGTGACCAGTGTTAGGTAGTTAAAGTTAATTCCTCCCCCACTAAGTGCTTAGCAAAAGCCGTTGTCTATGGAGAAGAAATGAGTCCCACGAGGATGCAAACAGACCAAAGAATGCAGAAAATGATTGATAATTTACTTCGGTCCCCCTGTTAAGAGGCTGGTGGCAACCAGGTTTTCAAGAAGGAAGGTACTTCTTGAAAACCTTCGTTTTCGCCCGAAGAAAAGGAGCTACTATTTTATACCGATGCCGAACGATGACTTGGTAAAGACGCTTGGAAAACTCTCAGTCTTTCGCGGTACTTTATTAATACCATGATACGAAGACTTTGAGATCCCCAGCTGATGCATTTAATCACCACTTACACTTCACCTTTTTCAGCGAATGCTTAATTCCGCCTTACAAGCTCTTTACGGGCAATGGATTCTGCAAATCGAATCGAGAACGCACAGAGTATTGTAAGTCTTAAGAGCTAGTTCCACAAGGATCAGTCCTCGGACCTCTATTGTGGAATATAATGTATGATGGCGTCTTACGACTAGAGCTTCCCGAAGGAGTTCGAATAATCGGCTTTGCCGACGACATTGCTGTTGTTACAGTGGCTAAACATATAGAGGAAGTGGACATTGTTAAGAATACAGCAATCTCTAAAGTTAAATATTGGCTTGCAAATGCCGGTCTAGAACTAGCGGCCCACAAAACGGAGGCTGTACTCAAAACCAGCCGCAAGAAGGTGTAATACGCGAGCTTCTTAGTTGGAGATCAGACGGTTAGGTCCAAGGAGTCTGTGAAGTACCTAGGCGTCGTGCTGGATAACAGGCAGGGAACATATAAAATACGCCAGTGAGAAGGCGGCTCTCAAATATCGGGGGGCCAAGATATGCACGCAGAATCCTGCTTTCGCGGGTAGTCAGTTCTGTCCTCCTGAACGCCGCTCCAATTTGGGCTGGAACACTCACGGTAGGACGACTAAATCGGATGATGACGTCAGTCTATAGACTTTGCGCAATAAGGGCGATCAGCGGTTTCAGGACCATCTCTGATGATGAATGCTGCCCATTGACATTCTTGCAGACGAACTTAAGAGGGTACACCATAGGAGAACTTTGGACCGGCAGCAGGCCAAAATCATAAAAGAAGAAGAACGGGCCACATCCATAGCAATGTGGCAAGCCAGATGGGACGTCTCCACAAAGGTTAGATGGACGTATAGGCTCATACCCGTTATAGAGACTTGGACATTAAGATCGATAGGAGACTGTAACTACCACCTTTCGCAGTTCCTATCTGGACACGACGGTTTTCGAAAATATCGGAATAGATTTGTACACGACAGTTCGCCGCTATGTCAAATGTCCAAACGCCGAGGAAGACGCAGAGCACGCAGTGTTTGACTGTAGTCGCTTTGTGCACGATAGGCGAATGGTGAATTCTCGAGAGGCCACTGTTCAGAATATAGCGTAAATCTCTAACCATCCCCGCGAAGTAATACCTAAAGGCAGTTCCACGGGGAGAGTGGTAGAAAGGTGCAGGGTGTGGGTTATTACGTAGGCGTATTCCCGAAATTGAGTACTTGGGTTTACGAATCGTGCATGCTGATAGCCCGGGCTATTAGTATCTTTAGAAGATTGCCACAAAAAAAAAAGTCTTAAGAGCTCCAAGTGGACGTGGAATTTGTCGATTCGGTACCAATTCTACTTTTATACTGCGGGGACTACAGTTGGTATATAAAATGGACAATTCCGCTGCAGGAACCACTTCGTTCAAAGTTTGCAAATCCCAAGATTATTGCTTGCGCTGATTGTTTACTGAATGGGCCTAGAAGACAAGTCCGATTATTTACATTTCTACCCTAAACTTTGGAATCGATTTTTTTGTTAAAAAAAACAAGAGATAAATAGAGAAACGGTAGGTTGCTAAGACATAAGGCACGGTAGTCTGTACAGTTGGACTGCGGAGTTGGCAGAGGAACTAACATCGGAAAAACTGCGGGTGTAACACAGTTGAACATAATTTACCGTTTACTCAATGCAACTGCAAGAAGTCAGGAAGAGCTGTACGTCATAAAAACGAACATGTTAATGAAGACGTTTTTCTTCTATGGGTAGCGCTAGAGTCCGGAGTGAACTTGAGCCTGCCTTCTACAAAAACCATTAGGTAGGTAGGTGGGTAGACGGGCGAAAGCCACGCCTCACTTAGGTCCTTGAGGACCCATTATATAACCCTTGTCCCTCGTTGTGCCGAAGCCATCCCGATTTCCTTATGAATCTGCAAAGAGATCTCAGAGGTTTATTTGAAATTTCATGGAGATCTTGGAAGAAAAATTCTCCCAGTGTTCTATGACGCAACTGACAAAGAGTAGGGCAGTGACAGAGGTAGTGAGGAGTGCCCTCTCGTTCCTCCTCATCACCGCAGCCTCTACAAATGTTGTCGTTGGAGAGTCCCATTTTCATTGCATGGTTTCCAAGATGACTATGAGAGAGCTCCAACCATCGTTAGCAACTCTTTGTCGCACTGAAGGATTTTGTCGGTTTTTGTTCGACCGTATCTGGGCCATAATGCTTTAGTAATCACACATGTGGACAGGGCACGCCATCCACTATTTGCAGTTTCAAGAATCTTTATATCCACCTTTTTCCTCATCTCTGAAAGGGGCGGTTTGATTCCATGAATTGCTTGTGACACGTCGGTCACTGACCCTGTTCTGCCAAGTTCATCAGCTATCTCATTGCCGGCTATGTCCCTATGTCCTGGGACCCAGCACAGATTGATCGAGCGCTGTGAGCCAAGAGCCTTTAGATCTTCGCGACAGCTTGCGACTAGCTTGGACTTGAATTCTGCTGCGGATATAGCTTTCATGGCCGCCTGACTGTCAATAAGAATGGTAATATCAGCTGGTGGTATTGCCATCATTGATATCGTTTTGGCTGCTTCTTTGACCGCCAGGACCGCCGCTTAAAACACACTGCCATAATCAGGGAGTCTGATTGAGTAGTGCAAGTTTAGCTCGTTGGAGAAAATGCCCGCGCCTGTGCCTGCTTCCATCTTTGACCCGTCGGTATATACCTTTATTGTCGAGTTATTGATGGGTTCATTGGACGCCCACTCCTCTCTGGTGGAGTATTGGCAATTGAAGGGTCTCTCAAAGTCGGAGAATGGGAGCCTATAAATGCTCTCGACTTCTGATACTGCAAGGCTATTAAGCATACTTGCATGTCCTATGGTACCTGAGCGCCAGTCGCCAGATTTACTGATTCTCAGAGCACTTTTTGCGCCGATTGTTTGCATATAAAGGTTAAGTGGTAGCATGTGAAGAATCGTTTCCAGTCCAGCCTTTGGCGTAGAGCTGATTGCTCCAGTAAAGTCTCTGTATTTTTTGTCAATGCCTTAAGATTAATTTCTTTAAATGCTGCCTGCCACCAGACTACACCAGACTACGTAAGGATGGGTCTGACAATAGCGATGTACATCCATAGGATGGTCTTGGGGTTTGGTCCCCATTTCTTACCGACAATATTGGCGAAGATATAAAAAGCGCATGTAGCTTTTTTGACCCTTTAAATGACATTGAGTTTCCAATTTAGTTTTTCGTTAAGAATGATACCTAGGTATCTAGCACTGTCGGATAACGTCAGTGTGGATCTTTCAATAGCTGGAAGTCTAAATTGCGAAATGACTCTTTTATTAGTGAAAAGGACCAATTCGGTATTACTTGGGTTAACACCCAGTCCGCAGTACCTCACTTATGGTCGGGAGGAATTCGCCTCTTGCTATCAACACTACGTCGTCTGCTTAAGCAACTACCTTCACTCCCGAGTATCTGAGCTGTTCTAAAACTTCGTTAATAACAAGAACACAAAGCCGGGGCGAAATTACCCCTCCTTGCGGCGTGCCTCTAGAGGCAATGGCTTTAACAAGCTTGTCACCCATATTTGCATAGATTATTCTTTTATTGAGCAGGCTAACAATGGTTAGCAAAAACCATTAGTGTTGTGCGTGTTATTGCTCTTTCACGAGGGGACATAGTCTTATAGCTAATCCGAACGATGAAGATTGAAAAACATTTTTTGGCTGGTTATGTATATTGCCTGAGCAGTCTGTGACACTAGAGATGGTGGCGTGAAAATGAAAGTTTTTGTGTCCGGATGCGAAGGATGGGCCTTCTGTCTAGGAGTCAGCACAGGTATCTACTATGCTAGGTACACTATGTCACTTTAAAATCTCCAAAAATGCGGTAGAATGTTGAATTTAATTTTTGGCTTTTGTTTAGTCTAAGTCCATAAGTTCTCCTTTCGTAGGGTCAAACGGATCTGAAATCCCATTCATCGGACAAGTCCCTGGCCATATGAGCTGAGATATGAGCTTTTGCATGCACTCAACCACATCATCTACAGGGTATAACTCTACAGAAAGTAATGGAAAAACGTTATGTAACACAATTTTGAAGGTCAATTGCCCATTTTTTTCCTGAAAATAATTTAATTAATTCGTCGATTTGCTGTTTGGCACATTTTCGATTAACGATCAAAACCTTGGAGGTCGATTTTAAGCAAAAAACAAGGTTAATCGTAGATCTTAAACGATTACCTTTGGTAGTAGTTTTCGCTTCCTCACTTTAAAACATGTGGGTACAATTGAAAGGACGATGCCGGCCAGAGATTCTTCGTTCCTCAGTTAAATGTCATTGATGTGACAGCTTTGGTTGCAACAAGATGGCGCAACGTGCCACACGGAGTGCGACGCCATCAATTTTTTGCGGGAAATATTTTCTGACCGCATAATTTCGCGTATTGCACTTTTGAACTGGCCTCCACGATCCTGTGATCTCACACCTTTAAATTGCTTTCTTTGGGGATATGTGAAGGCACTAGTCTATGCCGATTAACTAGAGACGGTGGACGATTTGGAAGTCAACATTCGCCGTGTTATTGCTGATATACGGTCATAGTTGCTCGATAAAGTTGTCGCAAATTGGACATCACGATTGCGCTTCATTCGGGCTAGACAGGCAGCCGGGGGCGTAAACAGAATCAGACCCAAGCAGCGGCTGCAACAGCGCCCTACCATGTTCCAAAAAACCCCTCATATCTGGATGACATTGGGCAATCCCATGGACAACTTCAACAGTCGAAAATAGGAATGCAAGCCCCTTACTCTCTCAAATCTCAAATAAACGCCTCCGCGCAGGTGTGTCAATTCACTCCAGTCATTCTAACTGACACAGCTCACGTGAGTAACAAGTGTTAACACCACGACACCAGTAGGTTTGCTTTACTCCAAGATAACAACCCACAGTGCTCTCGCCCAACACCTGATAAGACTCGGCACATATTTCTCAGTATCGTTCGATCGACAACCGCTTTCCGCACCAATATTCACCGCATTCCTGCAAAGCAAAAAATCTCCAACACTCAGCGACGCATTTAAATGTGGAAGACTCAAGAAAAGTTCGCAAGCACCGCCCTTACCCCCGCCAATAGATTATCACATTCAGTGTCCTTGGCTCCACTGCCGAATACGTTATCGGTATCTCATGCCTCCAAAGCGAAATCAGTTCGCGTCGGTTTCTTATCACCCACTGCACCCTTACGATGGGTGCACGACTGGCATGGCGGCCCCAACAGAAGCCACGCCATCACAGTCTGACATGAGGCAGTCGCACAGCGATTACGCAACCAAAAGGTTGCCTTCTTTGGCGAATTGCGAAGGTCAACGAGAGAGGCATCCGAAAGAGGTATTGCGACGAATTGGGAAATAGATGTCCCGAACACGTGAACCGGATTATTATCCGTGAATTTGTAGAACGCAAAACGATGTTCCCCAGAGATACGTGTTCCCTTGTCGCAGAGAGGTGCGAGATCTGTGAGTGTTGTTCAATAGAACACCTGCCGCCTTACCTTTCGGCTTGCGTGTGTGTCCCATGCCATCGGGGGAGGCACTAACGTGATTGAATTCTGGGAACTCAACGGCTCTCAAGATTTGCATGTTTATTGGCGATGGAAGATACACTTATCTGTGTTTTTATCTAATTGGGCGACGTTTGACTTCTTGCAGCGTGGACATGATTCAAACTGGATTTTATTTTGATCAATGGAAAACGGTTGTCGTAGATGGAGAGTCTTAAGGTTGTTTGCGGGACAGGGACGTGCTGTGCGCGATTAAGCTGATTGATCTGCAAGTGAGAGCATTTTAAGTTGGACTGTCCAGCTTGTTGGTTTTGTCCAGTCTTGTTGGTCATGATTTGCTGATAGAGGCTTATCTTTGTTTGAAAACCTAAGGAAGTCGGTAGATCTTTGGTCATCAAGTCCACAGCACTGAACACACAGTCCACACTGAGCGGTTGAATGGGAGCTAAACACTTCTCTTAGCCCTTTATTACTGTTACGCTAGATCTCAAGTTGAATGTGTCGGTTTTGAAGCACGTCGTGGCAAAATTAGCAAAAAAAAAGCGACTAACTGGCAACTTGTTGATTTTTACTGACAAGTGTAGACAAGGGCCTAGTTTATTTTCCTTTCTGTTCCTGACTGCATAGATTGAGGGCAATTTCCACAAGTTCTTCTTCTAGATATTTTCACAGCACGCAAAACACGAGTAGTTTCTTTTTCTAAGAAGAGTCCATAGAAACCACCCTGCAGCGACATGTCTAAATTGAGAATAGAGACGCCTCACTGAGTTCGACTCTCATGTCGGCATCATTCAGATAACTTCCCATGACATTAATGAGATGAACCCGATGGTGGGTATTTTGGTATACTTTGGCAGTGGCAGTTCTCCACGACACGGCGGACCACCATCTATCCTTATCTCGTGCGAGTGGTGGAAGGCTTCAAATCTGCTCCATAAACGCAAACGACACAAACTTCGTCGCCGCTGACTGAGTTGATGGACTAGGTTAAGTCCATCTCGGACTCCAGCGCTATTATTCAGCCAACGTCAGTTGTGTCAAACACCAAAATAGAATTTATAGACTACAGTGTGGGGCCATCAACGATAACTTTTGCCCAAATGGAATGCTTAGCAGCGCACATTATCCCGTCGTAATTTATTCTATTCCAACACCAAATTCAACTAAATGTCACTTAAACTTCTTTCCTCTTCCTTGTGGGACGTAGAATGCACAACAAGGGAATCTTACTCCCTATCCCCTTAAATCCAAAGACAATTCTTCGGTTCCATTTTTTTGTCTGTCTATCCAACAGCCATGCGCTGTTCGATGGGAACGATATCGAGTGAGAGAATCCTCATTTACACCGATAGTCAAGCAGCAATTAACGCACTCGTTACCACCAATTATAAGATCTAGATTGGTAAGAGTCTGCCGTATGTCTCTCAATGAGATATCGCGACAATGCAGCGTTATGGTGTGCTGGGTACCTGGACATAGAGATATTCCAGGAAACTGTGAAGCAGACGAACTAGCCAGGAAGTGCACAATAATTACTAACCCCACCATTATCAATGTTTCTGTGCCGATAGACACCTTGAAAACCAAGATCTCAGAGCTGGCAATCAGCAGCGCTTGTGAGAGATGGAAAAATCTTAACACCTGCGTTTATGCGAGACAAAGATGGATCTTCGGAAAACCACATCCTCAGCCTTAACAGGAATAAATTGGGTAACCTAGTAGGAGTCCTCACAGGACATTGCGCTATGGGAAGACACGCCGCGGGACTAGGCCTGCCATACAACGACTTCTGCAGCAGGTGCATGGATGAAGAAGAGGACGAAACACCCTCGCATTTTCTCTGCAACTGTCCTGCAATCGTCTCCACAAGGAAAGAAACCCTAGGAGTTTTCTTCTTCAATGAACTAACCAACATAGCTGAAATAAGTGTTAAGAGAATCTGGATGTTCATCCAGAAATCAAGATGGTTTCAAGAGTAGCAGTTGGAAGCCGACTCAGTGGCATCACAATGGACCCTTTGGGTCTAAGTGAATCCTTCCTGTGAGGGAAGCCACCTTACCTACCAACACCGCATGAACGAATTGACCTTGAGCTATGCCTTTTTTCCAGTCACGACATTCCTGGCGGCATTCAGTTATCAAGACCAAGCCTTCTTGCGTCCGTGATTGCCGTCAGAGCGCTTGCTAATCCAGCGTATTCCCTAAAATGAGAGAGATAATCTTATCCGGTTACTTTTAGGTTATCAAAGCTACGTCCAAATGTCGATAAGATACGGTTTCGAGTTGGATGACGACCAGACAGGTGTTACCAGCAAGCAATTGGAATTTGGTCCCGAATGGGGACTTCGGTCGAAGGTAATGTCCGGCTCTTACGTTTTCTTATTACACTGGAATGTACTGTCTGGGATGACGATTCGGTTTGACGTATGTGATTGCAACAGAGATGTCAAATTCAGACCATGAACTGGATGACCGTCGTTATAGGTTAGGTTAGGGGGCTGCTAGTGAATTCTCCTGCACACTTAGACAATGTTGGTCCATTCTGATGCCCACAGTCAGACTGCAACCATTGATCGACAGTGACAGCTCCAGTGACAGCGCCGTTCATTTGATCCGAATGGCAAATGGTGTCTAGACCAGATTTGAAAAACCGGATAAAAGCGTATTAACTTTGTTTTCACTGGGATTCGAACCTCAGACCCCTCTAACCTAGGGCAGGCACTTAACCAACTGCGCCATCCAGTCGTCATGATCTTGTCCTAGTTGATATTGAAAAGACAAGGCTGCGTTTTGAACTTGATAGACTTTTGGAACCCTTTCACAATACAAGCAATTTTCAAGATCTTACATAATTGAAAGAGAGGACTTTGGTGGTTTACATAGTCGTCCTTTACTATTCAACGTTTGATGGGCAAATTCGGGTCGACCGGTTTATTGAACAGTCTGCCTAAAGCATCGTCGCTACTGTGAGACCATATCCTGAGAGAAGAATTCAGGGAACTAGGAAGAAGGAACCGGATAGAAACCTGGAACAACGCTCGTGGAATGAAGCAGGCCAAGAAACTTCTAGGGCAATATAACCGAAAGAGGTTCGAGACATGCATCAAAATGAGCAAGAACAACCTTCGTATCCTAACGGGGTACTGTAGACTCAGGGAGCATATAAGGAAACTAGGGGTATCAGAAGAAGGTCTCTGCAGATTTTGTGGAGAATTTAATGAAATTCCAGTACATATACTGGGATTTTGTGAGGCACTGGCCCACAAAAGAAAAAGAAGTCTGGGCAAGTACCTACTATCAGAAGAAGAAATGCAATCACGAGAACCATCTCTCATTCTCCGATTCCTGAAGGAAACTGGCTTAGAGAGAATACTCTAGAACAGATTTCTTCACCTATGCGCAATAGGAGTCCATTACCCTCAATACAACTCTGAAAAGAACTGTATTTGAGGGGAACTCGTAATTGTGCTAAGGTATTGAAAGGGGGCACAATAGATCTTAAATGGAGTTGCTATCGTTATGGGCTAACCGCTTGGAGACCTCGTGGCTAAATTTCCCATTTCCCAAAACTCGCCGTCTTAATTGACTGCACAGGGAGGGTATTAGGGTATTGGAGAGAGCGGTTTGCATAAGAGGGAGGGAATTCCTTTTTTATTTTCCATACAGATGACCGGTACTGTCAGGGAGTTCCACACCACACTTTATCGACTTCATTGCGGTGTGTACCAAAATAATCGACTATTCCCTGTATAAATTCTACAATCTGACGAGTCAGGTCACATGCTTCTTCAAAGAGAAACAGCGCCTCTACCTTCATAGAGCTCACGAAATTGCGGGACAATGGGACAGAGTAAAACGTGCGTGAATTGAAAGGCATATTTTCCGTGTACTAGATTGATTTAGGAAAGCAGCACCATGCCACGATAAGGCTAATCAATAGAGTCCGACCGAACATTCGGCTTCGGCCACCTTCGGCTATAAATATCACCTTTGGCAAAACATTCGGATTCGGCCAAATGAGGCCGAAAGCAACTTGCAAAATATGTTCCAAATAGAGTCCAACTGAACATTCGGCTTCGGTCGAAAAACTGGACTTCGGTCTGACTCTACTAATCAATCAAACAATCACGAATGTCACCTTAATGTACAGACTACCATAACCTTGACGGCAAAAGATTTCCCGGACTCTGTTGACAACCACAATTTTAAGACAGTTTAAGAGGACTTCCGGTGTAAATTCAGCCACAAAATATCAAATCAAAAACAATGTACTGAGCTTTTCTTAATTTTATGCACAGATGCCTTGTGAAGGAGAACATTCAATTGGGATCCTACGACTGTACAAGGATTCAAGTTTTGTCCAGAAGAAGAAATGGATTACGGTCAGTTCTCTTCACTCCGTCAGCTAGTCAGTCTTCAGATGATCTGTGATGAATGCTTCATCTTTTACGACGTTAATTATCCTGGTTAGCAACCAATGCTGTCTGATTTCACAGAGGGTATTTGGATTTGATGGCTCAAATGGCTCTTAAAATTTTTGTGCGTAAAGATATTACATAACTGAGCTATCAAAACAGCGCAACAAAGACAGTTACCCGAATCAACCACGTCTCAAGAGCCGATGATGTGGTTTCAACTTACTCGACCGCAGTAAGTGGGCAATAAAAATCGAATAGTTCCTCGAACTCGGTGATAAATATTAAAGAAAGAGATAGGGCGGATAGATTAGTGGCTCTACGACTCAAGGTCAACACAACAAGTCTCACAAAAAGGGTCAACGCACCTAACATGGGATGATGCGGGAGTCACATCAATCAACGAATTTTAGTAGCCGCGGGTTGTAAAATAAGACTGTCGTCCTCAGTCAACTGAACTCGATAGATGCGAACGTGTTTTATTACTCCGGGCAACTAACAAGAGAACGTTCAGAAAGAAGATATATTCCCAATGAATTGGTTGTCCCCAGGAAATCTGGAAATCTGCCTCAACAAACGGAGATGAGTAAAAAATCAAGAAATAAACAAAATATGAGACACATCGAGGGACTGATATCGAGCGAAAAACTCATTAAAGACCGAGAGCATCGCGATGCACGTCAGAGCTCAAAGATCGTCACAAACCATGAGTCCTTATTTGACCAACAAAAAACTTCAAATCGTTAGCCCTTTGGTATCAAATAATTTTTGTAAAATACTTTCGTGTCTCTCGAATGGAACACATCCCACGGTGAAAAATAAACAAAAAAAATACAAAAACATGTTTCCGTTCCAGTCACAAAGCGGAATATCACTCCAGTTTCCAATTGGATGTTTCCGAACTCGAACAATTCACACCGTCCACAACAATGCCTTGGACAAAGAAGTCTAACACAATTTCTAATACGATGGCCATTGTACTCCGGTTCTTTGTCAGACCTTGTACCGAGTCCGAGCACACAAAGTGCCATCCACAACAGCAAGCACAACAGATCGATTGTACAGAGAAGCAACTATACAGCATTTCATCATACGTACATCAAATTTCAAGGTTATTGCCACGGAAAGGACATGGCGGATGGCATGTGTGCGAGGCAGAGCCAGAGCATCACAGTGACTCACCTGGAAGAGAACTGCATTCACCCGTGTTCCCCTTTCTTTCGTTTTCCCGACACCGATGGTTGGTAATCCAAACTGCTTGTGAAATTCCGGTGAATCAGCGGTGAACTGTATCTCGCATCACACCAAAGCAGGAACCAATGTCACCTTCACTCAAACTCTCTGAATTTTCACCTCAAATTCATGTATGCACACCGCACCGTCGGTCGGTTGGTTGGTTAGTTTGGTTTGTTGGTCGGTCTGTTCACTTCAGATGAGAACGCGCGGCCTTCAGTCGTCCGCGTTGGGTTGGTTGGATGTTTGCTTCACTTGGTTCTTCTTTCTTTTGCTCCTCTGCCGTGTTGGATACCTACGCACAAGAACAAGAACCACCACCATCAGCAGCGACAGCGACAGCGGCAGCACCAGAGTTTATTGACATTTGCCGATTCCTATTGCCAAAGTAAATACCACGCACACACACTTGCTGCAGGAGGAGAATGAAACAGAAACACTGTACACGGCGTTCCCTATGTACACCACCACTACACATGGCCTCGACTCGCAACTCAGCACTCCACACTTCACTCTGCACTACCTTCACTCCACACTCCCTTCACCCTATCCACACACTCGGCTATCGCCGCGTATAATAGAACACCAAGAAGTGTTATTGTTCGCCTCTCTGTCTAACACATATAATCACCCCGTTCTGGCGTCAGCAAAAACAAGTTTTTCTCTCCTTCCAAGGTACGCATCCTTGAGCAAGATTTCCTCTAAAGCCTGTCCACTTTCGAGCGACTTTCGGAGGCGTATTCAATACTTTTCCAATCGACGAACGATCTCAGAACCGATTTACGTTGATTGAGCAACCATTTACCACAAAGTGCCCACGAACTACCGAATGACCTTTCTGAGGGGAAGCGAGATAGCGCAAGCACCTGAATCCACTTGTTCTATGTGTCGGAGCCGATTCACCGTCTCACTCGCGCGGCGCACAAGGTTCTTTCGGACCACTTGATCGTATTGATGGTGCTCCCAAAATTTATTTCACCCCCACTTTCATCCAATTTTGATTGATTCTCGCAATGATATCGATTGTAGTTGTGGCGGAGCACTAATTGAAAGACAAACGCGCAGTAAGTTGGAATTTTGAGAACGAAAATAAAAGAACTACCGAAGGAACTTTCTTGCAACACATTACACTTCGGCAACTACTCAATTTCAACTGAAACGAAACAAAGAATTCGACGAAAAGGTGGATGCAAACTGGAAACACATTGGCATTGGAGAACGGTGTTTTGACAGCCGACTAGATGAAGTGGATTGTATTCATGATTGCAGGTGTAATGCGTTGCCAAGTGGATAGAATAAGTGGGCTCCCAATTGGGAACTGATTGGATGATATATTCCACTTTAGCTTTGAGACATCAGATGGCAGCATTTATTGTGGGGATTTGGCTATTTCAAGGGAGGATGCAGATGCAATAGTTTATAGTGATGTGGATGCGTTTCAGCTCCCGCCCGAAGAGTCTTCGACTCTGAGCCTGTGGGACAACGCAACAGAGGAAGCCCACGTACAAAATGGGGCACACAAGTCGAGGGGGAAATCGGCCGGCTTGGTGTGCGAAACTGGAGACAGCTGGCGAAGATCGTGCTGGCTGGAGAGGCATGTTGAGCGAGGTCCAGGTCCACCTCGGACTGTAGCGCCCTAAGAAGAAGAAGAATGCGTTTCAGAAAAGTCAACCGTTTATAGATTTTCGTGCAGATATTAGGCTTTAAGACTACAAGTAAATTAAAGGTCACGTCAAGAAGCTTCATTGAACTATTTGAAGCACTAAAAGTTGGAAATATGCGTCATTTGATCGTGGCACTTCACTCTTCACTCCATCAAATCCTATCAATTCCACTCAACTGCGAGCTTCGTTGCATGCGCTTCCACCTTAACTAATTTTAATTCTGTTAACACCCCATCCACACATATCTTCGCATCAGTGGAATCTATTCGTCATATGACAGCGAAACGTCACATTCTGTCTGTGTTTTGAAATTTTTCACCCCCATAGTCGAAGTGAAGTTTTTGTTGTGCTCAGCCGAACGTTGTTTATCCAAAAGTGCTCCCGTCTTCTTTATTCGCGATACTCGTACATCATCAGAAAACACTTTCGCACATTTCCGTGTAAGGCAATATTTGCCACATTTCCCTCGCGAAATCGTCCAACTAAAACCTAATTCCAATTTCATAGCTCCATCACCGGGGCTGGGTGATTCTAATTAAACTTAATTAACTCTGCAAAAAGAAAAAAACAGGCAAGAAAATTAACCAACACCTCGAATCACAATCAAACAAGGGTCCATTCGGCAGCAGGCTGTTTCAATTTTATGAGAACAATAGCAGCAGCGAGAGTATTTCCAGCGACAACATGACGAATATGCGTCCACCGAACAAGACCATTCTCCTGAAGGTGGTCATCCTGGGCGACGGAGGTGTCGGCAAGAGTTGCCTCATGAATCGATTCGTCTCCAATCGCTACGAGGAGAACAATTTCCATACGATCGGAGTGGAATTTATGAACAAAGACATCGAAGTCGATGGCGAGAAATACACGTTGCAGGTTGGTGGGAAGGCTTGACCTTTATTCACTTGAAGGTAAATGTGAGATGTGATGGGGGTGCGAATGTTTTCATTTGCAGATATGGGACACAGCTGGACAGGAGCGCTTTCGGGCATTGAGGACGCCATTCTATCGGGGCTCGGATGTGTGCTTGTTGTGCTACGCAGTCAATGATCGGGACAGCTTCAGGGGATTGAAGTTGTGGCGTGACGAGTTCCTACGCTACGCAGATGTGAAGGCTGAGAAGTTTCCGTTTATTGTTGTGGGAAATAAGGTAATTTTATGCGGCTAACAATAGGACTGACGTCATCAGAGTGTTCCGAACCAATTGAACTTGTAGTGCTATCGCCAATCGGTTTGTTTTTCATCCACGCCGACACGGGAATCGTGGTGTTTCGATGAGGATTAGAGGCATTTTTGCGACTTCTGAGTGATCGTTGTTTTGCCGGGGAGCTTTGTGTGAACTTCATAGCTTGTGTACACGATTTTCTTTTCGAACACGGTCGGCGTATGCATGCCGAGTGGTGCCGACATTGTTTTGTTGGTTTAGGTGGGAGCTTGAGAAATGACTGTTGCCTCCTTGACGCCGTGTTGGCCTCTCGAAAACATATCTAATCTCTATTTGTACATGTGTTTTGTTGTGAGTCGCAGATTGTCTGGTTAAAGTTTAGAGGCGATAACGCTTTGCGGATTTTTTTATTGTTAGCCTCTAATCAAGCTAATGGTTCTAATGAACAGAAATTAAAATCTAAACCTCAAGTTGGTTGGTAGATTGTTCGATCTAATCGGTTAAGTTTTGAAATGTCATTTACTGGGGGATCCGCAAGAAAGACCGTGTGTTGGAAGTGACAAAAGATGTTCGGTTTGTGAGAGGCGTATGGAATATTTGAGCAGGTGGTGTCTGATTACACAGCAGTTGCGTATTGTAACATGAATTATGACAAGTTTAGAGACGTGATGATGCTGAGTATGTAAATGTCATTCAACTGGGTGTCAAATAGAAGATTTTTTACACGTCTGCGGTCAGCTCGAGGATAATTTGTGCCTCGGCAAACAAATCTCTGCACTCATCACAAAGTCTTGATAGCTGTTCCCTGTTTCGTGCATCAGCATGTTTTACGGATATCTCAGATTGTTGAAGGATCTGACTTTTCCATAGTCTACATGACCTATCTGTCTAAGAACCGAATAATTCCTTTATTCGTCATCAACACTTATTGAGAAAAGATCGCACAAAGGACAGAATACTCGCAGCAACCAATGATTTCCATATTAGCTTATATCATTGTGCACGCCTCAGGTTGTGTACAAACCAAGTTGGCCTTTCAAGATGCAGGTGCAGGAATAATATTTGATTGCCTCTTGTAAAGGGTGATTCTTGTAGACACTGCGGAGAATTAAAGCAGACCATGGAACACCTACTAGTCGAGTGGCCAATCTGACACCAAGCAGATGTAAAATAACCAGCAGATTCACATTAACAGGAACAGACTACCAGGACATTCCATCCAAAGAGATCATAAAATGTCTCAAGGTAGCTCTGAAGTCCTAGAGAAACAAAAGGGGGCACAATAGATCGCAGTGCTATGTAACTATACAGTCACTCCCCATTCTCTTCAATTCAATTCAAAGGGTGATTCTTTGTATGGTCTTTGCGACGATGTTATTCGTTATTTTTTACCCGCCCGAACTTATAACTTCCCACTTGTAATATTCCACATCTTCATTGGTGGACATTGGAATTTGATGGCAGCATCTACTTAGTTTTGTTTGTTAGCAGGCAAATCAAATGAACCCATTGCGGCTCAAAATCATCGATCGCTTCAAATGATGTCTCACTAGAGTTCCTCCAAACACGCCAGTGGTTTCCGCGGTTGCAAAACATCCCAGAATAAGACTGATTTGGCGGCTATTCATTAGACCCTGATGCACGCTGTCACAGGCGGTCTAAGAATCGACGACGCTGTGAGAATACTTAAAAATGCGGTCCACATGATACATTTCCCTATCTTAAGACCGCATTGATAAAAGCCCATTTGATTGTTGCAGATATTCATATTTACTGGCTGTGAAGGTCTTGTATGCGTTGTTAAAGAGACTTTTTTTTTATTGTTTGCGCAATGGATGTAGAATCTTCGAAATATACTAGTAACCCGTGCTACTAGCGTGCACGAATTGAAGGATATCATTCCTCTGTTCATCGCGTACTGTCAAAATCGGTTAATAACGACCTTCAAGGGACCAACAAAATTGGTAGTTGTAAGCGATATGTCGTTGTAAACGATTTGTTATGCTTTTGGATTACATATAATGGAGCTCAGGCGGGACCTAAGAAATTTCTCGTTATAGCCGCTAGGTCGTTATAACCGATGTCATTGTAAGCGATTTTGACTGTACCAAACCACATCGCTGCCCTCATCCGCCACTCTCCCAGCGGAACTGCAGTTAGGTATTACATTACTAAGCTTACTTACTTACTTAAGGTGGGGCTACAGTCCGGGGTGAACCTGGGCCTCAACCAACAAGCGTCTGCAGCCAGCTCGATTTTTAGCTAGCTGCCTCCAGTTTCGCACGCACAGTTGGTTGAGGTCCCTTTCCACTTGCGTGCGCCACCTGAGTCGCGGTCTTCCTCTACTGCGCCGTCCCTCGGGGTGGATTTGAAAACTTTCCGGGCCGGAGCATTGGTTTCCATTCGCTCTACATGACCTAACCGTCTCAATCGTTGGATCTTCACCCTTCTGGCTAAGTCGATGTCGCTGAACAGCTCGTACAGTTCGTTGTTATATCGTCTCCTCCACTCACCCTCTATGCAGACGGGACCGAAAATCACCCAAAGTATTTT
This sequence comes from Myathropa florea, assembly GCA_930367185.1. NCBI lineage: Eukaryota > Metazoa > Arthropoda > Insecta > Diptera > Syrphidae > Myathropa > Myathropa florea. The sequence continues at coordinate 14,350,298 of OV884005.1, forward strand.
CCTCTCAAAGCAGCCAAGAGCAACCTCATCCGCTTTCGACAAAGTCCATGCTTCTGCGCCATATAGCAGGACTGGAATGATTAAGATCTTGTACAGGGTTACCTTGGTTTTTCGAGAGAGGGCTTTGTTTATCAATTGCTTTCTTAGCCCAAAGAAGCAGCGATTAGCAAGAGTTATTTTTCTTTTGATTTCAGCGCTGGTGTCATTGCCTGAGTTGATAGCGGTTCCTAGGTAGACAAAGTCTTTGACTGACTCAACGTTATATCCGTCTGCTGTGACATTCGGTCCGAGACGTAGGTGTTGGTAGTCCTTTCTGTTTGACAGCATATACTTGCTCTTGCCCTCATTTACCGTTAAACCCATCTTCGCGACCTCCATAGCAATACTCACAAAACCGCCATTGACATCCCGCTGTGTTATCCCGATTATGTCAATATCGTCGGCATATGCCAATAGTTGTGGGCGCCGTGGCCGTGTGGGTTCGTGCGTCGACCCATGCGCATTAGACTTTCACAGTCTAGGTTCGAAACCAAGTTCAGACAAACAATTTTTCAAAAAAAAAAAATTGTTCGCGGCCCCACCTCTTTCGAGTCACTGACAATGCTCAAAGAGTATAACTGTCTAGGAAAAGCTTCTCAATCTCGCCGTTCGGAGTCGGCATTAAACTGTAGGTCCCCTCCACTCGTGACAGAACAATAGCACGCACAACACGAGTTGGTTGGCGAGAAGCTAGGCCCAGGTCCACCTCGGACTGTAGCGCCGCCATTATTATTATTATTATGCCAATAGTTGGACAGACTTCTGAAAGATTGTGCCTCTGGTGTTGGCGTGCGAGTTTTGCGCAATTCTTTTAAGAATGATGTTGAAGAAGTCGCATGACAGCGCGTCGCCTTGTCTGAATCCTTTTTTGACATCAAAGGTCTCGGTTAGGTCTTTACCGACATTGATGGAGCAGTGTGCATTCTCCGTCGTCATCCTACACAAACGGACGAGTTTGGTAGGGATGCCAAAACTAGACATTGCTCTGTATAGCTCGTCTCTATAGATGCTGTCATACGTGGCCTTGAAATCGATGAAAAGGTGGTGGGTATCGATTTGCTGTTCCTGGGTTTTTTCCAAGATCTGCCGCAGTGTGAATATTTGGTCGATGGTGGATTTTCCTGGCCTAAAGCCACACTGGTATGGACCGACCAGGATGTTGACGAATGGCCTTAGGCGTTCACACAACACGGCAGATAAGATCTTATAGGCAATGTTCAGAAGACTGATGCCTCTATAGTGGGCGCATTTTAGAGGTTCTCCTTTTTTGTGGATCGGGCAAACAATGAGGAGGTTCCATTCATCGGGCATGCTTTCTTCCGACCATATTAAACAGATGAGTTGGTGCATGCTCCTTACCAAGTCATCGCCTGCTGCTTTGAAAAGCTCAGCCGCTAGGCTGTCAGCTCCAGCAGCTTTGTTTACCTTTTTTACTAAGTTGTTTGGTAATAATGCGCTCTTCAGAGAGTCATCTTCTTGTCCACTTGGGTCTTCTCTGTGTTTGTGCTCCGTAGTTTTACTTGTACACCTAGGTGATACGCACAGATTTCACTTCATTTAAATCAGGTTTTTTGGACTGTCCGCCTATCCTCAGCAAAGCGACTACACTAAAAGACCGCATGTTTCGCATCTTCTTCCGTGTTTGCACATTACGGAGAAAATGGGGAACTAACGGGTCCACATTTGTGTAAATACTTTGGATAAGCTCTATGACCGGACAAGAATTGACTAAGATCGCAGTCGTATTTTCTCATCTATCTCTATCGGGAAGTAGGTTATGTGTCCATCTTCCTTTTGAAGAGTTATTTCAACTAGCCTGCCACAGGCCTATTTCTTTTTCTCGCATCTTATACGATATCGACTACGGTACACTCTTCTCTTTTCGTCTACCAGCATGTCGATGCGTAGGATTCCGGCTATAACACACACTCGTCTGAGATTGTCGCGCTACCGCTAATTGCCCTTATTACACAGAGCCCATGCTCTGATTTCAGCATACTTTTGTTTCCTTCTACTGCAAGTTTCTCCGTAAATGTTAAGGATAATTATCCGCCAGTTTTTGAAGAGTATGGATTATGCAAATGCTTTTAAGAAGATAATAGTATATTCGTAAACTTGCTGTTCTTTGCAGAGGTAATCTCAGTCATGGCGGGATCCATCGTTCCCTGCGATCAGTTGCTAACCGGGAAATGATAAACACACCAAGTAAGTTTAGGTCCCTTCCACTTGTGTGCGTAGTGGACGACGGATTGTGTTAATCGTGGATGTCCTCTGTTGCTTTACTCCACACAGTTCGTAGTTGAATCTACTCAAATTGCCATCAAAGCAAACATGACCAAATATCGCTCGGTATATCAAGTTGTTGATGAAAAGTTTCAGGTGTTTACACAAAATAGCAGAGAAGATTTTGTATGCGATGTTAAGGAGACTGATCTCTCAATAATTGGCGCAGTTAAAGCGGTCAATACCTTGTGGGTTGGGCAAACGATACTGAGATTTCACTCCGCGGGCATGCTTTCCTCCGACCATATCTTACACTTACACATTGAGCTGGTGCATGCGCCCAACCAGATCATCTCCAGCTGTTTTAAACATTTCAGCAGGCAGACTATCGGCACCAGCAGCTTTGTTAGACTTTAGTCTCGATATCGCTATTTTGACTTCGTCTAGATCAGGGGACGAAATTCTCTTCTATCATCGTCCGTTGTGTTGAGTGGAACATTCTGCCTGACATCTGTATTTGTGTCTTCATCGCTGCTGATGATGATTCTTCTTTGCTGCTGATGATGACTCTTCTTCTTTCTGTACTGTAAAGCCGAAGTAATGCAGCTGTCCACTTCTGACATGTTACATCTATTCAGTCAGTAGGAGATGAGAGAACCGCACATAACTCAGATTTGCTACAGTTATGTCAAAGTGCTCCACAATGGCTTAGAAAGAGGAGATCCGTCTCATCATCATCAACATCATTTTCCGTGGCATGCATGTTTCACTGAAAGGGTCGCGGGAGCAATGCATGCACGCGAGATCTCCCGGTCACTCGATCCTCCGGCATCGACACTAACTCATCAGGAGCTATGCTCAAGCGCAACCAGGTGAGTTTTTGGACTTGGTCCAACCATCTCGTCCTGGGTCTACCAAGCGGTTGCCTACCTGATGCAATCGCATTCATGGCACTCGTCGGAAGTCGTGATGATGGGAACATTCGTTTCGCGTGACCAAACCATCGAGCTATAGCCCTTTCCGTTTGAAGAAGCAGCTGCCCTACATTGAGTTCATCGTGTACTGCCTTGTTTCTCACCCTATCCCGGCGAGTAATTCCCACAACAGCACGAAGAAATCTCATCTCGGCAGCTTGTATTCGCGATCTTGTTCTTTCGGTCATTACCAAAATTTCAGATCAGTCTTCAAGATTCAAATTAAATCAAAGTACAGGGTATTTACTTCGCTACTATTCGAAAACTGTGAAGTAATTCTTTTTCTGCGTGTGCTCTCTCGAGTCATAAACTGTTGAAGATATTATGTTTCTCGACGCGTCGTTGTGATCTGTTCCATCTGTAAGATGTAAGGACTCAACGACTTACTTGATCGTATCATCTCAATCAAGTGTTTGGAGTGAACGTTAGACGACTGGATGACGCAGTTGGTTAAGTGCCTGCCCTAAGTGAGAGGGGTCCCAGGATAGAATCCCAGTGAAAGAATAGTTAATACGCTAAGTGTGCTGGTGAATTCACTAGCAGCCCTTGACCTAACCTGAACTTAACCTTCGGATGAACGTTGGTAGACAAATCACACCTTGTTCAATTGCAATGATCGGCACATAATGCAGGGAATTTACCGATGAAATGCTTTGATTTCATAATCACCCTTAAATTTATGTACTTTCAGAACGACATGGATGAACAAAGCCGACAAGTCTCTCCAGAGGAAGTTAAACAATGGTGCGATGAATTTCAAATCGCCAGCCTGATCGAAACATCATCCAAAACCGCAACGAATGTCACCGAAGCCTTCATCATGGCCGTTCGTCACTGGCAGAAGTTGGAAAAAGCAACAGAACGTGAGATGCGTCAGCACGGTGACACAATCGACCTGACACGAGCCATTCGACTCCCGACAAGTCGCTTCTGCTGCAGCTCAGCGGTCCTCGGCGAAGCGGAGAACGGATCATCAGCCACCAACTCGCCAAGGGCGAGGCAACGAACTAATAATCAGTAGTAGAACGATGATAGGTGCAGAATGAATATTTTGTAAGCAGCATTTGTTTGTACGTTCAGGAGAGATGTGAAGGACGAATGATTCCAGTGAATTGAGAATGAATTGTTGATGATAAACTCTTGAAAATATTTCCGTAGATTAGGACTCCAAATATTATTCCGTATTTTTTACTATTTAACCCCCTCACCCTCACCACAGTATATATATATGGACACACTCATATGCAATCGAATGCTTAGCAAATCGGTTGGTTAAACTAGACTCAAGTTTGATTTGGTTACTTGCGTCGCAGCTAATGAAGCTAATGCGGCTAATTGGCGTTTATTTTCTTTAGTGTTTTCTTTTTTGTATCGTGCCTTTTGTGTTTCTAAAACAAGTTGCCTTCGTTAGAATTTACTTTTCTGTGCTGAATGGTGAAATACGTTAACCATAGAAGTGACGCACAAAGAAATCCAACTCCACAAGTCACATTTGCGCACCAAAGTCTATTACTTGCTATAGGAAACTAAATGAATTTCATAGACACTGTGAAGAGCATTTTATTGTCTGCTGTTGGATAGGATGTGGATGCCGTGTGAGCAGTTTTGGGGGTTTAATTAAGTGGAAAAATGCTGTCTAGTTAGACCCTATTGCTCGTAAAAGGGATTTGATCTTGATTCATCTGCGCTTTCCTCCAAAGATCCGATGTCCTGTGTGTAGCAACTTGTGCCAGAATCAGTCAATTTCTGCTGAAAACGTTTTACAAATCAAATCCTTGTAAGCCGCATGTCTCATCGTCATCATAATTTTCAGTGATCCGCATGTTCCACTAAAGGGGTCGCGGGAGAAATGCACGCACAAAAGATCTCCAGGCCACTCGATCCTCCGCCATCGACTCTATCTCATCAGGAGCTATGCCCAAGCGCAACCAAGCGAGTTTTTGGACTTGGTCCAACCATCTCGTCCTGGGTGTGCCAAGCGGTCGCCTACCTGATGGAATCGCATTCAAGGAACGTCTCGGAAGTCGTGATGATGGGGACATTTGTGCCACGTGACCAAACCATCGAAGTACAGCCCTATCCGTACGAAGAAGCAGCTGCTCAACGCTGAGTTCCTCGCGCACTGCCGTGTTTTTCCCATCCTGGATTCGACCATAGCTCTAGAACTCGCCTCCAACACCTTAGCGTAGACTTTACCCGGGAAACTTTAAAGAGATATGCCCCTGTAGTTGGAGCACTCTTTTTTGTCCCCCTTTTTGAAGAGAGGGACAATCACCCCAGTCTGCTAATCGCCAGGTGTCTCACCGCGTTCCCAAGCCACTTTAATGACACGAGAGAGCCAGAACACTCCCTCTTTACCCATAGCCTTAAGCATTTCTGGCCGGATTTCATCCACACCGGCGGATTTGCCAACTTTTAGCGATTCAATCGCCAAAATGACTTCCTCCACCGTTGGACTATTCTCCGCCCTACTCAAGACTACAGGTCTGTCACCCTCAGTGCCCTGTTCGGGATTGAGCAGCTCCGAAAAGTGCTCGCTCCATCTGCGCAAGATGTCCACCTCATTGGAAAGCAACACGCCATCTTTGGATTTGACTCCTTCGATGGTGTTGAATTTCCTTCCTCTGAGCCGGCGAATGGTTTGCCAGAACACCTTTTTCGCAGATCTATGGTCGCTTTCCAACTTCTCGCCGAACTCCTTCCAAGTCTGCTCTTTAGCTGCTCACACAGCCAATTTGCAAGTTCTTCGCGCCTCAGTGTACCGGTCATGAGAATCAGAGTTCCCCAAGAGAATCCAGTCTCTGTAGGTCTTCTTCTTCTCCCTGATGGCTTCTTGAACTCCGGGTGTTTTAAACCACGCAGTTCTTTTTTCACCACCAGCCGCCACACCAAGCCGCTTCACCCCACAAAGTTCACGTGCAGAAGCAACAGATGTTGAAAACAGTCGCCATTCATCCTCTACATGCGATGGCCGTGCAAAATGTTGCTGCACCTCACTGTTCTGTAGTTTCTCCCACCGTATGCATGTAACCACTCTTTGTTTCCGCCTTGGCAGAAGAGGTACTTTATCAGTAAGATACAGCGTACACAACACCAACTGATGATCAGTTGACAGTTCAGCCCCTCTCAACACACGAACGTCACAAACCATCCGTTTCACACGCGATGGTGCCACAAAGAAATCTATCAACGATTTCTGTTGAAGACTCCGACGGTATCATGTGTTCTTATGGATGTCTTTGTGTGGAAAGAAGGTGTTCATAATGGACATGCCATTTGCACAGCAAAAATCCAACATCTTCTCTCCGTTCATGTTTTGATGAGGATCTCCGTTTCTTCCAATCACACTCCCCCATGTTGTTACATCCACACCCACGTGAGCATTGAAGTCACCCATCAGGATAAAGGAATCCATCTCAGCCACCCTGTCAAGGGCAGCATCAACTTCATCCAGGAAAGCCGCATACTCTGACTCTAGATTCGGTGCATACACCTGCACTAGAGCCAAAGTTGATCTTTCAAGCTTGAGCTTTAAGATCCCGACTCTCCCTCCTAACGGTATCCACTCCAATACCCTGTCTGCCAGCCTGGGACTTGTGAGTATCCCCACTCCCGCCTGTGTAGACATTTGGGGTGTCACTCCCGACAGGAAGAGTTTCCACCCGTCCGAAAAATCCAAAGTTCTAGATCCTCTTTGCTTGGACGAAGAAATGCCTACGATAACCGATATCTGGCAGCTTCCCCAACTAGCTCGAGATCCTTTCCTGTGAGCGATGAGACGTTCCATGTGCATATCCTAAGACGATGCCGTTGTCCGTTGCCTTTTAACCCTCGCACGCGCTGGTTAGTGCATGGCGTGATCCCCCTCCCACCCCCGTAGTGGCTCACGAGGCCACTGCCGGGTTGCTCGTAACTGCTTCGGGCAGAGCCCGACCGGCTGCCGAGCGGGACAGGACGGCCACCAGACGCTCGCATACTACCATCATTCAGGCCTGGCTCCGAATGGGTCCCTGGCACACCAGGGTAGGCGGTATCGTTCTTTTCGTCATCTGAAGGGGTTGCGCTTCGTTAGCCAGGATTGCGGCATGCAATATGCACACCACAAACCTGTTGCCCGCCCCCCACCACGAGGAGGTCAGCTGCCGGGGGGCGAACTTATTTGATTTTAGCAAAAATGCGAGGTCATAGAGAATATCCAGCCAATTCCATTCTCATCGGACATTGAGCAACTTACAAGTTCATCAAAATGTCACTGAAAATCACTGCAACAGGCTTAATAAATTAATCCACTTAACCCCTCGACCCTCCCAGACTGGCACACGTTGTTCACATGAAATCCACGTTCTCCACTTTACGAATCAACAACAAACAGCTAACTCTTGTGTAATTATATATTTCAGTTAATATTAAGCGAAACCAATAAACGAGGAAAGGATGAAGCGATCAAATGGTGCATTTGATGAGTGAAATGAGAGCATTTCCTTTATATGATATACTGTACGCATTTCAGTGCTATATTGTATTTATGTATTTTATTTAAAACTCACATATTTTCTACTAATATTTGAAAGGAATATACAAATACGATGTGTTGTATTTTATGTTTATTTTTTTAAAATAAAAAACCAAACAATTATTGAATGTACACGACCTCTTGGTGATTTTCCTTAAACAGTTTGGTTTAGATTTCACAGCGAAGCGGTCATTAATCAAGTCTTGGATGGTAAAGCGATCGCGGAGAGTTAGGTAAGGTGACTGGGTACAGACTAACAGTCGCAGTTAAACAACAGAACTATCAATGCAGACATCAGACACGGCTCTATAAAGAAAGTGACAATACAGGCACACCATGCGGCGGAGTTTTCGCCCTTCTACCCCCTCTAAAAGTTAACAATATCCATAAAATGTTCATGGAGAAAAGCCCAATGATCATAGCATATGGTAGGTAGGTAGGTAGGTGATAGGGTGCCCTTGCGACCGGGTCGCGGCTCACTGAGACCAACAGTTGGGTTCATTGTGCCCTATGTGTGGGAGGTGTACCCCGTGAGACCTACACTTTTGCTGCTTATTACAACCACCCAGATTGTTGTATATATCTCAGGAGGTGCCTCAGCTCTATTTTTTTTCAGATCCTCCAGCTCGTCGAAGAAGTTACTGCCTAGTGTTAGCAGTCTCCTTCCCCGTAGGGCCGGACAATCGCATAGTAGGTGACGAACGCACTCTATTTCCTCCTTGTCCTTACAACTTCATAGCATATGCAGATGATCTAGTTGTCCTGATAAAAGGGAAAGGAGGCAAAACACAACCGTCTGGGAATAAACCCCTATAAACCCTGCATAAACAGGAATCATGTAGCATCCTAATATGTTCAGTGTCTACCAAGCAGAAATTCTGTCTATTAAAAAAGCAGCCAAATGCATACAAGAAACCGTCAGTAGGATCCTGTACAATGAAATCAAAGGCAGTTATGAATTGCCGCGACTCAGTAAGGTCCATCAGTCATCACAAAGTCAAACTCAGCTGAATCCCGGGTCACAGCTTAAACGCAGAGAGCGAGAGAGCAGACGGATTGGTTGGACGCGGGTCTGAAATGGGCATCAGTGAGGCGCATACGTCATTGCGGCCACCGATTAGTGCATTGTACACGATCATAATAGAAAATGAAGCCAACTTATCTTGGCTTGTGAGGAATGACTGTCACACGACAAGATCAACGTGTCCAGAGCTTAATAAGGGTAAAACAAAGAAGCTGCTGACGTTGGAAAGAAACTCGATCCATCTGCTCGTCGGAGTCAGAACAATGCTTCGAAAATGAAATGCGAAGTTCACCTAATTCTGTAGAAGTTGTGGTGATGAGGAAGAGACCGAAACGATCCAACATCTGCTGTGCCACTGCCCAGTTCTTAAGAACCGGCGCTAAGTTTCGCTGGGCAAACGATTCTTCACAAAGACTGCAGACTCAACGAACGCAGATTTATCTCCTAAGATTTACAACAAAGAGCACGGAGTGGTTTCAACCATCACGTGATAGGATAGGTTTGTAAAATTTGTTTACCACAAGGAGGAAGAACTCAAGGAATTCACCACTTGCACTTCCCTATCACACATGTTGACGGTTTGAAGAAACAACACGAAATGAATGTTCTACAAATGTTTTCGCCGTGTAGGGGATAACGCAAACGAGCATTTTTTTTTGCCAGAGTTGTCCGGCAGCATTGCTCGCCTCTGCTGCTGCCTCTTCGGCTGTGGCTTCAAAATTTTATGCCTTTTTATATTAAAGTTTTCGTCGCTGCCATTTTCACTCGGAATCAGCGACAGCTCCGTCTCTATTATTACTCAATTCTTAAGAAATTATTGTAATGATCTTAATTTATTCTTATTATTTCAAAAATGTTATTTTTGTTCCCTTTTTTCTGAAATTCTTGATTTTTGATGTTTTTCTTTTTCCTTTTTTTTGATTTTTGATTTAATGCTACTATTTGCTTGGCGTGCTTACTGTCGAATGACAGCTGCTAATTCTTGTCCATCGGCTGTTCAATTCTTTGATTTCGTTCAGAATTTATATTCTCGTTTGTCAATTTGCAATTTTTCCTTCTTTATTTCCAACGACTTTTCTCTTGGCACAAACGATCTTCGTTATTCGAGTTAAATTAGTTCCTTTGTTCTAACTTTTTTCCCACCAACTCCATCGCGGATGGGACTCCCATAAACAAAACGACTTTTTCTAGCATCCGCAGATTTCAAATATCCTTTTGCGAGTAAATTCTAGCCCTAGATTTATAGCCCTAGAATCCAGCTGGCTGGTTGGCTGGTGGCTATACTATACTTCACAGGATCATTTTTGATGCATACATACATACAGGCCTGATAAGTAGATAAGAAAGAAAATTGAATTCGATAATTATTTCCTTCTATCACTCATCCGCAAAGACTTCCGGTTGGTTAATGCATAGCGTTCATTTGATGCATTTGATGAATGATTTGTATGAAATGAACAGAATAACAGAATACAACTGTAACCTTGAAACCTATTCGCAGTGAATCAGACATCTGAGTAACAAAAACAAACTAATTCAACGATTGAGAAATAGGCGTGGGCCTGGTTCATTTTGTTCCAATTATTACGATACGCAGCAGCTGCACGCAATTAATAAAAACCTCACGCCATATTTGACTGAAAATTGTGATCCCACACAAAAACGAGAAGCATTACCTAAGATCGACTCGGAACCAATTCGATTAATATTTCGATCACATTTCATTTTTTGTTGAAATCACATCAACACAGATTCAATAGGGATTTGCTTAGCAGTTTGCTTGAATAAGCATCTTCCCGTTGGGGAATCCGCAAATATTGCATCTTTGGAAAGCGCGAAATCAGTCATTTTTGATGCATATGTACATACAGATGTTCCTATTTACGCCATGTGAAGTGTTTACACATATATTAGATCATATTGATGTTTATTGGCTCTATCTGAGTTCTTTATTTATTCACGTAGACCGCAAATTGTTTATAATAAGAGATGGCTAAAGAAACAAACAGATGCTGGCTCTGGGCGGATGTATGTTGCGCATGTTTGTATAGCGTGTCCAGCCTGGATCCCCCAAATAAAATTACTAGTAACTGCCTATTCGATATATGATTTCTGTGAAACGTTGAACTCGTTTCCAAAATATAAACATTAAGTCGTATAAACTTGCTCGCCAATCATCCGTTCGAATTCGTGGTATTCAACCAACTACCGAATACCTCGTCCTTAATGGAATAGTCTTTTTACACCTGCAAACAGACCTTCGGCAAAAGATGGGGCTTACAACCACACATTATCTACTGATTGTACACGGCCATCGTGAGACCTATCCTCACCTATCCTCATGGCAGTATTGCTTGGTGGGAAGCAGTTAACACCAAATCCTACCTGAGCAACTTAAACAAAGGACAAAGGCTAGCCTGTGTTGGCGTTACTGGTGCACTCAAATCCACCCCTCAAACGGGGCTGGAAACGATGCTTCACCTTCAACCTTTGCAACTCTTCATCAAGAGCTCTGCCGCCAAATCAGCCCTCAGACTACGGGAATGGACAGCAAATGGACCTCCCTGACATGGAAATCAATCAAGTGGGCTTGAAGGCATAGCATTCGCATCTCGTAAACTCCAAATCCGTCAAGGACTGCATTAAAGAGCTTAAAAGCCTGCACCGCCACAAAATCCTTCTGTGCTGGGTTCCTGAACACTCCAGCATTTAAGGAAACGAAAAAGCAGATGAACTGATACGGACAGGTTCAAGTTCAGGCACAGAATAGGCCGATAATACTATCCATCCTCCTACTAGCTCAGCCAAAAGACTCCTTGAGCAAGTATCTGTGTCATCATCAAACGAACAGTGGCAAAGCTACCCAGGCTGCGTCATATCCCACTGCTTATGGCCCAAATACGATATCAACAAGACCAAATCCCTCATATCCAACAATAAGAAAATCATACGCATCTTAATAGGGCTTCTCAATGGCCACTGCACGATAGGTGCAATGGCTAAGAGACTAAACCCACCGGCGAACGATCTCTGTAGGAGCTGTAGGGATGAAGAAGAAATTGAATCAGTGGAGCATCTCCTTTGCCATTGCCCTGCTCTACAAGAACGACGGCTCACTCACTTGAAAGCAAGGATCCCTGATCTAAGGAAATTTTTAACTAGAACGGGGTGGTTTTGGCAATTGCATGCTGACCCTGCGTTAATTCTCAGAAAGCATGCAATCCTTACAGGGCATACACAATGGACCTCCACGGCCTCTGGGTGCAATTGCTGGCAACAGCATAAAGTCCTCCTAACCTAACCTAACCTAATGGAAGAGTCCAATTGGAAGATTCCTTGTATGGATTTTTGTATCTTCGTACGCTCTTGATCTTGGGAAGCTATCACTTTAATGCTGATTACTACTCCATCGGAAATGACCGTCCACCTTAAAGAAGACTAAACTGTTCTGGACCCCAAGTGCGGTGTACAGATGGCTCAAAAATAAATAAAAGTGTTGGTGTGGCCATTTATGGAAAGCGAATGCAGCCTGGAGCACTTTAACGCAGCTTAACCATCCGAATCGAAGAGTTAAAGAAAAACTTACGAGGAAGTCGAAAAAGAGCACCAGTGGAACATTTACACCTTCTCTGAGTGGCCTCGGTATCACTTAACGTAAAAAACATCAGATGCAAGCGGATCCGTGACATTGCGCCAAATTGGCATTATGACGCTTTTGTAAGTGTCATTGGGCCGAGATTTTCCGTTTGGCATAATGTCGTGGCACCGATGCAAGCTAGTATGGGATTGTGTGCAGCTAATACTTTCATGTGCAAACTCAAACAGATTGGAACTCATTTGGCTACAAGGCCACAGGCAATGACCAGTACACCGATGTTAGGTTGGCACCAAGCCGCATACTGGCTCTTCTGGAGCTCAACCGAAACCACTAAACAATATTAAAAATATTAATGCCAAACCGTTCGCCCAACCGTCTGAGCTCTTATTATGTCGGATAAAGTTCCCAATGTGAATAGGAATTTTTACGCATCACTGGCGGTTAAGAAATGGCCGCATAGAGTTGGTTTATCAGATATCACTTGCAATTATGATGTAATGTGTCATCGTCATCAGAGGAACCTTGGTTGAGGAAACTCCCAACTTGTGTGCACCGCCTTAAATCGTGGACGTACTCTGTTTAGTTTCCCCACTGGTTCAAAGTCGAATGTTCTTCGGGCCGAGCTAAGTTGTCCAAGTTGTCCAAAGACTGGATGGGGCAGTTGGTTAAGTGTCAGCCCCAAATTCGAGGGGTCCGAGGTTCGAATCTCAGTGAAATCGAATCTGGTCCAGCCACCATTTGCCGTTGAGATCAAATTAACGGCACAGGGGTAGGTTGCTACCTGGCAGTACAATGGACCAGTTTTGAGTTTGAGTGCTCCAGCAGAGCTAGAAAAAACATTAAAAAAAAAAAGTTGTACATGCGCTCTAGATGGCCTAGCCCTCTTAGGCGTTGGATCTGTTGGACATGTCGCTGTACAGCCCATACAGTTTGTAGTTCATTATTTTTCTCCAAATGCCATCAATGCAATCAGAACCGAAGTTCGCATGCAGAAAATGTCTCTCGAAAAGATCTTCATCCGCGTTCGATGTAGTTCATGCATCTGCTGCGTAAAACAGGACTGGGATGATCAATGTCTTGTCCCGGTGAAAGCAAAGTTAATACGCTTTTATACGGTTTTTCAAATCTGGTCCAATTGACTGTGGGTATCACAGTGGACCAACATGGTCTAAGTGGGCTGGTGAATTCACTACCAGCCCCCTAACCTAACCTAACCCTACTCAAAGTCAGCTTGATCTTTCGAGAAGGGCTCCTTAAGTAATGGAGCTGTCTTTTGAGCTAAGAAAAAACAGCGTTTGGGAAGAGTTATTCTGCGTTCGTTCTCGACAAATATTAAAGCTTTTAAAATTTCTGGCAATATCGGCACGCTTCACCGTCCACCTCGCTTACCGGCCACAAAGATCGTTCAAATTGCTCAACCATACCAGAGAATAGTGATCTTTCATGATCGTAAGTCGAACAGCCAAGTACTCCTTCTCTGTCGTCGAATAGTTCTAACCTCAAATCCAAACGAAGCCTTTAACTTAACTCAGTTCTGTAAAGCTTCGTTTGTTGATAATGTTTCGTTTTTTCCATGTGATGCTGGCACAAGTCTCATAGCCAGTGCATAGAATGATCTACCCAAGTGGGCTATGCATGTCAGTCTACTTTCCGTTCCTTCGATTGATACCTCGTGTTTACACGTCCATTCTCTCATTCCCAACCACATCTTCCCAAACCAAAAGCGATCCAAAAGTACCCTCATTTGCTTAAAAAATATTTATTCGACCTAAATATTCTGTTCTTACTACAACTTCGCATAGAACTCAAACCCTCTTCAACTCACTCAATCTGGATACAAGAATTCTTGTAAAATATTCTGAAAGGCAATCTTGATTTTGCCCCTATCCCGTCCGTGTAACTTTCGTATATCCGGAAGTAGGCTCATCAAGAACATAGCGTCCGAGTCGGTCTTGCACTCGCAAAAGTCATTCCTCCGTGCAGGGCTGCTGGGGGCACTGGGAATCCGGTTGATAAGTGAAGCATTCACGGCGGAATGATGAGGGCCAGTTGGCTCTGTTGGAACCGGAACCATCGCCATCGGTCTTACAAGTGAAATGTTACTCGGTGCTGCAGGTGCAGCTGATTCTGCTCGACATCGCTTAATGAAACTTCTGTTCGCGACATCACCGGGTCCAGTTTGACGTTTGTAACCGGAAGTAGAAGCTGTAGACTCTGCATCGTCTGATATTTCAACGATAAGATCTTTGAAATTGTCCTGCTCCTGGCTGTCTTCTCGATTGTCGTTCTCGTTATCGCATTCAGACTTGATTTCATTCTTGATCGAGTTCAAGTTGCAATTCCCATCGTTGTCGTCCTCCTCTTCAATGATGTCATCCATTCCCAGGGAAGGTTGCGGATCATCTTCGCAGTACGAAAGGTAATGGTCGACGCACTCATTCACCGGGCTAACTGCTGCGGTCTGCATCGTGTTGTAGTTAATACTGTTGATTTGAGCGATTGCCTCTTGAATGTGTGATTCCACATCTTTCGGGCCCGACTGTTTTTTGCTGTTGGAAACGAGAAGAATTTTCAAACACCATACTTAACATCAAATAAAGGTCTTACTTTCTTAAGTAGGGATGCAGAAAGAACATTTTGTCAAAATACGACCAGCACGGCGGCACTTTCTCCTCCTGATAGGTGGTGTACTCTCGCCGGAAGGAAATCCTGAGGTTGGTCCATTTGGCCAAACTGGCGCCAGCTAGACAATTGTACAAAAACACACCACAAATCTCGTAAGTTCTCCATGTTTAGCATACTTACGATTCTTCAGTAGACGAAGGTCAACTTCTCGCCAGAAGTTCTCAACGTAAGGTCGACAAAAGTAGTATTTATGTCGCGGGTTATATATTGCTTCGTCACTGCGAACCAATTCGATGAGTTTGAACACGTCTTCCGTGAGCCACCGGGAGTAGGATGTTTGTGTTTCATTTTGAGTTGACATAATACGAGAACACTGGGATAAGCAGTTAATTTGAATTTAACTGCAAACAAAGATTCGTTTCGAGCAAACAAAAATTGGAAGCGATTTGATGAAACTGAACAGAAGAAAAATTTGTAGAAGTTTGACGTCGTTTTGAGCATTTGACATTTATTGCATTTAATTGAATTGCATCAGTCGCTGTCAAACTGAGACAGTTTCACGGGTTTGGAAATTGGATAGATTTCTAATTGGTTTAGAGCAACGATGCGAAACATGTGGAATGCGTTCCACAGAATAGTTTCGAAAGAATTTTCATCCACGGGGGTGTTTCTGACTTCGGTTGCAATTTAAAAAAAGTTTTCACGTTGGAAAAGAGGTTTTTATCATGTCAGTGGACTCTTGGTCTTTTCGAGAGAAAAGTTCTGCGCGCGATCTTTGGTCCTGTTTGCGTTGATGGCATTTGGAGGAGAAGATTCATTTACGAACTATATGGGCTGTACAGCGACATGAGTCTAGCCAGGCGTCTACGGATCCAACGCCTAAGATGGCTAGGCCATGTAGAGCGTATGGACAACTTAGCTCCGGCCCGAAGAGTCTTCTACTCTGAGCCTGTGGAACAACGCAACAGAGGACGTCCACGTACAAGGTGGCGCACACAAGTCGAGGGCGACCTCGGCCGGCTTGGTGTGCGAAACTGGAGACAGCTGGCGAAAGATCGTGCTGGCTGGAGAGGCATGTTGAGTGAGGCCCAGGTCCACCTCGGACTGTAGCGCCCTAAGAAGAAGAAGAAGGACTCGGACGTCTTAATGTGGGATAACTTCAAAACCAGATCATCTGCGAAATAAGGGACGATGAAATCATGCCTGACGAGTGAATTATCATCACAACAAGTTCGATCGGCAAAAAAGGTTTATGCGATCTAATTGGAAATCTCTTAGCACATTTTACACTGTCAAACCAGGAAACAAACACCAGTTTGTGGCTGGGGAAGCCATGGTCGTGGTGATACTCTGATGGCATCATTGTGAGTTCACAGCAAGTCGTCAAGAAAACTCTGTCCAACGAGCGAAATGATGGTCTGGTCTTAAAAGCCAATTTAGAGGAGATATAATGCATGTCGTCGAGCAAGAATAGCTACCGACAGATATAAGTCCACAGAAGGAAAACCTTTAGTCTGACGGGGGAGAAATTTCCTGACTCATGCTCTAGGTACGGTGCCCTGGCTACTAGTGTCGCGGCTCACTTATGTCAACAGCTTTGGTCCATTGTGCCCTGGGTATGGGACAAACCCCGTGAGACCTACACTACCACTACTGATTAGAAATATCTCAGAAGGCGCCTGTGTTCTATTTTGTTTCGATCCACCAACTCGTCGAAGAAGTTACAGCCCAGTATTAGCAGTCTACTTCCCCGTAGAAAATCGCAGAGCAGGTTGCGAATGGACTCTATGTCTACCTCGTCCCTGACACTTCTGCAATATTCGCTATGGGGGATACCCAACCTTCTGGCATGGGTGCCTATCGGACAATGTCCTGTGATGACTCCCACCACTTTTCGTATATCCTTGTTACTGATGCTAACCATTGACAATGATTTGTTTCTGTTCAGCACCTTCCATAGGGTTCTCGTCGTTGACCCAATGTCCAGATTCAGCCATCGCTCATTTGCCTTCTTTTCGGCTTCGTTCTCTGTTTCTTTCTTTAGGAAACGTGATGACAAGGTAGTGCTAGAGATATGTTCAGTTCTGACCCTTCCTCTGGCAGCACGTCCGCTCTCTCATTTCCTTGAACTCCTGTGTGTACCATGAACTCCCCTGTACCCAACAGAGTGTTACCGTATTTGCATTGGAGATTTCGTTACATCGCGTCGAGGTTGAGGACTTACAGGCTTACGCCAACTCCGAACGGCGAAGTTTGTTCTTGAGAAGATTTTCTTGACAGTATTACACTCTGAGAGTCACTGGCAACTCGGGAGCGGTGGTGTTTGAAATGAGAACGTTTTGTCTGCATCTCGCCATCCGACGCTATGGATCTTATTGTCGCTTGGCTGCCAGAACATATGGTTATCGCTTTCCCGTCAAATTAAGTTCTTTTAGCGTAAGTGTCGCCTCATTTATTTCTGCTACCTCCGCTTGGAATACGCTACATTCGTGGCTTGGGTTTAGGGATCTTTCGGAGAGCTCGCAGAAAACCCCTGGCCTTGTATTTGAGCCATCAGTATATAGGAAAATCTCTTCGCCGCCATCCACTGATAGCTCTTCTCAACATTTCCTGTCCGAAATTCGGGTAGAGAACTTGTGGTGGTCACGGTTGGTGGCAGGTAGTCCGACGTTGTGTACGAGTACCTCTGTGTTGTTGTCCATTTTGAGAGGATGGGTGCGTGCCCATATGGTTTCTCTACCCAAAACTTTACTTCCATGAATCTAATTGAGGTTGTAGCCGATCTGCTACTCCAGACGATGTCACGAGGGGTAAGATCAAGTAGGATTTCGAGCGATGCTGTTGGTGTTGTTCTTAAAGCACCCCTCACTCCGAAGCAAGTCGATCTTTGGACCTTCGTCAGTCTTTAACGAAGGAATTTCTCCTGCAATGCTTGCCACTAGACTGTTGATCTGTAAGTTAAGATGGGTCTTACTACCGCTGTGTATAGCCATATATACCACACGTGACTTAACACCCCAGGTGTTGCCGAAAGCTTGCTTGCATCTGCAGTATGCTACACACGCCTTCTTAATGCGCTCCTCGATGTTCTCTTTCTAGGTTAGTCTGGAATCCAGTGCGATGCCTAGATAGATAACTTGAGTTCAACCTCATTGATATACAGTTAATCAAAAAAGTAAGTATACACTACCTCCTGAACAATATTTTTCTAAAGAAAACTAAATATTTGCAACAAAAATCAACAACCAATTTTTTTTTCTGTTTTCACAAACGTAATACTATTTTTAAAAAAGAACAAACATAAAAAAATAACAAAACATAAACAATAGAATTCAACTTAAAGTAATATGAATGGAAATTTACATCAAAAAAGTAAGTATACAAACAAAAAAGAATACTTTCTGAAATGTTTCTCTGCTCTCTAGTCTTCTTATCAATATTTCGTTGGGTAGCCTTTGGCTTTTATAATTGCTTGCATTCGATTTGGCATCGAGTTAACCAATTTTGATGTTACTTTTTGGCTTATTTTAGCCAACTCTTTCTGAAGCACTCTTTTCAAGTCTTATTTTGTCTTAACACCGTGTTTTTGAACTTCCCGTGTCAAATGTTCCCTTAAATGTTCTATTGCATTCATATCGAGCGATTGGGTGGTGCTCTCAGCTGGTTACGAACATTATATAATAACTATTCCTTAACAATATGAGAGTTGTGTTTTGGGTCATTATCTTGTTGAAAGATAAATGACAATTCTAGACCCAACTTTCTGACGCTTTCAAGTAAATTAGTTTTCAATATGTCCAAATAGGCATATTTGTCCACTGTACCATCAATGAAAACTAAATTACCGACGCCATTTGCCGCCATACACCCCCATACCATTACGGAGCCACCACCACTCTAACCTCTCACCACCTCATTGAACGTCCACTGCGATAACACAGTGATAAGGATGAGACATTACGGCGATGTTCGAGCGAGTCGAAGGTAATTTCCAATCCATAGACGAAGAGATTCATCGATGCCATACGTACGCATTTTCGACAAAGGCGCTCGATGCCAAGCTCTGTCAAATGCATTAAAAATATCAAGCGCAACGATCTTGCTTTCTCCTGCATTGTGCAAGGATTGGTTCCACTTTTCGGTGAGATATCCCATCAAATCACCAGCGGACCTGTTGCTGCGGAAACCGTACTGCCGGTCATTAGGAAGCTTCCGCGATTCAAGATATTTCAAAAGCTGACGGTTTTTCAGCGTTTCCAGGACCTTGGAAAGAAGACACGTTAGTGCTATGGCTCTGTAGCAGGAGGGTGACGAAGATTAGCCCTTTTTTGGGACGAGCTGGACAAATGCTGTTTTCCATATATAATAATAATAATAATAATGGCGGCGCTACAGTCCGAGGTGGACCTGGGCCTAGCTTCTCAGCAACCACTCGTGTTGTGCGCGTGCTATTGTCCTCTCACTAGTGGAGGGGACCTACAGTTTAATGCCGACTCCGAACGGCGAGATTGAGAAGCTTTTTCGAGACAGTTATACTCTTTGAGCACTGTCAGTGACTCGAAGAGGTGGAGCCGCGAACAATTTTTTTTGAAAAATTGTTTGTCTGAACTTGGATTTGAAACTAGACTGTGAAAGTCTAATGCGCATGGGTCGACGCACGAACCCACACGACCACGGCACCCACTGTTTTCCATCCACTCGGAAAGAGACCAGAAGAGTAGGACAGATAAAAAAAAGCTTACGCAGTGGTTTTGCCAGCACAGAAGAAAACCTCTTCAAAAGTATCGGGGGTATACCATCCGGGCCAGCGGCTTTATGCACGTTGAGATTTTTAAGTACTCTTGCAACTGTACGGGTGCGAAAATGGATTTGTCCCATGGTACAATTGACGCTCTCAAGTACAGGCGGAGACAAGGTAGAATCTGGTAGCGTTGAGCTGGCCGCGAAATACGCAGCAAGCAGATTAGCCTTGTCTGAGTTCCGCGATTTGGCGTTCCACCAAGGTGAACGTTTTTTTCGTGCTCATTCTTCGTGCTGGGCATGCGTCTTCAAAAGATCGGTTTAGGAAGTTGGTGAGGACTTCCACTGCTTTATCGATGTCCGACGTGGACGAGAGGTTTCATTTAGATGTCTCCCAATTCGTCGAACGCGGGTTTCTGAACTTGTAGTTTGAACTGACACGTGACTAGCTACTTCGAAGAGAATCCAGCAGTGATCGGATAGCTATGCTTTGTTGGACACTCTCCAGTTTGAGATTAGTTCTGAGCTGTAACCTGATATGAGAGTAATATCCAGAATTTCCTTTCTGCTTCCTGGGACAAAGTTGTGTTCATTTCTCCTCTTGCATACTAGTAGATCGGAGCAAAGAATACCATGCGCACTATACTTGCAGTTGGTCCTTAATTTCTAAAAAGGCTAAAAACAATCACATTTCAGCAGCTTATTACAATGAAAAGCTCATACTAACTTATCTCAGGGGACAAGCATCAAGCTAAAACCCTCCTTTAAAGAGCTTTAGTCATTTTCCTCAACTGGCTAAAACATTTGACTAAATTTTCCGCTACTCGGGTATAAAATAGTGTCCTATATTTCCACATTTGAAACAATGTTTACACGATCAAAGAGCTCACTTGCTTCAAAAGCATCCATTTGGAAAAGACCGCACATCGCAGTGCAACTGCACACACAGCACCTGACGACCATATGGCTCTTAAAGTAAAAACTCATCGCTTTTCTGCTCTAATTACCTCGGATGTGTTCCAAATTGGATGAAGTTCATTCCGGAAGTAGTCCTCGTTGCTCCTCTCCCTCTCTCTTGAGTCGTGAGTCTTGATTCTAGGAAACATTGTCCAGGATTTATTCGCAGGAAACAGGTGTCCAACGCGGACAACTGGTCGGATTATAAGAATGCGGGCACTGGCTGTCAATCCATCACAACTGACTTCAGGAAGTGATTTAAAAAATTAGGCATGGCCTTCCGTTCACATTCTCTCAAGTGAGTGAGAGAGAGATGAGGTTGTGCTTCCCCATAGGAACGCAAACTAGTGGAGGATAATTATAGACACAACTCCCCGACTGTCGACCGACCGGAAGATCCAGTTCTTGACTGCTGGCGCAATCAAAAGATTGCACCACATTCGGTGTCCCAATCAGACGGTGATGTTAGCGGTAGCTCTAGTCCCACTGGCGGCCCATGCAACCCACTTTGCCCGGGCAAATTTACGAGATCATAATTACCCGACGAGCTTAATTGCTGCACACAAAGTCCCAGCAGTCGATCAGTCGCGATCGATTTGGATTCGAATGGAGCCGCTGCGGGTCCGGTTGTTGCGCGCTTGCTCGCTCGGATCAAACGTTAGGGAATTGTGTGTGTGTGTGTGTGTGTTTTTGGAAGAGAGAGAGAGGGGGTAGACATCGAAATCGCTGAGAGATGTGGAGCAGAGTTGTGGTCGTTAAGGCGCCTACAACGGCAAACACGTCGCTCGGGCAGAAACATGACACAACGTCAATCGACTGACGGGAGATTTATGAGCGCCGTGGAAAAACCGTTGAAAGTTTGGCGACCGTTTAGCACTTACTAAGCGACAGCTGCTTAGGGCAGCTTGGGACAGAAATGGAACTGTGTCGTGACAAGTGGTGACTCCTTCTAATAAGAGAGTTGCGTAATAAAATGAGAAACCGACCAGACTTTTTGTGTGTCAACCCTAACGAGGTTGTTGAGGACTTTTTCTCTAACGAGTCCGAGATTCGTTGCTGTTGCTTGCGATGGCCTTCCAGGGGGTGGTTGATGGTAGCAAGCGTGTGTGCGTCCTATGAGTTCTGGGCCCGAGAAGTTCTGATGAGAGTCCAGCACTTTCATCTGTTTGTGGTGACTCTGGCGCCACACAGTTTTTCCTGTGGAATCATTCCATTGCGACTTGTTCTCGCTGTGCAGGTAACCTTGTGGCTCTCCATTTTGAAAGGGACTCTAAAATTAGATCGAATTGAAGCCAAGTGCGTCAGGAAGGGTCTTGGCTAAGAACGATGATCAACCACCCAAATTCTGGGCAAATTTCTGAGGCAATCTCCGCCGAAACCCCTCAAATTGAAGTTCCCTGAAAAGCACACCCCTACCGTCAAGAAACAGTGACTCCAGTGAATCACTTAGCTTCCCTGGTCGTCGTAAGATCACTTCCTCTCGTCGTAACTTACAACAGAACCCCGCCAAGCAGCGATGCTTCTAAACTTCCAATTTTATTGCTTAATTGCAGCCCGCATGCGTGCAACCGATAGTGTTACCCTCAGCCGGAGTACACGCTTTGACTGGCCACGCAAGGCGCATGGGGACATATTTTTTCATTAAAATATTTATTCCATGGGATCGACGACATTGATCTCGCCCACCCGCTGACTGATAGTTCGTTGCACGCTGGCTGTTCGAAAAATTAGAATGCATCCCGCGACCACGACAAGACTCCCGACCACCTGACAGCCAGTTGGCAATACCCCGTGGGCCTGGCAAAAAAAAAAAAACAGGCGCGAGGACCGCTTTGTACGTTGCACCCAATAGGTGTCAAATGAGTTACTTCTGCCTGCTTTGCTGCGCGCAACATAGAAGACCCACCGCCTTGCTGGCAGCGAGAGAGGAACCTCAAGGACAAACCACAGCTCCACCGCGAAAATGATGGACACTGCACACAATGCCGCCATGCCGTCAAGCCGCCTTTGACCGGTTGGTGTTCTGTGGAATCGCACTGCGGAGCGGACACCTTGTTCGTTTGGCGTTCGGAGGACACCGGCAAACTCCGGCAAACAGCGGAGAAGTGACAAAGTTCTAATCGCCTCGGGTGGCATTTCGTATCTTGCAGTCGAGGCACATAATTAAAATGGACTTTTATGTGGCCGGCGGCGGCGGCGACTGCGCTGGAGACACCTGCAGATGCAGAGCTGCACACGAAAGTGAAATTCCACATGCGATGCAACGTGACAAGTGCTCTGTGGGTTTCTTCTGTCTCCAATTGAGATGTTGAATGTGACAGTCTCAATCTCAGTCTCAGGTGTTGACCGCAAGCGGTCACTTGTGCACCTATACATTT
The DNA here is from genome assembly GCA_930367185.1 of Myathropa florea. Lineage (NCBI taxonomy): Eukaryota > Metazoa > Arthropoda > Insecta > Diptera > Syrphidae > Myathropa > Myathropa florea. The sequence continues at coordinate 14,373,369 of OV884005.1, forward strand.
ATGACAAGTGGGATCTTGTCTCTCCACTCTCCACTCGTCCTGGTGGAGCTCCGATCGATAGTGATCGGCGGAGATCCACGGTGAGTGGCAGTGCCTCAATGAGATGCACGGCATTCGCCGGCGCAGACAGCTCGTTGCATAAGCATGAGCATAAGTGAAACGATTTTTAGGCAAAAGATGACAGCAGCGGGAGCAATGAGCATGCTGATCGCGTGTTCTGCCACGCGGATTACGGAATACAGAGGAAGTCGCATGCGATTTGCATAAACCTCTGGCGCCGTCGGGACTACCCCACTGCGGCTGGGAGCTGTCCACACTGCGGGCTGTTGCACGAGAGATTCAGGGATCGTGATAATTTACGCGAAACTCTCCCGCGCAGCCCCTCCCGCGTAGCCCCTCCCGCAGGGGACAACTTCCTTGTGTAACCACCCGGCATCCACCGAGAGTCATGCCCCGGGGATCACTTCATTTTCGGGATCGAGAGTGAAACTCATTTGCCGGCTTCGAGGGAACCCAGTCGTTGACATTTGAATCCAGATGAGCGATTAGCGAATCGAATTGAATTGTTTCAACGCGCATGCAAGCGATGCTGTGTCGCCTAGTGACGTAAGAGAAACTGTTTGAGGGTGATGCATGTGGCTTCAGATGGGTGTGTGGAAATAGAAATGTTGAAAATCGAAAAATTGTTGGGTCTGGACATGAACAAGGGCCATTTTGGAAGCTTCATAAATAATTACGCGGTGACTAAATTCTTGCACTTGAAGTGCAAAGGGTTTGCACAAAGCCAACCCGAATTGAACGGTATTTATGGGAACTCCGGCACATCATTTGGCATTGGGTAAGGTTGTGCTTCTACTTTTTAGGGCGCTTCAGTCCGAGGTGAACCTGGGCCTCACCCAACATGCCTCCCCAGCCGGCACAATCTGTCGCCAGATGTCTCCAATTTTGCACACCAAGCCGGCTGAGGTCCCTCTCAACTTGTGTGCGCCACCTTGTATGTGGACGTCCTCTGTGCGGTTGTCCCACAGACTCAGAGTCATGGCCTAGCCATCTTATCCGTTGGATCTGTAGATACCTGGCTAGACTCATGTGTCTGTACAGCCCACACAGTTCGTGGTTGAACCTTCTCCTCCGAATGCCATCAACGCAAACAGGACCAAATATCGCGCGCAGAACTTTTCTCTCCAAAATACCAAGAGACCCTTCATCCGCTTGGGATATTGTCCATGCCTCTGCGCCATAAAGCAGGACTGGGATGATCAAGCTCTTATACGGATTCTTCCAATAAAGGGCTATATTACTCAATTGCCTTTAGGTCCCAAAGAGGGGAAGTCGTGCTACTGCTAGTAACCGTCTGGAGTCTGCGGGTTTATGCTCTTCAGTGGAATTTCACTGATGGACTACTCAATGATAGGTAACAATCTGATTAGAGAAGAAGAGTTTAAGGAACTCGAAGAAATCGGGGATTTGAAGGAGACTTTAATTGGGATAATTAAATATATATAAATAACTCCACTCTGTGCGAAGTGAACTTAGTTCCCATGCAAAGTGGGAAATAACTCCACTTTTGCGAGGTGGATTTAATTCCCATGCAAGGTGGGAACCAAGGCCACTTTTCGCGAGGTGGACTTAGTTCCCATGCATGGTGGGAAATAACTCCACTTTTGCGAGGTGGATCATGCAAGGTGGGAACCAAGGCCACTTTTCGCGAGGTGGACTTAATTCCCATGCAAGGTGGGAAATAACTCCACTTTTGCGAGGTGGACTTAATTCCCATGCAAGGTGGGAAATAACTCCACTCTGTGGGAGGTGGACTTAGTTCCCACGCAAAGTGGGAAATAACTCCACTCTGTGGGAGGTGGACTTAGTTCCCATGCAAGGTGGGAAATAACTCCACTCTGTGGGAGGTGGACTTAATTCCCATGCAAGGTGGGAAATAACTCCACTTTTTGGAGGTGGACTTAATTCCCATGCAAGGTGGGAACTAACTCCACTTTTCGCGAGGTGGACTTAATTCCCATGCATAGTGGGAAATAACTCCACTCTGTGGGAGGTGGACTTAGTTCCCATGCAAGGTGGGAAATAACTCCACTCTGTGCGAGGTGGACTTAATTCCCATGCAAGGTGGGAACCAAGGCCACTTTTCGCGAGGTGGACTTAATTTCCATGCAAGGTGGGAAATAACTTCACTTTTGCGAGGTGGACTTAATTCCCATGCAAGGTGGGAACTAACTCCACTTTTCGCGAGGTGGACTTAATTCCCATGCATGGTGGGAACTAACTCCACTCTGTGCGGGATGGACTTAGTTCCCATGCAAAGTGGGAAATAACTCCACTTTTGTGAGGTGGACTTAATTCCCATGCAAGGTGGGAACCAAGGCCACTTTTCGCGAGGTGGACTTAATTCCCATGCAAGGTGGGAAATAACTCCACTTTTGCGAGGTGGACTTAATTCCCATGCAAGGTGGGAAATAACTCCACTCTGTGCGAGGTGGACTTAATTCCCATGCAAGGTGGGAACCAAGGCCACTTTTTGCGAGGTGGACTTAATTCCCATGCAAGGTGGGAAATAACTCCACTCTGTGCGAGGTGGACTTAATTCCCATGCAAGGTGGGAACCAAGGCCACTTTTTGCGAGGTGGACTTAGTTCCCATGCAAGGTGAGAATTTTAGTTAATTTCACAGAGAAACTATTAAAATATCGGCGTAGATTTAGGCAAAAACCAAATCGTAGAAACATTTGCCTTCTTGTTTTTCGTCTTTCTTTCTCGTATGATTTTCATTCGCGGTTATGGGACAGTTATACCCTCGGAGTGTGAAAGTTGGTCCCCACCCCAGAATCGAGACATGAATTTTCTACGGCAAAGTGCATTTAGACGCTGAGTGAAAAACTGAAATAAATTCTTTAAAACAATTTATTAACTCAAATAAATATTCGTTTTTAAACACGAGTGAACACGTCGAGGCGTTGCTTCCGAATGGTTGTGTTATATTGTTGGTCCCGTTAGCCTTCCTGTTGTCGTGGTCGCTTAATGTATAATGCTGCCAGCATGTCGATGAACGAACCCTTAACCTTCCGCCACATGTATATACGCATCCAATTAATCTCCAGCCGCTTAAAAAGCTAATTAGGCAGTTCGTCTGCTCCAAAAACTTCAGTGTCAATGCTATGGGATCAGGTAAAGCAAGCAGAATTTGATTAGATTTAGATTTGATGGAACTTTTTTGATTTAGCTTCGCCTCACAAAAGTCTAAGGGATATTTGCCATTAAAAGCCCTCCCTAGTAGGCTCTATGTCCCCCGAATCGTTTCATCAACTCCAGTCACGAGTGCAACTTAAACACATGTCCTTATGCAAATTCTATTTCGAGACTTTCTCTTGGTCACCCGTCACCATGACCCTTTGGGATGACTCCTACGAGCCGAGGCAATCGCAGAAGACATAAAGAATCCCAGCGTGAATTTATCGATAAAATCGATTTCACCTCATAAAATTACAAAAATAATCAGCCGGTGTCACTTTCGACTCGCTGCAACATCGGTAATCCGTGCGAGCGCACGCACAGCACACTGCAGCCGGGATCCAGGGCCCATAACGTCTCCATGTAGAACGTCATCATCGCCTCTGCCGGTGCCGAGTGCACTTCAAACATCATAACACGCACCGCACCAACACGGTCCGCCGAAGTCCACTAATCAATTAATCGACTGATTTATCGGCGCGTATTTCGATCACTGGTATCTGCATCTCTACCGGCCGCCCATTGACTTGCAACATTGTAGCCGGACCAGTGGTGTAATTGGCATTTAGTTACGGCCCAACATCCGAGCAGGGCGAGAGAGAAGTGTTGAAACCCCACTTAGCAGCTACACCACCTCCTCCAGTAGCTGGAGCTGGATGGCGATGGCGTTGGCCTGTGGCCACGCATGAAGACGCAACAGCCGTGACCGAAGAAGACAAACGGTTTCAATACCGCAAAACAAAACAAGACGCGCTCCTGTGGCGCGCCCAGCTAAAGACTGTTCTTGTTGTCCTGGCGGAGGCATCCGACAGAGTGACACGTTGACTGCGGCCAGGCAGTGACCGTGTGCCGGCCCAATGCCAGTGGACACGGTTCCCATGTCGATAAATTTAAATATTTTTCGTAAAAATGAAAGGAGCATCATCATCTGCGGGCCGGAGTCGCGCGGTTCATCATAATTTACGAGCGCCTCGCCTGGCGTGACCTTGTCTGATGGGTTAATTGGCCTATTGATTGAGGGGTCTGCAGAACGCGGTCGACGACTATTCAAAGCGAGCAGATCATCATCGTCATCGCGATCATCAATATCAACAGAGACAATCGTCTGACCGGCATCGGTGGTGGCTGCGTGGCGGTTCCGACCACAGTGCAGGCGATCGCTGGCGAGACGATCGTGCCCGCGTGGAAGTTGTTGAAAAAATTATCGAACACCAGGAGCCACTCGCGCATTATTAATCATAGACTGGAGGTCTTCGTGATATGGACGCGATAGGCCTCGTTGATTTATTGCGGACTCTGCGACTGTGGCTGGACGGTGCGTCAGCCGAATGACACGGGCAAGGTTGACGTTTAATTAGGTTTGCTTGCAAATCTTGTCATCGGTTGCTCTGGAGATGCAATTATATTCTTCCGCGACGGAAGGGGTAGAGGAGAGGCTGTGTGAACGGGATAATTGCTTAGGGACCTTGCGAAGAATTCCATAATTGGAATTTCATATTGAACAGGTTTTTAGTGAACGCTCTGCGCGAGTGAGGAGATTCAGTGGCTGGTTTCGAGGAAGTATGTGGCTTCAGGCATCGTTTCGCGGTAAGCCCGGTTTGGTCCAAGATTTTTTGCGATGTGTGCTCAAAAAAGCGTCTATCGGAAGGTTAAGCTTCTTGTCTGTATCAATTGGTTCTGAAATAAATCACGTTTATCTTAAATACCAACTACTATCAACTATGATCGAAATTTAAGAGAACTGAAGCAACCGAACCGAACAGAAAAGAAGGGAAGAGAACCGGCTTCTCAGGAAGAAAAAGAAAGAGCACGAGAAGCGCGCGATCGAGGAGTTGGAGAGGTGTCCGAAGGTTTTACCCTTCGAACGGGTATAAAGTTTGGACAGAAGCCTGCCGGGACGAGAATGGACAGCTAGTAGTACATTCATAATACCGTAATACCGCTGTCAGGCAGAATGTTCCACTCAACACAACGGACGATGATAGAAGAGAATACCGTCCTCCCGACCTAGACGAAGTCAAGATGGCGATATCGAGACTGAAGTCTAATAAAGCTGCTGGTGCAGATAGTCTGCCCGCTGAAATCTTTAAAGCAGCTGGAGATGATCTGGTTGGGCGCATGCACCAGCTCATCTGTAAGATATGGTCGGAGGAAAGCATGCCCGATGAGTGGAATCTCAGTATCGTTTGCTCGATCCACAAAAAAGGAGACCCCCTTGACTGCGCCAACTATCGAGTGATAAGTCTCCTTAACATCGCCTACAAGATCACTTCTGCCATTCTGTGTGAACGCCTGAAACCTTTCGTCACTAAACTGATAGGTCCCTATCAATGTGGTTTCAGACCGGGGAAGTCCACCACAGATCAAATCTTCACACTGCGGCAGATCCTGGAGAAGACCCAAGAAATGCAGATCGAGACACACCACCTATTTGTCGATTTCAAGGCCGCATATGACGGCGTGCATAGAGACGAGCTATACAGCGCCATCTAGTCTAGTTTTGACATTCCTGCCAAGCTCGTCAGACTGAGCAGGATGACGATGGAGAACTCTCGCTGCTCCATCACTGAAACCGTCAATGTCAAAAAAGTTTTTAGACAAGGCGACGCGCTGTCATGTGATTTCTTTAACATCGTTCTTGAGAAGATCGTGCAAAACTCACTGGCCAACACAAGAGGTACGATCTTCCAGAAGTCCGTTCAACTGCTAGCTTACGCGGATGACATTGACGTGATTGCGCGAACACAGCGAGCCGTCAATGATGCGTTTGCTGGCATTGAAACGGAAGCGGCTAAAATGGGTCTGGTGGTGAACGAGGGTAAAACCAAGTATATGCTGTCAACGAGAAAGGACGTACAACATCGACGACTTGGCCAGAACGTCACTATAATATAATAATAATAATGGCGGCGCTACAGTCCGAGGTGGACCTTGACCTAGCTTCTCAGCAACCACTCGTGTTGTGCGTGCTATTGTCCTCTCACGAGTGGAGGGTTTAATGCCGACTCCGAACGGCGAGGTTGAGAAGCTTTTTCTAGACAGTTATACTCTTTGAGCATTGTCAGTGACTCGAAAGAGGTGGAGCCGTGAAAAAATGTTTGATGTTTTTTTTTTCGAGATTCGAATCGACGACCTCGAGCGTAAGAGTCGACCCACCTACCCACTACGCCACGGCGTACAGTGGTCGATTTAGTACATCGTAGCTGGACATAAGTCAAAAAAATTTTTTTTTTCCATTAGAAAAAATACCGCTCGGTTCGAAGTCAAATACTCAAATCACAAGAAACAATAAACAAAACATTTTTAATTCCCTTACTTTAGCAATGGGAAGCTTTCCAATTCAATGTATAAATCTTTTCTTACTCTCGAGTTTGCCTTTCGCCGATAAGGAGTTTTTTTTTAAAGTGGTATAGTGAAATAAAAGTGAGGTATATATTTGAAGCAAATATGCAAGAATATGCTTTGGGAAGTACTTTTAAATTGACTGTATTTTTATTAATATAGTAGGGACGATTTGTTCGCTATGAACTAAATACGGTGATAATTTTTTTTACGAAAGACAATCTAACTTTTTTTTATTTGTTGGTCCATAAAAAAAAAGTACAGCTGAGTACAACCTCAAAACTTTGCTAATTTAAAGATTGTATTATTACCTTTAAATAATGTAAAACTTAAGAGCCGACACTCAGCGCAACATACTTTTTTCTTCTCTTACAGTTACCAATACGTCCTTTTCAGGGCGACAATATCCTCTACAGGAAGACATTTTTTCATTTATTCGGAGTGAAAATCTTTTCAAGGCATCCGTAACGGTGTGTGCAACTACTGTTTTACAGTACGTGATGCCAAAAAATTTAATATCTGTTCTTGATGAAGCTGATGATAAGAAATGCTTCGAGTATAGCAAAATGTTTATATCACGCCTTTACAAAAAGTGCAAAGGGAAGAAAATATGACTAGAACGATTTTTAAAAACTGAAGTGTGTTGGCTTTGCGAAGAGTCCCAAATTCCATTGCCTGAAGTACATATGCTAACAACTTCTAGACAAGGAAGACCTGAAAAAGAATTTCAGGAGTGTGGAAGCAGAACCAAAAAACGAAAAATTCAAAATCTCATGGAAAGATCGGCCGAAGAATTATCATTTGCTGTTGAGTCTAAGCTAAGAATAGAAGGAAGCCGTACTAAAGCCGAAGTTGTTAAAAGGGTTGTCGAGTATTCTCCGAAAACAATTAAAAGGCTTAAAAAGCCTGAGATATCGAATACGGTCAAACCATATACATCTGAAGAACCCCTGGCCCTTATAACTGGCTTGAGACTCACAAAACATCAATATAAGCTACTTTAAAAAAGCGCAAAAAAAAGAAATGCTAATATCTACCCAGCTTACGATAGTATTTTAAAAGCAAAACAAGAGTGTTATCCGACAAGTAACTTTTCGGCTGTAACCGAAACCTTATGTGAAGTCAAACTACAGTCATTGTTGGACTTGACAGTACAACGTTTGTCTGTCGCAACTCTTGAAACTTTTGAAAATCAGATAGAAAACGGTGATACCTTAGTATGCTCCTGGAAATGGGACTCTGATGGTAGTGGAGGGCACTCGCGTTACAAGCAAAACTTTTTGGTAAATCCTGAGGCAAGTGATACTGATACTGTGCTAACATGCATAGTACCTTTAGAAATACGTAAAGCTGGTTCTAGTACTAAAAATATATGGATGAATTCAAGTTATGGAAATGATTTTAAATTGATTTTAAAACATATTTCCAACGAGCAAAACAAAAGAAAAGTTAAATCCGATTTAAGTCAAGCTAATGACCCTAAATCGACCACTGTGCGGCGCCCACAGAGAACGTCACTATAGGCAGCTATAAATTTGAGGTAGTTAAGGACTTCGTCTACCTTGGCTCCGCAGTAAACAGTACAAACAACATCAGAACTCAAATCAAAAGCAGAATAACTCTTGCCAACCGCTGTGTTTTGTGCTCATTGAGTAATTGAGTAGTAGAGCCCTCTCTCGGAAGACCAAGCTGACTCTATACAAGACATTGATCATCCCAGTCCTGCTGTACGGCGCAGAGGCATGGACAATATCCCAATCGGATGAAGGGGCCCTTGGTCTTTGCGAGAGAAAAGTTCTGCGCGCGATCTTTGGTCCTGTTTGCGTTGATAGCATTTGGAGGAGAAGGTTCAACCACGAACTGTATGGGCTGTACAGCGACATGAGTCTAGCCAGGCGTTTACGGATCCAACGCCTAAGATGGCTAGGCCATGTAGAGCGTATGTACAACTTAGCTCCGGTCCGAAGAGTCTTCGACTCTGAGCCTGTGAGACAACGCAACAGAGGACGTCCACCAACAAGTTGGCGCACGTAAGTCGAGGGGGACCTTGGCCGGCTTGGTGTGCGAAACGGGAGACAGCTGGCGAGAGATCGTTCTGGCTGGAGGGGCCCATTGAGTGAGGCCCAGTTTCACCTCGAACTGTAGCGCCCTAAGAAGAAGAAGAAGAAGCAACCGAGCGAATACACAAAAATGCTTCACTCAGTTCTGTTCTCTGTCTTTTTACGCAGGAGTGCATCCGAAATGTCCGAAATGTTGGCTTTGAGAGCCGCTGTAGTTTGTGGCTTATTCGCGTAGACCTGTGACTTTAGAAAACCCCACAAGAAAAAGTCTAATGGGGTCAAATCCCACGATCTCAGTGGCCGATTCACATCACCTCCACGTGAGATGACCATGCCCTCGAATCGCTTGTGCAAAGTTTTCAATGCGGCGTGAGCTGTGTGGCACGTAGAGCCGTCCTGTTGAAACCACATGTCGTTGGTATCCATATCATCCAATTCAGGCCAAAAAATGTTGGTAATCATCGACTCATAGCGCTCGCCGTTCACGGTGATAGCCTGGTGAACGTCAGACATATGGATCGATGACGACTTCAGAGTGCTCCAACTACAGGGGCATATCTCTTTTAAGTGTCACAGTAGAGTTATTCTTTTTTTTCTTACAGACGTTGGGGAGCATGCGCTTGGTCTGTCTACATCCTGGAGAGTCATGCCACCTGCGGTTGTGCTCTCGAGAGGTCCAACCACCGATGCAAGCCCTAACCAAAAACGCAGGCAGTCCCAGCGTAGGTTCAGGTCCTGAGAATGCCTCAAGTGATCCTCGCCTAGCAAGTTCATCGGCGATCTCATTTCCCGTGATCACGTGGTGCCCCGGAACCTAGACAAGTCTTAGCGAAGTTAAGCTACCGATCAAATTCTAACTCGAACTATCCTGGAAGTGGTTAAAGGGTTGAGGAGGCCTTAAGCACAGCTTGGCTGTCGCTACAGATGCAAATACTTCGCCCCTTCCACCTGTTCTTCACAATACAGCTCGTAGCCATTAGGATCGCATAGGTTTCCTCTCGAAAAACCGACGCAAATAGAGCTATGGTCGAAGCCAGGATGGGAGATGAACAGTGCGATTTCCGTCCCGGCAGAAGTACAACCGACCAGCTTTTCACTCTAAGAATGGTACTTGAGAAGGCTTGGGAGTACGCCAAACCGATCTACAGTTGTTTTGTAGATTTGGAAAAGGCATACGACCGAGTTTCTCGAGCTAAACTCTGGAGTGTTCTGCAGGAGTATGGGATTGATGGGTCTTTGTTGAGGGCCATTCAGTCTCTATACATACTCGTAAACTGTAGCAGCTGTGTTTGGGTTAACGATAGTAAATCAACCTTTCACTGTGGACGTTGGACTTCGCCAAGGGTGCGTTTTGTCACCTCTCCTTTTCATTATATATATGGACTGGATGCTACAGCGCAGTCGAGGCGCAGAATGTTTCAGATTGGGAGAGTCATCTTCTTTTTGCAGATGACTTAGTCATCCTCACATCCTCCCAAATAGAACTCCAACGCGCGCTAGATAGGCTTGTGGCCCTATGTGCTGATGCTTGGATGAAGGTTAACGTGGACAAATCCGAGGTTATGGTTATTTCCAGAACCCCTGTTTAATGCACTCTACATGTCGGAAAGTCTTCGTACCCCCGAAGACCGCGATTCAGGTGGCGCACGCAAATGGAAAGGGACCTCAACCAACTGTGCGTGCGAAACTGGAGGCAGCTAGCTAAAGATCGAGCTGGCTGGAGACGCTTGTTGGTTGAGGTCCAGGTCCACCCCGGACTGTAGCGCCACCTTAAGTAAGTAAGTAAGTAACATGTTAGTGGAGTCCCATTGAAACAGGTTGAGAAGTTTAAGTACCTCGGGGTCTTCTTCACGAGTGATGGGAGGAATAATGCTGAGCTTTCCTGTAGGATTGGTCAAGCTGGGTCAATTATGAAACAGCCTAGTCGATCTGTAATCAGGAAGGCCGAGCTTGGTGTCAAAGTCAAGTTAGCTGTTTTTAACGCAGTATTTGTTCCAACTCTCACCTATGGTCATGAAAGTTTGGTGATGACCGAAAGACTAAAATCGCGAATACAGCTGCCGAGATGGGATTTCTTCGTGCTGTTGTGGGAATTACTCGCCGGGATAGGGTGAGAAACACGGCAGTGGACGAGGAACTCAATATTGGGCAGCTGCTTCTTCGAACGGAAAGGGCTGTACTTCGTTGGTTTGGTCACGTGAGACGAATGTCCCCATCATCACGACTTCCGAGGCGTACCTTGAATGCGATTCCATCAGGTAGGCGACCGCTTGGAAGACCCAGGACGAGACGGTTCGACCAGGTCCAAAAACTCGGCTGGTTGCGCTTGAGCATAGCTCCTGATGAGTTAGGGACGATGACGGAAGATTGAGTGGCCTTGAGATCTTTCGCGCATGCATTGCCCCCGCGACTCCTTTAGTGGAACATGCGGGTCACTCAAAATGAGATGAGATGAGATGAGATGACGCCGTCAGCCCAAAATCCACATTCCAAACCAAAGAGTGAGATTCGAGATGCCTTGAATCTCATGTGAATTAGTATCGTCCAAAATTTGACAGTTTTGATTGTTGACGTACCTATTCATCCAGAAATGGGCCTCATCGCTGAAGATGAATTTTCGATGAAAATTAGATCAAAAGTCCACACGTATGTTGAACAGAAGATTCGATAGAATGCCTGCCATTTGAAAGCCCCCAAACAAGCTGAAAAGCGAGAAACAGAACTCGAAACAGAACTCCCATCTTGTCTGCAATCGACTAAGTGGCTTTATTGATAAGTGCTTTGTGCAGAGTCAGGTTTCAATAGCTCTTGCTATTGAACTACTTCCACCTGTAAGCACGAGTCACTTTCATGAAACCCGCACTACAAGCTCGTACAGATTGGACCCCTTTATTAGCTCCTTAAGTGGCAGAGAATTGGCTTATTAGGTATCTCCAAGAATAATTGGTAATCTTCAGACCATGCAAGGAGATCTCGTCGGCATAGCTTAAGCAACTCAAAGAATGTTTGCTCTCCCTCGTGAAACCCATTCAGTCCGTATTCTTGAAACCCCTTTAGTGGGAGGATGCTCCAGGCCTCACTTTCCACCTGCTCGCACTTTTCGCTTAGAAAACAAAGCCAGACACTGGTCGCGTTCCCGATTGATTCTGATAAGCATCCACCACTTCAAGCCTCTCCGCCGCCACCGCCGCCACCGCCGCCACTCTGGCAGGCCACCAAGTGTGTGCCTTTGATTGAATTGTGCTCTTAATTGTTCTCCAAACGCCAAAGTCTACTCCATTTCGATTGACCCTATTGCCTGCCAACTGTGTCTGTCATCGCGGCTGTTAATGCGCAAAAATTCCTCCACGGCGCGGTCCTATTCTTGGACCGTTTGAATGTCTCACTGTTTGTCCATGTCTCCCTACTGTCCGCAATCATGTCGACTCTGGACGGCTAAGTGTTTGACTTTGAATTTTGATGAACGACAACGACGGCGTCTGTGGTGGCGTCATCGAGAATGGGGATACAAGAAGGGAGCACACAAAGCCAATCGATTCTAGATGGAAATCGAATTATTGAACGTATCAACATAATTGGGACATGGTTTCGATTTCCAATTCGCGCTCTTTGACTTCTGATTGACGCATGTAGCCGAGCGTGAGGCGACGCAGATTTGATGGACGGATTGGGGTGCTGAGTCTCTGTCCGGGAGCATGATGGGGGGCTTAGGTTCAGCGATTGCTGTTGGGTCAGCAGTCAATAACTGTTGCGTGCACGTCAGAGCTGTTGGGAAAACAGTTTTTAAATTCAAAAAAATGTGCATGCATTCCTGCAGAGTCTTCTTCTAATTGAACGTTAACTTGACTGGCAAAAGCGTTGAATATGTTGAATGAGAAAGATAGGCGGTTACATCGCGTCGGGGTGGGGCACCTACATGCTTACGCCAACTCCGAACGGCGAAGTTTGTTCTTGAGAAGATTTTCTTGACAGTATTACACTCTGAGAGTCACCGGCAACTTGGGAGCGGTGGTGCTTTGAAATATGAAAGTTGTTTTGTCCGGAATCGAACCCAGGCCTTTCGACGTCGGGTGTGGCCACCATTTTAAGCTAATTGACCAGAGGATGATTAAAGCAAATTTTATTAAAAAATGGAAGCGGAGATTGAAACATCTCCGTCAGTTATTCAAATTTGGTTCAATAAACCAAAAATTAAGTTGGAAGACGTTCTTCGTTTCATCAGACATGTTGGCGCAGTACACAGAAAAACGAATGTGGCTGAAATACAGGGTGGGCCATCTAGTGGTTTCTTTTTTTTAAATCATAGGTTATTTTGACACTGGTAGCTGTTTCCCGCTTGAAAGACAGAAAGTATCATAGCTCATCGGAGTGAAATGAGTTGCTTTACGCTTGAACAACGGTGGGAAATATTGAAAACTTATTTCGAAAGTGAGTGCTGTGCAGCCCAAACGTTTTTTAAAAGAAGTTTTGACCGAAGTGAAGCACAGACACCGACTGCTATACGCAAGTTTGTGCAAAAAGTTCGTGAGACTGGTATGATAGTGGACAACACTCATGGTCCCCGTCGTCGTACGGTGCGCATAAATGAGAATGTGGCTGCTGTGGCCCAGACTGTGGGACTCAATTCACGAACATCAACTCGCCAACGATCTCAAAGCTCAACTTTTCACGCACTAGCCTGAGGAAATTCTGCACAAAGATCTCGTCTCGGATTATTCGTCTACAAGGTCTAATTGACTCAGAAATTGAAGGCGTTAGAGCTGGTCTTTAGGTCAATGTGGATAAGACAAAATATGTGCTGTCGAGAAAGAAACGACCCGCCGCACACCTTCTAGGGCAAAACATTACAATCGACAGCCACAATTTTGAGGTAGTGGAGAAGTGTGTCTACTTCGGGCAAACGTGAACTCCACGAACGACATCACAGTGGAGATCCGACGTAGAATCGCCCTTGGCAACCGATGCTACTTCGGTTTGTCAAAACAACTGGGCTCAAAACTCCTGACTCGAAGGACCAAAATCATGCTCTACAAAACTCTTATTCTGCCAGTCCTGCCATATGGAGCCGAAATCTGGACACTGAGCAGAACTGCGGAGTTGATTCTTGGTGCCTTCGAAAGAAAAATTCTATGTCGGATATATGGTCCCGTCTGCGAGGAAGACGAATTGAGGAGAAGACACAACCGCGAACTCTATGAGCTGTACCAGGATGTGGATGTAGTCCGGAAGGCAATAATCCGTCGACTGCACTGACTCGTCCAAATCGAGCGCATGGACAACAACGCTCCAGCTAAGAGAGTCTTCGAATTCGAGCCTCCTGGTTCGAGAAGGAGAGGAAGACCGAACCTCCGGTACAAAGACCAAGTCATCGCGGAGGTAAGACAGCTTGGCCTTGATGACTGGAAAAAGCGTGCCCAGGACCGTCAACAATGGAAGGCAGCGATAGCTCAGGCTCAAACCCTACATGGGGCGTAGGTCTGCTAAGTAAGTAAGTAAGTTCGGCCTTAGAGCGGCTTGAAAAGGAGAACGATTTTGGGTGAAAAATCATCTTTTCTGACGAGGCACATTTTCATCTCGACGCCGGCGGCTACATAAACAAACAAAATTGCCGCATCTGGGAACGGAAAACCTGCACGTTCTTGTCGAGAAGCCAAAGCATCCACAGAGTGTAACAGTTTGGTGCGGATTGTGGAGTGCTGGCAACATTGGACCATTTTTCTTCGCAAATGATGCTGCGAACTACGTTTCGTTCAACGGTAGGCATTACAGAGCTATGTTAACCGACTTTTTTTTTACTGAAATTGAAGACATGGATTTGGATGAGCCCTGGTTCATGCATGATGGCGCGCTATGCCACACAGCTCATGCTACAATCGATCTTTTGCGCACCAAATTATGAGCACGCACAACACGAGTGGTTGCTGAGAAGCTAGGCCCAGGTCCACCCCGGACTGAAGCGCCGCAATGATTATTATTATTTGAACACCACACTTGAGCACTCAGACTCAAAAACTGGTACTTCCAGACAGCAACCTCCGGAAGACCAGAAGGCTTTTCCGTGATGAGGAGCCTACATCATCAGCTCTCACCTCATGGTCAAATTTATCCACCACACTGCGAATAGTCCTCTCGGTAGGACGATTATGACAACCGAAAAATGGGCGAAGCAAGTGGAACGTTGCCCAAAAAGAACACCCATTTTGATAAAAAAAAATGTAATCACTTGGACATGTTGTTGAACGCTATGTCCGTCCACGGTGATTTGGCATAATAGATTGAATAAATGACAGCCAATTTGATAGATGAAGCTTTAACAATATGTCCGCTATCAACTGTCAAAGTTCGGATGTCCCTATTGGAAGACACTTTATATGGCGCGGATATCAAGTCCAAGGTAATCAAATGCTGTCACGACAAGCTTAAGCTACTTCTTGAGGACATAACCACTACTAGTTAGCAACCAATCTTGCCAGATTCGTCCGGGGTCCAGTAGCAATGCAAAAAATCAAGCGCAGCTGATTTTAAAAAACTCAGAAACAGGGGGACAACAAAATCCTAGTGTCGCCAAAAAGCAGACGGCGTCTCCTAGAATGTAGCATGGGCGTTACTGATCCGACAGACCAGTAAACTCTTCTAGTGCCACAGAGGCAAGATGACACCCCTCCGTTCTTCTGCAACTGGCGTAGTTTGAATCATTTGAGTAGAGCACTTCGAATACCTAATACGCCTAAAGTGCTTCTTAGGGGCAACCGAATGGCTAGGTTAGGTTAGAGGGCTGCTGGTGAATTCACCAGCACACTTAGATCATGTTGGTCTATTGTGATACCCACAGTCAGGCTACTACCACTGATCGACCACTCCAGTGATAGTGCCGTTAATTTGATCCCCACGGCAAATGGTGACTGGACCAGTTTTGAAAAACCGGATAAAAGCGTATTAACTTTGCTTTCACTGGGATTCGAACCTGGGACCCCTCTAACTTAGTGCAGGTACTTAAACAAATGCGCCACCTAGTCGCAAACATGACGATACTGTACAAGGAAGAGGCTCCAATTCACCTATCAGGGCACCACAATGGGTGCATAAAGTGAGAAGTGGTCTACACTCCAACCTACCAACTTTGGCCAAGATTAAAGTAAAAAAAAGTGTTTTCCGCAACAACATTGTTGCCTGGTTTTTTTCTTTGAAAAAAATTGGTTAAGCCCAAAGTTGTAAGGACACTGAGTGAAGAGCTAATTGCGTGGAGAAGTGTAAGCAAATCAAAAAATATCAACTCTCAACAAGTTTACAAAGTTGCACAGTGCTTCAAACTCCCGTTTCGCGGCAAAAAAAAAAAACACTCGTAGTCTGTGTGACAACCCGGCAACCTATAGCAAGGGAAAGCACAAGTACGAGTACTCCCAGAGCATGCGACTAGTGACAGCAAAGTACGCGTAATCAAACGAAACGAAAGAAATCATTTCACATTTTCCCAAACGAAATTTTCCCATTTTCTACGGTTACACCGCGATGCACAGATCACCTAGATTCGAACAACCTAACATTTGATCTGCAGGAAAACCACTGAGGTGTCACTGGGTGAGTGAAATGCGATCGCAGGCACCACCAAGTAAACCAAATCGAATGGGATTCTCGCACTCACCGCTCCCGCTTCCGTTCCCCGCCTTCAACCACGTCACATCACTGGAATCCGATCCGCCTTGGGATTGTGTGTATGCACATGACGACCGGACCCACCCGAACACAAAATCTTCCTCATCCTGATTGTGCGAGGCAAGATAAATCGCCCTCCTGCGAGAGGGAATTTGGAATTTCTGTTCGTCGGTAATCAGCGATAATATTGCACGGAATTTCGTGGAAGTTATCGTTGGTCGAGGGATATCCTTTTTTGGATATTTATGGCCAGGTCCAGGGTTCAGGCGGGTCTTTGACCGCCACCATGCGCAGGCATTTGGCTTGGCTTTGCCACGCGTGCTGTGCTGGGCACAGCAAGGTCAAGGACTTCATACTGCGAGCGACCAGTTCTCAGATGAAATTATTGTCAAGAAGAAGTTGGTCATAAATTGAGTTGGTCTCGGTGGAAAGTGACAGGAGGGAATTTTAAGAACTCTGGGTTGGGCACACTCGGAGAAATTGTTTGACGAAATTTTGGTAAGCTTCTTAACAAGCGGAAATGTACCACAATTTTGGTTGCGTTTGTGGGTTTTATTGCGTCAGGAAATCTTGTTAAAAGAGCACTTATTTTTTTGCTGCGGGTGCAAAAAGACGAAAAGCTATCAGCAACATTCTGGAGAAGCCACGTAACAGAGATGTTCTGCAAAAAATTTTGATGGGAAAGTTGAAAACGTTTTATCACAGCGTTATCCAAGGTTGCATGCATGGCCCTATCAGTAAATTCAGTTTGTCTTTTTTACGATACAAATTCAAAAGTATTTCGAGTAGGTACTCAAAGAACGGCTTACCAAATAACTTGGAAAACCTAAGCTGATAGGTACTGTTTTGTCCAAAATAGAAACACTTATTAATGCACACTTAGTGTAATTTGAAGTTTATTTTGAATAGTATATGGACGTTAACTTTTGTTGTGTAGTGTCGTGTTGAAAATTCTAACAAAGAACCTTTTTATTACAATGTAAGTTTCACTTGAACAAAGGAATTTTATTCTGTTGTTAGACCAGTAAATTATTATACGTTGTTTTCAATTGACGTTATAAACGAGAGTGTGTATGTTTATTTTTAAGTTAATTGTTTATATACAAAGTTGACATTCGTTAAATTCTTATTACATGTAATCTACTACAATTTTAATTTTAGATTAAGGTGTTAACAAATTAAATGAATATTTTTATATAAATGATTTGAGTTTTATTTTACATATTATTGATTTGTTGAATCTTGATATTCAACATTTTCCCACCGCCGTGAACTCTGTTCGCAATAATTTCCCCGACTCTGTCAAGCTGGCAATGCTTCTACTTCTTGGTGGGTGCTGTTCTTGATCGTCTCTGTCTTGTAATTAGTTGCCTTCTGCTAAATAGATCATTAGTGTAACAGAGAACGACATACAAAAACAAAATTAGACAAACATAAACATAACGACAGAGTGAGTAGCCTTTATGCCCTTTTTGTGTGTTTGAATATGTTGCATTCTTTCTGCCTACTACTTTACCGACTATTTGGGATATTTTGTCGGCAAACGTGTTTTCCTTGTGAATGCTTGACACGATCAAGCAAGTTAATGTTTTCAGTAACTTGTTTATGTAATATTGTTTTTCAACTTTTAGATTCAGTGTCCTATTTAGTTAACTATTTGTATAGTTAATTGTAATTAAGTAATATAATAACACCATACGGATAAAGTGTTCTTCCTTAAACGAAGGTTTGTGTGTGTTGTGTTGTGTTGTTTAGCCTTTTTCAATTCGTGGACTGTATTGTTTTGTTTTGTACGTAAATATTATTAAGACGTTTATATGATTTTAATTATTGTGTAGTGTTGTTTAATGTATTATAATTGTGTAGTGTAGATTTAGTTTTATAACCTTTTTAGTAGTTTTATCGCGTATTTTTATTATTATTAATTATTTATTTTTTTTTTTTTGATGTTTTACTTGTGAGAAATGTGTATATACATTATGTGTAAAATTATATTGTGTAGTACTTTACCGATTTTGTTTAATAATTTATAATGTTGGCTGTTCATCCATTATTTTATTACTTGGTAGTAAACATAACTTTGCTATAGGGCGCTTGATTATGCCTGTTTGGGTTTTCAACGTAACCACTCTTACCAGTTGGTCTTGCCCCGGGTGTAGTTCTATTATGCGTGCCATCACCCATTTGGAAGGAGCCACTCGTTCATCTCTTATTATCACGAGATCGCCTTGCTTTGGTTGTTCCTGCTTCTCCAACCATTTCGGGCGTTGCTGAAGACGTGATAAATATTCCGTGCTCCACTGTTTCCAAAATCCTTGGTAGAGTTGTTGAAGAAGTTTCCATCGATCACCGTAGCATTGCTTTTCGCAAGTGAAGTCGGGCTCGGGTAACGTCTGTGTGGATTCTCCTATTAGGAAATGCGCTGGAGTCAAGGCGGAAAAGTCATCAGGATTGTTGCTGAGCGGACAAAGTGGTCTTGAGTTTAGGCATCCTTCAATTTGAATGAGGAGCGTAGATAACTCTTCAAATGTGAAGCACGCATTTCTTGCAACCCTTTTTAAATGGTACTTCACCGATTTGACTCCAGCCTCCCATAGTCCGCCAAAGTGTGGTGACGCGGGCGGTATGAACTTCCATCTCACACCCGTTGTTTCTGCTACTAAAGCATATGAGAAGTTAGCAGCTTTTCTTAATTTTTCCAGTTCTTTTGATGCCCCAATGAAGTTAGTTCCACAATCGCTGTAGATTTCTCGTGGACTTCCTCGTCTGCCTACAAATCGTCGGAAGGCCGCAATAAAGGCTTGCGTTGTCATGTCGCTGACCACTTCCAAGTGTAGTGCCTTGGTGGATAAACAGACAAACACTGCGAAATATGCCTTGTACGTCTTGGAGCATCTACCCTTCCATGCCTTTACATCTATTGGACCAGCATAATCTACGCCGCAATGAGAGAAAGGTCTGGATATTCTAACTCGTGGTGCTGGTAAGTTGCCCATAATTTGCGTGGCAGATTTGGCGTTTTGCCTAAAACAAATATTGCATGAATGGATGCACTTTCATACAGCATTCTTGAGGTTTAATATCCAGAACCTTTGCCTCAATTGGGCTAACATAAGCTGAAGTCCACCATGTAGGCTTTTCTTATGGGCATCATCTATAATTAGACGACTTAAGTGGTGATTGGCCTTAAGAATCATTGGATGCTTCTGTTCGTAGTTGAGGCTGGCATGCTGAAGTCGCCCTCCTACTCTTAAAATGCCCATCTCGTCTACGAAGGGATGTAACATTTTTATTCCCTTTAGATTGCACCTGTCGTCGTTGAAAAACATACTCTTTTGAGCAGCACCTACTGCAATCTTCAGTGCTGAATCTAATTCTGCCGGTGTAAGTGACGTATTAAACGTTGTTTTTCTTCGCGTATTGAAGATGAATCGCTTGCAATACGCTAAGACTCGCAGCAATTTCCGGAGACTGGAATACCGAAATATCAGCAATTCTAATTCATTGTCACCTGTGGTGACACAATGCGATTGCAGGTTTCGCTGTTCCTCATCAGTCATTACTGTCAGTGGTTGCACCGGTGATTTGAAATTCCAATCGGACCGAAGGAAATCTGGTCCGTTCCACCACAGATCGTTATTTTTCAACTCGGACGGCAATAGTCCACGCGAAAGTAGATCCGCAGGATTTTCTTTTGTGGGGATGTAGCGCCAAATGCTACAATTCGTGAGCCGCTGTATCTCTGCTACACGATTGCCTACGAAGGTTTTCCACTTAGCTGGAGGTGCCATAATCCATGCCAAAGTTATCTGGGAGTCCGACCATCCGTATGTTGTTACCTGCTCCATACCTAGTACTTTTGTGGTGTAGTCCAAGAGTTTTGCGAGGATGACCGCTCCACAAAGCTCAAGCCTGGGAAGTGTTACGGTCTTTAAGGGGGCTACTCTGGTCTTTGACATTAGCAGGTGAACGTGGACCTTGTTGTCGTCATCTAACACACGTAAGTAGACTGCCGCTCCATACGCCTTTTCAGAAGCATCACTAAAACCGTGTAATTCTACTCCTCTTAGATTGTCCGTCCAACGAGTCCACCTTGGTATTTGGATGTCCTCTATCGCTGGCAGTGCACGTTGAAAGGTTTCCCATTGCACCTTCAACTCATCTGGGATTGGGTCGTCCCACGTCAGACCGCTGCACCATAGCTGTTGCAAAATCATCTTTGCCATGATTATGCTAGGTGATATCCATCCTAGAGGATCAAAGAGTTTGGCGGTTGTTGAAAGGATCGATCTCTTGGAGAGGACACTAGGACATTCCATCGGTGTGTTTTTGAAGGAGAAGACATCGCCTAGTGGGGACCACTTTATGCCTAATGTCTTAACTAGCACATCATCTTCAATGGGAAACGAGAATCCTACTTCCCTTTGGTGGTTTGGAATATCTACCAAAAGCCTTTCGGAGTTGCTTGTCCACTTTCTCAAAAGGAATCCTGCAGATGTTAATAGTTGTGATGCTTCATCTCGCATCCTTCTTGTGTCCTCCAATGTATCGGCTCCAGCTATCAAGTCGTCGACATACATACCCGTACGGATGATCTGCGCACCTACTGGATACAGCTCCTCTCCATCATCAGCTGCTTGCCTTATTGTGCGGTTAGCAAGATATGGAGCACTGGCTGTACCAAACGTTACCGTGTCCAAGCGATAAGTTTTTATTGGCTCTTTGCTGTTGTTGCGCCAAAGGATGAGCTGGTAATACGCATCTTGTCGATTCATCCGTACTTGTCGGTACATCTTCTCTATATCAGCTGTAAAGGTAAACCTGTACGTTCTCCACTTTAAAATTATGTCGACTATATCATTCTGTTTTTTAGGGCCGACTAATAAGTGTTCGTTCAATGACGTGCCATCGGATGTTTTGGCAGCTGCATCGAAAACGACCCGCAATTTGGTTGTAGAACTGCTCTCCTTGACAACAGCATGATGGGGAACGAAATAGTGTTGTGGTGTTTGCAGAACTGGATCAGCGTTGTCTTCGATTTCAGTCATGTGACCTAATTGCAGGTATTCTCCTATGCACTTAGTGTATTCCGCTTTCCTTTCGGGTGTGTTGTCCAGACGTTTCTCTAATTGATGAAACCTACGCAAGGCACCTAACTTCGAGGCCCCAAGCGCAGGTCTGCATCCTTCATTAAACGGTAACGAAACCTCATACCGCCCATCGGGCAAACGTCTGGTTGTGTCGACGTAATGTTTTTCACACTTCAGATTTTCATCTGTGTCTGTTATTGGAAATGGAAGTTCTTCCATTTCCCAGAATCTACGTAAAAGGGTATCCACTTCACATATCTGTACAAATGTTTGAATGCTTTTATCTGCATTTGTGGATATTTTACCCTGTAAAATCCATCCCAGTTGAGTATTCTGGGCTACTGGTGAATGCTCGTCACCTCTCACAATTTCAGGGAGTATAAACTCTCCATATACATCGCATCCGAGCAAGACATCTACCGTTGCTGGTCGGAAAAACATCGGATCAGCTAGCGTTAGTGTGCTGATATGATCCCAATTGTGATAGGGTAGTCGATTGGCCGGAAGCAGGCCCGTCAGGGATTTAAACACAAAGGCTCGTGTGCACGTCTCAAAGTCCGAGTGTAGAGACCCAAACGAAATTTCAGCATACCGATGGCATGCTCCACTGCTAACCTGCCCCAACCCCGACACTCTCACAGATGTTTTCCGAACATTAAGATTTAATAATTGCACTGCTGACTCAGTGATAAATGTCGCTTGAGATCCGGGATCAATCAAGGCTCGTAAATTGAAATATTTTCCAGTAGCTGATTTAACCTTGATTAATGCGGTTGCTAAGAGGATTTCCGTGTTTTGATTGTGTTGTGCTAGATGATTCCTTAACACTGCACTAGTACTTGGTAACTCTTGTTCAACTGCCTGGGAATTTTGAGTGCCTGGAGAAACAGACAAGGTTGAAGTCGAAGTACTAGGGTGTGTGTTCATTTTTGGATCATGCAACAATGAATGGTGTTTCTGTTGGCAAAAGTAACACCGAGCTGGACTGGGACAATTTTGTGCAATATGGCTGTAGGCTAAACAATTATAGCACACTCCGATTCGTTTTATTGTGTTGTGCCGTTCAACCAAATTCATATCGTTGAATCGTTTGCATTTACGAATCGAATGTTGCCCTTTAGCACATATTTTGCAGTTGTGTTGGTCCGTTTGTTGGCTTTGCCTTATTTGAAACACATTTTTCGTTGCAGCTGGTTTTGGAATCGAACCTTTTGATAGAGACTGACTGGGTTTTGACTTCTGTTGGTCTACTACTTCCAGTGTACGGAATCTTGTTTCAAGAAACTTTGAGAATTCCTCAAACCTGGGGAACTCTTTCGAAGTCCCAAGTCCTTCTTCCCACAGCTGTTGGGTGTACGCGGGTAATTTCTGGCAAAGGACATATATCACCATCGAATCCCAATGTTTCACTGGCAGACCGAGGTTTTCAAGTGAATGTAGACACTCTGTGGAAGTATCCAAAAGTGTTTTTAAATTTGTCGCAGTCTCATTTTGCACAGTTGGTTGAGTGAAGAACAGCTTCAAGTGTGTATTCATGAGAAACCTTTTGTTGTCGTACCGTGAGCATAACATATCCCATGCCTTTTTGTAATTACCTTCCACTATGTCTAAATGTTGCAATAAACGATCTGCTTCACCAGATAAACCTGACTTCAGATAGTGCAATTTTTGAACTTCAGATAAGTTGTCATTATTGTGAATCATAGATTCGTATTTACTTTTAAACGACCTCCATTTCTCATAGTGTCCTGAGAATAATGGAAGGGCCATTTCCGGAAGACGAATATTGTTACTTATGTTCAACTTATCTGATTTTGCACACATCGCGAATTGGTCTAAACAATCAAGAATATCTGCTTTATAAATAATATACAGCTCGCGAATCTCGTGGAATGTTTTTTCAAACGAAGAGCATTGTTCATCGTTATCTACTGATGTAATTAATTTTTCAAACGTTTTTTTGCTCTGCTGAAACAATTCTTCCAGTGCATCTAAACGTCCTTTCACTATATTTTTGGATTTTTTTTTCTGTTCAGTCTCACTGAACGACTTA
The DNA here is from genome assembly GCA_930367185.1 of Myathropa florea. Classification (NCBI taxonomy): domain Eukaryota; kingdom Metazoa; phylum Arthropoda; class Insecta; order Diptera; family Syrphidae; genus Myathropa; species Myathropa florea. The sequence continues at coordinate 14,396,809 of OV884005.1, forward strand.
TAATCCATTTTAATGATAGACGCGGAGTTGTTTAAAAGACGTAGTTCCTTTTGACTCATTGTATTATACAATATTAACTAAAGGGCAGAAAAACACTATGGGCTTGAATTTTTGAATAAAGGGCTTACTCACTCACCTGTGATTTATTCTTTTACTCCTTCAGATGTGTTTTATTTTACTTAATTGCGCGACGCGAGATGCTTTGCGATTATTTATTTGCGCGACGCGGGATTCGAATTTACACCAAAACTCACAAGGTAATGTCTATTATTATGTTTTATTTTAATTTTGAATGTGGGGTTATTTAAATTTTCACTTAACCGGTGTATGTAAATGTCACTGTTTCTATTTGGCTCGAATGGACCAAATGTTTTGTCCAAAATAGAAACACTTATTAATGCACACTTAGTGTAATTTGAAGTTTATTTTGAATAGTATATGGACGTTAACTTTTGTTGTGTAGTGTCGTGTTGAAAATTCTAACAAAGAACCTTTTTATTACAATGTAAGTTTCACTTGAACAAAGGAATTTTATTCTGTTGTTAGACCAGTAAATTATTATACGTTGTTTTCAATTGACGTTATAAACGAGAGTGTGTATGTTTATTTTTAAGTTAATTGTTTATATACAAAGTTGACATTCGTTAAATTCTTATTACATGTAATCTACTACAATTTTAATTTTAGATTAAGGTGTTAACAAATTAAATGAATATTTTTATATAAATGATTTGAGTTTTATTTTACATATTATTGATTTGTTGAATCTTGATATTCAACAGTACAGGTGATGGTTTCCTTACTGCTGTGGTGTGCTGTGATGCAGCGGTCCGTGCTGTGCGCTGAACCAATCAGTGCTTACGATGAAGCGATAAAGTTGAATGATTCTGATGCTTGCCGTAAAAGTATTATACATGGTTAGAGGAGGTGTAATTATAAATTTTCTTCCAATAAGGACTTTCGGACTTTGACGGTTGATAGCGGCCATATTTTTTTATTTTTTTATTTTATTTTTAATGGCACTGAAGACCCAAGAAATGCAGATCGACACAGAAACGAGCTATACAGCGCCATGTCTAGTTTTGACATTCCTGCTAAACTTGTCAGACTGAGCAGGATGACGATGGAGAACTCTCGCTGCTCCATCAAGGTCGGTAACGAACGCACCGAGACCTTCAATGTCAAAAAATGTTTTAGACAAGGCGACGCACTGTCATGTGAATTCTTTGACATCGTTCTTAAGAAGATCATGCACAACTCACTGGCCAACACAAGAGGCACGATCTTCCAAAAGTCCGTTCAACTGCTAGCTTACGCGGATGACATTGACGTGATTGGGCGAACACAGTGAGCCGTCAATGAGGCGTTTGCTGGCATTGAAATCGAGGCGGTTAAAATGGGTCCCTCGTTCAGTTAACGAGGGCAAAACCAAGTATATGCTGTCATCGAGAAAGGACGCAAAACATCGACGACTTGGCCAGAACGTCACCATAGGCAGCTATAACTTTGCGGTAGTTAATGACTTCGTCTACCTTGCCTCCGCGGCAAACAGTACAAACAACATCAGAACCCAGATCAAACGCAGAATAACTCTTGCCAACCGCTGTTTTTTGGGCTCAAAAGGCAATTGGGTAGTACAGCCCTCTCTCGGAAGACCAAGTTGACTCCGTATAAGACCTTGATCATCCCAGTCCTGCTGTACGGCGCAGAGGCATGCACAATATCCCAAGCGGATGAAGAGTCTCTTGGTCTTTGCGAGAGAAAAGTTCCGCGCGCGATCTTTGGTCCTGTTTGCGTTGATGGCATTTGGAGGAGAAGGTTCAACCACGAACTGTATGGGCTGTACAGCGACATGATTCTAGCCAGGCGTCTACGGATCCAACGCCTAAGATGGCTAGGCCATGTAGAGCGTATGTACAACTTAGCTCCGGCCCGAAGAGTCTTCGACTCTGAGCCTGTGGAACAACGCCACAGAGGACGTCGGCGTACAAGGTGGCGCACAAAAGTCGAGGGGGACCTCGGCCGGCTTGGTGTGCGAAACTGGAGACAGCTGGCGAAAGATCGTGCTGGCTGGAGAGGCATGTTGAGTGAGGCCCAGGTCCACCTCGGACTGTAGCGCCCTAAGAAGAAGAAGAATTATGCAATAAAATGTAGATTCTTGCGTTTCTGAGATGTTCAAGAGAGGTTCCAAGAAAATCTTTAGTGAATTGAGAAACGTGATGATATCTTCGTAACCCATGATCAACCTTTCAAAAAATAGCATCAGCATAGGTGATAAGTGGCATAATAAGTGTTGAAACCAGTTTTTTTCGTGTACCAAGAGGTGTGAAATTAGAGGTAGGCCAGAGCTTACGAAGGCATCCGTAAATTCGTTTTATTATATAATTTGTATGGTCGTATCCTGACAATTTGGAATTTAAAACATAGCCTAGACCTAGACTAGCAGCAGTTTCTACAAACTCAAGTTTATCCTCACCGAGAGCGACGTTTGGGAAGGAGTTGAAGGATACTGTTTTATTAGAAATCGGAATAACCTGCGACTTCTTCGCATGGAGGCTAAGTCCATTTCTCACAGACCAACTCTGGATACTGGCAAGATCGACATTTGTTTCGTTTATTAGTTCAGTTAAAACATTAGTGTGTTTTGATAAATAAAGTTGAACATCGTCAGCATTAAGTGGACAGTGGTATGTTTACACACGTATGGTAGGTCATTAATAAATAAACTAAAGAGAATTGATCCTAAGATTGAACCTTGCGGGACACCTTGTTCAACTCTCTGAAACCTCTCAGATAAGAAACTAGTGATTAGTTTCAGTGAACATTCGTCAAATGAAAATTGATTTTTCATCTTCCAGCAAAGTATGTTGTGATTTATTTTGTCGAAAGCCTTTGGGAAGTCGAGTAGACACAAAAGTGTGACAAATCCCTTATCAAAATACTGTATAATGTCTTCCAAGATATTAACCATAGCGTTGAAGTGCTATGTTTGGGTCAGAAACCAGATTGTGCAACATACAGTGCCTCACAAAAGTATTCGGAATTATGTTTTTTTCCTGGATGTTAGTATTGTCAATCAACAAATAATTATTATAGTTATTAAAACCGTTTCAATTCAACATTTATTCTCTGTTAACAAAAAATCAGAAAAAATAATGCATGTTTTCTGTCTGCAACAACAACAAAATGTAACAAACTAGGATCCAGGAAAAAACATAACTCCGAATATTTTTGTGAAGCACTGTATAATAGATTATTGGCAGACAAATGTTTTATGAGCTGCGTTGCTATTATCTTCTCAAATACTTTTGAACACGGAAGAATAGTTATGGATATCGGCTTAGTTTTCTTCGCAACAGGTATTACACGACTAATTTTCCAAGATCGGGTAAAAGTTGAGGAGGTAATGCAATGATTAAGGACATGTGTAAGGCCATATCCCTTAAGCTACATTTGTCGAATTGGCTGTCATTTATTCAGTCTGTTTCAGTCTGCCGAATCATTATGGATGGACATAGCATTCAACAATACGTGCGAATGATAAAATTGTTTTTTCAAAATGGGTGTTCTCTTCGGACAACGTTTTACGTTCCAGGCCGTCACCGTCAACGGCGAGTGCTGTGGGTCTATGATTACCAACTTCTTTTGGCTTAAATTGGACGATATGGACACCAATGACATGTGGTTTCAACAGGACGGCGGCGCTACTTGCCACACAGCTCACGCCACATTGGAAATTCTGCACGAGCGATTCGAGTTCATGGTCATCTCATGTGGACGGGATTTGAACTGGCCACCGAGATCGTGCGATTTGACACCGTTCGGCTTTTTCTTGTGGGGTCTTCTGTAGCCGCAGGTGTGCGCGAGCTCCAAGCCGAAAGCCACAGTGGTCCTCAAAGCCAACAGAACCCATGCCACCGGTCAAATTTATTTATGCGACAAAGTCATTGAAAATTTGACATTTCGGATGTATACCACCAAGAAAATCCGCGGGAGACATTTAAACAATTTTATATCCATGGATAATGATAATGGCATCGATAGGCCTTTCAAACGAATAAAAAATGTCGATGATATATAACCCACACCTTGCTTTACTTAAGTTTAAGATAGGAAGCGCTTAATGAAAGACCCTTTAGAAGAGAAAGAAGAGACAGACGATATACAAGAAATGGTGGTCTATCCCTCTGACCTAGAAAAAGGGACCGAAAGCGAGCTAATGCCTCAACTTAGAACTATACCTAATCTAACCCTAAACTAACTTACTACTAGCTCTCTCAATCCTATTCCTCTTCTTATCTGGGCGCCGCTAAAGTTGGAGGTATGCTTGGGCCCAGCTTGAACAGCAACCACCCGTGATATGCATGCTATTTGTTCTCTAACGAGTGGAGCTTTACATGACAGCCATACTCTTTGAACGTTGTCAGTGACTCGAGAGAGGTGGTACCGTAAAAGGTAATGTTGGTGTGCAAATAGGGATTTAATTGACGGACCTTCGGTGTAGAAGTCGACCCACCCACTCACTGCGTCACAGCCAAATGAAGCCAATGTCTTGCCCCGGAGTTGTTCTGGATTCTTTATTCAGACCTCAGCAAGCGCCTAACGCATCTAAATCGGATCGTATCTGCTGGTTACTTCGATATGTAGTCACAAACGTCCCTTCACAACCCATGAAACCACTGACACTTCCTAGTTCCCTTAATCCCCTTATTTCTAAGGCTCCCATAGATCTTCTTCCAGAGCGTACAGCTTTATCAATTTCACAGAACCGAAGGCAGCTGAGGGGGAAAACAAATGCCTCGCTTGTACCCACTCACAGGCTCTGTCATGATCTATTAGATATCCAATTACCCGGAGGCCAAAATGCACTTGTCAACATCCTGCGCCCCATTGAAACGGCCAAGGGTAAGCCTTTCTCACGTATCGGGTTCCTCCATTCCCGCCTCGCATCGATTGCCTGCTCGCCTGCTCGCTCCATAAATCAATCGCAAATCAAATGACTTTTCACCATCTCAGGCCCGCAACGCCTCACACACTCAGCTCCGTCGATGAAATTTCACCGCGGCCTCTCGCCGGCGCTGCTCTCTGGTCAGCTCCGTGGCAGTGATCTTCATCATGGCGTGGATATTAATTTCAACACCGATTCGATTGTGAGCCATCGAACCGAATCGCGATCGGTGGAGGGCGCTCGCAACGACTGCATTAGGCAAACAAATCGATGGAATCGCACATTTATCGCCTGGTCCCGGGCAGAGTCCCTGTCGCTGGCTGGGGGCACGACTGCGATGCTGCTGCGGCGGCACTCGCGATAAGATGGATATCGCGTCCCATCAGCGTTATCATCCGCGGGGCCTCTGGCGCAGAACGGACCAGATAGGGATCTTATCGCGCGGTTGGTTTGTTTACGATATCCACGATCGCCCAGCAGATCCGTGCCCTGGGATCTGTGTGCAGCCAGATGCAGTGAAGCAGTGCTGCGGCGCTGTGAAGCCGTGATGCTGGTGGCCGGTGTAAACGGAAGAGTTCTACATTCGATTGGAGTTGGAGCCGATGTTCATGGGCATATCGTTTGATGTCTATCGATGTAAACTGTCGGTGGGAACATACTCGTAGATCAGCTCTGTTCGGGGCGCTTGCACGCACTTCCTGGTTCCTGTGCTCGTCGGGGACAGGAACTTATGGCTTGTGGATCGTAAATCAACTGCTCGAGGATCGACAAATGACTCGACTCGGGTCCTTGTTGCTTATCCAAAGGGGACGTCGATACAATGCCCACTCATGCGAGCTGGAGATGGTGAAGGAGATCTGTCTCCCTTCTCGGTTGGCGTGCATGCGAAAATCAGTCAACGTGACTACTAGTCGTCGTCGTCGCCATCGCCGTGCAGCGGCTGCACTGTGTCGCAGAGGCAGTCGCAGCGGTCCGCCACAAATCAGAGATGCAGAACATTGGAAATGGGTGATTTGGTGCATGTTATTCGATTCGGTTGCCGATACAGTTAGTTGTCGTCTTCTTCGGCGTCGTCTTTGCGGTTGTTGTCGTCATTGTTGGATGGGCTCCGCTAGTTGTGCCAACTAACGGCCCACTGCACTGCAAACTGTAATACCAACCCAGTGGGAGATATCGATACCGTGATGGTGCTAGTGGGTGCTCCAATGGAGCACCTCCACTCCCCCACACCACCTCACCACCGCCCCACCGTTAGCTGCGATTGTCAGTGGCTTCTGTCTGTCTGATCGATCAGCGAATCGATTGAGTTTTGTTTTTCTACATCGCCTTCAGTCACAGTTCATGACTGCGTCCGTCTCTGGGTAGGCTTGATGTTATTTTTTTTGTCGTTTTTGTTATCGTTCTTGATTGATGGCTAACCGCTTGGGTCCGTGCGGAGGGAAACGTGCTTCGCTGCGAGATCTAGGGTTGGTCTTGAAGCGGGGCGCCGTATTCGACACACGTTGTTGTTCTAGATACAAATAATTACCTTTTTGAAGTGGGCTCGAGTGCATTTAGGGGCAGTCCACTCCTTCTGCGCGGAACTTCTGAAGAATGCCGAACCTAATGCGGGGCGAGTGTTCGTTGTTTAAATGGGACAAATGCACGCTAATGCATCTCCTTTCGAGCGGTATTCTCTTACGCTTGTACGTGCAACACTCTGGATAGCTGGGTGAATGTGGAGAGGAGGAATAAAACGGTACTGCTCTGCATTCGCCGACTTTGTCTTCTACGAATGGGCGTTAAGTTATTTGGAAGTGCCACTCCATTTGCTGCAAGTATAAAAAAAACTGCAACATACGCGTTGTTTAAGAATTAGAGAGGTCTGCAAAAGAAGGAGACAAGCACTACAAGGTTCTGTGCCGTGGCTGGTCCTGTTTTTCGTTTGTATATACGTTGATTTTACCACCCTGATTGACAGGCAAGCGGCCATGGAGCAAGTAAAGGGTTTTTCATTAAGCGCCTAACTTAAATTTTTAATAAAACAAAGTGTGCGTGAGGTATCATCGAAACTTTTTATTTGTTTGAAAGGCCTATCGATGCTATTATGTATGGAATATGTCATCGTTCAGATATCCGCCACGGCTTCTCTGGGTAGCGTACAACCAAAATGTCAAATTTTCCATGACTCTGGCGAGTAAATCTGGATTAATTTGACCGGTGGCATGAGTTATGTTGGCTTCGAGGGCTTCGAGGGCTTCGATTCAATTCAGGCCAAAAGAAGTTGGTAACCACCGACCTACGAGTATAGCGCTCGCCGTTGACGTTGATGGTCTGGCCAACGTCGTTCTCAAAGAAATATGGACCGATGACGCCTCGCCGCTAGCCCAAAATCCACACCAATCAGTGATCTTTTACGGATGCATTGGACACTCTTGGATCTCATGTAGATTTGTATCGCCCCAAATTCAACAATTTTGTTTGATGACGTACCCAATCATCTAGAAATGGGTCTCATCGCTGAAGATGATTTTTCGATGAAAATTAGGGTCAGTTTCCAACTGGTGCATCAGGCCAGGTTCATTCAACGAACACACGTCGTTGTCTAAGGGTCAGTTGAATTTTGTATGGGTGCAGGCCCACGATGCAAAATTCACCAAGTTGTGGTCTGCGAAAAGCCGAGTTCTTGTAAGCGACGCGGATTCTCCTGCACACCTTCACGGACAGCTGAGTTGTTTTCGTCGGATCTTTTTTTTTTTTGTGCAAGGGAAGGTGGAAACCTTGCATATGCACCAAAGGTCCGACGTCCTTTGGTAGTGCCGGATTCTTACCGGCTAAAACCACCCCCAATCAATCTTCCCGTTTGTTTACTCCCTCGCGGAACTACCGCTAAGTATTACTTCACGAGGGACGGGTTCGAGCTATTTGCTTCGTCACTAGATGTTTTGCGAATTCGCGTTCCGCTGTCGTTCTACGTTCCTAAGATCGCACATTATTTGTACTGCTGCAGCCCAATAATCTTCGCATTTTAACATACTCGTATACTCAACTATGTTATCTGGTGTCGGCTGTTCACCAAATTTTTCATGTAAAATATCTCTTTCGTTATCATAACGAGGACATTCAAAGAAAACGTGCTCCACATTCTCTTCGATTTACCCAATTTTCATTCCTTGGCAGTAGTCGGTACCTCCATCTCCCTTTTTGGGACACGTTCCATCGTTGTTGCCACATTTCTATAGTGCGACTTCTTTCTATTTTCTTCGCGTGGTTCACAGTGGGCCCGATTTGCACGCAATTGTCATAAAGTCTTCTAGCTTCAAGAGCTAGGATATCGATGGGTACCATGGAGAATAGTACCAATATGGCGTTGTGGAATACCGTCCGAAATGCACTGCTAATTCTCATTGCACATTATCTGTAGACAGATTTGGCGTCTTTCATGTGCGACTTTTTGTTGGCGACGTCAGACCATATTTGTGCCCCGTACAGCTGTATGGATGCTACAACTCTCGCCAGCATTAACCGTTTACTTTTGCCTCGGTCCGCCGACATTTGACATGTGTCTCGAAAGAGAGCTTATCGCTTTCGACGATTTCTTACAAGCGTACGCCAGATGATGCTTATAATTAAGGCGAGCATCAATCATCACTCCTAGGTATTTAATAACGGGGCTGGAAATAATGTTGTGCTCTCCGACTTTTATCGTTATCGTCTCCTGTACCTTTCCACTCGTAATTAGCACAGATTCCGTTTTAGGCAAGGTCTAAGCTCATGTGACAAAGTCAGTTCTTTATCAAAGCTATTGCTTCGTTGCAAAATAACTCGATTTCCTCTAATCGTTTCGCTATTACAACCACCGCAATATCGTCTGCAAAACCTATGATAGAGGCTTCTCTTGGAAACGGGAGTCGTAGAATGTCGTCATACATCACATTCCATAGTAAAGGAATGTGGGCGCGCTTTTATAGCTACTTTTAATGCTCGATTTGGTATACCGTCGGGTCCAGGAGCTTTTCGATCTTTTACTCTAGTAATTGCCGCGAAGAGCTCGTCGTTTGTTACGGCAGGAATAGCTTTGTAACTTTGTCCACGGATTGCGTTAAGTAAGACCCCGTCAGGTTGGAAGGAGAACAGAGTTTCAACGATTTTACGGAGTAATAATGGACAGATTGGCGATGACCTCTGAGGCGTCTTGAGCTTCGCGGTTATAATTTTGTACGCGTTACCCCATGTATTCTCGTTTAATTGGGTACAAAGTTCCCTAAAACAGTCTTCTGCTAGACTTAATAGCAGATTTAAGTGCGGCGCGTGCCTCTTTGAACCCTGCCCGCAATAAGAGATGTCTTTCTGGGTCGCGTCGTCTAGACCTCGGATATTTTCTTCGCGCCTTGTGACATGCCGATCGGAGTTCCTTGATATTCTTGTTTAACCAATACGTTGGCCGGCGGCGATTTTGACTTCCCGTTCTAGCCATCGATGTATCGCAGGCAACGTGTACTTGTCGCGTTACTTGGCTTACAATCTCGTTTGCTGTTCGACCTTCGTTTTCGTTGGATCTTGGATCTTGCGTTTCCTCAACGTACTGCTGTTGGTTCATCGTTCACAAAAACAATGGACTCAAATTTTTCCACCAAACTGTAAACAGTCCTCTTTGCAGGACGATTGTGGCGACCGTAAAATGGTCGAAGCGCGCGGAACCTACAGTTAAATGCAGACTCCGAACGGCGGGATTGAGAAGCTTTTTCTAGACAACTGTCTCTTTGAGCATTGTCTGTGACTCGAAAGAGGCGGAGCCTCTTGTTGTTGCTTGTGCTGGGATTTAAACCTAGACTGTGAAAGTCAAATGCGTATGGGTCGACACACAAACCCACACGGAAACGGCGCAAAGCAAATTGATGCTCAAAATTGTCTTTGAGAAATTATCAACATTCTTTCTGGCTCTCTATTAAAAAGGATTGCAGACAATGCATTGGTTCTCTTACAAGTGAAGCAGTCAAAAGATAGAAGAAGACAATTGCCACCCACCAGAATTTAGACCATTTCCAACAGGCAAGAGCCAACGGCCTACTGCCGCTAATCAGAGTTGCCCCCAGGTTGAAGAAGCCCACCAGTCACCAGACAGCAATATAACAGAAGACGACATCCGAGAAACAGTAACGAGAACACCATTCGAAGATATCTGGCAACAGCAACTCCTAATCAGAGAAGTAGAACACATTATCGCCAAATGAAGCTATTAGACGGCAGTATACATCTTCGAGTCTGACACAGACAATAGGAGGCAACTATTGAGCTGCAGCTCGTAGGTAAGAGAACGCAACAGTCAGAGGTAACCACTAGACAGAAAAATTCAACTTTTAACAGAAACTCAGAGCTGGCGAGTACAACATCAGCCACAAACTAGAAAAAGGCAAGTCTCAGCTGACAGCCAAATCATTTCAAATCCTAGCTCCTGAAGATACAGACAAAAAAGTCAGATATCTACTAAAGCCACAAAGCAGCATCAGTCTGGAGACAGCAACATTGCCAACTGAGGCCAAGAGACGCAAGTAAACCACCCTCTATAATCCCTAAACCGCTGCAGACAACCTCAACCAGCACAGCAGGCAATTGACAGTTCAGTCAAGTTCCGGCAGCAACCGCCCAACGGTAGAGGCGATTCATCAGCAGCAGCTTTTGGAGAGGAGTGAGCAATTGCTTGCAATCCATCAGCAGCAGCTTCTGGACAAGAAAATCCAAGTTCCAGTAACAGTTCATGTCTCCTAGACGACATAAGACAACTGGTGATGCAGCAACCAAAGCCAAGAGCCGCGGATCAACAGAAGTGAAGAAGCAAACTTCTCACAAAACCAATCGTCATCTAATAACAGCAGCCAGTGGTTATCGTAGGACTCCGGCCAACAGAATTGCCATCATGCGCGCGGTTTATTTCAATATACTACTGCAATACAAATCGGGGAACGAGAAAGTTATCCCTTCTTAACTGCCCTGCATTTGATTAGATGAAGCAGTCATTAAAGTGTCTAGTACCAGACCCATCTTCTTTCTAGAACAATAGCCAGACCAAAGCAGTCAGCCACCACACACAAGCAACTCAAACCTCGATTAGTGTGAACCCTTCAATCCAAGTCCGCCAATTAATTCTCGCATCTTATCTGATTTTCGACAGTCGACGGAAGTGAATCATGGAGGTGCTTAGCTCCCCACTTAACTTCCTGGCCCGTCCAATCAATCGGAGCCTTCAAGCGGTAATGAAAACCCCTTAATCTGGTCCGACCAAAGCGCTCCGCAATCAAAAGCCAATAAACCAATTCGATACCAGAAATGATTGACCACCTGCGGGAAAGCGGAAAAAGTGCTCCGCATCCATATCTACCACCAGCCGCCCATTCATCCGGATCGAATTTTAATTTTTCAAAACCCATCGAGGGAAGGGAAGCAGTATTTGAGAGCAACCTACGAACCTCCCGTGCCGTCCCGTGTCCCAACATACCATGGCCATGAATCAATCACCCCGACCGAGCCGGCCAACCCACCCATGCCAGTGAGTCGGTGGCCATCCAGCGAGCGCTCCGGATTGGGAGCACTCTGTGCCTACCGCGGGCACTTGCTGGCGCTACCCGAAGTGCAGGCACTGTGAGCGGAGCCAGCACCGAGTCCATCGGCCAAAAGTGGCTAAAATAATGATTTTCACCACCTCATTTGTATGATCGCGATCGCGTTTATATGGGCATCTTGGCGGGTTCAACGGACGTCGGCTCCGCACGAGAGTGCCAAGAGCTCGACTGCTGCCACTGGCCTACGTGAGTGGCAGCGACTTGTCGTCTTGTCAATATGATTTCTATATTTAATTCGATTCCAATCCCCCCTCCCGTGCCGGTGTGGAGTAATGAGGCCCGTGGCAGGTGCTCTCGCTGCGGTTCCACTATCAGCCCATATCCATCAGAGTGGCAAACAGTTTCGCTCGGGACGGACCGCGTCGCCGCAGACGAAGAGCTATTTGGAGCGGAGTGCTGCCGATAATCGGTGCATCTAATAATCGCATGAAATTATTAATTCGTTAAGTGGAATGCACATCCGATGGTGGCGGCGATGGTTGTGGGGCGTGCAGCCTTAGCGATATGTGTGCCGGAAAGAGTGCATGGTGCATGTTGCACGCTGCACGCTGATGACTACCGCGGCTGGTGGCAATTGGGGCATTTGTTATTCCGCATGCACACGGTTCCATGGGTGGCTTTCACTCGAGCAATCAGCTCGATTGCGGGGAGTAAGGGCCTTAATTGCATTTTGATTGGGAAGTTCCTATGGAAATTAAGTTTCGCCGATCGATTGGGCAGGGACACTTGATTTCTTCTGTTAATTCGCTTTTAATCACAAGATTTTGGGAGCGACAAGCAGATGCAACAGGGTCTCACAGCTCAATGGAGCTCTAATGTAAACGAATTCGCGCAGGAGTGGAGAAAGACGAAAAAGCGGACATGCTGTAAGGATTGTGCATCTAGCTGGCGTGTTAACGGCTGTAACCTCCTGTGGTTGCCATTACAGCAGCCACATTAGCTCCTGAGATGTTGGGCGCTATTTTTATTCAGGGTCAACTTTAGACCAAGAAGGAATTATGTGCTGCTCATCACCGCAAGGAACGAGTCATAAATTCTTCTTCTTCTCTTCTTAGGGGGCTAAAATCCGAGGTGGATCCGGGCCTCACTCAACATGCCTCTTCAGCCAACACGATCTCTCGCCAGCTGTGTCCAGTTTCGCACACCAAGCCGACCAAGGTCCTCCCAGACTTGTGTGCGCCACCTTTTACGTGGACGTCCTCTGTTTCGTTGTTCCACAGGCTCAAAGTGAAAGACTCTTTGCGCCGGAGCTAAGTTGTCCATACGCTCTGCATAGCCTAGCCACCTTAGGCGTTGGATCCGTAGATGCCCAGCTAGACTCATGTCGCTGTATAACCCATACAGCTCGTGATTGCATCTCCAAATGCCAGATTCGGAGCTGGATGATCTAGGGAAAATAAAGCTAAGCAAATTCCTCAGATACATATCTATATCTGGGTGGTTTTAACTTAGCTGTTGTTACATAGAAATTTTAAGGTTGTCCACGGTTTTAAACTTTTTGGGCACAATGGACTTATAGTGGTCTAAGTGAGCGGTGACATGCTCTTCATGTCAGCAAGGGCACCCATCTACCTAACCTAACCTAAGCAAGACTTTTCTCTCGAAAATACCAAGAGCCTCTTCATTCGTTTGGGATATTGTCCATGCCTCTGCGCCATAAAGCAGGGCTGGCATAATCAAGGTCTTATACAGAGTCAACTTGGTCATTCGAGAGAGTTCTCAATTACTCGATCGCCTTTGCGCCCAAAAAACAGCGGGCTAGAGTCCAAAAACAGCGGTTGGCTAGAGTTATTCCTGGGAAGCACCAAATGGTAGCAGACAACCGATCTGCGTAATACCACAATGGGCCTATGTTGTGCTAAGAGAGACTGCTAACATGAAGTTGGCCGGTTGAACCCAACCTAACCTACGGTGTCCTTGTTTGGTGGCTACCCTAGAACAACAAGAATAATCTGAATTAGATAAGTACATGGTGAGCCACCTAGTGTTTGTTTTCTTAAATCAAAGGCTATTTTGACACTGACAGCAGTTTCCCGCTCGAAATCTTGACAGAAAGTCAGTATCATACCTCCGCCGTATAAAATGAGTCTCTTCACCCTTGAACAACGTTGGGTTATGTTGAGTGCTGTGTAGCCTAAGCAGTTCGTTTTTTGAAAATAAGTTTTGGACGAAATGAAGCACTCACCGCGACTGCTGTACGCAAGTTTGTGCAAAAAGTTCGTGAGACTGTGGACGAACAGTCATGGTCCCCATCATACAGATGAGAATGTGGCCGCTGTGGTCGAGAGTGTGAAACTCAATTCATGAACAGCAACTCGCCATCGATCTGAACAGTTCAACATTTCACGCACTAACCTGAGGAGAATTCTGCACAAAGTTCTCGGATAATACGCTTACAAGGTCCAATTGACTCAGCAATCGAAGGCGCGTGAACATCCACTTCGTTTCCGCTTCGCAGTTCGGCCTTAGAGCGGCTTGAAAAGGACAACGATTTTGCGCGAAAAATCATCTTTTCTGGCGAGGCGTATTTTCATCTCGGCGGCTACGTTAACAAACAAAATTGCCGCATCTGGGGGAAAACAGAATGCGCCACTACGAAGCTAGCCGAGGCAGCCACTTGAACGAGGTTGTCTTTCATAATTGATGGGAATATTTGCTCTTACTAATAAAGCCATAATACATGGAAATTTATTGCATTTTTAAAAAGAAGTATGTATTTGGCATACCCTGTATATGCTGTAATCCAGAAAGAACGCACAGCATCGTCGACCTGGCCAAACCGTCGAGATAGTGAAGTAGTCTTTCGAGAGAAAAGTTCTGCGTGCAATTTTTGGTCCTGTTTGAATTGATGGCATTTGGAAAAGCAGATTCAACCGCGAACTGTAAAGGTTGTACAGCGACATGTGTCTAGACAGACGTCTACGGATCCAACGCCTAAGATGGCTAGACCATGTAAAGTCCATGAGCAACTTGGCTCCGGTTTGAAAATTTTTTATTATGGCCCAGTAACCATAATAACCGGCAATTTCTTTTATGATGTACATGAAGGGGAAGAGACAAGGCTACACTACTTCGGTATCTGTCTAGAATAAGACATAAGAACTAGAGTTGTGACGGATATCCGATAAGTATTCGGTATCCGGCCTATCCGGCTTCTTTTATAATATCCGTCCGGAGCCAAATAGTCTTTTGATATCCGGCCGAATACCGGATAGTCGTTTTTTTCAGTAAAAAACAACAAAATAAAAAAACAATTTAATACTGGAAGTTTACAAAAGCCAAATTGTGGTGAATGAAAATTAGTTTTTCTGTTTTCAGGGGTAATAATTTATTATGTTTGTTTTCGTATACGGTGCGTGCTTCAGAAAAGAGTCTCTCACTGTATACACCTCTACATGGAGATGAAAAATAAGTTTTGGCTAATTTGAGCAAAATTGGGTGGTATCTTCCATTTACTGATCACCAAGCCCAAGGGTCACTATTCCCTTTAAAATAAAATGTTTTGAGATATAAGTCAAGCTCGTTGGCGGCATTTTTTTTGGCAGAAAACTCAATCTGACTTGCCTTCCGCAACCTTTTCAAAAATGTACCAAAAACTTTGCTGTGTAGAAAGTAAGAATATCTTTTGGAGGAGAATGACGTTATAAGCGACCACAGGATTACCCTTTTCACCGACGGGTAAAAAATAGACACAGGTACTGGGGCCGGATTCTACTCGGAGATCTTGCATAAAGAGGAATCATTTAGACTCACTAACTTGTGTAGTGTCTTCCAAGTAGAGATGCTGACAATAGAGAAAGCAGCTAAACACATGCAGATAACCGATAACCCACCATCGGATATCACCATTTTTGTAGACAGACAGGCTGCACTGAAGTCAATAGGATCCTGTACGACGAGATCAAAGGGTGTTGTGAATTGTCGCGACTCACTGAGGTCCATCAGCCACCACAAGGTCGAACTTTGCTGGGTCCCGGGCCACAGCTCAATTGCTGGGAACGAGAGAGCGTACAAATGGCCAGACGAGGGTCTGAAATAGGCATCAGCGAAGCGGCCACGTCACTACAACCACCGATCAGTGCATTGTACCGGATCATAAGTGAAACAATACAAAAAGAGGCCGACTCAGCGTGACTCATAAAAAATGATTGTCACACGACAAGATCAACGTGGCCAAAGCTTAACTACGGCAAAACGAAGAAGCTTCTGGCTTTGGGCCGTAACTCGATCCGTATGCTAGTCGGAGTGATCACAGGACAATGGCCCATCGTAACAATGCTCCGGAAATGGAATGCGGAATCCAGCGAGTTGCAGGAGCTGCGGCGATGAGGAAGAAACCGAGACGATGCAACACCTGCTTTGCCACTGCCCAGCTCTCCAGAATCGGCGCATAGCTTCGCTGGGCCGAAGATTCTTCACAGAGACTGCGGACTTAGCGAACGCAGATATATCAGATATATCGGATCTTCTAAAATTCATAAAGAGTACGGGGTGGTTTCAGCCATCACGTGACAGGATAGGTTCTTAGATTGTGTACTCCGCAATTGAATACTCCGCAAACAATTCCCATCTGCTATTTATTTCATGAGTTGCCTCTAATGAGAGCAACAATTTACAGGTTGTGAGGGTCATACCCAAGTTATTGTGTGGAACGGTTCGCTCCATTATGTTCGGCTTCCAGTTAAGTCTCTTGTTTAGGATGAGCCCTAGATATTTAACAGACTCTGAGAAATTGCAACTGGTGCCATCAATTGTAGGGGGGTCGAGCGAGGGGATTCTGCATTTCCGTGTGAAGAGGACAATTTCTGTTTTTGAAGCGTTAATGCCCAGTCCGTTAGCTTTGGTCCACGCCGATAGCTTCGAGAGAGCATACTGCATGAGATCCCTTAGCACTGATGGATATTTTCCCGAGAAAGCTACAGCAATGTCATCCGCATAGGCTATCACCTTGCACCCTGCCTTATCTAGCAACAAAAGTAGTTCATTGACTACAATGTTCCATATCAGGGGAGTTAGAACTCCACCTTGTGGTGTTCCTCTGCTGGCAAGTCTGGTGGCTGTGGTAGAACCCAGCTTCGATATGATTACTCTACTGACAAGCAGTTGGTAAATCAATCTACATAGTCCCTTGTCTACGCCAAGATTCAACAGCGCACTGATGATAATCAAAGCACCAAACTATTATACTTTTAATTTGGGCAGATATCCGGCCGCCGAATATTCGGCTATCCGGCCTAGCTGCAGGCCGAATGTTCGTTACCCGGTATCCGGCCACATCACTGTTCAGTACAACTCAAATAAGAACCCTAAAATTGGCTTTAATCCCGAAGAATAGTGAAATTCTACTGAGACAAGCCACTACAGCATGAGTTGGAACCCCTTAAAGTTGTGATTTGACGAATGAGGATTGGTGCTACAACTACCGGCTAATGATATCACAATGAACCCAGTAAGGGTCTTGGTCTTACTCCGCTACAATCGCAGAAACCTATCCTTAACTTATTGCGGTCACAACTGACATCTTTTTTCAGGCTTTCATGTACGAAACTGTGACATAATTCTGTTGTGTTTGCCTTGCTCCACATTTTGGGCATAATAGATTCAACCTGCTGGTACAAGTGAGCCGCGTCTGTAAGCCTCTAGGGCAACCATCTCTTCCTACCTGCACCACATTCTGCAGCTCCCAAGGTGCCTCCAGAGTGATAAAATTCTTCCTTTGCAAACGTCTTAACTAAAGACCATTCCAAACTGATGAGCTGTTCAGTAGGGGTTTTCTTCTAAACCTTCCTTTTTCCTATCTCTTCAGAAGAAAAATGGACTCAAACCCTTTGTCCATCCCACCAAGTACTCAACACTTCCAAGCAAATACCAAAAAAGGAGACTCTTTCACCAGCAAAGCCTCACCCATGCCCCACGACTGAATGTGAAGACCCAATCAACCATTTATTCCGAACCAATGACCCCAGCAAACTTCCGTTATGCAGCTTAATCGCAACAAACGACCACAACACTGCATCGCATATCCCATCTTCCACGTCGCATAAGTCGCATTCGCACTCTCACCATGCTGCTCCACACACGACCGTCATTAGCCCAAACCCCAGTGCCTCCCGGTTGTCCAGCAGTCGGTTCGCAATCAATTACCGCTCCCCATGTTGACATCGTTAAGACGCCTTGCAAGTGTCATGTTCACTCATAATCATCGACTTTTACCAGCAAATTAATCACTTGGCTGCCGTCGCGTCGATGGCGGAAGCTGGCACTCTCCTGCACTTGCTCTGGCCAGGAGAGTTGATGATAAATTGGCAAGTGACCTCTTTATTAAGCAAAGTATGCAGCGGTGGACCGGCCCAAGAAGATGCCAAGCGCTCGATGAACCCGGAGACCGCAGCCAATTTAGTGCAACAAAGATTCCTGCAGTAGCCGCCAATTTGCGGCACTGTCCGCCGGCCCGTGGCCAACAGAAGCCAAGTCGCAGCCGAAGCCGAAGCCAAAGCAATCGCATGCATGCATGTAACTCGCATGTACCGCGGCCAAATTGTAATAAGCCACCACCACTGCAAGGAGGAGCACCACCCAGTCCATTTGGATAGCCCACATTCCAGCAAGACCGGCGTGCTCGGGCATGGCGCTTCCCTGCTCTGCTGCGGCGCACAGATAACTATCGAATTGTTACAGTTCTCTTCTGGTCAAGTGGATAACTGTGCCGGCCAAGTACGAGCGGGCATTGTAATTTCCCTCCTTCTGGAGATGCATACTCGTACATGTACATGGGCATCCCGAGTCGTGGCCCGCACGTTTAATGATCGATCGAGGAAGTGGCCGGCGCAGAGCCAATTGGCTTAATTTGCGCGCACTTTAATTAGGGGGGCTTTCGATCTAATTGGGAGGTTAATCGGCTGCTGAGCCGCGGCCGCGGTCGCTCTGTGAAAGCGGTCATAAAGTCGCTCCTCACGTTCGTGCATGCCCCTGCCGGTGGATGGGCGTCAATTCACGACATTCCTTCGCGCAGTCCGATGCGATGCTGAACCGATCAATCTTGGAATCGGTGAGGCCGCTCGCCCTGAGTTCCGACGTCGCGCTCGTAACACATTCTAGAAACCTTAATCGGCGGCATCATGGGTGTCGTGTTGTAAAATAATTTCACCTCATACACAAATCCGGCAGATACTTTGATAAGTATCTGTCCTCCTCTCTCCCTGATGGCACTCGATTAATTAACTCGCATCTCGAGATGCTTCCAGCCACACGCACCACGGGCCGAGAACTTGTCACTGCCGCGACGTCACGCCACCGTCGAGATGTGGAAAGACGTGGAACGCACGGGATGCTGGAGAGCTAGTTTCTCCAAATATTGGATGAGTCTCCGGAGTGGGCATCAGCGCATCAAAGGCGCAAGACTGCATTTTGATTGATTTATTGTGACGACACTTTTCCGTGACGCGGCCGGGCTGGCGGTGGATGGTGCCTGTTCTGCTGCCGTTGGAGCGGCCGCCACTTGGACTGGATCATAATTCTTGCGCTGGCGGGCGGAGGGGGGCATGCAATTGGATTTCACATTTCGACAAATTTATTAATTGACTACGAGGCATCACGCCTTGCGGACGACGTGTTTATCTTTTTTGTTTCTGTTTCGTCTGTGGATTGGGCCCGTCTTGTTTATTTTTGTTGCGTGACATGCAGTTTTATGTGCAACGGGCACCTCGCCGAAGGAACGTGTTCTGTTTGTCTAGAATATTTTGTAGGTTATCCGGTGAAGCGTTTAATATGTTTTCACGTATTTATAGTGTTTATAGCAAGAGTGTTGAGCAAGAGTGTCCGTGGGGCAGCTGTGAATATCTGTGTCGTTATGGGTGGAACTGATGTCGGAATCGGGTGTAGAAATGCCGAGAATTATATGCGCTTAAGTGGGGCGGAGATGCTTCGAAGATCAGTCGCTTGAGATGTGAACTGTGAAAGTGTTTTGGGCGTGGAAAGCCTGTTGTCGGTGTCTGTTGCAACATTGTAAGAGCTGTGGGATTAATTGCTATTAGCACTGTTGGCTGGAACTTATGAATGGCTTTGGGAAATTAGATTAAAGCGCTTGGCTCCTTGGGAAAGTTGTCGCCCCTTTTCTTTGGTGGAACGGAGACATCAAAAGTCTGTCGTTTGCAATACATTTTCGCTACAAACAGGCAAATTTTATCGTGACCTTAATTTGTTGACACTTCCGTTTAATCTGGAGCATCGGCTGCTGTGAGTGGACCACTCTTTGAAGATTTTAAGAAGATCCTCGGTTTTGTGCTGTGCTGTTTCATGTTTCACATGCTTCTGCTGGTTGTACGTCGTAACTCATTTGGGATGGACTTAGAATGAATGGACTTTTGCTAGTCTAAGCGCGTCCCCCGTAGAAGGCAAGCCAAGGCCTGAATTAGAATCAATCTCGAGAACGGACACCCTACGTTGGGTGCACTGTGACTTAAGAAACTTTTGGAGTAGCTGAAGCTAATCGGATCGTGGCTAGAATTGGCTCTCCTTTTTTGGGCTGCAACAAGGTATCTCCGAAGCTCAGTTGTTGAAAAGTTAATATAAAGGGTCTTCCAATAGGGACTTCCGAACAGTAGATAGCGGCCATATTGTTGAAGCCACATCTGTCAAATTGGCTGTCATTTATTCTGTCTGCTTTGGCAAATCACAATGAATGGACATAGCGTTCAACAACACGTACAAATGATAAAATTGTTTTATCAAAATGGGTGTTCTGTTCGGGTAACGTTCCGCGCGCTTTATCCATTATACGGTCGCTGTAATCGTGGGAGACGTGGCCGTTTGTGTTAACCCATACGCACTAGACTTTCAAGTCTGGGTTCGAATCGCAGATCAGACAAATAATTTTTCAGAAAAAAAAATTGTTCGAGGATCACTGTCTAGAAAAAGCTTCTCAATCTTGCCGTTCGGAGTCGGCATTAAACTGTAAGTCCCCTCCACCCGTTAGAGAACAATAGCATGCACAACATGAGTGGTTGCTGAGAAATCAGGTCCAGGTCCACCTCGGATTGTAGCGCTGGCATTATTATTTTTATTTTTTTATTTTATTATTTTAATTTATTTTATAAATTTAACTTAAGGGTTACGAATACCCTTAAGTGTCCGGAATCAAGACACAGCACGGGCCGGTGCGGCTAAAAAACGACTCTCTAAACTTAGATGTACGTCCGAAAACAGGCTTGAGGATGAACTGATGAGCATTCCTGGGGAGACGAGTATTGCGGGTTGGCTTTGGCTACCTCACTTGAGCATCGTTTGTTGAAATAGCGATAAAACAGTGATAAGGATGATACATTACGGCGATGTTCGAGCGAGTCTATCGACTTCGCGATATTACTGTCTCCTATACGTTTTATCGCTCGCTGTTGTATTCTATCTAGCAGGTGCAGAGAGGTCTTGGGAGCACCAGACCAGATATGAGCATTGTACTCAAGCTTGGGGCGAATGAAGGCCTCAAAAAGTGAAGCCAAATCATAGGGGGTGAAGTATTTCTTGCATCGTTTTAGGAAACCTAGACATTTCGCAGCATTTTTGGCGACCTCGAATATGTGGTCATTCCAACTAAATGTTGAGTTGATACACATACCGAGGATGGAAAGTCTTTCGGTTTCTGCGATGCAAGTGACATTCAGGGATCTTCTTTTTTTTACTTCGGAGTATTTTTGAAACTCTTCTGGGTCACTCAGACTCAAAACTGGTCCATTGTACATTCAGGTATAATGGCTGACTACTTTGGGATCGCTTAAGTGACAGTAGACAGCATTGAGTTTTGGAAGCATTAAATTCCACTGCAATGTTTTTACCCCAATTAAATATGCTGTGAAGATCGGAATTTAATGTGCTTAACATACGCTGCCGCTCCAATTCTACGGCCGAAGGACGGGGACGTGAGTCTTGGAACGAATATGAAAAGCCGAGAGTACTGTCATCAGCGAAGGAGTGGATTGGATTAGAAGTAGCAGACAAGAGATCATTTATAAAAATGAGAAAGAGTGTCGGAGACAAAACAGAGCCTTGGGAAAGACCAGCATTAATTTGGTGAATATCAGACTTGAACCCATCCAAAACGACTTGAATTGAACGGTTCGAAAGGTAATTTCTAATCCATAGAAGGAGAGACTCATCGATGTCATAAGTACGCATTTTCGCAGTGGTTTTGCCAGCGCAGAAGAACGCATCTTCAGAAGTATCGGGGGTATAACATCCGGACCAGCGGATTTGTGCACGTTGAGATCTTTAAGTACTCGTGCAACTGTACGAGTGCGAAAATGAATTTGTCCCATGGTACAATTGATGCTCTCAAGTACAGGCGGAGACAAGGTCGAATCTGGCAGCGTTAAGCTGGCCACGAAATGCGTAGCAAGCAGATTGGCCTTATCTAAAGAGCTGACAGCTGGATTGTCATTGCAAATGAGCGTGGGAATTGAAGATGAGGCTGAATTCCTTAGATTCTTAACAAATGACCAAAAGTTTTTGCTACCCTTGGGACATTGTAGCACTTTTTGCCTCAACTTTTGGTCATATGAGAATTTCACACGTCTTATTAGTGCTTTACAGTCATTTCAGGCCCGTTTAAACTTTTTCCGGTTTTCCTCAGTAGGGTTGGTTTTGCAAGTCCGGAAACTACTCCCTCAACCTGATAGCCTCTTTGCAGCTCGAGTCATGCCATGCATTTGCTTTGGGTTTAATACTCTTCACTCTGTGACGCATGCCCAACAGAATAATGTTCTTTAGTTAAAATTCCTAAAGAAGTCATTAAGGCCGCTACAATTGGCTTTCTCGTATAGCCATACGGTTCTCTTAGGAATTTGTTCTCTAACTGTGTGGAGTGAGTACGAGAATTTAGCTGATACGACACAGTGGTCAGACGAGCCTAGAGGCGACAATATGTCAATAGAATATTTATCAGGATGAGAGGTGAGAAACAGGTCCAGGGTGTTGGCGGAATGATCTGCAATGTCAGGTATTCGTGTGGGCTCATTCACAAGCTGGGTCAGATTATTTACCTCAGCGAAGATCTCAACATACCGACCTTCGGGTGTTGTCTGGCCTGAATGTCGAAGCCAAGTAGAATTGTGTACATTGAAATCGCCCGCAGTGACAATTTCAGTGTGAGGATACAGGGATACAATTCTTGTGATGGAATCGGATAGCATATCAAACTCATTGAAAATTGAATTGCTGTCCAGGTTTGCACTTCTAGAAATGAAACAGTAGTGGATTAAATGCTTACGGACATGGACTTTTCACCACAGAAAATTAAATTCTGGTTTGGAACAGTGGCCTTCCGCATTAACAGAATGCAGGCCAGTAGCAAAAAAAAGGCAAAGACAGGCATAACGTTTAAACTCCAGTTAAGAAACAAACTCAGAAGTTTGCACAATTCCTAAGGAAGCGACAGATAATTAATGAATTTATGAGTAAAACTTTAAATGCTGCTACCGTGATATACAGTGAATGAACGTTAAGGTGTCATGACTCATAAGCTCTCGAAAATTCTCATCTGATCTCATAACCTTGTCGGCTCAAAGAAGTTGGACGAATCAACGTTAGAGTCATGAAGGCCGTTCAAAACCTAGAGATGCCTTGAACTGACCGCAAACGCTTAGTGATTGTATGTCTTGCGGTTCCTTTTTGGGGGTTTACTAACTACTGGCGGGAGTGATTTGATGCAAAGGGCTCAAGGCGGCACAATGCGACACTTTTCACTTTTCCAAGTCATCCGATTGACCTGAACATTGGTCTAGACCAAGACCAGGTGTCCCCTCTAAGAACCTCACCTACGGCAATCATGTTAAACTTAATTTAGGCCCATTCATTTTATTTCCAAGACAACTGACTCACCCGTGCCTCGTTTGCAGTTTGTTTGCTTGATTTATTCATTTTTTAGAGATTCGATAGCCTGAGGTGATGAACCATACTGAAATCCAATTCAATCACATTCACCGTTCAGCCAAATTCTAAGAGTCACAGACTTTGAGGATTCATTCAAAGTAACATCACGCAGTCAGTTGACATGACATATTCAATATTTTCCATGATTCCGCTACTCCTTGCGCAGAACAAGTACCTTGCTTCAAACCCACACTAACTGTTGCAGAAGTAGTCCGTAGGTGGTCCTGGTTGCAGCAGTCCCCCCCAGTGCCCATGGTCTCTGTCCAATCCAATTTACAACTTCTTCTGCAACAAAGTTCCCCTGCAATTGCGTCCAGTCTCCCCCCGAAGGCAGATATATATTTCCTCGTCATTTCCTGAACTGACGATGGTGTCATGTTTGCTTTGGCCAACGGCATCTCTAATTTTCTTTCATTAGACCCGAATCCCCATCCATCGTCAGCAAGGATACATCGCCTTTGGATGAGATTCCAGCGCAACTGTCAAAATTAAGAACCAGCACCCGGTTTCACCGTACACTCGTACGTATGTAGTTTCCCCGTTTCACGTCGCTGCATCTCGCCCAAGGCTCATCCAATTCCACCACAGCTGAGCACCGGCAGCCGCACAACTAATTGGAGCATCTACATCCACGTCCACTCACCAGAAAGAGTGCCTGTCATCCTTATTACACTTCATTCAAGTACACGCAGAACACAGAACGGCTTCCTAGCTTCAATAAATTGGTCCACATCTCTAGCTTCGACCTGAA
The DNA here is from genome assembly GCA_930367185.1 of Myathropa florea. NCBI lineage: Eukaryota > Metazoa > Arthropoda > Insecta > Diptera > Syrphidae > Myathropa > Myathropa florea. The sequence continues at coordinate 14,421,029 of OV884005.1, forward strand.
TTCCCCTGGCCGCCTCCCCACCGCCGTTCGGGATGGATGTGCGCCAGGCTAGGGACTGAGAGGCCACTGCACAGCGCTTGGGCGCGTGTTCACTCCTCAGAGCGGGAATGACATTTATGGGTGAAACTCCATTAATCCACATCCAGGTTTCCAGTTCCTGGCCGCCGCCACCATCGCCACCATTGCCGCGTGCCAGAGTTATGCCGCGAATCACGAATAACTCCTTAAGGGCATTCGGTTCGAAATGAGCATTTCGCTGCTCATAGAGCGGACATGTGACCCAGTCCAAAGCCATCCAGCCATCGTCGTCATCATCATCATCATCATCACCACCGCCGCCGCCGTCGTCGTCGTCGTCATCATCGGAAGCTGCACTGGTGGTGCGCAGTCTTAATTACCCCGGCAGGCGTTTGACTAATTACCAGGTGTATACGTTATAACGGCAATCGGGCATGATGTGTAAATGGTTCGAGTACGAGTCGATAGAGAACAGCGTGAATCTGGTGCTTATGATGGTGGCAGACGGACATGGCTCTTATCGCACACTTGGCCTGAGGCAGTTGTCAAGAGTGTTGCCAGCATGCTTCCGAGGGGAAAAGAGTGTGCTTTGAGATTGGGTACGACTGAGTTGAGATTGTTAAGGGTGAACTTTGTGATTCGTTTAATATTTTTATCACTGAAAGAGTGGTGCAATTCAGCGAAGTGGCCCTTCAATGGCTTGTGACACGCCAAACGACACACAGAAACACGAACGTTGACAGATGAAACGGCAAACGTCATTGTCGATTCATATTGTCAAAGCTGTCAAGTTTGAAAGCCTAAAATCTGGAGATAGACGCAAGTGGGTGTGTTTTTAAGAAGGATTCAAGGATGTATTAGGTGTGCAAATAAATTCTCGCTGTTTGGCAGTAGGTGGCTTCAGCAGTATGTGCTGGTGGATTTTGACATATCCAAAATGTCACCAACCGGGCTTAGACATATGGTAAACAAATTCTTTCGACATATAGTTTTGGCGCCAAATACTTTTTGTTGAGCGAATATGTCTGATTTTGTGCTAAATTATTGTCATTTGCGAGTGTTGATTTATTTCTTTCATTCGAAGAAAATGGCGGCTGAGGCGTGTCGAGAACTCCAAAAAGTTTACGGATATGCTGTTCTAAGGGAAACAATGTGCCGTGATTAGTTTCGTCTTTTCTAGCGGTTTCGATGTTGACGATCGTTAGCATGAGGGAAGACTAAAATCATTCGAAGATACTGAAATGGGGGCATTGTTCCATAACAATCTGTGCCAAACGCAAGAACAGCTTTTTTTTGTCGTAGGTTTTTGTCGCACTACACTGTGGCACTCAGACTCAAAAACTGGTCCATTGTACTACCAGGCAGCAACCTACTTTTGCTGAAATTTCATGGTCTTCCGAAGAAAGATCAGCATGCGCTTCTGTGACGAGGAGCCTACATCATCAGCTCTCACCTCATCAGCACCGAATAACTGTCACCTGATCCGAGCAAAGGCGGGACAATGGCAGAGGAAGTACTCTGCAGTGGCATCATCTTCTCCACAGGCGTCGCAGACGGTTTCGTCACTTAGGCCAAGAACACTTAGATGTTTAGCGAAGGTGTAGTGCCCCGTTAGTATGCTGGTAAGTTGTCTGCAATCTTTTCTGTTAAGAGATATCAAGAAAGCCGCGGATTTCTTACAGACGTTGAGGAGCATGCGCTTGGTCTGTCTACATCCTGGAGAATCATGCTACCTGCGGTTGTGCTCTCGAGAAGTTCTACCATCGATGGAAGCCCTAACCAAGGACGCGGGCAGTCCCAGAGTAGGTTCAGGTCCTGAGAATGCCTCATCTGATCCTCGCCTAGCAAGTTCATCGGCGATCTCATTTCCTCTGACCCCCTTGTGCCCCGATCAAATTCAGAGAAGACTTGCATTCCTGAACTATCCTGGAAGTGGTAAAAGGGATAAGCAAGGTCTTAAGCACAGCTTGGCTGTCGCTACAGACGCAAATACTTCGCCCCTTTCACCTATTCTTCACAATATAGTTCGTAGCCATTAGGATCGCGTAGGTTTTCGCTTGGAAAACCGACGCAAATTTACCTAACGAGATGTGCAGTCTAAAGTTGTCGCTCTCCACGAAGGCACCAGCACCAGATCCTTCATTGGTCTTGGAGCCGTCCGTGAAAATTCGACTACATTCCTTTCCTGGCTCAGATTCTGGCCACAGCCTGAGCAGTTGGAGTACAGGTGTCTGTGCGTCAGACGGCATATCTATAAGACTGGGGTCAAAGGCAATGCGGTGCGCAAGGTCATCGAAACTCCAGTTCGACTTGTACCAAAAACTACTTCTTTTTAAACGGAAGATGGCCTTGAGAGTACACCCCATGATGTGGACATCTAGGGGAAGGGGGAGATTCAGCAGTGCATCAAGATCAGAGCCAGGCGTGTTACGGAAGGCCCCTATGCAGCCGAGACTGACCGTTCTTTGAAGCTTGGTGAAAGCAGCTGTTACGTATTTACGCGAAAGCTTATTCTACCAAACGACCGATGCATAGGAGAGAAGGGGTCTAATCATAGCTGTGTAGATCCAAACGGATCTTTTTGGTGATAGATCCCAGGATTTGCCGAAAATTCCCTTACACTGCCAAAAAACTGATAGTGCCTTCGCAATTTTCGTTTCGACGTGTTTTTTCCACAGAAGCTTCCTATCCAGAATGACACCCCGATATTTAGCTTCATCGGAAAAGCGGATAGTGACACCTTTTAGTACTAGTTGAGTCAAACCAGTAAATTTTCTCCTCCTCGTGAAGAGGACAACCTCGGTTTTATGAGGGTTGACTGAAAGCCCATTTCCAGTACACCAATCGTCGATCACGTCTGAAGCTTGCTTCAGCATTAGGAGTTGCCGCCATGCCATTTCCAAGCGTTTACATGCGTTGGAAATGGTTAAAAGACAAGGAACTTGGGTTCCTTATGATTTGAAACCAAAGGACGTTGATCGTCGTTTTTTTGCCTGTGAACAACTGCTCCACCGGCAATGGAAAGGGTTTTCTTTATCGCATCGTGACGGATGATTCATTACAGCAAATTATTACTTGTTCCGTTCGATGGCATCTGGTCTGGCTCATCAGCAGTTCGGCTCATATGAAGACATCAAAAAAAGGCTCGATTCGTGGATAGCTACAAAAAAAAGAACCACAGCCATCCTTAGACTAAGCAGGAATAATCTGGGTGACCTAGTAAATGTCCTCACAGGACACTGCGCTATGGGTAGACACACCGCAAGACTAGGGTTATCATTTCTTAATTCTTACGCCGAGGTCTTCAAAACTTTTTTTTCGGATCTTCAAAACCCGCATATCGATGCTTGACCGTTTTTGGTCAATATCTCCAAAACTATTCGCACCAGAATGCTTGAAATTGTTTTGAATAAAAGTACTCAATTAAGCCAAGTTTTTATGATTTTTTCAGATTTGTATACATTTTGGTTTAGAAATGGCAGGGGAGACGCATAAAAAAAAACTTTGGAGCTCGATATTTTTCAAATGAAACTTTGGGTCAAAATGTGTTGAAGCAAACGTGCACCTCATTTCAAAAGATCTGTCGATTGATATATCACTCAAAGGGGTGCGTCGAAGTTTAAAAATCTATGGCAACATCACCTATATGGGAGCCACCCCCAAATGGCCCCACTTTTAAATATGGTTGCAAGGGCAATGACATCCAGGCCTGAAGTACCTTATTCCAAAATTTCATGCCGATGTCTTTATAAACTTCGGACTTCGGACTTCGGACTTCTTTATAAACTTCTTGTGTGACAGACAAGACGGACGGACGGATACACCGAAATTATAAGGGTTCCGTTTTTGTAGACGGAAAGGATGTATTCTGCAGAGGTCTTTAAGAAAAAGAGAATGAAGACGATGTACCTTTGGCGTCTCTGAGGCGCCAGCACATGGCAGCTTCTTTCTTCAATAATTTCCGCGGTCTCAGGGATCAATGCATAGGTCTTCTTCGATTATGAGAAAACCCTAATTTGATAGAATTGATAAGTGGATGTTCAATTCGGACATTGGACTTTCCCTGGCCTAAATGCGTGCCTGACAGCCGGTAATACTCACCTATCTAATCGAATATTTAGTCCAAGCTTTGTCTTCTTGTTTGCCACTACTCGAATTTTAACCGCTTCCATTACAAAACTCGGCCGAATATTCGGCATTGACACTTCATTGTAATCATTTGAAGCAGTTGAATGAATTTTTAAAACTTGCCTTAACCTAGACATAGATCTTGACATCTTGTAATGTTCAGTGTCTTGCACTCGACTTATCATTCACTTTTTCGAAACAAGTTTCCTCACAGAGCGATCAACCGTCTAACACTTTTTTGGCTTTCAACTCTACCAATCTCAGTCGTCTCCTTAGGGCTTCCCATGCAGGACCGAGATTTGACTACAGTCATCCCGAGCTGTCCGACGAGTTGACAGGAATTAAGAACAAAAGTCTGGCGCTCTGTAGCTCTAACATACTGTTTTGTCATATTCAAGCTGACATATGAAGAAGGAAATGGAAGCTGCTCGTCGATCTGTACGTTCTACGCCTGCTCGAGTGGACATATTGGGCATATGCCTAGACGTTAAAGGTAACGGACACACTGAATGGGGCTGTAAACTTATAAACCTCTTGCGGAGAGTTCCTTTTGCCCAGCAATTCTGACAGTAATCGAAATACCGATTTTATTTTTTCACGTCTCCACCTCTTTCGTGTCACTGACAATGCTCAAAGAGTATAACTGTCTAGAAAAAGCTTCTCAAAATCACCATTCGGAGTCCCCTCCATTCGTGAGAGAACAGCGAGTGGTTGCTCTAAAAACACGGGCCAAGTCCACGTCGGACTGTATTTTTAGATTTTGTATAAAATGTTCGGCATTAAAGAAAGCTTATGATGTTTGATCTCTGCAAGGACTTCAGTAAAAATATCGTTAGAAATGGAAACCAAACCCATGTGTTAAAGCACTCAAAGCAATCAACACTGAAACAGATCGGTCTAATTCGAGATATGCAAATCGTCCGACAACCGAATTTTCTTTGAAATTGAGCGCTATTAAACCATTGAAACCATTTAGAAGCTCTTAGCTCAAGCCACCCATCCATGCCGCGAATGATCAACCAATCGAATGTTCTGGCAACACCGCCTCCGCCGAGGCATGTGTTCCATGTTCCACTGTGACTACAGCATAAAACACTTAAGTGCTGTGCTCGCCGCTCGCACTCGCCGCCCCGCGTTCGCAGTGAATGTCATCGTTAAGAGCCTTTTAAGTACGCGTTCTATGTGATATATGGGTTAATTAAATGGCCGTTACCAGTTGGGCGCATGACCCTCATTTATGTTTCTTGTGTTTTTTGTTTGCGTATGTTTTCGTTTTCTCTTGTGTTTTTGTTTTGTTTCTTTAGAAGCTCTGCTCGGAGGCACCTTTGACGGCTGTGTCGTGGCGGCGCGGCGGCAGCAATGCGATGACATTAGTGAGAAAGTATGACAGCGCCAAACGATTAAACGTCACTTGGGGTCGTTGTAATCTGGAACACACTCTGCGAGCACAGGCGAGCACATTATGGTCGCGTGTTTGACCTGAATGGGGGAATGGAACTGAGTGGAGTTGTGTGCTGTCCGCATTGGGGTCTTTGCTTGGGTTGGAAGGCGTTGTTCGGGAGGAGGCTGGAATCAGCAAGGTGACCTCACATTAAGGTCGCTTGCCAGGTGATTTTTTTCAATGTCGATTGAGAATTGCGAATATCTCACATCAGGCATTTTATTACGGCTGGAGACAGCTTTCTTTGGAATCATGAATTCGAAATTGCGTGACCTTTTGATAGATGAGGAGTGGCAAAGTCGACTGTGAGTTACGGCGTTACATCAACTCTCATGAAATTGCAACGAACGAAAGAAAAAACGTTGAATCTCCTCGTGCACATGTATTCTTCACGAACTTCTTATGATTTTCAGACCAGATGCTTGGGACTGCGCATCGGTTCATCCTTTTCTGGAGTCAAATGCAGACAGATGTTTGTAAGATGTTTAATTTTTCTAATGGCGGTCCTGATTTAAAAAACTGTAGAGGAGAATGGTTATTAGACGATACGTCAAGCTCTTGTTCATGGAAGGATTTTAGCTGAATTTCTTTCAACACAGATAGACACCCCACTTTGGTGTAGCCAATCAATTGTGGTATCAGGTATAGCCGGACCTTCCAGGGGCTTGAAGCACTACAATGTATACTAATAATATGTGTGTACTCGACATGGATGAGAGGAAGTACTTCAATGAAAGTCTTTCAAACCCAATCTGTTTTTGTTTTCCAAGACTATTCTAAATTGTCGCCTGCTTTTTAACGTGATGACTTAGATTTCAAAAATTCACTGCACTTGGTTCCAGAAAGTAGGCGTACGCAGGTAGGCGTACCACCTGTTTTCTCGCTACTTTGAAACTTTGCCAATCGAAGTTGCGCTAAAGTCACCACGAGTCACATCTTCTGTGGTGGACGTCGTTGGATGTCGTTGCTCAATGATGGAGACCATATAGTGATTTCCCAAGAAGAGCTCCGGGGGATCCTTAAATAAATGAAGAACAAGAAATCAGTTGGGATGGGTGGTATCCCGAACATTGTGCTTAGTCGTCGAAATTTACACTACACTGTTCAAAAACGCGCTCAGTAATTCATATTACCCGGAACGTTGGAAGACAGCTGTGGTGCAACCAATCCCTAAACGGGATAAAGCCAAAAGTATCCCGTCAAACCTCCGATCGATAAGTCTTCTCCCTTGCATCAGCAAGGTATTCGAAAAGATTGTCATTCGAGACCTGAAAACGTGGGTCGAGGACAACAATATTATACCGTACAACCATTTTGGATTTAGGCCGAGGCATGATACCACACATGCCGCGTCAAAGCTGGTATCCGACATTCAATGGAATAAAAATAAGAAACAATGTACGGGTGCCTGTCTGATCGACTTAGAGACACTGTTCGACACCGCTTAGCTAGAAGCCTTTTCGTTAAGCTCGTCAGATTTACAATATACATGATATATGACATGATAACAGGTAGAAAGTTCGTCGTAAAAAGTGGCGGTGTAACTTCTACCACAGTTTTTAATATCAATAATGGTCTACAACAGGAGGCTGTTGGCTCCCCAATATTGTTTGCTATATATTCACTGCAGATCTCCTAAGGTCCATGCCGCATCGAGGGAAAAGGTCGATACAAAGATCATTGAAATGGTAAACAGTAGATGGCGCTGTCTGTCTACATGTGTGACCACTAAAGCATTATGGCCCAGATGCGACCGAGCAAAAACCGACAAAATCCTTCAGTGCTACAAAGACTTGGTAACGATGGTGGTTGGAGCTCTCACTAGCCCTGAACATCTTAGAACCCACGCCATGAAAATGGGACTCTCCAACGACAACATTTGTAGAGGTTGCGGTGACGAGGAGGAACGAGAGGACACTCCTCATTACCTCTGTCACTGCCCTAGTCTTTGTCAGTTGCGTCATAGAACACTGGGAGAATTTTTCTTCCAAGACTTACATGAAATATCAAATAAACCTCTAAGATCTCTTTGCAGGTTCATAAGGAAATCGGGATGGCTCCGGCACAACGAAGGACCATGAGTGTGATAAGGGTTATAAGGGGACACTAATCCCCAATTGGGCATCACAATGGGTCCCTAAGCACCTAAGTGAGGCGTGGCTTGTGCCCGTCTACCCACTTATCTACCTACCTATCTAGGGTGAAGGTAATCTGTTAAATGGCCCTCATAAGGGCAGTCATGGTGTATGGTTGTCCCCTGTGGTTCAACGTGAGTCCTTCCCAGATGGAAAAGATGAGGCTGTTTGAGAGACGGTATATTAGGACTTGTCTCCGGTTGTATCGAACACCCGAATCCGAGTACAAGAAGTACTCAAACATGAAAAGGATAGACAATTTTATCATTAAATTAATAAGAAGTCACATTGCAAGAAGTATGACTTCTACCAACAGTCTGATCTCCGGGGCTTATTATCTAAATTATATGTACCATGAGAGGGTGCGGCACAACGACTTTGTTCCACTTGAAGCATTCCTCTATTTGGATTCGATCGGCCTGATCCAGGACATGGAAAGATGTCCTGTAATCTACTACGCGACACGCCGAACAGTTGACAGGCGACTCCTCTACGAATCAGATGTCGTTCGCGAACACGAGGATCTTCTCCGGTTCAGTAGAGCGATCCCTCGCGTTTGATTAGAATAAGAAGACCAGTAATCAGAATCTTGAATGTTGCGTTGTTTCGGGACACTGCATCATTGACTGAGTATCCCAAAATATTCGGTCTTCACACTGGGTAATAGGCCAGCCAAAGCAGCCAGCCGAAGCCAAGACCCTGCGTTCGAGACTTGGGACTCGAAAAGAAGGAAGTCCTTAACTTCCTCTTCTTCTTCTTCTTAGGGCGCTACAGTCCGAGGTGGACCAGGGCCTCACTCAACATGCTTCTCCAGCCAGCACGATCTTTCGCCAACTGTCTCCAGTTTCGCACACCAAGCCGGCCGAGGTCCCCCTCGACTTGTGTGCGCCACCTTGTACGTGGACGTCCTCTGTTGCTGTCCTACAAGCTCAGAGTCAAAGACTCTTTGGACCGGATATAAGCTGTCCATACGCTCTACATGGCCTAGTCATCTTTGGCGCTGGATCCGTAGACGCCTGGCTTGACTCATGTCGTTGTACAGTTCGTGGTTGAACCTTCTTCTCAAAATGCCATCAACACAAACAGGACCAAAGATCGCGCGTAGAACTTTTCTCTCGAAAAGGCCAAGGGACGGTTCATCGGCTTGGGATATTGTCCATGCCTCTGCGCCGTACAGCAGGACTGGGATGATCAAGATCTTATACAAAGTCAACTTGGTCTTCAGAGAGAGGGTTCTACTACTCAATTGCCTTTTGAGCCCAAAAAACAGCGGTTGGCAAGAGTTATTCTGCGTTTGATATACGGTACTGATGCTGTTTACTGCCGAGCCAAGGTAGACGAAGTCCTTAACTACCTCAAAGTTATAGCTGACTATGCTGACGTTCTGGCCAAGTCGTCGATGTTGTGCGTCCTTTTACGATGACAGCATATACTTGGTTTTGCCCTCATTTACCGCCAGACCTATTTTAGCCGCTTCCACCAAGCCCAAAACCCGTCGATCCCGATGCAGGGATGGAAGGTTGTCAGCGAAGAGGAACCTAAGAAGGGATGCCATGGATATATCATAGTAATTAATGCTACTCCGGCTCCACTGAAGGTGAGGAGTGCTGTTCAGCTGAGCTTTAGTGTGAGCAAGATTACGCTTCGACTCATCAAGCGAAGCGGACACAGGGGTAGTTGATGGAGGCGGCTTTAGCTGGAGGGGAGGTTTGGACGACTATAAATTAAGGTAGTACAAATAAAGTAAAGTCGCCTCTGAAAATCTAAGGCTACTCCTCGAGAAGCAACAGCTGGACCTGGCCCTAATCCAAGAACCCTGGGTAAGAAACGGCAGGGTGATGGAGTTAGGGTCAATAATCTACGAGGTGCTGTACAACAACAGGAGAGGATTCGTTCCTGTATAGTAGCGAAGAAATCTCTGAACCTATTAATGTTGCCTAATTTCAGCTCCAGTGACCTATTTGCTGTTAAGTTGAGAGGGTGAACATCACAATTGCATCCTCATCATTGCGTCGTATATGCCACACGAAGAGGGATTCAACATCCCCTCGGACAACTTGAGAGCGCTCAAAACAGCGGCTCAGCAAGGTAAAAGAAACCTAAATCTTTGGTGTGATGCGAATGCTCATCATATTGTTTAGCTCCGACATCAACGCCAGGGAGCCAGGAGCCTCTTTTCGATTTTATTACTTGCTCCGATCTGCTCGTCTGCAACAGGGATAATGAAGTCATCTTTGTCATGGCTAGCAGAAAGGAATTGTTAGATATTAACCTCATATTAGGTTACAGCTCGAAGCTAATCTCAAACTGGAGACAAAGCATCACTATCCATCATCACTGCTGGACATCTTTCGAGACCTTCAGGAAAGCGTTCAGTAGAGCAGCTAACATTGAGCCCAACGAAGACTTGTCGTCCATGTCGAATATCGACAAAGCAGTGGAAGATCTCACCAACTTGCTGAACCGATCCTTTGAAAAGGCTGCCTGATCATTAGTGCCTGACTATCAGTGAAAATGCAAATATCGCTGGCAGATATATGTATGTATCGTTCCTGTTAAGCGACAGACGGATTGCCTTTACTTCTGTCTAAAAAAAACCCTTAAATGAGCAGGAAGTCGCAGTTCATTGGAGTAAAGTAGACACCACTGCCGACTCCATCATCCATTTTCTGTGTGGACTAATGGACTCGATTGATTATATTCGGTTTCCAGCAAAGCTTCCACTGTATTTCCTATGGAAGAGGACAATTTCAGTCGAAGTCCTTAAGTCGGCCAGAGATTCCTGCAGGCCTGCACAATCTTAGCACTTGACTCACCAGTGTTTTTTTTTTTGAGGTTTTTAAATACTAAAACGGAGCACTCAGACTTAAATACTGGTTCATTGTACTATCCGACAGCAACCTACTTGTGCTGGAATTTCATGGTCTCCGGAGGAAGAAATGCATACAATTCTGTGATGAGGAGCCTACATCAGTTCTCACCTCATCAGCACCGAATAACTGACAACTGATCCGAACCAAGGCGTGACAGTAGCAGAGGAAGTGCTCTCCAATGTCGTGGTCTTCTCCACAGGCGTCGCAGAAGGTACCATCGCCTAGGCCAAGCGCATTAAGGTGTTTGGCGAAGGTGTAGACCTTCGATGATACCCTCTGCGACGCCTTTGGAGAAGACGACGGCCCATTAGTACACCGGTAAGTTGTTTGCAGTATTTTCTATCAAGAGATAACAACATTGCCATGCAATTTACAAACGTTAGAAGCATGCGCTGGGTTTTGTCAACATCCCGGAGAGTCCAGCAACCTCCGGTTGTGCTCTCGAGAGCTCCAACCATAGAAGGAAGCCCTAACCGGGGAGCCACGCAGTCCCGGCTGGTTCAGGTCTTGAGACCCGGGACCCAGACAAATCTTAGCGAATTTAGACTATCGATCAAATTCGGAGAAGACTTTCATTCCTGAGCTATCCTGGAAGTGGTTAAAGGGTTGAGCTAGGCCTTAAGCAGAGCTTGGCTGTCACCCTTTTCACCTGTTCTTCACAATATAGTTCGTGGCGATTAGGATCGCAAAGGTTACCGCTTGGAAAACAGACGCAAATTTACCTAACGAGGTCGCTCTCCACGAAGGTGTCAGCTCATCACTCTGGTGGCTTGCAATAGGAAAGCAAGTATAACACAAACCACGTCATGTTTAGATACACGGGTATCATGCGATCTGCCCACCTCATTTCTATTGATTTTTGCATCAAGGCTATGGACTTTAAAAGTCAAACCTTTCACACTACGGTTACAAAAGCTGTAAGGATCGACGATAGCGTAGCTAGGCAGATATGAAAAGCAGCTGACTTTCTGATAATGTCTATAGGGAGTTGTTGCTAGACTGGTTTACATCTACAGAGGTTATTAGGCAATAAGAATACGCACGGTCTTCGCAAATTTCTGGCACTAACTACTGCTCTAGACTCGCATTATTGAGCAAGCCTACATTCTGGACTTAAATGGAGATCGCATGAGTTGAAGTTAACTATTTTATCTGTTTCATAACTTTCGCAGATTGGATTTAGAATCACTCCAGACAGACAGACTCCAAGCCATCTACCAATTTTTGGTAACAAAACGACACCTAAGCCTAAATTTAGTCACCAACCCTGGTCTGTACTTAAAAAAATTAAGCGCATCATTCGGTTCATCTCAGAATTCCCAGCTTTACTGGAACGCGGTTCATCAGCCCGAAGAGTTCCACCCTTCCTTCCACCCGGACTTCCCCGTGGCGGGCGAACCAAATGAGAATTAATAGACCCAAATCCTACACCACGATGGAGGAAAACTGAACGAAAACCAGCTAATTATCGCTCAAAGCAGGTAATTATAGTCAAACGAAAGTAAAATTACCCTCAACCACAGCCACGTTGTGAGAAACAAGAGAGAAGAACCGCCCATCCACCGACTTGCTCTAATCATCGGCATTCACAATTCCCACACAATCAGCCGGTCTGGCACCTCATGCAGATGATGCCATTAAGCGTGATTAATGCCTCCTGCTCGCCGAGTGGCGGGATTTAGAAATCGTTTTCCCTTTCTCATCGAGCCCTTCTCATTCATAACCGTAATTACGCTGAGAAAACACCCCACAGCTACGTCAATCGAAATCAGTTCAATTATTCTCAAACAATTTTACTTTCACCCAAAAGATACGGCCTCAGATGGATGCACCGGTACTGCATCGAGAACGAGAAGCCCGAAAACCAGAAAAAGATACTTTCCCACAAAACAACCTGAAGCGCGCTGCTTACCCTTCCAATGTTGGTGGCATTTTAAACTGCATCCTAGTTACCGGCCATGGCCCCAGACGGCACACACACACAGCGCCGTCGACGTTTCCCTTCTGGCTGCACCTGACCAAGTGAACTCTCCAGCTTCAGCGTTTAACATCGTTTCAAGGGAGCCGCACCGCAACCGCCACCGCCGCAGCGATCGATCGCGATTGATCGCCGCGCGTCTGCATCGGTAATTACCCGGCCTCGGGGAGCACTGAGTACCAGAAACATTCCAGACACGACCAACAGGCAACGGCCAACGAGCAAACGAGCAAACGACCAACGACCACCGATCAGCGGCCAACTGTGCGCCGCCTTATGACAATCATAATGTCAGGGCGAACAGCAAAATTGACGACTGCCCATTTTCGGATCTTCCGGTTCTCACTTTCTCCCTTTCAGTTGCGGAGATACCACTCATACCCAACCGGACATCGGCACTTGATCGTGATCTAAGCCAGCGCCGATGCACTTAAACCAGGCCAAATAGATTACTTGAACCCACCTCGAGGGCACCTCGGCCGAACAGTGCGAGGCCGATGAGGGAGACGATGACGAGCAGAGGAGGGCTCAATGAGCACCTAAAAATCAAGAAGATGCACCTTCCCACCTTCCCGCCTCCCCGCCATGCTCGTGCTGTGTTCCGGTGGTTCTCGGTCGTTTGTTGTCGATGACTCTTGCCACTTTTGCTTTTCAAAGTGTCTGACGAATTGTTGCTTGGCCGTGAAGAGGTGAGTCGGTGCCTGTCGGCCGGTCTGGTGCTCGTCTCCGTCAAGGTCCTCCTGCATGAATCACGGAACCGCGTCGGGCCTCGGCCGGTGCGCTCCGATTTGGAGGCATGCCTCAGACGCCTCAGACGCGTCTAACTGAAAGCGTCAGTACATCGGTTCGGTTTCAATCAATTAGCGAGAGATTGGGTCCGCTTCGGTGTCGATATGTTGGGCCCGCGCCTGTTGTTCTCAGCCAGTGTTCTGGGAAAGCTCTCCGAATCGGATGCACTTAGAGTGCGAGGAAAACCGTGGAATTCCATTGAAGCGTTGCAATGCGTTCCGATTCGGGGTCGCCCGACGCCAAGTGAAAGTTGTTGTGTTCTCGTCAGGCCGGGCTGTGTGTTAGAATCCATAATTCAATTTGGAGTTTCAATTGAAGGCTTTTGTGAGGTGTTTGGTGGTTTTGTGATGTCTCCGGACATTCGCTTCTCCCCGCCGGAGTGCATTACGGGCTAGAAAGTTGAGCCGATGATCGCTGGTATTCTTGGAGCCGAAGAGGGGGGCACCTGCATGGTGAAAATTAACCTTTCACTGGCAGCTCCCACCTAGTCGTAGACCGATATATCGACTAATTGGTGGTGAAAGGGATAAATTGCTGGCATTTAACGTGTCGGCGATTGGTTCATTCCCACGAAGAGTGGCGGGCAGCCTTTAATGAAGCAAACGTCTTGATTAGGGTCCGAGTTTTATGATTTCTCTGAAGTGAGCTTGATGAAGGGATTAGTTGAGTCATTCCATTGCAGCATATCAGCAGGCAGTCGTTGCGAATGAATTGGAGAGAGATGGTGCCAGGAAATGAAATGAGTCATTGTAACTCGTTTCAGGGGGTACTTGGGATGTGTCGTAACAGCAAAGAGGTTTAACGGGCAAATGTCCTTCTCTCCTATTGGTGGCATCAAATGGCAGCCTTTCAATACATTGATGTCCAGAGAAAACTGAAACCGAGATCTCTAAAATCCGTGATTTTAATGAAGCCTTCGACACGGCAAAAGATCCAGAAAACAGTGGGAGTTTGAACGTTAGGGAAATTCCGAAGAAAGTTAAGAAAGAAAGCCTAACCCGACGCGTGGTCTGTCTACATCTTGGAGAGTCATGCCACCTGCGGTTGTATCCATAAGACGGGGGTCAAAGGAAATACGATGCACAAGGTCATCGAAACTCCAGTGCGAGTTGTACCAAAAACCACTTCTTTTTAAACGGAAGATGGGCTTGATAGTGCACCTCATGATGTCGGTATCAAGGGGGGGATTCAGCAGTGCATTAAGAGCAGAGCCAGGCGTATTAGAGAGGGCACCTATGCAACCGAGGCAGACCGTTCCTTGAAGCTTGGAGAAAGCAGCTGTTACGTATTTACGCGAAAGCTTATTCCACCAAACGACCGATGCATAGGAGAGAAGGGGTCTAATCATAGCCGTGTAGATCGAAACGAATCTTTTTGGTGATAGATCCCAGGATTTGCCAAAAATTCCCATACAATGCCAGGAAACTGACAATGCCTTCGCAAATTTTCGTTTCGACGTGTTTTTCCCACATAAGCTTTCTATCTAGAATGACATCCAGATATTTAGCTTCATCGGAAAAACTGATAATGGCACCTTTTAGCACTAGTTGAGACAAACCAGACAATGAACCAGTGAAGAGGACAAACTCGGTCTTAAGAGGGTTGACTGAAAGCCCATTTCTGCGCTTTTGAACACACATCCGCTAGGCATGATCCGACAGACAGAACAGCTACATCATCCGTCTAGGCCTAGGCGTAGATTTTAGAACTATTGAGAGCATCAAGCAGAGAGTCAACCAGCATGTACCATAGCAGAGGAGACAAGACGCCACGCTGCGGGCAGCCCCTATTTACCCCCGCCATAACAAACTGGCGACAATCCGCGTCTGCAATAATAGTTCTATTCATTAGCATTGCTTTGATCCACAACACTAATGATTCATCTACAACGTGTTCTCTGGCCGAGTTGCACATGCCAGCAAAATTCTGCCAACGAGATTTTGAAGTGCAGTCTCGCAAGATTTTCCGCGCTGATAGGCATGTTGCATCTGAGACAGAGGATGAATTCGCAACGTGGTTTTGCGCACATGAAGCTCAACCAGCTTTCCGTGCTTTTCAGCTGGAAATAAGTTAGACTGATTGGTCCAAAGTTCTGGGCGAGTGAGTAGTCCCTCTTACCGATCTTTGGTATGAAGTCTACCCTAACTGTACGCCAAGAGGTCGGGATATAGGCCAGTGCAAGACTGACTGTGAACATTTTTTTCAGAACCGGTAGCAGTTTATTTCTTAATGTAGTAAAAAACAAGTAAATTGTTGGATTCATTGGATTTAAACAAAGACGCTCGAAACTATCTTAACTTTTGTAAATGCTCTTCAAATAAGGACTGCCGAACTTTGATAGTTAACAGTGGTCACATTGTTGAAGCTACATCGATCAAATTGCCTGTCATTTATTCTGTTTTTTTTTGCTTTGGCCTTATGTCGCTTTCCAAAAGGACATAAAATTCAAAATTTTAAAATTTGGCCTTTTGTCGCTTGGCGTCATGTCCGGGCCCCTTCAACAACACGTGCAAATAATAAAATTGTTTTATCAAAATGGGTGTTCTGTTCGGGCAAAAACCGCTCGCTTCGCCCATTTAACGGTCGCCATAATCGTCCGACCGACTATTCGCAGTATGGTCAATAAATTTGAGTCCACTGAATCAGTAAAAAATAAACCAACACTCGTACGTCGACGTTGACGTAACACAAGATCTGGTGTAAACGTCGCCGCTGTCCGTGAGAGTCTGCAGGAGAATCCGAGACAGTCGATTTCGCGTCGCTCACAAGAACTCGAACTTTCGTAGACCACAACTTGGCGAATTTTCGGTCGTGTCCTGTGCATGCGCCCGTAAAAAGTTCTGAAAAACTGAAAAAGGAGCTGAAGGTAAACGATCAGACCATAGACAACGACGTGTGTTCTCTGAATGGGCTCTGGAGCAGTTGGAAACTGACCCTAATTGTCATCGAAATCGAAAAGTCATCTTCAGCGATGAGGCCCATTGCTGGATGAATGGATACGTCAACATACAAAATTCCCGAATTTGGGACGAAATCAATCCACATGAGATCCAAGAGCGTCTAATACATCCCGAAGAAATCACTGATTGGTGGGCGGCGTAATCGGTCCATATTTCTTTAAGAACGACAATGGCCAGGCCATCACAACGGCGAGCGCTATACTCGCAGGTCGATGATTATTAATTTCTTTTGGCTTGAACTGGACGATATGGACACCAACGGTATGTGGTTTCAAAAGGACGGCGGCGCTACGTGCCACACAGCTCACGCCACATTGGAAATTCTACACGGGTGATTCGAGGGCAAATAAATAAATACAATAAATAAAATAAATGGTTGTATCAAGAGGTGAGTGAATTGACCAAAGAGATCGTGCGATTTGACCCCGTTGGACTTTTTCTTGTGGGGTTTTCTGAAGTCGCAGGTCAATCCGAATATGCCGCCAACCATAGCGGTCTTTAAAGCCAACATAACCCATCCCATCGATCAAATTCAGAGTGATTTATGCGCCAGAATCATGGTAATCGGACGTTTTGGGTGTGCGCTATCCAGAGAAGTCGCGGTGGACGTTTGAACGATAGTCTATTCCATACTTTATGGCATCGAAAGGCCTTTCAAAAAAAATAAAAAATTTCGATGATATCTGGTACACAGTTTGTTTTACTTATATTTAAAAATAGGAGGCGCTTAATGAATTGCCCTTTATTTAGAAAAGTCTACGAAAATTACCTCGTCAATAACAAGTTCTGCAAGAACTCACGTGGAGGACATTTGATAACACATGCGTACTCCCTTGCAAGTAGGCAAAAGTGACGAACGAAACTAAGCGAAACTGAACGAAACGGTTACTACCGTCGCATTGCATCTTACTTACTTACTTACTTACTTAGCAGGCCTACGACCCATGTAGAGTCTGAGCCTGAGCTATCGCTGCCTTCCATCGTTGACGGTCCTGGGCACGCTACTTCCAGTCATCAAGACCAAGCTGTCTTACGTCCGCGATGACTTGATCTTTGTACCGGAGGTTCGGTCTTCCTCTCCTTCTCGAACCAGGAGGCTCGAATTCGAAGACTCTCTTAGCTGGAGCGTTGTTGTCCATGCGCTCGATGTGGTCGAGCCAGTGCAGTCGACGGATTTTCGCCTTCCGGACTACATCCACATCCTGGTACAGCTCATAGAGTTTGTGGTTGTGTCTTCTCCTCCATTCGCATTCCTCGCAGACGGAACCATATATCCGACGTAGAATTTTTCTTTCGAAGGCACCAAGAATCAGCTCCGCAGTTCTGCTTGGTTTCTAGCTTTCGGCTCCATATAGCAGGACTGACAGAATAAGAGTTTTGTAGAGCATAATTTTGGTCCTTCGAGTCAGGAGTTTTGAGTCCAGTTATTTTGACAAACGGAATTAGCATCGGTTGCCAAGGGCGATTCTACGTCGAATTGTATCATTTTTGTCTATACCCTTGATTGCATCAGCTCTCTTAAGCTTCTGTACCGCCATTATAGTCCGCCCTTTAAACTGGTCTCCACCAGAAAAACCAATCCGACAAAGCAGAAAATGACGGAAAAGTGTCACCCACGGCCGGTCAATCAACCACATCACCGTCCCCTGGACGAACAGCGCAGATCTCCACCATAGTGTTCGTCCTTTCATTGACTTTTAATTGAATTGAGTGGCCTGTCAAGAGTCCCCGAGAATCGACATTCCAGCGTCGAAAGTCTCTCGAAGGCCCTCCACTACGCGAGCCAGCACGTCTCTGGAACACTGCAAATTTCTAATCGAAACGTTCGATTGAAGACAGCCTCCCAAGTTGAAGACGAAAAAAAAAAAGAAAAAAAGAAAAACAAAATTAATTAATCACAGTTCGGGCAGTGACTCACTCTCGTGCAGCAACCACCTGTTCGATGGGCACCTGGCCGAAGAAAGCACCCATCTGCGGCGGCAGATGCAATTAAAAATTTAGCACGTAATAAACTTGAGCGAAGGAACTAACGTGGAAATTGCTTAATAAATTGAAAATATTCACGCTTCAGTGCAACGACTCCGGAGCCGCCGGAGAAATGAACGAGTGTCCGGTGGCCGGCGCATTGGCCAGGCCACCAGCGCATACAAGTGTCGGAGAAAAATCAATTAGACCTGGCAAATAGCTGGCAACTCGAATCGGGACGGAGATGAGCTCGCCGCTGCCGCTGCCAATGCATGCGACTCTGTTTTGATCGTTTAGGGCAGTCGCGCTGACATGGACCCGTAAAAGTGAAATATTTACGGACTTTCTAGTGAAAACATGAGAATGACAGTGGCGCGCTGTGGCATGGATGATCTACATACTCCCGGTTGGTTCCGGATGCATGGACGTTAAGTGGTGGAATAGGAAATGTGAGTGTGGACGCGGTAGACTTTTCAACGAAGCGCTTTGATTGATTTGAGAACGACTGCACATGCGAGGCGAATTTGAGTTCAGTGCGGAGTTTATTTGTGACTGGTTTGGATTGCATCCGCATTGAAGTGACTCATCGGAGAATGGATGGAATTGAGGGCTACGAGGGAGAAGTAAGTCTGTCTGTTACACGACTGGATGGCGCAGTTGGTTAAGTGCCTGCCCCAAGTTAGAGGGGTCACAGGTTCGAATCCCAGTGAAATCGAATCTGGTTCAGTCACCATTTGCTGTTGGGATCCAATTAACGGCACTGGAGTAGGATGCTACCTGGCATCCTTGCAAAATGTCAATGGACCAGTTTTGAGTCTGAGTGCTCCAGTAGTTCTTCAAAAACCCTCCGAAAAAAGGTTGTTTGTTAGAGACAGTACCAAAGGTGTTTCCTCCATCAACTCGACGTCGTATTTAGTTCAACGTCAACGCGCCTTGGGTCTTCCCAAGTTCTACTAGGCCTCATTCTGCGTTGTTGTGGTTTCTCAGACCGACTGGACTTTTGCAGCTTTGTTGCAACGGCTTTTGCTGACTTGCCACAATTTACTACTGCTGACAGCTGACATTAGCTGTCACAAGCTCATGGAAAGGTATGCACATCCGCAACACCACTCAAGGCACCCTTCTGTTGACTAAATGCCAACGCGTTGCAATCCCTTTTACTTGCACCTTGTCTGGCTCTGGCTCTATGTGAAAGAATGTCATTTGTCGCATGGACACCAACTCGCACACGCACACTCTGACAGAAAAAAAAACCCCTCGTCCAATGGGTGACCCAAAATAATTAGATTTCGCAAAATCATACGGCAAATGAAAAGTAGAAAGTTACAAGCCCGAGTTCCCCGACCAAATCGAAACCATCGAACGTGCCTCAAATGCCAATCAACGATAATTAACGAAACCATTTTCTCCAGCTATGCATGCCGCCGTCCATACTCCATGCACACCAGCCACCAGTCAGCAGCCAGCAGCTACCAGCCACTAGGCAACGCGCATAGGTCCCGAAAAGCCCGCGTTACGCACTTACTGGAACGAACTGTGCAACCGATCAAAATTGGAAACATACGAGTAATGACAGTTGTCGCTGAAACGAAACCACAAATCGACACATGCGTAGCTTTGAAGCGGGCCCGTGCTCTGCGCGCCGAGTGAATGAACTGTATGCACGCTTACAGTCACTTGTCGCAGCGGCAACGGCAACGGCCGGGCGTGCATATAAGAGGAAACATTAAGGCCGCTGAGCATGCCTAGGCAACTAGGAAACTTCAGTTGTTTTATGTCATAATGCGCGCATAAATGCCCGGACCGCGACGTACACACATGCACGAGCGACGTGGCGATGACGTGCGACAAATTTTAATGCCCAGCCCGATGGAGGCACGACGCAACGGCAGCGAGAGCGTAGGTTTTTAGGGTGCAACCGTACAAGCACGGCTCCGGCCTCCGGTTGTTTTTCCGTGATTTTGTGTTTCGCTGGATGCGTTTTTATTGCATTTTTGAGTTCTGTCATACTTTTTAAATGTCAATCCATGCCTTCACTTTTGCCTAGGAGTTTACGACTTTATCGTCTGAATGCTGCGGGCATAAGGCGGAGGAGGTGGTGCGTGGCATACTCAATTGGTGTACGCTGCGCTGCGCCCAGGTATCGGGACTTCGGGGGGTACACTCATTTGCAGACAGTAGGTCGTAGGAGTGGACTCATGTTCATGACTCGTGTTGCCACGGGTGTCAAACATTTTATGGACCAATTTGAATAGTCTTCGTTTTGTTGGAGATAGCAGATTGCACTGCATTCTTATGCAGATGTAGCAACGATTGGGACCCAGTCAGACACAACCGTTAAGACATGTTGGGTTCATGTCGGGGGATCGTAAACATTTTGGGACTCCTTGCTGTAGTTAGAAAATTTGAGTGCTTGCAGTTTGGTTGGTCAGACTGTGGTCTATTTTCACGGGCGTTACAATTTTATGATTAAAATGTTGGGTCAACTTGAGGTCTGACTACTTCCCTCTGAGTTTCAAAAGACCAGGCGGTACAGAGATCGTTAGAAGTACAGTGGACCCCTAAGTCGACTCTTCACGGGATATCAAAATTAGTTCGAGTTAGAGGGAGTTTTGTATGGAAAATTGAGGCGAATGCCAAAAATATATGGCAAACAAATTTGAGTTAAAGAGAAATTCGACATAGGGGGAGTTCGACTTAGGGAGAGTCTACTGTATTTTCTTATACGGTCTGAAATCGAACTGAATTCTGATTCCTCTCCTTCCAGTGTATAACACATTGGGTCAATAATGTATCAAAGTCCTGAGTTCCCCTGTCAGGGGTAGGGCCTCAACTATGCCTCAATGTCATCGCGTTCTGTTTCAGGAGATGCGCCTCATTCCTGCATACATTTTTCGAACTGTAGCTCTTCACTCGCTACTATTCTGCGTCGAATTTTTAGTTGACACACAGGCCTTCTGCAATCCTGCGTTAAAAAGTTCCACTGCATGGCACGGTTAGCTATGCAGCTGTTGCCCATTCGTACTGTACCAGGTACTCTGGTTCTAGCTGGCCAGACTTAGAAGTCAGAACCTCCTCCACCATTTTAGAGATTCAAACATTCCGTAGAGTAAATTTCGACTCGAAAGTCTTCAATAATGTAAAACGCGGTAAAAACGCTCCTATTAAATCTTTGACGTTAAGTATTAAGGTCCTAAGTCGGAAATTGCAGTTTTGGTTAATCCAAATTGAAAATAGATTATTATTTGCAAATCGGAATTAAATGTGTTCGAAAAAAATGAAATGATGCCAAATAAGCTCTGAAATGAAGTTGTGCTAGACTTAAGATTGGTATTAACGTCTTAAGTCTAGCACACGAAAGTGAAAAAAAAATTTAATTAAATCCAATCAAAAACCCAAAATGTTGTTTGAATTAAGATCTTTTTGCCTAACGTCAAAGAAATAACATCGCAGTCGTCGTCGATAAGCTACTATTGCATAAAATCACGGGGTTGCGTGGATAAATAATATTATTACACCAAAGAGGTCGCTGCAGGATTTGAAAACTGCTGCCAAGCGGAAACCCCTGGTTTGACAGTCGGCAGATATGGCTAAGCAGGCCTATACAGGCACTACAACGAAGGACGAGAGTGGGTCGCAAACTCTGCAAGCTACGCCATGGACAAGCCAGAATCCATTCGAGCGCAAATCACTCGATATGGACGATGATAATCAAGAAATTTCCTTTCTTTGGACCGCCTGGTCTGCTGCCATCCTGTGTGGTTTTCCCATTCGTACTGTGTGGCCAATTTACTTCCTGTTTCGTTGTTGTATGATGTTGCCTGTTGGTTCCTGGGCCATTCTCTGATAAAGGCGCTCGGTAGAGATCCGATTGGGCTACAAAATCCGTAGTCCGTCAACCCAACCATGTGTACTAAGCTTGTGTATTTCACGAACGAACTAGTTCAAAAAAGAACTCTAACAAGTGAACTAGTTCACAAAGTCCTTTTATTTTAGTTCATTTAGTTCAGTAGTTGAACAATCTCAGGTATACCTTACTAAGCATACATGTAATTCAGTAAGAGTAACTGAACACGACTGGACGGTGCAGTTGGTTAAGTGCCTGCCCCAAGTTCGAGGGGTCCCAGGTTCGAATCCCAGTGAAATAGAATCTGGTCCAGTCACCATTTGCCGCTGGGATCACATTAACGGCACTGGAGTAGGTTGCTACCCGAAAGTACAATTGACCAGTTTTGAGTCTGAGTTCTCCAGTAGAGTCTCAAAAATCCTCCGAAAAAAAAGAATAACTGAACTAAATCGAACTAAACTGAACTAAATTGAGTGCTTTGCTTCCTGTTTGTATGGGCATTGTGCACATCAGAGTTGTTACCGCAACACAAGCACATCGAGCATCGCTGCGTTGGCTGTGGTGTATATGAAGGAAATTTTAAAAATATCACGAATATATGTACATGTGCGTTATATGGTTTTATAACAATTTTCCGGCGCGATGAATGGATGAACAATTAAGGACATTTCTTTCTGGTTAGGTTTTGCTTATTATTTTTGTATCCCACAAGGCACGCCTCGGAAGTCGTGATGATGGGGACATTCGTGCCACATGGCCAAACCAACGAAGTACAGCCCTTTCCGTTCGAAGAAGCAGCTGCTCAACATTGAGTTCCTCGCGCACTGCCGTTTTTCTCACCCTATCCCGGCGAGTAATTTCCACAACAGCATGAAGAAATCTCATCTCGGCAGCTTGTATCAAACTAGTTCAATAAACAGATTTGAACTAAAGTCAGCGCTCTCTGGACTGAAGTGAAATGTACAAGTCTAAGGCGTACCTTACTCTCGAGCTTTGAAGTCATTTCGATGGAGTCATTTGTGCGAACGTAGGAATACATAGTCAGCAAAGACCAGGTGCTTTAACGGGGACATTAGAGTCCAATCTGTCTCATTGGCAAGTTATTATCAAGGCTACAGTAGAAAACACACATACAGCCTTGAAGTTTCCCCTGTACATAGTATTGCCATTTTTAGGGAGCTTGGTAATGGCAGTGGAAAAAGGGAATCTTCTACTCATCTCGAAAGTCATAAGCTTCCCAGGATCCCCTTTACGAAGCACTTGCTGACGATTAGAGCTGTGACCACCAGTTAGCTCTTAACTGATTCTTTAGACGCACCTTTATGGGGTATCTTTATCTTATCGCATCTTTATCTTATGAATTGATCGCAAAGTTTGAGCCTTATTTAGAATAACTTGATCAGCGCTGTATGAGTGAGACTCTGTACCCGTGAATTTTTGCTAGCCCTCATTTTCGAAGCCCGATAGAAATACGTTCTGCGAGCGGTTTTTAGTCCTGTTTGCGTTAATGGCATTTGGAGGAGAATGTTCAACCACGAACTGTATGGGCTGCACAGCGACATAAGTCTAGCCAGGCGTCTACGGATCCAATGCCTAAGATGGCTAGGCCATGTAGAGCGTATGGACAACTTAGCTCCAGCCCAAAGAGTCTTCGACTCTGAGCCTGTGAGACAACGCAACAGAGGACATCCACGTACAAGGTGGCGCACACAGTCGAGGGGGACCTCGCCCGGCGAAACTTTAGACAGCTGGCGAAAGATCGTGCTGGCTGGAGAGGCATGTTGAGTGAGGCCCAGGTCCACCTCGGACTGTAGCGCCCTAAAAAGAAGAAGATAGGAATACATACTTACAAATTGCCGGCTTTGCATAGCTCCCTCCCTACGCAGTTTAATCGCATTGGCGTCACAAATTACCCCTCAACTCACTCGAAGACCATCATCTATGACACCTCTCAGGCGACACGCTGTCACAAAGATACCGTCCATCCCAAGTGCCAGAGGGTGATGCACACTGATTCGTCCTCCCCACAAAACGATCTCCCACCGCACGACAGTGATTGATCCCCACTTCGCCCATCTGTAACAGAGCACTGCGGAACCATCACTCCGTCGAGGCCGTGCACATCCGCATACTTCTCTCATTTGCGAATCAATTCACTCGCAGTTGACTAATCGTCACCGTCCGCCGCAAGGATCGCCGGTTACAAAAGATGCCCGCTCCACTCAATCTCAAGCTGGGCTCATCATTGCATCGATCGCGAATTCAATTGAGGGATAGATTGATCCCGTCAATAAGATTGATTGCCACTGCCTTTCTAATGCAGAACAAATTTGCGAGGGCCTGGTGGAGTCGGGGGCTGTTCTAACACAAATTGCCTAGCACCGTCATTTATCACGAACCGCCACTGTTCGGTGAATAGGACGGCGGAGCTGTATCTGAGCGAGATATCCTTTGTGTGTGGGGTTGCACGCTTTGCAGCGGATTAGACAAAAGATCGGCCAATTTGAATGCGGAACACGGCATGAGGCAAATTAATTCCGTGGCCAGTGCGATGTTCGTCATTCAGATGAACAGGAGTTGCGCCGATTGATTGATGAGCGCAAATGGATCGGGAAGTAATTTGTTGAGTGGCTGGTATGTGATTTGGCCGTTACCAGAGAAATTCCGCGTGAGATCTTTGTTGGCTCGGTCGATTTGAAAAGGATAGCGAATTCAATGCTCGCTTGCCTGGTAGACGATTAGAAACGAAATCAACCGCCTACCGGCTTAACTAATTTGTTAATAACATAAAGGCCAAAAGGAACGATCCACGGGAAAGGAGACATCTTTACCTTCTCTGTATGGTCATGGGTTAGTGCCTAAAAGTGCTCGTCAACAATTTGATAGGTATGCGCCCTGTCCAGCCAAAGATGTCCTCTATTGATCTTGATTGCCAACCCACAGACAACAATGAATGTATGGAGCATGTCCAGCAGTCGCCTAATGAATACGACCAGGAGAGAATGGTGGGCAGCGGAGAAACTCCATCCCATTCCCTTGAAGTAGTCCTCGCACCCAGCACTGAATGACCTACCAACGTCGCTAGCTCAAATGGCTGGGGAGCATGCATCTTATCATCTCCAGAATTTGAGAAGACGGAAAATGGCCTCAAGACTGGTATATCAGTTACGTATGGCCTATGCACAAAGAAGGCGATCCTAATTTCTGCGGAAACCTATTGAAAATCTTTGCTCAACGGCGCCTAAAGATCCTGCTCGTCGTAATGTGTGGAGTGAAACTATGGACCAAATATTCACACTTCGAGTGATCCTAGAAAAGAATAGCGAGTTTCAAATTGATATGCCCCACCGCTTCATCGATTTCAAAGCCACCTGTGATCTTGTGATCTTGGCATCAACAATCGATCACAAGCAACTATTCGATGCGATAGCTCTTCTTCTTCTTCTTCTTAGGGCGCTACAGTCCGAGGTGGACCTGGGCCTCACTCAACATGCCTCTCCAGCCAGCACGATCTTTCGCCAGCTGTCTCCAGTTTAGCACACCAAGCCGGCAGAGGTCCCCCTCGACTTGTGTGCGCCACCTTGTTCGTGGACGTCCTCTGTTGCGTTGTCCCACAGGCTCAGAGTCGAAGACTCTTCGGGCCGGAGCTAAGTTGTACATACGCTCTACATGGCCTAGCCATCTTAGGCGTTGGATCCGTAGACGCCTGGCTAGACTCATGTCGCTGTACAGCCCATACAGTTCGTGGTTGAATCTTCTCCTCCAAATGCCATCAACGCAAACAGGACCAAAGATCGCGCGCAGAACTTTTCTCTCGAAAAGACCAAGAGACTGTTCATCCGCTTGGGATATTGTCCATGCCTCTGCGCCGTACAGCAGGACTGGGATGATCAAGGTCTTATACAAAGTCAACTTGGTCTTCCGAGAGAGGGCTCTACTACTCAATTGCCTTTTGAGCCCATAAAAACAGCGGTTGGCAACAGTTATTCTGCGTTTGATCTCGGTACTGATGTTGTTTGTACTGTTAACCGCGGAGCCAAGGTAGACGAAGTCCTTTACTACCTCAAAGTTATAGCTGCCTATGGTGACGTTCTGGCCAAGTCGTCGATGTTGTGCGTCCTTTCTCGATGACAGCATATACTTTGTTTTGCCCTCGTTTACCACCAGACCCATTTTAGCCGCTTCCGTTTCAATGCCAGCAAACGCATCATTGACGACTTGATGTGTTCTCCCAATCACGTCAATGTCATCCGCGTAAGCTAGCAGTTGAGCGGACTTTTGGAAGATCGTGCCTCTTGTGTTGGCCAGTGAGTTTTGCACGATCTTCTCAAGAATGATGTTAAAGAAATCACATGACAGCGCGTCGCCTTGTCTAAAACCTTTTTTGACATTGAAGGTCTCGGTGAGTTCGTTACCGACCTTGATGGAGCAGCGAGAGTTCTCCATCGTCATCCTGCTCAGTCTGACGAGTTTGGCAGGAATGTCAAAACTAGACATGGCGCTGTATAGCTCGTCTCTATGCACGCTGTCATATGCGGCCTTGAAATCGACAAATAGATGGTGTGTGTCGATCTGCATTTCCTGGGTCTTCTCCAGGATCTGCCGCAGTGTGAAAATTTGATCGATGGTGGACTTCCCGGGCCTGAAACCACACTGGTAAGGACCTATCAGTTTGTTCACGAATGGTTTCAGGCGTTCACACAAAACGGCAGAGAAGACCTTATAGGCGATGTTAAGGAGACTTATCCCTCGATAGTTGGCGCAGTCAAAGGGGTCTCCTTTCTTGTGGATCGGGCAAACGATACTGAGATTCCACTCATCGGGCATGCTTTCCTCCGACCATATCTTACAGATGAGCTGGTGCATGCGCCCTACCAGATCACCTCCAGCTGCTTTAAACATATCGGCGGGCAGACTATCTGCACCAGCAGCTTTATTAGACTTCAGTCTCGATATCGCTATCTTGACTTCGTCTAGGTCGGGGGGACGATATTCTCTTCTATCATCGTCCGTTGTGTTGAGTGGAACATTCTGCCTGACAGCGGTATTTGTGTCCTCATCGCCATTCAACAGTCTGCAGAAATGATTTTTCCAAATTCTCAGTATCGACTGCGAATCTACTATTAGTTGTCCATTCTCGTCCCGGCAAGCTTCTGTCCGAACTTTATATCCATTCGATAAAAGTTTTACCCTTTGGTAAAACTTTCGGACATCATTCCTGCCATACACCTCTCCATCTCCTCGATCGCGCGCTGCTCGTGCTCTTTCTTTTTCTTCCTGAGAAGCCGGTTCTCTTCCCTTCTTCTCTGTTCGTAGAGCTCACGAACAGCTCTCGTGGTTCGATGCAGCGTTGCCCGGTAGGCTTCTTGCTTTGCTGCATGTGCCTGCCTGCACTCGTTGTCAAACCAGGGGTTTTTTCTTGTTGGCGTTTTAAAACCCAGCACATCAGTAGCGGCTTCTCTGATGGCTTTTTGACAACGTTTCCATTCTTCGTCTATTGTTAGTGCAGGCGGCGTCGAACTTTCGGAGAGTTTCAGGGAGACTCGATCGGCAAAGTTCCTGGCAGTCTGTTGCGATTGTAGCTTTTCGACGTCAAACCGTGGTTGGCTTCCTCGCCTCCGTTCTTCTCTCGATATCCGTGTCCTTACCTTGGCTACAACAAGGAAATGGTCCGAGTCGATGTTGGCGCCTCGGAACGTTCGGACATCAAGAATACTGGAGGAGTGTCTGACGTCGATCGCAACGTGATCAATCTGGTTGACGGTTGAATGATCAAGGGACCGCCAGGTCCCTTTATGGATGTTGAGGTGTGGGAACCGCGTGCTAGCTACAGAGAGGTTTCGCCCCGTAACAAAGTCCACCAGCCTGAGTCCGTTTTCGGACGTGGTGTCGTGCAGGCTGTGTTTACCGATGACTCTAGCAAAGATGTCCTCTTTACCGAGCTTAGCGTTGAAATCTCCTAGAACGATCTTGGTGTCGTAGCTGGGGCATTGATCGTACGTTCTTTCTAGGAGATCATAGAAGTCATCCTTGCTATCGTCATCTTTGTCCTCCGTTTTGGCGTGGGCGCAGATTAGGCTGATGTTGCCGAATTTAGCCTTGATGCGGATTGTTATGAGGCGCTCGCTTACGTACTTAAAGCTTAAGACTTTTTGCCTAAGTCTGCCTCGAACAACAAATCCACATCCAAATAATCGCTGCCTTCGCTCTCTGTAACAATCGCCGTAGTAGATATCGCAGTTTTTCATCCTCTTTTTGCCCGGCCCATCCCATCGCACTTCCTGGATTGCGGTAACGTCCGCTTTATAGCAGTCTAGGGCCTCCGCGAGTTCATCGGCTGCACGTGGTCTGTTCAGGGACCTTACATTCCACGTGCAGAACCGAAAGTCATTGTCCTTATTCCGTTTGCTGGGGTCGTCAACAATAAATCCGTCCATATCCGAGGCAGTTTGTGTTTGCTGAACTCGATTGTTTTTTACGTGGTGAGGAAGTTAACCCCACGCACCGATGCGATAGCTCAATCTGGACAAATTAACTCGATTCTGTCTTGCCACGCTAAGTACGACACGATGCACCTTGAAGTTCGGTTCAAAAATTTCTAAACCAGCAATAGATTTCGAGAAGTAGTGCTAATGAAGATGTGCGACTTCTTTAATTTGGAGATGGAGAAGGATAGTGCAACGGACAGGTTCACTGTATAAACACGTAAGCCGTGGGCTGTGCAGATAATATCAACCCGCGCGTTCCGAGCGTGCCGTTGTAGAAGCTTTAACGATTATTGAAGAGCAGACAAAACAAGCTAGTCTTAAGGCAAATGGGAAAACAAGGAAGTGCTTGTTTTCTGCAGAGCAAAGGTCGTTCCGCCGGCATAGATCTGTGAACTAAACTGGCTCAGCCACATCGAGCGAAAAAACACCAATGCTCCGTCTACGAGAGTCTTCGAATACGAGTTCGGGAAGGAAAGAAAGACCGAACCACCGGTACAAAGGCCAAGTCATTCGTAACTGAAAACCACATACACGGGACCGTCAAGACTGAAACGCAGCATTAAAGGTAGCTCTATATGACGAACATGCTCGCCGAACTTGCTCGTTTGCGTTATCCCCTACACGGCGAACACATCTGGCTAACATTCATTTCGTGTTGTTTCTTCAAACCGTCAACATGTGTGATAGGGAAGCGCAAGTGTCAAATTCCTCGATAAAATCGTAGCTGACTATTGACATTGTGGTTAATCCGCGATATGCACTCGGCGACGTTGACAGCAAAAATGAGGTTTGCTCCGGAACATGGCCCTACACAGCGAACATCAAAGCCAACGAACACGACAAAATCGAAATTTTTCGCCAACAGCGAGCGGCTCTACAACCAGCCCATACACGACGAAAATGCGGCGAGCACGAGTAAGTTCGGCGAGCATGTTCGTCGTTTAGGGCTACCTTAACTCATGCTCAAGCTATCCATGTGTCAGTGGGCCGCTTTACAATATGTTTTCATAACAGGTCCTGAGAGCGCTGTCGGCCGAGCTCCGAGGGGACAAATAGCGCAGCCTTTCCATGATACCTGAAGCCGAATCGCATTAGAGGCATTGGTTCTTCAGAGAGAAGCGACTAAGAGCTTTAATGTCACATGAATATGGAGGAAGTACAGCGTAGCGTACGTCAAGACAAGCGTTACAACATCAACGCATTAACTGCAGAAGCAGAAGAAACAGCACGTATGTGCGTGCGAAGAATAATTTGAGCACTAGCTGGTGGTCGCAGCTCTAATCTTCTTTTAGTGAAAGATCTGGACGGTTATCCGATTAAGTTGGATGAGGTCGGGCTCAAAAGTGGAAGGGAGCTTTTTGGTATGGTTTTGAGGGTTTGTTCGCTAGAAAATTGTGGCCCAATCAGACTGAGCCTTCCGTTGTTAGAAGTGCACGAACAGGCAACACGATATCTACCGAAAGCACTGAACGACTGCAAGGCAGTAGGACTTAACGGGATCCCGTTGAGCTCTTGCGGCAAAGCCAACTGTTCATCGGCTGAGCTACTGCTTCATAAAGGGGATTCTGGGAAGCTAACAACTTTCGGGATGAGTAGAAGATTCCCTTTTTCCACTGCCATTACCGAGCTCCCTAAAAATGGAAATACTATGTACAGGGGAAACTTCAAGGCTGTATGTATGTTTTCTACTGTAATCAACATAATAATCTCCCAATGGGAAACAGAATGCTTTAGCACCTGGACTTTGCTGACTATGTATTCCTACGTTCGCACAAAATAATTTACCCCATCGATATGACTTCGTGGGCGCCGTGGCGTAATGGGTAGGTGCGTGGACTCCTACGCTCGAGGTCGTCGGTTCGAATCTCGAAAAAATCATCAAAACATTTTTTCACGGCTCCACCTCTTTCGAGTCACTGACAATGCTCAAAGAGTATAACTGTCTAGGAAAAGTTTCTCAAAATCGCCGTTCGGAGTCGGCATTAAACTGTAGGTCCCCTCCACTCGTGAGAGAACAATAGCACGCACAACACGAGTGGTTGCTGAGAAGCTACGCCCAAGTCCACCTCGGACTGTAGCGCCGCCATTATTATTATTATATCGATATGACTTCAAAGGTCGAGAGTAAGGTACGCCATAGGTTTGACATTGGGCACAATGGACTCATAGTGGTCAAAGTGAGCCGTGACATGTTCTTCATGTCAGCAAGGGCACCCATCTACCTAACCTAACCTAGGCTTGTACATTTCACTTCAGTCCAGAGAGCGCTGAGTTTAGTTCAAATCTGTTTGAATGCAGTTCACTGCTCAGGAAATTGAGTCTTTTGTGATTTTCGCCGCTTGTGGGATACAAAAATAATAACCAAAACCTAACCAGAAAGAAATGTCCTAGTTCATCCATTCATCGCGCTGGATAACCTGTATTAAAACCATATAACGCACACGTACATACATTCGTGCACAGATATTTTTAAAATTCCCTTAGCCTACAACACCGGCAACGCAACGACGCTTGATGTGCTGCGGTAACAGCCCTGATGTGCACAATGCCCATACAAACACAAAGCAAAGCACTCAATTTAGTTCAGTTTAGTTCGATTTAGTTCAGTTATCCTTTTTTTTCGGAGGATTATTGAAACTCTACTGGAGCACTCAGACTCAAAGCCGCTCCATTGTACTGCCAGGTAACAGCCTACTCCAGTGGCGTTGATTTGATCCCAACGGCAAATGGTGACTGGACCAGATTCTATACGAAAGGCAGCAAAATCCAACTGGAACTCTTCCAATCAGTATCGTCTGTATGCTCGAAGAAGTTGTAACTGAGTATAGTCAGTGGGGTGGGGTGGCCACTGTGGCGTAGTGGGTAAGTGTGTCGATGGCCATGACCCAACCACGGGACCATCTCTCTCGAGCCACTGACAATTGGCAGAGAGTACGGCTGTCAAGAACAGCTTCTTAAACTTTGTAGTTCGGAGTTGGAACTGTCCGATGGCTGGATGCTGTGGTAATAGGGTAGACACTGACTGGGATCAACCTAGTGATGTCCAGTGTTGTAACACTTACTACTCATCAACTGTGCTTATTTTACCTCCTACTGGTAGCCATCGGATACTGGTTGGACATCAACCAGACGCAACTTGCTAAACTTATAGGCGCGAGTGTTAAACAAGGGAAAATAACAGCACTAGACGGACGACAGCGGATGAATTCTCTCGATGAGGTTAACGGTAACGTCACAGCTTCAAATGGAAGCACCACTTTACTCCAGCTACTTCGACCTATTCGAAGCTCAGGCCCGACTATCCAAGGAGAAAAAGCTGCGAGCCGTCCAAAACAAAAAATTCAACGTTGGAAGTCTAAGCACGACTGGAGGAGCCAGAGCCTACAGAGAGCGCCTCAGTGAGAGACTCTCCCATGTGTATTCACCATCCACAAACGTCAACAATGTGTGGAACCAATAACGCGACGTATTGTATAATAAGCTCCCAACCACCACCTATAAAGAGCCCTTGGTATGATGACGAATGAGTACTTCGGAAAAAGGTGACAGAAACACACTTGTTGGCGTGCAGCGCAAAACAAGAGCAGCAAGGGAAGAGTACCGAATCAGAAGAAGGGAGGAAAAAAAGATTCTGCGTAAGAAGAAAACGGCCTACGCAGCCTCCCAGCTCAATGGTATCGAGGAGTCTCGCTATAGAAACAACATCCGGTCGTTTTTTAGAAGAGCCAAGCAGCTGGCAGCTGGCTTTAAACCCGGAACGCAGGCTCTTCGAAATAGTGAAGGAAATCTAGTCACCGAAGCACAGGGAATTGTAGATGTCTTTAAGGATGGGCATCACATAGAGAGAGTGGTGGGGCATGAAGAGAACTCACTTCCAGTCAATGAAGAAGCCATCCCTCTCCTAGTTTTGAAGAGGTCAGCTCGGCCATCAAAAAGCTGAAGAACAACAAAGCCGCCGGCACTGATGGCCTCCCAGCGGAACTTTTCAAACATGGTGGTGATGTTTTGGTGCGGTGCATGCACCAAATCATCAACCAAGTATGGGTGGATGAAGCGATGCCCGATGACTGGACTATCAGCTCTGTATGCCCCATCTTCAAGAAAGGCGATCCTATGTTTTGCAAGAACTACCGAGGCATAGTCCTGCTAAATGTCGCATACAAGATTCTATCTAACATACTGTGTGAACGCCTTTCTGCACCACACTAATCGGCGCGTTCTAGTGTGGGTTCCGGTCCGGCAGATCGACAATCGACCAAATTTTCACACTGAGACAAATCCTGGAAAAGACCAACGAGTTTCAAGTCGAGACTCATCACCTATTTATCGACTTCAAAGTCGCATACAACAGCATCCATCGTCTTGATCTCTACAAGGCTCTTCCGAACTATTCCAAACATGCACCGGATTTTGGCGAGGAGATGCGCTATCGTGTGACTTCTTCAACCTTGTACTGGAACAGATAGTGCGCAAGGCAGGCGTCAACCCAGAAGGCACTATCTTCAACAAATCCGTACAGTTGCTGGGCTACGCAGACGACATTGACATCATAGGTCGCTCCCAGCGAGCCGTTATAGAAGCTTTCACGGCCATTTTAGAAGAGGCGAAACGAGGTGGTCTAGAAGTAAATGAGGACAAGACCAAGTATTTGCTGCCAACAAACAAAGAACTATCGGTCCACCGCGTAGGACAAAACGTCACTGTTGGCAGCAATAACTTCGAGGTGGTTAAGTAGTTTACATACCTCGGAGTAGATATCAATCCCACGAATGACACCCTAGTGGAGATTCGACGAAGACTTACCCTAGGAAACCGCTGCTACTTCGGTGTGGCGAAACAAATGGGTTCAAAACTCCTAACTCGAAAGACAAAAGGCATGATCTACAAAACACTAATCCTGCCAGTTCTACTGTATGGAGCCGAGTGTTGGACGACAAGCAGGAAAGCAGAGCACATTCTGGGTACTTTTGAGAGAAAAATTCTTCGTCGAATTTTCGGTCGCGTATGCGAGGAAGGCGAATGGAAGAGAA
Source organism: Myathropa florea (assembly GCA_930367185.1). NCBI lineage: Eukaryota > Metazoa > Arthropoda > Insecta > Diptera > Syrphidae > Myathropa > Myathropa florea. The sequence goes on from OV884005.1 coordinate 14,454,681, forward strand.
GATACAACCGCGATCTCTACGAGCTGTACAAAGATGAGGATCTAGTTCAAAAAGCCAAAAAACGACTACCACACCTGCTCGGCCACATCGAGCGAATGGACAACAACGCTCCAGCCAGTAAAGAGGATCTTCGAACCATAGCCCACAGGTTCGAGAAAAAAAGGAATACCGAACCTCCGTTTCAAGGACCAAGCTATTGCGGATGCCAGAGCACTTGGTCTGGATAACTGGAAGCAGCGTGCCCCGGTCCGGTGGGCATGGAAGGCTGCCGTGTCTCAGGCAGAGACCCTTCACGGGTCGGGAGCCCGCTAAGTAAGGAAGTAAGTAAGTTGGAACTGTTCCCTCCACTTTTAAGAGAGTTAAAGTGCGAACAAAACAAGTTGTTTCTGTAGACGTGGCAAGTTCACCCCTGACCCGAAGAAGAAGAAAATATGTTGACAATATAAGGTGATGATGAAAATAGTGCGGAGATCAGGGGTGCATTTTTATTGATGCTTCGTTGTTCACAACGCAAAAATTCAAGTTCATATCTCACCACTTCCACCACTTCGGGGGTTCATGACCTTCCGACGCAACTCAAGACCTTACGACATTAATTTTAGCACCACCAGAATCAGAACGTTATCTTTTCGTGAAATCTTTCCCAAATGGTCAAAAGGAAAGATCAAAGATCTCTTGGGTTTCTTTCTTAGAAATGTTAAGGCTTTGAGCACAGGATCAGATGACGGCGCACAATTTACAAGTCAAACGTCTCCACGCACCATTTGCCCGGACGTAGAAACTATCCGCTCCAGATGCACTCAACCACGCTGAAACAGATCTCAAGATATGAACTTGCGACACATATTATCGTGACAAGCCATCAGTCGCTCGGGACAGCCTCTCATCAGATGGTCAAGTTATCTCTCTTGAAGTCCGCTCTGGCTCCACGACTGTTTCGCCGTCAAGCCTTTCAACTTGATTCACATCTCCTTACGAAAGGTGCGCCGAGCACGGTTGTGAAATGCAAAACTAGACCAATCGTCTCAACCGAGCCCACATGTGCACTGCACTACAACTCCAGGTCCATAAAACCCGAGCTCCATGACTTAGTTCAGTTCAGATGCTCCTCCACCTCGGCAAGCATTCGAATTCCCGAACCACCAGCCCTGTCAACAGTGTGTCAGGTGGGCGTTGTTGCCTTGCAAGTGAAACTGTCAGATGCGATAACGCCACCAACTTTCCAAAGCCCCCGGCTCGCCACGGGTCATCGGACTGGGACCCACATCTCCAGCTATAATTTTATGGCATTAGGCTCGCCATAAAACTCCAATAAAAACATCCCGAAAAAAAGACAAAAAGAGCTGAAAGAAAACATTCCATCGACCTATCCGATGGCCCGCCATCGATGTCAGCCATCCACACCTGTTCAAAGTTCATTCATCTGCGTCTCGGGCGTCGTTGTCGTTCAGCATCCACCGTTCGGCGTTCAGCATCCGGCGGCGTTTAGAGATCTAACGCCAAGATTCGTGACAGACAGACAGTCAGTGAAATGCTGCTGCACATGCATCGATGGCATCTACGAGTGGGCATCTGTCACTGCCAACACCTCTGGGCACTGGAGGGACAGCAATTACTGCCAGCCAACCTCGGGAGAAGGTGTATCCCTCCCCCCGTTCCGCCGTGTCGTGGTTTTGTCTCCAAATGCGCGCGCGCGCGCATTCTTCTAACGAGCGAAAGTGAAGTTTGACTGGAAACGTAAACGAGAAACGAAAACAAATCTGGGCTTGGTCGACAGCCGAAAGCCACCGACGATTCGGACACACAGCGTGTACCCGCACCGCTCCGCGGTGAAACCGCTGAATGGTTGCAGACCAGGAAAAGTGCTTCACGGTGATTACTGCTTTCCCGTTGCACATTCGAGGCTAAAGGGTGGGAGGCATGCCCGTCTGCGCTGACGCGGTCGCAGATCAAGGCGACGGTAATGACTTTTTCGGGATCAGTAGCGCCGGTCGCGAAGTGAATGTCGTCGACGGGCTGGACTGTTACCCGCGCACCTTGTCGGCCTTGCAGCCACTTAAGTGCTCCGTTTAATTGGACTCCAATCCCCGAAATCACGCGGAAATGGACGCGGAATTCACCTGATCTGCGTTATCTCGGGATCGGAACAATTACCATTGTTGCAGGTCTGGCTGCGGATAAGTGCGGTCTATTAGCACCTGCAAGCCGATTGAATACTCTTGTTGTTGTCTTGCCGCTTGTGGCGCTAGGCAGCGTCTTATCGAGGGCGCTCCGGACCGGACAAACAGATTTCTATTTGCCTACCTGCGTGCCGGGGGAAGACAGTCCGCACAGATAGACTGCTGACTCCAGTCAATTAAAGAGAACAAGGTCAGCATTATTCAGGTGAAGTGGACACTGAAGGTGCTAATTGCCTCGAGTGTGTGCGTAGGCCCGTTCCTAGGGTTGGGAGGACAAACGCGCAGATAAAGGATCGCCTGGGTGTTCGTGGTAATTGAGTGGTTTGCGAGTGCTAACTGCCGCTTTGTTCGAGAGCTGTAAAGTGACTTGTGTTTGCCGTGGGCTACATGAAGGTCGAACTCGTTTGCGGGTACGCAGAGATGTGTTACACCCGATAAGAGCAACGATAAGATTGGGGACGTGTGACAGCGTCGCAGTGGATCGATTGTGGGTGGGGAAGTGGTGAAATTTGTTTTTGTATTTTCACAAAGGGAAACCTTTTTCTTAGAAGCGGTTAAAAAACGTTGGCACTTAGCACGTGGTTTGTAAATAAACAGCAGAGCCGGTTGTGCGTGAGCAATTGGATTTGATATTAGAAGAAATGTTGATTTCATTCGGAAAATGTGACCAAAAAATTGCTTGTTTGCAACGATCTGTTGTAAAGCTGATTGTCTGAAGATTAAGTGCGCACGTGCATGTTTATCTTTGGTTGTATATTGGGTCATTTAAAAATGAACTCAGGCTGGCCATTTGACTGGACCTTCTCCCGATATTACATGATCAGCGATCAATTGTTTGACCAACTTTTTGGCATTGTGGCAACATTTTGTTGGAACCACACACTACTGACATTAAATCTATCCAAATGGCAAAATTGAGTGTTTTAAAACGGCACGATAACGCATTCTTTTGGCCGTAACATGACGGCCATTTTTAGGTGGTGTGACAAACGATGCACTTTCAAAAGCGTCATTATTCCAAATTTTTCCATTTGGCATAATGCCGCTTTCGTAAAGCGTCATTCTATGTCACGGAATAGCTATGGGGGGCATGCTGCCCCCCTGCAACCCCGCTGCCTGGTTCACTATAGGATTCGGAGTAGGTGCGACCCAGGCAGGGGGGTTGCAGTTCTGTTCCTAGACCTATTCCACTGTTTATTAGTTTGCTGCAAATTTAGACGATCTTGCGCCATTTGGCATAATGTCACTTCTACAAAGTGTCATAGGGCCAAATTTGGCATAATGTCGTAAACTAAGTTGGCCCTATGACGCTTTTGAAAGTGACATTATGCCAAATGTTAATATTCGGCCCAATGACACTTTCAAAAGCGTCATTATCCCAATCTGGAACAATGGCACGGCACCCCACTTTTATTGCCGAAAAAATATGTTCCAACTACATATCGAATGGCTTCCTTTGGTGAATACTATAGAAATCCACAGAAAAGGTAACCCTTTGACTGCGTCAACTATCGAGGAATAAGTCTCCTTAACTTCGCGTAGAAGATCTTTTCTGCCATTCTGTGTGAACACCTAAAACCATTCATCACCCAGCTCATAGGTCCGTATCAGTATGCTGAAGGAGACTCATCACCGACGGCTTAGTCAGAATGTCGAGGTAGTGGAGGACTTCGTCTACCTCAGCTCTGCGGTAAACTGTACAAACAACCACGGTATCGATATCAAACGCAGAATAACTCTTGCCAACCGCTGTTCTTTTGGGCTGGTTCTAGTGGCGGTTCAGGCTTTTAAGCTCTTTAATGCAGTCCTTCACGGATTTGGAGTTTACGAGATGGGAATTCAATGCCTTCAAGGCCGCTTGACTGTCCGAGCAGAAGGTGATTTCCATGTCAGGAAGGTCCATTTGCTGTACAATCTGCGCAGCTTTCTTAATGGCAAAGATTTCTGATTGAAATAAACTAGAATGGTCAGTAAGCCGATATGCATTGTTTATTCTTAGCGTCTCACAGAAGACTTCCGCTCCCGTACCGTCTTCTGTTTTCGATCCGTCAGTGAAAATCGGTGTTCCTTTGATAAAGATCGTGAAGTTCTTGTCAAAGTCATACTCGGGTTTTTCGTAGTCTGTGGTAGTCCAAAGACCTCTGTGACTGAAAGATTCGGGCAGACTTGAATTTCCGTAGCTGTTTGGATGCCAGTTATGGCATTCCCGTAGTCTGGGGTTGATTTGGCGACAGAGCTCTTGATGAAGAGTTGCAAAGGTTGAAGATGAAGCATCATTTCCAGCCCCGTCTGAGGCGTGGATTTGAGAGCACCAGTAAAGCTAACACATACTTTGTTTAAGTTGCTCAGGCTCATTCATGCCTCTGTGTTCCTTTTCCAGTTTAGTTTGGAGTCAAACGTAACTCCAAGGAACTTAGCTCACTATCTCCAAAGTGAGGGGAATGGGTTTTTTATTCTAAGTGTCTTCCATTTTGGAACCTTGTATTTCCTTGGGTTAATCTTAAGGTTACTATTTCAGCCGAAGATTAAAGGTCGCATAATGCGGACTCCATGACTTCACTGATGGTGGATAGAAATTTATCTGATACCAGGATGGTTACGTCATCAGCATAAGCGACTACCTTTGTGCCCTGAGATTTTAGGATATTGTTGATGGAGAGGGGTGATAAAACACCACCTTGTAGGGTTCCTCTCCTAACACTTTTCCTTAAATTGCTATTCTATAAGTTCGCGTTGATTACTCTAGTTCTGAGCATGATTCTTATCCAGTTGGTAAGAAATTTGTGGATCTTCTAACGTTATTGTGATGGTGTCGATGCTCAGGTTATTAAAACCCCCCTCTGTGTCGAGGAAAGCGGCTAGAATGAATTATTTAAAGTTAAGGGATGTGTCAATAGTTCCCGTGATCTCATGCAGTGCAGTCCCAACATATTTACCTTTGGTATAGGCGTGCTGCGCCTATAGAAAGAGGCACTTGTTTAATGGGAGATGATTCCTTGTATGTAGATCCAGTAGTCTTTCAAATGTTTTGAGAAAAAACGACGAAAGACTGATTGGTCTGAAATCCTTTGCAAGAGTGTGACTAGTTTTTCCTGCTTTAGGAATGGAAGCTACTCTTACCTCTTTCCATTGGTTTGGAATAAAGCCCAAGGTCAGACATGCGATAAAGATTTCCTGAAGCCTGGGGATTAGAATGGTTTTGGTTCTTTGTAGCAACGCAGGGAAGATACCATCCGGTCCCGCGGTTTTGAGGGGGTGGAATTAATCAATTATCCTCCCGAATGCAGTCGTTTATGGTAGCTTGATCCTCTTCGTTAAGAGGCGAGTCACTTAGTTCTGCATGTGGTTCCTCGCAGCCTAGGAAGTGGGTTTCCAGAAGTAGGTCAAGGGTTTCTTGGTTGCTGTTTGTCCAAGAGTTTTCTCCTCTCACTAGGAAGGATGGAACAGTTGGAGTTTTAGCAAGTTCCCTACGAATTCTCGCCACATCGGTGGTGGTTTCGAGGTTGCTGCAGTAATCTAACCAAGAAGCCTTTTTGGTTGCCCTGAAGTCGTTGAAACTGGCCCGGTACATGGCCCAGTCTTCTTCCATTCTTGTGGATTTAGACTTGTTGAACAGTTTCCTTGTATGAGTTCTCAGTAATCGAAGGTCCTTAGTCCACCAGGCTGCATGGCTTCTTTTAGGGGGTCGACTAATGGGACAGGATTTGTCGAAGGTATTAACCATAGTTTTATTATTATTATTATTATTTATTATTTATTAATAGATTTGTATAATTTAAATATAAAATGTTTTTTACAAATATTTATAAATTACAATCTATATTTGGCGTAGCAATATTGCTGTAAGCCAGATTGGCAAAGAAAAAGTTCATAATGTTTATTTATTATAAAAAGAAGATTAAACATCAAATTCATTTAATATAAGATATCTATATTTAATACATGTTTCAAGATATTTATAGAGTGAGTTAAAATTGGTGCCATTTAATATATTTAATACTTCCTTATAACTTAGAGAGTTTTGACTAAAATATATATTTCTAAATTCTCTGTATACTGGACAAATGCCTATAAAATGGAACGTATTTTCTGATTCATGCATGTTACAAACTGTACATATACCATCAGTATTATTTTTGAAGCATCTAGCATTAAGATCTAAAAGACCGCCTCTAGCCCTTATAATTAAACTTGTAGCTCTTGAAGAAAATCCTGCAGTAAGTACAGGAGTTATGTCATACTTAAGTTGTGAATACAGATCGTGAAATTGTGAATTTGAAGCAGCGGAGATAAAGTCATTTTTGTCTTTTAATTTCAATAGGCAAATTATATCTTTCCAATAAAAGCATAAGGGATTACTGTTGTTTGGAGATGAGTATTGCAGCACGTTACGCAGATTAGACCACTCTTTTGCCCAGAGCAGGTTCAGTTCTATAACTTTCTCGGCCAATATTCGTGGTAATCTTTCCGAACTTAAAGAAAGTACTTTCTTTATATAACAAAAATGCATTTTTATGGTTGAAATAAATAAGGAGTTAAAATCGGTTTCTAAGTACAACATGTAGTTAGGAGTAGTGGCAGGAAGGTACAACATTTTTTTAATAAAAAATCGGAAAAGCTTTTCGACATCATCGTATTTCTCATAGCCCCAAACTTGAGCAGCATAAAACATAATGGATTTAGAACCAGCCTCAAATATTTTTAACTTGTTCTTTTTTGATATATTTGGATGATTAATATACTTAGACCAGGTGGATGCTATGGCAATTTTAGAAGCAGATAGTTTGTTTTGTAGATGCTTTTTAAAAGAAAGATTATATGTTATATCAACCCCTAGGTAGGTATAGCTGTTGACGATTTCTATATTATTATTTCCATATTGCCACAATAGGTCAGCAGAAATTCTTGGGCTGTTACGAAATACAACAATTTTTGACTTAGATAAATTAACTTTTAAGCTCCACATTAAGCAATATCTATGAAGAGCATCAATCATTTCTTGTAGACCACTAGGTGTATCTGATAGGATGACAATATCGTCTGCATATAGTAAAACTTTAACATTTACGCTCGCCACATTTAAACCACCAGGTAGAACATCAGGAAGATCATTAATGTATAATGAAAACAGTACTGGACTTAGAATGCAACCTTGCTTTACACCAGATTCCACTTCAAAATATTCAGAAAAAGTAGATCCATCCCAAACTCTGCTCTCAGTATTATCATATAAAGATTGAAGTATTCTTATAATTTTGGATGATATGCCAATGCATGATAATTTATAAAACAGACTATTTCTAGGGATCATGTCGAAAGCACACGAGAAGTCTACAAAAAATCCATATGTATATTTACTTTTTAATTTGTTTAAACCAACAATGTTAACAAGGTTAAATATATTGTCAACCGTAGAGTAATCTTTTCTGAACCCAGCTTGAAACTCGTTTAAAATACTATTTTTTGTAAGCCAATCCGATATGCGATTTAGTAAAATGTTATTAAAAATTTTGCAGATTGTATCTATTAACGATAGCCCTCTATAATTTGTTGCTACGTTTTGGTCGCCCTTTTTAAATAATGGTATCAAGATAGATTGCTTAAAAGAAGATGGAATTTTCTCCCAAAGAAAGATATTATTAAATACCAATAATATGTTTTTTAGAAAGCCATGTGGAGCATATTTATAACATTCATACGGAATACCATCCTGTCCTGGAGATTTGTTAAGCTTCAGTTTATTTACAACTGCATATAGTTCACAGAATTCAAAGGGAGAGTCTAAAAAAGCGTCCACAAAATAAGGCATACACCAGTTTATAGTTTGGGATTCCTCTCGGTTCTGAAAAACAGAGCCGAAGTGCAAAAGGAAATCATCAGCATCTAAATTTCCTTTTGACGCACGAGTACGTGTTTTTAAAGAATTTGATAATTTCCACCATTCTTTGCTGCATTTTACTTTATCAAGTTGTTTAAGGTTATTATTATAAAACTCCAACTTCTTATTCGCACACAACTGTAGGTATTTAGATCTTGCTGAATAATAACATGATTTGTTGGAAGTTGTATGATTTTTCCTATATTTTTTTAGATTTTTAAGCATAACGGATCGAAAACGGAAGCATTTCCAGTCGAACCATTTTTGTTTAGGCTCATATAATGTTTTATTGGCTTTTTTAACATTAGCTCGCTTGATACTATCAGTTATTGTTGTAACCATTTCGTCAACGGTCATATTATTTTGAATAAGCTGGGTATTTGACAATACATTGAGGTTTCTGTTATATTGAACAGCATACTTATTATTCCAGTATATTTTTTGTAACGAAGACTCCATGTTATTACTACTCATGTGAATTGGAATTGCTATTTTGAGACATAAAGGCATGTGATCAGAAAAGGGTTTAGATGCCACTTTGAAATCATCAACATATTGTAGAAAATTATATGAACAAATACAATAATCGATAACAGAATTTCCCATAACTCCACAAAAGCTGTATTCCCCTTCGGCATCACTTCTTGTCCTACCATTCACCACTATCCCACCAACATTTTCAATCACATTCATTAGTTGTTTTCCTTGAGCATTAATAGTTTTATCTTTGGACCGTCTAAAATCATTTATATTTGACAAACCATGTAATAAATTTTCTTCCAAAACTTGTTCCTCACCAATACGCGCATTTAAATCTCCCATTATGCAAAATTCAGTAGGGCTGAGTTCATCTAAAAATTGCTCAAAGTTATTTAGATCCTTCTTCCAGTTTGAGCAGTTTAAGTATTTAGGAATAAAATAGAAAATATTGCCGTCAAGTTTGGCAGATAATATTGTATAGTTATGTACGTTAATAAATTTTAGTGCATATTTTTTCTGGATTTCCTTTTTAAATCCATATAGACACCCACCACTTGCACGACCAGCTTTATGAGTTTTAGAAGCATCAACCCAATGTATACAATAATTTTGAAAAAACGACGAGAAATAAGATTGTTTATTAGAAATTACATGCGTTTCAAACAAAAAGAAAATATCAAAATTATTAATATATGATATGAAATTACCGAACTTTAAAGAGCTTTCTAAATTTGCTATATTATATGATATTAAATGGCACGTATTAAATTGCTATTGTAACGAGGAGCTAATTGCATTACTAATATTATTATTTTTATAATTATCAATAAAACATACATCTAAAGTGCACCCACATTCGCCAAGCAGCTTCCTTAAATACTCCGAATCATTTACAGATGACGCCATCACTTTGCCGTTGTACCAGGTGAATTTTTTATCATTAATAAAGATGCAGAACTCTCCAAGGCGAACCTTTACATCTTTCTTAGTTTTAGATATTGTTTTGCTTAATTGCCTTAACTTGTATCTTGTACTTTGTTCATCATCAGTATAGTCTTTCTGTATGTAAATCTCTTGGCCTCTTAACTTTCCTTTTGCTGCTAATATATTAACAGCTTGGGCACTCGATTCTAGGCTAAATACAAAAGATTTACCTGAAGCTAATATTCTGGCTGAAATTATGCGAACTTCCACATTTAGTTCCTTATTACATATATCCCGAAACTTATTTTTAGCCACTTGTGTGTTTGTACATAGTAGTCCACTCACTATAATATTTGAAGTACGAGATCTGCGATCAATAAATTCCATTCGTGTAGTAAGCTTCTTAATATCATCTTTTAATTTCATATTTTCCTGCTTTAACTCCTCCATTTCAGCCTTAATAGCAACCAAGTCCTCCTTTTTAGCAACATCTTTTAGCTTCTCATCCAATACATTACATAGTTTACTCCAAGAAAAAACATCTTGTTGGATATTATCCGTCATTTTATTACAAAATAAATATTTCTTATTGCTTTTGTTTTGATCAGGAGATGTCGATAACAATGTGCGTTTATTGCTCATTTGGGTAGATTTTAAAGCATACCTTAAGGCATTACTAGATTGACACTATGACAGCAAACAAGTTTCTTTCGTTGAATTAAACAGCTGATCAACTTGTCCAGCGGAGTCCCAAAAAAATATTGCAAAAAGACGATTATAAAAATTTAATAAAGAAATCCTTTGTGCCGGAAACTCCAAAACACCAGTATGACTCGAGATCCAATAGATTTTTTGAAAGCAATTTTATTGCATTTATAGTGTTAAATACTCGAAAACTTTTTATTTCAAAAATGTATGAAACGATTAAGAAAATTACACTTGTTGTCACTTTGAACACAGGGTTGCCAATCTTAACCATAGTTTTTGTAATAAGGTCGACTGATTCGTTTACCTGTGTCGTGTTTGAGATTTTACCTACGGGTTTGGATTGTAATTTCAGCAGGGAATATACAAAATATTATGACCAGACACAAACTAAAATACTCATTGAATCCAATTTTTTGTGATTTTTTTCTGATTTATTCAGATTTTTAAACACTTTGGTTTTGTAAATTGGAGGGCGGGTACATTAAAACCGACTTTGCAGCTTTATATTCAATTTCTCAACTCTGATTCTAGATTCGAACCTCAGAAAGAGGACCTCATTTTCTTTGAAAAGCCATGGGATTCGTCAAAACTTCACAATCCACATCAGTTTTGTTCCATAGAATGTCCTACACACGCTCACAAAGGTACACAGTGAATAAAAACAAAGTATTGGATCCTTTAGATTATTCTTATTTCTCTAATAAGGGACAACTTCTAGAAATGTGTTGCGCAAACCTTCACAAAAACTCAAAAACTTTTGACATAGGTTATCGCGAGTGAAGTTTCGTCGTCAACATTATTCGACTTGGCTGATCCGACTTGCCCGCTCCTAGAAACAGAGGAAAAACATAAAAGAAAGGGACAGAGGCCTTCCTAGCCTCAGGATGCCTGTTTGCCTGTTTGGATCCTCATCCATGTCATCCACCATCCAATCAGATCACATGGTTTGGATCCTCAGGGGTGGCCTATACTGTCTCAAGGATACCTATTCGGTCCCGAGAGGTGTAAGTGGAAAACCAAAATGTTGATAATTTTCTCGATTACAGAGGCCGTTTGTCTTCGTGCTTGTTCCTTAACAGAAATTTGATTATTCTACCAATTCCACCCAAACTTGTCTACTCAATGCTCGTCGTTTCTTTTCGAACTGCCTACACGTGCATATGGAGCTGTATGGCGCCCATTCCTTGTTGATTGATATCATCTGGCTCCACTACACAAAACGATCATCTGCATGAACTGATCTTGCCTAGTGAAAAAAAACTTGAATTCAGGGAACTAGGTCTTGAAGTCAATGCCAAACATAAACTGAAACTTATAGTCAAGTTAGAGAAAGGAGCATTTAACTACCACACAACTTGCTCCAAATACTCATGTGTAACCTTGAAGACTGCCTCGAAACTGAGAATAGCCTCGAGATCAGTAAATACGGTGAGCGCACACATTCCCTTCTCCTGAGCTTGATCTCTGAGACTCCCCCGATTCCTCCAGCATTCCGAAGAACTCCAAGGAAAGTGCTCATCACGAAGTCTGACTTTTCCACCCACCAAGGGCCCTTCGAAATGGAAAACCCAAACTTACATCAAATCCGCCGCAGAAACGATTACGTGCGTTTCAGCCGTCAAAACAGTGCAATCGCTCGCAATTAGCGGCTATGAATTTCACTTTTACAGCATCCATCGGGCCGGCCATCGCCACCGATATCGCATGTAACCCCGAGTATTATCCTACACACTCCATGTGCTCACCGCAGCTTATACCTCGAGAGGCGATCGTAATTTGTTTCATTTGCGATTTTTGCTTTTCAGTCCATTCGGGTGCTTTTTTGTGCCATTTTTGTGGTCCAACAACAAATGCGGAGTGCACATGTGTGTAGCCACTTATACAGTTTTGTCTAATTGTATCTGGGAGCTCTGTGTGGCGCTGGCAACTGGCCACCGTGCCCGCCGTGCCACCAACCGATCGTTTCTATAGCCCCACACATATGAAACAAACGAAACAAAAAAAGAAGCAGATTTATCTGTAACGAAGCGATTGTATCTAGTGGCGCGTAGATACAAACCCCGTGTGCCAATGTATCCATGCAGCATAATGGAATTAACTTTCTCCCAGTTGCGCGTATTTAGTTGGCGATTTTTTTGTTTTTGTTTTCCTTGGCTGTAGGTGCTCTCGCAGATACAAATGATTCATGCCTGAGTGTACTTCAGGAGCTGGGCCTGTTGCGTCTAATTATGTGTGGATTTGTTGCAAATTTCACGCTCTAGTGTGTCGCATTTCGGTTTTCGAATGGGAAACAGTCGAGGGTATCGGGCCTGATTGTCAATCGGATGGCTGATGATGATGATGATGATGGCTTTCAAGTGAATTTGTTTGTAACTCTGATTTGATAGCGGATTTATGAAAATAAAGAAAAACATTCGCGCCTCTTATGCAAGGAATCAGTGAAGACAGAGAAATTGGTTCAATATCGAATTGATTGCGTTTTGTGCCGAAGATTGTGGGACACTCTGCAAGATGGTCTAAGACTTTGGGCGGTTTTACGAGTAACCGAAGTTGATGTCGACTGAATATAGTTTGTACATCGAATCGAAGGGAAGTTGAAGCGGAGGGCACGCTTTTCGCGATCTGGATGCGACTGTTTTTAAAAATGTCGTGAATTTAAAAAGGACTGAAAAACGATTATCGCATTCTATGAGCTTAAAGTCGTTAGCTGTGATTCAATGCTCGTATAACTGCCAGCAAACGTGGACGATATTGGCTTGATTGGTCAAACAAGCGAGCCGTCGATGAGGCGTTTGCTGCCATTGAAAGGGCAGCGGATAAAATGGGTCTCGCGGTAAACGAGGTAAACGAGAAACCAAGTACGAGTATATGCTGTCATCGAGAAAGGACGCGCAACATCGACGACTTGGCCAGAACGTCACCATAGGCAGCTATAACTTTGAGGTAGTTAAGGATTTCGTCTACTTTGGCTCGGCATTAAACAGTACAAACAACATCAGTACCGAGATCAAACGCAGAATAACTCTTGCCAACCGCTGTTTTTATGGGATCAAAAGGCAATTGAGTAGTAGAGCCCTCTCTCGGAAGACCAAGTTGACTTTGTATAAGACCTTGATCATCCCAATCCTGCTTTACGGCGCAGAGGCATGGACAATATCCCAAGCGGATGAACAGTCTCTTGGTCTTTTCGAGAGAAAAGTTCCGCGCGCGGTCTTTGGTCCTGTTTGCGTTGATGGCATTTGGAGGAGAAGGTTCAACCACCTGGGGAGACATGTTGAGTGAGGCCCAGATCCACCTCGGACTGTAAGTTATGAGGGGAACCCCACAAGGTGGTGTTCTATCACACCTCTTGTGCAACATCTCCATCAACAATATCCTAAAATCTCTTGAAAACAAGGGCATTAATGTAGTCGCTTATGCTGATGACGTAACCATCCTGGTATCAGGTAAATTTCTACCCACCATCAGTGAAGTCATGCAGTCCGCATTATGCGACCTCTCATCTTGGACTGAAAACAATAACCTCAAGATTATAATAATAATAATGGCGGCGCTACAGTCCGAGGTGGACCTGGGCCTAGCTTCTCAGCAACCACTCGTGTTGTGCGTGCTATTGTTCTCTCACGAGCGGAGGGGACCTACAGTTTAATGCCGACTCCGAACGGCGATATTGAGAAGCTTTTTTTCTAGACAGTTATACTCTTTGAGCATTGTCAGTGACTCGAAAGAGGTGGAGCCGTGAAAATATGTTTGATGTTTTTTTTTCGAGATTCGAACTGACGACCTAGAGCGTAGGAGTCGACGCACCTACCCACTAGGCCACGGCGCCCACTCAAACCTCAAGATTAACCCAAGTAAAACAGAGCTCGTTCTATTCACAAGGAACTACAAGATTCCAAAATGGAAGACACCCAGAATAAAAAAACATTCCCCTCACTATCTCCAATGAAGCTAAGTTCCTTGGAGTTACGATCGACTCCAAACTAAACTAGAAGAGGAACACCGAGGAAAGAATGAAAAAAGGTCTTAACGCTTTTCACACCTGCAAACAGACCTTTGGGAAAAGATGGGGCCTATAAACACACATTCTCTACTGGTTGTACACGGCCATCGTGAGATGGGGCTGGAAACGATGCCTTTGCAACTCTTCATCAAGAGCTCTGCCGCCAAATCAGACCTCAGACTACGGAAATGTCATAACTGGCATCCAAACAGCTACGGAAATTCAAGTCTGCTCGAATCATTCAGTCACAGAGGTCTCTGGACTACCACAGACTACGAAAAACCCGAGTATGACTTTGACAAGAACTTCACGATCTTTATCAAAGGAACACCGATTTTCACTGACGGATCGAAAACAGAAGACGGTACGGGAGCGGAAGTCTTCTGTGAGACGCTAAGAATAAACAATGCCTATCGGCTTACTGACTCTTCTAGTGTATTTTAATCAGAAATCTTTGCCATTAATAAAGCTGCGCAGATTGTACAGCAAATGGACCTTCCTGACATGGAAATCACCTTCTGCTCGGACAGTCAAGCGGCCGTGAAGGCAGTGAATTCGCATCTCGTAAACTCCAAATCCATCAAGAACTGCTTTAAAGAGCTTAAAAGCCTGAACCGCCACAAAATCCTTCTGTGCTGGGTTCCTGGACACTCCAGCATTGAAGGAAACGAAAAGGCAGGTGAACTGGTACGGACAGGTTCAAGTTCAGGCGCAGAATCGGCTGACAATTCTATCCATCCTCTTATTAGCTCAGCCAAAAGACTCATTGAGCAAGTACCTGTGTCATCAGCAAACGAACAGTGGCAAAGCCACCCAGGCTGCGTCATATCCCACTGCCCAAATACGATATCAACAAGACCAAATCTCTCATATCCAACAATAAGACAAACATACGCATCTTAATAGGGGTTCTCACTGACCACTGCACGATAGGTGCAATGGCTAAGAGACTAAACCTCCGGGCGAACGATTTCTGTAGGAGCTGTAGGGATGAAGAGGAAATTGAATCAGTGGAGCATCTCCTTTGCCATTGCCCTGCTCTACAAGAACGACGGCTCACTCACTTGAAAGCAAGTTTCTTTCGCGAGCTCAGCGATGTGGCGAGCGTTCAGATCCCTGACCTAAGGAAGTTTTTAACTAGAACGGGGTGGTTTTGGTATTGGCCTTCGTTAATTCTCGGAAAAAATGCAATCCTTACAAGGCATACACAATGGACCTTCACGGCCTCTGGGTGTAATTGCTGGCAACAGCATAAAGCCCTCCTAACTTAACCTAACATAAAGTGGCGAACACAAAGGGAGAGGGACCGCAGCCAACTTGGTGTGCGCAATTGAAGACAAGTAACCTAAAATCATGCCAGCTGGAGAGGTTTATTGTTGATGCCCTGCAGTCCTGCGCCATAAGAAAAAGAAGAATCTCATCATCGGCGCGACAACCGGATCCCAGTCTCGGTCTTCTGTGAAAAGGATGGGCCAGGATTCCCACAACATCACCACAAGCCAGCGGAAATGGAAAGGATGATCTTACACCTGATGGAATACTCATACGAGTATTCGAAGTACCTCTCAGTCAAACACAACAAAACAGTTCCACCGTCGTGTCAAAGCCACCTCCACCCTCATCTCATCAGCCGCATAATCCACGTTATATCGGAATTAGGTTTCCCACATTCCTCGAGCCTGCTTGCCAACTGTTTGTGTTGTGTACGAAATTTTTTGAAATTTCGTTTTGGCCAAACCAATCCGGCGGGGGCCACTTCAGCGCCCCGCAACACTGTAACTCAGCCCGCACGAGTGTTTTTGGTAATTGCACGACCACATCAATCGCCACAGTTAAACGGGCACGTGTGCCAGCTTGTGAAACTCAAATCAAACACGCGCAAGACAATCTCCAATCAAACAGAATCTCAAGTCGAACTTAAGTAGCGCCCAGATGCGGCTTCTCCTGAATTGAGATACAACGTTTTGTAACTGCATTGTGGGCCTGAGTAAATATTATTTTTCTGTAACAGATGATTTCCCTGCAGCGCCCGCCCCTTGGTGCGCCCATGACCAAGTTGGGCACAAGGAGATCGACGAAATTGCATTACAAAACGTTTTTTTACGTTTTCACCTGATCGGGGTTTAATGAACTGTCGGCTGTCGCCACCGCCATCTTGGTCTATGACAAGACCGCTAGCGCTTGAATCTGGTTCCAGCATCAACGACAACGCAACGACAACGTCGACAGAGACAGAGCCGGAGACGGACACGGAGACGGAGACGACGACAACAGAATGAATCGGTCTTTGATTGCGTTGCCTCTCATATGTTTCATTTTGATCGCCCATTCGTTTGGATATGTGTATCTATTACCATTTGGGCATCGGAATGGGTTAATAAACTATTACGCGACGCGTATGCATGCGGGCCGGGCCGTCGAAACAGGTACAGCAACTTCATAGGCCAACAGGTGATTAGTGCCGTGAATTCTTCGTTTGTTTTGTGGATCGACTTTGAGCCTGGATTTTTCGGTTGTCGGTGTTTTGTTTGCACGCGGGGAGAGACGGCCGTTGTCGGCATTAATTAGACGGCCACGCTCGGGGTGTGAGATGCAGATGCAGGGGCCAGCTCTTGAAGTGACAAACTCCTCATCAAACCGCATTTCTCGGGAGTGGGGCGGCACATGCAGGCAGCAGTTTCTGATTGATGGCCGTTAATGGCGATTAGGATTAGTCTCTTACGGTAAATCATGTTTTCAGACTTTCGTAGCAGGTTTTGATGGGTTGAATGGGTGCTCTGGACGTCTGGACGCCTCCACGAGAGGCGGAGGAATGTTGTCTTTTGGATTTGGAGTTTGATTGGATTCGAGTTAAGGTATGACAGCCATGCCCGTGGTACGGCTTGTGGAATACATTTGTCTGAGGGTTAATTGCTGTCAGGGCGGGTGATGAGTAGGGGAGCGTGCATTAGAATTTAACCAAATCGAAAAATGAACCAAAATCCAATTCAGAATTAGTTTGAGTAATGCGATTGCAGTACCCTTTCAAAAACTTCGTGCTTAGTGCCGAAATAACCACAATCATCACCAACATTCTGGATACTGGCCATTCTTCAGTTCGTTTTACAGAAGATCCATTTTTTAATTTTTAGGGAAGAATGTACCAACGCCAGGTTCAGCGAATTTTAGAGGAGTTTCTTTCCTAAATGTCTCTCCCAAAATATTTTCAAATGTGTATAATTCACGCTTCTAGTCATGCAACATCAGTTAGATGCCCGATAACGAAATAGGACGACACATATTTGAGGATGTTTCATGTCACATATCAATCATAGCGAGATATTTAACTTCCCAGTGGAAAATCCTTCTCAGAAATTTGACAGATAATGACGAATCGTTCCAGAAATTTGACAGTTAATGATGAACGCATAAATGACAAAGTTTGACGAAGAAGATGCGCCTGAGAGAGACATGAAAGACTTTCCGAGGGAAATATGCTGAAAATGGAATGATGTGCAATGAAAATAGACATGCTACATATATTCGACGCAGTCAATACATAATTTTCCAACTTATGGAGGGGCATATTCTCTGTCTCCGATACTCTTATTCCGTTCATGTAAACACCACCTATGTCTAAATTATTTGGATTTACAAAACTTGACCACATCAGCTTGGAGGACAAGCTTATCAGCTATTCGGAAAAACTCACACGTATTCTCAAAGGCTTAGAAATAGGAGCAACGCAGAGGATAGAGAAAACGATTGTCTTTGGAGATTTTTGATTTTCTAGAGGAGGTGTTTGCAGCTGGGTTGCTACGAAGAGACTAGTCCGAAGACGGTCAGGTGCGATGAAGATGCATCCACCCTTGGCTGTGGCCAGAAATATACCGCCTAAGCGACGAAGGATGTGGATCTGTTGTTCGAGGCAGACTTAGGCAAAAAGTCTTAAGCTTTAAGTACATAAGCGAGCGCCTCATAACAATCCGCATCACGGCTAAATTCGGCAACATCAGCCTAATCTGCGCCCACGCCCCAACGGAGGACAAAGATGACGATAGCAAGGATGACTTCTATGATCTCCTAGAAAGAACGTACCATCAATGCTCAAGCTACGACACCAAGATCGTCCTAGGAGATTTTAACACTAATTTTAATACACTGGGTAAAGAGGACATCTTTGCTAGAGTCATCGGTAAACACAGCCTGCACGACACCACGTCCGAAAACGGACTCAGGCTGGTGGACTTTGTTACGGGGCGAAACCTCTCTGTAGCTAGCACGCGGTTCCCAAACCTCAACATCCATAAAGGGACCTAGCGGTCCCCTGATCATTCAACCGTCAACCAGATTGATCACGTTGCGATCGACGTCAAACACTCCTCCAGTATTCTTGATGTCCGAACGTTCCGAGGCGCCGATCGAGTCTCCCTGAAACTCTCCGAAAATTCGACGTCGCCTTTAGTGCAGGAGACGAAGAATGGAAACGTTGTCAAAGAGCCATCAGAGAAGCCGCTACTGATGTGCTGGTTTTAAACCATCACCTAGGAAAAACTACTGGTTTGGCAACGAGTGCAGGCAGGCACATGCAGCAAAGCAAGAAGCCTGCAAGGCAACGCTGCATCGAACCACGAGAGCTGTTCGTGAGCTCTATGAACAGAGAAGAAGGGAAGAGAACCGGCTTCTCGGGAAGAAAAAGAAGAAGCACGAGTTACGAACCGAGACGGAATGGTTACAAATCATACACAAACAAATTAAAAAAGACGAACCATAGTTTTTTATAACATAAATATATTTAGTATGAAAACTTAAATAACCCGACTTCGTCGGCGGTTCTGAAAAAACTGACTTCAGCGTCTTTGCACTTTTACAATACAACAGTTGACAAAACGTTTGGCGTAAACAAATAAAGGGGCTAAGGAAATAGGAAAGGACGCTAATGATACAACACGTAAACAAATAAGGGAATTG
Source organism: Myathropa florea (assembly GCA_930367185.1). Classification (NCBI taxonomy): domain Eukaryota; kingdom Metazoa; phylum Arthropoda; class Insecta; order Diptera; family Syrphidae; genus Myathropa; species Myathropa florea. The sequence continues at coordinate 14,473,804 of OV884005.1, forward strand.
GGAGAAGACGCATAAACGACAACAAGTGCATCGACGCTTATCAGTGGGTAGGGTTACCAACATGTAATTCGCGCGGTCTTTGGTCCTGTTTGCGTTGATGGCATTTGGAGGAGAAGGTTCCACCAAGAACTGTATGGGCTGTACAGCGACATGAGTCTAGCCAGACGTCTACGGATCCAACGCCTGGCTAGGCCACGTAGAGCGTATGGACAACTTAGCTCCGGCCAGAAGAGTCTTTGACTCTAAGCCTGTGGGACAACGCAACAGAGGACGTCCACGTACAGGGTGACGCACACAAATCCAGGGGGACCTCGGCCGGCTTGGTGTGCGAAACTGGAGACAGCTGGCGAGAGATCGTGCTGGCTGGAGAGGCATGTTGAGTGAGGCCCAGGTCCACCTCGGACTGTAGCGCCCTAAGAAGAAGAAGAAGACAGGTCCTCAAACATTTAAGCTTCGTTGACGTTATGTGTCGGAAACACGCGGTATAGCTATAGCTTCGTTATTTGATTACAATAAGATCAGTCAGATGGTTGACAGTCAGATGGTTGTCAGTCAGATCGATGATATAGCATGGGACGAAGAGGGTTACCAACACTTCGATGGCGTTAATTACAACAAAATCGGTTGGGACCAAGTGGAGCTGAGTTTAACCAGCCTACCTCGATAACCAAACTCTACAAGATCACCATCAATCGGTTGCAGCTGCTCTATATTCAAGATTTCCCGTGACAGAGATGAATGAGACGGAGGGGGATTTACGAGCGCTCTGACGATAGGTAGTTCCAGGTCACTCTTCACCGCACAAATTGTTCCTAAATCAATCCCAAAACCTCATCGCATCAACCCGAATGATCAATCGAATGCGCAATTGTCCATTGCAATCAGAAAAAAATTACAGCCACACACGGCGTCGAAATTAATCAATGCACAGCGTCTTCTTCCATTTACGGAACAAAAATTACCTCTTGGAGCAACCAGCTTACGCTGACCTATGAAACATCCAGCGACTTGCAGCATCCACTTAGCGCTTCATCGGCGCATCGTGCCCGAATGCACGTTCGACGCCGTGCGCCCCGCCCTCACCTCATTGCCGAGCGCGACGTCCTAAATGTCAGATCAGAGTAACGAGTGCCTCCACACCGACACGATAATTACTGAGATTGCAACGCGTCTGTGCATCGGCAGAAGCCAAGCGCGGCAAATTAGCTTAACTCCAACAGAACAGGATGACCAGAAAGAGCCGCCCAAAAAACCCGCATAAAGCTCGCCTAAACGATGATTGAGCGCGCCTACCCATGCCTAGCAAGATGCACGAGCAGCGCCGTCACATGCTTCAGCCACCACCTGCACCACCTGCGGGCATGGGTTGTCGCAGACTGCAGGCAGGATGACAATTGCAGCGATTACATACGTCCACCGGCCCCGCAAGCACTGAGGCGGTGGCGCTACAACTCGGCGGCGTTCAGAGACCTCTCGTGAAAGTGAAATTTTTGCCGGACTGGCAGGCAGCCGCCAGCCTTGTCATCGCCGGTAAACAATGCGCGAGTACGTTTCGGTCGAACTGAAATCGGTTAATTCGCCATGATAGCGAAGCTGGCCATGTCAGCTGGGCCTTTGAGGCGCTCTGGTCCTCCTCCGCGTGGCCGACGATGACGCCGGCAGCGTCTGATGCACTCGCATTTGAATTATTCATTTCGCATCGGGCAGCGGTGCGTTACTGGCCGCGCTATGCGGCGATGGCGGCCGAAGGCTGCGTTTGCGCAGATGTGCGTGAGAGGAATGCTCGGCCTCCGTGGCGCGTACTTGCAGCATGACATGGCTGCTTCTCGGAACGCAATGTGCTTCGTGCCTAATATATAAATTTCATTCGCATATCTGCATGGAACGACTGGCCGCCGGTGTTGGCGATGGTGATTCGCGGCTGCGACGGCGGCGGCGGCGGCAGTCGCTTGATGAGTTTCACTCGAGCGATGTGAGACGTATTTCAGGAATTCGTTCGGGGAATTTGCGCGTCGACGCGGAGTGAGTGGTTTTTGGTGGTGGATTGACGGTCTTGGGATTGGGGTATTTCTTTCGCAAGCGCAGTCGATGGCTTTGGGGGATTACCGGTGAGGTGGTAAATTTCTGAGATTTTTCTGCAAATGGTCTCAAGGCAGGCGTCTAGCTTGTTGGGGATAAAACGACTTCAAGCTATCTGCTGCTGTTCGGGTGGTTACATGCGACGAGACATTCCTTGGACGAAAACACGCTAAGGCAGCAAGGTACGCCAAGTTGGTGATTGGTGACTCGTGAGTATCTCGAAAAGGATATAACACTGGGGACATGTAGGCTATTCGTCGTGATCGAGTTCCACATGAAGGAAGGAAGGAACTCTAGGTGTGGTATTGGAGAGCTGATCAGTGCGCAGTTTGGGTAAGTAGCTTTCGACGACTTGCCTTCTGCGTCTATGTGGTCTTTGATTCTCTCCTCCTGCTGTCTCGCATGTGCATGCGAATGAAATGAAAGTCACGTGTCTTACTGATTTTAACGACATTCACAAGCTGCTGTAATTGTCAGCCCCCTGTTCTTCCCGCGGACTAATTTGTAAGTTTCATTGTTGAAATTGTCTTTTCAACTCGTCGCTGTCTGCCATCGGACCTGAATCTTTTTTACCAACCTCGAACATAGGCGTCTGCCTGACATTTGTTGAAGTACTCCTAGCGTAGCGAGGAAGTGGCGAGAGCGGCTAAACCAACCCGAAAAGTGAACCTAGCAATCGTCTCAAGCCTTGGAGTCGATGAAACTCTACCTCGGTATGCCTTATCTCAACACAACGGGCCTATGTTGGACTAAGTGAGACTGCTGCCTGCAGTTACTTCCATACCGCATCGTGTTATCGTTCAAAGTCTACCCAAGCCTTCTTTAAACAACACAGCGTTCGGTTTCGATACGGATGGATGGGCCGTAATTTTGTCTGAGAATTTGAAGCTCTGTCCTCCTTGCTGCAAGAGTGCACTGAAAAGTCTTCAACATCATTTCAGTCAAAAGAAGTGGACAACGAGTCCCTCTCTATTTCTTGACTGTTTTTTTTGCAAAGTTTAGTTTGAGTTAGTGTTTAAGCGCAAGAAAAAAGAGCAGAACCTTTACACTTACTTACTTACTTAATGTGGCGCTACAGTCCGGGATGGACCTGGGCCTCAACCAACAAGCGTCTCCAGCCAGCTCGATCTTTCGCTAGCTGCCTCCAGTTTCGCACGCACAGTTAGTTGAGGTCCCTTTCCACTTGCGTGCGCCATCTGTCTCGCGGTCTTCCTCTACTGCGCCGTCCCTCGGGGGTGGATTCGAAGACTTTTCGGGCCGGAGTATTGGTTTCCATTTGCTCTACATGACCTAGCCATCTTAATCGCTAAGTCTATGTCGCTGAACAGCTCGTTCGTTGTTATATCTTCTCCTCCACTCACCCTCTATGCAGACGGGACCGAAAATCACCAGAAGAATTTTCCTCTCAAAGCAGCCAAGAGCAACCTCATCCGCTTTTGACAAAGTCCATGCTTCTGCGCCATATAGCAGGACTGGGACGATTAAGGTCTTGTACAGGGTTACCTTGGCTGTTCGAGAGAGGGGTTTGTTTATCAATTGCTTTCTTAGCCCAAAGAAGCAGCGATTAGCAAGTGTTATTCGTTTGATTTCAGCGCTGGTGTCATTGTCTGAGTTGATAGCGGTTCCTAGGTAGACAACGTCTTTGACTACCTCAAAGTTATGTCTGTCTGCTGTGACGTTCTGTCCGAGACTTCGGTGTTGGGTGTCCTTTCTGGTTGACGGCATATACTTGGTCTTGCCCTCATTTACCGTTAAACTCAACTTCGCGGCCTCCGTCGCAATACTCACAAAAGTGCCATTGACATCACGCTGTGTTCTTCCGATTATGTCAATATCGTCGGCAAATGCAAGTTGAAAGATTGTGCCTCTGGTGTTAGCGTGCGAGTTTTGCACAATTCTTTCAAGAATGATGTTGAAGAAGTCGTATGACAGCGCGTCGCCTTGTCTGAATCCTTTTTTGACATTAAAGGTCTCGGTTAGGTCTTTACCGACCTTGACGGAGCAGCGTGCATTCTCCATCGTCATCCTACACAAACGGACGAGTTTGGTAGGGATGCCAAAACTAGACATTGCTCTGTATAGCTCGTCTCTATAGCTGCTGTCATAAGCGGGCTTAAAATCGATGAAAAGGTGGTGGGTATCGATTTGCTGTTCCTGGTTTTTTTTTCCATGATCTGCCGCAGTGTGCATTTTTGGACTGATGCCTCTATAGTTGGCGCATTTCAGAGGGTCTCCTTTTTTGTGGACCGGGCAAACAATGCTGAGGTGACTCTTACACTCACTTGCTTTTAAACATGAACTGAAGGCTATTCGGCATATGGCTGTAGCTTACAATTCAAAAAAAACATAAATGCGGAACGCTTTTGTTCATCAGTAAAAACCATAATTATTTCGTCTGTTCTATTCGATGCTGAAGGACGGCTTATCAACATGGAATAAAGAAGCCCTTGAGGAAGCTCTCATTTGCGTTGAAATTCAACCGCGAACTGTACTGGCTCTATATCTACATCGGGCTGAGGTTTTTAAGGACCAACCAATATCAATAAACATCAAGACCCCGTCCCAGAGAGTCTTCAAATCCGGCCCGTAGAAAGAACGCAGTCGGGGACCTTCAAAGACAAACCGGCTCCCACAAGTTGAAAAGATGATGTCGACTGGCTACACATTCAGATTGAAGCTAAAACTGAGCCCAGGTCTTTAACCTCAACTTTAGAAGAAGAAGAAGAGAAGTAGATCTGTAGACGTATAATAGGACTTGCATCGTTGTAAAACACGAATAGTCTGTGTTCCCAATTTCTCCTCTTAAATCTTGCCTGAATCGTTTTTGGACTTTAAGGCATCGTTTCCCATCGCTATAGCAAAGCGAAAGTTCTCCAACATCATGCGTCACTTTGCACAGCCCAACGAGAAACGGATGTCTTCTTCTTCTTCTTCTTAGGGCGCTACAGTCCGAGGTGGACCTGGGCCTCACTCAACATGCCTCTCCAGCCAACACGATCTTTCGCCAGCTGTCTCCAGTTTCGCACACCAAGCCGGCCGAGCTCCCACTCGACTTGTGTGCGTCACCCTGTACGTGGACGTCCTCTGTTGCGTTGTCCCACAGGCTCAGAGTCGAAGACTCTTCGGACCGGAGCTAAGTTGTCCATACGCTCTACATGGCCTAGCCATCTTAGGCTTTGGATTCGTAGACGCCTGGCTAGACTCATGTCGCTGTACAGTCCATACAATTCGTGGTTGAACCTTCTCCTCCAAATGCCATCAACGCAAACAGGACCAAAGACCGCGCGCAGAACTTTTCTCTCCAAAAGACCAAGAGACTGTTCATCCGCTTGGGATATTGTCCATGCCTCTGCGCCGTAAAGTAAGACTGGGATGATCAAGGTCTTCCGAGACAGGGCTCTACTACTCAGTTGCCTTTGAGCTCAGAAAACAGCGGTTGGCAAGAGTTATTCTGCGTTTGATCGCGGTGCTGATGTTGTTTGTACTGTTTACTGCGAAGCCAAGGTAGACGAAGTCCTTAACTGCCTCAAAGTTATAGCTGCCTATGGTGACGTTCTGGCAAAGTCGTCGATGTTGTGCGTCCTTTCTCGCCGACAGCATATACTTGGTTTTGCCCTCGTTTGCCGCCAGATCCATTTTAGCCGCTTCCGTTTTAATCCCAGCAAACGCATCATTGACGGCTCGCTGTGTTCGCCCAATCACGTCAATGTCATCCGCGTAAGCTAGCAGTTGAACGGACTTTTGGAAGAGCGTGCCTCTTGAGTTGGCCAGTGAGTTTTGCACGATCTTCTCAAGAACGATGTTAAAGAAGTCACATGACAGTGCGTCGCCTTGTCTAAAACCTTTTCTGACATTGAAGGTCTCGGTGAGTTCGTTACCGACCTTGATGGAGCAGCGAGAGTTCTCCATCGTCATAAACGAATGTCATAAACGGATGTCAACACTAGGCAAAGGTAGTATTGGACAGCTTGGCCCAATGCATATTGTGCCGACTGTTCTTTTGTCAAGTGTCACACCAGCAGCAACTTTCATGGCTCTTTGAGAACATTCGCAGTCTATACCATTGATTCTGCACGCGTCATCAGTCTTCATGAGAGTTCTTCTTAAACTCGATCGGCAAAGTCTCTAGCAGTTTTTTTGCTATTGTAGCCTACCTAAATCCTTGTGTAGGTTTCGAAGACTCCCTGGATTTCACCACAGTTCTTCTCTGATGCCGATTCCTCGTGTTAGCTGCAACATCTGCTGAATAAAGATAGACATCAGCTTGTACTGACTCAGAATCTCTTTTTTTCTTCTGACTAGTGCCTGACATTAGAAAAGTATATTGTGTTGTATATACAGGGTGGGCCAACTAGTGGTTTGTTTTTAAATCATAGGTTATTTTGACACTGACAGCTGTTTTCCGCTCGAAATCGTAACAGACAGTCAGTATCATACCTCCGCGGAATGACATGAGTCGCTTAACACTTAAGCAACGGTGGGAAATATTGAAAACTTACTTCCAAAGTGAGTACAGTTCAGCCCAAACAGTGCGTTTTTTAAAAATCAGTTTTGGCCTTAATAAGGCACCCACCGCGACTGATATACGCAAGTTTGTGCGAAAAGTTCGTGAGACTGTGGCAGTGGACAACAGTCATGGTACCCGTCGTCGTACAGTGCACGCAGAGGAGAATGTGGCTGCTGTGGCCGAGAGTGTGAAACTCAACAGCAACTCGCCATCGATCTCAACAGCTCAACATTGCACGCACTAGCCTGAGAAGAATTCTGCACAAAGATCTCGGATTATTCACTTTCAAGGTCCAATTGACTCAGCAATTGAAGGCGCGTGACTATCCGCTTCGTTATGGCTTCGCAGTTTGGGCCTTAGAGCAGTTTGAATTGGACAACGATTTTGGGCGAAAAATCATCTTTTCTGACGAGACGCATTTTCATCTCGGCGGCTACGTTAACAAACAAAATTGCCGCATCTAGGGCTCGGAAAACGGAGATCCCACACGTTATTGTAGAGAATCCAATGCATCCACAGAGAGTGACAGTTTGGTGCGGATTGTGGAGTGGTGGCATCATTGGACTTGATTTTTTTTCGAAAATGAGGCTGGGAACAACGTTTTGGTCAACGGTGGGCGTTACAGAGCCATGTTAACCGACTTGTTTTTTACTGAAATTTGAGATATGAATTTGGACGACCTCTGGTTCATGCAGGGTGGCGCGCCATATCATGCTACAATCGATCTTTTGCGCACCAAATTCCCAAATCATGTTATGAGCCGTCTTGGCGATGTCGATTGGCCGCCTCGGACCTGCGATTTGGACTTTTTTTGTGGGGAACCGTGAAGGACCGATTTTATGCCAACAATCCGGATACGATTCAAGCACTTAAGGCCAATATCATCCAAGCAGTCCGTGAGGTACAGCCCGAAACCATCAACGGGGTCTTGGAAAACTGGGATGACTGAATGCGCTACTACGAAGCCAGCCGAGGCAGCCACTGAAACGATGTTGTATTATGTCATAATGGGAATATTTGTTCTTACTAATAAATCTATAATACATGGAAAAAGATTTAATTTTGTTCATTTTATTGCATTTTTAAAAAGAAACTTGTGCTTGGCCGACCCTGTACTTGTTCGGGCGATAACTGTGATAGACCTGGTCGTGACTATCTTCAGGCGGGGGACAGATTACTACGTATGCTTGTAACCTCACGCTCCGAGGTCTAACCTTGCATTTCAGGGGAAGAAGTCGAACATTCCCACAAGTATCCCTCTCAGCATTTGACATGAAGCCAACAACGTGAAATCTTTTAAGTGTAGGAAGTTGGTCATGATCGGAGTAGATTTCTTAGAAAAAATCTATGGAGGATCATCCCACGCCATAAGCGAGTTCATTGAGTCAAACCGTCAAAGTCAATCGCCTGGGCTAATCATTTCTCCAGTCAATTCTAGAGGAAGCCTTTATTGACTCAGAGCCCATAACAGATGTTTCGACTATTAATCAGCGCCACAAGCCATAAACGACAGGGTCGGCTGTCGTAAACCTTGACTTCATTCATCGTTCATCGGCGATCGCTGCTGCACATTTAGGCAGACGACGCCATTAAACACCACGGCCACCAAAAGCGCCCTGGTCATGCCCAAACCAAGACCCACAAGGAAGCACATCTTGCTGCATCCCATCAGACCCTGAAATTACTCATTAACCGCTGGCTCAGCGATTACAGCACACCACCGTCGGGCAGAGCACCACTCTCCTGTCAAAAGCATCCATAAAGCCCGTACAAATTTATCATCGTAAAGCCGCCAAAAGTGGCCAGGCGGTCAGGCCACCACCACCAAAATGGACCTGCCACCATAACCATAAAAATTAAAAAAAAAAAACCGATAAATTCCACCCGAAAAAGCAACAAAAACAAAAGAAGCAATGGACCGGATGAGCCCAAAAGAAGACGAAAATCCGTTGCGGCGCTGCCCTGCGAAAAAACGGTGACCCCTGCGCGTCGTGTGCTGTGCTGTTGTTTCAACCAATTCGTCGCGCAACAAATTTGTGTGTCCAGGCGACCAGCAGGACGCATAAATCAACTGCAATCACCGGGGATGAGTATACCGTCCAGGTTGCTCGCCGGCGGTGGTTCGGCCCGGGCATGCCACGTAACAATGGCTACACCGGTGGACGGCCATAAATCATTTCGCCACTTATAAGGCCACGGTCCGCGGAGGTGGTGTCCCCAAGCGATAACCACAAAATCAGGGAACAATAAAAGAATTAAATTTCCACAAATAAATCTCTGGATCGGGTGGCGGGCTCATGAATTTTCGGGACTCTGACTCGGAAGAGTGTGACGTCCCGTGTGCGCGGCGTCCTTATCGGGAACCGGGCCGCACACTGAATTAATTCGGATTCCGTCGAAGTGCCTGGCATGCGGAGGGCCGCCCTAAAAGCTCAGATCAATCTTCGAAATCTGGGGAGACGACAAAAGCCAGGACATCGGTAATTTATCGTGTGTGTCCCCGAGTCGCCTGGTCCGGTTCGACACTCCGCAGACGAGCGGCGCGTCGTGGGACATAAATCAATGGTGGACCGCGCGCATCCTTGGACACGGTTCAGTGGCTGCAGTTGCACTCCTGGACTAGATTTGTCCAGAACTATTAATTTCGCGAGCGAAGTGAAACCGAAAACTCGCGGGACGGTGGGGAGTGAGGGCATGTTGGAGCCCGGGCATGGAGCCGACCGAAAATTGAATAAAGTTGTTGCTCGACCGACACACATCGGCCGGTGATTTTGATTAATCACTCTGTCGGGTGCATCCTTGAGTGCTGTCCGTCTATTAATGCTCCTCCGCGTCCACGTTTCGGTGTCGTCGCGAACGTCGTCGTCGTCGTCGTCGCCGTCGCCGCTGCTGTGCTGTTGCCGTCAACTCCGTCGTCCGTCTCGATCGGAGTTAATTATTCTTCTTCGGTTTTATTGTTCGCCCGACTGTCGGAGCGGACTGATATGATAATCACCCCGATCGAAGGAGGAGCACGCAGGGATGGGGTTTATTTCCAGCAGACCGGCCAGTTGCCGGCTAATTAAAGGTGATGATGCCCGGTCGGTGATACGGACCTGCACATGGGTGGCTGGCCGCGAAGGTATCTGCTGGCCAGGGTTCTCTGTCTGGCGGCTGTCAAGATGGCAAATTGAATAATAAAGTTCGGTTCGTCCTTGAATGGGGGCAGATTCGTTTCGTTTGAAGATCTGTGGCTGTTACGTGCACGAGATGCGGTGACTTTGCGGGAAAATGTAAGCGATTGCCATCAGGGGACTGTCGCTTTAATGTCGCGGCCTGTCGAGTGGTTTGGGTGACTTACCCGGTCGTCTGCTGGTAATTGAATTCGCAGAGATGGTGCAACACGTGGATCTGTGAGCTTATTTGCGACGTAATGACTTGTGTCGACTTTGGTGCAATAAAAAGTGATGGTCCCTGGGGAGAACATAAACCCCCTTGAGTAATTTTCACTCCGGCGGAGCTTCTTCCACTCCCGAGCCAGTGGGACATCGCAACGGGGGACGAATTGGTTTATTGTCTGCAAGCGGACGTTGGACATTTCCCAGCGTTCCGTCTCTGCAACCCACAAGTGTCTCCAAGAGATGGGGGTTCCAATGTGTCCAGCAGCTGTCCTGCGACCTTTCGCCACAGCAACTCCTTCACTTTCCAACATACCTGCACGCTCGAGGAAGAATAAACAAAAAGCTGTCATGCAGAGGCGATGGAAACAAACGATCTCCCTTCGAATCGCCCGGTTCGGCCACTTTCTTCCTGGTCACCGCGGAAATATTTTCGTGGATTTCCCGGCGCGCAAGGCGCTCTTCGCCTGAATTTTCCCCGCTCGCCAATCGGCCGGCATGCACATACGAGTATGACCGTTATGGCCGTCCGAGTCGGTCCCCACATGCCAGGCAACCTACATATCCAGGCTCTGGTGGCCATGTGAGCGCGCGGTGCAATAAGTAAAAGTTCCAATTACCATAAACAACCGCACTTGCCTTTTAAGGGCAGAGCCGCATTTCGCCCGCCACCAGTGGCTGCAGGAGCTCCACCGTCGCCATCGTTGCCATCGCCAGCGGTAGCGGCAGCACAGCAGATGGAAGGAATTTGCAGTTTTCCGCAAATCTGGGAGAGCTACCTTACCTAGCCCGGGAAATGGCATTCTGTTCCGTGGAGTGGTGCATGCCTGGCGCTGCTCGCTCCGAAGATCGAACATAATGTCCCACCGGTCGAACGGTGCTGCTGGCTGCTGGCTGCTGGTGTTGCAGCGCCGCCGCCGGCAGGAGAATGATGACGACGAGGATGACGGTGCAGATGCAGATGCACGGCTATTGGTATCACCCCAGGAAGAGGTTGTGGTGTTCGGTGTTAGCCTGTTTCGGAGTCGTTCCTTCAAAAATGCTTCCCTAAAGGTCAGGTCTATCCTAGGCACCGTCGACACCGGAGCACATACATCTGCGCGGCTCATTCAAATGTCAATAGAGTCACGAGTTGTACTGCTGCCTCATTCCGAAGTGGGGCCGAATTCTCGGCGGTGCTTCTCGGAATCCTTGCGACGACATGCCGACGACGTTGTGCTGCGAATGAATGTCCTCGGGTAGCGGGTAGCTCGTGTGTCGGTGGCGCACTGAATGTGCCGCTACTGTCATGCCGACGCGGAGGGTGAGCGAAAACTTGTCGAATCCACACACCGATCCGGTGCATCATCACATCGTCGCTGGGTTACGTGGACTCACGAGTGCTTATCGCCTGCGGAACTGCAATCCGTCCTCACAGCCGGCGCGGCGGTCGCTGGGTTATTTATGACAGAGAGACACGAGGAATGCCCACGTTGACGTGCGGTTCGTTACCGAACGAGGGCAGTGGCGACGTGTTGTGGGCGGCTTGGCGTTGGCAACTTTGTTGCCGGTAACGGTGGGTGAGACTGAACTTGTATTATGGATGGGGTCAGGAGGTTGAGTGGCTGATTGAAGGCGGTAACACAGGGAATTTCGATGTTACTGCAACGTTGACTACGAAGAAGAAGAGGCTAAGTAGTTGGGATGCGTCTTCTGTGCCGGGATGCAGACCTCGTCGTCTGTAAATCACGGGCGAATGGGCGTGTTCGGAAGCAGTAAGAGTGGCCCTTGTAAATAAGGAACAGGACCAAATGTGCATGCAACGCAGTGGATCACGTAAACACTTGAGTGGTTGAGGTAACGTGCTCAGGTGACGTAAAGTGGAGTGGTTTCTTTTCGGATCAGGAAGCTGTCTTTAAGGCACTTTTAACAGGGAAAGTTTGGCATCTTTGCAACTTTGTAATATTGTCGGTTTTGATCTGAGGTGGGCACTGCTCCTGTGACTTCACTTGGCAATAAACAAAGACTGGAGGAAAGACCAGAATTTTGCAGTACGCGTACAAATTAGTTGGAGTATCAAATTTAATTTTGCCAGCATCGACTGATCGACAACTAACTCTGTCGCAGCCGAAAATGATGTTCTTTGACAGTTGATATCAGCTATATTGTTGAAGCTACATTTGTCACATATTCAGTCTGTTTTGCCAAATCATTATGGATGGACAGAGCGTATAAAGATCGGACAGAAGCCTCCCAAAATGAGAATGGACAACTAGTAGTAGATTCGCAGTCGATACTGAGAATTTGGAAAAGTCATTTCTGCAGACTGTTAAACGGCGATGAGGACACAAATACCGCTGTCAGGCAGAATGTTCCACTCAACACAACGAACGATGATAGAAGAGAATACCGTCCCCCCGATCTAGACGAAGTCAAGATAGCGATATCGAGACTGAAGTCTAATAAAGCTGCTGGTGCAGATAGTCTGCCCGCTGAAATGTTTAAGGCAGGTGGAGATGATGTGGTTGAGTGCATGCACCAGCTCATCTGTAAGATATGATCGGAGGAAAGCATGGCCGCTGAGTGGAATCTCAGTATCGTTTGGCCGATCCACAAGAAAGGAGACCCCTTTGATTGCGCCAAATACCGAGGGATCAGTCTTCTTAACATCGCGCATAAGATCTTCTCTGCCATTCTGTGTGAACGCCTGAAACCTTTCAGGCCAGGGAAGTCCACCATAGATCAAATCTTCACACTGCGGCAGATCCTGGAGAAGACCCAAGAAATGCAGATCGACACACACCACCTATTTGTCGATTTCAAGGCCGCACATGACGGTGTGCATAGAGACCAGCTATACAGCGCCTTGGCTCCGCAGTAAACAGTACAAACGACATCAGCACCGAGATCAAACGCAGAATAACTCTTGCCAACCGCTGTTTTTTTGGGCTCAAAAGGCAATTGAGTAGTAGAGCCCTCTCTCGGAAGACAAAGCTAACTCTATACAAGACCTTGATCATCCCAGTCTTACTTTACGGCGCAGGCGCATGGACAATATCCCAAGCGGATGAACAGTCTCTTGATCTTTTCGAGAGAAAAGTTCTGCGCGCGATCTTTGGTCCTGTTTGCGTTGATAGCATTTGGAGGAGAAGGTTCAACCACAAACTGTATGGGGTGTACAGCGACGTGAGTCTAGCCAGGCATCTACGGATCCAACGCCTAAGATGGCTAGGACATGTAGGGCGTATGGACAACTTAGCTCCAGCCCGAAGAGTCTTCGACTCTGAGCCTGTGGGACAAAGCAACAGAGGACGTCCACGTACAAGGTGGCGCACACAAGTCGGGGGGGACTTCGACCGACTTGGTGTGCGAAACTGGAGACAGCTGGCGAAAGATCGTGCTGGCTGGAGAGGCATATTGAGTGAAGCCCAGGTCCACCTGGAACTGTAGCGCCCCAAGAAGAAGAAGAAGGACATAGCGTTCAACAAAAAGTGCAAATGGAAAAATTGTTTTATCAAAATCGGTGCTCTGTTCATTCAACGCTCAGCGCGCTTCGTCCATTTTACGGTCTCCAAATCGTCCTACCGAGAGGACTATTCGCAGTCTGGTACATCAATTTGAGTCCACTGGTTCAGTAGAAGTTAAACCAACACCCGTACGTAGACCAAGCGCAAGATCTGTCGAAAACATAGCCGCTGTCCGTGAAAGTGTGCAGGAGAATCCGATGCAGTCGATTTAGCGTTCCTCACAAGGACTCAAACACTCGAGCTTTGAAGAAGTCGGCACTGCCATAAAAAAGCTGAACAACAACCAAGTCGCAGGCTCAGGTGGCTTACCATCGGAGCTCTTCAAGGCCGGGGGCAATGTTCTGGTAGGGAGTATGCAACCAGCTAAGAGGGTCTTCGAATCCGAGCCTTCTGGTTCGAGAAGGAGAGGAAAATCGAACCTCCGGTACAAAGACTAAGTCATCGCGGACGTAAGACAGCTTGGTCTTGATGACTGGAAGCAGCGTGCCCAGGACCGTCAACGATGGAAGGCAGCGATAGCTCAGGCTCGGACCCTACATATGTAGGTCGTAGGCCTGCTAAACAAAAAACAAACACAAGAAATCAACTTTCGCAGACCACAACTTGGTGAATTTTGCCTGCACCCGTACAAAATACAAAATTCAACTGACCCAGGAGATGAAGTTAAACGACCACAGACATCAACATGTGTTCGCTGAATGGGCTCTGGAGCATTTGAAAACTGATCCTAATTTTCAGCAGTGAGTCCCATTTCTGGATAAATAGGTGCGTCAACAAACCAAATTGTTGAATATGGGACGATTCCAGTCCACATGAGATCCAAGAGCATCCAATACATCCCGAAAAAATCACTGTTTGGTGTGGATTTTAGGGTGGCGGCGCCGCGTCGTCGATCCACATTTATTTAAGAACGACGTTGTCTAGCCCATCACCATCAACGGCGAGCGCTACAGGTCGTTGAATGCCAACTTCTTTTGGCCTGAATTGGATGATATGGACACCAACGACACACATTGTTGGATCCACATTGGAAATTCTACACGAGCAATTCGAGGGCATGGTCACCTCACGTGGAGGTGATGTGCACTCGCCACCGAGTTCGTGTGATTTGACCCCGTTTGACTTTTCCTTGCTCTCTTGTGAAGTCGCAGATCTATGCGAATAAGCCACAAACACAACCACAGCGGCCCTCAAAGCCAACATAACCCAAGCCATCGGCCAAATTCAGGCCGATTTATGCGCCAGACTCATGGAAAATTTTACTTTTCGGATGCGCACCACCCAGAGAAGCCGCGGTGGACATTTGAACGATGTTATATCCCGTACATAATGGCGTCAATAGGCCTTCCAAACGAATAAAAAAATGTTGATGATATGTCACACACACACTGTTTTAGTTGAATTTAAAGATAGAAAGCGCTTAATGAATGACCGTTTAGGTGCAAATGATGCATGCGCTCAACCAAATCATATCCAGCTGCCTTGACAGTTTCGGCAGGATGTCTGTCTGCATCAACCGCTTTGTTGACTTTGACTTCAGTCTGGATATTGCTATCCTCACGGAATTCTAGGGAAACCACGATAACCAAGATTGAACCATAAGCCATCTCCTACTCACCGCAAGTGATTGAATCACAATTATTAACAAATGCCATCAGTGCGAGTAACCGGAGGTGGAGAGAACCAGAGGCGGAAAATCCCGACATTATAGAACCAAGAACTTGACAGGAGCGGAAAAATTGGGTACTGCTGTAGGAATCATCACTTATCTGTCATCACTGCTCTCTTTCAGGAAGAACAGGGAACGCCTAAAATGATTTCTGTAGAAATTGAAAAGTCGCAAGTTATTTCGGCACCTGCTCTGATCTTGCACGCACTAGAAAAGAAACGCTAAGCAAATTTTCATTCAAGAAGAACTATCGGACGGCTATAAGGAACCGGTTACGTACACTGCCGTCCAGTCCAGCCCGGGCTGTAGCGCCAGCTGAAGACGATGAACAAGCTGCATGTGTCAAATTACGCCATCTTCTGCTGACTTAAAGAGCTCCGGAGACAGCCAGTCTGTTAGGTTTCAGTTTCAGATATTCCCTTCTTGACGTCTTCCAGGTCAGACGGGTAGACTTTTTTGTATACATTTGCTCGCACGGACCTCAATTATTCGAGGTATTGCTTGGGGCATCCCTTGAACGTATTCAACCCCAAACGTTGGCGCGCAGCTAGAGAGCTAGAGACTCCATATGTCGGCCTACACGTAGACACTATGACCGTGACGGCGTATTGAAAATCTAGACAACTATTCAGCTTATCTTCAAAAATAAACTGCCAAGGTCCAATAAATTATCTTCGCCAGACTTGCAATGTTTTCAAGAAGGAAATTGTCGACAGTCGCCCTTTTCTGATCTCCACTTGAACGTTGTAGAGCAATTAGCAAGCCTTGGATACAATCTAACCTAGGAAGCACTTCCTCTCTTTTCAACCGCAACGTATACCCTCAGTCATTCCCAACGTCCTCTCCCGCGACTCTCCACTGCCACCGCTGGAACCTTTCCACTTCACCGCATCGAACTCAGTTGAATGCGCACAATGTCATTGTGATTGCATTCGGAAAGTCATAACACCCAGCCTCTTGCCCACTCTACTCATTTACCGGCATTTACGAACCGATAGATACAAATTATCTGTTAACGCTCTCCTCCTGGAAGCGATCGTAAACAACGGCCGATCCGATTGATCAACAACAATGGTCCCTTTCGAAAGTTCCACCGCCATCCATCAGAACAGTACCGTACGGCCGGACCGAGCTGTGGCCGATGCCACTGGGCGAAAGTATCTCGAGCCCGTACTCGCCCTCACAGTCCTCAATCACAATTGTGCAGGGGAACCGCGAAATTTTCACGGTTAATTGAAAATGGTTCTTATGCCTGCCACATTGTCGGTGTAATCAGTTGGGAATGAATGGAACGAGATGGCCCTTATTCATGTGTCGGGAGTCGAAGATACAACCACGAGTGGTAGTCATTGTTGGTTAATTCGTATGAATGCGCTCACGCAGGCGGCGAGACTGATTGACTGAGGTCACAGATTGGGTCTGTTTTCGACGCAGGCGGGGGTGCGGTCGTAACTGCTCGATGACACATTTCAGATTTCTGTGCAACTAACCATGACCCTCTTCGGGTAATCACATGCAGTGTGCTGCAGTCGGGTATCTTATCTGCGCACGTCAAGAGCAATTAATCGGTGATTTACTGAGGTGTTTGCGCCGGGGTGTGGTCGTCCGCTTGCCTACCTTATCTGGACGGATAGCGGGCGTTAGCGTTTCGGTGAAGGACGCCCTCATCTTAAGCGATAACCGTTCAATGATTTTCCATGTTTACATGGTCGGTATTGTCAAGTCAGAGTACTTAGATTTTTGTTCGTAAATAGGAAGGGGTTGTGCGTATGAGAGTTTAGGTCTCGAATTGGCTTTATCGATGCCACTTAGTCACAGCTCGAGTGGGAGTGAATAGGTTTTTGCGTTCTAGAGGTTACTGCGTGCGTGCGTCCGGAAAAGATAAGCGAATAAGATTTTGATTCTATATCGCTTCCCTGCCTTGGAATTGCTTCTCATGATTGCAATGCCACTTTTGGAGACGTTCTAGGAATGAATCAAGGAAGCAGATGGGAGGAGAAGACTTTGGTAGACCAGATGTGTCATCGAATGTGCTGCATTTCAAAAGATTAGAGACAAGCGATCAAATTGAGGACACACCATCTAGATGCATTACACATTATAGTGTGTCCATTGCAGGGAAACAGGCGCTACAGTCCGGGCTGGACTGGACGGCAGTGTATATCACCCGAGGCTTGGTGTTCCTTTCCTCGTAGCCCTTCCGATAGTTGCATAGCGTTTCTGTTCTAGTGCGTGCAGGTCAGAGCAGGTTCCGAAGTAACTTGCGTCCTTTCAACTTCTACAGAAATCATTTTAGGTGTTGACCATTCTTCTTGCAAGATTGCCTATCAGACAGTGTCAACCGATGACTCCCATAGTAGCACTCAATTTTTCAGCTCCTGTCAAGTTCTTGGTTCTATAATGTCGGGATTTTCCGCCTCTGGTTCTCTCCACCTCCGGTTACTCGCACTGATGGCATTTGTTAATAATTGTGATTCAATCACTTGCGGTGAGTAGGAGATGGCTTATGGTTCAATCTTGGTTATCGTGGTTTCCCTAGAATTCCGCGTGGATAGCAATATCCAGACTGAAGTCAAAGTCAACAAAGCGGTTGATGCAGACAGACATCCTGCCGAAACTGTCAAGGCAGCTGGATATGATTTGGTTGAGCGCATGCATCATTTGCACCTAAACGGTCATTCATTAAGCGCTTTCTATCTTTAAATTCAACTAAAACAGTGTGTGTGTGACATATCATCATTATTCGTTTGAAAGGCCTATCGATGCCATTATGTACGGAATATAACATCGTTCAAATGTCCACCGCGGCTTCTCTGGGTGGTGCGCATCCGAAAAGTAAAATTTTCCATGAGTCTGGCGCATAAATCGGCCTGAATTTGGCCGATGGCTTGGGTTATGTTGGCTTTGAGGGCCGCTGTGGTTGTGTTTGTGGCTTATTCGCATAGATCTGCGACTTCACAAGAGAGCAAGGAAAAGTCAAACGGGGTCAAATCACACGAACTCGGTGGCGAGTGCACATCACCTCCACGTGAGGTGACCATGCCCTCGAATTGCTCGTGTAGAATTTCCAATGTGGATCCAACAATGTGTGTCGTTGGTGTCCATATCATCCAATTCAGGCCAAAAGAAGTTGGCATTCAACGACCTATAGCGCTCGTCGTTGATGGAGATGGGCTAGACAAAGTCGTTCTTAAAGAAATATGGACCGACGACGCGGCGCCGCCACCCTAAAATCCACACCAAACAGTGATTTTTTCGGGATGTATTGGATGCTCTTGGATCTCATGTGGACTGGAATCGTCCCATATTCAACAATTTGGTTTGTTGACGCACCTATTTATCCAGAAATGGGACTCACTGCTGAAAATTAGGATCAGTTTTCAAATGCTCCAGAGCCCATTCAGCGAACACATGTTGATGTCTGTGGTCGTTTAACTTCATCTCCTGGGTCAGTTGAATTTTGTATTTTGTACGGGTGCAGGCAAAATTCACCAAGTTGTGGTCTGCGAAAGTTGATTTCTTGTGTTTGTTTTTTGTTTAGCAGGCCTACGACCTACATATGTAGGGTCCGAGCCTGAGCTATCGCTGCCTTCCATCGTTGACGGTCCTGGGCACGCTGCTTCCAGTCATCAAGACCAAGCTGTCTTACGTCCGCGATGACTTAGTCTTTGTACCGGAGGTTCGGTCTTCCTCTCCTTCTCCTTCTCGAACCAGGAGGCTCGGATTCGAAGACCCTCTTAGCTGGAGCGTTGTTGTCCATGCGCTCGATGTGGCCGAGCCAGTGCGCTCGACGGATTTTTGCCTTCCGCACTACATCCACATCCTTGTACAGCTCATAGAGTTCGGGGTTGTGTCTCTCTCCCATTCACCGTCCTCGCAGGCGGGACCATACATATGTATATCCGACGTAGAATTTTTCTTTCGAAGGCACCACAGTTCTGCTTAGTTTCCAGCTTTCGGCTGCATATAGCAGGACTGGCAGAATAAGAGTTTTGTAGAGCATGATTTTGGTCCTTCGAGTCAGGAATCTTGAGCCCAGTTGTTTTGTCAAACCGAAGTAGCATCGGTTGCCAAGGGCGATTCAACGTCGGATGTCCAGTGTGATATCGTTCGTGGAGTTGACGTTTGCCCCGAGGTAGACAAACTCCTTCACTACCTCTAAATTGTGGCTGTCGATTGTAATGTTTTGCCCTAGATGGTGTACGGTGGATAATTTCTTGCTCGACAGCATATATTTTGTCTGATCCTCATTGACCTCATTGGCTCGTTTCGCCTGTTCTTCAATCGCCGTGAAAGCTTCCACTACGGCGTACTGCGAACGCGCAACGATGTCGATGTCATCTGCGTATCCCAAGAGTTTGACTGACTTGTAGAAGATAGTGCCTTTCGTGTTTACAGCAGCCCGCCGCACTATCTTCTCCAGTACCAAAAAAAAAAGAAATCACACGACAGCGCATCTTCTTGTCGAAATCCGGTGCAGGTTTCAAACGGCTCGAAGGTCCTCGAGCCGAACTGCACGGTGCATAGCGTGGTCCGACACAACCGGATCAGTTTTCCCGGGATCCCGAATTCGGCCAACGCTTCGAATAGTTCCTTGCTATGAATGCTGTCGTATGCGGCTTTAAAACCGATAAAAAGATGCTGCGTATCGATTTGAAACTCACTGGTCTTCTCTAGGATTTGCCTTAGTGTGTGATCTGGTCTATAGTCGATTTGCCGGGCCGGAAGCCGCAGTGGTACGTGCCGATTGGTGCGGTGCAAAACGGCTTTAGACGTTCACACAGTACGCTGGACAGGATTTTATATGCGACGTTGAGCAGGGATATGCCTCTATAGTTGTTGCAAGAGGTAGGATCGCCTTTGTGGATGGGGCATATGGAGCTGATATTCCAGTCGTCGGGCATGCTTCCGTCTTCCCAAATTCTACAAATGATCTGATGCGTGCTCCCTACGCATCTTTAGCTTTTTAATGGCAGTGCCGACTTTTTCAAAGCTCAAGTCCTTGAGTCCTTGTGAGGGACTCAAAATCGACTGCATCGGATTCTCCGGCACACTCTCACGGACAACGGCTATGTTTTCGGCATATTTTGCGCTTGGGGTACGTGCGGGTGTTGGTTTATCTTTTACTGAACCAGTGGACTCAATTTGATGCACCACACTCCGAATAGTCCTCTCGATAGGACGATTTGGCGACCGTAAAATGGACGAAGCGCGCTGAGCGTTGCCCGAGCAGAGTACCCATTTTGATAAAACAATTTTTCCATTTGCACGTGTTGTTGAAGTCTATGTCCATCTATGGTAATTTGGCAAAATACACTGAATATGTGACAGCCAATTTGACAAATGTAGCTACAACAATATGGCCGATATCAACTGTCAAAGTTTGGAAGTCCGTGTTGGAAGACCCGTAGCCATCAAAAAGCTTAGATGGTGTAATAAGCAAAAAACTGTCGTTTCATTTCAGAACATTTTCGGGCTAATGCTCGCTTCGGCGAGCCTGGGGCAAGTCTGGGGTAGAACACATGCCAAGAAGTGGTCGCCCCGCGTCGTCCGGTACGAGTGCGGTAGTAAAGGCAGTGCGTAAGCGAATTCGGAGAAATCCCTTTAGGAAAACGAAAATCATGTCCAAGGAATTTCATATATCAACCAGATCCATGTGTAGGCTGATTCGAAATGATCTACTGCACGGGTAATCTTCTAAAAAAATTAGTTAGTGGCACGCGGACAATGGCCATGAAAACTTTCTGTTTACGGATGAGAACATTTTTGCAGTAGAAGAAGTTATCAACGAACAAAATGTATGGCACTTTATCTTCTTCTTCTTCTTGGGGCGCTACAGTCCGAGGTGGACCTGGGCCCCACTCAACATGCCTCTCCAGCCAACACGATCTTTCGCCAGCTGTCTCCAGTTTCACACACCAAGCCAGCCGAGGTCCCCCTCGACTTGTGTGGGCCACCTTGTGCGTGGATATCCTCCGTTGCGTTGTCCCACAGGCTCAGAGTCGAAAACTCTTCGTCTAAGGAAGCGAAAAAAGTTGTTCCAAGAGTTCAACGTGTCCATCATCCCGCTTCCGTAATGGTTTGGTGGGGGCTTCTCACCATGGTGTCACATCACTCCATTTCTGTGAAAGAGGCGTAAAAACTAGTGCAAAGGCTTTATAGCAGCAGACGATTGGGTGTCGGGGAGTCCAGGTCTGAATCCACTGGATTATGGTTTGTGTTCAGATTTAGAGAACATGGCCTGCAAGATCCCCCACGGAAATTTGGAAAGCCTTAAAATATAAATAATCCACGATCTCTATGGAAACCGTACCGTACGTGCCACTATAGCCCAACGGCCACACCGTTTGAAGACGTGTGTTAAAGCAAAAGGCAGTCATTTCGAGTGAATCCATCATTTCTTAATAATAAATATTCTGGTCTAATAAATGAAACAATTTTGAATACAATATGTGTACTGGCTTTTTTGTATAGCGTTTTGTATTTGTAACAGAACTTGTGGCAGGACTAGGTACAATTTAAATTGTTGTTAATATAAACAATAAAGGCCATATAGTGGCAACGACTTTTAGCCCATATTTTTCCATTAAATTTTCCATTAAATCGTCAGCATCTGTACGACTCCCCCAGTTGTTTACCCTCAAGTGATGCACTCAAGCCGTACGTAACATGAATCCTCAACTCACTTGACTCAACTGTGCCCCAACAGGAAAGACGTCTGCTTGCAACATTCAAGAGAAAATGAAAATTCGTACGGCACTCTCTTCCACTCAAAACCCTCTCTCATTTGGTCTCTTTTAAGTCACTCTCACCGCAATCCACTCGAACTCACATTCGAACACCAACAACGAACACTTGACGAGCTGTTATCAAGTTGATTTGTCATGTGCGGCGAGAGAGTGCATTTGTACCTACGAAACGACAAACGCATTCACACCAACTTGAGATGTATGAGATACCCAATCGATGGCACCGTTGCATCCAACAATCTGCAATCAGAGTGCGTATCAACATTTACCCAGACAGGGTTGCCAAGCGTCGCAGTCGTGTTGCATGTTGCTGTGCATCGAAATGTTGCAGATGCATTGCTGGTTGCGAAAGTTCTTTGTCACAGGAAATTGTTGAGAGTCGCAAGTTCAGTGAATTTCGCTCCGTTGTCGCAACAACTGATGATCTTACTGAGTTGTTCATGGCCAAACACCAGGAAAGCAACGCAAAAACTGCAAAACGAACTGAAGAGGAATATTGGTATCTGTCATTGAGCGGTGTGACGGATTGGTGTGTGATTCGGTTGCTGCTCCCAAGGTCGCGTTTCAGGTAACAGTCTGCAAAAGATCGAACATTTTTGGTTCGTGTCAATACTTCTCACAAGTTGTTGACAAGGTTCCGGCCGTCAGGCGGTATATTTTAGGCGAGAAGTTACCAGGAAAACCCCGCCTGCTGCTGGGGGTCGTAAAAGTTATGGAGAACGGGAAGCACGATTAACTAGGTACATGCTTTACAAAGCTTCGCTACCGTTATTCATCGATTTGTTCACTAAAAACCGCCATGAAAACACAAAATGACATGTGGTCTGGACGAAATCGATTGGTACCTTCTCGGAGCTCAGACAGTTTGGGTAGAATGTGAAAGGTTAACCAAATAGAACGTCGCGGTGTCAAGGCAGCAGTGATTAAACGAATACAGTCGATATTTTTCAACTGTACTCAGTAGAGTCCGACCAAACATTCGGCTTCGGCCTAAAAACTGGCCTTCGGTCGGACTCTAGTACTCCGGAGTCTGTGATCGGCTTTTGAAAAATAGACGATAGAAGAAGACCTACAGAGACCGGATTATTTTAGGGGACTCTGCTTCTCATGACCGGTACACTGAGGCGGGAAGAAGTTGCAAATTGGCTGTGCGAGCAGCTAAAGAGCAGACTTGAAGGAATTCGGTGAGAAGTTGGAGAGCGACGATAGATCTGCGAAAAAGGTTTTTTGGCAAACCTTTCACCGGCTCAGAGGAAAGAAATTAAACATCATCGAAAGCGTCAAATTCAAAGATGATGTGTTGGTTTCAAATGAGGTGGACATCTTACGCAGATAGAGAGAGCACTTTTGGGAGCTGTTCAATCCCGAACAGGGCACTGAGGGTAACAGAGCTGCAGTCTTGAGTGGGGCGGAGAATAATCCAACGGTGGAGGAAGTCATTTTGTCGATTGAATCGCTAAAAGTTGGCAAATCCATCGGTGTGGATGAATTCTGGCCAGAAATGCCAGAAAACCTAAGAGTCAGCTCCATAGACCCCCTTAGCCTCCAGCTTTCGGCTCCATAAAGCAAGACTGTCAGAATAGAGGTTTTATAGGTACTGATTTTGGCCCTTCGTGTTTTGCAGCCAACCGAAGTAGCAGCTTCCCGCAAGAGCGACTTTACGTCCGATTTCCATCGAAAATTCTTAAATATCTCGTAGTTATAGCTGCTGATTGTATCGCTTTGTTCAAAGTGTTGAGCGGTGGATCAACTGCATAAATTTCGTTTTATCCTCATTTACCTGAAAATTAACCCGTTTCGCTCTTCAATCCACGTGAAGGTTTATGAAAGGTATTCCGAAAAGGACTTCCGAACTTTTACAGTTGATTATTATTATTATTAAGGTTGAGGGTATATTGCACCGCCACCTATTGTGCCCCCTTTCAAAACCTTAGCACAATTACGAGTTCCCCTCGAATACAGTTCTATTCAGAGTTGTATTGAGGGTAATGGACTCCTATTGCGCATCGGTGAAGAAATCTGCTCTAGAGTATTCTGTCTAAGCCAGTTTCCTTCAGGAATCTGGGAATGAGAGATGGTTCCAGTGATTGCATTTCTTCTTCTGATAGTAGGTACTTGCCCAGATATCTTTTTCTTTTGTGGGCTAGTGCCTCATAAAATTCCAGTATATGTTCTGGAATTTCATTAAATTCTCCACAAAATCTTGCAGACACCTTCTGATACCCCTAGTTTCCTTAGATGCTCCCTGAGTCTACAGTTCCCCGCTAGGAAGCCTGTTAGGATACGGAGGTTATTCTTGCTCATTTTGATGCATGCCTCGAATCTCTTCCGGTTATATTGTCCTAGGAGTTTCTTGGCCTGCTTCATTCCACGAGCGTTATTCCAGGTTTCTTTCCGATTCCTTCTTTCCAGTTCCCTGAATTCTTCTCTGAGGAGATGGTCTCCTACAGCGCAGAATGGTTCAGGACCTGTGAAGGGTTCTGATGCTTCTTTCCTTGCCAGGGAGTCGGCCATTTCGTTGCCTTCTATCCCCGTATGGCCAGGTATCCAGCAGAGTTTTACTCGGTTTCTCCTACTCAATTCTTTGAGCTTTTGCAAGCATTCCCATACAAGTTTGGATTTGATGGTGTAGGAGTCCAGTGCAATAATAGCGGCTCGACTGTCCGACATTATTGCTATGTCGCAGTTGGTATAATTCCTTTCAAGATTGATCTGAACGCATCTGTCTATGGCATAAATTTCCGCTTGAAAGATGCTGGTATATTTGCCCATGGATTCGAAGTATTTTGTCCTGGGTCCAAAAACTCCTGCTCCAGTTCCTTTATCAGTTCTTGATCCGTTTGTATACCATTTTACCGTGTTGCTGCTCAGTCTGTGGACCATGGATTGATTGCTCCAGTCCCTTTTGGTGCTGAACTTTGCTGGTAAATTTCTTTTGGAAATTAAATTTCCTAATCACGTCATACTTCGGAATGGCCAGGAGTGGTAGCTTTTTGACTAGTGCGTCGAATTGCCTCGACGTAATGCACCTGTCTTTACCTATCCCTTCTTTTGTCATTCTCATGATTGTTTTGTTTGCACGCTCTGCTATCATTAGATGCAAAGGAGTCAGCTCCAGTAGCACCTCCATGGCCGCAGTTTGGCAAGTTCTCATGGCTCCTGCAATACAGAGGCATGCCAACCTTTGAACTTTGCTGAGTGTCTCCCTCGCGCTGATCAGATTGGTTCTCTTGGTTCATGCTATTGCACCATAGGTTATTGTAGGTCGAACAATAGAGATGTACATCCATCTTATAGTACGTTCGCACCGCACCCAAATTCAGCATTTCGGCTAGTTTCAGCATTTCAGCCCATTTCCATGGCATTTCGCCATACATTTCCCGGATTCTGGAATGTTGTGTTTCAGCGAAATACAGAATTTCGTCGTTGCATTTGTAAGTTCGTCAAATCGAACAATCATCTTTACAAATTCAGCACCATTCAGCACGTCATACAATGACTTTTCAGCCCGCTGAAATACCAAAAAACAGCTGTCAACAAAACAATAAATGATTTCAAGTGATAATTGCAATAAAAATGGAATATATATGTCAGAATTTGCATTTAAATTCATCTTTAAATTAATATAACAAGCTAAATAGTTCAATAGGATTTCGAAGCGTTAATACGCGAACCATGCAGACACAAGCGTCTGCACCTAGCCTCTATTAACGAACTCCTACTCTCACCTCCCCGTGGTGAAATCCGGGAGCCGAGTACCCTCGACAGAAGATGGGGTAACCAACCCCCGTGGGACGTCTGGGCGGCTGCAAACGAGAGAGGGGGGAGTGTGAGTCTACCAGGGCTCATCACTCTTTTTAGGATGGCGGCGGAGGAGCTGGTCAGCTGATTGGCCAACGGCGGCATCCACAACTCCAGTCAGCAGGAGCTGCCTGGTTTCCATGGTAAGGTCGGGACCCTGGAATAGAGATGGCGGCGGATGAGCCCTTCTTTTAGGGCCAACGGCGGCGCTCACAGCCTGCAAGAGGCTACCGACACCGGATCCTTCCGGACCCCTTTTTCCGGGGGCTAAACATGGACCCGTCCTCCCAGTTGGAGGTTGTGCGTGGGGTTAACTTAACAGAGAACTCAAACTGCCTCGGATATGGACGGATTAACTGTTGACGACCCTAGCAAACGAAAAAAGGACAATGATTTTCTGTTCTGCACGTGGAATGTGAGGTCCCTGAACAGACCACGTGCAGCCGATGAACTGATTGGAAATCAGAAGTGGTTGAACTATTTCTTCTTCTTCTTAGGGCGCTACAGTCCAAGGTGGACCTGGGCTTCACTCAACATGCCCCTCCAGCCAGCTCGATCGTTCGCCAGCTGTCTCCAGTTTCGCACACCAAGCCGGCCGAGGTCCCTCTCGACTTGTGTGCGCCACCTTATACGTGGACGTCCTCTGTTGCTTTGTCCCACAGGCTCAGAGTCGAAGACTCTTCGGGCTGGAGCTAAGTTGTCCATACGCCCTACATGTCCTAGCCATCTTAGGCGTTGGATCCGTAGACGCCTGGCTAGACTCACGTCGCTGTACACCCCATACAGTTTGTGGTTGAACCTTCTCCTCCAAATGCTATCAACGCAAACAGGACCAAAGATCGCGCGCAGAACTTTTCTCTCGAAAAGATCAAGAGACTGTTCATCCGCTTGGGATATTGTCCATGCATCTACTTATCCCTTATCCTGTACTCAAAAATCAAACACACACACACATCCATAGGTCGCTGGTTCATATCCGGCTCGAAGGACGAATGTAGCAGTGTAGCTGACCACAATGTCTTGGTTGAATAATCTGGTGTTCATAGACGTTGATTCTAACCAACTCAACTTGACCCCCCCCCCCCAGCGGTAAGGGGTCAACGATTATTCAACCAAGACATTGTGGTCAGCTACACTACTACATGGTTGTTATGGGTCAGTTAGCAATTACAATTTTCACATGTAATTTTCTGCTCAAAATGGAAACTGTGAAGCAGACGAACTAGCCAGGAAGGGCACAATAATTACTAACTCCACCATTGCCAACGTTTCTGTGCCGGTAGAAACTTTGAAAACCAAGATCTTAGAGCTAGCAATCAGCAGGGCTTGTGAGAGATGGAGAAATCTTAACACCTGCCTTCATGCGAGACAAACATGGCCAAAGATGGATCTTCCGAAAACCACAGCCATCCTCAGCCTTAACAGGAATACATTGGGTAACCTAGTAGGAGTCCTCACAGGCCTGCCTTACAACGACTTCTGCAGCAGATGCATGGATGAAGAAGAGGACGAAACACCCTCGCCCTTTCTCTGCAACTGTCCTGTAATCGCCTCCACAAGGAGCGAAACCCTAGGAGTTTTCTACTTAAACGAACTAACGGACATAGCTGAAATAGGTGTCAAGAGAATCTGGATGTTAATCCAGAAATCAAGATGGTTTCAAGAGTAGCGGTTGGAAGCCGACTCAGTGACATCACAATGGACCCTTTGGGTTTAAGTGAATCCTTCACCTGTGAGGGAAGCCATCTTACCCACCTAGAGTGACACAATATATATCCAGAAAAGCGATAAAAACCCCATGGATGATGCGTTTTGACCCATTTATACATGATAAGCGATAACGCCTACGAAACGCGGTTTTAATCGCTGCTGTAAAATGTTCAAATTTGTTCCAAGAGCCTCACTCATCCGTAATCTATCAGAAACTGGCAGAAAAGACTGTATGCGCCAATCAAACTTACTCACTTAGCAGACCTACGACCCATGTAGGGTCTGAGCCTGAGCTATGGCTGCCTTCCATCGTTGCCGGTCCTGGGCACGCTGCTTCGAGTCATCAAGACCAATCAAAATGACTTAATATTTGAAGTTGCCATTCCCTCAGGTCCCAAAAGTTACAACCTCAGCTAAGGATAGGTTAGGGGGCTGCTAGTGAATTCACCAGCAAACTCAGACCATGTTGGGCCATTGTGATACCCACAGTCAGACTACTACCACTGATTGACTGCTCCAGTGATAGTGCCGTTAATTTGATCCCAACGGCAAATGGTGACTGGACCAGAATTGAAAAACTGGATAAAAGCCTATTAACTTTGCTTTCACTGGGATTCGAACCTGGAACCCCTCTAACTTAGGGCAGGCACTTAACCAACTGGCCCATCCAGTCGTTAACAATCTCAGCTAAACTTACACCAGAAATTTAAAATGTGCTCGCCAGTCCACAACTCCCACACACTCGCCCGCAACCAACGACGTCTCTCTCTCACAAAAACTCCAAAGAGAACCACCATCATTCCCACTCATTCCTTCCAACCCACTCAAACATGTTGCAAGTCTCCACCGCCAGCGAACCACTCGAGAAGAAATCAAAACACCAACAAATCAACGAAATCCCATTCCCCATACAGTCGTGCCAGCTCCAGTGCTCGGCCGCGATTCAGTACCGTGGATACACTCGAGCCGATTAGTGTGTACGACGTTTGTTGCTAAAGCGTTTACGTGCCAACTGATTGAGATAATTCAAAAAAACAAAAAATCTTCTATCGCCCCAAATCCAATCAAATTTTTTCACCTCAAATCTTGCATCGTGATCGTCGCAACGACAAAATCAATAAAAACAACAACGAAACGACAACACACAGCCCGCCGCGCCGTGTGTCTGAGAGAAACAATCCGCGACTTTGATCGGCAATCGGTTGTGGATTCGATCGAGAAGTGAATTTTCGGTTTTGACATTTCGACAAGACACTGTCAAAAAATCTGCCGAAACTCAAACAACAGCAACAGTCTTCAGACGAGGAGCGAGAGAGAGCCCCTCGTAATCTTGCAGAGATTTTGTGTCGGTCCGCGTAGCGCGAGAAAAACAACAAAAAAAAAAACGTGGCTTCGTCCGTCTGTCTGTCGGTGTGTCTCAGAGTTCGCGTTTCTTGATTTTCTGATTTCTGGTTTGCGTCTGTTTTGTAAATGCGCACACCACCAGCAGCAGCAGCAGCCTCACCGCCTCACGTTCGCCACCTCCTCGCCGTCCTTCAGTCTGTTATGTGAAGATATTGTTTTTTTTTTTCATTTCTCTCTGCCCGCCTGCCTACCGTCTCCGGCTCCATCGCGGCCGTGTGCCCTAAGTGTTAAGTTGTGGAGTATTTTTTGCCATTTTTTTTTGGAGCAAAGTGTGCGCTGGTGGAGTACGACGAATACAGGGGAAGAGATAAAAAACGACAAGTGTCGCGGTTTGATCGAGTGAAGTGGAGTGGAGTGTGTGGAGTCGTCGGGAGTGTGTTAGAGTGAGAGGGGGAGAATGTGACCAGAAGCGAGCGAATTAATTTGCATAATTCCGGCGTCGAAAAAAAATAAAAAAGAAAAATTTCAGGAAAACGCTAAACGACAGCGACTGGAATTCGACTCCGCAACCGTTTACGTTATTCGAATACAACCAAAAAAAGAAGAGGAAGTTTATTTTGAAGTGCATACGTGTGTTCACTGCTCTCGACCAGCACCGAGTCAACAATGTATCTGATGAACAGATTCGTCAAAGTATCGGATTAGATTGAGTTCACGCCTTTGATAGAATCCTTCATCCGAGGGGGACACACACGCACGCGCAGTGTTTCATTTTTTTTTTTCCATAACATCGACCGGGAAGAAGCGTCTAATCAACACAGCGCAGCAGTTTTCGACGAGTTTTCGACTGGGCACGTCCATCATGGGTACCAGGACAACGGATTGTCGAAAATTTTCACCGAACATCTTCAACAAGAGCAAGTGCAGTCACTGCTTTCGACAGCGGGAGGAGCACAGTGCTGCTGCCTTGGAATGCAATCGGGTGAGTGTGACTTCCTTTTGTGTCCTTGTTGTTGTTGTTGTTGTTTTTTTTGGGTGTGAATCTATCTCAGAGGAATTTCACACATCCACGGGGGGTGCTCACGAGAAAGAGGGATGATGCTGAGACTGGGATTTGTTTTGGGACTCTGATGACCTGACGGTGTTTGTGTTTGTTTTGACAAATGCCTGCCTGTCCATGGAATGACTGCATGAGAACCCACCTCTGTGTGTCGTTACGTGCGAAGTTTGTCACATTTGAGGTTCGAGGTCATGGCATGGTTCAAGTGCGGGGTTATGCAATGAAAGCGGAAAATATTTGCACAGTTTTTGAAGCAATTTGCGAGTTCCAGCTGAGACGCAGTAGAGTTTAGGGACCTTTTTCGGCATGAATGGAATTTCCCACCTCATGGTCCTTCAATCTCTTGTCTGCTTGACTTTTTGGTACATCTTAAGTTGTTCGAAGCGATCTTCTTCAGTCCTTTTGACAAATCATGGTCTTTTGTGAAGTTTTCTATGAACACAAGAACAATAAGTTCGCTTCACACATTAAGGCCTATTCTCTTTTTTAATCAGAAGCAGCATATGTTGCCATGGATGATTCAATGGTAATTCAAGAGGAGCCAAACGGTTGTTATCCAATGGAGAGGAAGTTGGTCGAGGCAGTTTTTTGCCAGATGAGCCAAGTTTTATTCTTTAATTATACTCGAGACCAAATTTTAGTTGAGAATGTTGAATGATGCTTATGTTTCTGGTCAAAAATTAAGACTAATTGTTTTCCTCTTTGTCGTTTGAGGCCTTGTTTTTAACAAATTCTTAATTAAATACAGTCAAAATCGGTTATAACGACTTTCAAGGGACTGACGAATTTGGTCGTTATAAGCGATAAGTCGTTATAAACGATTTTGACTGTAGATCCGAACACATAAATTAAGAACCAGCCAAAAACGGATCTCCGATGAGCAGCTTAGGTTTTGAAAAGTTTTTGGACCGATGTCAAGTGTCATGAAATTGATCGAAAAATGTTTGGACAACCTCCGGATCCCCTCTTAATACTGACATTGAAGACAAAAAGTCAGAAAGGGTTTTTAATAATAGCTTTTTTGAAATTGCTTAAAACCGCCATTTTTTTTCAAAATTTTGATCTAAGGTGATGAAAAACCCGAAGTTCGGCTTCGGCTTCGGCTTCGGCCAGACTCTACTTACAATGAGTTTCTGTAAGTTGTACTATTTTCTCATTGCTTGTACTTATATCAACGAATAACATTTTGTGTACGATGTTTTTCTTTATCTTTTGATGGGAGTTCAAGCGACTACCTCTGAGAGAAATTGCCTAGTTCATGTCCAGAAAGTCAATGAATTACTTATGCGAGGGATACTAAAAGGTCAACCATTAAGCGCTTCCTATCTTTGGACTTAAATGAAACAAAGAGTGTGTGAGGTATCATTGAGATTTTTTATTCTTTTCGAAGGCCTGTCGATGCCATGGAGTATAACATTGTTCAAATGTCCACCGCGGCTTCTCTGGGTGGCTCGCATCCGAAATGTCGTATTTTTTACGACTCTGGCACATAAATCATCCTGAATTTGACTGATGGATGGTATTCCCCCAATTCTTCTGAAGAAGTGTTCTTCTTCCCTGACAAAACCACTGCGTAAGCTTTTCCATCTATCCTACCCTTCTGCTCTCTTTCCGAACAGGTGTAAAACATCATTTGTCCAGCCCGTGCCTAAAAAAGGCGAACCTTCGTCACCAACCTCCTACCGACCCATAGCACTAACGTCCGTTCTTTCCAAGGACATGGAAACGCTGATAAACCGTCAGCTTACGAAATATCTTGAATCGCGGAAGCTTCTTAATGATCGGCAGTACGGTTTCCGCGGCAACAGGTCCACTGGTGATTTGACGGCATATCTCACGAGAATGCAGGAGAAAGCAAGATCGTTGCGCATGATACTTCAAAGGCATTTGACAAAGTTTGGCATCAAGCTCTTTTGTCGAAAATGCGTGCTTATGGTATCGACGAGCCTCTTCTTCTATGGATTAGAAATTACCTTTCGAACCGTTCAGTTCAAGCCGTTTTGGATGGGTTCATGTCTGATATCCACCAAATTAATGCTGGTGTTCCCCAAGGTTCTGTTTTGTCTCCGACTCTCTTCCTCATTTTTATAAATGATCTCCTGTCTGCTACTTATAATCCAATCCACTCCTTCGCTGATGACAGTACTGTCAGCTTTTCAGATTCGCTCCAAGACTCACGTCCCTGTCCTTTGGCAGTAGCATTGGAACGGCAGCGTATGTTAAGTATATTGAATTCCGAACTTGACAGCATATTTAATTGGGGTAAAAACAATAGAGTGAAATTTTATGCTTCCAAAACTCAATGCTGTCTACTGTCACTTAAGCGATCCCATAATAATCAGCCATTATCCCTGAATAGGACTTGCATCGAAAAACCGAAAAACTTCCCACCCCCGGTCTGTGTATCAACTCAACACTTATTTAGAATGATCACATTCTAGGTTGCCAAAAATGCTGCGAAATGTCTAGGTTTCCTAAAACGATGCAAGAAATACTTCACCCCTATGATTTGGCTTCAATTTATAAGGCATTCATTCGCCCCAAATTGGAGTATAACGCTCATATCTGGTCTGGTGCTCCCAAGACCTGTCTGCACCTGCTAGACAAAATACAAAAGCGAGCGATAAAACTTATAGGAAATAGTAATATCGCGAAGTCGATAGACTCACTCGAACATCGCCGTAATGTGTCTCCATTGCCTCTGTTTTATCGCTACTTTTACTAACGATGCTCAAGTGAGCCAGCCAATTGCATTCCTCCCCTCCATGAATTCACCCGCAATTCTCGTCTT
Organism: Myathropa florea; assembly: GCA_930367185.1. Classification (NCBI taxonomy): domain Eukaryota; kingdom Metazoa; phylum Arthropoda; class Insecta; order Diptera; family Syrphidae; genus Myathropa; species Myathropa florea. Next base: position 14,506,397 of record OV884005.1, read on the forward strand.
GCCAGGAATGCTCCCCAGTGCACCCTTAAGCCTGCTTTCGAACGTACAGATAAGTTTAGAGAGTCGTTTGGAATGCTCTTCCCAGCCCAATATTTCCCACTCACGACAATCCGCAGACATTTAAAACCAATGTGCACAGGTACCTCCTCTCCCCTTCTCCCTCTATACCTTCGGCTCGTGCTGTGTCTTGATTCCGAACACTTAAGGGTAGTCGTAACCCCTTTCGCACGCGCAAATTATAAAAAAAATCCAATTTTCCATGACTCTGGCGCATAAATCAGGCTGAATTTGACCGATGGCGTTAGTTATGTTGGCTTTGAGGGCCATTGTGGTTTGCGGCTTATCTCCATAGACCTCCGACTTCAGGAAACCCCACAAGAAAAAGTCTAAGGGGTCAAATGTCCTCTGGTCAAAGATAAATTATAGTCGAAGTGACAAATTGACAAATTTGAGTACAGAATGTCAGAAATAGGGCGGAATATCCGCTTCACCCACGAGAATACTAGTCGAAAACATTTTACGAAAGGAGATGATATCACTTTCCTAGAGTCAATTCAAAAAACTGCTTAGAATTCATGAACCATATTTGGGTTCGAATATCAAGCGATATGCTTGGCAAATCTAGTTCTTGACACACGTGTTCACCACTCAGACAGGACTCTTTGTACGAACTTCATCTCGTATTTCGCGCGACCATTTGAAGCCTTATTTGATATATTTTTTGTTTCTTTGGATATAGGCTTTTAAACTAACAGAGTTACAAACCTGCTGAATACTGAAAGGACGGTGTTAATAGCGATTTTTCATCACAATCGATCCTCAAGGACCTAAGTGAGACGTAGCCTTCAGCCGTCTACCCACCTACTTAGTAGAGATTTGTGGTCGTTATTCGAAATGACGAAACGTTCACACCGATTTGGGAGTTGTGGAGTGTCGTCATCGTAGGAGTTGGGCACATTTTAAGACATCATTGGCGACTCTATACGAGATACGACAGCTGCATCAAAACTTTTCAAGTCACTCTAATTTCTCACAGTTCTCCGCTCTTATTCTTAAGCATTTTTTTTATAGACGTCCCTTCTGATCTCCACTGAGTCGTGAATAAATGGTCTGAGTCATATGCAAGGGGTCCAAGTTTCGAATCAGAACCGATTCTATGGGACCACCATCAATCCTGGCAAGTCGCTCAAAATACTCGGAGAGTATTCAGTATCTTAAAAATCTGGTCCGATTTCGAGGTTCCGAAATGGCTTAAACTGCAGATAAACCCTATTTTTGATTTTGAGGGACATGTCACGCCTGACACAAGTGGTTGTTGAAGAAGGTGCGCAATGATTCTTCATGTGATGTAATAGCCACAAGTATGAGGAAGACACAATATAACCGGAAGAGATTCGAGGTATGCATCAAAATGAGCAAAAATAACCTCCATATCCTAACAGGCTTTCTAACGGGGAACTGTAGACTCAGGGAGCATCTAAGGAAACTTGGGGTATCGGAAGAAGGTCTCTGCAGATTTTGTGGAGAATTTAATGAAATTCCAGAACATATACTGGGATTTTGTGAGGCATCAACCCACAAAAGAAAAAAAAGTCTGGGCAAGTACCTACTATCAGAAGAAGAAATGCAATCACTGGAACCATCTCTCATTCTCAGATTCCTAAAGGAAACTGGCTTAGACAGAATACTCTAGAGCAGATTTCTTCACCTAGCGCAACAGGAATCCTTTACCATCAATACAACTCTGAAAAGAACTGTATTTGAGGGGAACTCGTAATTGTGCTAAGGTATTGAAAGGGGGCACAATAGATCTTAAAGGCCGCGGTGCAATATACCCTCAACCATAATAATAATAATGAGGAAGACATGAATTTTTAAGCATGAGGAATATTCAAACTGCAAATTTAGAAAACTGTGCTATGTGGCGAGACTCGTGTCCAAGACGCTTGTGAAACTAAGTTGCTAATTCACGAGACTAAACTACATCCAGAATACAGCGAAACCTCTGGCGGATAGCGACAATGACAACATTTTTGTCCGACTAAAACTCTCGAGGGATCATAAAATGTATGCATGGTGAAATAAGATCATCGTGTAAATCGGGAAGATTTGTCCATTTAAGAGATCTCTTCGTCTATGGGAGCTGTCCGCTGTGGTGCAAAGCATGGTGCAGTTTTCCATTTGAAATCATTGACATCCTTGTCTTCTGGCTTTTCCGTTTTGCTATGGATGTCTGTATAAGCCTTGGAGCCAATGGCGAACCTTCAGAATAATGTGCCATATTGCTCGAAAACTCTACTTCACAGAATACCCACAAGAATCTATACGACTAAGTCTTAATCCATTATTTCCAGTGGGCATGCTTCCAATAGTTTAACTTGGAAGACAGCATTCACAAAATTTTTGATAAGATAGACGCCAAAATATTTAATTTTTCGAACCAAAAGTTGATCAAAAGTTCGTCAAAAACGGCCATTAACTTCACTAAACATTCTTCATCGTAAACTCCAATCGTTCTTCAAAATGTTCCAAGTATCACTAAAAAAGGTCTAGCAGTTTTTTCGAGCCCAACTTTTTGTATAAGTTAAGAGTTTTTGAATTGTAATTTTGCACAAGATTTTTGACTCAAATTAAATGCAACAAAGCAGGAAGACCGAGCTTGGTTTCAAAGCCAATTTAGCGATTTTTGACGCAGTGTTTGTTCTAACTCTCACCTGTGGTCATGAAATTTGGGTAATGACCGAAAGAATAAGATCGCGAATGCAAGCTGCCGAGATGAGATTTGTTCGTGCTGTCGCCGGGATAGGGAAACACGGCAGTGTGCGAGGAACTCAATGTTGTTTCTTCGAACGTAAAGGGTTGTACTTTGATGGTTTGGTCACGTGGCACGAATGTTGCCAGCATCACGACTTCCGAGGCGTGCCTTGAATGCGATTCCATCAGGTAGGCGACCGCTTGGCAGACCCAGGATGAGATGGTTGGACCAAGTCCAAACACTCGCCCGGAACTTGGACCAAGTCCAAAAACCCGCCCAAGTTTAAAAACTCTTAGGCATAGCTCCTGATGAGTTAGAGTCGATGGTGGAGAATCGAGTTTGCCTGCAGATCTCTCGTGCGTGTATTGCCCCCGCGACCCCTTTAGTGGAACATACGAGTCACTGAAGATGCGCTGAGATTGAATGCTGCAAGTGGTTACAAAGAGAAGCTTTCATAAAACTTAAGCTCCCCATCTTACGTACCATCTTACTTTCACTGGAAAGCAGGAGAATTGCATTTGCACCGAACTTTACTTAGCACAGCTGACTCTCAATCTACTGCATGCAAGGCAGCTTAGAGGGTCCCAGTGAAATCGAATCTGGTCCAGTCACCACTTGCCATTGGGATGAAATTAACGGCACTGGAGTAGGTTGTTACCTGGCAGTACAATGGACTAGTTTTGAGTCTGAATGCTCCAGTAGAGTTTCAAAAATCCTCCGAAAAAAAAACAGAACGCATTTCTCACAGGTCCCAAACTGTCTGAGTTTTCACTTGTCAACAGTCACTTGTCGCCTATCCACAAATGACTCCGCGAATTCCTTGCAGAGCTAGACTTGAGTCATCTGGGCTCACCTCTCACACTCACCAGTGACCAATCTCTCACATAAACGTCGCGAAACACATAAGAATATGTTCAAGCGTCACGAGCTCGTGTGCAGTGGCAATGACTTGCACTTTCACTCCTCAGCCACATGTGCTCACAGCAGAGACCTTCGAACTATATTTAGAACGTTGCTTTATCTCCACTGAAGTGCTGAAGTGCGGAGTAGTGTACATTTATCAGCAGCGCTTGTCCAAACCAGACTTATCTGGACGGCTTAGGGGACTTTGAGCGCGTCCCACTTAAGCTGACAGGACTACGAGACAATGATTGACTCCTCGTGGCTAAGACACTTCGCGTTGAACCTGTTTGCTGTGTCAAAATCCAGAAGAACAGCCAACGTCGTGTACATAAACCCACTTGACACGTTTCTTGATAAAGCTAACCCAGAATGTGTGTCAAACTTCAACTGACAACATTTCAATTCGACACACAAAATATTAGCTCCTCAAACAGTCTGGAGATTTTCCAGCCCGGAGCTTATCTGAGCACGATGACATTGTTAGTTTTTAGGCTTTTCGACTGGCAACTCTTTGCTGCCTCTGTTCCAGTGCAGCATAAGTCGCTTTGATAAATTGATGTGCACTTGCCTAAGCCGCGGCTACTTAGCATGACGTGATGAATCACCGAGACCGATCAGTTTATCTTATCAGGGGAGTATCCATCATTTGCCAAATACCTGCCCCTAATTTTGTTAAGTCCCTGCAAACAGAGGCATGCGTGCCGTATGGACTGCACAGGTTCGACTGGCAAACAGGGAGTTTCGGAACAAACGGCTTGAGGGAAGTCAGGGAATGTTTGCTTGCTGATGGCGTCCGAATGTTTGCTTAAGCTTAGAAACGCGATAAGGATTGTGTAACGATGTGCAGGTGTAGATAAGACGATGAGACGCACCAGCTGTCGAAGCAGACCAAAAAAAAGTGTCACACTTGACAAATATTTGAAATTTGTCGTTAAGTTGGGGTGCTACTGGCGCAAGCAGAATGAATTGTGTCGATTTGTGTGGTAGTGGAGTTTGACGAGGAATGTGGTGCTCCCGAAGTGTAGAAACACTACTGGAGCACTCAGACTCAAAACTGGTCCATTGTAATGACAGGTAGCAACCTACTCCAGTGCCGTTAATTCGATCCCAACGGCAAGTGGTGACTGGACCAGATTCGATTTCACTAGGATTCGAACCTGGGACCTCTCCCACTTGGGGAAGGCACTTAACCAACTGCACCATCCAGTCGTATGTCTCAAGCGTGATACTCTTTTCTCAAAAACCTCATCCAGTAGCATCCAATTTCAACTTGTCCCTCTGAAGAAGCACGCTTTTTCAACCAGTTTTTGTAAATCATCCCCAGGTCAGACTCGCCTGTTTAAGCACTCATTTTCTATGCGAAATTACTCGTAAAAAACCCCGTCAAAGGCGTTTCTTGGGGATTTTCCACGTCACCTTCATCAAAAGTCATCAGTAATTCGCCGTAAGTCATAACAGCACTATCAAGTGGCGACACTCAGGCAACCACCTTGCTCCTGATAAGACTAATAGAATCTAGATTTCACTTATCAGTTACACTTTCATCGGCGCACCATGTTCTGCACGACCTAGAGCCGTATACGGGCTCCCAGTCGGCCCACCCGTCCTCGCCTGACTTCGATTTCGCTTCGGTCTCAATTTCAACTCTGCTAGGTGTCAATAACTTTCTAACGTCACCGTTCCACGCGTTCGAACATCGGTTCGATTCTCGTCCGTTCGGCGCGCACAACCGCCTCATTAGCGCCACTTCAAATATTTTGTCTTTAATTACGATTAACACTCTAAACAGAACGTTCTTGATTGACACCCCACAGCCGCGGTCTTGATGAATCTTCCGAAGTAAATTTAATTAATATGCCCGTCCACCCGTCCACCGTCGTCACCACCTCTCGGAGGTCTTGAGAAAGTCTTGGCTCGGAGTCGCCGTGAAAGTTAACGAACGAAACGAACGAAAGGCACATAAACTGTGAAGCTTTTGATTTTCATTAAATATTTTATGGTGGCCGGGGCATGGGCCGTTTCAAAAGTGGGTTGCAGCCCACAGCTTGCGGCTGCGACCGGTGGAAGTGGTCTATTCCGTCGGTTGTCTAATAATAACGCAACGAAACGGTTCGGTGAAAAGATTTTGTTGTTTTTTTTCGATGAAATCAACCTGCAAGCTCGAGGAAACCGCGTAGTTGCGACTTGGTGGGCTTCTCTGCGCACGTTTTGCAGGTTCTTTGGCATGCGGAGCAATTAATTCTGTTTACTCTTTTTGAGTCGCAGCGCAAATGGCTAGGGTTTCTCGTCCACGGGAGTGCGATTCGATTCAATTCCATGCGTCACGGCGAGGTGGTGAGTCATACAATGGCGCTTGGATGCGTAATTTGTATCTCGTTTGCATTCCAATGAAGTTTGATGGTGTTGACAGATGTGCGACGATGGGACGAGTCATATGTCACGTTGGAATTTGGCAGTTGCTTTCGAGCGGAGGTTTGCGAAGAAAACGGAAGGCGTTAGGTCATGAGTTGGGGGCCCAGCCTTCAAGCGACATTCTTTTGCAGAGGTGTAGCTGAGTGAGTGGGATGATCCACGCTTCCACTATCCAGTACCCCACACAGTGATTTATTAGGTTCTGCGAAACTCTGAACCTCATTCTGCTCCCTCACAAATTCCCCACGTATTGTAAGCTTAGCTACCACAAGCTAAGCTCACAAGCTAAGCTTGCAAAGCGTGGGGGAATTTGTTGGGGAGCAGATTGAGGTTCAGAGTTTTGGGAAGTTAACAGTGGCCCTCTAATCCAAATCCAAGCCGATCGTCTCGTGGGAATTTGGGAATTGATTATTTTGCTAACACCATCCGGTCTTCAGTCAGCTTTCACAAGATCTGCGGAGACCAGAAAGTGTTTATTTGGCCTATTGTCTCTTTCATTTGACTAGATTTAAGGGTCCGGTGAAAGGTCTATAAAAATTTTAAGTTCGCCTTGAAGTGGTTTGCTTTGAAGTTCAACGCAGCTGCTCATGGAAGGGACAACAATGATGTCCACACGGGTGGTTCGAAAAGGAGCAAAGAACTTGGGGTTGCACATGCAATTAGATTCTGATTCAGCTTATGCAGCATTCAGTAGTCACAACTAGCTCACTTGTCGGGCCAGCGATCCAGAGATGGTCTGATCATGAGCCAGTCCTTCTCTTCACCTATTGACAGTCCTGACCACCCTGCTTCTAGTTGGCAAGATGAAGCTTCTTCTTCTTCTTAGGGCGCTACAGTCCGAAGTGGACCTGGGCTTCACCCAACATGCCTCTTCAGCCAGCACGATCTCTCGCCAGCTGTCTCCAGTTTCGCACACTAAGCCGGCCGAGGTCCCCCTCTACTTGTGTGCGCCACCTTGTTCGTGGACGTTCTCTGTTGTGTTGTCACACAGGCTCAGAGTCGAAGACTCTTCGGGCCGGATCTAAGTTGTCCATACGCTCTACATGAAGATGAAGCTGCCCTGCATTTTTATTCCGGAGGTTTGGTCTTTTCATTTTCGAAAACAAAAGCTCGGATTTAGACACTCGCTCTTAGTCGAAGCATTGTTTCTCACATGCACCATGTGAAAGCAGTCGTCAAATCTTGTCCTTCCGGAAGATGCCCACATCTTAGTACAGAATTCTCCTCTATTTACTTCCCGTCCAGATAGAACCAAGTCCCCGGCGTAATATTTTTCTTTCAAGTGGTCCGAGTATGAACTCTCCCATCCTGTTTGTCGTCAACCTTTCGGATCAGTGTGTCTACCAAGTCTTATTTCACTCCATCTCATCTTCAGTGGCCCGCATATTCCAGTAAAGGGGTCGCTGAGGCAATGCACGCACGAGAGATCTCCAGGCCACTCGATCCTCCGCCATCGACTCCAACTCATCAGGAGATATGCCCAAGTGCAACCATGCGCGTGTTTGGATTTGGTCCAACCAACTCTTCCTGGGTCTTCCAAGCGGTCGCCTGCCTGATGGAATCACATGGGAACGTTCGTGCCAAGTGACCAAATCGTCGAAGTACAGCCCTTTCCGTTCGAAGAAGCAGCTGCCCAACGTTGAGTTCTTCGCGCAATTCCGTGTTTCTCATCCTATCCCGGCGAGTAATTCCCACAAGAAATCTCATCTCGGCAGCTTGTATTCGCGATCTAATTCTTTCGGTCATTATCCAAGTCTACAAATGGAAAATTGCCTAAGAATGTGTAACATCTTTTCCTAGACTCCAATGCCGCATCTGACAATCAAAGCGGGGTTTGTATCATGGATAGCCGCGGAAAAGTGTGCTAACATCAGCCGAGGGCTCAAAAACTGAGACTGCACAAAAACAAGGACAAGGTCCTTGCACAAGGTTTTGAGCCCCCGGCTGATGTTAGGACACTTTTCCACGGCTATCCATGGTACTCCCCTTGTCTTTTTTCGTGACGTTCGGATATCATCTTCCGCTAGTAGCCTTACAACTGATTCAGTTTTCGGGGCAGTATGGGACGAATTTCAGTCGCAGCCGTTTATCTAGCGTTAGTCAGAAGAATCAGCTGCTTAAATCCAGTAAAACCTACCATGCCCTGCTACAGACTTTTAATTCCAGAAAATTAAACTTGGCTTCCAACATAACTCTGAAAACTCTCAAGACTGCGGAATCAATGAGGATGTGGCATCTAGCCGGCAACACAAAGGTCGCTTAAGGCTTCCTAACCAAAATCTTATTAACGTTCTAGCAGAATCGATTTTATTTTGGCTCCAAGGTTTTTTTTTCGGAGTATTTTTGGAACACTACTGGAGCACTCAGACTCAAAACTGGTCCATTGTACTGCCAGGTAGCAACCTACTCCAGTGCCGTTAATTCGATCCCAACGGCAAATGGTGACTGGACCAGATTTGATTTCACTGGGATTCGAACCTGGGATCCCTCCAACTTGGGACAGGCATTTAACCAGTTCTGCGTTCCATAGTTCGCACATTTTTCGTACTGCTGCATCGTTTACTGCAGCTCAGTGATCTTCGCATTTTAATATATACTGAACTATGTTATCTAGTGTCCTTCACTCTATGCAGTCTGCTATCTGTCACTGTCTCAAACAATAGTGGACTCATATTGCTCTTGAGATCATGAGTGGCTCCATGGATGTTGATTCATCGTGTGATCAAGGGACTTGCTTGTCATTCACGGTGCATTCCACTACTAAACGAAAAGCATGAGACAGGCCAGTATGACTAAGGTTAGTCCCTTCAGACATATCATTCTTGGATTTTCCAATCATTCTGACTTGAGATGATCGATGATTAAGCCGAAAAAGATTTATTCTTGTCACAGTTTTGGATGGTCCTTCATTCTAGCCGTAGGTCTAGCCCTATACTTTAGACAGCAGTCATCAAAGTGTGGACCCAGATTTTGTCCGTGCCTGTGGCGATAGATTCTAGCCCAAATTTCGCCCAAATTTCGCCCAAGATTCATGACCTAAAGCCGTGACTTTCACTCTTTCAAGCCTAGATTCGAACAGTGACTCTAACACTGTATTCCAAATATAGACACTGGCCCCCAATTCTGGATCCAGGTTCAAACAATGACTCTAGTCATAGATTTCACTCCTACGTTCTAGTTCTAGGTTTAATTTAGACTACATCTAGGCCGGCATTTTTTTCTTGGCTGTAATCCTAGATTCCCAAGAATACCGCTAGCCGTAAACTCTAGTCTCAGCAGCTCTTTGCAATGCTTTGCATATGTTTGCACCAAGAAAGGTCCTCTGGTCCTTCAGTTCTTTCTTCTAAACCCCCACCAAACCTCCCCCTTGCCAAACCAATGCTCTTATTTCTGATGTAGAAGTCCAGTTGGTTGCACAGCTTCCCACGATATTTGACGTGAGTTACGCTTAACAGCACTCTAGACTGGATTTGAAGTTTAATAGACTCCACTCGTCGACTCGAGACAGTTCTCCCGCCCCCCTCAGATTAGATCGAATCTTCTCCTCCATTCATTCTTCTTCACACTCATCCCGTAGCCCAGCACGACTCAGCGCGATTCCTGGAAAGCCTAAATTGAATTCAAAGTTTGCGTGCTCTCGTTTGTGGTCAGCTTCCCTCGCTTGGGGGACGCGTTAATGTGAAGCTTCCTCCGTCTCCCTTTCTCCCCCTCCCCGCCCCCTGTCTGAAGTATCTCTCAAATACGATCGTTAACAACCACCGCAGTGATGAGAGAAGTCGAAGCTGAAGCTGAAGCTGCGACTGAAACTGAATTTGTCGCCCTGCGTCTAATGGATTTACCTAGAAATCTCGTCGTCATCGTCGTTGTCTGTGCATGCCCGCTCGTAAGCAAACACTAAGGGGTCACATGCTGTGGATACATTTCGAGAGCTTTGTGGAGAGGGCCTGCCGTCTTGTTAAACTCAGATTTTATCGTTTACTCCATTTTTGTGTATTTGATCAGAGTTTGTGTGCACATACTCTCGCCGGTGTGTGTACTTACGTGCCTTGAGATAAACCCAAACCAAACAATGCTGCGACATGTAATTGTGGTCTCTGGATACAGATTGCAGCCTCACGGGCTTTTCGTTTTCATTCTGCCATCGCCCGGCGCGCGGCGGAGAGCAGGAGATGAAAATAAACCGAAGAACAATTAAAATAAAACTCTTTCTCAGCGAAGTCGTACCTTATCTAATCGCAACTCATCGAGACGTAAGCACACAGCTATTGAAACAAAAATAACGCTGTACCCGCGCACTGCGGGCAGGTGTGTGCGGGGCTCCTGATGACTGCATCAGGTACGCAATAGTCGCAGAGTGCTTCAGTTTGAGGCGAGAACAGAACATGTTCTCATGGCAGTAGTTGCCCGGAGCGGAGCACATAACAATTAGCGAACGAGGTCAGAGTTGTGCTGTGCGATGCGAATTGCGCGGATTTACCTGCTTGACGTCAATCAGTGTGGTGATGCACAACGGGGTTAGGGGGTGGACTTAACAAAACGACGCCAAAACGCACATGCAGCACGATCGCCGGCGAGGGGGAGGGGATTGGGTTAAGGGAAATTAACCAAACGAAGATAAATGACGAAGTAACTGCGTAGTGCGAGGAAGAACCACAAGTGCGGATGAGTTTAATTACTCTGTACGCGCCGTGGGCGTCGGTGGTGTATCTGTTCTAAAAATATCCCCGTAAGTGTTCGCTTCCTTTGACGATTAGCTACGCTTCAAGGAGACTCTGGAAACAAAAGGCTGTTTGGCTTAGAGGACACACACGCGATTAGCTGAGACTGCACTTAGCTCACCTTGGGGCGTAATTGAAACGATTCTTGAGTCGGGAGACCTTGAGTTACGAGTAAGTCTTAGTTCACGAGGGAAAACGTCGAAAGAGCAAGCACACTTAGACCATGCTCGTCCATTGTGATACCCACAGTCAGACTACTACCACTGATCGACCGCTCCAGTGATAATAATAATAATATAATAATGGCGGCGCTACAGTCCGAAGTGGACCTAGGCCTAGCTTCTCAGCAGCCACTCGTGTTGTGCGTGCTATTGTTCTGTCACGAGCGTAGGTCCTACAGTTTAATGCCGACTCCGAACGGCGAGATTGAGAAGCTTTTTCTAGACAGTTATACTCTTTGAGCATTGTCAGTGACTCGAAAGAGGTGGAGCCGTGAAAAAATGTTTGATGTTTTTTTTCGAGATTCGAACCTTAGACCTCGAGCGTAGGAGTCGACGCACCTACCCACTACGCCACGGCGCCCACTCCAGTGATAGTGCCGTTAATTTGAACCCAACGGCAAATGGTGACTGACCTGATTTGAAAAAACCGGATAAAAGCGTACCTAAGCTAGGTAGGTTAGTTTAGGCTTAGTTTAGTCAGCTTAGCTCCGCGAGCTCCCTTCCGGTCTCTTTTGGTGGTAAAGGCACAGACCTTGAACATCTTTCTTTTCCTCTTTCCTGTCTCTTCTTTCTCTTCTCTTTCCTATCTTTTAGTTGTCCGTCCGTGGTCTGTTAGGGTATTAGGCTTTCTTCTCTCTCTATCCTTTCACCTCTTTCTATCCTCTTTTAGCTATGTAGCTACAGGCACGACGTTTTTTTGTTTGCAAACTGGTGGGTGGGACCGAGTGGGAGGACAAGAACCGCCTTGTCCAACGAGCTAAGCCGTGCATCCGCAAGCGTGCCCCCGTCCAATTCACCGTCACCGTGACCCAGCCAAACCTAGATGTAACACGTATTAACTTTGCTTTCACTGGGATTCGAACCTGGAACCCCTTTAACTTGGGGCAGGTACATAACCAACTGTGCCATCCATCCAGTTAGGACTTCAGACTTTTTCTTACAAAGCAAACACATCCCGGGGTCATATGTGAAAACGTTTGGTACAATGGTCTTCCATTGGGCTGAGTGTGTCTCTTTTTTAAAGAGGACAGGTCCTAGTACTTTCTAATGGCCATCGTCTAATAATTCTGATTACCTGTCGAGGCTCCGTAAAACAGAAAGTGGGGAGACTGCCATGCAAAGTCTTAACTATTAATCTGAGGCAACAACTGAGATAACGTCTTAGGTGGCAATAACAAAGCCACCTTGGAGTGGGTGGAGCCGTCGTACCCACCATCACTCTTTGGGTTGCGACACTCATTTTAAGTGACACTTGTGGACCATAATTGTTCAACACAACAACTAGTCTATTGTTTGAATTTGAACCCTATGCTGGTTGATGTCTACAACCGAGTTCATGGATTCCAGTCCTGTACGGACTTCCTACGATTTTAACCAAACTCACAGCCACTTCAAATTCACCAAAAACGGGTCAAACACACGATCTAAATGGAAGAAGCTTCTAAGGGGACTTCACACTCCGATTGCAGTTACGTATTTCCCTCTTTGACTTTCACATTTGGGCTACAAAAGAGGTCCAACTTCTGAAATGTTGTTGACTGGTGTTACTTTCCGCCGTTTTTCGTCTACCCGGAGACGATTTAGTCATTGACAAGGCATAACTGCCAGCTTTCATCCAATATTTCGATCAAAATTGCAATCTGCGACCAGTTGGTGCCCTTCTTCTTTTTTTGTCGGAGGTTTTTGTAACACTACACTGGAGCACTCAAGACTCAAAAACTGGTCCATTGTACTGCCAGGCAGCAACCTACTTTTAATGGAATTTCATGGAAGACCAGCAGGCGCTTCTATGATGAGGAGCCTACATCATCAGCTCTCACCTCATTAGCACCGAATAACTGCCACTTGATCCGAGCAAAGGTGGGACAATGGCAGAGGAAGTGCTCTGCAGTGTCATCGTCGCACAGAGATTTTCATCGCTTAGGCCAAGCACTTACGCCGGTAAGGTGTCTGCAATATTTTCGGTTAAGAGATAAAAAGAAAGCCGCGGATTTCATACATGGGGAGCATGCGCTTGGTCTGTCTACATCCTGGAGAGTCATGCCACCAGCGGTTGTGTTCTCGAGAAGTCCAACCATCGATGCAAGCCCTAAACAAGGACGCAGGCAGTCCCAGCGTAGGTTCAGGTCCTGAAAATGCATCTGATCCTCGCATTGAAAGTTCAATGGTGCCCTTAGTCGATAGTGTACACAATGTGACTAACTTCTTTCCAATACGACTGAATGGCGCACTTGGTTAAGTGCCTGCCCCAAGTTCGAGGGGTCCCAGGTTCGAATCCCAGTGAGATCGAATCTGGTCCAGTCACCATTTGCCGTTGGGATCAAATTAACGGCCCTGGAGTAGGTTGCTACCTGGCAGTACAATGGACCAGTTTTGGGTCTGAGTTCTCCAGTAGTGTTTCAAAAATACTCCGAAAAAAAAACTTCTTTCCAAGATATTTGCTACAAAAGGAACATTTCAGTCAAAATTTCAAAAGCCATCGTAAATGCAATTATTTAACCTATGCAAATATTGACAACTTAAGCTATTCATTGTTGGTTACATTACCGTTGTGACAAAAAGAAATTGTAACCGTCAAATGAATCATTCCTCATTTACGCACAAAACTTGGAGAAAAATTCATTGCCAGCAGACAATTTTGTGGGGATCCTAACAAAAAAGACACATTGTCTAGTTCTCATTCAATTTATCGATAAGAGTTTGGATTTCCTTCAAAAGAGTGCCATGAGCTGACTGCGTTCAACAGAAATATGCAAGAGGTGAGATTAATCAAGTCTACCTTCCTTCAGAGAAAGGTTCTATAAAAAGGACAATTCTGTCAAAAACCTAACAGCCGTCATAAATGCTATTAATCGGCCTAGACAACCACTGAAAATGTTAGGTATTTGTTGTAGATTAAACTACCGTTGTGACAAAATGAAATTGAATCCTTCAAATGAATCACTCCCATTTACGTGTGAAGCCTGGAGAGGCATTTATTGTCGAAGGAGAACTTTGTGAGGATTCTTCCAGGAATCTCTTGCTTGCCAGCTTTAATAATAATAATAGTCTGAGGTGGCCCTGGGCCTAGCTTCTCAGCAACCACTCGTGCTGTGCGTGCTATTGTTTTCTCACAAGTGGAGGGGACCTACAGTTTAATGCCGACTCCGAACGGCGAGATTGAGAAGCTTTTTTTCTAGACAGTTATACTCTTTGAGCATTGCCAGTGAATCGAAAGAGGTGGAGCCGCGAAAAAAAGTTGGGTGTTTTATCGGGAATCGAACCGACAACATCGAGCGTAGGAGTCGACGTACTTACCTATTACGCCACGGCGCCCACGGCTTTATCTCAATAAATGTTGACCAAAAGCCTAGGCTCTAACGTAGTTGACTCTATCTCAATGAATTTTGCGGCTTCCTTGTGGCACTCGTGCCTAAATTTTGGTTTTTCTTTCGTCTCTAGTCGTTTCTGCGAGGAGATCATTCAAAAAATCGGACCTGAAGCCGAGTCCGAGGGTTAACAGAAACCTCAAAGAGAGAGAGAGAGAGAGAGAGAGAGCGAGAGAGATGGGGAGAGAGAGAGAAATAGAGAGAGAGATGGGGAGAGAGAGAAAAGGACAGAGTCAGAGAGAGAAACCTCTGAAATTCGTTTTCAGTCGGCTGTCGTTCCTTCCGACACCACCTAGCTTTCACTGCTGACTCCTGGACCTCAATCAGTTGCCTCCCTCGCAATCTATTCATCTCTAGGGCATTTCTAGTTTTTCAAATTTCCCGATATCCGTGAACATGAAATCCATCAACAGGAACCCACATGCGAGGCGTGACCCACATGTGAACCAGATGTCCAACATCGTCTTTGGCATCTGCACAGCCCAGCTCAGGCGAGGTTTTCCAGAAGAAAAGAAAACAGACAAATTCGCAACAAAACAACACCGAAACAGATGCTTGCGTCCGGATATGATTTATTAGCTGCACACTTCCAGCATCGGCGCATATTTTCACCAAAGCCGTCCGCCAAACAAAGGCCAAGCAAAACGCTGCAGCGGCCGATCCCTCCGCGCAATCAAAATCACGACAAATCAATACGCGATCGCGCCGTATGTAGGTGGACTAACTGGCTTCGCTGCCGGACGTTCGCTCACTCATATCATCGCGCCTCGGTCGCGGTAATTTGTCCAACGCCCAACCGAAAATTGCACACTCGTCGCGCGGGATACAAAAGACTGCACAGTTTCGACAGTTTCGCCGTGCCAATTGCGGCGACGACTCATACACAAATTGAAGACAATCAAGGCAAGGTTAAGCGGAAGTAGTAAGGCTATGCCGGTGTCGGACCAGGAAATGAGTCATCAAGGTCACTACACACACATACATGTTTCATCAAGGTCAGTTGTTGCTCTCTCTGTCTCTCTCACATTCTTCAAGGTGTTTTGTTATTCTCTCTCGCTCTCGCATTGTTCAAGGTCTTTTGATACAGATACACACCAACACACACACAGCCATTCTTCAAGGTCGGCTGTTGCTCTCTCTGTCTCTCTTACATTCTTCCACTCGCTCTCGCATTCTTCAAGGTCTTTTGTTGCTTTCTCTGTCTCTCTCTCACATTCTTCAAGTTGTTTTGTTATTCTCTCTTGCTCTCGCATTCTTCAAGGTCTTTTGATACAGATACACACCAACACACACACACACACACACACAGCCAATCTTCAAGGTCTTTTGTTGCTTTCTCTCTCACACATACATACGCCCCATTCTTCAAGGTCTTTTTCTTAGCTCCACACGGTTGTTACTGATAAGAAATAAGAAACAGAAACAAACGCACAAACTTCAAGGCCAATTACCCAGCAACATTACTCAAGGGCTTTTTTTGCTCCAAGCGTTTGTTTCTGATAAGAAATAAGAAACACAAACATACGCGCATACTTCAAGGTCGACTACCCAGCATCGTTCTTCAAGACCTTTTTTGTTTTTTTTTTACTGATCTAAAAATATTTGATTTTGTTTGTTTTGTGGTTTTTAATTCTTGACACAAAATAGTCGAAGTTGAGTTATCTCAATATAGATTCAACAACCACCAGCAACCATATTATAATTTTTAATAATTCTAACGTTTTTAAGAGTGTTTCTTAAACGAACAGTTTACTATTTGCATTATTTAATAATTCCCCCATTGTTGCAAGTAATTGTGAAATACATACTATCAATATGGATCAGCAAATTAAGGAAGTGATCAATAAACAACAATCCAGTTTATTTAATTTACTCATGTGTCAAAATGGTGATTGTGAAATAGCTGCAAATATTGAAGTGCATTTAAATAATTGCGAAAGAGACATAGAACTTTTAAAGAAGTGGTTGTCTGATGTTAAGTTTACTGGACAAAAATATTATCTTACATCAGCAATCTCCACATTGCTCTCATATAAAAAACGATTACGTTTTAAATTGGAGGAAAGCAAAGATAAACTACCAAGTGAAGAAAAAGAAGTGTCATTAAAATGGGAAGATCTTCCAAGTTCTGCATTTTTAAAAAGAATTCGATCGGGCATTATAATTAATTTAAGCCATATCGATCCTAAACTGTTTCTTAGTGACTGCAGACCAATTTTAACTAAAAAACTTCAAGAGGTGTTGGATGAATACCTCAATATCAAAGTTAATACTACTTTTTGTGCCGAGTTCCGGAAATACAACGGTGACGAAATACAGCAGGACATCAAGTACATCAACAGCAAAACCGTAATTTTTAATATAAGTGATAATGTAGAAAAAATAATTGTAGACCAAATAGAAAACTCGCTTCTTACTAACTTTGAAGAGTTTGAAGAAAAGAACAGTGGATGGGCATTATCCACCATTATTAATATTATGTTTAATATAAGTAAATATACACCAATAGTAGGTAGCTCATATATTAAAACACCAAAGTCCCTTTTAACAAAGAGGGCATGTGTTAATATTAAGAATAGTGACGATGCATGCTTTGGATGGGCTATTGTGTCAGCTTTATTTCCAACTAATGTGCATGTTGATAGACCATCAAGCTATCCACATTACACGAATGTACTTAATTTAGATGGAATAACCTTCCCAATGTCTCTAAACTTAGTACCATTGTTTGAAAAAAACAATAATATTTCAATAAACGTTTTCACAATGCATAAAGAGCAGCATGATAAAAATGTTAACATTTATTCTCTAAAATTATCGAAGTACCAAAACAAAGAAAGGAAACACATTGATTTATTATTACTACAAGAAAAATCGACTGATGATAATGTAGTTTTAAATCAGCATTACATTTGGATTAAGAATATTTCAGCACTACTCCAAACAAGTCTAACTAAAAATGATCATAAATTGTTTTTTTGTAATAGATGTCTTTCATATTTTTATTCCAATAAAAAGCTAGATGAGCATATGGAAGATTGCATTAATCAAAATGATTATAAAGTTAGATTACCAGAAGCAAGTAATAAGATACTTAGTTTTAAGAATTATAGGAATAAATTAATGGCACCTTTTGTTATATATGCTGATTTGGAGTGTATTTTAAAGAAAATAGATGACGGTAATAAGTATCAAGAGCATATACCATGTTCAATTGGATATTATGTAAAAAGTTCGTTTAAATCTCAATATACTACATATGCTTCATACCATGGTCCTGATTGTATAGTTTGGTTTATGAATGAACTCAAAACTTTAGCGTTTCTATTGAATTCTGACATTTCTTATACAATACCATTAGGAAATCTTTCTATTGAAGAAAAATTGAATTTTGATTCTGCACAAAAGTGCCATATTTGTGAGGGTGATTTCACATTAAATGATGTTAGGGTGCGTGACCATTGTCATTTCACTGGAGCATATCGAGGTGCTGCGCATTCAAACTGTAATTTAAATTTCAAAGACGACTTTACCATACCAATCATTTTTCACAATCTTAGTGGTTATGATTCACATTTCATAGTCAAAGAGATGCATAAAATTGGAAATGGTGAAGTGAAAGTGCTTCCAATAAATAAAGAAAAATACATATCATTTTCTAAAAGTTTATTCGGATCAAAAATAAAAATGAGATTTATTGACTCTTTTAGGTTTTTAAATAGCAGTTTGGAATCTTTAGCATCCTTACTTAATAGTTTCCCAATACTTGAATCCGAATTCAAAAATCTAACACAGTTTGAAATTAATTTATTGAAACGAAAAGGTGTGTACCCATATGATTACTTAGATAGTTTTGAAAAATTCAATGAGAATGAATTACCCGGAAAAGATTGTTTCTTTAACAAATTAAATAATGTTAATATAAGCGATGAAGATTACTCTCATGCTCAAGACGTGTGGAATAATCTTAATGTTAGAACATTAGAAGAATATTCCAATTTGTATTTAAAAACAGATGTTCTTTTACTAGCGGATGTTTTTGAACAATTCCGAATTAACTCCATCAAAACTCATAAGTTAGATCCAGCTCATTATTTCACTCTACCAGGTTATACCTGGGATGCAATGCTCTTCTATACTGGAATTGAATTGGAGCTACTTGATGATATTGATATGATAATGTTTATTGAAAGAGGAATTCGTGGAGGACTAAGTCAATGTTCAAAAAGATATTCTGAGGCTAATCATGAGTATTTAGGTGATTTTGATGCATCTAGAGAGAGACAATTTTTAATGTATTGGGATCTAAACAATCAATATGGTTATGCAATGAGTCAATATTTACCTACAGGTGATTTCAGTTTCATTGAAAATGTTAATGATTTTACAGTCAATAAAATTAATTCCCTTCCAGATAGTTCTCCTAAGGGTTACATTTTTGAAGTTGATTTAGAATACCCCATAAATTTACATGATCTTCACAGTGACATTCCATTTTGTCCAGAATTATCATATCCTCCAGGCTCCAAACACAAAAAGCTATTAGCAACTTTAAAAGATAAAACAAAATACATAATTCATTATAGAAATCTAAAGCAAGCTCTTTTGCATGGGCTTAAGTTGAAAAAGATCTATAGAATTCTTGAATTTAGTCAATCTGCATGGCTTAAACCATACATTGATTTGAACACAAGTTTGAGGATTCAAGCTTCAAATAAATTTGATATAGAACGGTATAAATTATTCAATAATGCAGTTTTTGGTAAATGTATGGAAAACGTTAGAAAATATAGTAACGTTAAATTAGTTACAAGATGGGAAGGAAGATATGGTGCGAAAGCGTTGATTGCATCTCCTTTCTTTAAAAATAGCACTATATTTAATGAGAATTTGGTAGCAATCGAACTTAGAAAATCTGAAGTATATTTTAACAAACCCATTTATATTGGCTTATGTGTTCTAGATATTGCAAAAACTCTTATATATGCATATCACTATGAATATATCAAACCAGAATTCGGAAATAATTGTGAAGTATTATATACTGATACAGATAGTTTGATTTATGAAATTAGATGTCCAAATATATATAATATAATAAAAAGAGACTGCAATCAACGCTTTGATACTAGCGATTACCATTCAAATAATCCTTGGGGAGTACCTCAAGTCAATAAAAAAGTTGTAGGTCTTATGAAAGATGAAATGAAAGGACAAATAATATCCCATTTTATAGGCCTAAGATCTAAAATGTATTCTATAAAAGTAAATAAAAAAACAGAAATTAAAAAGATTAAAGGTATAAAAAAAAATGTTGTAGAAAAGGAAATTAATTTCAATGATTTTTTCAATTGTTTAGTTAATAATACTGTAAATAAAAATGTAACTCAAAATTTAATCAAATCTAAGCAACATATTGTGAATAGCATAATACAAAAAAAAGTAGCTTTAAGTGTTTTGGATGATAAGCGATACATCATGGAAAATAGTTATCAAACACTTCCGTGGGGGCATTATAAAATTCAATGAAAATAAAACCAAAACCAAGAAAAAAAGTCTTTCATTTAAATTTGTACGTATGTATACTAATCATGGGAAGGAATGTGTCTTTATCACACATCATAACAAGTATTATGGATTTTTAGTATCAAAACCGTGGGAGAGCAATGAGTTTTTATCAAAACTCAAAAAAGAAACAAATTCTCATTCCTTGAAACCGTGGGAGAAAAGTGTTTTTATCACAAATCATGCAAACGAAAAAAGTGTTTTTATCACAAATCATGCAAACGAAAAAAAAATAAAGTGGTGGAGCCAACTAGAATTTTGATATAAAAAGCATGCAATTATGAATAAAAATATATTCGTAGTCAACAACTTAAAAAGTGAAGTACTATTAAAAAAATGGAGAAAGTATACATTTTAGAGGACGTCCTCCTTAACGGCCATCAAACCCACCAGAACCCTAAGCAGTTGCAAAAGAAGACCAAACAGGAACCGCAGCAACAACAACCACAACAACAGCAACAGCAGCAGCAACAACTACAACAACAGCAGCAGACATGGATTCAACATCCACCTGCAGCCACCAGCGATTTGGGTCAACAATGGTTGGCTCCGTGGATGCAAGGAACATCACCCTCATCCTCATCACCACAGGAATCACAACAAAAACAACATCAACAAGAAGACGAACAGCAGCAACATTCTAAGAAGCGAAAACTCGATGTAAGTTTGGATAGTTTAGTATCCAAATTTAACACAAAAAATAAAAAAAATAATGCTAATGTATATAAGCCAACAATTCCACTATCTGAGGTGGAATTGGGAATGCTATACAAGGTAGCTAAGCTGAAGAAAATAGGGACACGTTTTGGAACTCGGCTTATAGCTGAGTTCCCAAATACCCAGCTGTTCTTTCCTGCCTATATGGCAGACCAATTCGAGGATGATGAAATCCAAATTATTAATAAAAAGAATGATAACTTATACTTAATATATGATAAAAATTGTGAATTTAAATTAATTAACAAAGAACAGCCTAGCCAAAAATACTTGGCTTCTAATCAATAATTGTAACCTTTAGTTCTAATTTAAAAAATGAAAAATAAAAATTTAAAACTTTAAAGCTGTTTTTTTCTTTTTTTTGGATCATTTTTTGGGAAGACACTTTAGGAATAATATAAAAGCAAAGAAAAAAATAAATAAAAAATAAAAAATAAAAATTTAAAACTTTAAAGCTGTTTTTTTCTTTTTTTTGGATCATTTTTTGGGAAGACACTTTAGGAATAATATAAAAGCAAAGAAAAAAATAAATAAAAAATGAAAAATAAACCTTAAAGCTGTTTTTTCTTTTTGGACTCATCTTTTTTTATCTAAACAATGCTCCATCATCTTTTGAGGGGATAATATAAAAGCAAAGAAAAACATGAACTAGGGTTATTCACAAAAAAAATGTTTTGGATGCAGGATATCAAACCCAATTTTAAATATTGCATCTGTCATGCTGCATGGAAATACTTCAAAATTTTTCAACTTGATATAGTCAATGAAAAGTTGGAAATTTTTCTAACACCAAACAATGGCTATAAATCATTGCTCTTAAACTTGCGTAGAGGAGAAAAAATTCCTGAAAACTTATCATCGACATTATTCGAGTTTACTCCAAATGAACATATAAAAATTGATGTAGTTGGTGGTACACTATTATTAATAGGCGTTTCATATGATGGAGCGAATCGAACGAAATTCTGCAATCAATATTTGTCAACATGCCCTTTTAATGATATTGATGATGATATTGATGTAATGAAAATCGGTGATATTAATGATGAAGATATTGTACTTTTAGATAATCTCATTGCAAAAGAAAATAATAAGCGAAATAAAAAAAAAAATGTTCTATGAATCAACAATAAAAGTTATCAATTTCCAAACATCGGAGGTGGGAGGAGGAGCAGGAGCAGGAGGAGGTATTACACAAGGAAAGTCAAAACATAAAAAATATATTAAATATCGAACAGTTAAGCTTAAGCTATCAGGGTTTGGTAAACTATGTCAGTCTCTTTTGGATTTTGTTCGGGAAGTGACTTCATCCTGTAAATTAAAAAAAAAATGTCAAATTTAAATATTTCTAAAACTGTAAATGAAATAAAAGTATTTCTACAACAACATAAGGAAAACCTTTTGGAAGAACATTTGAGTGAATTTCAGCAATACCTTTCAAGATTATATCAATTTGAAAATAATTATATTGTGAAATCAAAATATGGTAGTCATTTCACAACATGCTCCTGGTCATCAAACAATTGTAAAGAAGGACCAGATACTTGCGCATGTCATATATTAGATTATATGTTGATAAGGATCAGGAAATTAATGCTACTTTATGCTAGATTAAAATGAATAAGAACACATTGTCTATGTAAAATGTATCAGTCTGAATTGTGACTTCTTACAAGTGGTTTAAAAAAAAAAAAAAAATCAATAAGATAAATAATTAAATATGAAAAAAACAGTTTTGTATTCATTATTAGCAATATTTTCTTTCATAGTTCTTATTGGCGGTAGCCCAATACCACCTCTATATTTGGGTGATAACAAAGGAAACTTAGAGTTCTCCCTTCAGTTACCTAATAATGATACTGTAAAAATTGATCTGTCATTTCAACTACTGAAACCAAGTAAAACATTACCATATAACGCTACAGAGACAGCAATTACAAGAACAACGACATCATCATTAACAACTACATTGATTGCAGATGAGTTGCCCAATATACCAAATGTCAAATATTTTACAATTAAAGAAGCCATAGAAGCCTTCAGGCAAGATTTAATTACGAAGGAGAAAAATATTGCAGGACTTATTGAAAGTGAACATGAATTTTACAGACATTTCCAATTAGAATATGATGACATCAGTTTAAGAATTCGTTGCACCTACGATAGTAATTATATAAAACGCACATTAAACATAACATGTTATGAATACCGTGAAATAAAAAATGAAAGAATCCTCAGCAATGGTGAAATTGAAATGTTTACAACAGCTGATACAACTTATAGTTCAGATGTTGAATTGATTAATATAAAAAAATATAAGCAGACTCTTGACATGGTTATTGTTTAAATAAATATAGGGGGAACCAAAACATAAATTTTTGTTTTTCGTTTAAGATTTTGTAAACCAATAAAAATTGTATAATAAAACACTTTTGAATTTATAAAATTTTGTTTTTATTTAAATTATAAAGAAATTTCAAACACAAATGTCCACAATTAACAGTGTTGAATTTTTGATGTCTAGTATAATTATATGTTATACCATTACCTAAGTAATTAATTATTTCTTGAGGTGGTTGTAAGTTTCCAAAACTATCAAAATATTCTTTATTATTTTTATGTTTATTGTAAGCTACCCAATGAGTGCCGGGGCCTGAAGATATATCTAAGTTGACAATTCCACATTCTGTTTGCAGTGGATGTTTTGGGAGAGCGTCAAGCATAAATATTCCTCTAAAGTTTTGTAGATTTCTCGTATACTTGCTTAAATCTACATCTGTAAGGGCCCGTTTGGGTAAATTTTTTAGTAGTTTTTTGACTGTGGTCTCAAATATAAACCATACCCCTTTTTATAGGGTTTAAGATATAGACCTTTTCCTAAAGCAATAGCTTCCATATTTTTATTATGTCGATTCGCTTCCTCTAACTGTTTTTTAGCAGCTTTTGCTTCATTCACAACTCTAGCGATAGTAGCTCCTCCAGAAGTTAAGCTGCCAATAGCACCAAGGGCAGACAATATTGGTATCAGTGGTAAGAATCCTCCTGTTTTAGGGACAGGTATGATGCGAGGAACGCTTATTGAAGACTTTTTTCCTTTAAATGAATTTTGTATCACTTTACTAGCAATTTTTATCGCACTCTCTATATCCTCAGGGTTTCTTTGTTTCAAAATATTTACTGCTTTCCTAATAGTTGTACTGAAAAGCCTCTTATCAGGTTTTGTTTTTTTTTTAATCCCCATTCCGAACTTGACTTTAGCTTTCATTGCATTTGTAACGAACCATGCATTTGCACGCTCACCAACACTGCTATTACTTGACTTTACTCTCGTCCAGGCTTTATCGGCTAAGACTTGATCTGCTATGTGTCGTTCATTTATATTTTTAGTTTGCGAATAAATAATGTCATGTTCTCTACAAGCACTATCCAGTGGATTAATTCCTTTATCGCCTCTAGCAAGCCGTTTTTCTAATTTAGTACCGGGTCCACAAAATTGATAACCAGGTATATGAATTTCTACCGGTAATGAATTAATTAATTTATTGATTAGTCCTTTCCCACGAGCTGCTTTATTATGACTGATGTGATTTTTATAAAATATAGTCATTTTATTTCCATTACCTAATCTGTTAAACAGATTCATCAAGACTAAATATATAAATATAAGGAAACAACTTTTAATATGTTATTGTTCATAATGCGGTTTATTAAGCAACATAAGAGTATTGCCATTCGAAATTTAGATTTCCCAACTAGTAATAAATGTAAAACAAGACATAGCTCATTGCTACCTAATTCCATAAGAGCTCTCATTGTTGGACCATCAAATTGTGGAAAGACTAATGTAATGCTTAATTTAATAGAGAGTCCGAATGGTATTAAATTTAAAAATATATACCTATACTCAAAGTCATCAGATCAACCGAAATATAAATATTTACAGCAGTTAATTAAACCACTTAAAGGTATGGGGTTCTTCAAATTTTCTGAAAATGAACACGTTTTATCACCAGAAAAAGCGAAAAGTAATTCCATTATGATATTTGATGATGTTGCATGCGAGAAACAAAACCATATTAGATCATATTTCTGCATGGGGCGACATAAAAGTATTGATAGCTTTTATATATGTCAAACGTATACGCGGATACCAAAACATTTAGTTCGAGACAATGCAAATTTGATAGTTATATTCAAGCAAGACGAATTAAATCTGAAACATATATATAATGATCACGTAGGTGCAGACATGCCTTTTGATATGTTTTTGATTTTATGCAATAAGTGTTGTGAAGATAAGCATGGATTTCTTGTTATAAATAAAGATGATCCTATTAATTGCGGTCGTTATAGGAAAACCTTTGATATTTTTATACAGCTATAAAATATATGTTAAATCATGTTACCTAATCAGTATTCAACCAGATCACAATTCATGAGCATGAATGAGAAGGTGTTAAAAGATGTTATAAAAACTCGTAAAATATTGAGAAAAAAATTTCGAGATATCAAATTGGGGGAGTCTGATAGACAAGATTTTCTAGAAACATCTTTAAAGCCTATAACTAACCCACTTAAGGAATTAGTTGAAGACTCGAAAATAATAAAGAAGGAGAAACAGCCATGGGGCTCATACTTAAACAAAAAGGATATAAGTGCAATGGAAACTAGTACTCCATTAAAACTAAATAAACGGAAGCATATTAATGATACAACTTTAAGTACTGTTTACAATACTTATAAAAATAAGGATGATTCTGATGCTGATGCTGATGCTGATGCTGATACTGATGCTGATGCTGATGCTGATGCTGATGCTGATGCTGATGCTGATGCTGATGATGGTGGTGATGAATATGTTTCATTTTCACAATCAGATACAACCGAAAAAGGTAAATCATTAGCTGATCCAACAATTTTGGAAAAACAGGGGAAATTGGATAAGTTATATGGACCATACCCAGATATTAATAATAAATGGAAATTTGGTGACACAACGATTGAGTGGAATAATGATACGATTTCTATTGCAAATAAAAATTGGAATATGACGACAGGTCTTTTTGAACTGATCTTTTATAAAATTCCAAAAAAATATGATAATGTGGATCTACAAAATTATAAAGAAATTTTAATTCTCACTAGTGCACATAAACGTAACTATAATAAAAATGCTCAAACGAAAGGTACTAAAGCATATAAATATAAAGAAATTATAAAAAAATTATTCGCTAATAAAAGCTTAACTTCAATACATAAAGGATCAGGTATTATGAAAATAAATTCTGAAAAACCTAATTATATTTACTGGAATGATCCGAACGAGCTTATAGATAGATTAAGACTCCTTATCTCTTCACAATCGGCTGGTAATATGAACCACAATAATGAAATAGTATCAATTATTGAAGAGTTACGTGAAGAGAATATAATTCAATGAATAGGATCTAGAATCTTCAATATCATAATGAATATCAACAAGTTTGGACATTCTTCTTATAGTAACCAAAATGAAAGATATTTTAAGAGGGATATTTCAAGAATCCTAGGGTTTAAATTGGATATTGATAAGAATTTAAATCTTAATTTAAAGCGTATTAAAAATCTTGGTGAGCCGATTGAAAAAAGTGATGCTACAACTAAATTATTTGTAGATAATTGTATAACTAAATCATACTCAAGATTTAAAAAAGAAAACAACATAACACTGAATAACCTTAATCAAGACATTACAATAATACATGAAAATCTTAAAGATATAAAAAGAACAGTTGAAGAAGACATTAAGGCTCATACGTTTTACATTGATAATAAAGTGGCTGCAATCGAGGATAGTATATTTCAACAGATTATAAAGCCAAAAAGTATAGCTTTATTACAAGCTAATCATCCACCATCATGATAAATTTAAAAAGAGACCTAGTGACTGAACTTCACAGTCAAGCACGTAAGAATTTCAAACGTAGGAAAGTAATAATAAAAGGAATAGATGATCTTTGGCAAGCTGATCTTGTAGAAATGGGGAATTATTCCAACTACAATAAAGGTTATCGTTATATGTTAACTATTATAGATACATTTTCGAAATTTGCTTGGATAGTACCATTGAAAAATAAAAATGCTCTTGTTGTTGGAAATGCTATGAAAGGTGTATTTGAATTGGGTCGAAAACCAAAAAACCTACAAACTGATGATGGTAAAGAATTCTTTAATAAAGAATTTAAAAAATTAACTATGAATTATAACATAAATCATTACTCAACACAAAGTGTACTAAAGGCATCAATAGTGGAGCGATTTAACAGAACTTTTAAGGGGATGATGTGGAAACAGTTCAGTTACCAGGGATCCTACCGATGGATAAATATATACAAAACATTAATTAATAATTACAACAATAAAATACATAGAACAATTAAAATGGCGCCAATCGATGTGAATTCTTCTAATGCAAAGTTAATTTTAAAATCAGTTTACAGTAATTTGAAAATGTTCAATAAATCAAAGTTCCATGTTGGTGATAACGTGCGAATAAGTAAATATAAACATACTTTCGAAAAAGGGTACACACCTAATTGGACAACAGAAATTTTTAAAATCAAGACCATACAAAATACAAATCCAGTCACATATATTTTAAAAGACTATGAAGGTAAATCCATTAAAGGCGGATTTTATGAATATGAACTAATGAAAACAAGATATCCAGATATTTATCTTGTGGAAGAAATTTTAAAAGTTAAGGGAAATAAAGTTTTTGTAAAGTGGTTAGGATTTTCAAACGAACATAACTCATGGATTAATAAAATTGATGTCTTGTAAGCGAAATTTAAAATAAAAAGAATTTTAAAACATATGTCGTGTTTCATTTTGTAGTTAACTTTCATCATGTCAATAACTCTTACTTTAAGTGGGGACTCATCCCTTCTTACAGCTGATTACTTTCCACCAATCGACTTAAATAGAAATTATGTATGTGGATTAATTGATTTTCATACATATAACTCTATACCAAATGTCGATCTAGATAATAATTTATTTCACATAAAGGATTTAATTATTGAAATTCCAGTTGGTTCCTATGAACTTTCCGATATTGCTGATTATTTGCAGAAAAAATATGAGGAAAAGGTCCCCAATGGATTGCTTTCAATTGAACCGAACAATAATACCCTTAAAACAGATATATACAGCGGAGAGAAAATCTATTTTAACAAAGACCGATCGATTGGATCATTGCTGGGATTCGGTAAAAAAATATTGGACGAAAATGTAGAACATTCATCAGATCAACAGTTGAATATTATGAAAATTAACGTTTTACGTGTTGAATGTAGTATCGTGAGTGGGTCGTTTATCAACAACTCACCTGCACATACAATCCATGAATTTTCGTTGAATGTTAGTCCAGGCTATAAAATTGATGAGATTCCAAATAATGTAATTTATTTCCCGGTAAACACCAGACAAATAAGTACTATTGCAATTAGAATTGTTGATCAGAACGATAACCTAATTAATTTTCGTGGAGAAACAATAACACTCAGACTTCATTTAAAACCATTGGATCAATGATTATTTACAATAAAAACAATTTTAATGTGGTAACACCAATCACATCTCTGTTAACACTCAAACGAAAAGGACTGAAAGCAGCCCACAAAAAAACATTTCTTATATCGACTGCTAATAAGGAATACCTCAAATCGATTGGTTTTCAATTAAAAAACAAATAGCTATGAGCGAAATACTAAACATCCTACAACCTCCGATTTCTGATGAAAGCATTATAAAAAAGGAATTTCATAGTTACATACCTTATTTACAAACATTTAAAAATAGTGATGAAGTACGTATATCAATTCAAAATCAAGATCTTCTTGTATTACCTAGTGAAAGCTTTATTTATATTGAGGGATTCTCTACTCTCGAAAATGGTACAATTTCTCCAAATATCAAATTAAAAAACAACTGCACAGCTTTTCTATTTGATGAAATTCGTTACGAAATTAATGGATTTGAAATTGATCGAACACGTCATTTGGGTACAGCTACAACATTGAAAAACTACGTTTCTCTCAATAATGACAAGAGTATGGCACTAAAAAATGCTGGGTGGACCAAAAACAGTGATTTAGATTTAAAAAATGGATATTTCAATTTTTGTGTACCTCTTAAATCGCTAATGGGCTTTGCTGAAGACTATAATCGAATTATTTTGAATTCTAAACATGAGTTGATATTATTACGTTCAAAGACTAACGATAATGTTGTATACTCAACAGATTCAAAAGAAAAAGTACTGTTTAACATAACGAATATTATATGGAAAGTTCCTCATATACAACTCGCTGATTCCTCAAAACTGAATATTTTTAAAACAATTAAAAGTGAAACACCAATAGCATTATCATTTCGAAGTTGGGATTGTCATTTTAATCCAACTCTAACGCAAGGGATGCATCACTTGTGGAATGTTAAGCTTTCACAACAGAATGAAACACCTCGATTCATATTAATGGCTTTACAAAATGCTGGCAAATTCCAACATTGTGATCTAACGGATGTTAAAGTTCATCTTAACTCAGAAACGTATCCATATGATGATCTTAATCTTAAATTTGAACGTGATCGTTACGGGATTTTATATGAAATGTATGCGAAATTTCAAGAACAATATTACTTAACGAATTCAAAACCTCTTCTTTCACGTGATGAATTCAAGACAATTGCTCCAATCATTGTTATAGATGTATCACATCAGAATGAGACAGTCAAAACTGGTACCATTGACATAAGAATTGAATTTAAAACATCCAAAAATCTTCCAGCCAACACAACTGCATATTGTCTCCTCATACATGATCGAATAATAAAATACGTTCCACTAACTGGTGCTATTAAAAGAATTATATAAATACAAAAAAAGAATTTTTTAATTCATTCTAATGTTAGAATCGCTACCTCTCTAGTACATAAACTATGGCTGAAAAGAGAATAATCACTTTGGACTTTCAAGGATTTAAAGGAAATAATAACGTATTTATTATAAAGGAGTTAGCTGTTACTTTTAGTTCATCAGAATTTCAACATTTTATTATTAAACCACCCCACGAGTTTACAGACTTATCTCTAGAACGACGAAAGCAAGCGACTTGGCTAACGAAAAATTATCATGGCTTAGCCTGGGAAGACGGAGCTATCACTTTTAAAAGTGTTAAACATTTCTTGCAGCAAAATTTGAAAAATACTATCATTTATATCAAGGGTGATGAGAAAAAAACCTGGATAGAAAAATTTCTTCAGAAAGCTGTTATCGATTTGGAGGATTTTGGTTGTAATAATTTAAAAATACTAAACAAAACATATCAGACAACTATACGTTGCCATCACCATCATCATGGATATTGTGCACTTAAGAATGCATTAATTTTAAGAAATTTTATTAATGTAGAACTATAGTTACAACTTGTATTTGATTGTTTTTACAATAAAACGCACCTTTGTATTTTCACAATTGATTTTATTTTTATTTGTTGTTCCAATTATTATGTTAGTTGTTTATTTTCTGGAAAACCTATAGGCATATTGTGTGCATTCTTCTATCCTGTTACATCTGTGCCAGAAACCCCATAAGCGTATAGAATATTTTTAGATCAGTAAAAAAAAAACAAAAAAGGTCTTGAAGAACGATGCTGGGTAGTCGACCTTGAAGTATGCGCGTATGTTTGTGTTTCTTATTTCTTATCAGAAACAAACGCTTGGAGCAAAAAAAGCCCTTGAGTAATGTTGCTGAGTAATTGGCCTTGAAGTTTGTGCGTTTGTTTCTGTTTCTTATTTCTTATCAGTAACAACCGTGTGGAGCTAAGAAAAAGACCTTGAAGAATGGGGCGTATGTATGTGTGAGAGAGAAAGCAACAAAAGACCTTGAAGATTGGCTGTGTGTGTGTGTGTGTGTGTGTGTGTGTGTGTGTGTGTGTTGGTGTGTATCTGTATCAAAAGACCTTGAAGAATGCGAGAGCAAGAGAGAATAACAAAACAACTTGAAGAATGTGAGAGAGAGACAGAGAAAGCAACAAAAGACCTTGAAGAATGCGAGAGCGAGTGGAAGAATGTAAGAGAGACAGAGAGAGCAACAGCCGACCTTGAAGAATGGCTGTGTGTGTGTTGGTGTGTATCTGTATCAAAAGACCTTGAACAATGCGAGAGCGAGAGAGAATAACAAAACACCTTGAAGAATGTGAGAGAGACAGAGAGAGCAACAACTGACCTTGATGAAACATGTATGTGTGTGTAGTGACCTTGATGACTCATTTCCTGGTCCGACACCGGCATAGCCTTACTACTAGCGGATGGAGCGGTACTCGGCGCCCGAACAGCCGATTGCGGCGGGATGGGGTCATTAACTTCGGGTTTGACGTACGTGATACCGTCCGAAACCATATTCGATCGGACAGTAGCTTATTCTCGAATTAATGTCGCCGCCGCTTTGCATATGCGCCTCGAGGTGACTTAATTTGCGCGGTAATTCGGTCACGACGACCCATCTCCGCGCTGTGTGTCACCAAGGCAACGCACGCAGTGAGAGCGACCGAGGGGTGCTCCTCTGGCTTCATCGATTTTAATTGAAATTAAATGGAATGGCCTTTTACGGTTTCCGGGCTCAATAGAAACGCTTTTGTTCGCGTTGCAGTGCATCGGGAGTGCACTTTGCTTGATTGTGGCTTAATCGAGTTAGTTGAAATTTAATGGCGGCCTTAAGTGTGCTAAGTAAGGCACACCCTTGGGAAGTGCACTCGGGCGGTGCCTGAAGGTGATGGTGCGGCATCGGGGCGCACTTCAAAGGCTGCGATCTGTGATGGCCAATGAACCGATCGAATTGAGTACTTAACTGATGGCATTGCTCACTTTTTAGTGGATGTGGTTTTTACAACTTGACCTCGTTGTCATTCGGGCCTAATGACCAAGTATCTTTATCGATTGGTGCTTGTGGTTGGGATTGAACGATACCGAGAGTGGTCAGTGAATTGGTTTAGTTTATTCTGGGAAACGGTGGTCTGCTGATGCTGGAGGTCGTTATCTGCGCCAGTAGCAGGGCAGTCGGTTCAACAATTGACTCATCTCATCTGTCATCTTGGTGGAATTGAATTGTTCGGTACCAAGAACTTGGAAGTGCGGGCTCAGGGAGTCTGTGTGGAGCACTGTGCGACTGACAAGGAGAAACTGATGGTCGAGTCGTTATCAGATCGTGGATGTAAGGAGGAGAGTTAACTTGTGGGGATCGACGTTGATGGCGATGATCTTTCAACTCAGTTTATCTGGGAGATGTTGTAAGTTAAGCTTTGACGTCGATTGAAGATGACACGATACGGGAAGAGTTCGACCGAACGCCAGTTACTCGGACGAAGCCGAATGTTTAGTCAGACTGTAGATACGGAAAATGATCCAGAATGTAAAGCCAAACGCGGTAAAGTGTGTCTACTAGCTCTGCGTGGAACCAGTTTGGTCAATGTCACTTAAAGCAAAAAAAACGCTTTCTGCTAATTCACAAGAGTTTAATCCCCCTCACTCGAAGTATGGTGACTGGACCAGATTTGAAAAACCGGATAAAAGCGTATTAACTTTTCTTTCACTGAGATTCGGTTTAGACTTAATGCAGGCACTTAACCAACTTGCACTATCCAGTCGTCTAAAGGGTTGGTGAGGCTTCTTTTTCTTTTGTGGTTCTCTTTTATCAAGTCTATCTAAGTTCTGGACATGATTAAGAAAAGATTTTGCTCCTCATTTGAAGTGTGGTTATAACTTTCAAATTTTGACTTGAAAATACCTTGCCGAGTTCACTTTCTTCATTTTTTTTTGCTGGCACTAGTGTTCGGCGTGGATTTGGATCTTAAGATACATGCCTCCATCTAGCAACGCAGTCCAATTTGGTTGAGGTCCCTTTCAACTTGTGCGTGCAATCTGCGGTCGAACACTACTGCGCTGTTCTTCGTATTGAGGTAGATCTGTGGAGAGTCTGGCCAGGAGGAGGTTTAGAATTATAGTCAACGAACAATGAACATCAGGCACATTTTAGGCTAACATCCTCCGTCATTCATCAGTTGAACAAATGCAGACACTATACCTTTCCGTGTCCTTATACTGGGATTCGGCTTCTAATACTTTCAAATCTGCCTTTAATTAAACTTAATTTTAAAAACATTTACCACTTGAGTTTTGCAAAATTCTAAATTTGTACTTTTTTCTTTTCAGGTAAGTCAAACAACACCACTCAAGGTGACTAAAGATTTGAATTCACGTAAGTTATGCCCACCCTGCTAGTAAACATACATATATCTGTGGTCACAAGGCATAACAGCTTAAGTCGGTTTTTATACTTTTCAGGAGAGGGGTTCCAAGTTTCAAATTTGCACTACTACTAGTACTTAGGCTACTAGGTTTTTTTGTTATAACTTTTGTTTAAAAAAAGATAGACATAAACAATTTAGTGACAGTAGATTTAAACATGCTGAACATAATGACACTTATAACTCATTTTTGTCCTAACTCGAGTTGAGCGGTTATGGTTTGTGGCCACAGATATGTATATAAATGCCAAGCGAGGCCAAGGAGGAGTTGACAAAGTTTAATAATAATAATGGCGGCCCTACAATCCGAGGGGGACCTGGGCCTAGCTTCTCAGTAACCACTCGTGTTGTGCGTGCTATTGCTCTCTCACGAGTGGAGTTGAGCTACAGTTTAATGCCGACTCCGAACGGCGATTTTGAGAAGCTTTTTCTAGATAGTTATACTCTTTGAACATTGTCAGTGACTCGAAAGAGGTGGACAACATTTTTGGTGTTTTTTCGAGATTGGAACCTTAGACCTCAAGCATAGGAGTCGATGTACCTACCCACTACGCCACGGCGCGAGTTAATCTAGTTTTGCTAATAAGTACACGTGCTTAGTGGCATCAGAACGGAAGAACACTGTGCCATTTAAGTTATTCCGGTCCCTAAAAAAATCATCACGTCTCCTTGTCTCCCTCAAACTGCAGTGCCAATTTTTAGCCTTCAATTCTTTCATTAAGGGCGGATGAGAATCCCGTCCCTCTGAACTAGACGAGGTCAAGATGCCAATATGCTGGGACAGATGTCCTGTCTGCTGAAGTCTAAAGCAGCTGGAAATGAACTGATTCTTCTTCTACCTGATCCACAAGAAAGGAGATCTCGTCTCTAAGACCCTGAAATCTTTAGAGGAAGGCAAGGAGGTGGATGTTATTACCACCGACTTCAGCAAAGCATTTGAAAAAGTCTGCCACCTTACTATTTACCTAAAACTCAAATCCGGGGTTTTCCACCATCTTTTATATCTTGGCTGAGATCGTACCTTGAGAATCGCCAGTATAGAGTCATCTTTAGATCCTCTGCCTCTGATCCCATTAACGCCATTTCAGGCGTTCCCCAAGGCAGTCATCTTGGTCCACTGATCTTTGTTCTAACAATAAATGATGTTGTTCATATTGTTAAATATTCTGATCTGTCTATTTACGCGGACGACATGAAGATCATTAAGACCATAACTACCCTCAATGACTCTCCCTGTTTTCAAAGTGACCTAAACTCTTTCTACCTCCGGTGTGACAAAAATTACTTGGAACTAAATGTCAATCTATAACCTTTTCTCGTAAATGCCTCTCCCCTCCCAATAGAATTTATTCTTTTCTCAACGAGTCTATTCCCTCAGTCTCCACAATACGGGATTTGGGTGTCATTTGTGACAGGGAGCTTGCACATTGATCATATTATACTCAAAGCCAACTGTTCTCTGGGTTTCATAAAACGCTGGTCTAAGGAATTCTCTAATCAAAATTCCTCTTCATTACTTTTGTCAGACCCTTACTTGAATATGCCAGCCAAGTCTGGTCACCCTTTCAATCAACTCACTGCCGTAGAATCGAAAATGTGCAGTGCAGTTTCATCCGTTTTGCTTTACGCGGTCTCCCATGGGCTGACAGGTTTAGACTACCTCCCTACGAAGACCGGCTAAAACTGATTAGTCTGCAAACCCTAGAAAAACGTCGTGAAGTCGCTGACATTCTCTTTGTGCATCAGATTTTAACTGGTTTGATAGACTCCCCTGAATTACTAGGTATGATATCCCTTCATACTAACCCACGTAACCCTAGGTCTGTTCCCCTTTTTCGTCTCCCTCTTCACCGCACCAACTATGGCCATTTCGAACCAATCTCCAGAATGTTAAGGTTAGTTTAAGTTAAATAGGTTAAGTTAAAATTGTTTAAGGTATAGTTTAAGGTTTTATGGCTTTTATAGCTTAATAAGCTTCAATAAATAAATTGTGTGAACGTCTTAAACCTTTCGTCACCAATCTGATAGATCCTTATCGGCGTGGTTTCAGGCCGGGAAAGTCCATAGCAGATCAGACCTTCACACTACGGCAGGTCCTGGAAAAAATACAAGAAGTGTAGATCGGCACTCACCGTCTATTCGCCGTGCACAAGGCCGCATATAACAGCGTTTATAGAGACGAGCTATACAGCGCTATGCTTAATTTTGACATTTCTGTCAAACTCGTTAAGCTGTGCAGAATGACTAAGGAGAACTCTCGCTGGTTCATCAAGGTCGGTAATGAAATCACCGATACCAATGTCCGATCAATGTCAAAACAATTTTGGGCAAGGAGAGGCGCTATCATACGCCACTTTCAGAATTATTCTTGAGAAGACCGTGCAACCGCTTTTTTTTGGGCTCGAAAGGGTGCTGCTTACGTTGATGGCAAATAAGAAGTTAGGACTATATGGCTGGGCCATGTAGAGCGTACGGATGACTTAGCTCCGCTCCAAAAAGTCATTATCTAGCCAAAATGCCTCAAAAATGTCTTTAAAGAGGTGAGTTCCATTTTCGACCAATCGTCGCATGCTCTTCCATAGCTCGCATCGTCTTTTTTTTTTTGCTAAATTTGACGTCTTATCTTATTTTTCTCTCTGCCCCCACTTCCAACCGCACTCAACTTTGTGTTAAATCCGAACCAAATCCAAGTCCTCAGAACACAATTCCCACATCAGCGCCCGCTGAGACTTAAAAACGTTTCAATTAATTTTCCGTAATCCTCTTCCGCGCTCATTATCTAGCAAAGCATAGCGCTACTTACGGCAAATGACTTCAAAAGAATCGTTCGCCGAATTCGCTCGATACCGGGGGAATTCAATTACCCCGAATGTGTTCACTACCACCACACGCCAGCACGCCAGCACGCATGAACTATCCCGCTCGTTAGCCATTCGATCATGACTCGGAATGGGGAAGCTAGGACACATAATCCTTCACAATTCGCAGAATCGAACCTCTTCACTTCGCCACTTCGCCACTTCGCCACTTGATGGTGCGAACGGAACTCGCTGTCGAAATTAAGAACACCTCGCAGATGGACGCGGCATGAGCGATGGAAGTCATAAGCGAAACGGCATAAGCAGCTTATTTTCTGCACAGACCGCCGCCGCCGTGTTGTGGCGACGATGACGACGACGACGATGACGGGAGAGGCGAGGCGATGAGGTGAGGTGTGGACTATTTGGGTTTCTAGGTGAACCTTTTTGGCGTGTCTTGCAAATCATACCCCGGTTCGTGTTAATAAATGTGATTGCTGGCGCGATGAGTTTCGCATAAATCGCCGCTCGATCTAGAGTAACAGTCGCAGCGGCACTGCCTGTCCGCAAGTGTGCGGCGGACCCAGCCTTTGTTTTGGCATCGAATTCCTTCACATAATTGGCGAACTGAAAATCCGATTCCGATAGAATTTGGCTTCGCACACGAGGGCGGCCGCGGACGGAGGTGGAGGAGCATAGAAAAGTGCTCGTGTGCCCATGTGCCCATGTGACACATTGGCTTGAGCTAATTTCTAAATAAATTTCGAATGGGGTTTTGCTTTGGGTCGCTCTCGACGGGGGGATTCGATTCTGTCGAAATCGGTGTCAGATGGAATCTGGCGGAGTGATGATGATCACGACATACTCTCGAAATGATTCGAGGCACTATTTCCGAAGTCTTACTCAGAAGAATGTGTTCGCCATTAGCCACACGTTGGGGTAATGAGGGACCGATGGAAGCGATAGAGAGAGGGAATAGATCACCGCAGGCGGAGGGGGGTTGCTGGCTATGTAACACGAGATCGCTTATGAAGATCGCACATTGAGGTGACTCTTAGCAGCAGAGCAGTACTTAAGGAGGGTATTTTTATGAATTTTCAGTTTCTGTGAAGCCCGCAAATAAATTGAATGGTTGGAGACCTTTGAAGTATTCCCAGCAGATTGACAGTTGCCCATCGACACATGGCGATGACTAGTCCTGAACGATGACTGTAGAGGATGGGAGCTCATGTCTCCAGTTGCCTTGGACTTGCTGACT
Source organism: Myathropa florea (assembly GCA_930367185.1). NCBI lineage: Eukaryota > Metazoa > Arthropoda > Insecta > Diptera > Syrphidae > Myathropa > Myathropa florea. Next base: position 14,543,459 of record OV884005.1, read on the forward strand.
CAAGCCTTTGGTTCCCAGCCGATGAACGTCGTAGCCGACTGAAGCACTTAGAGCAGTCAACAATTAGGGTTTGCTGCCTTAAAAACCTTTAAAAAAAGCAACACTTTTCCTTAGAACCTCTTGGAGTTTCACTGCAGAGACGCTTCAAATCCACGAGTATCTGCTGGAGTGCGACTCACTGTACACAGTACATTGGGGATAATCTAATAATCCCTTCTCTGACCTTCCGCGCACACAGCCAATCAGTCTCATCTGCAATGCAAGCCAGATGGCAAGAGAAGCCAAGAGACATTCCACACACCCAGCGAGCTGTTGTATGGTGTCCGCTCCGAGGGGTGCCACCAACAGACTGTCAGTGCTGACTTCGAGGTTACAATCACATAAAACATTTCACAGTCATGACTCTATCCTCGAACTGTTCTCCCCCTCAGTGCGGCCAGCTCCATAGAACCAGCGCACAGTCACATTGTTGCGCATGGTGATGATGATGTTGTCGGCTGGGAGCGGGATCGGTGCCTGGACGTCTGCGGGAACCTTGTCCCTTCGCAAGACCATAAAGTACCAAAGTTGGAATAAACTTAAACTGTACCTCCTGCGATTGTGTTGCACGGGGGGGGGTGACCGAAGCGGGGGCCGCATGAGGGACCTCGCATATACTCGGATTTATTGCTTTTCATGTAAAAAGATACTTTCTGAGCGCCTCGTTGGTTGCCCTTTTGATTGGATATTTGATACCGTCCGGTGGACAGAGTTTTCCTGTCTCATTGACCACAAAATTGGCCGGCCACATTCGCATAACACTCTTGGCACAAGGTTAACCTAATGAACCGCACCTCAATCGATCGATGCGAATGGGGTCTTGGTGAGCGGCCTGGGTTACCTCAGCGGGAACACGGTAATTGGAATTTTTCTTTCTGTGCGGAGAGGTAATTTATTGAGTGGATTGCAACTGGATGACCCGCTTTCGAGCCGAGGAAACGATGCAATCTCGGGTTTTCGGTAATGGATTACATCACTGGAGTGACAAGTACTCCTCTGTGGACGTTCCCTTTGCGCGACGAGGCAGGAGGACAGTTGGTGAGACGTGTCTTTAGCTAATTGTGGTCTTAATCACTGTCCAGGCGTAATGGTCTGATTTGTCTTACGAGGCAGATACATCAGTCAGAGTGACTGATTGCCATTAATTGGTGATGGTCACACGAGTGCCTGAACTTAAGGCACGAGTTTCAGGCGAAGAAGGAGGGGAGAGTTTAAGTTCCTACAGCGGAACCGAATTTTTGTTTAACAAGCTCAATTTTTTTGTGCCGATTGAGTGGCAATCGTGCACATGGTAGGTAGGTAGGTGACAGGATGCGACTGGGTCGTGGCTCACTGAGACCAGCAGTTGGATCCATTGTGCCCAAAAAATCGTGCACATAATCTGGATGTAAGGCCGTTAAATTATGAGACGACTGGATGGCGCAGTTGGTTAAGTACCTGCCCCAAGTTAGAGAGGTCTCAGGTTCGAATCCCAGTGCAGTCGAATCTGGTCCAGTCACCATTTGCCGTTGGGATCACATTAACGGCACTGGAGTAGGTTGCTACCTGACAGTGCAATGGACAAGTTTTGAGTCTGAGTGCTCCAGAATTATTTCAAAAATCCTCCGAGGCCGTTAAATTGATTGCTCGTAGCACGTTGCCACTATTTCGGTGTATTTTAGGGATTTGGGAAGACGGCCAACGAACCTTGAAATGCTGTTCTTGGCACGAGGCTTCCCTTTATCCAGACAATTTTTGTTTAATCCGCGAGCTATACCTAAGTTTCGGTCTTGCTCTACTTTTTGTAGTTAGAGGCAGAGATTTGAAGACACTCTTGGCCGAAGCATTCGCATTCGTCTATTCGACGGCCGAGACATTGAAGACGGCCGCTTTTCGACTTCCTAACTCCTGGAAGCAGCGTGCCCAGGACCGTCAACGATGGAAGGTAGTGATATGTGGTGGTAGGTTTGATAATTTAGTAAGTAACTTCAGAGTGACCTGATGAGAGCGATAGGAAAAGAAATTGAAATAAAGCAGCAACGGTGTGAGATATAAAATTGATTCTGGCTTTATTTTAAAACCGCATTCATGCCATTGTTTAGGGAATAGCTAATCATTCAAATGAAGTCTCGCCTTCGCTGGCAATGCTTCAAGCGGTCGGTCCAAGTTTCGCTCCGACAAAAGCCTCTCAAACGTTGGCCTCGAACTCGACCAAAGTGGTTGGCTTGGTCGGGTAGTCTAAGGACCTGACGTAGCCTCAGAAAAAATAGCCGAGTGGTGCCAAGTCGCATAATTGAGGCGACCAATAGATGAACTTTCATCGTGAGGTGACAAATTACTCCTTCGAGCGTTGCATCGCCTTTATGGCATGCAGCGCCGTCTTGTTGGAATCACGGCTGGGAAATACAGATATTGTCTAGCTTTGGCCACAGAAAGCCACGGTTAACATCGCTCTATACCTGAGAGAGTTGACGGTATCCGTGTCTCCTTCCTCATTTCGAAAGAAAATATGTCCTATGATGCCGCTATGCCATAAACTGCACCAAAAAGTCAATCTTTGTGGATGCACTGATGCTTTGTGTTCGTTGAGCTAAAAATAGGCCTCGTCTGAGGAGAGGTCAGACACCGATCAACATTTCCAGCGCTCAATTGGCAAACTTACGGCATTGTCTATGGCCGCTGGGCTACAGTTCTTGCTCCAACACGGAAGTAGACACAAATCCGATGGCAAAATAAGGCGGGCTGCCACTCTGCCGCTGCCCAATTCAGCTGATTGGCGCCGAATCGATATTTCTGGGTCTTCTTCGATACTGGTCTTTACGACGGCTGGGCTTTCTTCATTTAGCACCAATCTCTGTCTGGTTGGTGACTATTATTATTATTATGGTTGAGGGTTTTGTTGACAGCTGGATGACGATACGTGGTTATCACCGATGTCGCTGTAAGCGATTTTGACTGTATTTTTTAATAATTTCCGCACGTTCGGTAAGCGTGAAACTATACATGATAAAATGGCGAATCTTTCTGAATATTTTGACAGCTGAATGACGCACCATCTCATCTGTAAGATATAATCCGAGGAAGCGGATAAAATGGGTCTGGAGGCAAACGAAGGCAAAACCAAGTATATGCTGTCATCGAGAAAGGACGCACAACATCGACGACTTGGCCAGAACGTCACCATAGGCAGCTATAACTTTGAGGGAGTTAAGGACTTCGTCTACCTTGGCTCCGCAGTAAACAGTACAAGCAACATCAATACCGACATCAAATGCAGAATAACTCTTGCCAACCGCTGATTTTTTTGGGCTCAAAAGGCATTTGAGTAGAGCAAGACCAAGTTGACTCTAGACAAGAACTTGATCATCCCAGTCCTGCTGTACGGCGCAGAGGCATGAACAATATCCCAAGCGGATGAACAGTCTCTTGGTCTTTTCGAGAGAAAAGTTCTGCGCGCGGTCTTTGGTCCTGTTTGCGTTGATGGCATTTGGAGGAGAAGGTTTAACCACGAACTGTATGGGCTGTACATCGACATGAGTCTAGCCAGGCGTTTACGGATCCAACGCCTAAGATGGCTAGGCCATGCTAGGCCATGCCCGAAGACTCTTCGACTCTGATCTTGTGGGACAACGCAACAGAGGACGTCCACGTACAAGGTGGTGCACATAAGTCGAGGGGGACCTCGGCCGGCTTGGTGTGCGAAACTGGAGACAGCTGGCGAAAGATTGGGCTGGCTGGAGAGGCATGTAGAGTGAGGCCCAGGTCCACCTCGCACTGTAGTGCCCTAAGAAGAGGAAGAAGAAGTTTAGGAACCGTATACGAGGAATTTCCGTGTTAGGAAGCCACAAGTGGCGACAATCTGGCCTCTGTCTACAAACTCCTAATCTCATTTCTAAGGGGAGAAACCTGGGTGCCCAAAACTCGGATTGATTTGATGAGGTGGGGACTTGTTTCTCAAGAATAATCTTGACGGCAGTTGACGAAAGTGTGAAAGGGGGAGAGGTGTGTCCACTAAGAAGGAATCTTCCTCGATGGAATCAATGATGGCGCCTACAGTTCCAGTCAGATCGAGTTGCAACTTAATGAACCCCCTTATACAACTACTACGACCTATTTGGAGCACAGGTCTACAGCGTTTTCTTTTTGACAACGTTACACACTTTTGCGGAGTGCTTTGCGCGGATTTTTTGAAATTCCGTCAAAGCAATCTTGACCCCATTGAGGCCTCTTTCAGTGAATCACCGTCCACCCACCGTGACCAAAAGCATTGACAAGGTCCCATCGGTTTTCCGTGTCAAACGTGCATCCTATTCCCCCCGCCATCGCTTCAACTAGACTAGTTCAACCACTCATGACCGTAATTCCCTGAAATTGCCAAAACTTGCGTAACTGCATCGCATTTTTCGATCACCGATTGTGGCTCTGTTGCCAATGGTCCCGCAATGAGTTACAAATTTTGAGCACGCACCACTGCCGTCACACGCGAATACTCCAAGAATCCCCCCCAAAACCTAGTGCAGTAACTCGGCAGCAGCGCAACTCAAGTTCAACTTCTCGCCAACCAGAGGCAGGCATGTGTGCAACCGGCTACAACCTCCCATGACTCACTCTCGTTCAATTTTCCAATAATAAACAAAAAAAATCACCCAAAGGCGAGCGGTCTGACTGTTGGTCTGCGAAAACCAAAAAGGAGCAGCACAACCGAAAGACTGCAGTGCTCCGCACACATAACCGGGGGACATTGAGTCTGAAATTTCATACGTTCCTGCACGCCCGGGTACAGTAAGGCGCTGACCAGAGTGACCAAACTCTGCGGCATCGTCTTCGTGATGATCACCGCTGCGATCATCGGAGGAACGGCGAACCATCATCAGCTCAACATCATTATCACCATGGTCCTCGTCATCGTCATCTTCATCGGCATCAGGATGTGCGCGCTGCACAGGGCCCCATTACCATCAAGCGGAGAAGTAATGTGATTGACCAAGAGGCCTGGATTCTGTGCGGTTCGAGTCTAAAATTAGAACCATCCGGCCCGTCTTTTGTCGGTTGGCATACTCTCCCGACAGCCCGACAGGGATAGATGTGCGCTGCTCCGGCATGGGGACGCGATCCAATGTGCGGCGGACGAAGTGAAAATATGTCGTCGTAGTCTAAATGCAAGCCGGGTCGTAAATTCCAACCCCTCCTCTACAACAACACGAGCAGATATGATCCCAAAATCTCACCGATGCGATGGCGCGTCTATCACTGATGCGGGGAGAGAGATACTTTTTATAGCAATGTCGCCCCTGTCTCTCGCGCACTGATCATCGGTTTGATGCACAGCGCCTAACGTGGATACACACGTTGCCTGCCAGGCATGCACGTCAGATGCATCGAAACTCTCGCACACACACGTTCATTTTCGGTTCAATGCACATTTCCGCTGCGCGCCGCGGCACTGGGAATCAGAAATCGGGAAACGGGACAGCCGTGTGTGAGTGAGTGTTTATTTTAGTTGCGCTCCTCTCGAGTGCCTAAAACGTGTCGCCTTGGGTTCCAACTACTGCTAGCTGCGAACTATCTGAGAATCTAAAATTAGACGACCAGCCAATGTGCCATAGGGTCCCTATATTTTTTTTCGTGTCTATGATTCCCTCCATTCAGACGCAAGGGAACTCGAGAAGATCGTCCTAATGCATGCATTGTGCTCGGGAATGAGTAGTTACAGTGGGAGAAGTTACCATATGTCCACTTAATTATACGTGATATATCGGTGGTGACTGTGTGCGGCTGGATGCATCTTCTGTTGACTTCGGAGAAGATAAACTAAATCTTAGCTGACATTCAGGAAAATTAGTCCGCAATTTTTGGTAAATTTTAAGAAAATTACAATCGTCAGCAGTGTGAATCTATCATTTACAGCAATCGGTCGTTTGACTTACAAAGTGTCTTCGATTTAGTCAGGGGTATTTCTGGTCAGCCTTGAGATGTTGATGGTCATCCTTTCCATCTCCAAACGGAGTTTTTTTTAAAGTCTTCGGACCTAAAATGGTGTACTCCATGTTTCTACACCTGACGACATTTTAAACCTTAATTTTTTGGCCTAGTCTTGAGTGAAGCTTACCAGCTTTGCAGCCGTCCGACTTGGAAGCTGGATCTTCGTTTGAACCTTCTTTAATGACGCCATAGTTCTGGATAAACTTGTTCTTTAGTCAACAAGCCTGCGTCTAGTGTCCTGTATATTAAATTTGTTGAGGGTGGCCAGCCTAATCGCGTCACTTCTCATTTGCGTTGTTCCACAGGCTCGTTATCGACAGTTCCTCCAGAGTTGTGTCGCTTGTACGAACAACATAATAATAATAATGGCGACGCTACAGTCCGAGGTGGACCTGGGCCTAGCTCCTCAGCAACGATCAACGATCAACATGGACTTGTGAAATGAATTTCCAAAAAAAAGAAACAGTGATTGCCTAGCAGTTAATTTAGACTAGAACTTAAACTCCATAAACGACATTCTGGTGGTAGTCCAAAAAAAAGTAGCCTTTGGCGACCATCCCTACTTCGGTTTGTCAAAACAACTAAGCCCCTGAGTCGAAGAGCGTGAGTCGTTCTTTAAAGAAGACATACAACCTAGACGATACGCAGAGTTCAAGCCAAAGAAGGAAAGACAAAATCGTGACATTATGATCGGTATAGGACCCTTGGTCATAAAGTGTGACCAGATAGCAGTGATAGTTTTTTCAATTCTTAGGTATCAGCAGCTGTTAAAGTTGCCAACGACATTCTTCTTCTTCTTCTACAATCCGAGGTGGACCGAGGTGGCGCAGTCAAAGGGGTCTCCTTTCTTGTGGATCGGGCAAACGATACTGAGATTCCACTCATCGGGCATGCTTTCCTCCGACCATATCTTACAGATGAGCTGGTGCATGCGCCCTACTAGATCATCTCCAGCTGCTTTAAACATTTCAGCGGGCAGTCTGATCAGATCTGCACCAGCAGCTTTGTTAGACTTCAGTCTCGATATCGCTATCTTGACTTCGTCTAGATCGGGGGAACGGTATTCTCTTCTATCATCGTCCGTTCTGTTGAGTGGAACATTCTGCCTGACAGCGGTATTTGTGTCCTCATCGCCGTTTAACAGTCTGCAGAAATGACTTTTCCAAATTCTCAGTACCGACTGCGAATCTACTACTAGTTGGCTATTCTCGTCCCGGCGGGCTTCTGTCCGAAATGTATACCCGCTCAATAAAAGTTTTACTCTTTGGTAAAACTTTCGGACATCTTATATGTCTATCACTGATGCGGGGAGAATAAATCTAGCCGCAAAATAAGCCGGGTTGACTCCCCGGCAATGCCAAATTCAGCTGATCGGTGGCGAATTGACATTTCTGTGTCTGCTTCGATACTGGCCGCTACGGCGGCTGTTTTCTTCTTTTCGCACCAATCTCTGTCTAGTTGGTGGCTTCAGATCCCACAAAATGTACTCTTAAACTTTCACGGTGCGACGAATTGCCTGCAAACTGAAGCCATGATGACCGACCTCACGACGAAATTCACGTTGCGTATTTGCAACTGAGGCGAATTTTCAACAATATTTTTTAATAACTTCCACACGTTTGGCAAGCCTGAAGTGGTGCTTGATCAAATGGCAAACTTTACTGACAGCTGCTGAAACATAACAGTTGGAAAAACTCTCATTGCTGTCTGGTCAACTTTCATCGCAACAGACATTAATCAGGCTTGGTCGAGGATCAATCCGGTCTCCTACTTACTTAGCAGGCCTACGACCCATGTAGGGTCTGAGCCTGACGAATCGCTGCCTTCCATCGTTGACAGTCCTGGGCACGCTGCTTCCAGTCATCAAGACCAAGCTGTCTTACGTCCGTGATGACTTGGTCTTTGTACCGGAGGTTCGGTCTTCCTCAGCATTGTTGTCCATGCGCTCGATGTGACCGAGCCAGTGCAGTCGACGGATTTTTGCCTTCCGGACTACATCCACATCCTGGTACAGCTCATAGAGTTCGCGGTTCTTCTCCTCCATTCGCTTTTCTCGCTGACGAGACCATATATCCGACGTTGTATTTTTCTTTCGAAGGCACCAGCTCTGCAGTTGTGCTTAGTGCCAAGCTTTCGGCTCCATGTAGCACGACTGGCAGAATAAGAGTTTTGTAGAGCATGATTTTGGTCCTTCGAGTCAGGAGTTTTGAGCCCAGTTGTTTTGACAAACCGAAGTAGCATCGGTTGCCAAGGGCGATTCAACGTCGGATCTCCAGTGTGATATCGTTCGTGGAGTTGACGTTTGCCCGAGGTAGACAAACTCCTTCAGTACCTCTAAATTGTGGCTGTCGATTGTAATGTTTTGCCCTAGATGGTGTGCGGTGTGCGGTGGATCATTTCTTGCTCGACAGCATATATTTTGTCTTATCCTCATTGACCTCATTGGCTCGTTTCGCCTGTTCTTCAATCGCCGTGAAAGCTTCCACTACGGCGTACTGCGAACGCGCAAAGATGTCGAGGTCATTTGCGTATCCCAACAGTTGGACTGACTTGTAGAAGATACTGCCTTCCGTGTCTACAGCAGCCCGCCGCACTATCTTCTCCAGTACCAAAAAAAAAAGAAATCACACGACAGCGCATCTCCTTGCCGAAATCCGGTGCAGGTTTCAAACGGCTCGGAGGTCCTCGAGTCGAACTGTGTTAGCGTGGTCCGACACAACCGGATCAGTTTTCCCGGGATTCCGAATTCGGCCGTAGCATCGTATAATTTTTTGCGATGAATGCTGTCGTATGCGGCTTTAAAATCGATAAAAAGATGGTGCGGATCTATTTGAAACTCGCTGGTTTTCTCCAGGATTTGCCTTAGTGTGAATATTCTTTTTGTTGCATGTGTCTGATTCGATGCTGCTGCGAGTGCGTGTACAGAGAATTTCTTTTATACCTCAGCGGCCGTTCTTCACAGAACGATACACAAAATTGCAAGTGGTTCCAAAAGGCCACGCGGTTCAAAAATTGGTCGTGTGCCAAGACTGCTAAGCTGGATACATATGTATTCAACTTCAGAATTAATTGCGACGTCATTCCCAAGTCATTGGAGTTGTCTCCACTTCTTTATGAAGGAGTTGGTGTTTTAACAACTTCCGTTTCTATACTAAGCGTCTCATTTGTACGACTGGATGGCGCAGTTGGTTAAGTGCCTGCCCCAAGTTAAAGGGTACCCAGGTTCGAATCCCAGTGAAATCGATCAAATTAACGGCACTGGAGTAGGTTGCTACCTGGCAGTACAATGGACCAGTTTTGAGTCTAAGTGCTCCAGTAGTGTTTCAAAAATAATCCAAAAAAAAGCGTCTCATTTGCTGCGCATTCTGTTGGCCCATCGCGTGTCAATCTCCACCACTGGTGCTGGTGAATCGTGTCTCTAATGTGACTCAAAAATCAAGGTGAAATGAATCAAAAGACACGCTTCGTTGTGTTGACAATTGGCTCTAGCTTGCGCGGAAGTGAAGCGATTTCCGATCGTAAACCTTTCTGCAGCAATGATGCACCCTTTTGGATGCAAAAGTCGATCATTTGGCGAAGACGTGCTCAGAAGATATTCGTCAGTGAAAGATTTTGTGCATGAGAATGAACTTGTTGGTCCACAACGGTGGCATCATCGAGCTTCATTGTTCCATAAATGAGACTGGAATTTGTGTGATTGCCAAAGTTGAATGCTAATCCTTTCAAATGTGCGTCTATTTCGAAATGCAAGCCACTTGGCTTCAACAGAATTTCGCAAGATGCCACTTTGTCGGTCAAAGTGTGGAGAAGTTCAGTCGCCATCATCCCACAGAGGGGATCAGTCAATGGAGTCATCGGAGAAATTGTCTTTTTCAACTCTGGCAGTGGCTTCCCAAGATAATAGGCGCCAACGTCGACGTTGGACCGAAATCAATTGATCAGCATAATCTGCCGCTACTAAGTCGCCAGTCACCATCCGCCGTAACCTTGGCCAACGTATGTAAATGGCTAAAAATTGGAAATCCCCTCATTATCATTTCCTCTCGAGTATCGCTCATATTTTCTGCCCGAGTAAATCGCAAAAGCGTGTAAACCATTCGCCAGAGACAGACAATAATCCGTGTATCTTCATTGGGGTGTAAATCTTCAAAATCTTATTGGAGTAACCTTCAGGCGGCCGCTCGTCGTCCCCGTCTCTCCCTTCACCCGGAGCGAGCGCAAATTGCACTCCAGCAGCGACTGTAGGAGCAATTAACCGAACCCAGGAAAGCACGTACACTCATGTGTTCGACTTGAGTACCAACAATTGAGCCACGCTTCCCCCTCGCCAGAGGATGACTGCCCGCCCTGGTCGTTTGCCGCTTGCCACGTCGCCATAATGGGCTTCATTCATTCGGTTCGGATGTGTGTACACGGATACTTCTCACGAAATTTTAATTAATTTCCCCAAAAACATGATTTTCTGATGAGAGGGGTGCAGACGTGAATTCTGAGGGGGGCATGCCACTGAAGTGAGCTCATCGTCGTCGTCGTCGTGGATTTTTGACGGTCAAGGTGGCCGTGTCATTCGGACAATTGACTTCGGTGAGTCAATTGATCACTAATTGAGATTCGTTGTTGTTGGGGCTCATGTGTATCGGCCGAAGATACTTTGCATCACGGCGACAGATTCGTCGAATGAGGACAGTGAAACATTTGTGCAATGTTGACCCATTTTCTGTTTTCAAATTTGGCATTGAGCGGCGATTGCTCAGATACTCGCGTACAGACACAGTCGATTTTGGCACAGTGACATCTTTGTTTGCTCAATCTGGTGGCTTACTTTTGATTCAGATAAAAAGTCGGTCTTATTTGCTTTCATTTAGAAACGATTGTTAATGTTTTTCTTTTTCTCTTTGTTTCAGGTACGTACTCTGAGTGTTCTTTGGGGAGTGAGTGAGTATTTGTGGATGTAAGGCATGAGGGTTTCAGTTGAATTTATGGGCTTTTTCAGCGAAACGATGATACTCTTGTTGGGCCAGGGCTTAAAGGCTTAACAGATGATTAAGCGGTGTCTTAAGGTACTTAAGAGTCAGCAGAGATTGCATAAAAGGTGAAATTTGAGTAAGCTTGTGCGAAAGACTCGTCATCAGCGTCAGCATTGAGTGGCGCTACGGGCTGGGGTGGAACTGGGACTCAGCTAAAGTGCCTCTTCATATAACCTTGTCTTTAACTGGGTGCTTCCATTTCCGTCTGCGCATGTGAGCGGACCCATATGATTAAAAATACCCTTGAGACAATGTGTAGGAGTACAGGGTGGGCCATCTAGTGGTTGCTTTAAGAATCATAGTTTATTTTGATACTGGCAGCTGTTTCCTGTTGTTTCTTGAGGTCAGTGGCTGACTTCTCATGTGTTTCGTGACGTTCATGTGAGTAGATTGGTCACTGGTGAGAGTGAGAGGTGAGCCCAGGTGACTCAAGTCTAGCTCTGCACGGAATTAGTTAGTACCATACCTCCGCGGAATGAAATAAATCGCTCTACGCTTGAACAATGTTGGGAAATATTGAAAACTTATCTCCAAAGTGAGTGCTGTGTAACCCAAACAGTGCGTTTTTTTAAAAGAAGTTTTGGCCGAAATGAAGCACCCACCGCGACTGCTGTACGCAAGTTTGTGAAAAAAAAACTTGCGTACAGCGGTCGTGGGTGAAAAGAAAAATCAGTGGCATGCTAGTGGACAAAAGTCATGGTCCCCGTCGTGCACACGAATGAGAATGTGGGTGCTGTGGCCGAGAGTGTGAACCTCAATTCACGAACATCAACTCGTCAACGATCTCAACAGCCCAACATTTCACGCACTAGCCTGAGGAGAATTCTGCACAGAGATCTCGGATTATTCGCTTTCAAGGTCCATTTGACACAGCAATTGAAGGCGCCCGACCATCCTCTTCGTTATCGCTTCCCTGTTTGGGCCTGGACTTGCAGCTTGATTTGGACAACAATTTTGGCGAAAAATCGTCTTTTCTGACGAGACGCATTTTCATCCCGACCTAAAACGTAAATCGGGAAGATTTGTCCATTTAAGCGATCTCTCCGTCTATTGGAGCTGTCCGCTGTAGTGTACCGTATGGTGTAGTCTTTTACTTGAAAGCATTGACATCTCGTCTCTTGACTCATCTTTTCTGACGAGGTGCACTTTCATATCGGCGCCGGCGGCTACGTTAACAAAGAAAGTTGCCGCATCTGGGACTCGGATGCGGAAAACCCGCACGTTATTGTGGAGAAGCCAATGCATCCACAGAGAGTGACAGTTTGGTGCGGATTGTGAAGTGGTGGCATCATTGGACCATTTTTCTTCGAAAATGAGGCTGGAAACACCGTTTCGGTCAACGGTGGGCGTTACACAGCCATGTGGCCTTTTTTTTACTGGAACTGAAGACATGGATTCGGGCGACTTCTGGTTCATGCAGGATGGCGCGCCATTCCACACAACCCATGCCACAATCGATCTTTTGCGCACCAAATTCCCAAATCGTGTTATCAGCCGTCTTGACGATGTCAAATGGCCGCCTCGGAGCTGCGATTTGGACTTTTTTGTGGGGAACCGTGAATGACCGATGTTATGCTAACAATTCGGAAACGATTCGAGCACTCAGAGTCAAAACTGGTCCATTGTACTGCCAGGTAGAAACCTACTCCAGTGCCGTTAATTTGGTTCCAACGACAAATGGTGACTGACCAGCGAATTTAAAAAACCGGATAAAAGCGTATTAACTTTGCTTCACTGGGATTCGAACCTAGGACCCCTCTAAGTTGGGGGAGGCACTTAACAAACTGCGCCATCTAGTCATCTTTCAAGCACTTAAGGCCAATATCATCGAAGCAATCCGTGAGCTACAGTCCGAAACCATCAGCGGGGTCTTGGAAAATTGGGGTGACAAAATGCGGTTGTGAAGCCAGTCAAGGTAGCCACTTGAACATAATTAATAGGAATGTTTCTTCTTCTTCTTAGGGCGCTACAGTCCGAGGTGGACCTCGACCTCACTCAACATGCCTCTCCAGCCAGCAAGAACTTTCGCCAGCAGTCTCCAGTTTCGCACACCAGGGTCGCCCTCGACTTGTGTGCGCCACCTTATACGTGGACGTCGTCTGTTGCGTTGTCCAACAGGCTCAGAGTCGAAGACTTTTCGGGCCGGAGCTAAGTTGGCCATGAGCGCTACATGGCCTAGCCATCTTAGGCGTTTAATTCGTAGACGCCTGGCTAGACTCATGTCGTTGTACAGCCCATACAGTTCGTGGTTGAACCTTCTCCTCCAAATGCCATCAACGCAAATTGGACCAAAGATCTCGAGCAGAACTTTTCTCTCGAAAAGACCAAGAGACTGTTCATCCGCTTGGGATATTGTCCATGCCTCTGCGCCGTAAAGTAAGACTGGGATGATCAAGGTCTTCCGAGACAGGGCTCTACTACTCAGTTGCCTTTTGAGCCCAAAAAAATCAGCGGTTGGCAAGAGTTATTCTGCGTTTGATCTCGGTGCTGATGTTGTTTGTACTGTTAAGGTAGACAAGGTAGACGAAGTCCTTAACTACTTCGAAGTTATAGCTGCCTATGGTGACGTTCTGGCCAAGTCGTCGATGTTGTGTGCCCTTTCTCGATGACAGCATATACTTCGTTTTGCCCTCGCTTACCGCCAGACCCATTTTAGCCGCTTCCGTTTCAATGCCAGCAAACGCATCATTGACGGCTCGCTGTGTTCGCCTAATCACGTCAATGTCATCCGCTTAAGCTAGCAGTTGAACGGACTTTTGGAAGATCGTGCCTCTTGAGTTGGCCTGTGAGTTTTGCACGATCTTCTCAAGAACGATGTTAGGGAAATCACATGACAGCGCGTCGCCTTGTCTAAAACCTTTTTTGACATTAAAGGTCTCGATGAGTTCGTTACCGACCTTGATGGAGCAGCGAGAGTCCTCCATCGTCATCCTACTCAGTCTGACGAGTTTGGCAGGAATGTCAAAACTAGACATGGCGCTGTACAGCTCGTCTCAATGCATTCTGTCATACGCGGCCTTTAAATCGACAAATAGGTGGGTGTGTCGATCTGCATTTCTTGGGTCTTCTCCAGGATCTGCCGCAGTGTGAAGATTTGATCGATGGTGGACTTCCCTGGCCTGAAAGGTTTCAGGCGTTCACACAGAATGGCAGAGAAGATCTTATGCGCGATGTTAAGAAGACTGATCCCTCGGTATTTGGCGCAATCAAATGGGTCTCCTTTCTTGTGGATCGGGCAAACGATGCTAAGATTCCCCTCATCGGGCATACTTTCTTCCGATCATATCTTACAGATGAGCTGCGCCCAACCAGATCATCTCCAGCTGCTTTAAACATTTCAGCGGGCAGACTATCTGCACCAGCAGCTTTATTAGACTTCAGTCTCGATATCGCTATCTTGACTTCGTCTAGATCGGGGGGACAGTATTCTCTTCTATCAACGTCCGTTGTGTTGAATGGAATGGGAATATTTATCCTTACTAATAGAGCAATAGTACATGGAAAAAATTTAATTTTGTTCATTTCGTGGCATTTTTAAAAAGAAACTTGCATTTGGCGCTCCCTGTAGTTTTCATGAAAACAAGTAATTGTTGTCCACTGTTGCTGCCTCTTCCGCTGGGGCTGATATTGCCAAACCTCGTCATTAGTCCACATTCTTGAAAGTAGATATCTCTAATTCCTCACAATGGATCGAAAAATCTCACTCCATCGCATGCAGAAATGCCCAGATGTGTAGAGGCGTACGCATGCATCTCGAATCTCGAATCTGATGCCATAGACTTATGCAATTCGTGCAACACTCAAATGCCAATTACAAAAGATCAAATAACTTAAATTGGCACTGCCAGCAGATAATTATCTACAGATTACGCCATCAAATCAACAGCAAATGGACCGACAGATACCCCAGATACGAGGCACTTGCACTCGGCACTCAAAGATTCGTGAGTTTCCCACAGTGCGCAGATTCAGCGTGCGAGTGAGCGAGAGTGTGCGCATGAGAGACACGAAGATACACTTTGCCAATCCCAGAGTATCTCGAACAACAGCAACGATGGAAGAAACCGTAAAGAGGAAATATCATAGCCGCTTTCTTAACATTTCGTATTGTTTTCGGGCTCAATTATGAGGTTTATGAGTCTCAGACTGGAGGAGGCACCGCAGGCTTGGACATATGGGAAATGTATCTAAACATCTGCGGCAGAAGCATCGCACGGCAGTAAAGTTTTAGTGGCAATTACAAAATTGCAGCTAATTGTAATTTTTACGGCAGCAATTTCACACGAGATACACGTACGATGTGCAGATACTTCCAGTTGAATCGGTGTCGCAGTCCGGGGTAGGCTTGTGCAAGATTGATTTGGTCACGTGAATGATTGGAGGGACTCCTGGTTGCAAGCACGTTTCGTTGACGGTTTGCTTCATCTCGGCAGGTGTTGCTTAATGAAAAGACGAGAGAAGGCATCTTAAGTCGAACAGACAATTATTCCTTTTATGGACTGCAGTAAAATCCATCGGAGATAGTGAAAAATTTAGGCGCATTGCGGAGAAGGCAAAAATGCATTGTAGCTGAACTCTTACGAACCAGATTCTTGCTTCGAATGGTGTGCGGGTAACTTACTACACGATCACTACGTCCACAAATCATTCATGGCTCCCAAGACGCGGTAAGCATCACCTCGCCCAAAGCAGCTCAGCTTTTTTTCATTATTTCCAGAGCTGTGACACCCTTGAACTCTTGGCAAGCTAATGGCTATCATTTGATTACTCAGCCCAGATACACGAGCACATCGCCGTCGCACAAGTGATGGACTATTCGAAGCGCATTCCAAAACACAATCAACCCTGCAGCAGCACTCGTATCGCATCTTGAATGTTCATCTCCTTACCACACAACACATCCCACTTGACCTCTGCCACAGTGCCAGCATACAATGTATTCGTATGCACCGCGCCTCCCCACTTGCGGCGCATTTTTCGACATCCCATCACATCTAATCCCAGACCCATGACTCATCCGTCGAGTCAAATCGCCCATCATGCCAAAACGAACAGTTCACACTCGCAGCCACGGGAATGATCGCGTAAAGCAAAATGCCCAACAAGCCGAACAACCGAACAACCGAACACAACAACGAAAGCCAGGCGCACAAACTAACCCAAGAGAACATTTTCAAGGTTAACATTCCATTCCAGCTACACCTCAACAATTGAGTGCAAAGTGTGGAGTCCGTTTTGGTTTCGTTCCTGTGGGGCAGAGCAGAGAGTGCCCCCTGTCTGGCGGTCCGGTTATATCAGAGCTCCCATGAACATTGTTGTGGCAGCAGTGGCCGACACACTGCGCCGCGCACTCCCCTAATGAATTTTGCTCTATAAATATGGATGGATCCTGTGCCCCCCTTCCTTCGCTGCGGCAATCATAATCCTCATCCCTGATCCACGATCGGCAATTCACAATAATCCGCGTCCTGCTGCTTGGTGTAGAGGCAACTCTTTGTCTCTCTGTCTATCTCTCCCTCTCTCGACTGTTTGGCGTGCTATCGCGGTGAAGATCGATCGAATTTGTATGCGATCAAGATCCGTGTAAGATATGTGCTGCGTCCGCGTGAAAGCGAGACGGAATGATGCGGTGGAGTCTGGATAAGTAGCCGGCTTGAGTGAGTGGAGGATGTGAAGGGGATGAAAAGGGTATTCGCAGTGGGATTTCTCTTTGTTGCTTCATTTAGATGGTGGTCTGGTTCTGTTTGCTGGGCGAGATCCGAAGGGATTCCTTTGCCGGTGATGAGTAAGGCAACGATCGAAGGAGATTCCCTCTCTCTGTCAGAAACAATTACATCAGGAAAAAGTTGATGACGACTTTAGTTCTCAGTCTTACCATGAGGTTTCGGTGCGTAACCAGAGAAGACGAAGAGAATCTGTACTTTTGGTTTGTCGTTGTCGACGATCAGCGGACGTTCGATAAGTAGTCGCATGGGATATTCACAGATATTCTAGAAGTCTTGAAACTTTTTGCTAAGTTTGGTCACTGTTCAGTGGATTTATGATAATGATCAATGATCAGTGTTCGGCGATCAACGATCAATAATCGACAATCAACGATCAGTGATGGACGATCAACGAACAGTTATCGACAAGCAACGAGCAGTGATCGCTGATCAACAGTTATCGACAAACAACGACTAGTGATCGGCGATCAATGACCAGTGATCGGCGATCAATGACCAGTGATCGGCGATCAATGACCAGTGATCGGCGATCAAGTAGTGATCAGCGGTCAATGACCGGTGATCGGCGATCAACGATCAGTGGCTTATCAAGGAAGACCTAAGTCCAGTCCGCTCTAGCTTTCAAAGCGATCAAATCCTGGTCTGTGTCATTTGTTGAAGAATGTGTCAAAAATGTCACAGCCGATCAACGACCAGTGATGATCGATCAACGCCTAGTGATCTGCGATCAAAGGCCAGTGATGGGCGATCAACGGCCGGTGATGGGAGAACAACGGCAGTGATGGGCGATCAACGATCAGTGATGGGCGATCAATGGCCAGTGATGGGCGATTAGCGATCAAAGATGGGTGACAAACGATCAATGTTCACTGATCGGCGACCAAAGACTAAACATCAGCACGTCTTCAACTTATCAAGAAGACCTAAGTATAGTCCGCTTTGATGAAGAATGTGTTAAAATGTTGGGCCTAAAAAAGTATCTTCTTCATCTAAATCTTGAAGGTGTCGCCATTTGGATTTGCTGCTTCCTTAGCCATTAAGAGAAGCGGATCTCCTCCTGGTTTCTGATACTTACTTTTAGAAGAGGATGAATAGGAATGATTTTGGTTTATCGATATCAGTCAAGGGAAGATTATGACTTACCCCAAATGTCTCTTATTTTAGTACTACAGTGCAACTCTTTAAAATTTGCTGTCCGAGATGTTGAATTTCTGTAACCTTTAGCGTGTGGTGATGTGTATCTACATTTCGCCTGTTGATCTGGACCCTGTCATTCACTAGCCTTGCTAACTTCTGTTACTTTCTTACGTTCATCAGGATAGTTAAAGAGAAGCCTCTGCTGGAAGATCCTCGTCTTCCAAACTCTCTGCCTTCTCTGTCAAGGCTGACTTCTGCTGTCGTCAAAGTCTCAGCTTTTCAGAGACTCAGTCTGACCCAGAGCTATCGACATCCATCAGGTGAACCAAACTGCCGAGCAGTAAGCTCTGGTATTGCTGGACAGTTCTCAACAGATTCACCTTCTCTGGTAGTCACTGGTGTTTTTTTTTCTGGACCATCCTCTCCTTCTTCACCTTTTCCTTTGTTGATTTGCATGCCCGATGCTCTCAGTGTATCTCTGTTGTATAGCCTCTCGATCGTGTGCTCCAGAAGACGCCAAAGTGAACGTTGGCTGTTGCCTTTTCTGCTCCTGCTGCCACTGCCGCTGATGGTGATGATGTCGATGACGATAATGATGATGACACGAGAGGTTCAATTGAGTTCAATTCATCCGCAGACTGAGAGATACACATAAAAGTTAATTTATCTCCTAGTTACGTATCTCTCTCTGTTTACCTCGTCTGTGCCCTCGCTGCCGCCGTGTTCCTTTGTAAGTTCATTCCTTGAAGTCATCCACTGTAATCAGAGGGCATGTGGGGTCTTTTCATTGTTCGCCTGGTTCTTGGCGTTTTTTTATTTGTTTCTTTTTTTGTTCGTTTCCTTTCCAAGTTCATCTATTTGATGAGTCGAAATTAGTCAGATTGTTTATAATGGTAATGGTTGCGATGAACTTGCGGTTGGTTGAGGGTATGCCTCATGCGTGATTTTGCTTCTGATAAGCAATGAGTGCCTGAAAACGACGTGGGTGCAAAGTAATCATCGAACAAACGAGTGGTGGGAGTTAGTAGATCTCCAAGGACATTCACCCGGGGGAGATGGAGTGACTGGTGGTTGTGCATGATGTCACTTAATTTGAAAGGGGAATACTTTCATGAACCAGTGAGACTTCTTCGAAATACTGTGTCATGTCTGGAATACGAAAAGATCTGTCGACAAAGTTAAGGCAAAGCCAATAATGGTGCTCACCCAGAGAGAGTGCAGTTTCATCTCCAAGGAGTCACAGACTTAGGCCACTTTGCTGGCTTCAAAGACAAAACTGCACATGGGCTCAAAAAACGGGGGCATTCATTGTGATAAGACAAAGTTTCTGTGGTAGGTCAGAGTGCATGGATTTCCGCACCAGAATAAAATAACTAAAATCAGATCTTGGATGTATTCGTAATGTCAATGGCTGTGTGATACATTGAGTTCAAAATTTTGAAAGTTTGGTCAACATTTATGATTTTTGTTAAGTATTTAAATTGAAACCTCCAATTGAGCCACACCATACAAGTCATCTTTAAGTGATGGTCGCTGATGGTTGAATTGTGGACTTGGTGATGGTGTTTTGAAATATGTTTCGGTACTAATCATTAGAGGTTCAAGTTATTTCAAAGAAACGCTGACATTATAGCCAGCGCCCAACAATAGGACCCGACTTTTATTGCATCTGACGTTTTTCACCAGAAATCCTTCTATCTATAAAAGGGTCCAAAGGAGTACTGCGACCAATTGAAATCCATTTTACCGACCTTTAGTTAGGTTTTGCTGGCATTGAAACGAAAGCTGCCAAAATGGGTCTGGGGGTAAACGAGGGCAAAACCAAGTATCTATTGTCATCGAGGAAGGATGTACAACATCGACGACTTGGCCAGAACGTCACCATAGGCAGCTATAAATTTGAGGGAGTTAAGGACTTCGACTACCTTGGCTCCGCTGTTTTTCGCAATTGAGTACTCTACCCTCTCTCAGAAAACCAAGCTGACTCTATACAAGACCTTGATCATCCCAGTTCTGCTGTACGGCGCAGAGGCATGGACAATATCCCAAGCGGATGAAGAGTCTCTTGGTCTTTTCGAGAGAAAAGTTCTGCGCGCGATGTTTGGTCCTGCCCGCGTTGATGGCCAGGCGTCTATGGATCCAACGCCTAAGATGGCTAGGCCATGTCGAGCGTATGGACAACTTAGCTCCGGCCCGAAGAGTCTTCGACTCTAAGCCTGTGGGACAACGCAACAGAGCAAGTCCACGTACAAGGTGGCGCACACAAGTCGAGGGGGACCTCGGCCGGCTTGGTGGTCGAAACTGGAGATAGCTGGCGCAAGATTGTGCTGGCTGGAGTGGCATGTTGAGTGAGGCCCAGGTCCACCTCGGATTGTAGCGCCCTAAGAAGAAGAAGAAGAAGTTAGGTTCGGTTAGGTTAGAGGGCTGTTGGTGAATTTACGAGAACACTTAGACCATGTTGGTCCATTGGGATATCCACAGTCAGGCTACTACCACTGATCGACCGCTCCGTTAATTTAATCACAATCATGGTTCCTCGTTGTGCCGAAGCCATCCCGATTTCCTAATGAACCTGCAAAGATATCTTAGAGGTTTATTTGAAATTTCATGTAAGTCTTGGAAGAAAAATTCTCCCAGTGTTCTATGACGCAACTGACAAAGACTAGGACAGTGACAGAGTTAGTGAGCAGTATCCTCCCTTTCCTCCTTATCACCGCAGCCTCTACGAATGTTGTCGTTGGAGAGTCCCATTTTCATGGCGTGATTTCTAAGATGATTATAGCCAGTGTGAGCCAGACAACTTATTGGCGTACTAACGGGGCAAGTGCAATGGACCAGTTTTTGGGTCTGAGTTGTCCACGATCAGCGAGCATTCGACAAGTAGTCGCATGGGATTACATTGGACAATATAAACCTCAGATGTTCTCGAAGTCTTGAAACTTTTTGCTAAGTCTGGTCGCTGTTCAGTTGATTTACGATAATGATCAATGATCAGTGTTCGGCGATCAAGTAGTGATCAGCGGTCAATGACCGGTGATCGGCGATCAACGCCTAGTGGCTTATCAAGGAAGACCTAAGTCCAATCCGCTCTAGCTTTCAAAGCGATCAAATCCTGGTCTGTGTCATTTGATGAAGAATGTGTCAAAAATGTCACAGCCGATCAACGGCCTGTGATGGGCGATCAACGGTCAGTGATCAGCGATCAACGATAAGTGATGGGCGATCAACGGTCAGTGATGGGCAATCAAGGGCCAGTGATGGGCGATCAACGGCAGTGATGGGCGATTAACGGTCAGTGATCGGCGATCAACGGCCAGTGATGGGCGATTAGCGATCAATGATGGGTGACAAACGATCAATGGTCACTGATCGGCGATGGACCAGTTTTTGGGTCTGAGTGCTCCAGTGTAGTACGAAAAAAACCTACGGCAAAAAAAAAAAAAATGGCCAGTGAGAGCTCCACCATCGTTAGCAACTCTTTGTCGCACTGAAGGATTTTGTCGGTTTTCTCTCGATCTGGGCCATAATGGACGCCGTGGCTTACTGAGTATGTGCGTCGATTCCTACGCTCTATGTTCTCGGTTCGATTCCCGAAAAAAACACCAAACATTTTTTCACGGCTCCACCTCTTTCGAGTCACTGACAATGCCCAGAGAGTATAACTGTCTAGAAAAAGCTTCTCAATTTCGCCGTTCGGAGTCGGCAATAAACTGTAGGTCCCCTCCATTCGTGAGAGAACGCACAAACCGAGTGGTTGCTGAGAAGCTAGGCCCAGGTCCACCTCGGACTGTAGCGCCGCCATTATTATTATTACTATCTGGGCTATAATGCTTTAGTAGTCACACATGTAGACAGACCGCGCCATCTACTGTTTGCCATTTCAATGATCTTCGTATCCACCTTTTTCCACAGATTGATCGAGTGCTGTAAGCCAAGAGCCTTCAGATCTTCTCGAGAGCTTGCGACTAGCTTGGACTTGATTTTCCTTGCGAATATAGCTTTCATGGCCGCGTGACTGTCAATAAGAATGGTAATATCAGCTGGTGGTATTGCCATCATCGACATCGTTTTGGTCGCTTCTTTGACTGCCAGGACCTCCGCTTGAAACACACTGCCATAATCAGGGAGTCTGATTGACCAGTGCAAGTTTAGCTCATCGGGGAAAATACCCGCGCCTGTGCCTGCTTCCATCTTTGAACCATCGGTGTACCTGTATGGCCGTATTATTGAAGGGTTCATTGGTCGCCCACTCCTCTCTGGTGGGGTATTGGCAATTAAAGGGTCTCTCGAAGTCGAGGGATGGGAGCCTATAGTCGCTCTCGACTTCTGATACTGCAAGTCTGTTAAGAATACTTGCATGTTCTATGGTACCTGAGCGTCAGTCGCGAGATTGACTGATTCTCAGAGCGCGTATAGCGGCGGTTGCCTGCATATAAAGGTCAAGTGGTAGCATGTGTAAGATGGTTTCCAGTGCAGCTGTTGGGGTAGAGCTGATTGCTCCGGTAACTCCCATACACGCAAGTCTCTGTATTTTTGTCAATGCCTTAAGATTAATGGCTTTCAATGCTGCCTGCCACTAGTCTAGTGGCTGCCATACGTAAGGATGGGTCTGACAATAGAGGCATACATCCATAGGATGGTCTTGGGGTTTGGTCCCCATTTTTTTCCGACAATTTTGACGCAGATATTAAAAGCGCATGCAGCTTTTTTGACCCTTTCAATGACATTGAGTTTCCAATTTAGATTTTTGTCAAGAATGATACCTAGGTATCTAGCACTGTCGGATAGCATCAGTGGGGATCATTAAAAAGTTGGAAGTCTAAATTGCGGAATGACTCTTCTATTAGCAAAGAGGACCAATTCGGTCATGCTTGTGTTAACACCCAGTCCGTAGTTTTTTGTCCACCTAGCTAGTATTTTCATAGCACCTTCAAATACCTCACTTATGGTCGGGAGGAACTTGCTCTTGCTATTACTTGCTAGAGTCTTTTTTCAAACTTAAGCTTTGAACTCAAGTCTTCACGAGGAAAGCCCCAAACTGTGGGATGACTGTGGAAAGGCCTTGGAATGTCCATTGAAGTTCACCGATAAGCTGCGCAGTGTTCCTTGGCCTTCGATAATCCATCGCCGCATTGATCTCAAGACCTCCTCGCCTGCTCGTTAGATCTTGTCTTGTTTAGGCCTACTTCAGGAACGTCTCAAATACCGCCAAGTCTTTATCCCCCCACGCTCTTTCTCACTCCTAGGAGAGTTCACTGAAATATCGTTTGATCGCCAAATTAAGTATGTCATCAGATAACCCACGTCACGACGGGGCACATAATCACCATCGAGATCATCATCATCCAAGGCACCGCTCGAGCTCAACTGCTATCCTACAGATACCCAACATGCATTCAAATTATTTAACACTCCATTCGAGTACGCGTGTGTAAACATTTCGTAAATCCCTCTCGTGTCGCCTCGAAAATAGTTTCCTCAGCGTTCGCTCTCGCTCTCGCCTCCGCCCCGCCGGCGAATCTTGCCTTGGTGCGCGTGTTCTCCACGGCCCTCTCTCAGGGTCATTCACCCTATCACGTATCGCGCCGTAGCGCCGTTAAACTTTCAATCTATACCTCGTATCCAGCAGTAACACTTTACCTCAGCGACCGCATCACACACAGAAGTGCCTTAGCCACAGGCCTCCACCGCCGCCGCTGCCGCTGCCACCGCTGCCGCCGCTGTCGTCGTCGTCGTCGTCGTCGTAGTCGTCGTCATCATCGTCAGCTCGTCAGTCAGCTAGCTAGCGCACACTCTGGGGATTAAATAAACACAGATTCCATCGGTTCACTTAAAGTAAAAGTATCTCTCTCTCTCTGCTACTTCACTCCACAGTCCACACACAATAGCGTAACAACACTACGTACTGACAAAATACCGAAGTGTATCTGGACAGTGACAAGAGATGAGAATAAAAAGGCCTTCAGCCACGGCCACAGCCACAGCCACAGCTTCAGCTCCAGAGCCTGGCCAAGAGGGGAACAAAAAACACACACGATCCAACCGAAATTATACAACCAATTAGTGCCTCGATGTGTATTTGGGACCGGCGCGGTGCTAACTTCTTCCTTGTTTGGTGTATCTTGTTGTTTCTCAGTTTAACCGAAAAATAATTAACAGTTTACAGAACATCCGACTGCAGGCGAACCCCGAAAGATACACTCTTCCCGTGCATGCATGCATCTCGGATAAACAGCACCAGCAGCAGCAGCAGCAGCGCAGCAATGGGCAGCCGATGAAAAAAGAAGGTTCCCCAGCCCAGCAGCCCGCTCGCGGAGCAGAAGGAGTTACCTTGTACCTGTCACTCTGTGATATGAAAAATCACGTCTGCACATCACACAGCCAGGCGAGCAGTCGGCAGTCGTCAGGTAGGCTGCCGGTTGAGTGTGCGCCCGGATCTCGAGGAGTCCATTGGTACAAGCAGTGCACACGTGTATGATTGTTGGTTTATCCCAGTCTTGTTCCTGTACACACGGGCTGCCTTTATGGTCGGCAATTTTTCACTTTTTACCCGCTGAAATTCAAAACCCGCAAAATGCATTGCGAACCAGCTTCGGTTGAGTGAAGTTCTGGCCTCAAGCCAAGTGGCGGATTCTTGTCTTTGGAGGGAGTGCACGAGGCCGGGGCATCCCTCCCGTTGATTGTGGGGTTGCATTGCATGTGGAATGCTTTATGCAGATACTTGACTCTGCAAGGATTTTGTTTTTTTCGATGATTTCGAGGGGAGGACGTGTCGAAGGGGTTCAGTGAGCAGTCGCGCTGTTGGATCAAGTGCAGACGTTGCAATTTGTTGCGACAGATGTGGAAGAATGTGTTTTGAGAATGTCGTCAAAATGAGAGCCACTCTAATGGCAGTCACAGTCACGACTGGAGAATGCCTGTCCAGACAATGGATACTTTCTCCGGCCAGTTTAATGTCTCCAATTTCACTGAACACTTAAAAACACTCATAACTCCAAAGCCGCCTCATAAATGTTTAAAATACAAATAGTTTCGCATTAAATTTAACGGTCGTTTGCTTATTTTATGTTTTCGAAGAGCGATTATTTTGGCTTGTGGCCAGCGTCTTGTGTATTCGAAGATGTGCGGGTTCAGTGATTCAGCGGGCGGAAACTTTCGCTTTGCGAACGAAAAGTTGTGGGCTTAGGAGGAGTAGTTCTAGCAATCAATCCCGTATATAAGTCATTCAGACCGCGGGCCGAAGCTAACAACCGGTCACGTCTTTCCCCGTCGACTGATCGTGAAACATTTAACGTGTACAATTTTCTGGATAAATTTTTAGAATTGTGAAAAATTCGACAATTATTTCGTACAAATCTACGAACACGAAAGCCATTCAGCAAATTTTGATGAGAAACTGAGTTGGGACACTCCTGTACGTACGAGTGCGTATGAAGCATGTGATTCAGCTAGAGGTTACAACTGCAATGTATGACGAGGTCAAATGTTTCTTGACAAATGATTTGAATTTTTCGTTCAAAATTAAGTCCCCATACAGACATTTGAGAACGAGCCTCAACATCTCGTCAGAATGTTCAAATTTCTTCAGACTGCCAGATTTCGGTCTTTTTAAAAGAAACAATTCATACACGGGTGATCCAGTCGGAGGTTACAATGAAAATGTGCTCAAGTTTTCCATTTTTAAGTCAAACTGTTGAACTTTTCACTTTAATATGAAGCTATAGTATTGACATTTAATAAACAGAACAATTTTTGTTAGCTGCCTCAATTCAGTGGCGGTCAAGTTTCTGACCTTTTTAATCAAATTTTGAATGAACGAGTGATTCAATGGGAGGTTACAGTGGAAATGCACACTTGGAAGAACAATTGCTGAAAATTTGTTTTCGAAATAAAGCACATAAGATAAACTTGGTGCAGATAGTAACAACTTTAACCCACCATATTTTGTCTGCTCTCATATTAACTGTCTGTTGCATATTAACCCAAGTGATTCATTTGGAAATTACAGTCTAAATGTTTAAAGAGACTTTCCAAAGGGCCATTCATTAAGCGCACTTCACGGGTGCAGACGCAAGTCACGACGCAAAACTCGCCAAGTTGTGGTCTGCGAAAGGCGGAGTTCTTGTGAGCGACGCGAAATCGATTGCCCCGGATTCTCCTGCACACTCTGACGGACAGTGACGATTTTTCCGGCAGATCTTGGGTTTTGTCGACGTAGGAGTGTTGGTTTATCGTTTACTGAACCAGTGGACTCAAATTTATGGTCCACTCGTATGACAATTATGGCGACGGGACATTGCCCGAACAGAACACCTATTCTGATAAAAAAAATGTTATCATTTGAACATATTATTGAACACTATGTCATAGGGATAGGAAACGACAGGTGCATTACATCGAGGCAATTCGACTCACTAGTCAAAAAGCTACTACTCCTGGCCATTCCGAAGGATGACGTGATTAGGAAATTCAATTTCCAAAAGAAATTTACCAGCAAGCTAAGCACCAAAAGGGACTGGAGCAATGAGTCCATGGTCCACAGACTGAGCAGCAACACGGTAAAATGGTATACAGGCGGATCAAGAACACTAGAATCATCTCTCATTCTCAGATTCCTGAAGGAAACTGGCTTAGAGAGAATACTCTAGAACAGATTTCTTCACCTATGCGCAATAGGAGTCCATTACCCTCAATACAACTCTGAAAAGAACTGTATTTGAGGGGAACTCGTAATTGTGCTAAGGTTTTGAAAGCGGGCACAATAGATCTTAAAGGTCGCGGTGCAATAATAATAATAATAATAACACTATGTCCATCCATGGTGATTTGGTAAAACGGACTGAATAAAAGGCAGACACTTTAACAAATATACCTTCAACAATATGGCCGCTATCAATTGTCAAAGTCCGGAAGTCCCTATTGGAAGACCCTTTATTTGTTACCAGGTTCGCAAGCCAATATGATTGAGCTCTTTCTCTGTTTTTGAGCGCCACCTTAATTGTTGATGTCCCCTGAAGCTGTCGAGTTGTGATTTTTTGTTTTTTCTTTCAAATGAAGAAAGATTTATTGACAACTTCATTCATGTGTAGTCAACAACTGCAATACCACTGCGACAAGGCATTCGTTGTCGCGCCCAATCGTGTTGTCATCTTTAAATCCGCACCAAAATGAGATTTTTATTGGCTACATTGTTATTCGTGAATAGATGGTTGGCTTTTTATGACTTTGTTTATGGAGTAATTCAGTAAAACGTGCGATACTCTGTTGCAGATGTCATCGGTCTGACATGACGCTACTCTTTGTGCTCTATTGGCTTTAGTGCGTCCTTCGGATGTTTCGGTCATAAAAGTCCGGATTGTCTGTTATAAATTGTAGAGATGAGCCAAAGAACACATCTGTTGATTGCGATCTGATGGGGAGTACATGAAGCGAATGGATTGTTGCAAATGTTTGCCAACAGTTGCGAAGACGCTTAGAATTTAAAGAATACTAAGCCGGATAATACTTGGGTTCTTAATGCATAAGCTTATTCTGTTTTCTTTTATCTTAAATCAAGGCGAAGCTGAACTATGGTTTTCAAAATAAGCCTGCACAATTTACACGCGATGTTCTGGCGTTAATCCCCTCATCGTAAAATGGCAAAATGTGCTAACCACAAATCAACTTTGGACTGTCAAATTGACAATCTGTAGAAACAGTGTTGCCAGCTTAAAAACCAAACCTCTAAAAGTAACACCAACATTTTTGGCAGGAAATAATTATGGGGGACAAAGGACATTTCGACTTGGCTGACTTAGTTAATAAACAGAAAAGCAGTTATTGGGTCACCGACAACTCTCAACTGACCACTACACCCTCGTGGAGTAACTGCGAGGTGCACCATTTGGTCCGTCTACGGCAGCATTGGGCCATATTTCGTAGAGGTTGCTAGAAGAAGGATGCTGGTGACCCTTATCGTGACATGTTGGAGAATTTTTTTGTGACCGAATTGGAACAATTGGGTCTACCGAACATGCGGTTTCAACAAGGCATTGCCACATCGCACACACTTCGTGGTACGATGCGAGAACTTCTTTCCGGCAAATTGTGTCAAAAGTGGTGACATCGAATAGCTCATTTGACACCACATAAATGATAGGAGTGTTTTCGTAGCAACAAGTCTCTGCCTAATGTAAAACCAATTTTTGAACCAACTCAGTTCAAAAAATAAGATCATTACACTTAATTTGAAGCGCGTAAGTTCTTTTGCCGGGCGCCGTGGCGTAGTGGGTAGGTGCGTCGACTCCTACGCTCGAGGTCGTCGGTTCGAATCTCAAAGAAAACATCAAACATTTTTTTACGGCTCCACCTCTTTCGAGTCACTGACAATGCTCAAAGAGTATAACTGTCTAGGAAAAGCTTCTCAAAATCGCCGTTCGGAGTCGCCATTAAACAGTAGGTCCCCTCTACTCGTGAGAGAACAATAGCACACAAAACACGAGTGGTTGCTGAGAAGCTAGGCCCAGGTCCACCTCGAACTGTAACGCCGCCATTATTATTATTATTAAGTTCTTTTGCCGAGAGTGTGTGCTAAGGCGGTCGATGGATATCCCCTTATATGGACTAGAACAGTTTTAGACAGTTTAAGTCCGATATTCAACAAATAAATGCTGGTGTTCCTCAAGGTGATGTTTTGTGTCCCATACTCTTTAAGAATTTTGTAAAGAGTCTTTTCTCTGCTACTTCTTACCCGATATCAGTTTTTGACCTCAACAACAAGCCAGTTTTGTGCACGTTTCTAAAACGATCACAGATGTCATTTACCAGAGCTGACATCACCGCTCGAACTGATTCCGTCGAAATTGCCATTCATCACCGCTTCTTATCGACTCAGTCTCTGCCAGAAGCTGCCTTAGGCCACAAAAATTTGTGGGAATAAGTCACTGTGCCGTCTCGCCCATTGAATCATCCCCCAAACATGGGTCGTAAAACTTATCGTTCGACTAAGAAGTGGTTGTTCGAATTTTTCTTAGCGCCCATACCCACATCGGAATGCCTGAACAATTCAGCTCGTGTACGATGGTAACAAATTCCGATTACACGTCAATTGCATCACAACCAAAGCCCACTCAATGGACAAAGCCACTCCGTGCCGATAAACTGTGGGTTTCTTTTCTATTTATACCGCCCTTATCAGCTGACGGACTGCTTCCATGGAACCGCACCAGACCACCGTCTTACGTCGATAGCACGAAGCACGAAGTCCCACTGACCCTTATCGCTTAATTGAATTTATTTTTCGTTTCATGTGGCCTGGGCTTCGAAGAAATCAATCAATAGCAGGCGCGGAAACTCCCATTCACTCCGAGTCCCCTTCATCTGGCCTTTTATCGGGTCGAAAAACTATAATTTTTAATTATTCTTCGAACCCTTACAGCGTGCGCCGATGCGGTTGACTCCAATAGATACGCAACGCACTGCTGCGGGGCCTGGTGGACCCCAATAGATACGCACTATCGCACTCGTCTCACGCCAGAGTCAAAGTCAACTGGGTCACAAGGGGAAAAAGTACTGATTCGTCGAGCGGGTGCGGATTTTAATGGCTTTTCGTTGTCGCCCCCATTGGAATCCTATTCATTTCCATTGTGTGTCCTTATCCGGCCTCGAACAACAACAAGAACGGCAGCAGCAGCAGCAAGTCCTCTAGCCCAGCATTGAATTGCAAATGAACCGCGCGTTCGACTTCGAATCGAAGTTGTTGCTCTCGTTTGAAAACAAAACACAGCAACAACAAATTTAATTTATTGACATCGTTAACAGACTGTCGAGAAACCATCCCGAGATTAGACGACTCTCCCAGGGATAGGGCAACGAGGGGTGTCCCCCCCCTTCCCGGGCGACACACGAATGCGGCTTCTGGCGTATTTTGGGAAGACGAAGGGCCTGTGGCACTGTCGCACCACCTGGAACAACGATTCGGGGACTGAGAGCTCTCTAATCTTCGGCTCTTGTTCTTGCCGTCGTTCTATTTTCGTGGATTTACATATAAATGGAGACCCGATGAGGGGCCCCGGGGGTAATAAAGTTGAAACTTTTGACGCGACTTGATTGGGATTTATGCCCGTGAATTAAGTTGTAAACACGTCAACTTATGGAAAGCGGCATAATCTACTCGAGAGGACGCGGGATAGACGCTAGATTTAATGGGAAGCTTATGGGGTCAGTGGATGAGGACAGTCAAGTGGGCGGGAGTCGTAACTAAGGCTCTTACTTTTAATTCATCGCCAATACTCGGGCGCGAGCATTGACGGACTTTGTATGGGTTTTGTGCTTCTGGCTTTTAGTCAGTTTATGCGTCGAATGCTTTTAATGGCTAATCCCGTGCGAGGTGAAGTGAAAAGCTGCTGACATTGAATTTCATGAGATGGATCCCTCCCTTTTTCGAAGTCACCGCTTAGCTTTATGGCGCGGCAGATGAAATGAGGAAGTCCAAAACTGGCTGGGGGAATAACTTGGGTTGTTTATTGCCTTTTGACCGATTTTGCTGCAGACCTTCTTGAGGATGAGTCCGCCTTAGAGGCGAAAAGTGTAAGTTATTTCCAGTGAAAGCATCTAAAGAGGACTTATCGACATCCATCGATGGGTTTAAGCTACGATTTTATTTCTTTTGTTGATGAGCGACTTGGATTGAGCTTCGTCGGTGGGAATCGGAGGAATACATTGAATTTTGGACAACGGTGAGGATATACAAGCATACCAAGGTTCGCATAGAGTGGTGAAATTGAAATCTAAGATGGAGGGCTACTGGGTATGACTGGACGTCGCAGTTGGTTCAGTGCCTGCCCCAAGTTAGAGGGGTCCCAGGTTCGAATCCCAGTGAAATCGAATCTGGTCCAATCACCATTTGTCGTTGGGATCAAATTAACGGCACTGGAGTAGGTTGCTACTTGGCAGTACAATGGACCAGTTTTGAGTCTGAGTGCTCCAGTGTAGTGTTTCAAAAATCCTCCGAAAAAAAAAGTACTTGCTAACTTATTCCAGTGGCTCACGTCAAGTTGGTGAGACTTAGCCTCTGCTACGTTACCCCTGATGTAAACTGCTGGCTGGGTTTCTTTCATACATAAGCCTTATGCCCTGGTTCTGGCCACTTTAGGGTTATATATACTCGCTCTGGACATTTAAGACATCTGATCCTCTTCAAAACTAAGAAAGACTTTGGCGCCTCTTGCGGTGTGATCTGCTCCTCCATTGCCCCTGAAAAGACCTAGCTCCTAAAACATGGTCGCCACTGTAGTGAAGCGACTTAGAAACACAGACTCGCACAACCTGCTGCTTGTCCATCGGACAAATGAACCATGAGTCATTTCGCAATCAAAAGCATCTGCAAAACCACCAAAAAACATCCAGCTCCAAACGATGTTAGCATTCGTTTGAATTGTTCATTTAACGGTTCACTCCCATTGCCCGGAGACACCAAACCACTTGCCCATCACCACGGTGCGGTTTTTTTTGGGGGGTTCTCTCGCGTCCGCTAAAATCTGCGCGATCAAACTCATCACCACTTTGCCGTGTGCCCCAAAAAAAACCAGCGAAGAAGGGGAGATGAACAAAATATAAAATTGTTACGAGAAAGGCCAGGCCATAATTGAATGACCTGTCTTTAAGTGTGACGACCTCTCCTCTGCCTAGCGTGAGGTTGGCAATTTAATCCCCTCCCCTTGCGCTTCGTGACGCTGGGCCGAGCGTAAAGATCGAATAATTCTCACTTGCAAGACACAAGACATAAGGCACAACACAAATCGTGCCGATGAGTGTGCATTGTCTTGCAGATGCTCGTACATCACCGGCGCGCATCCACATCCGCAGTTGAACCTCCGCTCGCGCAGAGGTGCGAGCCGATGTTTCGATGTTCTGCTGGCATGGGAGGGGGACGCGCACAGAACATTGTGTTCGCACAATGTTTGATGATTCGCTGGCCTTACCTCTTTCCGTTCAGAACACGCTGCCCCTGATTAAGATCTTCTTCGCTCGTTTTGTTCTGACGGGTCTCACAATGACTCTATTATAGATAGCAGCTAACAAGCGGCCGGTGCGGCACAAAGAACTCTTGGGTTTGACCTAAATTTGGGAAATTCTTTGATTGATAGCTCGAGATGGATGGAATTTCACGGACGGTGCGGCCGGGGGATGGTTTTGTTTGGCTCACGGTCGTATTGACAACACTGACGAATGCTGTTGGGCTGCCTTCGGAGGAATTCTGAAAGAATTCAAGAGCCGATTGATCGTGTTGGGGGAACAAAAGGAAGAGTGAACGCCATTGTGCAGCGGCAAGGCGGGCTTTGTTGCGACTGGACTTCTGAGCATGTCTGACTTTCCCTTTTGTCAAAAAAAAAAGTGTTTGGTTTTCGTTTGGACTCGAAGTCGGTCAGTGGGCCGGGATGTGCTGGTCATTGGCATGGAGATCGATCGGAGTTGAACATTGTGATGGGGATTATATTTGGACAGTTGTTAGACCATTGTTTGCTTTGAGATCCAACATTTTGTACGGTGATTGAACACGAACTACGTGTCGGGTGCAGTAGCCGCGTACATTTTCAATCAATCTTCGACTCTAATCCTGTGGGACAACGACTTCTGTTACGTCGACGATCAAGGTGGCACTCAGGTGGAGAGGGACGTCAGCTAACTTGGTGCGTGCAGCCAGAGACAGCTAGCGAAGAGGCTCGGGTCCAACCCGGACTGTAGCGCCACAAAAAGGAAACACTACTGTAGCACTCCGACTCAAAACTGGTCCAATGTACTGCCAGGTTTGCAACCTACTCCAGTGCCGTTAATTTGATCCCAACGGCAAATGGTGACTGGACCAGACTCGATTTCACTTGGATTTGAACCTGGGACCCCATTAACTTTGGGCAGGAACTTAACCAACGGCGCCATCCAGTCGACATCAGTACCGAGACCAAGCTAAAAATTAGTCTTGCCAATCGCTGGTTGTTTCTTTGAATTCAAGAGCGGAGCCCTTGAGGTACAGGGCCGCCTAAAACTGTAGCGCTACTTTAACAAGAAAAAAGGGAGTTTGAGGATATAATGAGCTTTCAATCCCTAACACGCTTAAGGGATCGTCTCTGCTTCCTCTGATCACTTAATTGGAGCGGAAGTCCTATCATCCCCGAACCAAAGGTCTGCCAAATTGAAGACTTTCCCAACTCAAGTGTAATTTCCAATTTCAGCGCCGAAAAGACAGTCTCCTTTATCCACTCTCCAAGTCCAGAGTGCACTTTGTACCATCATCTGTCGCCGTTTCCCACGGTATCTTCCGACCTGCCCCATCGCATCCTCGTCAAGACCGCTTCAAACATCCTGAAACCTCTAATTAAATAGCACACACGCCTCACTGCTTGCGTTAAGCGATCCGACACAAGATCCGCCCCAGACATTCCACTCACACTCGAACTCTCTCCCCTCGGCATCTGTTTCCCCAGATTTCGAGTTTCTAATGCCTCACCATCTCGCCGCAGATACTCTCATGCGACAGATACTCTAAAATACAGTAATTATCTCCGAATAAATGTGCGGCCTGGTGAGAGTTTCTAACTGTACGAGCAGATACAGAGATGATATCCCCTCGGACGCACACACACGCACAAACACAGAAAAATCAAAATCAACGAATTAACGATTCCAAAGGCGGTGAGGTGAAACAGAAAGATAAGCCACATTCTCGAAGGGCGTACATCAGAAACAGAAACAACGGGAATAGATACAATTTATGACATCTTCAGATCTTCTCCTCTCCGACAGGAGATTTGCATTTAGATGTACAAAGGTGCATTTCAGATTCTTCACGGTTTAATGGGATTTCCCCCCACCGTCGCCGCCGCCGATGGACAAAATGAATCTTTTCGATACGTTCTCATCGGCCAACTAGTTTCGATTCGATTTCCCATTCGAGTTCGTTGACATTGCTGCGCGAGCGTGTAATCCGGAGAGCCGACCGACCAAACGGCGTATCAAACGAACAAACTGTAACAAATGTCATTCGAACTTCCAAAGTCGAAGTCGCGAGCGTCAATGCCGCGAGATTTTAAATGAGGAAGCGTACAAGTGTTGACCTAGATTCTGGGCATTTCTTTTTTGATTTTTCATTCTTCGCTCTTCACTCGTTTGTTGGCTGTTTGTTTGGATTTAAGTTCAAAGAACAGTTCTTATCGCGTCCACGAACATCTTGTGTTGTTGCGGTGCGCACGAACGCACTCTCTGATTGACAGACAAGAACAAGGAAGCCAACCAGACAGTCAGACAATCAGACAGTCAGCCAGCCGACTGGCTGCAGAATAGAAAGACGCTCGGTGAGCTGGGAATTTATTGTTTGTTTTGATAGAATTTCAATAAACAGCTGTCGTTCCTCGAATAGACGTTGTTTACATGTCTTCTCTTCAGTCAGTGTCAGGGAGTACACTGGGCTAGACAAAAACTGAGATTCCATCGAATTTTAATTCGCCAGCATTGTGCCACCGCATGTGGGTATGCATGTGGAGGACTGGTTTCTGGGCGGATGCGTCAAGAATGCCTATAAAACGGCCTAGACGGAGTGAACTTTGTCAGAGAATGAGATTCAATTGGGCATGTGGAGGAATTTTAAAATGCGAACGGGGGTCTTTTGGAAACCTGCGACTGGATGTTGCTGACCGGATGGTGACAAAGAAATTTGGATGTCACTGTAAACTGTGAAGACCTCCAACAGAGCTCAAAGAAGGATACGTGATGGAAAGAGTGACATAAATACGGGAATTCAAAGACTAAAGAGTTTACAAAATAACTTCGACACAATGGAATGGAGCTCCGTTGTACGAGTAGGCATCTGCGGATGCGATCATCCTGGAGATTTTTAGTACATGCACAGGAAATCAGCGTTGGGAAAAGATCAAAGTGACTTCACACAACCAAAATATGTCAGCACTCAAGCTTTAAGCTATATTGTGCTGCCAGGAGCCGTTTGTGACATTCCCATGACCACTTGACAAACCCAGGAGGAGTTGGTTGGACCAATTCCAAAAACTCATCTGGTTCCGCTTGGGCACAGCTCCTGATGCGTTAGACTCGTTGTCGGAGAATCGAGTGGCCTGGAGATCTCCCGTGCATGCATTGCCCCCACGACCTTTTTAGTGCATGCGGGCCACAAAGAATGATGATGACGATGATGTCAAATACAAAATATTGTGCCGGATGGGGGAAATCGTCGAATTTCTGTCGTACGCTCTTTTAAAATCAAATGCTTTTTTTCGCACTGAAGCTGTTTAGTTGGGATCGGTAAGGATTGGTACAGGGTGCAAGTCGATTTTGTTTGGCCGCCATATCGATGTGGATAACATTTCCCATTCGGCATTTCCCATTCGGTAGAAAATGGTCGATAACAATTTACTGTGAAGCAGCCCTAAACGACGAACATGGTCGCCGAACTTGTTCGTGCTCGCCGCTTTTTCGTCGTGTATGGGTTGGTTCGCGAACCCCTCGCGAAAAATTTAGATTTTGTCGTGTTCGTTGGCTTTGATGTTCGCCGTGTAGCGCCATGTTCGCGAGCAAACCTCATTTTTGTTGTGAACGTCGCCGAGTGCATATCGCGTGTTAAGCACAATGTCAGTCAGCCATGATTTTATCGAGGAATTCACCACTTGTGGACGCCGTGGCGTAGTGGGTTTGTGCGTCGTCTCCTACGCTCGATGTTCTCGGTTAGATTCCCGAAAAAACACCAAAACATTTTTTTCACGGCTCCACCTCTTTCGGGTCACTGACAATGCTCAAAGAGTATAAAGAGTATAAGCGCCGCCATTATTATTAATATCACCACTTGCGCTTCCCTATCACACATGTTGACGGTTTGAAGAAACAACACGAAATGAATGTTCGCTAAATGTGTTCGCCGTGTAGGGGATAACGCAAACGAGCAAGTTCGGCGAGCATGTTCGTCGTTTAGGGCTACCTTAAACCAAGGCCTCAACCAACAAACCTCTGCAGCTAGTACATCTAAGACGCGGACGTCTTCTCCTGCGTTGTCCCAATGGGTCGGATTCAAAGACTCGTCGGGCCGGAGCTGTTTTGTCCATACGCTCCATATGGCCTAGCCATCTTAAGCCTGTTATCCATAGACGCTTGACTAGGCTTATGTCGCCGTACAACCAGTATAATTCGTTGTTGAATCTTCTCCTCAAGATCACCCATCAACGCAATTAGGACCAAAAATCGCACGCAGAACTTTTCTCTCGAACAGACCGAGAGCTTTTTCATCCGCTTTTAATAACTACGTCTACTATAAAGTCAACTTGGTCTGTCGAGAGATGGCTCTCTTACTCAGTTGCCTCTTGAGCCCAAAGAAACAGCTATTGGCAAGTAGCCCTAACCGCCTAGACACTTATAATTCCTCAGATTTCACCGAATCTCTGACTTAAGCCCCTTCTACCACCTCGACGTCATGGCTACTGAAGCTTCAAAGGATCTCGGCTCATAAAACTTGTCCCTCTGAGGGCTGAACAACGACAATTGCAGATCGTTTAAAGCGTGTTAACACTCGTAGACTTTCTGAATTCCCTAAATGTTCTCCATCATCTAACTGTGTCCTCACCAAAAGCACATTTGATAGAGGCCATGTCGATTAGAATAAACCGCCGAAACATCAAATTCGTGCCTAGACTAGATTAAGACATCAAACCGTTGCATCTGTTCGCACAAGTTTCCATCGAATCCGGTTTCACGCCGCTATAAAGTCGAAGATTTATACGTCTCTTAAGCAATTCTGAAAGGCTAACACATCGAATTCTATTCAGTCGGCTTCTGCGTGGCGCGACAAGTGAATGTGTTTCGCAAGCCCAATGCTCGGCTGAAGCGATTCCACACAATTGAGCGTGAAGGCTTGAATAAATTTGCGGAAAAAAATCATCGCGACTGGCGATTTAGAACTTCCGATCCAAGGTCGGTTCTGAAGTTCGCATACTAAGCACACTAGTTTCTAGGCAAGGATACGGGTTGACTGTGCCGATCCAAGAATAGATTTGTCCATCGACGGTTAAGTAACTTAGAGAGAGGCTAACTTTAGTGCTGATTTCGTATGCAAGGAAGATCGTGTCGATACTACAAGCGATCCCGAGTTTCTCGGGGAGAATTTTGGTCAAAGAAGCGTGGAATCTGCATACCAAATTGTAGCAGTTTCAGTTATGCTTCAATAAAAGTCACACGTGCTGTAACGATTCGAACGTTCGATAAGACCGGGGATGGACTTTATCGGCTATGGTGGATTTCATTCTGGGCTAGTGATGGCGCTGCCAAACCGATTATGCAAATTAGACGCGGGAGGCTGTCTTGATGACAAGACAGGTTCTTTGGAGAGCAGGTTTTCGAGATCTGTGTTTCTGTTTCAGATCGGCAACGTGACGCTTCCCCAAGCGAAAGTGACAGTGATGATGAATCGTTGTTTTTTCAGTGATTGTCCGTTAGGGGAGTGGTATGGGAACAGTAGTCGATTGCCTGAAAGTTGCCAAAGATGGGTCCGATAAGCGGCATAGTTCCATAAGCTTTCGGGTCTGATACAGTCTTGACTCAACCTTGCAAGGCTTAGTCATCAATCAAAAATAATGTTAAAGTGATTTATTTTCTTGGAAGCTATAGGAAGGAAGGTGTCTCTTCCTGTAGAGTGTGCGAATCTATTGAGGTGCAAAAGTCTGAGGTGGACTTGTGTCTAGCTTCTGCAGAAACCAGTCGTGTTGTTCTCTCACGAGTGGAGGGGACGTACAGTTTAATGCCGACTCCGAGCGGCAAGATTGAGCAGCCTTTTCTAGACAGTCATACTCAGCATTGCCAGCGACCCGAAAGAGGTGACACCGTGAATTATGAAAATCGTGAATTTAGAGATTCTAGTTGAGAGCTGAATCTAGACTTTTCTAGACGGTAAAGTCGACGCACTTATTCACAACGCCACAACGGCCTTCCTGCACAATTAACTTTCTTGTGAGATGATCCCAGAAGAAACAGAGAGGCTCTAAATCTTCACAAGACTGACCTCAGAATACTATGTGGTGCACTTACTGGCCACTTCCTATGCAACTATCACCTACACAAAATGGGGCACAGCAGCGCAGAAAACTGTAGACACTGTGGAGAATCAAAGGAGACCATGGAACACCT
Source organism: Myathropa florea (assembly GCA_930367185.1). Classification (NCBI taxonomy): domain Eukaryota; kingdom Metazoa; phylum Arthropoda; class Insecta; order Diptera; family Syrphidae; genus Myathropa; species Myathropa florea. The sequence goes on from OV884005.1 coordinate 14,581,503, forward strand.
ATTAGTCGAGTGTCCAAATCTGACACCAAGCAGATGTAAAATATGCAGCAGATTCACACTAACAGGAACAGTCTACCAGGACATTCCATCCAAAAAAATCATAAAATTTCTCAAGGTAGCTCTGAAGTCATAGAGAAACAAAAGGGGGCTCAATAGATCTATCGTGGTCGCAGTGCTGTGTGACTATACAGTCACTCCCCATTCTCTTCAATTCAATTCAACTTCCTTGTTGAGAGACAATTTATATTTCAACTCGATGATCAAGAACACATGGAATTTTAAAAGTGCTCCAACATAGGGTTACAATTTTATGATCCTTGACATAAATAAAGAGTCATTCGTTAAGCGCATCCTACATTTAAACTGAAATAAAACAATGTGCGTGCGAGATATCATCGAAACTACTTGTATTCGTTTGAAAGGCCTATCGATGCCATTATGTCTGGATTCATTCTGATGTCCGCCGTGGCTTCTTTGGGTGGTGCGCATCCGGAATGTCCAATTTTCCATGACTCTGGCGCATAAATCAGCCTAAATTTGACCGATGGCATGGATTATGTTGGCTTTGAGGGCGGCTGTGGTTTGCGGCTTATTCGCATAGACCTGCGACTTCACTAAACCCTACAAGAAAAAGTCGAATGGGGTAAAATCGCACGATCTCGGTGGTCAGTTCACATCACTTCCACGTGGGATGACCATACTCTCAAATCGCTCGTGCAGTATTTCCAAAAGGGCTTAGGAGGAGTAGTTCTAGCAAACAATCCCGTATCTGAGTAATTTTTAAGGGCTTCAGACTGCGCGGGCTAAAACTAACAAGTGGTCACGTTTTTCCCTGTCGACTGTCGACAGATAAATTGCAGAATTATGGAAAGTTCGACAGTTATTTCGTATAGGTCTACGAACGCGAAGCCCATTGAGCAAATTTTGATCAGAAACTGAGTTGGGACACTCCTGTACGTACGAGTGCGTATGAAGCATATGATTCAGCTGGAGGTTACAATTGCAATGTAAGACGAGATCAAATGTTTCTTGACAAAAGACTTGAATTTTTCATTCAAAATTAAGATCCCACACAGACATTTGAGAAAGAGCATACAAATGTTCAGATTTCTTCAGATTGCCACATTTCGGTCTTTTTAAAAGAAATAATTTATAAACGGGTGATTCTGTCGGAGGTTACAATGAAAATGTGCTCAAGTTTTCCATTTTTAAGTCAAACTGTTGAACTTTTTGCTTTAATATGAACCTATAGTATTGACATTTGATTAACGGAACAATTTTTGTTAGCTGCCTCAATTCAGTGGCGGTCAAGTTTCTGACCTTTTCAATCAAATTTTGAATGAACGAGTGATTCATTTGGATGTTACAGTCTAAATATTTAAGGAGACTGGCCATTCATTAAGCGCTTCCTATCCTTAAATTTAAATGAAAGAAAGTGTGTCTAAGATTTAATTGAAATTTTTTATTCGTTGAAAAGGCCTATAAAAGCCATTTTGTATGGAATATAAAATCTATCAAATGTCCGTCGCTGCTTCTCTGAGTGGCGCGCATCCGAAATGTCCTATTTTCCATGACTTTGGCGCATAAATCAGGCTGAATTTGCCGATGGCATTGTTTTGTGGTTTGCTGTGGTTTGCAGCTTATTCGCATAGACCTGCAATTTCAGAAAACTCCACAAAAAAAAGTCTAACGGTGTCAAATCGGACGATCTCGGTGGCCACTTCACATCACCTCCACGTGAGATGACCGTGCTCTCGAATCGTTCGCGCAGAATTTCGAAAGTTGCGTGTGGCATTTAGCGCCGTCGTGTTGAAATCATATGTCGTTGATGTCAATATCATCCAATTCATGCCAAGAAAAGTTGGTAATCATCGACCTACGAGTAAAGCCCTCGCCGTTGACGGTGAATGGCCTGGTCAACGTCGTTCTCAAAAAAGTATGGACTGACCCAAAATCCACACCAAACAGTGATTTTTTCGGAATGCATTGGACGCTCTTGGATCTAATGTGGATTGGTGACGTTTTCAAATTCGAGAATTTTGTTCTTTGACAACCCATTCATCCAGAAATGGGTCTCATTGCTGAAGATGATTTTTCGATGAAAATTTGGGTCAGTTTCTAATTGTTCCAAAATCCATTCAGCTAACGCACGTCGTTTACCTTCAGGTCTTGGGTCAGTTGAATTTTGTAAGCGTGCAGGCACAATTCACGACGCGACCCAAAACTCGCCAAGTTGTGGTCTGCGAAGCTGTCGGTTCATGTGAGCGACGCGAAATCGATCGCCTCGGATTCTCCTGCACACTCTCACGGACAGCGGCGATGTTTCCGGCAGATCTTAGGTTTTGTCGATGTAGGGTTGTTGGTTTATCGTTTACTGAACCAGTGGACTCAAATTTATGGTCCACTCGTATGACAATTATGGCGACGGGACATTGCCCGAACAGAACACCTATTCTGATAAAAAAAATGTTATCATTTGAACATATTATTGAACACTATGTCATAGGGATAGGAAACGACAGGTGCATTACATCGAGGCAATTCGACTCACTAGTCAAAAAGCTACTACTCCTGGCCATTCCGAAGGATCCAGCACTGTGCGAATAGTCCTCCCAGTATTATGTATGGTTATGGCGACCGTAAAATGGGCGAAGCGCGCGGAACTTTGCCCGAACAGAACACCCATTTTGATAAAACAATTTTATCAATTGCACGTGGTGTTGAACGGTATGTCCTTCCATGGAATTACCGACATCCAATTTGACAGATGTGGCTTTAACAATATGGCCGCTATCAACTGTCAAAGTTCGGAAGTCCCTATTGGCAGACCCTCAAAATAATCAATTTATTTGTTTAAAAATAAAAAAAAAATCAAGAAGTAAAAAATTGTTTATACAACTGGTAAAAAATGGGAAAAATAGTTTTTTTTCCTTTAGAACTGTAAATGCTATAGAATAGAGGTGTGACGGATATCGGGCCTATCCGGCTTCTTTTATACTATCGGGCCGGAGCCGAATTTGATATCCGACCGAATACCGGACAGTAGTTTTTTCAGTAAAAAACTATTTAATATTGGAAGCTTTCTAAAGCCAAATTATGGTGAATGAAAATTAGTTTTTCGGCATTCAGGGGTAATAAATAATTTATTATGTTTGTTTTCGTATACGATGCATGCTTCAGAAAAGAGTCTTTTACTGTATACACTGCTGCATGGAGATGCAAAATAAGTTTTGGCAAATTTAGGCGAAATTGAGTAGGTACTGTCTCCCATTTACTGACTACCAAGCCCAAGGGTCACTAGTCCGTTCAGAATAAACTGTTTTGAGATATAAGTCAAGCTCGTTGGCGGTATTTTTTTTTTAGCAGAAAACTCGATCTTTCTTCTCGTCCGCAACCTCTTCAAAAATGTCCCAAAAACTTAGCTGTGTAGAAAGTAAGAAAATCTTGTGGAGGAGAAGGAAAAAAACATGTTTAAGTTGGTTTGACTTGAACCGGTCTGATTTGAGTAACAGAGCGCCAAACTATTATACTTTTAATTTGGGCCGATATCCAGCCGCCGAATATTCGGCTACCCGGCCTAGCTGCAGGCCAAATATTCGGTATCTGGTATCCGGCCAAATCACTATTCGGTGCAACTCTATTATAGAACCGTTTATATTTTCGAGACCCTACTGTAATCACCAATTTTCTATGTAACCTCCAATTGTATCGTCCTACACACTGACCTTTTGCTTCACGGAAAACTTTTATCGTAACAAATACGCAGTTAGTCAGAAGCTATCCGCGTTGTGTCAACAACAATGTCTGTCCATGATTATTTTTGATTTCTTCTCAAAACGACTTCCATGTCGCTTTTAATGGACTCCATTCACAGCGAAATTGTTCATTCAGAAGCCAATAAAAATTTGATTGTCAGCCAAGAATGTGTCGTTCTTCTACCCTCCACCCTCCATTCAAGTGCCACCAGAATCTTCTTACGCCCAAGCCAGTCTAATCTGTTCAACACACTCTGGGTTAGAGATCTCTGCACTTCTTTAAGCAAATTCAAATGACTTCCAATTCCAAGGCAGTCTTTAACTCTCAAACATCTGAGCACCTGATCAAGCGGTTTTTATGCACCATGACAGGTGAATACGCAACTCCAACAGCGGCCTGCAGTGAAAGCTACTGTTCACCTCGCCTCCCAACGAAAGTATTCCTCACACTCGCACAAGCAAGTGACTTCTTCACAATCGGCTCACATGCAGGAAGCCATAATGAAATTTATTGCCTCATGTCTCTGAGAACTCGTACAACTCCGCGCTGAAAACACTTGACATTCCGCCAAGCCCACCGCCGCCGGCCCAACCTTCGGCTCGTAAAACGTGTAGCAAAATGCAGTTCAAATTAGCCTAATACCCCCGGCCGCGGCTAAGTCGAGAGGTGTTATAAAATGCCCCTCCGAGACGAAAATTTAAATACTCTCCTCGGCACTCTCGGCACTTAGGCTGTCAAGTGCATCTACTGGATATCTCATTCGCCGGCCCCGAGTACCATTCTCGTGCATCTCACAATTTTGTTCATCAAACAATTTTGAGAAAATATGTAAATTCCGTCGCTGGAAACGTCCACTTCTATCGACGAACTGTGATGCAACCACCAGCCGGAGCGACCACCGCCGCCGCCGCGCCATCCCTTCTCCGGCGCGATGTAAACGAAGTGCTTAGCTCTGCGCCGCGTTCGTCTGCTGGCAGCCGTCGCGTCGCAAGACAGAAAATAACTGGAATTGTAATGTATTGAAATTATTAAAGCATATTCGCGCATTAGTCCCCACCGGAGAGGGGCACGGTGGTGGTGTTTTGTTACTCAGCTGCACGAAAAGTATCTGAAAGCCTCCATCAGCCTTAATAACGAAAACACAACACAAACTATCTGCACCAAGTAAACACGGCTTAAAAGGCGAACAAGTTTTTCTAGTCGAAGACAGCCAGTCGCACAGCCTCTCAGCCTCCCAGTCTTCGTCGTTCGCCATCGCCATCGCCACTCACATTGAACGCTTTCGATCAGCGCCCAGCAGCGACGGCAGCGCGGAGGTTACGGTGGCAACGGCATCAGCAAAGGCAGCAATAGTCATGATCATGTTCGTCTCATTCTATTTCATTCAATTCAGTATGTGTTCAGCCGAACGTTCTCCGCCAGAGATACACTTTAGCGGACGATTGCAAATAAAAAGATACAGATACTCGTACTCGTACTCGTATACCCACCGAACGAGGGGGCGAATGCGTGACCATCTGAACGAACGAACGAACGGAAAACCTGACGAGCGCTGTTTTTACAGCGAAAACAGCAAACAAAAGCCGTCGTCATTAGACAGGCGAGAACGTATCTAGATACAGACGGGCGTGATGAAGGTTAACACCGAAACAGAAACAAACAGACACGCTGACCGAGGCAAACGAGATCTCAGCCAAAACTCACGCATGCATAAAGTTTTCCTTTATGCAACACACGTCCGCTGTATCGTCCCGTCCATATCCATAACAGTTTCTTCGCAAAAGTACGGGTATCTGGTTGCTTAAGTACTCGAACCACCCACACCTAACGGATGCCACAAATTAAATGAAGACTCGCAACTTGTGTCCGAACGGGTCTCTCTCTCTATTTTTGGAATCTCCGGTTCTCCGGTACTCTGGTACTCTGGCACCATCAATTTGTCAATTCCCAACCGGTGCGGCGGCGGTGCGATCTCTCCGCGTACTTACAACCCACTCGCGGGCGTTTAGGCGTTTAATGCGAGCAGACAATTGAAGCTGCCGCCGTCGCTGTCGCCGCCACCGTGCCGATGACCACCATCTCCGAATCAATGAATGACCACCGTGTCGTCGGTCGTCTAGGCATCTTCTTTTCCCGCGACGATGATGCGCGCCCACGACTGATGGGCTCCGCTTTGACGGTGGAGGACCACCGTTGATGGACGTACTACTCGTCAGAGAGAAACGTCAAGTGAATGCGTCTGCTCCTCACACTAATTGTCGCTGTTAACCCATTTTTGGTATCACATTTCCCTCCGGATATAGGTTGGTAATCAATTCTCGATTCAGTTTGATGACGGCGGCGATGGCGACGTCTGTGTGGGATAAGTGTGCGTCGTCGTCGTTGTGGTCTTCCCCCTCCCTTCAGAAGCGCTTAATTTATTGCGTAGTCACGGATGAAAACTGTTTCATTTAATGGTGCGGAAATTTAGGGCATTGCGACAGTAGTTCTTCACGACTTCTTTTTCGACCGCAGCTTAATGAATTGATGTTGAATTTGGATTCCAATTATTTCGCAGGAAATTGGAGTAAGCAGGGGATTGTGAAAAGAAATTCTTTGGATGTCAGTTATTCGTGTGGAACTTCCAAATGTGAAATGGAGTTTGGAGCTCGACACTGTTAACCGACCCCAGCAGCCACATTCTCATCTGTGCGCACCGGCAGCGTACGACGACGGGGTCCATGACTGTTGTCCACTAGCATACCAGTTTTTTTTTTTGATAATCTTTTAAAGATGCTGATAGTCCGGGCTATCACGATTCGCAAACCCGAGTACTCGATTTCGGGAATACGCCTACGTACACCCTCCACACTTCAACCACTCTCCCCGCGGAATTGTCGTTAGGTATTACTTCGCGGGGCTGGTTAGCATGTCACACTATGTGCTCCATATTGTCCAATTCGGATTTCCTTACTCTTTCGAGCCTTCTTAGCTCGTTCTGGACGCTTTTTATAAAGGAGCAAATCTCCAGCCATTTATCAGTTGAATCTATCATACGGCTAACTAGGAGTTCGGGAGTTGGTAAATTTGTGCCTTCCTCTTGCTCTTGGAGAACTGTCATGATCGAATCTGTGAAGGTATTTCCGGTAACCTCCATGGCCCGACAAGAACTGCATGAGGTGGTAGTTGTAATTCCCGTGAGTTCTCTATGTCCAAGCTTCTATCGCGGGGATCAATTTATGGGTCCATCTGCCTTTGGTTGTGGTGTCCCATCTGGTTTGCCGCAGTGTCGTAGATGCTGCCCTTTCTTCCTTCTTCAGGCATCTTGCGCTAGTCTCTGCTCGATCTGCCGTTCGCCTTAGGTAGACCCTGTGCATCTCTTTGGCGAGAATGTCGATGGGGACCATACCCGCGATCACACAGGCTGCTTCGTCCGAAATTGTTCGGAAGCCGCTGATTGTTCTTATGGCGCAGAGCCTGTATGCTGACGAAAGCTTCTTTGCTGTCTCCTTTACCGAAAGAGCACCCGCCCAAACTGGCGCAGCATATAGAAGAGTCGAACTTACCATTCTGGAAAGCGAGATCCTTCTTGGGTATCCGGGTCCTCCGATATTCGGCAGCATACCGGAAAATGCTGTCTGCGTATTTGACGCTTTTCTGCTGCAGTATTCGACGTGCTTTTTAAAGTTAAGTCGGTTGTCGAGCATCACTCCTAGGTATTTCAGAGAATCGCTGAATCTAATTAACTGGGAGCCAACCCGGAAGTTTGCGTATTCCACAATCTTTCGCCTGGTTATTAAAACAACCTCTGTCTTGTGGTCAGATAGTTCAAGGTCGGAAGATTCCAGCCAATTTTTGATCCCGGCAATTACTTCTTTTCCACTTCGTGGATGTGCTTGACCACCGTCACGACCGCGATGTCGTCGGCAAAGCCGATTATTATATTATTGACTCCATGTGGCAGCGTCAGTCTCAGTACTGCGTTGTACATTAGGTTCCTGTGGGACGCATGCCGAGACGTCGTAGTTTTTAATACCATTGTCAGTCTGGTACCTAAGTTTTCTATTGGTGAAATAGCTGACGATTATCCTCCTCACGTACTGCGGTGTGCTCATCCTATTTAATGCTCTCATGATGCAGGACCAATTTGCCGAGTTAAAAGCGTTTTTGATGTCCAGCGTAACTACGGCGTAGTTTTTTTTTTTGTGCCGCCCCTCTATCTTGAACTCGCTATGGCTTCGCTTGCTGTATCCGATGCAGAACTTGCTGTATCCACCACCTCCTTGATGGCGTCGATGGTAGAGCGCGATTTCCTAAAGCCGTACTGATGATCGGACAGGACTCCTCGCTCCTCAGCCTCAACCTGCCACATATGATACTCTCCAGGATATTCCTCGTGGTGTCCAGCAGGTAAATCGGTCGGTACGCTGACGGTTCTCCGGGGGGCTAACATACCAGTCTCATGAACTTTTTGCACAAACTTGCGTACCGCAGTCACAATGGGTGCTTCACTTCGTCCAAAACTGATTAAAAAAAAAAAACGCACTGCTTGGGCTGCACAGCACTCACTTTGTAAATAAGTTTTCAATATTTCCCACAGTTATTCAAGCATAAAGTGACTCTTTTCGTTCCGCGGTGGTGTGATACTGACTTCCCGTTAAGATTTCGAACGGGAAACAGCTGTCAGTGTCAAAATAACCTATGATTTAAAAACAAACCACTAGATGGCCCACCCTATAGTTCTCAAGTCAACGCTTTGAAACCCAAACCAGTGAAGATCAGCTTTTCATTTTGAAGACCAGACAAACACGGTTTTTTTTCGGAGGATTTTTGAAGCACTACTGAAGCACTCAGACTCAAAACTGGTCCATTGTACTGCCAAGTAGCAACCTACTCCAGTGCCGTTAGTTTTATCCCAACAGCTAATGGTGACCGGACCAGATTCGATTTCACTGGGATTCGAACCTGGGACCCCTCTAACTTGGGGGAGGCACCTAACCAACTGCGCCATCTAGTCGTTTAGGCAAACACGGTGATCAGAGGTTCAGGGCTTCAAAATTGAACAGTTATCGTTAAAAAAGTGGCGGGCGCCGTGGCGTAGTGAGTAGGTGCGTCGACTCCTACGCTCGAGGTCTAAGGTTCGAATCTCGAGAAACAAGCATCTAGCATTTTTTCACGGCTCAATTTCTTTCGAGTCACTGACAATGCTCAAAGAGTATAAATGTCTAGAAAAAAAGCTTCTCAGTCTCGCCGTTCGGAGTAGGCATTAAACTGTAGGTCCCCTCCACTCGTGAGAGAACAATAGGACGCACAATACGAGTGGTTGCTGAGAAGCTGGGCCCAGGTCTACCTCGGACTGTAGCGCCGCCGTTATATCGTTAAAAAAGTAAAGCGCTTTCATTGCACAATTTGAGACGGCTTCCAACAACTAGGCGTTAGCAGCTATGAATGATAAGTTAATCGAGGAGAGGCCGTGCGCAATCTTATGTGAATTCCACCGGCTGGATGATGAAATCGCTGAATTCACAGCAAATCTCGTCACCGGTGGTCTACTGGACAAGCCTGTCTTGTGGGAACGGATGTCTACCGCGAGTTTGCCTCGCAACTATTTCAACTACGACCTTGCGCAATCTTTAGTGCGTCCTTTGTCACTTCCCACAAACGACGTCTTTTACGCCACTGATCAACCTACTCGTGTTGTAGCAAACAGTCTGACGACATGCCTTGTCTACAATTTAACCCTGTTCCTACAATTTACCCGTGTTCCTCGCCTGCTTGACATTCTGTCGAAACAACTGAGAGAATCAAGTGAAAGCTTCAAAAGACGATCACACTCAACGCACACACTTCCGCGGCGTTTGCGTGACAGGAGCCGAATGTGTCAACCAGATGCGTTCTCAATCTTGCTCATCAATTCGTACCGTCTTCAGCCACAGCTCATAGTCCCCCTCATTTGGCTCATTATCCATTAAGCCCTTTCTGCCGCCATCATCATCAAGTGGCTCTAGCTGCTTACACACGACTAATTCAATGTCACTTTCCTTTTCGCCGTCAATTACCGTCACAAATTGCAGAAAGTGAATCGTTCTTTTGTCGAAATTACCCCATCGCGGCGCTCGGCAAATGACTTCTTTCGCGTAAATTGCTACAAAGTGCGCGTTCTATCTCGGCGAGCATGCACCATCCCAAGCTTGGGCCTAACGAGCCTTGACTAAGTTAATTTTACAAATTCTTCGTGTCGCCCAATTCCCTGGCGCGGTCTGCGACTACTCGCCGGGGCCGAGGGAAGGCGGGTGGCGTGTGACCGTGCAACTGGGTATCGTGTAGAATTTACATAACCTGCGTGAAATTACCTCGAATCACGAATGGAAATACGAAAAACGAAAATGTTGCTGCAACATGTGGTGATCTTTCGAACTGGAAAGTGTGCGTTGTCAGCGCGCGAGGAGGTCAGCGGGTTTTCGCTTCGCCGCAGTATCGTGTGATAAAATTTCTTGCTTTTTTTCCTCTCTCTCAATTTTGCTTTTAATAAATAAATTTATTTATTTAAGTTTTGACAAGTTGAAGTGGCGAATAGAAATCGAATTTGAAACGCTGCTCCAGATTCTGACGCGTGCTAATGTTTGTTTTTGTTTTCTTTTTCGTTGCAGGTAAGCTGACTGGGCTGTTAATTGTGGAACTGGAACCTGGTTAAACGGGTATTTTAGACGAGGTTTGAGAGTAGAACTATTTACGAGACAGTTAGAGGTTTGGCCGTGTAACTTTAGGCCATAAGCATACACTGTCGCCCATTTGTAAAGTGGATTGGGGGCTGTAAAGGTGGACAAGTTTAACTTGCGACAGACTTAATAATAATAATAATAATGGCGGCGCTACAGTCCGAGGTGGACCTGAGCCTAGCTTCTCAGCCACCACTCGTGTTGTGCGTGCTACTGTTCTCTCACGAGTGGAGGGGACCTACAGCTTAATGCCGACTCCGAACGGCGAAAATTGAGAAGCTTTTTTCTAGACAGTTATACTCTTTGAGCATTGTCAGTGACTCGAAAGAGGTGGAGCCGTGAAAAAATGTTTGATGTTTTTTTCGAGATTCGAACTGACGACCTCGAGCGTAGGAGTCGACGCACCTACCCACTACGCCATGGCGCCCAGACTTAGACTTTCATTTAATTTTTTGCACATAATCATACCGCTGTGGCACTCTAATGAGATATTCAGTCACATCTTAGCATTTCAACATAATTCTCAATCGTACGTAATAAATACGGTATCCCATTGATGATCTAAAGGTAATTTGCGAATCTAAACGACTTATGTCTTCTTTTTCTCTGCACTCCGCAAAGAATAGATACGGGACGGGCGGATGGACCGCATGGATCTCTGGCCACGAAGGTTTGGAAGCCAACGGAAGCCCAGATTGGGAGCTGCAACTGTTTCCATTTTGGGCTAAGCCGTTGTGTGTGCGCGCTTCTGCTACGTTACGGAGGCAGTCAGAAGGACCAAACAGTATACTGGACTAATTCTTCCAGAGTTAGGGAGTTTAAACACTTCATCCCTCCAGACAGTCCCATGGAGGGACTGGACCAGAGCTATAACTGTCTTCATTATACGGCGGCGGTCCTGGGCACGCTGATTTCAGTCGTCTAGACGAAGCTGTCGTGCGTCCGCGATGACTTGGTCTTTAAACCGGAGGTTCAGTCTCACTCTCTTTCTCGAACCAGGAATATCGGATTCGAGGACCCTTTTAGCTGGAGCGTTGTTGTCCATGCGCTCGAAGTGGCCGAGCCAGTACAGTCGACGGATTTTTGCCTTCCGGACTACATCCACATCCTGGTACAGCTCATAGAGTTAATAGAGCTCATAGAGTTAGACCTTCTCCTTCATTCACCTTCCTCGCAGACAGGACCCTATATCCGATGCAGAACTTTTCTTTCGAAGGAACTAAGAATCAGCTCTGCCGTTCTGCTTATAGTCCAGCATTCGGCTCCACAAAGCAGGACTGGCAAAATAAGGCTTTTGTAGAGCATAATTTTTGTCTTTCGAGTTAGGAGTTTTGATCCAAGCTGTTTAGACAGACGGAAATAACAACGGTTGCCAAGGGCGATTCTGTGGCGGATTTCTACCAGGAAGTCGATTGTGGAGTTTACATTTATCCCGAGGCCGACAAACTCCTCCTCAAAATTGTAGCTGTCGATCGTGATGAACCAGAAAGTCACAAGACTCGAAGGAAGTGGAATCGTGAACATATTTTTTCGACAATCGAACCCAGACTTCGAGCGTAGGAGTCGACGCACTTACCAACTACGCCACGGCGTCCACTTCTGATAATAATAGTCCGCCGAAAATCGCCTTGACTTAAATGCCAAGCTAAACATCAGTTAGCACTTTTTGAAATCTTAGGTTAGCGTGAGCGTGGTGGCTGAGTCTTACATTGAACGGGGTTAGTCCACAGCGATACCACAAACAGAGTGTTGCAGTTGTTGTCATTGGTGCTTCTGCTTAGGTAAGATCACATGTTCTTGGTTTTATGTTGTCCACATTGCTAAGAGACTTAAATAAGTCCACATAGTGTCCCAAATTTTCTTGGCTTGTAACAGAGAAAGGGCTCCAAAGGTACGCTTACATCGGACTCATTGCGGATTAACTACAAGCATATGATCACACGAGAGAGTGATCCTTGATAGTTGACACCATCTCCATTAAATTCTGAGCAAAGACGTTATAAAACGAACAGATGGTCAAAAAGATCTTCTGGCAAAATTAAATTCATCTTAAATTTCGGTTAAAAATAGCTTACCCAAAGGGTCATTCATTAAGCTATTCCCATCTTTAGATTTAAATAAAGTAAATTGTTTGTGAGTTATTGTCGAAATTTTTTATTCTTTTAAAAGGTCTATCGATGCCATTATATATGGAATATAAAGTCGTTTAAATGTCCGTCGCGGCTTCTCTTGGTAGAGCGTTCCCGAAATATCAAATTTTCCACGACTTTGGCGTATATTCGTAAATCAGGCTGTATTTGACCGATGGCATGGGTTATGTTGGCTTTTAAAGACCACTGTGGTTTGTGGCTTATTCGCATAGACGTCCGACTTCAGAAAACCCCACAAGAAAAAGTGTAAAGGGCTCAAATCGCGCGATCTCCTTGGCGAGTTCACATCACCTCCACGTGAGATGACCATGGCCTCGAATTGTGTCATGAAATAAAGCCGTGTGAAATAAAGTCGACTTATTTCACTTTAGTAAAGTGTAATTAGACCAAAAATGGAAAACAAATCCCGGCTTTATTTCTCTCGGCAACCTGGCCGTCAAAAAATCTCAAAATGTTGGTCTATCTGGTGTCGGGGTGTGATCTTTTGCCGGGAAAACTTTGCATATGGCTCGGGTTTTCTCGGTAGAGTGTCCAGGATATTACTGTGGGCGCGGAACCTTGTAGTCAAGCACATGGACCTTTTTAGACTCTGCGCTATATGCTGTGGTGCGCTTTATGCTGTATATCTGCTCTTGGGGAATTCCTCTGTCCTACTGTAACCCAGAGGATGTTTGTAGGATTCTCTCACGAAACCATAATTTAATTGGTGGTTGCAATTTGAAAGTGAAAGTAAAACTGTCACTCATAAGCAAATACTTTAAAATTTAAGAAGAATGTCATGATCAGAAGGAAGCAAAACTTTATCTTTTGGACATCGCAGTCCACACTTGATGTAACATCTTTCGTAGGTAAGTAGGTTAAAGGGTGTCTTTGCGACTAGTGTCGCGGCTCACACAGACCAACAGTTTGGGTCCATTGTTCCCTGGGAATGGGATTTATATATCCCGTGAGACCTACATTCGCACTTTTGTTTCAATCTTCTGCCCCTTTTCCTAAAACCTTGACAGTGGGTTATAAGAACCAGTGGACATCGATAGCTGACTAAAATGTTGTCATGGGCTGGTATAACTTGGTGTGCGCAACTGCAGAAAGTTATCGAACGATCGTGCTAGCTGGAGAGGCTTGGTTGAGGCTTAGGTCAACCCTGAAATGGTACCCCACAAGAAGAAGAAAAAGGTATAACATCGTCTAATTCGGCTCCGCAACGACTGGAATTGCCATCCAAGCAGAGATGTATAATTATTCTTGCCAATTATTGATTACTTCGACTCAAGAGGCAGTTGAGTTGAGTCCTCCGTCGAGTTTACATAAGATTCTGATCACCTTATTCCGCACCATATGGTGCTGAAGCAAGGACCTTGTTAGCAGCAGATAAAGAAGCCCCCTGTCACTTTCGGATGAAAACCACGCGCTTGATTTTTTATCGCGTTTGCATTGACCACAAGTTGAGGAGAGAATTCAGTCACAAGATTTACGGGTTCCACTGCAGCATCGGACTGGTCTGCCGTTGGTGCTTTAGGTGGCTTGACCATAAAAAGCAATGGACTAGGAGAGCAGAAGTTGGAAGGGACCTCGAACAATTTTAAATGCTTCACTGGAGATAGCTGGTTGGAGAGGCATGTGGTTCAAATGCAAGCAGATTTTAGACAAACTACACGTATTCACAGAAGAATTCCAAAGGCAGCTGAATGCAGCTGATTGTTTTTTATGATCAAGCCACCTGAATGCAGCTGAATGTCCTTGGAATTCTTCTGTGAATACGTGTAGTTTGTCAATTTCAGGTTTCGAAACTGAGTCAGTCTAGTAGGAGATTACAATAATCGTCCATTTCTCAAAAACCACTGAATAGCTGCTTTTCAAGCATTTTCACGCACAGGGATCCAGTGTCTGCCTTCCGTTGACAGCTCTCGGACGCAGTTCGAAAGCACATCGAAGGACAAATTCGTTGAAGGCCTTATCCGTCACCATGTCTTACCGTTGTCATCACCTCTTCCAGAAGTCCCTGGCTCTACAAAGCTGAGAAAAATGCTTCGTTTTGCGTGGATGTTTACTGACTCTAAAATACATGCACATCCTGCTCTTGATCTTAATTCACGCTCCTGCAGACTTTCAGATAACAAAAGACCGCAACGGAACCAAAGTGTCAATGAACACAATGTCACATTTAATTCGCATCCACTTCCAATTGCCAAGTTCGCTGCGCTGCGAAATAATCGCCAGCTTCTCGTCGCTGCCTCCTTGACACAGCACAGCACGGTTGGCCACAACTTGTTCGAGCTGCACTTCTTCTCACTCATCGAGGACACTGCCGCCACTGGCTCATTATGCAAATCGTAAAAGTTCTTCCTCCCCACAGCCGTGCGCATGCGTTGCATCCACGAGGAACTCCGTCTCTCACGGAACTCAATTACAAGTTTTAATTGCAACCTGGAAGGCAATAAGCCCCCAAATTACCCATAAATCTTCCAAATTAACCCAGAGACAGGATCCGAAGGCATTAGCCGGTCGGCGGGGCGTGTCCGCCACCCGACCCCCTTCCGTGCCTTTGTCAATATTAACATTCCGCCATTAATAAGCGAATAATTCCCGGGCTGTAATAAAGACTCCTCATTAAAGTCTGCCGCGTGGAGGAATGACAGGAATGAGTTCTTCCCGAACTCGGACGACAGCGACAACGGCTGAGATGACGACTACGACCACGGCCACAGACACGGTTGGGTACGCTGACGACGCGACGGAGGAGGCGTAATGGGCACAAAAAGCGGGTCACGTGCTTTGCATTTGGGGTCCTCGCCGGAGTAGTGTCGATTGCCCACTTCGCGGCCGGCCAGGGTGCCGATGCAAATACACTGACCGTCTGTCTGCGGCGACGCAACGATCACTTGGGGGAGGGAGGACCCCAACTCGTGGAGACTTTTAATTCCGAATTTAGTACGCAACAAGAAATTTATTTATGTATTTATGAAGACGTTTTTATTGGCACGGTAAGTGAACGAGGAAAGGTGGAGAATGGACCTGGCTAAAGAATGATACTGGCAACAGCAACCGTTATTTGGACACCTTCACCTCCACCTCCACCGCTTCGGCATTAAAAAGGGACCCAGAGGCGGGGCGGCGGACGGCGGGCGACGCCGTACATTTAAATTAGCCTCTTTGCCGGTCCATTCATTATTACTTAACTGGATGTGGGGCTTGGTTCGGGTTTTGGTCTTGTTGCTCGGTGCTTGTTGTTTGTTGGCATCCACTTCGTCTTCCCGTTGGTGGGATTCGGTGTGCCCGAGTGAAATGATTGGCAGATTTATGGGATTTCGAAAGCTCCGGGCCAGAGATACCCTATTGACCGCTGTTTGCATATAAACAACGTCCCAGACGGTCGGGCGAGCTGGCCGTAACCTAATAGTGGACCGTGCCATATTTCTCTCCCTCAGTTTGCCTGCTTCTTTGTTTTGCTTGGTTTCTTTTTCTCATTTTTTTGTCGCTGTCGCACGAAGCGAATTGCTGGCAAGGAAAGGTTGCGATTGTTCATGCAGTCAGGGGGTCAAATGAAAGAGTTATTTTCGCCGCCCCTGGGCACTGCGACTGATAAGTCGGATGGCGAAGAATGCAAATTGTTATGTAGGATGTTGTTGGTGGATCCGACTCGCAAACGGCTGGGGACGTGAGACATTATGATTTGGGGACACTCAATTGTGTCCACTTGAGTTATTACCTAGACTTGGGTTCGTGCTGATGCAAAGATTGAGCATAATGACACCCTGTGTTGTTGCTAGTTGAGCGGGCACATCGTGGGATGGACGGTCTCAGGCATGTGCCTTCTTCAGGCAGCCGCCATGGGAATTCGCTTCGCGATCCTTGTCAGTGGATGGAGTGTTCTGCAAGGAACAAGTTGCACGGAGAGGGATCTATTGCGGGTCAGAGGCAAACAGTCGACAGTATTTCTTTGGAAAAATGGATAGTTCGTGGAAGGCGGCGTACACTTTCAAAAGAGGAGCATCAGAACAGGCATTCATTCATTCAACTTAAGGTCTGTCGAACTGTCACTTCTTCAACTCCTCGGTCGCAAAGATCTGGACCCCAGCCCTTGCTTTTTCCCGATTGAGAGGAAACATCAGACCGAGTGGCATTGAGTTTCTTCAAACATTCTTCTTTCTCCGAATCGATCTTAAAACTTCGTGTTTGCCGTATGACTGCTTAAGAAACATCTCATTTCTTGCCTTGGCTTGCGTCTGAAGCCCCAAGAGATTATAAGGGCTCTTTCAATAGGGACTTCCGAACTTTGGCATTTGATAGCGGCCATATTGCTATTATTATTAATGGCGTCGAAAGACCCTTTAAACGAATGAAAAATGTCGATGATCTCTAACACACACTTTGTGCTATTTGAAATTAAAGATAAGAAGCGCTTAATGAAATATCCTTAATGTAGCAGTCACATACCAAACCTCCTTTCCCAATAGTTTAAACACGACGCCTCTCGTTTTGAGTCACAAGTCACCTTTTTGAAGATGTAAGCCGTCCTTTCTTAGGATCTGAGCCTCTCACCCATAAACCTAACTAGTTGGCTTAGTGAGGAGTCGTTAGTAGGTTTTTATGGATAAATATGTGTAGGGTACTAGCCGAAAGACCTAACACGCCACAATGGGAGGACGGTTCACGCTAAGGTGACTATTTTCTATCCTTCGACTCTAACAAGAACACGACTCGCCTCGTAAAATCACTCGCCTCCTTTTTAAAATGCTTTCAAGTCTCATGACTCGAGGTGTGATCAGTGATCTTGGACTTGGGGGTCTTAAAATCGCTCTCTAATAGAAAACCCTGTTCAACAACTTATCCCCAAGTTATGGGCGCCTAAACTAAAAAAAACACCAACAACCTGAAGTGTGTGCTCTAGTCTCTAGCCTCCAATCGCTAGTACATCAAAACAAGATACTGGCGCATAAAATGCTGCGTCAATTTTATACAGATTCAGATTATTTCTTTGTCACTGACTCCAAAGACAAAGAGAACGTTTATTTAACGCCACCCAACACTTCGCCCGCATCAGACCAGTCGAACAGCAACCTGTCGACAAATTGTCTAGCATTTTCTTGGAAACCAACTCGATTCATAGAAAGTCGTTCAACTTTTCACAAAACGTCGCGTCACTCCTGTTTCGCAGCATTCTGTCCGGTGCACCGAGCCGTCTCATGAATCAGGAAAGCTCGTAAATTCCGCTTTTAATTGATTTTGCTTTTCATAACCCAATCACTTTGCATCCGAACAGTTTCTCCTCAAAACTTCGCTCGCTGGCCGTCGCTCGGCGTATCTCTGGATTCTTCCGATCGTCCGATCAATTCGAGAAAAAAAAACCTAACAACATCCAACGCCCCTCTCCCCCTTGTTTCACATTCGATGCAATGTATGCGCATAAATTACCCGAGATTTCTAGATCCCCGAAAGATAGTAACTCTCGCGAGCGACAACCCGAGCTACAAATTACCATAATTCGATTCTTAATCGTTTGGAAATTTAAATCACCGTCACCGGATTAGATGCGCGATCGCGATACACGTGCAGCGAGTGAATGAAAGGAAGGCGCTCGTCGTCGGTGTTGGCGTGTTGGGGGAAACGCCTGCAGTTGGGACTAATCTGTGTGCATCACCATAAACACAGATCTGCCTTTTTTCCTCCTCTCTCTCTCTCTTCTTGAACTATCGCATCTGCGGCGTGGACGCTGAGATACTTTTTGTTTTGCTTATTCCATATGCGATACGAGTGCGGGACGCCGAAGTGATCAACTTTCTCTTTCCGGTGAGTGATCTGTGAGATGAGTGCAGCGCGCGGTAGCTGTCAGAAAATGTCAAAATATCAGCCGATGAATGGGAGAAGTTGGGCGTTTGGACTCTGCTGGTGCTGTGATTCTGGTGGGGAACAGATGCCGATCGTGCCGAGTGTGATCGATAAGAAATCTCGAGCTACACCTTAACAAAGGGAGTGTAAAGCGCGCCAACAATGATGCTTGTCTCTGAGCATCGGAGTGGCATCTTATGAGTTTCTAAACTCGAGTCAACTTTCCAGTTTCGGGAGCAATGACTTGCTGTGAGACGATTTGTCTTGTTTGACATGGAAATGTTGAATCGCTAAACAGAGGATTTTGGTGACACTTATTCTTCATGCCATTTCGACGTTGGTCAGGAGTCGTTGGAGGAGACGACCTAATCGCGAGCTGGTATAGTCCAGAGGGTAAAATTGACTCGACAAAATCGAGCTCATGAGCGCCAATCTTAGGACCGAGCTTCTTCTTTCGAGAAGGAGAGTAGAACTCAACCTCTTGTGTAAGGATCAAGTGATGGTTGATGCAAGACAACTCAGTCTTGACGACGGGATGCAGCGGTTGCGTCCAAGGATATGGCAATCTTCCAAAGATACTAATAGCCCGGGCTATCAGCATGCACGATTCGCAAACCCAAGTACTCGATTTCGGGAATACGCCTACGTACTAACCCACACCCTGCACTCTTCTACCACTCTCCCCGCGGAGGTGCCTTTAGGTATTACTTCGCAGGGCTGGTTAGCGATTTACGCTATATTCTGAACAGTGGCCTCTCGAGAATTTCTTTCTGCTTCGGCCCGCAGTAGTTTCATTTGGACTATCGCAATATACGAGCATGGCCCATCCCAATTTTCTACAGATTCCATCATGTAAGGGTTCATGTTTTCGGGGCTTGGTAGATTTACCTTTCGCCTATCGTGTACAAAGCGGGTACAGTCAAACATTGGACACGGCGGCGAACTGTCGTGTCCAAATCTGTTCAGGTATTTTCGAAAACCGCCGTGTCCAGATAGGAATTGCCAAAGGTGGTAGTTTCAGTCTCTTGCCGATCTCAATGTCCAAGTCTCGATAACGGGAATGAGCCTATGCGTCCATCTTCCCCTTGTGGAGACGTCCCATCTGGCTTCCCACGTTGCTATGTGTGTGGGCCGCTTTTCTTCTTTTATGATTTTGGCCTGCTGCCGGTCCGAAGATCTCCTATAGCGCACCCTCTTGGGCTCGTCCGCAAAAATGTCAATGGGCAGCTTTCCTGCTATGACGAACGACGCAAGATCAGAGATGGTCCTAAAACCGCTGATCGCCCTTATTGTGCAGAGTCTATAGACTGACGTGATCATCCGATTTAGTCGTCCTACCGTGAGTGCTCCAGTCCAAATTGGAGCGTCGTACAGGAGGACCGAACTGACTACCCGCGAGAGCAGGATTCTGCGTGCATATCTTGGCCCGCCCATATTTGGGAGCATTCGTGAGAGCACTCCTTGTGTACTCCTTGCCGCCTTCTCACTGGCATATTTTATGTGTTCCCTAAAGGAGAGCCTGTTATCCAGCACAACCCCTAAGTACTTCACAAACTCCTTGGACCTGGTCGTCTGATCTCCAACTAAGAAGCTCGCGTATTCCACCGTCTTGCGGCTGGTTATGAGTACAGCCTCCGTTTTGTGGGCCGCTAGTTCCAGACCGGCATTTTCAAGCCAATATTTAACTTTTATATTCGTAGCAATCTCCACTTCCTCCATATGTCTCGCCACTGTGACAACAGCAATGTCGTCGGCAAAGCCTATTATTCGAACTCCTTCGGGAAGCTCTAGTCGTAAGACGCCATCATACATTATGTTCCACAATAGAGGTCCGAGGACTGATCCTTGTGGAACTCCCGCCGTTATGCTGTAGTACTTCATGCCATCGTCGGTACATAAGGCTCCTGTTGTTGAATTAGTCCATGACTATCTTCATCAAGAAGGGGGATGTCCCCATGGCAGTTAGAGATTTTCGTATGTGTATCCAGTTCGCCGAGTTAAAAGCATTTTTAACGTCCAGCGTAACCACTGCACGATACTTCTCTCTTCCCCATTTCCATCTCTCTCCTTGTATAGCGTCTGTGGCTAAGTTTACCACAGATCTTATCGCGTCGACCGTTGACCGTCCTTTTCTGAAGCTGGTGGATTGACAGTGCACCATTAGCCTTCGCCACTGCCAGTAACCTCTCATAGATGACCCGTTCTAGTATCTTGCCTAATGTGTCCAATAGGCAAATTGGACGATACGAGGACGGTTCTCCAGGTGGGGTCCTTCCTTTTGGCAGAAGTACCAAGTGCTGCAGTTTCCACGGTGTGGGGAAGATGAGCTCAGGCTCAAGCCCTCCTTGGTCGCTCGCCTGGGAAGTAGGTTAGGTTAGGTTTGGTGAATTCACCAGCACACTTAGACCATGTTGCTCCATTGTGATACCCGCAGTCAGACAACTACTACTGATCGACTGCTCCAGTGATAGTGGGGTTAATTTGACGGCAAGTGGTGACTGGACCAGATTTGAAAAACCGGATAAAAGCGTATTAGCTTTGCTTTCACTGGGATTCGAACCTGGGACCCCTCTAACTTAGCGCAGGCACTTAACCAACTACGCCATCGTCCGCCTGAGGCTGCAGCCAGGCAATGAGCGACGAGCGATTGAGCGATTGAGTAACGAGCGATAGAGCGAGGACACGCTCGTTGCGTGGCTGCAGCCTGAGAAGTATACAGTTCCCAAAGTCAGGAATTAACTCTCCTCAGCGAAGCTATCGTTAAGCTACCACTTGACAGTAGCTTGGATTGGATTGGAGAGAATTGTACTGAGCAAATCTTTAAGACACCGCAGCATCCAGTTCGAGAATATCGATTCCCCAAAGTCTTATGCTGCTGGTATCGCTTAATTCAGGGTTCAGCTTGACTTAAGCAGGAGTCATCTGCCTGACTCGCATCTACAAATTGGCAGAATCTGGCATGGCCTGTGAATCCATGAAATAAAACAACTCAGGGCTTGGCTGTGGATCGACCCACGGACCAAGCTGCGCCCGAGAAGTTTTCACGTATTTGACCGCTTAAGTGTATCGATGCACATCTGGTTTCGTTGTTATGACGAGGTCATAAAATCTCCGTATCTTTGCATCGGGCAGCAACTTTGTTGTCACGTCGAATCAACCTGGCCTCCGTCACAGGCACAAAAATTCCATCGACCTGACTTAGATTTCTCATGTTCTCATGTCTCGGCAGGGCACAAAAGTTCTCAGAACCATTACGAATATGGGCTACATGAAGTTATGACTTTGCAGGCACGACCACTGGATTCCAGTTTCCCTCACGTGTTCCCTGTTCCTCGAGCCCAAACACCTGATGGCCGCCATCAAATTAACCGAGTTAATTATGCACGGTGACGGCAGCAGCCATGGGAGAGCTCTTGTGTATGCGAGGCCGTGATTGCAGCGCAGCGATCGGATTGGGCCTCGGCTCTAGCCCGGCCGCCATCGATAGCCAGCGTCAAGTGTTGGGAATAATTAATTAGATTTATGAATTTAAACGAACGCCGTGGCGGTTCTGCCATGGCGATCGCTGGAAACACTGGTTCTGGATGGTATGCAGATACCATTGTATCTCGGCATCGAATCAGGTGTAATTAAGTTGTTGCTGATGAAATGCTCATGTTTTTGTTTTCACTTCGGACAATCGACTGCGAGAATGTGTGACGGGCTTGAGCTGGGGGTGCTTGGTGCGTGGTGCTTGGTGTGGGGTTGCCACGGGAGATGACTGATTAAGAACGAGTGAGTAAAATGATTTATGAGACTCGTGTGGAATGCATTCATTTCCATAAACATACGCGTGACAAGCGACTTGACGAGCAGAAGTAGTTTCCCTCTCGAAGGGGTTTACCCTGAACAGCACACTGCATCGGAATTCTGATTGAAGAGGGGTGAGCTGATAGGAAAGTCATTCTGAAAATCCATTTGCCGGGGTAATTGATCGCGAATGACGTTTTTAGGCGTTCGCAGAATTTTGTGGCGTCGTTTATGATTTTCTAGAAAAAGTTGAACATTTTTTTTAGTGCAACCTAAAACACACTTGAAATAGGCGAATTCAAAGTAACTCACACGGAAACTCCTCTGCATTCTCTTAAAGAGAGGCAAAAACATGTCGCTCTTAAGATAAAAGTGATGTACAGTCAAAATCGGTTATAACGACCTTCAAGGGACCGACGAATTTGGTCGTTATAAGCGATTTATCGTTATAAACGATTTTTTATGCTATTGGATTACATACAATGGAGCTCAGGTGGGACCTAAGAATTTTGTCGTTATAACCGATGTCGTTATAAGCAATTTTGAGTGTAGTTGCAATTTTGGGGAGTGATTCAATGCGAGGTTACAATTTCAAATTTACTGTAAAAATGTGTTTCTTGAGAGTGGTAAGTAAAGTTGACATGATTAAAACATAGAGTTTTGACATTTAACGTGCATTTATACAAAAATTTGTATTACTATGAATTTTCAGCAAAGTTGCTGATTGCAAATGACAGTTTTCGGTGTTTCAAGAATTTTTGGCGACGTTTATAATTTTCTAGAAAAAGTTGAACGCTAACAGTTTTTTAGTGCAAATCAAAAGACACTTGAAATTGACAAATTCCAAGTAACTCATCCGGAAACTCCTCTGTATTCTCTTAAAGAGAGGCAAAAACATGTCGCCCTTAGGATAAAAGTGGTTTAGTTGCAATTTGGGGTGTGATTCAATCCGAAGTTACAATTTCAAATTGACTGTAAAAATGTGTTTCTTGAGAGTGATAAGTAAAGTTGACTTCCTTAGAACGTTGAGTTCTTGACATTTTATCTGCATTTATACAAAAATTTGTTTTACAATAAATTTTCGACAAGGTTGTTGTTGATCGCAAATTACGGTTTTCGGTCTTTCAAGAATTTTTTGGCGACACTCGTGATTTTTTAGAAAAAGTTTACAATTCTCATTTGTTTGAGTGCATCCTGAAGGTCAAGTGTCCTTGACCTCGATGAATTCAAAGCAATGCAGTAGACAACTTCTCTTCATTCATTTGGAGAGGTAGAAATATGTCGTTCCTAAGGTAATCATGCGGTAGGTTCAATTTAAGGGGTGATTCAATTGGAGGTCACAATTTCAAATTAACACTGATCAGTTATTTTCTGAGATTGGTAAACATTTTTTAACTTCACGGAAATACGGATTTTTTTACATTTATATACATTTTTACAGAAAATTTTATTATCAACTAAAATTCCGTTAACAACGATCATAAAAACTTCACCACTTTACCTATCAAAATGCTTATTCAAAGTTATTCCCTATACCATAAGTAACGGTAATTATTTGTCCAAAAAAGTTTAGCACATATGACCTTCTCTGTGTTCCCCCTTTTATTCCACTCGTCAAGGATGCCATTTTCATTGCTTATCGATCCATTTGAATCATCTTTAAATTGTAACCTCTAGTTGAATCACTCTGAAATTCCGCGTGGATTGTCAACATTTCAAGCGTCTGCTTCCCACATTCACATTCCACGACTCAAATTACCTTGGATTTGGTGACAGCATAAGTAATCTCCAGCCTGCATCTCATTCTAATCTCCGGCAACACATCCTCCACGTCAACCTTCAACTGTCGCCAGCGGAAGTGCGTTATTCGATCCCCGACTCGCGTCATCCTCTAAAAACAAACCGCCTTATCTTGCCGCTAGTCAACAAAAAACATCGCTGATCACAAATAACGTCAAGTCCGCAGCATATCGCAGAGTGCCAACGCCGCCCGGTGACTGCCGCTGATATGGATATCAGTCTGACATCCGAATCTGTCGCAGGAAAACAAAAGCGAGCCATGCCCTCGGTGGCATTGTCTGCTGCCTCCGGTGCCGCGGGCTCTCGGGCGTCGTCGGGGCAGTCAGACCGAGCCACGTCTACGGTGGCATCTCCCACAGAAGCCGGCTCCCGTCGCAAATGATGACGAAGAAGATTCATCAGCATTTGCATAGAGCATGCCGGGCCACTGGGGTGGCTCGGCGAGTGAGTTTGATGGATGCCCAGTCGTCCGCCGAGGATCGTTCGCCTGATCGACGAGAGCTGTACTTTGGAGGCTGCCACGGCGGTTGCGGCTGCAACTAACCGAGCGACCCAAACATGGGGTTTTCATGTAAAACCACTGCGATCCATGATGCAATCATCTTATCGCTCTATCCCGACGTCGGATCCGACGAATGCCAGTGATTTGCATTTCGCTTTGGCCACCGCGCACATGCATTTGTTATCGTCGTGTCGCTCTGCGTTTTGCTCCGCTTTATCATGTCTTCATGGCTTTATTCGGAGGCTCTCCGCCTTGTGCCTGGGTGCCCGCCTAGTGGGTCTTATTTGGCATTTGTTGAGGCGTTTAATTTGCCGCACACACACGCGCACGCACACCCAAGGGCAGGTACGCATGGGGGCATGTGGCCTGCGAGTGGAGATACAAATGTATCTCAACGCGGTGTGGAATTAAAAATTCTGATTGTGTAATTGTTGTGCCGGTGAGGAGAACACCCAGTTCTTCGGCTGTTTGTAGTCGATGATGGTCATGTCCGGTTGCAGGTCGATCGGGGGGCGGGGGACTCTGCTGCGAGTACACGGCACGTCACGCATCAGTGATGGATGTTTGATGGCGTGTTACCTGCCGTCTCTATTGCCACACTCGTCGCCGTTGGTGCTGGGAGAGGTGTACCTTGGATGGGTAATTATTGATGCAACGGCGAAGGCGACGGCGGCGGGGATGGGTACAGGCCCAAGCGTCAAATGCTGTTATGCAGAATAACCCCGACTGGCAGCCGCGGCACTCCCCCTGGTGTTTTGTCTGAATTCAGATGTCTGTAGGTCTCGCTTCTAAGTGTGGGAACGGTGTTCGGTGTTCGGTGTTCGATACATCATGGGTAATCGTATCGATATCTATGACTCACGGGCAGACGGCTGCGGTTGCAGTCTTCTTGCACAACGCGCTGGCACCGAAATCGCAAGTTATCCCCACCGCCCACCACCCAGCGCCTCCACCGCCGTCGGTGCTGTTGCTGTTAACCTTTTACATGAATCGAGCATTCCATTGGCATGGGTTTTGGGGGATGCTTAACTAGGGTATCTGCTCATATCCATCTCCTACCGTAGAGCAATGCAGCGCTTTGTGATTCCAATTGGTTGATAGGTAAGAGCAGCCTCACCGAGAGTGAGGCATGTGCTGCCGCCGAAGTTGGCAAGACAAGTCTTCGCGGCGGCAGTGTCGGAATGGCTGTATGGCTTCCAGTGGTTTGACCATATTGCGCTGGGAAAATATGCACAAATACCCATGATATCCATGTACGAGTGGTATACGAGTATCCGCCGCCCTTCCCCAGTGCCGGGCCGTGGTGGTGGCTGCAGATTGCTGCAGCGCGCTGCTTTGCTGGTTGATACATGGAGTCAATGCTATTTTCTATGTTTTTCATCAGCCGCAACATTTTCATTTGAAACCGAGTATCTTTCATCTCGATAGCGGCGGAGAGGTTATCGCTTTGGAAGGTTGTGCGACTGATGAGTGAGAGTCATAAATTTAATGAAATTTTTTTTGTTTGTTTGTTCCTCGGCAGCGCGGATGAGGAAAGACTTAAGATTTTGTTGCGATCTCGTTGGGAAATTACTTGGCTTAGGAGGAGCTACTCAGTTACTCGGCTGCAGAGTGTCTCTGCACGGGGTCTCAGTGGGCACTGGTCGAGGGAAACCTTCTTTGGAATCCTTGGCAAGGCAGGAAACTGGACAGGATGTGAAAGAAAAACCACGAGAGGTGTGTGTGCGCTGAGGCTACTGACACTGGCCTCGCCGCGTTGTCGAAGTTTGAGATTAGTTCTTCGGATTGCATGGCTTGGTCGAGAAGAGAACTGCCAATTGTGGTGGAAATGTAAGTGCATTTGCTTGTAGACACAGGCATTCATCATGAGGTTTGACTGTTCAAGTAGCATGCTTTAAAGCCTCTTATGGCTAGGCACTCATTTGACTTTTTCCCATTCATTGGTCTCGGAGCCGTCCGTGAAGATTCGACTACATTCCTTTCCTGGCTCAGATTCTGGCCAGAGCCAGCCCTGAGTGCAGGGAAAGTTGACTTTGTATGTTCGTCGCAGCTGGAGTACAAGTATCCGTGCGTTAGACGGCATATCCATAAGACTGGGGTCAAAGGAAATGCGATGCGCAAGATCATCGAAACTCCAGTGCGAGTTGTACAAAAATCACTTCTTTTTAAACGGAAGATGGCCTCGAGAGTACACCCCATGATGTGGATATCTAGGGGGGGGGGGGGAGATCCAGCAGTGCATCAAGAGCAGGGCCAGGCGTACTAGGGAAGGGCCCTTTGCAGCCGAAAAAAGGGGTAGTCTAGTACAGCTAGAGTTAATAGAACAGGAGCAGTTAACAAATAGAAGCTGAGCGTGGATCAGAAAGCGCGGACCCTCAGAACTGTTGGGAAGAAGAACTCATACGTCTTTGGACAGCACAATAACCTTCCGTGTTGGCGCATGTTGTTTGCAATATCGCTTAAAAAGAAATACTAAAGTTGTCATCCAACAAGGTATCTCTTTGATGACACCCGGGGAGGTTAGGTAGATGGGTGCCCTTGCTGACATGAAGAACATGTCATCGGCTGACTCAGACCACTATGAGCCCATTGTGCCTACAACCGGGATAAGTTCGAAAATCGGTAATAGGGAGCAGTTGCACAGTACATCGGAGAAGTGCGAGGGAACAGCTTTCCGCAGACGAAGACTGACTATTGATCGCCACGGTAGATGAGATCGTATGCGGTTCCAAAAGTGTTGAAAAGGTGTTGAATATCGATTTGAATTTCGCTGTTTTTTCGCAGAGTTTTGAGGAAGCATTGGGTGCCTTGGTGTAGTGTGTAAGTGCATCAACTCCTGCGCTGATATTTTCACAGCTCAACCTTTTTCGAGTCACTGACAATGCTCAAAGAGTATAACTGTCTAGAAAAATCTTCTCAGTCCCCCCGTTCGGAGTCGTCATTAAACTATAAGTCCCCATCTCTCGCTAGAGATTAATTGCACGCACAACAAGTGGTGTCTCTCAGGCCCGGCTCCTTCCTGGGACGTAGGCCTATTACGTACGTAAGTAAGTAATAAAAGGAGACAGCTTGCAAAAGATCGTGTTGGCTGGAGAGGCATGTTGAGTGAGGCCCGGGTCCACCTCGGACTGTAGCGCCCTGAGGAGAAGAAGAAGAAGAAGTAAGTAAGTAGCTGGTGGCTGATGTGACGGATCTTGTCAAATGAGGAGACCAAAATATGTCTTTCTTAGCAACCCCCACAAAGAAGGAGAAGAAGTATTCCAACAAAAGCTTAAGCACTTGTCCACCCCGCAGAAGTCAGTTGGTTGGTAAAGGCTCTTCCAGCTGACTACAAGATTTTCCTCAGATTCCAAGACTTTTTTTTCGGAGGAGTTTTGTAACACCACTGGAGAACTCAGACTCAAAACTGGTCCATTGTCCTGTCAGGTAGCAACCTACTCCAGTGCCGTTAATTTGATCCCAACGGCAAATGGTGACTGGACCAGATTCGATTTCACGAGGATTCGAACCTGGGACCCCTCTTACTTGGGGCAGGCACTTAACCAACTGCGCCATCCAGTCGCTTCAAGACCTACATTGATTTTTGTTTGCTAAGCTCGCAAGCAAATCCTGCATCTGGAGGCTTAAGGCTGTTCAAAGAAAGCGACAAACTCTTCGCTCCTCTCAACCAAATCCAAGATCGTGTCTATCAGAGGGTTCCCCTCCACTCCATGTCCAACCTGAGACCAACCCATGGTTTTAAGGAACCGGAGGACGCACACCTGTGCCCACGTTGCGAAACCAGATTTCTCACATCCGTTGAGGACACTGCACTGCTCCTCCAGCAGGAAGTGACGGATCTAAGTTCAGTCAGCTAAGTCTGTATCCAATTATGACACTGACACGTAAATCCAGATGATCCCGAAGTGGAATCAAAAATAATTGAAACACTCTGGGAGCCAGCATTCCACACACGACATCACGCCAACCCAACCCAGCTCGAGTGGGCTAGTCTCCCGCGGTTACCGCGACGTTTGTGAGTACAGCGTCATCCATTTCATCTTATCTCGTCAGATAAATCCCGAAAATACAAGAAGGAAGTGATTGCACACCACATGTCGGCCGCACCATCGAACGGGCTACAGCGCACCGCGGCCGTCAGATGGAATTCCGAAATGCTTGTCCCGTGCATATGGTCATGAGAGAATTATGATTACGATCGCGCCGGCAGAGATGGCAGGGAACGGGGACGAAACAGGATGAGAGATTATGCAAAGCTCACTTCCCCTAAACAGTTCACCGAGCATCACCGGCATCATCATCACCATCATCACCTGGAAGCTGTGTGCGCGCAATCGTCTTCGGCTGATTTCCATATCGCGGACCAAGCAGCCGTGTGACCTTCTGCTGCGACGAGCCACGAGCGTAGCATGGAACAAGTGTTCCTTACCTACCGTGCAGATGTGGGGATTCGCTCGGTAGTAAAATTAATTTTCCAGCCGGCCAGGGGGACGCTGGGGAAATTTAATGATGATGACGATGATTCTCCGGGGCTGATGTGTGCATCCATGGCCGAGGCGATTAATTTGCGCGCTCCTCGAGAGCGAGAGGGAGAACGTTCCTTGGTTTCCAACTGCACACACCGGTCGGTGGAGGCTTCAATCTTGATTATGATTACGGTATAATGCTAGAATTTCGCCATTTCGGACGCGTACTCGTACGGAACCTGCTCTTGCGGGTACGCGCTGGTTGTTTACGAGTATGTGCACGGCAGAGGCATGGGAGAAGCTGCGCCTGCTGCTGCTGCTGATGCCGTAACGATGTGAAAAGCTGGAGCCGCACTCGGAGGTGGATCGCTGCTTAGACAAAGAGGAGTGCCCCGGTACACTGGTGCTGGAATGCATGTAGATATGCGGAGCCCCGGAATCGAGGTCATATGCAAAGAATTTCTGCTGCGCCAAGATGCAGGTTGGAGTGCATGGCGCAGGGGCGCCTAATCGCGATACAATGTTGCTAGGACATGGAGGAAGCTCTGCCAAGTGGAGTACTCGGAGAGGGAGAGAATGCAACAGAAAGCAGAATTTGTGGTTGGTCTTGTGCCCCCACTCGGGTGGCCCTTGAGAAAGGATTCGATGGTGCTTGAGGTTGAACGTAAGACCATTAGGAGACGACTTACAAAACGAATGACTGAGAAAATGGCACACAAGTGCCTCACCAGAGGAACGTGGGCACAGCGGCGTTAAGCCGACAAATCGATGGGTTGACACCAATTGGAATGGCGAGTGGGTGAATGGTGGGGTTTTTGCGATGGAAGCCCTGCGGCGAAGCGTTGCACTCCCCCCAGTCGAAATCGATGACTGGGCATTCGCCTCAAGGGTGTTTCAAGTTCTTCTTCAAGACGATCTGGTGGGTGATGGGGATGAAATGTATTTCGTACGATTCCCAAGCAGAAATCGTATGCAAATTTTGCTCGGTGGGGTTGCGTGTTAAGCCGTCCCACACCGAATTTCTTTCTTTTCACAAAATGACCGTTGAGTGGGACATCCAAGCTCTTAACGACATAAATTCCTCCTGCATTTGTCTGTCCTGAGCCTTTTGCACCTGATCATCACTCAGGATGATCATTCGTGGCCAACGGAAAACACCAATTCCAGTTCAAGTAACTTCCTGCAACACCCATCCACCGTCGGTTCACATGTTACCGATGCACCGATGATTCATCTCCAACTCAATCAGATTAATCTCGCGGTAAACTCACTAAACGGCATTTCTTCCGCAACTCGACTGGATCCGAATCCACCCCGAAACGGCATCTCATCGTGCAATCTGCTCCTACAATCAATGAGAACGCACAAATTTCGTGGCGCATTTCATGCCGCAATACCACCGGCTAGGGAAAAATATCTGCAACTTGACGAGAGAGAGAGAGACCATGGCCGGTATTGACTTTGGCATCCACTTTTCCTTTGTCTAGCCCCCATTGCGCCCGACTTTGCCGTTGTCTGACAATCGGAGATCTGCAGGAGGATACGCTCCAAGCATGTGTGTGCAATGCGCTGCCAACAAATGTGTATCTGCAAGTGTGTGCCCACGGCGAAACTGTATCTTCCACTTTCATATCGCCACCGCAGACTGCAACCACGGGAATTTGCTGCAATTTGGTGGTGTGCCCCTCCCCTCCGCGCATGTGAAACTCGTCGGCGGTCTTTTAATTTTGCTGACATGAGATGCACAGGGGAGGGGAGAAGGTCTCATTTTCCATGCAAATTGTTTGGATTTCCCAGAATCCTCCACACACGTCTGGTATTGAAGGGCAATTGAAGAGGTTGAGGTCTTGGCGCAGACTGTGTCTGCCTATCGGTGATTATATGGCGTGTTGGAAAATTTGCTTAACAATGGGCTCCAAGTCACATCGGCAAGTCCCGCCCCTCACCGCGTCTAGATGCAATTCCGCAATTCATTATGCAAATTCGGTTAGAAAGCGAAAATGCATCGCATTCTATGTTTTGATTATGAAAGGCTTGCCTCGCGTCTTCGGCAGTGAAACGAACATTTTCTGAAAGTCTCAGCCGAACGGATTAGCATGATGGGACTGAAAATGCGCGATTTGCATACGACCGTAAACATCCGCGAAACTGAAAGGCAACACTTGCACGACGCTACGCTCGCCTGCAACACCTACGACTGTGGCCTCCAAACGCGGGAATGGGCGACTGGCTGAGTTATCTGAAGTGAGCTTTAATGCGTTCGAAAGGCGATAGTTGCGAATTTAGATCCTGAATCGCTGTGCTGCGCACCTGCGACCGATAATATGCCTCCGCGCATGCCGGTGAAATCAGCTCACATCCCGGATGTTCAAGTTGAGACCATATTTGGAGCCGACACATTCGAAGAAACGTCAGAATGAGTGAGGGCTTTTAAGATAAATCAAACCGAGCGGGGATAACCCAGAAAAGTCTATAATTGTTGGCATAAAATTATTTAGATCGACTATTTCCATCCAGACGTGCTTTGAGTCAGTTTTTCTATGAAATTCGGAAGTAAAATGCTTTTGAGAGCATTCGTGCAGTTAAATTTGGCAGGTTTCTTGAACAACACTTTGCTTTTGACAAGTCAAAGAAACACTTCAATCGCGAGCTTACACAGGCGTGAAATGCTGCACTCTTCCCGATACTGCTTCCGTGCATAGGTTAGGCTAGTTTGAAGTGGCTGGAGTGGGCACACCAGTGTTGATCCATTTTATTGCCACACGGATTGACTGAGGTTCATTTGCGGGAAACCATTTGGTGCTTAGGATGTAGCGTATTAGATTGCTTATAGCAACCTCTCTAAGTCCGCATAAGCTCTCAAAGAAGTAGGCCCCCAGATGTTGGCGTCGAAGAGACCCGAAGGCCGGGCAGGAGCAGAGGAGGTGTGGAATGCTCTTCACTTCCTCTTCGTACAGGCAGCTTCTGCAGAAATCATTAACCGGAGTTCCTAGTCTTTTGGCGTGATCTCCCATGAGGCAGAGTCCTGGGTGCCGTGAAATAACGCCGAGTGAAACAACGCCGAGTTCCAAAAGTCGGTGTTATTTCACGGCACCAGAGTCCTGTAGTGACACCGACGTGGGATTTTATGTGGAATCAATCGACAGAGATTATTTCTTTAGATCTTTTGAGATCTAGCTTGGGCCAGATCATTCTGGAGGTATGGCATGTTGTGCCTCTCGCCCATCTTACTTGTGGTGGCGCTACAGTCCGGGGTGGACCTGGGCCTCAACCAACAAGCGTCTCCAGCCAGCTCGATCTTTCGCTAGCTGCCTCCAGTTTCGCACGCACAGTTAGTTGAGGTCCCTTTCCACTTGCGTGCGCCATCTGTGTCGCGGTCTTCCTCTACTGCGCCGTCCTTCGAGGGTGGATTCGAAGACTTTTCGGGCCGGAGTATTGGTTTCCATTTGCTCTACATGACCTAGCCATCTTAATCGCTAAGTCGATGTCGCTGAACAGCTCGTTCGTTGTTATATCTTCTCCTCCACTCACCCTCTATGCAGACGGGACCGAAAATCACCAGAAGAATTTTCCTCTCAAAGCAGCCAAGAGCAACCTCATCCGCTTTTGACAAAGTCCATGCTTCTGCGCCATATAGCAGGACTGGGACGATTAAGGTCTTATACAGGGTTACCTTGGCATTTCGAGAGAGGGGTTTGTTTATCAATTGCTTTCTTAGCCCAAAGAAGCAGCGATTAGCAAGAGTTATTCTTCGTTTGATTTCATATCAATATCGTCGGCATATGCAAGTAGTTGGACGGACTTCTGAAAGATTGTGCCTCTGGTATTGACGTGCGAGTCTTGCACAATTCTTCTAAGAATGATGTTGAAGAAGTCGCATGACATGACAGCGCGTCGCCTTGTCTGAATCCTTTTTTGACATCAAAGGTCTCGGTTAGGTCTTTACCGCCCTTGATCGAGCAGCGTTCATTCTCCATCGTCATCCTACACAAACGGACGAGTTTGGCAGGGATGCCAAAACTAGACATTGCTCTGTATAGCTCGTCTCTATAGGTGCTGTCATACGCGGTCTTAAAATCGATGAAAAGGTGGTGGGTATCGATTTGCTGTTCCTTGGTTTTTTCCAAGATCTGCCGCAGTGTGAATATTTGGTCGGTGGTGGATTTTCCTGGCCTAAAGCCACACTGGTATGGACCGACCAGTTTGTTGACGAATGGCTCTAGGCGTTCACACAACACGGCAGATAAGATCTTGTATGCAATGTTCAGAAGACTGATGCCTCTATAGTTGGCCCATTTAAGAGGGTCTCCTTTTTTGTGGATAGTCGGGCCTTAACTCATAGAAAAAGTAGGTGAAAATCGGACCTCCAATTTGTGATCCCTTCTAGAAACTAGGCCAAACCAATCAGAGCCCTTAATTTTGTTCATCCTTGCTGATGTTTTATTACTCACATTTTATATTTTAAACACTGCTAACTATTTTTTTTCTCTTTTCCAGGTAAGTCGCCAATCGTTTGTGGACCGTCAACATTATGCGTGAAAGGTGTGATGTGAACAGCAGCATTTAAGACATGGAGTGAAGAGGGACAGTTTATTGGCGATATGAAGACATTCGTCTGTTGATGATTGTTTTTTAACCGATTTGTTGCATTTCGGGGATTGATGAAGTGCCTGTCTTGAAGCTTTCAAGAACTTGTTCTTTAACTTCATGCGGGGTCTGATTTCGAGAAATTCGAGACTGAACTCCATTTCGAGGGTATTTGACAGAGTTTGTGAATGAATTAATTCTTTATCTATAAATCAGAAATAGTGTTCTAATTCAAGATAAAACGACTGGGTGGAGCAGTTGTTTAAGTTCCTAAGTTAGAGGGGTCCCAGGTTCGAATCCCAGTGAAAGCTTAGTTAATACGCTTTTATCCGGTTTTTTCAAATCCAGTCACCATTTGCCGTTGGAATCAAATCAACAACACTGTCACTGGAGCAGTCGATCAGTGGTAGTAGTCTGACTGTGGGTATCACAATGCACCAACATGGTCTAAGTGTGATGCTGAATTCACTGGCAGCCCCCTAAACTAATCTAATCTGACCTCCCTTGAAGGTTTCAAACAATTTTTGTCTTTCGAAAATGTTGGCCAAAAGTTAGACGTCCGAATGTCAACATCATTCTATTGGCAGCTAAAAAATCAGGAAGTCATCAGCGTCATCTTGACTTGTTCATTTAAGCTCCTGCACTGACATACTCTCCCATCCGTGCCAAGATAATAATCGAAAACTCCGCCGTCCTGCACAAATCCATCACATCACTCAGCCCGAGTTCTTGTGGCGAACAAGTAAACCTCTAATCAAATTGATTTCCCTCTAATTTGGCATGAGCGCACAATGGGACAACGTTTACCGTTCGCCACAAGACACCACCTCACTTCGCTGAGTGGCCAATAAATTGAAATCAACAGAAAGCATTCCGAGGATCACTCTGATCTCCCTCGGTGCACCCGAGAACTGCATAAAATTCCCATAAAATCTGAGAAAACTTCTCCGATTGTTGTCCTCTACGCGTTCGCGTTTGCGCGCACACACCGCGGGCCACAACACATTTATACAGCGCGCCGCCACCGCCACCGGCACTTCCCTTGGCCATCACCAGACGCATCCGCCAGACATTATCCCACTCTACTCGAGGCGATTACTGTCAGAGCAGCGGGCCAAAGGATGTCGTCGCCAGCACCGATCTGTGGCCCAATGATATAAATAAATTTCAATACTGCACCATTTAACTGTTTTGGATAATTTTGTCCCGTTCCAGAACCTGCGGTTGCTAGCTGACCAGCCGCATGACAATCGCAATAAATACACACACGACGTTACACGGGCCGGTGACAGCCCCATGGGGAGAGGCCGCTCGCTACTAGGTGCATCCTAGCCCATTCCTGTCCCGTTCCCAAATGATATTGGTCCGCGAATGACGACTCAAATGCATTTATTTAACTGAATTTGACATATTTATTGGCCGAGATACTCGGAGAGGGAATTTTTGAAAATTTAACGCAATGTCGCTGGTCTTTGGCCCGCGCTGATGCGGCCGATGGTGGTCGGTGGTGGTGGTTGTTCTTAGACACAAGTGGCCCCCAGTCCCGTTCGAGTTGAGGATAGAAAATTTGCGAGGAAAAAACCATCGACCAAAGGAATTTCCATTTTTCTCCTTGTGCCCAAAAATGGCGAAAAAGAGATTCCACTTACTCTGGCCATAGACATGGTCGGTCGGCCGTCGTCGACAACGTTGTCCTTCTGATCCGATGCATGAGGTTGCTGCTGTTGCAACAGCAAGACGCACAATCTCTGCGTCGCGATCGGGGAGCGTACGGCGTACGGCGTACGGCGTACGGCGTACGGTGTACGGCAAGAGCGAGAAGGAGGCGCGCACGATCGATCGACAATCACCGGGTAAAGGAGATTGATTGACAAGTCGGTATGTGGCCCTGGGCACATATGGGAAGTTTGCCATTTTTATGGTTCTACTCGCGACCGGTTAACGGATGCGTCGATACTCACACACAGGATGGGGCATCGCGTCGTTCATGGTGGATCTACTCTACCCAATTCCTCCCCAATATGGCTGGGACCGCATTTTCAGAAATGGCCAAACAGGAGTAGGAATTGTGAATCAGAAGCGCAGCAATGCAACGCAACTAGACGTGCAACAATACTATGTACGTGGAAGCCGCCGCCAGCCGCCAGCCGCCTGCTTCGAATGACAGCGCGGGGCTGGGGTGGGGTGGGCTCTAGGAGGCACACACTCTCCTGGCTCGGATCATTGTGGCAGATGAAGGTACGCAAGAACTAATCTTCCATGGATACGCTTCCGTGTGCATAATTTAAAATCTATTTTATCTTTCCTGGTTTTCGTCTTTGTCGATTCGTCGTCTCCGTCGAAACGTCGCGTCGTGGTCGTTGAGGACTTTGTTGCTTTTGTTGCTGATGTTTCGAATGAGGCATGCGAAAGAAGTTCTTGCCGCACACATGAGACGGAGTCGGAGTCGGAGACGGAGGCACGTAAAGCCTTCAACATCACCTCTCAAGAAATCTCAACCAAAACAGCCGCGTGCGCTCGCGTTCAAATTGCGAGTGTTCCGTCAGCGACAGTAGTGGGGTGCTGGGATACTTGGATGGGAATGCCCGTTTTGGAGTGGTAACATATCTCCGCAATTGGCAAATGAATACGGTTTTTTTTTTCAGTTGTTGTTTTGTTCATACGCCGGGCCGCACCGCACCGCGTCGCGTACCGTCGAGGTACCACTGGCAACAACTGGAGGGACGCAGGAAGTGCACACGGCAAAACTTATGTGATCCACTTTAGATTTGGATGAGATTCAATTAGAGAGAGATTATCGGATAAGAGGGCGATCGAGTAAGTCTGTGGGATGCGGTGACAAGGAATGTTGACTTTTGGGGTCAATCACTTTTGGAATGAAACAGACTCTAGGAGTCGGATGGAGACTCAATTGAATTCCGACGGCTTATGGAACCGTGTTTAAGTGGAAGCGGTGTCCACATCCATCGTGAGGCCTTCTCTTGTAAAAGGACTCTTTCAATTTGGTCAGAACTACGACAAGGAGTAGGTTAGCTATTTGAAGTGAGGAATTTTTGGAGTGCCTTCATGGAGAAAGTGGTCCATGGACGAACGATTTTTGAGTTTTCTGGTAGTTGTCTCCTTGCATGCATGCTTCTGTTAAGGGGTGCCACTTTAAATTCTACGACATTTTTGAACTTTCTACATTCAGCTGTCATTGCGATGACACTTGATGAGTAAGGACTAAGAGATTTTTGAA
Organism: Myathropa florea; assembly: GCA_930367185.1. Classification (NCBI taxonomy): domain Eukaryota; kingdom Metazoa; phylum Arthropoda; class Insecta; order Diptera; family Syrphidae; genus Myathropa; species Myathropa florea. The sequence goes on from OV884005.1 coordinate 14,618,318, forward strand.
AAACGACTGGATGGCGCAGTTGGTTAGGTGTCTGCCCCAAGTTAAAAAGGTCCCAGGGTCGAATTCCAGTGAAGTCAAATCCAGTCACCATTTGCCGTTGGGATCAAGCTAACGGTACAATGGACCAGTTTTGAGTCTGAATGCTCCAGTAGTGTTTCAAAAATCCTCCAAAAAAGAGGATTAAGAGCCGTTAATTTGATCCCAACGGCAAATGGTGACTGGACCAGATTCGATTTCACTGCGATTCGAATTTGTGACCCCTCTAAATTGGGGCAGGCACTCAACCAGCTGCGCCAACCAGTCGTACATTTTACTTACTTACTTAGCAGGCCTACGACCCATGTAGGGTCTGAGCCTGAGTTATCGCTGCCTTCCATCGTTGACGGTCCTGGGCACGCTGCTTCCAGTCATCAAGACCAAGCTGTCTTACGTCCGCGATGACTTGGTCTTTGTACCAGAGGTTCGGTCTTTCTCTCCTTCTCGAACGAGGAAGCTCGGATTCGAAGACCCTCTTAGCTTGGGCGTTGTTGTCCATGCGCTCGATGTAGTCGCGCCAGTGCAGTGGACGGATTTTTGCCTTCCGGACTACATCCACATCCTGGTTCGCGGTTGTGATAGATAGATAGATAGATAGATTAGATTTATTTAAAGTAATAATAATAATAACATTATGATAATAATACAAGATCAGTTAGCATGGCATTGCCGTCTGCCAGATTGACTATACAACTAATAATAATAAGGATTGCATTTATTTACATTTACTTAGGTACATTTACAAACATTTTTAGATACTCTCTCTATATTTTAATGTTATTTTACAGTATCTATATAGCTTAGTGACGTTAACTTCGTTGAGAAGGGATATCATTTCCTGCTCCGATAAGAAGTCTTTTCCAAAGAAACTTCTCCTTGTTTCCCTTAGGATTGGGCACTTGCCTAGAAAATGCATGGTATCTTCTCGATCTTCCAAATTGCACATACTACAGAGTATAGGAAGATCTTCTCTATGGGGGATATAATTGAGTTTTAGGAGTTCTCCACGGAGTTTAAACATTGTTGATATTTCGAGAATGCTGTGGATGTCTTTGAAGTAGTTTTTATCCTCAAGATTGTGATTTAGCCGGCTATACGTACTACGATGCAGTGATTCCGTCGCTTCTTCTACAAACTTCATTCTGGCCTTTTCATCAACTCTCGCTATGAGCTGGTATAGTGAGTTATTCCAGTTCATAGTTTCCGCATTCAGCTCTACACCACACTTGCGAGCTAATTCCAGCCATTCTTCGAACCAGGCTTTTTTGTTCCGAATCGCGTATAAGGCCATTATCTTTGGAAGACGGTTGTCTGACATGTTTATAACTCTTAGTATGTAGTTTACCTGCAACTTAAGTGTTTTAATAAATAGTGGTGATAGGCCTTTTTCCAGCATGAGCATATAATTCGGAGTCTTTGGCGGGAGGCGGAATGTTTTCTTAATGAAAAAACGTTGTAGTTTTTCAACTCCCTCATATGGCTTATACCCCCATACTTGCGCCGCGTAGAGCATTACTGCCTCCGACGCAGCTTCAAATACTTTGAATTTACTGCTGTGCATAATCTGTGAGTTGCTGAAACAGTTTTTCCACACTACATTGATGACGGTTTTAGATTTCGTGAGTTTCTCCTTCAGATATCTGTTCATACTAAGGCTACTTGTTAAAAGGATTCCAAGATACCTGTATTCATTTACAATTTCTATACTTTCTCCATTAAAGCGCCATTTTTCGTTGTAAGCAAGTCTACCACCTCTCTTTTTGAATATCATTATTTTAGATTTATCCAAATTCACGACCAGGCTCCATAGGCTGCATAGGTTCGCGGTTGTGTCTTCTCCTCCATTCGGCTTCCTCGCAGACGGGACCATATGTGCGACGTAGAATTTTTCTTTCGAAGGCACCAAGTATCAGCTCCGCAGTTCTGCTGAGTGTCCAGCTTTCGGCTCCATATAGCAGGACTGGCCATTTTACGGTCGCCATAATCGTTCAACCGAGAGGACTGTTCGCAGTGTGGTGAGTAAACGATATATCAACACCCGTACGTAAACGAAGCGCAAGATCTGCCGAAAATATCACCGTTTTCCGAGAAAGTCTGCAGGTCAATCCGAGGCAGTCGATTTCGCGTCGCTCACAAGAACTCCGCCTTTCGCAGACCACAACTTGGCGAATTTTGCGTCGTGACTTGCGCCTGCTTACTTACTTAATGGGCTCCCGACCCGTGAAGAGTCTCTGCTTGAGACACGGCATGCCCTGCGGTACCGCTGCATGCTGCTTATAGTTATTCAGACCAAGCACTCTGGCATCCGTGATAGCTTGGTCCTTGAAACGAAGGTTCGGTTGAAGGTACGTCAACGAAACCCACGATCTGTCCGCTGTCCACGAGAGTGAGCAGGCGAATCCGAGGTAGTCCTTTCGCAGGCGTTTCGCAAACCACAACAAGACCAATTTTGCGACCATAGACCATAGACAGCGACGTGTGTTCGATGAATGGGCTCGGGGTCTGGAGGAGTTGGAAACTGCCCCATATTTTCTTGAAAAAATTATCTTCAGCGATGAGGCCCATTTCTGGATGAAAATTTCGACGTCGAATTTGGGACGATACCAATCCACATGAGATTCAAGAGCGACCAATACATCCCGAAAAAATCACTATTTTGGTGTGGATTTTGGGCTGGCGACGCCAATGGTCTATATATCTTTGAGAACGGAATTGGCAAGGCCATCGAATGCTATAAGTTGATGATTACCAACCTCTTTTGGCCTAAATTGCATGATATGGACACCAAAGGCCTGTGGTTTCAACAGGAATGCGCTACGTGCCACACAGCTCACCCCACAGTGTCACAACGAATGACAGTTGGGGGCGGTTTTTGGGCTGGCAATGTCATTAGACCACTTTTTTTCAAAAATGAAGTTGATCATTACCCGAAAGAATAAGATCGCGAATATAAGCTGCCGAGATGAAACTTCTTCTTGCTGTTGTGGGAATTACTCGCCGGGATGAGGTGAGAAACACGGAAGTGCGCGAGGAACTCAATGTTGGGCAGCTGATTCTTCGAACGGAAAGGGCTGTACTTCGTTGGTTTGGTCATGTGGCACGAATGTCCCCATCATCACGACTTCCGCGGGGTGCCTTGAATTTGAGTATGAATTTGAGTAGGCGACCGCTTGGCAGACCCAGGACAAGATGGTTGGACCAAGTCCAAACACTAGCCTGGTTGCGCTTAGGCATAGCTCCTGATAAGTTAGAGTCGATGGCGGGGGATCGAGTGGCCTGGAGATCTCTCGTGCATGCATGGCCCCCGCGACCTCTTTAGTGGAACATGCGGGTCACTGAAAATGAGATGAGATGAGATGAAGTTGATACAGCTACTTCAGTAAGTGGATGATGTTGACTGACTGTTTGTGCTTTAAATTACTGATACAGACGTGGAAGACGTTTATTTTCTGACGACATATGGCACACAGCTCCTGTAACAATAGCTCTGAAGCGTGACAAATTTCCTGGATTTGGTGATTATAATAATAATAATAATAATAATGGCGGCGGTACAGTCCGAGGTGGACCTGGGCCTAGCTTCTCAGCAGCCCCTCGTGCTGTGCGTGCTATTGTTCTCTCACGAGTGGAGGATTGGTGATTAACCACTTTAAAAAATTTTATAATAATAACGGCGGCGCTACAGTCAGAGGTGGACCTGGGTTTAACTTCTCAGCAACCACTCGTGTTGTGCGTGGTATCGAGTGGAGTTGACCTACAGTCGACTCCGAACGGCGAAATTGAGAAGCTTTTTCTAGACAGTTTTTACTCTTTGAGCATTTTCAGTGACTCGAAAGAGGTGGAACCGTGAACAAATTGTTGGTGTTTTTTCTGGTAGGTGTCGAAACACCCATCCACTACGCCCACTTCTTTAAAAACGCCAAACTTTAGAACACCAAAATATTGACATTTTTGTAAAAATAAACCCCAAATCTTTCTCTTTCCCGCGCAACAAATCTTTTGCCGATAATAAATGTCGCGGAATGGAAATTAATTCTATCGACTTTGTTAAGTGTTACGTAGTCATTGACATTTGAGAACGATAGACTCTTGTTAGGCTGAGTCACAATTCTCCTACTCTATACTCGTGCTCCTAGGTGATCATTCAAAAATTTCAAAAATGCAAGACGATCTTTATTTGAGTGCCTTAAAAATGTATTGACTTAATTATTAAGGCAGCCGGATCATCGATTGTGTCATGTGCTCGCTGATAGTTCGCAAATCAGCAAATTTGGGATTGTCTAGCAAACTCATCGATCAGCGTAGAGGATCATTTGTATTTAATTTTTGGAAAATCGTTGGCAAAATCAACAAACAATGTGTCACCAGAAAGTCGCGATCAAAAATGTTGGCCTTTCGAGTGTGACTGTCTGAAAATGGTATTGGTTCAGATTTTTGATTCAACTGAAGCCAAATTAATTTTTTTGGAAATAATTTTGTCATATTTGCATGTTATCCTCTTTGACATTTCGTACATTTCGTGTCGTCCCCGCCTCAATTATGGTCACTGAAGACTTAGTTGCACAGAGGATGACGAAGCCTTTGGTCTTCTCGAGAGAGAATTTCTGCGTGCGAACTTTGGCTCTGTTTGCGTTGATGGCGATTGAAGCGGGAGATTCGTCCAGAAATTTTATTGGCTGTACATTGACATGAGTCTAGTCAGACGTCTACGGATCCAACGCCTCAGATGGCTAGGCTACCTAGATCGAATGGACTACTTAGCTCGGGTCTGATGAATCTCCAATTCTGAACAACTATACATAGGACAATCGAGATGGGGCACGAAAGTGGAGGACTTCAGCCAATAAATAGCGACAGCTAGAGACAGATCGTGCTCGTCGGAGAGGCTTCTTTGTTGAGACTAGGTGGTCCTGAGTCTGTATCTCCACATCTCCAGAAAAAGAAAAAGAAGACATGACAGATCTTCTGAAGATGTCAAATGGGCGGGAGAGCCGGACATAATATCTCTTAAGTGGAACAAAATGCTAGATGGTGCCCGAGAAATTTAAGGGAAACAGATTTTCTGACGTTCTCGTCACTCTAACCAAGTCTATCGCCGAAGATCAGCTGAAAAGGAAGAATCAACGTGGAATCAGTTGGAAGACCTTAGGTTTTCATTTCTTTTTTCTTTTTTTCCGGGGGATTTTTGAAACACTACTGAAGCACTCAGACTCAAGACTGGTCCATTGTACTTCCAGGTAGCTACCTGCTCCAGTGCCGTTAATTTGATCCCAACGGCAAATGGTGACTGGACCAGATTCGATTTCACTAAAATTCGAACCTGTGACCCCTCGAACTTGGGGCAGGCACTTAACCAACTGCGCCATCCAGTCTTTAGGACCTTCGGTTAGGTTAGGTTAGGGGGCTGCTAGTGAATTCACCAGCACACTTAGACCATGCTGGTCCATTGTGATACCCATAGTCAGACAACTACCACTGATCAACCGGTCCAGTGAGAGTGCCGTTACTTTGATCCCAACGGCATGTGGCGACTGGACCAGATTTGAAAAACCGGATTAAAGCGTATTAACTTTGCTTTCACTGGGATTCGAACCTGGGACCCCTCTGATTTAGGGCAAAATAACTGCATCATCCAGTCGTTTAACTGTCCAAGCCGCGACACTAGTCTCCAAGGCAGTCTCTTACCTACCTTCCTGCCTACTCTGATTGTAGCGAGATTCATAAAAGCTATGTTTTCATTGGAATTTTAAAAAAAGGCGCTCGCTCGCTTGGCGAGTTCATCAGTTCGCACCTACTTGCAATGTCACTGCCTCGACCAAGTGAGATTAATGTTCTAGCGCTTACGTATCTCATCAAGAGACGATCATTTAGAGTCCTTGAACAAAAGTTAGAAAGTCCAAAGAACAGTTCCTAACAACCTCCAAGAAACAGCCCTGACACCCTCACTCGCTATTTAGTGGGCAGTGGCTACCGAGGAAAAGCACTCACAATCCGGACACAAAGTATCTTCCACTGCATCCACCGTGCAGTCAAGGACGATGGTGTCAGACAAAATGTATTAGTCGCCAGACTCTTCACAAAGTGATCCTGTCAAAGCTTACGTTTCCCCTTTATAGACTATATGGCAAGTTCTGTGGGAGACAGCTGATAGCTATTCAGTCTCTTATTATCACCATGAGTCTCAAGTCTCCGCATTAATTGCTACCCAGATCCACGACACAGTTCCAAACGTAGTTCAGGGCGTACAAATTTCCTTGAAAACCTCACCTCCCTCAGTTCCTTTTTAAAACGAAGGAGTCGCATCCCCCTCTACACTCAAGCTAATGCACCAGGTAGGCTAATCACAATCTTTAACCTTGCTCGGCCATCCAGTGTCCCCAGTAAAGCTCCTCAACTTAACCCACTCCAACACAAGAAACCCTCAGTACAAAGTATCCACAAAGTCAAAAACTCACATTCCTCGATGTCATCCAGTCACACACACAGCAGCAGCAGCACCGCCACCACCACCTCTTCTGCCACGCAGATCAAGTTGTCAGAAAAATTTGTGTGTTTGTTGAATTTGAAAGCACAGTCCATTACCAAAGACTACCTTGCATAACCTCGCATCGTAAATGCTTTTTAAATCAATATCTGTCTCAATACGAAATTGATTGCCTGCCTCGTAACTCGTTTACAAGCCTTCACAGAGCCACAGCATACCTTAGCCATGCAAGACATTTACCTACGCCATATTTCATCTCTCACACAGCCGACATCTGTTCGTGGCACGTAACCCCAACGCTGCCATTCATGAAACGCCACACAGCTCCATTCAGCGGCACCGCAATTTTCCTGCTTTGCCATAACCCGAGTGCATGCGGTGTGTATGGCAGCCAACCAATCCTCTCTCTATATTAGTGTCATTTGTTCCACTTACACTGAAGTTGGAAACGCAGTCAAGCTCTCCAGCTTTGAGTCCAAGCCCCGGCGCGACTTGCAGACAGTAAGTGCGCGCCAGTGCGGCAGCCAGCAGTAGCAGCGGCTCATTATAGAAAGTGTACATGGATTCATTTCCTGGATGGATGCAGAGTACGGGTATGTGACCTCTCTGCCTGCCTCCCTACCCCTCGGCACGGCGTGCGTTACGCATTTCGACAAACATGTCACGTGTGGTACGAGAACATATTCATACCGCCGCATAGATACGAGTTTTATCGATAGAAATGAGAAATTAGATCAGAAGAGTAGCTCTGCGCAGTCTCTGGCGATATGGGTTGGGCCACTTGGTTGTTCATTCATGTCTGCCACCAGCCACTGCCACTCGGGTGGCTTACCTGATTCACGCGGCCGTCATTCCGTTTTGGAGAAGAAGTCAGAAACCCACCTATACGTGCGACTACACTCCTTAGAAAAGCGTACAACTGCACAGTTATGATTGTCTTTCAGTTTGGCTATCTGCGGGCAGATACGCAAGACAATGGCCAATAAAAACTGTGTACGCCACGGCGCGCCGTTTCACCAGCGCCCCGAGCTGGATCCGCGCAATTTATTAAAATACCAAACAGATACGTTAATCATGGTCCGGCAATGTGGCAGCAGTGGGTTTCGGGGATACAAAGTGTCCCGTACACTGTGCCAGGCTATGAGTTACGATCTGTTGTTTAGGGTTTGTCGTGACCTACCTAAAAACCGCGAGACCCCGTTCCAGTGCGGTGCGCTGCGACTGCAAATTAGAGTGACCATCAAGTCGCTGGCTACGTGGATAGGCCAGTACGCATATGCGATGTGGGATAGGAATGGTGCACGCTGGAATGCCTAGGAGGGAATTGATGGCCGAGAGTCGGTTTCCAGGGCTGTGTGTCTAGGCGTAGGTGGGCAGAGCTGGCTGGGTTGGGTGCACTCACGTGGACAAGCGCGGCATGGTCCTGCATGGACCGACTGTCATCGTTCGCACCCACTACTGGCGACTGGGTTTTCTTATGAGACAGTTCTGACCGAGTCAGTGAGTGTGTGAACTGGGACATTCGTTCGGGGGGAGAAACATGACTGCGGCATGATTCTGAACGCAATAGGAAGGTGATTGCCTTTGTGTGACAGCGTCAGAGGCAATTAGGGATCGTCTAGGGAGAAGTGGATGAAGTTGAAAGGTGATAAGGAGATGCTGTACCCAGAGCAAAGACGAGCAGGATCACTGTTTTTGGCGCACAATCATTGCAAAATCGGAACGAAGCACTTACTCCACCAGAAGAAAGTCGAATCTTTGGAGACAGAAGAGTCGAAAACTGAAAAAATCTCACTGAACTCTGTCCGGGAGTTTGACAAGATTCTTGCAATGGAGTGATCCGATGGTCAATTCGCTCTGATACCAATTCGGACGAGAGGCGGTGACAACCGAGTGACAAAATAAAAAATAAATCAACTCGACATGGCAGAAAATGAGCTACAATATCACTTAATTGACGTTACCCCAACCGATTTCAGTAAGGCTTTGGCGAAATTTGCCATAAAATTTTACTATCCTCCTTCTACGCACACGCCCCTTCCAACGAGGTTGAAGACTCCATCAAAGAGGACTTCCGCGATCTCTTGCACGGTGCCCACAGAGCCGTCGAAGACGACTGGATGGCGCCGTTGGTTAAGTGCCTGCCCTAAGTTAAGGGGTCCCAGGGAAAGCAAAGTTAATACGCTTTTATCCGGATTTTCAAATCTGGTCCTAGGGGGGGACAAATGTCGACTCTGACCACTTCTTAGTAGCAGCATGGTTTAGAACTCGACTGTCCAATATCAGAAAGCTGCACCAGCCAACAAAAATAAGCTTTGACATTGGACGCCTGAACACTCCGGAAATTGCAAGAGCCTACGAAGAGCTACTAAACGAGAGACTCTCCGTTATGCCTGCGTCGAACACGAACGCCAACGTGTGGTTGCAGTGACGCTCTTCCATCCAAGAGGTAGCCGAAACCACTCTGGGCTACCTCCCACCCCCAACAAGAAATCCGTGGACGATGGCGAGTGTGAGCAGAAAAAAAAGGCAACACACGAAGCATACCGACTTCTTCTTCTTCTTTTCCTTTTTCTCAGGGCGCTATAGTCCGAGGTGGACCTGGGCCTCACTCAACATGCCTCTCCAGCCAGCACGATCTCTCGCCAGCTGTCTCCAGTTTCGCACACCAAGCCGGCCGAGGTCCCTCTCGACTTGTGTGCGCCACCTTGTACGTGAACGTCCTCTGTTGCGTTGTCCCACAGGCTCACAGTCGAAGACTCTTCGGCCCGGAGCTAAGTTGTCCATACGCTCTATATGGCATAGCTATCTTAGGCGTTGGATCCGTAGGCGTCTGGCTGGACTCATTTCGCTGTACAGCCCATACAGTGCGTGGTTGAACCTTCTCCTCCAAATGCTATCAACTCAAACAGGACCAAAAATCGCGGGCAGAGGCATACTGACAGGCGACGTAAAACTAGGGCAGCGCAGGAAAAGTATCAGGCTAGAAGACGGGAGGAGAAGAAACTTCTACGTCTGAAGATAGGGTCTCCTGCATCCTTCCAGCTCAAGGATATCGAAGAGTCTAGGGATAAATAAGGGCCTTTTAAAAAAAACCCAAAAACCTGGCAGTAGGTTTTAGGAAAGGCACACATGCTCATCGAAACTGCGAGGGTTATCTTGTTACTGACCCGTAGTGAACTGTGGATGTATTTAAACAGTATTTCCAGCAGTTGCTTAATGGGCCGGACCAGGAGAGTGTTAGGGAAAGAGGAAACCCCTTTTGTAGAGCGTATGTACAACTTAGCTCCGGCCCGAAGGGTCTTCGACTCTGAGCCTATGGGACAACGCAACAGAGGACGTCCACGAACAAGGTGGCGCACACAAGTGGAGGGGGACCTCGGCCGGCTTGGTGTGCGAAACAGCTGGCGAAAGATCAGCTGGCGAAAGATCGTGCTAGCTGGAGAGGCATGTTGAGTGAGGCCCAGGTCCACCTCGAACTGTAACGCCCTAAGAAGAAGAAGAAGAAGAATGCCGCGTACAGGATCCTGTCCAAGTGCTGGATAATGCTGATGACATCGACATCGTCACGCGTTCCCAGTGCGCCGTTGTAGAAGATTTTACGGCGATTGAAGAAGTTCGCCTCTTCTTAGCTAGCTGGACTTTGAGTGAATGAGGACAAATCAAAAGTACAAATCGATCCGTCGTACACCATCTGGGACAAAACATCACGATCGACAGCTACAATTTTAAGGTATTGAGCATATGGACAACAATGCTCCAGCCAAGAGGATCTTCGAATCCGAGCCTACTGGTTCGAGAAGGAGAGTGAGACCGAACCTGCGGTTTAAAGACCAAGTCATCGCAGACACTAGACAGCTTGGTATAGACGACTGAAAACAGCGTGCCTGGGACTTCCATATAAGACAGCCATAGGTCAGGTCCAGTCTTTACAAGAGGCTTAAGCCCGATCTTCGTAGGCCAGTTTCTCCATGAGGCGTAAGATCTGATAAGATATCAGATCTACGAGTATGTCTCATGGAGAAACTGGCCTACGAAGATCAGACTTCCAAAAGGTTAAAGGATCCACTGACTTTTGGAAGTAATTTTATCGATGGATTGCAAAGAATTGGTGTTAAAAATTAAAAAAAGCCCTTTTAAACTGTGTGCACCACCTTACGACTGACTGCCCTCATTTGCGTAGGCCCGCAGACACAATGCGGGGGCTGAGTTGTTCATAGGCCTTAACTCCGGCCGCTAGATCCACAGACATATGGTTTGGCGCATGTTGCTCCATAGCACGTATTTACTGGTAAAAAACCGCAAATAATCAGGAAATAAAGGAGAAGACCAAAGTAATGTAGATCGACACACACCACTTATTTGTCGATTTCAAGGCCGCATACGACAGTTTTGACATTTCTGACATTTCTGGAGTGCTCTCGCTGCTCCATCAAGGTTGGTAACGAACTCACCGAGACCTTCAATGTCAAAAAAGGTTTTAGACAAGGCGACGCGCTGTCATGTGATTTCTTTAACATCGTTCTTGAGAAGATCGTGCAAAACTCACTCACAAACCAACACAAGAAGCACGGTGAAGAGGCATATTGAGTGAGACCCAGGTCCACCTCGGACTGTAGCGCCCTAAGAAGAAGAATAAAAATCAGGAAATAATGAAGGGATAATTGCCCGAAATCAGTATCATTCATGGGTCTGAAACTAGCATGAAAACCTGCAGTCTACACATTCATTGCAAAGCTTTAAAGAAAGAAGAATCAATGCATGGGATTTCTATTTCTTCGTCTCTGATTCATGGGGCATCATGCTGATCAAAGTAGACAGTTGCATGATGCTAAAGGAAGGGTTTTTACTTTAACTATATCGATACCTCATCAACCGACGAGATTTTAAGGATTTCATCAGGGCATTTGTCAAAAAGGCAGTCTCTCTGATTGTAGAGAATGCCGTCTAACCTATTCTATTTGCTTTTCCATTTTAAGAACTAAGGTCGCTTTAGTATTGTATGCTACTTAAGTCCAGTAGGGCTCAAGACTGGATGGCGCAGTTGGTTAAGTGTCTGCCCCAAGTTAGAGGGGTCACAGGTTCGAATCCCAGTGAAATCGAATCGAATCCATGGTCCAGTCACCATTGCCGGTTGGGATCAAATTAACGGCACTGGAGTAGGTTGCTACCTGGCAGTACAATGAACCAGTCTTGAGTCTGAGTGCTCCAGCACTGCTTCAAAAATCCTCCGAAAAAAAAGTCCAGTAAAAGGGTCAACGGGATCGCCCATTTGCACAACAAAACGCTGTTCGGTAACGACGGGAAAAAAGAAAACACAAATTTATAGCTCCCCCTCGACCGTCATTGAAAGTCATTCCCCAACACCTCGCCCACTTGCGCCACTGTCACTTTCTCAACGCTGACGATCCACTTCAACGTCCCTCCACGCTTCAAAATTCAGCGCAAAGAGTCCATCTGTATAATCGAATTTTCAACTTAATCCCCATGCATATGCATCTGTCCCCATTTCCAACCCTGGCGGCCTTCAAGCCACACTCATTTTCCCACAGCGCGAGACCTTAATTCCCTCATGAATATTTACACGCAACTGCCTAACGATTTCCAAAGAATTTCGCCAATCCCCAAAGCCGCCCGATACACAATCGCATCCGACTAATTGGAGAAATTAATTATTCGTCCAATGGCTTCGAAATTCGTTAGGCCTCAGCCGTTGCGTTGCCGTTGTACGAGTGTGAGTACGAGCTGTGCGTTCGCTTGCGGAGATTCTTTTGATTCGTTAACAGCTTCTACATAGTTGCAGTGAAAGTCTGAGTTCTGCTAAGGCCGATAATTTCTCTTTCGTCACTCGAACAGGGTCGGAGGCCCCGGGTCTGGGGTCTTAGAACCCAATTTGCGTAAGCGTATGCAGATGCACAGGGAATTAATCGACGGATGTGTCATAAATTTCGAAAAAGAAAATCTATTATCGGGGAAAAAATGACATAAAATTGAGTCGCCATGGCCTCGAGCCAGCGACCGGGCTACAGCGGAGGAGACTTTTCGGGGCTGGGTATTAATTAGCCTGATTTGGGCTTTTATTGGTCGTTTAAGTTGCTCGAACAAGTCGTTAAGCGCTGCGCTAACACGAGAACGCTGCACAGCGCCGGACAAACAGACATAAACGGTTGCGGTCTAAGTGGCGGGTTGTCGTAAATTCTTCGTTGGCAATGTTGAAGGCTCTGCCGTTGGAGTTGCCTTCTTCTTAGGGCAGTAACCTTTAGATTTATCGGATTTCCGTTTTGTCAAACATTGATTTGCATAAGTTCATGGTGATGAGCTGTGTACGCGTATGTGGTCGCAGGAAAGTCGTTTGTTGGAGTTAATGGGTGCCGTGAATTTGGCTGGTCAGAAGGACAAGTCTGGGAACTTTCATTTGTCAGTGAATTCATTGAAGAGTTGAGGTTTCGTGCCAATGGGGAACATAGATTTGGGGTCTTTGCGTGTTGACTGAGAAACGAAATTTTAGTGGCTCATTTGGTTCTAAGGGCAGTGACACAAGGGAACCTGAACAACAGGGTGTAAGCTTCACACAGGCACTGGTGCGGTAGTCAAAGCAAATACAGTTGACTCCTTCTAAGTCGAACTCCCTCTACCTCGAACTAATTTTGATATCCCGTGAAAATTCGACTTAGAGGGAGTCGACTGTATTTACTTACTTATCAGACATACGTCCCATGGAGGGACTGGTACTGAGCTAAAACTGTCTTCTACACATGGCGGTCCCGGGCACGCTAATTCTAGTTGTCTAGACCAAGATGACTTGGTCTTTAAGCCGGACATTTGGTCTCCCTCTCCTTCTCGAACCAAGAGGCTCGGATTCGTAGAACCTCTTGACTAGAGCATTGTTTTCCATACGCTCGATGTAGCCGAGCCAATGTAGTCGACTGATTTTTGTTTTTTCGGACTACGTCCACATCTTGACACAGCCTATAGAGTTCGCGGTTATGCCTTCTTCTCCATTCACCTTCCTCGTAGATAGGACCATATATCCGTCAATGAAAATGAGGGGAGATGACAGTCTTTGTTATTGAATCTGGAAAGTGATAGAGGCAAATTGCGTCCAAGACTTAGGCGAAATGGCAGTGAAGTCATGTGAAGCTAAAGGTGAGGAGGGACTGTCTTTGGCGCATGCAGCGCTCATTATATCCGAGGCAAGTATTCCCGATCTCAACGTGCGTCGTTTGATTCATCCTTTCAAGTTAGAAGAGCACTGATTACCTCAACCGTCAGGAGATGGATCTCATTAACGCCATGTAAAAAATCTTCTCCGCCATTTTGTTTAAACGCCTGAAAAAGTTGTTTTGCAATGTAAGCGTTTTAAGGAGAGGTTAGGCCTCCTTGGACCAAAACTTTCATTCAGCGGCAGATTTTGGAAAAGGTGCAAGAAACGATCCCGATAGCTTGATTTAAAGGGGATTCGAGGATGTAATTCACCAGGTTCTTCAGCGACCTTAATCTAATCAGGCGTTGGCGTATCCAGCGCCTAACATGAACAGATTGTGTAGAATGTACGAACAACTCAGCTCTCCGACTCCGACTTATGGGGCATAGACAAAGCAAGGCTGTAACTTAATATCCGCCAGCTAAAGGAGTGCTTGCTGGAGAGGTTTGTTCGATGAAAACCTAATTTACCCCGGATTTTAGCGCCACCTATGTGCACCAAAAGTGAGTCTTCAAAGAGAAGTGCAGGTCTTGCCCTCGTCATGCTTTCCCTCTGTTGTATAGAAGTCTTAGATGTCGACTGGATGGCACAGGTGGTTAAGTGCCTGCCCCAAGTTACAGGGGTCCTAGGTTCGAATCCCAGTGAAATCGAATCTGGTCCAGTCACCATTTGCCGTTGGGATCAGATTAACGGCACTGGAGTAGCTTGCTACCTGGCAGTACAATGGACCAGGTTTGAGTCTGAGTGCTCCAGTGTAGAGTCTCAAAATCTCAGAAAAAAAAACGAAAAAAAAACCCTCTAGTGCCTTCACAGTGTCTCGATAAACTCTGCAAAAAGACCACAAAAATTGAAGGCCCTAGTCATGCCCCACACAAAGTTTCGATCTATCAAAAACCCCCCTTCCACACAACAAACACGTTTCCATGGTCCGTTCAAAAAATGCAAATTCGGCCAACAGTCGGTTTATCGCGGAAAGTTCATTCGCCATTCAGTCACTTCTGGTGAATGGTTTGGCGCCTCTGCCGCAGACTGTGTATTAAGATTGCTAGTCACACCTTACCACGCACGCATTTCGAAAACTGATCAGTAGCAGGCACGCAGTAGAAACTGATGCCTTTCACAATGCAACGCCTACTTTTCGTGGGGTTGTCGACTTCGCCAGTAAATCACCGAACGAACTAACGATTTCTCTCTCTTTTTGTTCTCTTTTCAGGTAAGCGTCTCCGCCGTCCAGCCGAGTGGCCAAGTCCGCACATGCGATGATGACTAATTGCAGTTAGATGAACTTTTTAGCTTAAACGCGCGTAAATTATGCGCCAAATTGGTAACTAGCACGCATCTGCGTCGTTAATTCGTTTGGCCGTATGCGACCGACTGAGTCCTGCAACGGTATTCATCGGACAGCAAAAAAAGAACTGTATTTATGCACTCAATTAGATTTTATTTATTCTCTTTATTTGCCTCTCCCCCTGCTGCGGGGAGTCGCGCAGCGGATGGATCTAAACGCGCAGAGGACGTCCGAGCGAGCGAGCGAGCGCACAAGTGAAACTTATCGCGCACATGGCGAGCGCGCGGAGGAAAAGTTTTGCGTGCGCTCATATCTGTCGGTCAGATGAAAACAATTTGTATCTATAAATTGCGTTTCGCTGTTGTGATTTAATTTCTGTTTTATATTAGTGTGTCGGTGATAATTGCGGAGAGCCGCAGTCAGTCGGTCGCCGAGGCCGCAGAGCACACGCAGATGCCCGTACTCGTACTCGCTGCTCGCTGCCAGATACACTGGTGATCGATAGAAGATGAGTGAAAGTTTGCAGACCGTACGATGCGAGCGACGTGTGTGTCTGTTTGTTTATTTGTTTGTTTTAGACACATTCATGATCAGATACAGATACGCTTTGATTAATTATTATGGATTGGGGGAAAAAAGCTTTCAAATCGATCAGCGGATTGGGTGTATCTGTCTGTCGGCCGTTGGTGTTTATTGTCTCGAAAGTGAACAGCGTTAGATAAGAATTTCGATTTTCATTGTGAACTCTTGTCACCTCGGAGGATGGTGCTGTTTTGACGCCGACATGCCGATTTAATTGGTTTTCACTTAAGATTCGAGAAATGTTACTCATCTTTTACGACGTTGTTCGCTTTTACTTTCCTACTCATTCCAACAGGGCGAACTCATGAGCGAATGTTTGCTGAAAAAACCATCTCAGATAAGGGGGCTTGTCCGGAGATTTGGTCGTGGTGGACTTCTTTTGGGATGGTAGGTCCTTTTGAGGGACCTCCGGCACATCCAGAGGTAATAGGCGCCAACGAGGACGAGTCCTTTGATCGCTAATGTCTGAAACAAGCACAAGGGAGGTAGGTGATAGGTTGCCCTTGCGACCGGGTCGCGGCTCACTGAGACCAACAGTTGGGTCCATTGTGCCCAAAACAAGCACAAGCTCACTGAGGTCAGGAGGTCGATGAAGATCCTCCGATTTGTCATTTCGGAGTGGTTTTCGGAGTCATCTACAAGGCGGACCAAATACAAGTTTCTTCTTAAAAATGCACAGAAATGAACAAAGTTAAATTGTTTCCATGTGTTATGGCTTTATTGGTAAGAACAAAGATTCCCATTATGAAATACAACATCCTTCAAGTAGCTGCCTCGGCTGGCTTGGCCCACTCTTAGCTTACTCTGTCACCCCAATTTTCCAAGACCTTGTTGATCGTTTCGGGTTGTAGTTCACGGATTGCTTGGATGATATTGGCCTTACGTCCTTGAATCGTTCCCGGATTGTTGACATAACATCTGTCCAATCATTGGAGTAAATTACTTCCCGATAAAGAAGTTGATGCTTTGATTCGAGAAAAAGTGGGAGTCACCTTTCCTGCAGTTTACTTAGTGTTTGATTCCTTCACTTACGCTGTGACGTTGAAGAGATGTTTATGTACGAGCATAGCCACGGGTGTCTTGAGATCCTGATGAAGAGCGACGTTGAGAAATATTAATGTGTTTGAAGGAAAATATACAACCTCCCCTATGTATTATCAATCTCAAGCCGAAACAAAGGATATTCGCCTGTAAAAAGGAAAGATTGAAGAAATGAGTTAATTGGTGGAGTGTCATATCGGCTCCCTAGCACCATTTCTTCAGTTTGCTGGGTCACTGTCGGTCTAGGGTGGACAAGGGCCTTAATCAAAAGTCTTCGCTTGGGTGGATAAGATTGCTCTTCCAATGTCAGTGCGCCACGTCAATCCTAGTTGTTTTCTTTCGTGTTGTCCTATTGGCATGTTGTTCATGTGTTCAATATATCATAGCTGTCTTAAGCGTTGGACTAGTAGAAGTCTGACTAGTGCCATGTCGAGCTCGCTGATCAAACTTGTCTCCTATTCGTCATCAACAGTACCAAAGAAAGGACACAGAACGTTTCTCTCGAAACGAATCCGTTCTCGAAAGCGGGATTGTGAGGACAAGACAAGACAGACAAGACAAGTTAGTTCCAGTGAGTGGAATTAAATGTCAACCAGAAGTTTTAAGTGAAAATTAGCACTGCGTCTGGATAATAAGATGGTATATAGACAGTATGTAGGTCCACTAAGTCACTTTTCCTTCGATCTATGTGGTAGCGAAGGAATGCCTTGGATGAAATCAATAGTGTCGCATACATTGCCAGTCCGAATTGGAATTTAATGAACTTCCATATAATGCTTCTACGATATTTTAAGAGCACTGATCTTTAAGACGATCAGTGAGGAGCCTTGCAATCTAGGCTACTACAACAGGGACCAGAGCCTGCGAATGAACTAAGTTCACCTCGTGCGTCGCGAGGTGTTGCCGACAATATGATTTGCGTAGGCGGCACCATTTTGCATGTATACCTCATGCAGGTGTAAAAGGTCACATGGTCGTGCCTTAGCCGTGCCATCTAGCCAAAGAGGGGTCTGAATGAACAGACATGCTGGCTAACGCCCAACGCGTCAATAATTCAGCCAAAATAGATGAAGATTGAGAAAAATAATTCTGTGACTGAACTCTCGGCTGAGGCTGTTAGAGAAGTTGCCTGCCGAGTAAAAGTAGACGGGGTTTATTTCAACCTATGTACTATTAGATGCTGTGTAATCTTTCCAACTTGGTAAGTTTAAGCAAACCCCCCTCATTCAGCGCTGAGGTAGTTCACCTACGGATGGTTGAATTTCAAACCTCGGAATCCTGAACTATTATTTTGAAAATTGGAAAACATTGTTGACGCGTGTATATTAAATTTTTTCCATATATAATAATGGCGGCGCTACAGTCCGCGATGGACCTGGGCCTAGCTTCTCAGCAACCACTCGTGTTGTGCGTGCTATTGTTCTCTCACGAATGAAGGGGGCCTACAGTTTAATGCCGAATCCGAACGGCGAAATTGAGAAGCTTTTTCCAGACATTTAAACTCTTTGAGCATTGTCAGTGATTCGAAAGAGGTGGAGCAGCGAAAAAATTTTTAGGTGATTTTTCGGAAATCGAACCAACAACATCGAGCGTAGGAATCGACGCATCTACCCACTACGCCACGGCGGCCATTTTTTCCATATATTATGGTTTTATTAGAAAGAACAAATATTCGCATTAATTATGAAATACAACGTCGTTCAAGTGGCTGCCTCGGCTGGCTTCGCAGTAGCGCAGTGTGGATGGTTGCGGCTGTTGCTTGGTTGATATGGGCCTTAAGTGTTTGAATCGTTTCCGGATCGTTGCAATAAAGTCGGTCCTTCACGGTTCTCCTAAAAAAAAACGTCCAAAGGGTTCAAACCGCAGCTCCGAGGCGTCCAATTGATATCGCCAAGACGGCTGATAACACGATTTGGGAATTTGGTGCACAAAAGATCGATTGTGTCATGGGCTTTGTGGCATGGCGCGCCATCCTGCATGCACCAGAGGTCGCCCGAATCCATTTCTTCAATTTCAGTGAAAAAAAAAGTCGGTTAACACGGCTCTGTAACGCCCACCGTTGACCGAAACGTTGTTCCCAGCCTCACTTTCAAAGAAAGCTGGCATCACTCCACTCAAAGTGTCACTCTCTGTGGACTCTTTGGCCTCGACAATAACGTGCGGGTTTTCTGTTTCCCGAGCCCCAGATGCGACAATTTTGTTTGTTAACGTATTCGCCGGCGCCGAAATGAAAATGCTCCTCGTCACCGTCAGAAAAGATGATTTTTCGCCCAAAATCGTTGTCCAATTCAAGCTGAGCTGCTCTAAGGCCCAAACTGCGAACCGATAACGAAGCTGATGGTCGCCTTCAATTGCTGAGTCAATTGGACCCTGTAAGTGAAGAATCCGAGATCTTTGTGCAGAATTCGCCTCAGGCTAGTGCGTGAAATGTTGAGCTGTTGAGATCGTTGGCGAGTTGATGTTCAGTTGACTCTCGGTCACAGCAGCCACATTCTCATCTGTGTGCACCATACGACGACGGGGATACCAGTCTCACGAACTTTTTGCACAAACTTGCGTGCAGCAGTCGCGATGTGTGCTTCATTTCGGCCAAAACTTCTTTTCAAAAAACGCACTGTTTGCGCTACCCAGCACTCACTTTGGAAATAAGTTTTCAATATTTCCCAACGTTGTTCAAACGTAGAGCGACTCATTTCGTTCCGCGGAGGCATGATACTGACTTTCTGTCAAGATTTCGAGAGGGAAACAAACCACTAGATGGCCCACCCTGCACTTACCTGCTGAGTAAATCCTTAGCAATCAATGCGACTACTCTACCTGTGGGCTGCAGAAGGTGTTGATCAACAAGACACAATTGCTATCACAAGGAATTTAAGACACATGAGCAAGGAAAGGAGGAAGCGACTGGATGGCGCAGTTGGTTAAGTGCCTGCCCAAGGTTCGAGGGGTCCCAGGTTCGAATCCCAGTGAAATCGAATCTGGTCCAGTCACCAGTTCAGTTGCCGTTGGGATCAAATTAACGGCACTGGAGTAGGTTGCTATCTGGCAGTACAATGGACCAGTTTTGAGTCTGAGTGCTCCAGCAGTGTTTCAAAAATTCTCCGGAAAAAAAATAGAAAAGGAGGACTGCTCTTTAGCAGCAGCAGCAGTCCAAACTCAATTGTCAGCTGCACCACAAACCCGTCCTTAGCTAGGGAAACTGTGTGCAGCATCCCCTGGAGCTAGCCATCTCCAAGACAAGTATTTTGTCTACCTCCACCTGTACTCTCTTTTGATCCATCGACGCCTAGGGCAGTTTGCAAGACATCCCGTCACCGCGATGAATTAATTATACACCCCGACACCCCATAAGTGGCACATCACTCATAAAAAGAAGGATCCTCTGCATTCCACGGCAAGCCCAGCATCCCAGGGAATCTTGCGCTTATCTAAATTAATCAGCTAAGATACCCTAGAGGCACATGGATGCCAAATACGCAGAAGCTATGCCCATACCCCGGCGCGCAGGTACAAACCACCACGAGTCGGTGCAGCGTCCAGTGATAAAACCAAACCAAACCGCTAGCTACGAGTAGATGAGAGATATTGATGATGGAAAGTTGTTTAGCGGCCTGTTTTTGTTTTTCTTACGTCCCGCTGACGGAGTGTGCGATACACATTGCGCGAGCTAGCTTTAGCCCAGACACGGCCGGATGGGGCTGCTTTTAATGATGCACGTGTGTAGGCCCAAAACGGGCAAACCACAGCCAGCACGGCTCGGCAAAGCACGACTTTTGTCAGCCACCACTTCGACTAGGAAGGAAGTAGCAGCGTGCATGCAGACCGAACTCCACCTTGCTTTCGGTGGCAAGTGTGCAGATGAATTGATGGCAGCAGGGAGAGAGGGTCGGGGTTTTCCACTTTCGGAACCACACACACTCTCGTGTGGTCGGTCAATGCTTGATGCTAATGTCGATTGTTTAGTCGAGGAATTCGCTGCTGGGAGAGTGCAGAGATTAAAAGCGAGGTAGGTGTCAACTTTCTCATTTTTGTTTCGGTTACAGGTGTCTCACAGATACATCTAGTGTCTCCTCGTCCCTCCCCTCTCGCACAGACTCCGACTGAATGCTGTGCCGTGTATCTTTGTGGGGTTTTTGACCATGAATCTCATTACGTTGCTGCGCGCTGCCGTTAAAGTGGTTCCATTTTAGATTGTTACCGTGAGTTATGAGCGGCAGTTACTTTTCTTTCGGTTTCGTTGAGGTTTTCACTTAATTTGGAGCGGAATTGGCTTCAACGACAATACGTCGTTATGTCTAAATAAAGCAATTAAAAAATTAGACTGTGAAATCGTACGGTTGCAGTGGATTGGTGCGTGTGTACGTGCTTGGGGCTGCTTATTGACGGGTAATGTGCTTGGAAGTGTGCTAAAAAATTACATTTCACTTCAATTCAATGGGCAATCGAAGCGCTAAGCTGCGATGGAATTTGGAAACTTTGTTCCGGTTGCGATGATTCCGGGTTTTGTTTGGTAGAGTCTACGGAAATGGCTTTTCTTTGAATTGAGCGGTGAAGTATTCTTTGAAACTGAGCTTAAGTCACACTTCATCTAATAATAATAATAATGGCGGCGCTAAAGTCCGAGGTGGGCCTGGGCCTAGCTTCTCAGAAACCCATCGTGTTGTGCGTGCTATTGTTCTGTCACGAGTGGAGGGGACCTACAGTTTAATGACGACCCCGAACGGCGAGATTGAGAAGCTTTTTCTAGACAGTTTTATTCTTTGAGCCTTGTCAGTGAAAGAGGTTTAGCCGTGAACAATTTTTTTTGTTTGAAAAATTGTTTGTCTGGAGTTGGATTTGAACTTAGACTGTGAAAGTCTAGTGCACATGGGTCGAGGCACAAGTCCACACGGGTACGGCGCCCGTTACGCACTTCATCTATGCGGGTCAAAGTTTCTTTGAAAATGAGACTGAAAGGAGATGCTGCAAAATGGTGATAGACACAAGCCAAGTATTCACAAGGCTAAGCTTTGGCACTTATGGAGCTCGTTACATGAAAGTAGGCCTTCACATGACCGAACTGACCGAGCTGCATAGATTGAGTTAAGACGTTATGGACATCTGTGAACTTTCTTCGATGAGAATAGAGTTCCTGCACCCCACAGTCGCTGGGCAAGACGCGGAAAGTCTAGGAGAATTGTATCGTTTCGAGTGGTACTAGCTAAGCCTAGCTACGGGCACCTGGAATTAGGAATAATCCCAGTAAGGTCGACTGAAGAACGACTGGATGGCGCAGTGGGTTAAGTGCCTGTCCTAAGTTCGAGGTCTCCCAGGTTTGAATCCCAGTGAAATCGTATCTGGCCCAGTCACCATTTGCCGTTGGGATCAAATTAGCGGCACTGGAGTAGGTTGCTACCTGGCAGTACAATGGACCAGTTTTGAGTCTGAGTGCTCCAGTAGGGTTTCAAAAAAAAACCTCTGAAAAAAAAATGTTCCCGATTACGAGGAATTTGGCGGTTCATACAGCAATCTGGATGTTTCTAATCAGCAACGGTAATGTAGGTCTCACGGGATATATCCCATACCCCAAAAACAACTGGATGGCGCAGTTGGTTTAGTACCTGTCCTAGGTTAGAGGGGTCCCAGGTTCGAATCCCAGTGAAAGCAAAGTTAATACGCTTTTATCCGGTTCTTCAAATTTTGTCCAGTCACCACTTGCCGTTGGGATCAAATTAATATCACTATCACTGGACCGGTCGATCAGTGGTAGTAGTTTGACTATGGGTATCACAATGAACCAACATGGGCTAAGTGTGCTGGTGAATTCACTAGCAGCCCCCTAATCTATACTAACCTATCCCATACCGAGGGCACAATGGACACAAACTGGTGGCCTAAGTGAGCCGCGCGACTCTGGTCGCATAGGCATCCTTCAACCTAAATACCTATCAAAGGTTTGTTTTTGTTTAGACTGGAACTATATTGTAGAGGTTGGGAACACCACTAAGCCTTTGATGGTCATCTTGGATTTGTCTTCAAGAGGTTTGATCAAAGGTAGCCCGAGAGCTCGGTGTCTGGCTATAGTCCGTGCTGGACATTTACAAAGTCATAAAGGGTTTCCTTGTCTAATGCGACAAGCTACGATTGTGGTCATTGGAGGGAATGCCCAATTTGACTGCAGGTTCACCTATTGACCAACGACTAGTGATAATCCCTGCTATTCTTGCGACATCGGTCCGAGTTCTGTGAATGAGATCAGCTGTTCTAACCAAATTAGAATGTTGCACAGTTATTTAAACTGGCCCTAAGACTGGCCATCTTTAGGAAATACATTAAAATTTAAGTATGGATCCTAGTTTTGCAAGTTCGTCCAGACTATGACGAAGACGGCGAAGCTGAAAAAAGAATTCACTAAAACAGAGTCAAAATGTGCTCGAATCTTCTTTCGGATCACACATGAGATTGGAAAAAAAAGAACATCATTTTGGACCAAAATTCTTTTGTTTCTCTGGCGTTAGGTAGCGTCTGAAGCACACATCTTACCTCCAGATTACTAAATCTAGGTTCGGATGTAGAAAAATCCACTTCTTGTCGTGCCCGACTTGATGTCGTAATTCATTTTCAGGCATCAATTCAGTTCCACGAATAGGCTTGCCAATGATTTCAAATCTTCACCTCAACCCCCACAAACTCTTCGTGCATCCAAGGTCACACATGCATTCACTTGCCATTTCCCCACAACTGGGGAAACTACAACCAGTCTCGAGGAACGCCAAATCCCTCGCAGGTGCCATAAAGTGATTGAAAAGGAAAGTACACATGTGCCTTCCGAAAGTGTACCTCGTCTAAATGAAGGCTCCCTCCCAGGCCATCGCTCACCAAACAAGTATTTCAATTCATCGTTCAACTTCACTTAACGACACTTTGATTGAAACCGTAAAAGAAAGTGAACCGACCTCGAACTCAAATCAACGTCGAAGATTGATCTTGATATTTCCGCAGGAGACCAGCAAAAACGACCCAAAACGGACGAGGGCTGCCTTAGTAGGCCCGTGTCTTCCACTAATAACCGCCTCCCCAGGGGCATACCCCATGCGCGTTCGCATTAATATTTCGCGCACCGCAAAGATACCCGTACACACCGACAGCCAGTCCATTATCTCAATTTCGGACGCATTAAATCTGATGACGAAACATCCGGCGCAGCTTGATTCGGATGCAATCAGCATTTCTCATCGTCAGGCGGGCATGCATGCGAACTCGCGAAATCGCAAACTCGGTTCACCTGACCTACTCACTGCGATAAATCATTTCGGCAAACAATGCGAAAACGCGGAGAGATACGCATCCAACGGGGCCGGTGCTGCCGGTGGTGGGATCACTTGACCACTTTCCGGTTCAGCATTCATCAGAATTTATCGGTGAATCGTTTTTGGAATTCCGCTCAAGAGCTCTTCCCTTCGTTTTCTGGCTCGTTTATTTCATTCATTAACCTAGTCACAGAGATCAAGACCGCGACGCGCGATGCGCACGGGCGTCCGTCGGTGGGGACGGGAAAAAAATGTCTTCACTTGAGTGGACTTTTTGACATTTTCGGTGGTCGAATGGTGTGTTCTGGATTTCTTTTGACCACCGCTGTAGTTGCCGCCGCCATCATCGGCGTCGTTGTCGCTGTCGTCGTGGTTGTCGTTGGCGTGGTTTAACTTTCTTTATCTTTTGTGGACGCGTTTCGAGTGAGAGATGAGAAAATGAAAGTGGGCGAGCGAAGCCCGAAAGAACAACATAAACATCTGATGATGCGGGAACAGGTTAAATGGAATTCCATGGATACATCGAAATGAAACTGTGAGATATTTGTGAGAAGTATCTGGTAGAGCGCTGCAGGTTTCGTGGTATGCATGTCGCTGACGAGGTTAACTAAATTGTGGCGCTTAGTATGTTGACAGTGGAATTTTGATTGCCAACTTTGAGAGGATTCAATTTGAGTTGAGACGAAGCGGCGATGGTATTTTGCTGGGAATGCGTTGTCTCTTAATTGGAGCGGTGCTCATAGATCTATTTCGTCGGCTGATGAAGTCCCAAGGTGTCTTGGGGAAGGCTAAGCTTCAATTAGGCGACAGGTTGTGGCTGATTTTACTGTGGGCGCCCCTTATAGGAACTCGGTGACAATTGTTGAGCGATACTGTATACCTTTCCTCAATCCACTCAACGGCAATAGGAACTACCCTCTTGAGTGAAAAAGAGAGAGTGGACAACGATCGTGCGAACATAGGGAACATGCTTCGTGGCAGTATCTCAAAAGGGTATGGTCGTTGGGTTGCTCGGTGATAGAAATTTACCCTTAATGCGATTAAGACATTTCCCAAGTTGACCACTACTTTCCAATCAGACTATAGTACTTAGCTTCAATCAGTGCCACAGATTGCAATTCTGTCTGTGTCTGCAATCTCTTCAGTCTGAAGTCGAGGGTTCGAATCGCAAGTCAGACCTTCTTGTGCAAAGGAAGTCAATATTCTAACCGCTTCTGCGTCAAAAAAAACAACGCTCCATAGTGGGAATAGGAGCTATGGCAGCCCCAGGGCATGGTTGGGTCTTAAGTCTCTCATTTGGGCATAGGAACTTTAAGATTTTGAGCTGTCTTCGATTAGGACGGATGCAAAAACAACCCAAGTCATTGGCGAACAGAACAAAAGACTCTGACGAAGTGACAAAATCACTGTACGCAAAGAACCACAATTCCTGACTCAAATTTCCTACATTCACTCAAAACAACTCTCTCTTCGTAGCCCCTGCTGTATGAAGTTGAACTTTGTGTCATAGGCAAGATTCCTAGAGAGCTCTTGACCGCCTTTAAACGCGTTCGACCTCGGCAGACACTTGGTCTAATCTGCTTGCTAATTGGACGAAGTTTAAGTCTTGCGATTCGTCGTCTACAACAAGATTGAAGACACACGTACGCGTAAATATCCAAATCGGTGTCCTTGACGCCATCTTTTGTCCTTTTCTATGATACTATATGCACAACGCAGAGGTTCTGGGTTCGAGTGGTTTGAATAGAAGTGCCAGAGTCTTTTTTCCACTTTTACGTGCAAAAGGTGATACGTTCAAGTTCAGTGTATGGCGGATATATAATTCTATGGAAATTCCTGTCTGCAGGACAAATGGGACAAGTATTTAATTTCAACAACTTCTTATACTTCCGTAAATGTATTCTAGTTTGTGAACGCATAAGCCACGTGTTCGAGTCGCATGTTAGAAACTATCTAACTAACTAGACTTCAATTAATTCAATAAGCGTTGTCATATGACGATATCCGTGGGTGTTGCCAGTGCTTTAATCCGCCACCTAGAAGATTCGCATTATTGGTGTTAATGCGAAGACCAGACTAACTGTCGGGATATTATGGTCCCATGATGATCGTTGGGAATATCAATGTTCCGTGCCAATGTTACATTTCAAATGAGACAAAACACTGCTTCTCAAATTTGTATAACCTCCACCTGAAAGTCGCTAAAATGGTCAGGAAGAAGAGAATAATTTTCAGTTCCTTGGGGAAGATACCATCAGCTAACTTCACCTTCGTTTTGAAGACATACGCGTAAATGTGTGCCAATTCCTCGAAGGGTAGTTTACTACTTCTTCAGCAGTTCCACCTGCAATCAAAGTTTCAAAAGTTATGTCAAGAAAATTGCGTGCTCGACGCGTTCAAGAAGAAATCGTATGATTGTGTCTAGAATATAGGACGGACCACTGAAGAATGTCCTGAATCGTCTTTAGTGCCTTGATACCGCTGATCCACTGCTGATCTGATCCTGATCCAGTGGTCTTGTGCTTACTTACTTACTTAAGGTGGCGCTATAGTCCGGGGTGGACCTGGGCCTCAACCAACAAGCGTCTCCAGCCAGCTCGATCTTTAGCTAGCTGCCTTCAGTTTCGCACGCACAGTTGGTTGAGATCCCTTTCCACTTGCGTGCGCCACCTGAGTCGCGGTCTTCCTCTACGTCGCCGTCCCTCGGGGGTGGATTCGAAGACTTTTGAGAAGGCTAATGAGAACCTATCAGGGCTTAAAGTGAAACGAACAAAAATCTGAAAGGTGCTTCATTGAGGTCGAAGAAATTGTTGAAAAAGTTGGGTACTAAGTGCAAGCATGCAGTCGTGGAGCAGTCTCTTTTGCGTTCGCGCAAATGTCATTAGGGAAGTTGCCTAGGCTTCTGGCATGTGATTCTCTGAAGCATGTGTAATTGATCCTATCATATTCTTAGCATAGGCAAGCGTCGCCTCATCAAGAGATAGGTACGTCCATACGCTTTACATGGCCTAGCCATCTTATCCGTTGGATCCATAGACCCCTGGCTAGACTCATGTCACTCACTCAATCCAAGCCTCACCCTGATCAATTACGAATGTTCTTTCTGCAACCATCCACACGTGCACCGTATCTCGATTCTTCAAACACCATTCCCTCATTCAAATCGAAATGGAGAGTATCTTATCTAAGAATGTACACTCTCGTCGATACCCATCGGCCTATCGCGTCCCCGTCCGAGTAGAAAACCCAACAACTGCAGCGCAAGATCTTAATTAACGATCAGTCAGACGCCAAAAAAAGGAAGAGGTGAAAAGACTCGAAGCAGATCATCGACCGGAAAGTCTATTCCCATCGCTAATTAGCCCCATCATCCGGGCAACGGCGAAAACCGAAAGTCTTCAGACTAAAATGCGATGATAATGGTAATGACGATGCCTAGCTGACGCTGCCATCGACTCTGTCACTACCTCTGCCACTTGCTTCCTCCGGCGATTGTGAGCGATCAGGGTGATTGCGATCTTTGATGCCGGTCGGCCCTCCGTCTTTGACGTTCCAACTCTCATTCTGACTTCTTCCGATTCCACATATCGCCTTTCGATTTCATCTCCTATTTTTCTCCCCGTATTTTTACTTTCGCTTCCACTGGGCTAGCTCAACAGAGGATCGTCCCTCCTCGCAAGATCGTGCCATCGGCCGTTTCGTGAAATTGGTTCCCCTGTGCTGCATTGTCGTCATTGTGTGTCCCGTTCGGAGTTTGTCGCCGTCTGGTAATGAACATCCCATTAATTCATTAGTCGAAGCGGCAAGGAGAGCCAGACAAAATATCGAATATCATGCCCAATTGATCGGGAGTGCACTCTGATCGATCGATCGATCGTGCCCTTGTGTGTCAAATCGATCATGAAATGTCATTGCCGCTTGAACTCTTTGACAGCGTCGCTGTAGGATGTGAGAGGGAAAGAGAAACTCAACGATGTTTGGCTTTTCATTTGACATTGCAGATGCCCTGTCGTTGATGCATTCTTGATGAATTTATGCTCTGACGTTTCGGAAGCCATGCCACTAGCTTGGCTTTAGTGCGGCGATGGTTGTTGTCATTTCATTTTCATCGCTCCACAAAGGCAAGTGAAAGTGAAAATTAAAATCGCTTCGATTGGGACTGTTGACGTCAATGCTGACAGTTCGAATGGAATGCAATTGTTGATGTGCTTTTGTTGGTTTTGTTTGATAGATAACTGTGGAGAGTTATGTAATGGAATTTGAAATGAAAAGAAACTGCATTCGAAAGTTCTTCTTTGACCGAATGGATGGGGCTAATCTTTTTAAGAAGAAGAGGGCTTAGATCTTCGACTCGGATTTTACTTGACTGACGTCAGAAGCTTGACGGGTGAAAAAGTCAGTGTGGGAATGATGTTCGTGTTGGTGAATAGAAATGTCTGCCATGACTGATGGCGACATATGGCGCAGTTGGTTATGTGCCTGCTCCAAGTTAGAGGGGTCCCAGGTTCGAATCCCAGTAAAATCGAATCAAATTAACGGCACTGGAGTAGGTTGCTACCTGGCAGTACAATGGGCCAGTTTTGAGTCTGAGTGCTCCAGTGTAGTGTTTCAAAACATCCGAAAAAAAACTGCTACTGCTTAGACTGAGTTTTGCTTTGAGTAGCACTGCAATCCGAGGTAAATTTTAGATCTCCAGATAAAGTTCTCCCTCAAGCAAGTCGGATCGGAGACTAGACTTCGTAATTATTTGATAGTTTCTATGGACCCTTTGTATGCCACTCTGAAGTTCAGCACATCGCTCATTCCCTATTCCGCTTCTAATTCCAGTCGTGCTTCCCCCGCCGTCACAGCTTTTGTATAAGTCTTTTAAGTCATAGTGAAATATGTCATTGTCAGGTTAGGTTAAAGAAGAGGGTGTGATGGTAGAGACACTCCTTCCACTCGGAAGCCCTAAGACCCAATGTTAACCCCTTAACATTTTTTTGGTACACACATTTTACAAATCGATCCTATCACGTGATGGCTAAAACCACCCCGTTTATAAGTCTTAGGAGATCCAGTAAATCTGCGCTCGCTAAGTCCGCAGTCTCTGTCAAGAATCTTTAGCCCAGCGAAACTGGGCACCGGTTCTAAAGAGCTGGGCAGTGGCACAACAGATCTCAGATCTTTTCGATCGGACGGACCTGGGCCTAGCTTCTCAGCAACCACTCGTGTTGTGCGTGCTATTGTTCTGTCACGAGCGGAGAGGACCTACGGTTTAATGCCGACTCCGAATGGTGATTTTTGAGAAGCGTAGGAGTCGACGCACCTACACACTACGCCACGGCACCACGGCGCGTCACGTGCTTACAAGTCTAAAAAATCACGTTAGGCCTCATGAACGACTGGCAATTCCTACCCCAACATCCTTTCTGTTCCACTGACAAATTTGCCTAGTCTCTTCATGAAAACAGGTTCACAAACTGCTTGTCAAAGTCTCCCCAACCGCTGCTCACACCCTGAAGGAAAAAACAAAAAACCAGAAATGTCCACCGACACGTCAGAGTGTCATAGAGTGCTCCAAATCCGTCAACACATCAACACACTCCAGTGCTGACTCTTCAAAGCCTTAAACTTTCCCTTTACGGATTTTCGCTCAGTTTCTCGCGCTCGGTTGACTGCGTCAAGAACACTCAACACAATGCACAACAAATTAACTCCAATTGTTGACAACTTCTGTCAATCGTCAAAGTCGAACAGTCCTCTGCGCGCCCAATCGAACCAACCGAGTGGGAGAGAGATAGACCGACAAAAAAAAAAAAACTCTTAACGAGTTGTAACCATTTCCTGTCATAATTTACGGTAAATCGCTAGCAAGTCAGCAAAATGTCTAAACAACAGTTAAATTGATTTAATTTTCCATTCAATTCCTTTTCGTCGTCTCCTCCACTCGTTTGGTGATTGTTTGTGCAGACGAAGTGGAAATGCCTCTTCAGACCACAAAAATAGACGCGCAATCATCATCTTCCCTGCCTTTGATTGAAGTTGATTATTTTTGTCTCCCTCCTTGTCTCTGTCCTTCTCACTTTTTCGTTTCTGGACATGGGTCGTGTAGCTCGTAAGCAACAAACCTTTCAGTTGCGTCGGTTTTGTGCGCCTCGTTGTCCTCCATCTTCGGCTCTTCGGCTGTGTTTTTGTTTCGTTTTTGATTAATCAAAAGAAGAGTGACATTTCAAAGTGTATACTGTAAAAGCGAAAACGGTAAAAATCACTTTGTCTGATCAATAAACTTGCTCGGCTACACTCGATCCGCCGCCGAGCAGCGTCCGCGTTGAAGTGCACGTCTGCATGACGTAGGATCGCCAAGTATCTTGCACCAAAAGATGCTGCTCACCGAGACGACGAAGATGAGGAACACGGCGAAGAAGAAGATCGACAAAATAAAAAGGAAACTGAAAGAAAAAAATCCCAAGTTGACATTAAACCGGTTAAACGGTAATTGTCCTCATGTCGTGACTTCTTTGACATTTCAATGTTACATTGCGGCATGTTGCGGTGGTTGCGCTGCATCAGCACCAGCGCAGCCAGCAGACGTCCTCGGTAGCGGTGTCTTTTGGCAAGGAGGTGCTCTATGGATGAGGTGGCAACTGAACATGGGATTCAGCCACCGACTGCGGCTGCGCTGAGTGGGCGAGAGTGTGTGCGGGTTTGTTAACGTGGAAAGGTAATTTTTGTCTTGTCATGAGAAGCGACTGAAGACACCGAGTGACGCAATTTGTTTATCACAATCAGTAGCTTTCGGACAAGCGGAGGGAGAGACTTTTGATGGGTTTTGAGTTTTTTTCGGAGGATTTTTGAAACCCTGCACTGGAGCACTCAGACTCAAAACTGGTCCATTGTACTGCCAGGTAGCAACCTACTCCAGTGCCGTTAATTTGATCCCAACGGCAAATGGTGACTGAACCAGATTCGATTTCACTGGGATTCGAACCTGGGACCCGTCTGACTTGGGGCAGGCACCTAACCAACTGCGCCATCCAGTCGTTTAGGTTTCGAGTTAGTTTTTTATGCAGTTACCGTTAAAATGCGCGAAACGGTGTAAAACTGAACGAATGAATGCACTTTTGGAGATGGTGGAGAGTTCCTCAGCTGTTAGGGCCACTAGCCCTCTGCCAGTCTTTAAAAAAATGTCGGAGACTTCTTGGAGTTCCTGTAGTTCGTTTGAGCTGAAATACGGTTGCCAAACAAAAAAACCGGCTTCAAGTGGATGCAACAAAGTAGAGAACAGCTATTTATGGGCTGCAAAGGAAACATCGGTCGCCCATTCGCGTTCTCTTGTGGAAATGTGGATCAGATCTCTGGCGGTTGCCAAGAAAACAATCCCTAATGTGTCAGATTTGACAGCAAATGTCAGTCGAAAGGTGCTTGATGGGCTCAGCAGCCATGTTCACAAGATGAAGGGTGCGTTCTATTGGATGAGAGTATTCTATGTTGCTCTGCTTGCGTGCAACTTTTGGACACATTTGGCGGATGAATTTGTTGATGTCATTGATGGCGACGAAATCGACATGCCACTTCACGTCAATCTCTTTTGGACTCTTTTTGGCATGTCTCTGCTTCAAACCACTTTGGAAAACGCGTAGTGAACTCACGAATGATTGGATTTCTTTGTCCAAGTCTCTTCTGCCATTGGAACGTGATCGCACTGGAATGTGCAAATAGCTTGCTCCCAAAACATTGGATAGTCTTGTGTACGAGTTCACTCAAGTGGCGCTAAGGTTCGTGACTATTTCTCGACCAAAAATGTGTGATCATCAGTTTTTTGTTGTCAAGGGAGTTTTCGTTGATATCCAAGCCCGCGGGGTGCCACTGTCGATCATGCTGTGTCCTCGTGATCAGAAACATTCCCGGTCACTTCACTGACACCACGTGAAGCCGGCCCTTCTCGAGGATCACTCCTCATGAATAAGCTGCACCCATCACCGACATCAATGAAAAAAAAACCCGCTTCGTGTCAATGAATCCCTGGCCAACCATGAACGCGTCGGACTCCCCGAGGAAAGCTTGGTATCGAATATCTTGGGCCAGGCAAATGCAAGACAATCAACTATTTCACACTCCCCTCACACGGCGAGCCCAGAGCAAATAGAAATCAAACAAAATTCTATTAGAAATGTGTCCAATTTGACACTTCACGTCCGTCATTGTTGGGCAAGCTAATTTGAAATTTGACACCCTTAAGTCCGTTTACACACTGACAACCGCACGACCGTACAAAAGGTCTCTTGGACAAACATCACAAACAAAGAGGCAGAAAAGAAAACAAATTCGTCTGTCATGCCTCGGAAATGACCGTCGGACCGGTATCATTGACACCTGAACCGCCGAGTGCTGCAAGAAATTCCTCTTTTCATTGACGGACGTAGGACGTAGAGTAGCGTGTCCAAGTCAGTCATGCCTCCTCTTCAACTTCGATCGCACCGATCGACGATCGTTTGATTGGATCATCATCGTTGAGTGAATGAGAACCTGATCTAAAATTTGAGCGATTAGTCAGATCTTCTTTTTTCTCGTGTTTATTTTCTTTATTTACCTTGGGTGGGCCAACAGAATGCCAGCAGCGGTGACTGGGCCGGCGAAAGACTGAAATCAATTTTTGACACGTTTCAGTGTAAACAGAGAATTTTGTGTGTGATTTTTTCGAATTTTTGAACATAAAACTTTTTGCCGAAAGGTGCGGCAAATGGCTTCAGCTGTTTGATTGGTGTTTTGTTTTTCTTTTTCCCACATGTCTAGCCGGTTGTTGTGCCCGTAAGTACTCGTACTTCATCGCGGTTATGTCATACGATGCAACTGATCGCATGTTTCTAGATATTTTGATTTTCATTTTTGATGCATCAGTACATTTGGTAGTTTTTGTTTTTGCAGACGGTTGACGCAAGCATTTTCCTCACTAGAGTCGTGCCAATTTGATTTTGCTTACTTTCATTTTTTGCGAGATTCATTCTTTTTGAACCACTCTGAGCATGATTTTGGAGCGGTTCGCATGCATGGAGATGGTAGCGCTTTTTGAAACAAACAAAAATAGATTAGACTAGACATTTTTGAACTTAATACCCACTGTTTACGCTACTTGAACTTAGAAGTATACAATTTCAGTCAGTCATAAATATTTTTGTGGTAAACAAAGTTGAAATTTGAATTTTGATTTACCTTCTTTGCAGAGAAAGTTACCATGCAACGAACGACACGGTCAGAGTAAAAGGGCCAACCATAATGGACGCACAAAAATTAAGCTTATGTCATAACCAAACGAAAAGCAACCAGAAGCATCGTCCAATATCAAAGTGTCCATAATTGCTTTTAGAAACTTAAGGAGAACTCAGCTGTTAACTGACATTTGCACAGAGAGCGATTCACTTCGCTCCCGCGTAAAATTGACCAAAGTTACCGAAACTGAACGAAGCGGTCGCATTGTATCATTTTTGTGTATTCGCTTGCTTGCTTTAGTTCTCTTAAGTTTCTGTAAGGCCATTATGGTTGGCCCTTAAGGGGGAACTATTGTTTGAGTTTTTTTTGATGTTCTAACGTCACCTATCATCTAATAACGGTGACGTGAAATAAGGCCCAATTCCAAAAATTTGGCATTTTTTTCTTTGCAACAAAATGGCAGTCTCACTAAGCCCAACATAGGCCCATTGTGGTACTACGCGGATCGATTGTTTGCTACCCATTAAATCATTTGGTGCTTGCCATGAAGCGTTTAAGTTGACTGATCCGGACGTTGTTCAGCTCATTCAAGTCATCGAAGAATTAGGCTTCCGGATAAGTTTTCCCACGGGTTGAGAGGACGATGTGTACGTCAGTACCGGTCTGACGTTTGCCGTATACATCGACTGTGGCTTCATCGGTTGGAGGCTTGGATTTTAGTCCACCAAAGAAATT
The DNA here is from genome assembly GCA_930367185.1 of Myathropa florea. NCBI lineage: Eukaryota > Metazoa > Arthropoda > Insecta > Diptera > Syrphidae > Myathropa > Myathropa florea. Next base: position 14,652,166 of record OV884005.1, read on the forward strand.
TTTACTTACAAAGAATGAAGGCAGAATGTTCCACGGATGATGATAGAAGCGAATTCCGCCCTTCAATGTCAAAAAAGGTTTTAGACAAGGCGATGCGCTATGATGTGATTTCTTTAATGTCATTCTTGAGAAGATTGTTGATTCTTGAGAAACTTACTGGCAAACACACAAAGATTCAAAGGGCAGGCTGTCTGGCGGTGACAGGATCGATGAGATCAACACCAACAGCAGCTCTGGAAGCAATATTGAATTTTCGTCCGCTTGATATCCACTGCAGCACCTTGGTAGCTAAGACTGCAATAAGATTAAAGGAATCTGGCCTATGGATAGCCAAGCCATATGGTCATGCCTCTATTTTGGAGAGATGGAATATATCGAGACTCCGAACGGAAACGGACTATATCATACCTCATTTTAACCTCATAACTACAAATCGGTCCTTCAGACTTTGGGATAGTTGTAGTGTTTTTCAGGCGGAAGTTGCTGCAATAAAACAGCTGCGGATATTCTTGTTGAGGAAAATATTTCAGGACAAATAATTAGTCAAGCAGCCATTAAAGCGTTACAGTCAACATCGATAGAATCCTGCTCGTAAAAATGTGCACAAAAAGACTGGACGATAATGTCAGTAGAAAATAAGGTGACCCTCTGTTGGGTGCACGGCCACATGGATATTTCCAGTAATGAAAAGGCGGATGAGCTGTCCAGGGATGGGTCACATCTAAGTTCTTCGCGGGCCCTACCCGAGGCCAGCACACCGCTTAGCACCTTGCACAGGAAAATAGACATTGCGTCTAACGAGGCAGCTAATAAACGGTGGTGTCGATTAGACACATGCGCTGCAGCTAAGTCGTTATGGCCAGTCTACGACAAGAGGGAATCTACCGATCTCATAAAACTACTCGTAAGTCGAAGGGATATACGAACAGCCGTTGGGGTCGTGACAGGGCACTGCGCTCTGGAATACCCCATAAAGACTTTTGTAGAAGAAGCAGAGACGGAGAAGAAATATAATCTTTTCGTCACTACGTGATTGTCCTGCACTAGCTGTTAGGAGTGCACCCTAGGAACCTAGGAAGTTTCTTCTTTTCGGAGCTGGATGATCTAAGGAAAAAAGAGCTAAGCAAACTCCTGAGATATATATCTATCTGGATGGTTTAACTTAGCTGTTGTCACATCGAAGTTTTAGGTGTTCCACGGTTTAAACTTTTTGAGCACAATGGACTCATAGTGGGCTAAGTGAGCCGTTGACGTGTTCTTCATGTCAGCAAGGGCACTTATCTACCTAAGGTAACCTAAGGGTGAACCGTTTGAGTCTTTTTGAAATTCCAACTCCACCTAGCGTCTAATAAACGTGACGTGAAATAGGGACCAATTTCAAAAATTTTTTATTATTTGCTTTGCAAAAGCGAAATACAGTTGACTCCCTCTAAGTCGAATTTTCACGGGATATCAAAATTAGTTCGAGTTAGAGGGAGTTCGACTTAGAGGGAGTCGACTGTAAGCCCAAAATATCCAGGTTGGCTTAATTTCACTTCAGAAAAGAAAATAGAGCCACTTTGGCCTAATTTCATTTGGCCTTAGTTCACACCTTTAATAGCCGTTTGGGTTACGAAGATGTTGGAACCAGAAACCAGAAATTTTATCCACTCAGATCCAGATGCCTCCTCCGAATGCGGCAAAACATGTTGTTGCGTAGTTCTTGCCAGTCTCCGATAGGCATAGGATGTCAAAAGCGACTGAAAATCATGGGGTTCGTTTCAACTCTATCTCTTACTTACTAACTTAGGTGGCGGTTCGGGGTGAACCTGGGCCTCAATTAACAAGCCTCAAGTTGGGCAATCCAAGCGAGTTGAGGCCCCCTTCAACTTGTGCGCGCTAAGGCTGGTAGGTAGGTAAGTGGGTAGACGGGTGTAAGCCACGCCTTACTTAGGTGCTTGAGGACCCATTGTGGTGCCCAATTGGGGATTAGTGTCCCCTTATAACCCTTGTCGCACTCATGGTCCTTCGTTGTACCGGAGCCATCCCGATTTCCTTATGAACCTGTAAAGATATCTTAGAGGTTTATTTGAAATTTCCTGTAAGTCTTGGAAGACAAATTCTCCCAGTGTTCTATGACGCAACTGACAAAGACTAGGGCAGTGACAGAGGTAGTGAGGAGTATCCTCTCGTTCCTCCTCATCACCGCAGCCTCTACAAATGTTGTCGTTGGAGAGTCCCATTTTCATGGCGTGGTTTCTAAGATGATTATGGCCAGTGAGAGCTCCAACCACCATCGTTAGCAACTCTTTGTTGCACTGTAGGATTTTGTCGGTTTTTGCTCGATCGTATCTGGGCCATAATGCTTTATTTAAGCCACACATGTAGACAGACCGCGCCATCTACTGTTTGTCATTTAAGTGATCTTTATATCCACCTTTCTCTCAGCTCTGAGGGGGGCCGTTGGTTCCATGAATTGCTTGTGACACGTCGGTTGCTGACCCTGTTCTGGCAAGTTCATCAGCTATCTCATTGCCGGCTATGTCCCTCTGTCGTGGGACCCAGCACAGATTGATCGAGTGCTGTGAGCCAAGAGCCTGTGTACGCTAAAGTGAGATCTTTTTCTCCTGCGTCGTCTCTCTTGCCATCTTAACAGACCGATGCAGAGTTTTTTGACTAGCTCGATGTCGCTGTACAGCTCGTATAGTTCGTCGTTAAATCTCCTCCTCCAAAGCCCGTGAACGTAAACGGGACCGTATATTTAACGAAGAATTTTTCTCTCGAAAAGACTGAGGATATCCTCATACACTTTTAACAAAGTCCATGCCTCAGCGCCATAAAGCAGGACTGGGATGATCAAGGTCTTGTATAGAATCTCTTAGTTGTTCGGGATAGGGCCTACTCAATCCTCAATTGTCAATTCTCAGCCCAGAAAAAACAGCGATTGAAAAGAGTTATTCTTCGTTTTATTTTTGCCGAGGTGTTATTGTCAGTGTCTACAGCAGAGTCAAGGTAGACAAATTCCCTTGTTTGGATTTTTGAAACACTACTGGAGCACTCAGACTCAAAACTGGTCCATTGTACAGGTAGCAACCTACTCCATTGCCGTTAGTTTGATCCCAACGGCAAATGATGACTGGACCAGATTCGATTTCAATGGGACTCGAACCTGGGACCCCTTGAACTTGGGGCAGGCACTTAGCCAACTGCGCAATCCAGTCGTCTTTTGCCCTCACTTACTGCCAAACCCATTTTGACAGTCTATCTAATTCCAAGTATTCGATGCTCCACATCTCATCAACCGTTCTGCGTTTTCTCCACCTGAGGCGGCCTGACCTTCTTTCTGGCTCGATGAACGAGAACTCAAAACACGGTATGGTTTGCCTCAGACTTATCTTCGTGCCTTAAGTTGTTATCAATCAACGGTTATTTCCGTCTCAATATAGTGACGTCGAACCAATCTTGCCCTGTTTTCACGCGGGATCTACGGATGAGATTGAAAAGTTTTTCTCTGGTAAGGCACGACTGGTTTTCGGCGTTTGCCTCTCATTCAAAATCGTGGTTAACCTTGATTGTGAACAGACCAATTAGCACATCTTTCCTAATCTATTGGGGAGTTCATAGGTTCACCACACAGCGTCTCTTGACAGATATTTCTGTAAAAGTCTACACGTGAATGTACGTTTAAGTGGGATGAAGGGTCTGAATTCGTTCAGAAACGTAAGCGCTCTGTCACTTATTTTCAGTCAGTGAAATACGAGGTGAGGCCCTACCATGAGTTCCTTAGGCCAAATCAAAGAGCTCTTCAATCTTCTATTGAATTTCAAGCTCTTCGTTGATAAGAATGCTTGTACTGCTATGGCCCTAGTTCATATGTTCCTGACTGTTTTCCTGTTTCCATCTTGATGTCGCTACGATGACAGGGTAATAATAATGGCGGAGCTACAGTCCGAGGGGGACCTGGGCCTAGCTTCTCAGCAACCACTCGTGTTCTCTCACGAGTGGAGGGGACCTACAGCTTAATGCAGACTCCAAACGGTTGAGATTGAGAAGCTATTTCTAGACAATTATACTCTTTGAGCATTGGCAGTGACTCGAAAGAGGTGGAGCCGTGAAAAAATGTTTGATGTTTTTTTCAGGAGTCGACGTACCTACCCGCTACGTACCTACCCACTACGCCACGGCGCCCACTAACATCACTGCACTACTGGCAGTAGAGAAAACATCGTGCAAGACGTGCCTTCTCCAAGCCTTTGATTCTATTTAAACCTTCAACTGAAGCAGTCTCAATTTCTTCGCCAGAAGAAGAAGGACTGCCTGCCGACAAAGAAACGTCAAATCATGAGATGTACACGGGGCCAGAACATCTGGGCCTTCCACCACCATGCGAGTATAAATCAAACATTCAACATCCGCCTTACACATGTCTTGCCGAAGTTCGCCTTCCAGTTCAAAGCCAACCGCTCATGAATATGTGAGTCTAAGAGATGTCACCACCTCTGCTCTCGCGCGAATTTATTCTAATCCGTCAGAACAGAGCACTCCTCACCGTCGCCACAGAGAGAGAATAAAACCCACTTTCCATTCTCAAGCACATTACATGAAAATTTTATGCGAATTCGTTAGCGAGTCGTGACCAAATGAGTCATCATCATCATCATTATCATCACGAACGTTGTGGGCCAGACCGGCCACGTACGCCCCCCGACTACTGAGCTCCGGCCGAGGCGAATTGCACCGCCAATTTAAAATGGGACACATCGCTCGACGGTGGCTGTCCGGCGTAGTGCAGTAGCATAATTCGCTAGCCCCCCTCGGGCCTTATTTTGTCGAGCACAGAAGACAATTGCATGCATCCTAGAACTCTTGCTTGAACTCGCACAGCGAGCGCATGAAAACAACGAAAAATCCACCTAATGGTGATTTATGGGAATTTAAATGGCCCCAATAGAAGTTGCGCCCGTAGCCCGAGAGTGGGCTGAGAGCGGGAGAATTCTAATTTTGTAATACTGCAGTCGTGTCGTGATGTTTTAGATTTTAAAGTGACAACTTGATTAGCCTTTGATTGTGGGTAATTGCAACCTTTTAGGGCATATCTCAGTGCACTTTAAATTCAATTGAAAAGTAAAGAGACTTTGGGGTGGGCGCTGCCGCTGCCATTGCCGCTGGTGATTCGGCGACTGGGTGCGATTCATTTGGTTAGTCATTCATGCATGCTCATTGAATTGCGAGAATTAGACACCAGCTTGGTAGTGGGAACGATTGCATGTAATTTTGTTGAATCTCTTCATCACTTTGGCCAGAGTAGTGGAAAATGGTTGCTATTTACACATGACATTGCATTCCTAGTGTAGGATATCTTTCTTTCATTTATTTGTGGTAGTTCTTTTGCTGATTGGTTTTTTGTTTCATTCTAGGCTTCGAGGAAGGTATCCAAATGTGGTTACTTATTTGTGGCGCCGGACTGGGATTTCAACAATCCATTATACAGAACTAAGGTAAGTCAGTTGATTACAAAAGAAATGGGTTATTATTTGAAGGGAAACGACATCCTATTCTGCTATGGCCGGGGTCCTTCTTGGTTGATGCTGAGTAGACTATGGTCAGGATCCGACCTGGGCCACAAACAACAGCCTAGCCCTCTGTCTTTTCAACACTTTCTATTCTCCGATAGCTAGCCATAGCCACAACCGGGTGGTGTACGAGTGGGAGGACAAGAATCGCCCCATCCGATGAGCTAAACCGTGCTACCGCAAATGCGCCGCCGTCCTACTCAGCGTCACAGTCCTACTCAGTGTCACCGTCCTACTCAGCGTCACCGTCCTACTCAGCGTCAACCTTCTTACCCAGTGTCACCGTGACTCAGCCAAGCCTTCCGCACCAAAATGGTCCTGACAACCGTCTACATCTCTGCACTCAAAGTTATTTAACATCTCTGCGTCCGTCTGTCCGGGCTGCGGAATCATCGCTAAAAGCTCTCACAGCTTATCCAAGAAGACAATGTAGACGACGTCCTTAACTTATAATAATAATAATGGCGGCGCTACAGTCCGAGGTGGACCTGGGCCTAGCTTCTCAGCCACCACTCGTATTGTGCGTACTATTGTTCTCTCACGAGTGGAGGGACCTACAGTTTAATGCCGACTTCGAATGGCGAGATTGAGAAGCTTTTTCTAGACAGTTATACTCTTTGAGCATTGTCAGTGATTCGAAAGAGGTGGAGCCGTGAAAAAATGCTTGATGTTTTTTTCGAGATTCGAACCCACGATCTCGAGCGTAGGAGTCGACGCACCTAACCACTACACCACGGCGTCTAACCGCACCAAAAAGTCATGATGATTTTTGGCCAAAATCCGGATAAATTCTTGCGTCGCACAATTTTATACGGATGTAGCCCAAATCTAGCCGCAAAATAAGCCGGGTTGACCCTCCGGCAATGCCAATTTCAGCTGATCGGCGACGAATTGACATTTCTCTGTCTTCTTCGATACTGGCCTCTACGGCGGCTGTTTTCTTCTTTTCGCACCAATCTATGTCTAGTTGGTGGCTTAAGGTCCAATACTCTTTGAGCATTGTCAGTGACTCGAAAAAGGTGGAGTCGCGACCAATTTTCTTTTGAAAAATTGTTGCTTGTGCTGGAATTTGAACCTAGACTGTGAAAGTCAAGTACATATACATACAAACCCACACGGCCACCGCACCCACGACGTCCTTAACTACCTCGCAGCAAAATCTGGCCATCGCAATGTTTTGGACAAGTCGTCTAGGCGGTGTGTCCTTTCTTGATGACTGCTTATACAAAACCCATCCAATCTGTGGTTCAGAAAGTCACATTTGTAGTTTCGATTTCGGTCAACGTTTTACCAACAACAACACGGAACTTGCCATTACGAATAGAATATAGCATCATTATCCATATATATAGCGAAGACAGTGTCGATCTTTGGTTCTGTTTTCGTTGATGGCATTTGGAGGAGAACGTTTAGAAACGAACTGTACTGGGCTGTACAGCGATATGAGTCTAGCCAGGCGTCTACGGATCCAACGCCTAAGATGTCTAGGCCATGTAGAGCGTATGGACAACTTAGCTCCGGCCCGAAGAGTCTTCGACTCTGAGCCTGTAGGACAAAGCACCAGAGGACGTCCACGTACAAGGTGGCGCACACAAGTCGAAGGGGACCACGGCCGGCATGGTGTGCGAAACTGGAGACAGCTGGCGAAAGATCGTGCTGGCTGGAGAGGCATGTTTAGTGAGGCCCAGGTCCACCTCGGACTGTGGTGCCCTAAGAAGAAGAAGAAGAAAGAAGAAGACAGTGATGATTGTATCTTCGCCATTTTCGAAGAAGTAAAGAACAGTGACACCAACAGACCAAATTCCACACCATCATCATCATCATCGGCGGCCCTGGTCTTCATCAACAATTCCATCCGGCAGCGCACCCCGAGTCTTCGGGCGTCCTGGGCTACGTCATCTCTCCAGCGTAACTATGGTCATCTACCATAAAATGAGCCACTACAGACATTCCGTGCAGGTTCCTCTTCGCTCATTCAAGCGAACCATGCAGTGATCTTTTGTGGATGCGCGGTTTTTCGAGTTGAAGGAAAAGTGATCATCCAAACCCTGATGTTTTAGACGACTGTCTGGCGCAGTTGGTTAAGTGCCTGCACCAAGTTAGAGGGGTCCCAGGTACGAATCCCAGTGAAATCGAATCTGGTCCAGTCACCATTTGCCGTTGGGATCAAATTAACGGCACTGGAGTAGGTTGCTACCTGGAAGTACAATGGACCAGTTTTGAGTCTGAGTGCTCCAGTAGCGATTCAAAAATCGTCCGGAAAAAAAAGGTTTATGGAAAAAGATTCATCCTATACGACATTTAGGATATTCAGAGTGGAAACTAAGATCGCCTGCTTATGAGGTGACGAATTTCGCACACGCCGACCTCACTAGGGCAGCGGTTGAGGGATTGATATCCATCTGCACCCATGGGTCTGTTCGGTGCTTAAACGGCCATCTTCTGTTTTCTTTGTGAATGTCTGGCACTAACCAAGACTAATGTTAACTAGCCCATATCCCTGCAATTTATGAACATCTCCCATGATCACTGCCGAGCATGATCTGTTCCATCAAAATGATTTTGAAATTCGTCCTCAAAAAATGTCCAGTCCTGAGTGCTGGTATCAAAACGCGGCATAAGCATGATGCGGTAGATCGGTCGATCAACTTCCACAAACTGTGAGATGTCGCTTTACTAAAATTGAAACTGAATGATTTCGACATCGTTTTTCTTCAAAAACCTATTACTCACTGTTGCCGCGTGCTTATGGTCGCATCAGAAGCATTTCTTGGCCAACCAATAAGATGAGACAAAATATTGTACAAAACAATAGACGTCAGACACTTTCGTCGTAACTAAGTACATTCCTCAGCTCGGTACACTTGTTTATGACACAAAAGTACGGCCTAAATACAAACTTAATTTTCCTTGACCATCCCGAATATCACAACATTCCGACTCCATCATCTGACTGCGGCAACAATTAGCCATTTCGCATTCATCTTCGCACACCATGCCAACCATCAAGACATGTTTCCACATCCGTGACGGCCTTGAACGCCGCGATAAGCCCGCATCGATCATCCCCGTGCAACTATGCGGCGAAACAATAATTTGCGCGGCTCTCAGACAGAAAGCACCACCCGCTGATGTACGCACCACTTGCCAATCATTAAAACCTGACCTTAGCCAGGCTGCTTCTAATGAGGTCACTGCCACCGAATATCGTGCGCAAACAAATACCCTTTCGTCTAGACAAAAATCACATTTCAACTGCCCAGACACCGGGCGTAAAGAATAACTCCAATGAGCATCCGCCCTATTATCCTAATCCAACATTACTGCCTTCGTTAGTCGGCCGCACCACCTCAAAGATAAAACCATCAATGCGCATGCGCAGCAATCATCACTGAAAATAGCCGTGCAGAGCGATTTGTATTTCATAGATGCTGCCTGTAAGCCGTTCGTCGTTCGCTGCCCGACGTCCGTCGCGTCGTCGTTCGGCAAACCTCAGCGCAGATTGCATGCGCCGTGAAGTGCGATATGTTCGCATGGACATCGCCTGCGTACCCGTCGACAAGACGGTAGCAATCACCTGCACCGCCGCTGGACTTCCATTTTCCACCGGCAGCTGGGGATCTTTCCTTTTTTCTTATTACAGCATCAGATCATAATTTTACGAACGCAAGGCAGCCGTGCCTCCTGTTGGCGCAATACGGAAGTCGAGAAAATTCTGCGGCCGTAAACAAACCATCAACGGGCCTGGGAAGAAGACACTTAGCTCGCAGCGGACTGAGAGGAGCTTGGTTAGCGCGTCTAACTCACGAATTGGAAACCACTTAATGAACCTCATTCGGCGATAACTTTGCGTAGGTAATTATAGACAGAAGAAGGCGGTTCATTGGACCTTGGGGCTGCTTTTACCGAACACGGTCGTCTGTGGAATGCTGCTGCGGCTTCTCGGCGAACTGATAGCGAGTTTTTATGTCACGCTCTGGTGTGTAACGGTGGCGAAGGACATGCGCACGAATGCCGGGGAGGGTGTGGAGCAGGGCATGCACTTGACATGTGAGGTCAGATGTCGACGGACGTAGTGTATGTAATCGTGTTACTGCCCTCGGTCGCTGATCGTTGACAGGTACCGAGTCGGTACCTTGGAACGTGTGGTTACGAATTACATTCGGGTGAATAGACACGGATAGGGGAGGGCGATGAGAAGTGACGCTTGGAGGTACATACTCGTACTCGCGAAATTCCATGGACCTGTGACGGGATAAAGTTGATCTCCGATTTTGGACGTGATCGTTGAACGGATATGAAACTGGTTGGGTCAGCATTTTTTGAACGTACTTAATGGCGTTAAAAAACCGTCTCCAGAATTATCTGAAGCGTCTGAAAAAGCTCGAATGATGGAGGACTTGCGATCTTTGAATTTGAAAGTGCCTATCCCAAGTTAGAGGCGTCCCAGGTTCGAATCCCAGTGAAATCAAATCGAGTTGAGGCCCCCTTTAACCTTTGCGCGCTAAAGTGAGATCTTTTTCTCCCGCGTCGTCTCTCTTGCCATCTTAACAGACCGATGCGGAGTTTTTTGACTAGCTCGATGTCGCTGTACAGCTCATATAGTTCGTCGTTAAGTCTCCTCCTCCAAAACCCGTCAACGCAAACGGGACCGTATATTTGACGAAGAATTTTTCTCTCGAAAAGACCGACGATATCCTCATCCACTTTTACCAAAGTCCATGCCTCACCGCCATAAAGCAGAACTGGGATGAACAAGGTCTTGTATAGAATCTTCTTAGTTGTTCGGGATAGGGTCTACTCAATCCTCAATTGCCTTCTCAGCCAAAAAAAACAGCGATTGACAAGAGTTATTTTTCGTTTTATTTCTGCCGCGGTGTTATTGTCAAAGTGTACAGCAGAGCCAAGGTAGACAAAGTCCCTTTTTTTCGAAGGCTTTTTGAAACGCTACTGGAGCACTCATACTCAAAACTGGTCCATTGTACTGCCAGGTAGCAATCTACTCCAGTGCCGTTAATTAGATCCCAACGGCAACTGAACTGGTGACTGGACCAGATTCGATTTCAATGGGATTCCAACCTGGGACCCCTCTAACTTGGGGCAGGCACTTAACCAACTGCACCTTCCAGTCGTTTTTTGGCCTGCGTGAAGGACGGTAGCTTTAGACCGTTAGGTAAATTTGGGTAGGTTTTCCAAGCGAAAACCTAGGCGATCCTAATGACCACGAACTATATTGTGAAGAACGGGTGGAAGGTCTCTCGCGGGGGTCTCTGGACTACAACAGACTACGAAAAACCCGAGTGTGACTTTGACAAGAACTTCACGATCTTTATCCCAGATATGGAGGATTGGGAAAAGGCTGACTTCATCAAAGGCACATCGATTTTCACTGATGGATCGAAAACAGAAGACGGTACGGGAGCGGGAATCTTCTGTGAGACACTAAGAATAAACAACGCCTATCGGCTCACTGACTATTCTAGTGTATTTCAATCAGAAATCTTTGCCGTTAAGAAAGCTGCGTAGATTGTACAGCAAATGGACCTTCCTGACATGAAAATCACCTTCTGCTCGGACAGTCAAGCGGCCTTGAGGGCATTGAATTCCCATCTCGTAAACTTCAAATCCGTCAAGGACTGCATTAAAGAGCTTAAAAGCCTACACCTCCACAAAATCCTGCTGTGCTGGGATCCTGGACATTCCAACATTGAATGAAACGAAAAGGCAGTTCAAGTTCAGGCGCAGAATCGGCTGACAATACTATCCACTCTCCTATTAGCTCAGCCAAAAGAGTCATAGCGCAAGTATGTGTGTCATTAGCAAACGAACAGTGGCAAAGCCACCCAGACTGCGTCATATCTCACTGCTTATGGCCCAAATACGATATCAACAAGACCAAATCCCACATATCCAACGATAAGAAAATCTTACGCATCTTAACAGGGGTTCTCATTGGCCACTGCACGATAAGTGCAATGGCTAAGAGATTAAGCCTCCCGGCGAACGATTTCTGTAGGAGCTGTAGGGATGAAGAAGAATTTGAATCAGTGGAGCATCTGCTTTGCCACTGCCCTGCTCTATAAGAACGACGACTCACTCACTTGAAAGCAAGGTTCTTTCACGAGCTTAGCGATGTGGCGAAGATACAGATCCCTGACCTAAGGAAATTTCTAACTACAATAGAACCAGCATTAATTCTCGGAAAGCATGCAATCCTTGCAGGGCATACACAATAATTGCTGGCAACAGCATAAAGCCCTTCTGACCTAACCTAACCTATCTGTGTCCGTAGCGACAGCCAAGGTGTGCTTAAGGTCTTGCTCATTCCTATAACCAATTACAAGATAGTTCAAGAATGAAAGTCTTCTCTGAATTTGATCGGTAGCTTAGATTCGCTAAGACTTGTCTTGGTCCTGGGCCATAGCAGGATCACTGGAAATGAGATCGCCGATGAACTTGGTAGGCAAAGATAAGAGGAGGTAATCTCAGACCTGGACCTGCGGTGGGATTGCCTGTGTCCTTGGTTAGGGCTTCCATCGATGGTTGGACCTCTCGAGAGCACAACCGGAGGTGGCAGGTTTCTCCAGGATGTAGACAGACCAAGCGCATGCTCCCCAACATCTGTAAGAAATCCGCTGCTTGCTTCTCCTGGCAGAAAAGTCTACAAACAACTTGCCGGCGGATTAACGGGCCACTACATCTTCGCCAAATACCTAAGTGTGCTTGGCCTAAGTAATGAAACCCTCTGTGACGTCTGTGGAGAAGACGATGACACTGCAGAGCACTTCCTCTGTCACTGTTCCGCCTTTGCTCGGATCAGGTGGCAGTTATTCGGTGCAGATGCGGTAAGAGCTGATGTTGTAGCCTCCTCGCCACAGAAGCGCCTGCAAGAAAGACAAGAAATTCAAGCAAAAGTAGGTTGCTGCCAGCTAGTACAATGGACCAGTTTTTGAGTCTGAGTGCTCCAGGGTAGTGTTAAAATTTCCCGACAAAAAATAATCTATTGTTCTACATTCTTTCATTTTTATGAAGCATATCAAAGCTACCATCATCGCTTCTTTGATTTAAAGTGTAACCTCTAGATGAATCGCTCCCTCTTTCTCTAATATTGCCAACAGTTAGATGACTGTGCCTCATTTTTTCCCTCAAACTACGGTGCACTTGATGACACATCTCCTAGACCGTCCATAGTCCGAACACAACTAATCTCTTGCAGCATCTGCATCATCTCACCTTAATCTCCTTCAGTGGATCCTTGACGTCAGTCTTAAACTTTCACCGGCGGAAGTGTTTTATCCGATCCCTGACTGACGTCATACTCCGAAACTCCGCCTTATCGTGCTCCTAAAGTCACCAGCAAATATTGGTGATCACAACCAACGTCACGTCCGCAGCATATTGCAGTGCAAACGCCGGTAACTGCTGCTGATATTTGCAGTGTCTCGATAAGACTTCAGTTCGTTCATTCCCCCTTTGGTTGCTGTGTATCAGTGCCAACATGAAACGGTTGAGAACTTTATGGCTTCGAAGGTCTTTGGGTATAGGAGACATTTTACAATGAAATGGTACTTGGCATCCTCGTTCTTTGATCCCTTTTCACACTTGAAATGTCTTCTCTCACAACCATCAACTATTTTCTGGAGTTCACAGAAAAGCTTCGCCTCATGTTGGTTTTGGTCATTTTTGGACGTTTGGACTTTAATTAGGAGCTTCTACTGGAAAGATGGGAGGTGATGTCCAGGAACTCCTTCAAACAGCCAGGATTCTAGTTCCCTGCTCGTCATCATCATCGGTGCAACAGCCGGAATCCGATCCATCAACAATTCTTCCCAAACATCGCACGTCGACGCCATCCGGCGCACCTCAAGGTTTCGGGCGTGCTGGTCTACGCCATCTCTCGAGCGTAATCATGATCTACCACCCTGTCGTCTACCAAAAAAGTAGTTCCTTGTTATCAATCAGAATGAAGTGGTGTCAGAAGTTCTTTGTCATCGCATCAGGCCTCTTTAAGTTAGCTTCAAGAGGAATTTTGTTGGTCAAACCGCAAACGTCAATGAACGGTGAATGTTTGATGGAACTGATGCTTCTCTTTTTGCCCGAGCTAGAAACAAGAAACATATCTGCCTTGAAATATGCCACAATAAATGCCCGAGTTAACTGATTCCTCTGACCAAAAGCAGTCTCTTTCGGACCTGATTCCATCACAGTTGTAAACTGTAACATCAAACAGAATCTATTCCGATTTTTCACATCTCCCCCACGATGACGCGACGGAGGGACAGGGTTTCATTTATGTCCGACAGAAAATAGGAATCCCAACGACCACCTGGAGCACGTATGAATTTATATTTGTAACCCAACTCTCCGAGCCTTAATTGATGGTGTCTCCCTTGTTCCCCATTGTGAACAAATCCAAGTGTACGCCATCAAGTGGCTTTGTTTGTTTGGAAAGCCTACCTATTGCCCGTATTATCGTCTCAAACTGCCACTTTCACTGGCCAAGCATCGCATGACCAACGCTCGAATGTCCAAGAAAACCGATAAAAACGTACGCGAGTACATTTTTTGTTGCTGCTGTCCCTGTCTCTGGCTTTTGTTTGGCCGACGCCGATGGTGGGGCTGCTGGGAACCCAAGTGTCCCACCAAGTGCATTGAACGCACTCGGTACGTCCACCGCTTTGGGTGTTGTTTTTGTTTTGTTCGTTTTTTTTTATTACTCAATTAAGAGCGTGCTCCCCCAACCCAGTTGATTGCTCCATTTGACTGGGACCGGAATGTCTTCGGCTGCGACAGAGCGACAAAAATTCCAACTCTCCTCTATGACGGGCATAATTCTTCGGCGGCTGACTGGTCTTGTGGACGCACTTCAGCTATGCGATGGTGGCGGACCCACTAATCAGTTCGCTGAAAGGAAAAAAGAAATAAAACAAATTTCTCTCCCATGCATCTGTTGGATTGTGGTTTTATTATCGTCTTGTCCAGAGTGGTCCGGCGGTGGTCGCTTGGGAGGAGGCACGCGAAACTGTCGCGCGCACAATGAAAAGACACAAATGACCAGAGCAGTCTCCAATTACTGATAATCGCGTGCAACATTACTTTTGCTGGTCTTGAGATTGTGCAGTGGTATTGTTGCACGCTTCATGTTGCTCTAACTGATGAGGTTTGTTGTTCAGCGCCTTTCAAGTTTTCTTGCGCGCAACGAGTCTTTTGGGCAGTGGGACCGAGTGGTGACAAGTTGGACAGCTGGGTGGAGCACATTCAGTACAGCACGTTGTGATTGTCTTTGAAGAGGATGACGGGACGGAGCTTGAGGCTCATTCCCAAAAGTTGAGGAGTCCTTTTCAAAAAGTCGAGTCAATTCGATCTTTGGTCGTGGACTTTTCAGCTCGATTGGCTTATGGGGTAGCCCGAGGGGCATTTCTTAGTTTAAGGGCTTTTCTCCTGTGTGGGAGCTAGACAGTATTGCTGAAGTAAGTGGATTCCCTTGGATTCACGTCGCACTCCTGAATCAGCGAGCACTTCATTCATAGTTTTCTTGATGGATTCTTGACTTGACTTGAAAGAAGGAATTTTTCTTCAAATGGCGACACTGATCGCCGTGGACCTAGGACCAACGTTTGATTTTTTTGATTTTTTTTTTCGGAGGATTTTCGAAGCACTACTAAAGCACTCAGACTCAAAACTGGTCCACTGTACTGACAGGTTGGTGCCTTTAATCACTACGGCAAATGGTGACTGGACCAGATTCGATTTCACTGGGATTCGAACTTGGGGCAGGCACTTAACCAACTGCGCCATCCAATCGTATTTTAGGACCAACGTTACTCTACAGTAAAAGCGATCCTTTGTCAGCTGTCTCCAGCGCCACGCTCCAAGTTGATGAACGAGCCTTTCAATTTGTACTCAGCACCATATTCTGATATGTCCAATTGACCTGACTGTTATCACTTTGTTCTTCTAGCATAAAGGACTATAGCCCTGGCTACTGTGTACCACATTTTTAGTTCAATTCCAAAAGTTTGACGCGTAGATTTTTCAGAACTGCATTCCAAACCTTTTCCTGGCTTAGCTGTTTTTGCTTCCAACATTGAGACGAGCTTCATCACTTGTCTATGCAAAGCCCCATAACTCAGCTGATATGGGTAACGCCTGCGGCAATGATGATCACAAGGCAGAACAGCGTATCGATCACGGATTTCTTCGACATCCTGAAACAGAAAATCTTTGACCAAAGCAGTAAGATGGGGGCTTAGAATCCGAAAGGGATCGAATTCAAATTGAAATCAAAATAGGCTGTCGAAAGACTTCTGCATAATGGGGACATCTTTATTTTGGATCTAAGCCTCAGCTGAGGTTGCTATCCAGATTTGACGGTCTGAGGTACGCTGCTTCAAGTTATGATCCACCCAAACTATTTGCGATGTGCGCGATGACTTTGTCTTCATAACGATGGTTTATGCTTAATTTTTCGTCTCTGGGTGACTCTTTTTGTCTTTGCGAGAGAAAAGTTCTGCGCGACGTATGGTCCTGTTTGCGTTGTGGCATTTGGAGGAGCGAATGCGACTTATGCGACGTGGAAGATAGGACATGTGATGCAGTGTTGTGGTCGTTCGTTGCGATTAAGCTGCATAACGGAAGTTTTCTGGGGTCATTGGTTCGGAATAAATGGTTGATTGGGTCTCCATATGACAGTCGTGTGGAATGTGTGAGGCTTTGCTTGTGAAAGAGTCTACTTATTTGGTATTTGCTTGGAAGTGTTGAGTTCTTGGTGGGACCAGAAACACCTACATACAAACATTTTACAAATGGTTTCATTCCACACTTCTTCTGGAGAGATAGAAAAAAGGAGGGTTTAGAGGAAAACCCAACTAAACAGCCTATCATTTTGGAAAGGTTTTGAGTTAAGACATGTGCAAGAAGAAAAAGATCGGTTGCCATCGTCCTAACCGTGAAAGGAAGAATTTGATTCTCTCTCTGAAGTCACCTTGGAAGCTGCAGAATGTGGTGCAGGTAGGAAGAGGAGGCTTATAGACGCGACCATCAGGTTGAACCTATTCTGCCTGAAATGTGAGGCAGGTTAATAACAACAAAATTATGTTACAGTCTCGTATCTGAAAGCCTAAAAAGGATTTTAGTTGAGACTACAATTAATTTAGGAAAAATGTATGTTTACCCTTCTTCTTCTTCTTCTTAGGGCGCTACAGTCCGATTTGGACCCGGGCCTCCCTCAACATGCCTCTCCAGCCAGCACGATCTTTCGCCAGCTGTCTCCAGTTTCACACACCAAGCCGGCAGAGGTTCCCTGGACTTGTACGTAGATGTCCTCTGTTGCGTTGTCCCACGGCCTCAGAGTCGAAGACTATTCGGGCCGGAGCTAAGAGCATAAAGCATAGACGCCTGGCATGTCGCTATGCAGCCTATACAGTTCATGGTTGAACATTCTCCTCCAAATGCCATCAACGCAAACAGGACCAAAGATCGCGCGTAGAACTTTTCTCTCGAAAAGACCAAGAGACTCTTCATCCCCTTGGGATATTGTCTATGACTCTGCGCCGTAAAGCAGGACTGGGATGATCAAGGTCTTATACAGAGGTAACTTGGTCTTCCGAGGGAGGGCTCAATTGCCTTTGGAGCCCAAAAAAGCCAGCGGTTAGCAAGAGTTATTCTGCGTTTGATCTCGATACTAATATTGTTTGTACTATTTACCGCGGAGCCAAGATTGACGAAGTCCTTAACTACGTCGAAGTTATAGCTGCCTATGGTGACGTTCTGGCCAAGTCGTCGATGTTGTGCGCCCTTACTCGATGACAGCATATACTTCGTTTTGCCCTCGCTTACCGCCAGACCTATTTAAGCCGCTTCCGTTTCAATGCCAGCAAACGCATCATTGACGGCTCGGTGTGTTCGCCCAATCACGTCAATGTCATCTGCGTAAGCTAGCAGTTGAACGGACTTTTGGAAGATCGTGCTGTCACTCTTTACTTTCATCAAATGTCACTTAGTCGGCGTACAACTGTATGGTCCTAGCGAAGGAAGAAAACGACTTTGTAGACCAGAGCTGTTGTTGTCATTTCATTGAACTTAATTTATAACGCCTTTCATTTTCCCATTACATTACTCCTGTGGTGTAAGAAGTCTACCCATTTCGATACGAAGCCAAATGCATCGCTTGCATTTGCTAGTCGTGAGAACTTTGCCACGAAAAAATGCGTAAAATCTGGAGAAGATCCATCATATCTAAGGCCTTCATACAGTTCATACGTGCTTGAGCTTATTTGTTAGAAGATATCGAGTTTGGAAGATCGCTATCGGACGCTTGGGTATACTGAAGTTTGCCTGAGCGCTAGAAAGGCGATCGGGGGGTTCTCCAGTAATCCTAAGTTAAACCCGAGTGCCAACACTATGGAGTTGCATTGCCGCTCATCGATCCAGGATATAAACGAGACTACTTTAGACTTTCTGAAACAAACGGCAAGCAACTACGTGTTGTGTTAGCGAGCATGAGCAAACAATTAACAAATCAAAAGACGCTGCAACGTATAAGAAGGCTGGCCAAGATGAGTATCGAATCAGTAATGTGTTCTTTTACATTAACGACGTTTGATTATAGAAACACGCACAATGTATGACCTTTTGGAAGAAATGCCAAAAACCGGGGACAGACATTAGAAACTGCACCCAAGCACTTCGAAATTGCGAAACAGAAGTCTGCCTTTCGTCCTTTTTTGAAGTTCGCACTGCAATTTCATGTACACCCCACAGACAAATTGGCCTTTTCTCACAGTCTCTTGCTATCTCCCCCGTCTTATTTCTTAAAGCCAATTCCTGTTTTTGTGTGCAACTTTAGACGTTATCGTGTGTTTTGCTGTGTCAGCTTATTGGACCATATCTAACCGATTACCGGGGCGCTCACATGGTTTTAGCATCTAAGACTTGGATTTTAGCTCCTTTTCTAAGTCCACTTTGCACCTCGCAGAGTTTGTCGCTAAGAGCCTTACACGACTGGATGGAGCAGTTGGTTAAGTGCCTGCCCCAAGAACGAGGAGTCCCAGGTTCGAATTCCAGTGAAATCGAATCTGGTTCAGTCACCATTTGCCGTTGGGATCAAATTAACGGCACTGGAGTAGGTTGCTACCTGGCAGTACAATGCACCAGTTTAGAGTCTGAGTGCTCCAGTAGTGCTTCAAAAATCCTCCGAAAAAAAAGAGCCTCATGTGGGGCCACCTCGTTCTCTATTTGTCCTTCTGGCCAAAGAATATCAGATCGATGAACGCCAGAAATTTGCGGTTTTTCTTTTCGTTGATATTTTGGTGCGACACAAAGTGACCGTGTGGGCGCCGTGGCCGTGTGGGTTCGTGCGTCGGCCCATGCGCATTAGACTTTCACAGTCTAGGTTCGAAACCAAGTTCAGACAAACAATTTTTCAAAAAAAAATTGTTCCCTGCCCCACCTCTTTCGAGTCACTGACAATGCTTAAAGAGTATAACTGTCTAGGAAAAGCTTCTCAATCTCCCCGTTCGGAGTCGGCATTGAACTGTAGGTCCCCTCCACTCGTGACAGAACAATAGCACGCACAACACGAGTTGGTTGGTGAGAAGCTAGGCCCAGGTCCACCTCGGACTGTAGCGCCGCCATTATTATTATTACTACGGAGTGACATCTTCTATAGCATGGCAAAATCTGATTTTGGTTACGTTCCGTACTTGATGACTTCAATTTGGTCAGTGACCATTCATCGCAGCAAATGTCCACCAATTGAGCGAAACTAATTGAATTGATCTTGTCCTTAAATCTAATGTAACTCATTTGACTAGGACTCATTCCACCCAAAGTCAGCATCAATAACTGTGCAGAAATGACTACCGCGGAATGAAGGCCAACAAAAGCCACCACCTTGGCCATGCTAAAACATTTTCTACAAGAGCTCCGTCGACACTTTGCACATCGGTAAGAAACCAACTCGTTTGGCTCTCTCTCAGTGCTGCCCACAAATTCTCCGCCACTCCCAGCCACTGCATCCCACATATGACCCCACTGTGCACTGACTTTGAACAAAAATGCACTTTTCCGTCTTAACAACGTCTCTGCTCCACAGTCCAGCGCCTCCGCACCCCTCCCAGCCGGTGACAGGCGATGCTGGGGAGTTGGTCATATGTGATCGGATCGGCGCGCCTGGGAAAACCTCACTTGTTGTGTCCTCACCACGGGAGCTCCAAAGAAAGTCCCAATCAACGAAAGAGTAAGTAACCTACAGACATGATTTGTTTTGTTTCGTTTGTTTGGAGACTCTCCACATCGCCATCTCCATCTCCATCTCCATCTTTGCCCCCATTGCTGGGGAAGTAGTTGTCGTCGTCGTCGCCGTCGTTTTCATTGAGCCAGGCGGCGAGTGACTGTGGTCCGGTTGTTGAACCAGCCCCGAGTGATCTTCGGCCGTCTCCACAGATGTTCGCAATGGGACCAAAAGAAAACCCCCCTCGAGGGAGATCTCTTAATGATTGCCCGTGCAGTTGTGTCACTTGAGTATGTGGCGGCATACACTCGCACGAGTTGCAGTGGAAAACCTCCGATCAACCTGCAGGCGAAGGTGTGTGCGAGCGATGGTCATTAAGGAGGCCGCCTTATTTGTGTCCTCCGCTGCTGGGTTACTCGAGCGATATGTTGAACCCCATGTCTAACTAGCATGCCTGGGAGTGGATATACCGAATGCAGCGAAAGTTCTCTGTGATCGCGGAGCAAATAGTTTTCACTTTTCTCCTCCTCCTTCCACTCGCGCGCACCCGGCCGCAGACCGAGAGGAGGTGTTGCAGCGCAGGCACTATGCCTTCCACTTATCGCTGCCACCTGAGCCGCAGCAAACCGAGGGGCATTAGAATCACCATAATTTGCGGCTCCGATAATTTCCCTGACAACATAATCGCACGGTAATTTGCCTTGGCGATGGGCTTATCATAATTTAGTGCCATTTGGCAAATGAAAATCTTCGACTTAGGGGCAATATCTTCCGGACGGTGGGCCGCGGCTAATGTGCTCCCGATCGCAGGGATGTGGACCTGGATGCGGTCATTTGCAGCGACTGCAGCGCTGGCCTTGCTGAGACGTGCGCCAAAGTGTGCCGAGTGCGCTGTGTACTCCGCGCTGCTGGGTGAAGCAGATAAGAGAACCTGAAATGGGGAGGCGGGCTCGCCGAGTATCATCAGTCCACGATATATTCTAGGGTTTTATGGCCGCAACGATGGGACGGCACTAAAGCAGGAAGTCATTTGGACGTCCCCGTGGCTGTTTGTTAATCCTTTTTACAGGAGTTGCCGGGAAGCATGTCCTATGGAATGTTCTCTGCGTTAATTGGTTATTATGGACGGTCGGATGGCGATAGGAAGTGAAATCGTCGCCATAAAATTTGCTGTTAATTGTCCTCGAAAGCAGGTGTGGCCGCGTTCTGCTGAGCTGGAGTCTCCCTCTGATTGAGACTGAAAATTGTTTATGCGCGAGGATTTAAAAGGGATTTTGGATTGTGCCAACGAAGAGGAGAAGGAGGTCGATTTTATGATTCTGCCTGGGCTTGAGTGTGTGTGCCTCTGTGCAAAAGAAGTCATTTGAACTTTATGCTTTCCATTAGTATGCAAAAACATAACCAAGGCTGTTACAGTAAGATGCCGCTTTGGACGACTCTTCGTTCAAATTGTTTCCAATGGATACCATAAAATCGAGGGACTTCTTGAACATAATCCTGAGCTCAGTGAGCGAATAGGTACACATCAGTTTATGACTTTGTGACCGTCGTCATTGTCTTAATTTTTATTTTAAACTCTCAAAAGGACGATTCAATTAGAGGTTTGGTTTTGAACTCCCTGCATAATACTTAAATTTCGAATAAAGGAAATATATTTTTACTTCGGGATAATGACTAGATGTGGACATTAATTGGGAACGTTAACTTTGCATGGAGGTGGTCACACTAGGTTGCCTAACCCAAAGATGTTGTGGTCAGGTAAAAGATAGTTTAGGACAACTTACGCTTGCTCGTGATAGGGCCTTTTGAAAATTCCTTGTCTTTAAGAAATCCGATTTTAGAAAACTAATCGATTTCAAGCCAGATCTACCTATGATCACTAGTAGAAGATGTACATCGCAGAGATGGAGCTAATGCATTGAAACCAGACTTTGTTTGTTGACTATTATGACATTTCTATGTCCCCTACGATGACTGCCTCCAGTTCAGTTGAATGTGAGACTTCTCAAGAGGGTACCAAGCAGTTCCTCTTCTTAAACTTATCCTTCTATCGTCGGTGAATTGCTCGTCGTCACTCAGGCTTTTTCAGCGACATTTTCTGTGACCGTTCGCTACATTTTTGACGATAAACTGTTGAGTTATTGGCGACGTGAAAATCCGCCGACGTGAAAAAGGAGATCCCTTCGACTTTGCCAACTATCGAGCGGTAAGTCTCCTAAGCATCGCCTACAAGATCTTCTCTACCGTTTTGTGTGAGCGCTTGAAACCATTCTTGAATAATCTTATAGGTTCCTATCAGTGCGATTTCGGACCGGAGAAGTCCACTATCGACCAAATCTTCTTTTTTCGGCAGATTCTGGAAAAACTTAAGAAATGCAGATCGATACTCACCACCTATTCGTCGATTTCATGGCCGCAAATGACATCGTGCGTATAAACAAGCTATACAGTGTCACGTCCTGCAAAAATCATAACAGAGCTGGTTAACGATAGAGAATTCTCGTTGCTCCACCAAGGTCGGTAATGAACTCACCGAGACCTTAAATGTCAAAAATGGATTTTGACAAGGCCCCACCCTCCCTCATTTCATATAGAGAACACTGGGAGATTACTTTTTGCATGAACTTCATGAAATAACAAATCTTTGCAGGTCTATAAGAGCGACCAGATGGCGGGAAAGGGATGAGTTTTGCGTGAGGCGTGGCTTTCAGTCCACCTACCCACCAATCCAACCTAACCTAATCTAATCTACCCACAATGCCGCGGGGACACACAAAATTTACAATGTCATTAAACGCTTTTTGAGAAAATGATGATTAATGACGACTTTGCTCGTAAAAAAATAATTGTCGGATGATATGCATTTATAAGCTTTCAATTAATTCCCTGTCCCTGGTCTGTACTGGCCTGTTGGCAAGCATGCTGAAAGACTAGGCATACCATTTAACTCGCACTGCCGCAGCTGCCGGGTGTGAATCGAGCCAGAAATCCCCGAGCACTTTCTGTGCAAATGTCCGGCTCTAGCAGAGCCTTCTTTAACACCCCTAAAAACTTCTCGGAGGCAAACATTCATAGTCTGCTAGCCTTCGTAAATTTCATAAAAAAATGTAGGCAAATCTGAGTGAATACACACTCCTTTCCACCCCCTTCTCATAATTTAGGTATCCCATAGGATGTGGTATCAAAACGTCGCTTTCATGGCGCTAATTAGGTGCGACAAACAGGATCTGTATGTCCACCGCCACTTTTACCTACCTACCAATTGATTCCCAACTTCGAAACTAACAATGGAACAAGTTACCTAGGTTAGGTTAGGTTAGGGGACTGCTAGTGAATTCACCAGCACACTTGGATCATGATACCCAAAGTCGGACTACTACCACTGATCGACCGTCCAGTGAAAGTGCCGTTAATTTGATCCCAACGGCAAATGGTGACTGGACCAGATTTGAAAAACCGGATAAAAGCGTATTAACTTTGCTTTCACTGGGATTCGAACCTGGGACCTCTCTAACTTAGGACAGGAACTCGCCATCCAGTTGTTTTTAACGAGTTATCTATGTTGTTAAACGAGAAATTCCCACATAGCCAACGTCCTATAAAGGCTTATAGGAATGACTAAACTAATTCTGCCCAGCAGACATGGCGGGTCAGCACACTGGACGGATTCGATGCGACCTGATCCTTTTTCTCTTCTCAAACTGAGAGCTTGGCATTCGATGAGTGGCAGAAGTCTTATGTTTCACATGACCGATGTGACTTCTTTCAGTATTTCGGCGAATTCATCCTCGCCTCATACGTTTTCGCCTCACTTCTTCTTCTGATATTAGGTACTTGCCCAGATATCTTTTTCTTTTGTGGGGTAGTGCCTCACAAAATCCCAGTATATGTTCTGGAATTTCATTAAATTCTCCACAAAATCTGCAGAGACCTTCTTCTGATATCCCTTGTTTCCTTAGATGCTTCCTGATACCACAGTGCCCCGTTAGGATACGGAGATTCTTGCTCATTTTGATGCATGCCTCGAATCTATTCCGGTTATATTGCCCTAGGAGTTTCTTGGCATGCTTCATTTCACGAGCGTTATTCCATCCGGTTCCTTATTTCTAGTTCCCTGAATTCTTCTCTGAGGAGATGGTCTCCTACAGTGCAGAATGGTTTAGGGCCTATGAAGGGTTCTGATGCTCCTTTCCTTGCCAGGGAGTTGGCCAGAGTTTTACTCGGTTTCTCCTAATCAACTCTTTGAGCTTCTGTAGGCATTCCCACACGAGCTTGGATTTGATGATGTAGGAGTCTAGTGCCATAATAGAGACTCGACTGTCCGACATTATTGCTATGTCGCAGTTTTTTGTCCTTTCAAGATGTATATACAAAGCTGTTCTTATTTGAATGAAGTCAAAAATAGATTTTTTATCTAAAAATTGGCAGGAAACTTCGATCAAGACTGGCAAATGAAAGCTTTTTTGTAAAGAATTGTTCTTGTTGATTGTTTCGATTTTCGCTTGGACAGCTATGCGCTGGTTCGCGAGCCGCTCGTTGGCAAAAAATTTCGATTTTCTCGTGTTCGTTGGCTTTGATGTTCGCCGTGTAGGCAGCGTTGCCGGAAAAATATTTTTCAAAGTGCCACCAGTGTTACCAAAAAGTGTAATTTTAAGGCCTTGGGTGCCACAAACGAAAATATACCAAAAAATATGTTTTTGTTTATTTGTTTTGAACAAAAACCGCTATAAGTTGTTATAATATATAACCTTATTTTTCAAACATAATATTTTATATGACTAACTTGTTCTTGCTCGTATTTCAAACTTAAAAAAAAACAAATTGTGATGGATAAGAGGTGATAGTTTTGTCTGAGGTGTGTTCAACGTTGTTGAGAATGAATGCGTTCAACAATTTCGGAAGGTGGTTGCAACGATTATTCTATAAACGTTGACGTAAATATGTTCATTTTTCAATTTCAACAATTTTTACCAGAGTGCCATATTCACATATTCCTAGCACAGATGTTGACGGTTTGAAAAAACAACACGAAATTAATGTTCGCCGTGTAGAGGATAATGCAAACAAGCAAGTTCGGCGCGCATGTTTGTCGTTTAGGGCTACCTTTTGCTATACCACGTTCCCATCGAAACTACCTCCAGCTTTGTATCAACACCGAATCTTTCGACAAAAAGCAAATTTATTCCAAAGATATTCACCAACTCTTCTTAAATGTATGCTTACTTCGAATCCCCTGAAGAGAAATTCAAACTCAATTCAATTGATGAAAGTCACGTTATGCAACACCTAAGGTCATTGATTTAAGGAGAAGCCTTTCGCAAACCCTCTCGTTTTCATAAGCTTAATGCCATCGCATCACACATACCATAGTCCCAACGTAAGTGAATTCATTTTGACATCTCTCTGTCACTGGCTGCATGACATCAGACATTACCCACATGCACCTCATCAACCTTCAAGAGAGTCACGTTACGAAATGTGCGCTTTTTAGCCTTTTCATTTTGCATAATTAGATTACGCTAATAGACTAACTTTATGGTGATGTCTTTCGTTTCAAAGACAACGGCTTTGTGATGGGAAAGTGTTCAACTTGCAGCATGTTTCTCGTAACCTTTGTGCTGGCATAAGTTTACGAGATGAGTTGGGGAAAATGTGACTCATAAATCACAATTATTTCACTTCGTGTTTATATTAGTCGGTCAGACGTGATGCGTCTGCTTTCAAAGACTTTGTCAGTCCCTTAGTGGCGAAATGATGCGAAATTACATGCGGAATACAATGGTAACGGGGAAACAATTCTATAGAACTCAGAAAGGAGAGTCCTTATCAGAAGTAGCTGAAATTGCTGGACACTTCAAAAGTTATGAATGCCCTCAACTTCGCCGCTTGTTCAGTCGTTTAAATGATTATCTTTGCCAACGAACACGATTTTCACTAGCTTCGGAGCCTCTGCGTGGGCTTTTGAATCAAACCACAACACCAGTCGTTGGTTGCTTAAGTTGTTCGTTAAGCCTATGGAATGTGAATATTTCTGTGACGCGATAGTGACCATCCGGAAGTGACATACGGGCTATTCAGACACAATAGACCCCGGGAGGTCATCTTCACTCCCAAGCTGATTTCAATAAATTCCTCATTACTCTTCACGCCCGGAACATCATCTGCCATTTGAGACGTGTGAACCGTCCAGCCCCGAGAGCCGCGTGCAATGCCAGGCGACATAAAAGGAAATTAATCACCACCACCGGAGAAACGCTAATAAATTGTCAATTTAGATAATAACTTTCGACATTCGACCAATTTGTCAGCGGTTTTGCTTCGACAAGCATCTTCACTATCGTCGCTCTTGCGTGCTCGTCTATTCCGAGCCTCCTCCTCATCATTAGCATTTCCAGGCCAAAGCCCACTCGAAAAACACGGCACACATCGCATTTGTCAAACGCTAATGTTCTGCAATTGCATTCGGTTCAGCACCACAGGCCCACAGCCACAGCACCTCCTCGAACCGGGTCCGTGTCTCACGTAAGCACGCCGTGAGAAGAGACAGCCAAAGACACTGACGAAGACACATGACAGGAAGGCGACAAGCTAACTCTCCACACATCTCGGGACTCTGACGCGCCGAAGCACCGAAGCACTTAAGCACTGAAACAGTGTAACAATGCGACCATAAATAATGACGAACTTACTTCGCATTTGACAGGGATTAAGTCGTTTTTACCATTTATCTTATCGCCGTCATTGATATTAATTCCTATTAATCTGTCATCGAGCCCCGTACACTCAGCCTCTGCAGACAGTCATCGCTGGTCGTCTTGACTCGGCGGCTCCCGGTGGCTTGGCGGACGGGCTGAGTGGTGGCGCAGCAGCACCCTGTTGCAATTAAAATGCAGCATTTGTCACAGCGTACCAGCGCGTATTTCAGCGTCTGACGTGCATTTGTTTCGCTTAGCTGCCAAGATAATCCCGTGTAAATATGCATGCACGACAAGATCCGAACACATTCGCGCACACACTCGCATAAATCTCAATCGAGGATTTATGACGATAATTGGCATGGCAGTCTGGGGACTCGCCGCATGAATGTTTCGCCTTGTTTGGCTGTTTAACTGTTTGGCTGTTTGGCGATACGGTGCGACGTGATTTCGGCCACCACAATGGAAATTAATTAGCCAAGTCGACACCAAGGCTCTGGGCCTTTGTCACCACCAAAAATTGCCCATCGACGTGGAGAGTCGTTGTTTTTTCTTCGCTCTTCGAGTGAGCTTAGGGCACACCCTGTGGCGTGTAATTAGCAGTCGATTGTTGGTGTTACTTCACGATAATCGGGGGATCTGTTTAATTGGATTGAATATCAAACGCAGATCAATCTAGCCCACACGTCGCAGATGCGAGAGTGGGCGACGCGCGACTGGCTTAGCTGCAGCGGCGTCGTCGCCACGCTGTGGCACTTAATAGAGACGTAAGTTTCTGTGGAGAAGGTTGGCGTCAGCACTTAGCAGATATGGGGAAATGTTGTTGTGCTTGTTTCACGATAACCGACTGGTAAGTGTGCCAATGGGCAACGGGGCTCCGGCAATCAGTTTTGATGAATCCGCTACTTGCAGGCCTACACTCAGACGGTCGATATTGGTTTCGACGTGGATGTGCGGTGGTGTAAAGGCCATGCTTTGTGAAACTTGTTTTCACTTCCGACGGATGATGTCTTGTAACTGCTTCGGCGGTTGAAGTTTCGTTGCACCATTTCCGACCTGCTGCCAGAGCACTTCCTTGTTCCTCGTTCGAACTTGCTTTTTCGGGTAAGTCAACGACTTGGAGAGTTGATGAGGAAATGTTTAGCCTGGCGTTGGCAAAATGTAAGGAAAAGTAGTGAGCTGCAAATGCCAAACGATTTATGACGCGGAGATATGGACAACTTCAAGAGCAGATGAAGGAGCACTTAGGTTAGGTTGAAGTGGATGACTGTAGATAGCAGTCACACTTAGGCCAATTTAGGCCCATTGTGATACCACGCGGATCTTATGTCACCTATCCAAAAAACCATTTGGTGCTTTCAGCAAAGCTCTTTAGTTGATTAATGCCGACGTTGTGCAATTCGCTCAAGTCTAGAAGTAGCTCTTGGTCTTTTTAATCGTTGGTCCTATTTGCGTTGAAGGCATTTACAGAAGAAGATACAACCAGGAAATGTTTGAGTCTAGACAGGCCTCAAGGAATCCAACACCTAAGATGGATAGTCCATGTAAAACGCATGGACAACACTGCTCCAGCAGCGTCTTCGAACGGTCGCCAGTGGGGCAACACGATAGGGGACGCCCACGAAACCGACGGCGCACACAAGTGGAGATGGACCTCAGCCAATTTTGCGTACCAAATTAAAGTTAGCTAGCTAAAAGTCATGCCAGCTGGAGAGGTTTGTTGGTTGAGGCCCAGGTCTACCCCGGCCTGTAGCGCCATGAGGAGAAAAAGAAATGCCAGACGATCGGGTGATCTAACCGTGATTTTTGCTCAAAAAACGAAGTAGCCCCCAACTCCCATGAAATGCCCTTAAATCGAAAATACTTAAGAGAAACTCGACAAGTTGCATTTGATACTTGATTACACCCAGAAACCAATTGCTGCTCCACAGAAATATACAAGCTTCCTGCAGATGTGTCTTCAGTACAAACCCTGCCTTCAACTGACTCCAATCCCATTTCCAAACCCTGTTCAGTCCCATTTATCAGCCCTCACCAGCA
This sequence comes from Myathropa florea, assembly GCA_930367185.1. Lineage (NCBI taxonomy): Eukaryota > Metazoa > Arthropoda > Insecta > Diptera > Syrphidae > Myathropa > Myathropa florea. The sequence continues at coordinate 14,680,686 of OV884005.1, forward strand.
GTCAACGAACTCGATGTTAAATTTCCTTAATTATGATTCACCCGCCAGCGTCGTGTGATTGATTGTTAACGGTCACTGAACGCGGAATGTGATGTGACTGATATTGCATGACCTGTCACCACAACCGAGGATGTTTCACCTGAAAACGAGTTGATCAACTGATTATGAGCTAATCACTGCATCACTCACATCGGAAGCGCAGTGAACCAAGAATGCGGACGTCGTGGTGACGAACAAAGACCGTGTTTGTTTGTTCGTTAAATTTGATCGTGATGCAATTTCATATGACAGGAGTGTCACTCGTGCTTGACAAGAAGATGCGAATCTTTTACAGCATTTTATGGCTTTCCCCGTGTTCACACCTGATGTGCAAATGCTCACAGCAGACTGATTTTTGAGCAATTTCAGTGAGATATGTGCACATTCTAAAGGACCAACCGTAATAGCCGCTCGAAAACTTAGGCCATTCTCAAGTGTAAATGAAATCCAAGCAGAAGCATTTTCAAATTTCAGAGTGTCCATAATTATTTGTGAAAACCTAGCAGCCTTCAACTGACATTTGCACACGCAGAGAGCGATTCACTTCACTCCCGCGTACATAGGCAAAATTGAACGAACTTAACGAAACTGAGTGAAACGGATACTATAGTCAGTGTATGATTTTTGTGAATTCGGTAGGTTACTTCAGTTCTCTTAAGGTTTCGAACGGCCTTTTTATTTAACTCTTATCTTTATATCTCTAGTCTGACTCTAGGCTAATAAATAAGACAAAAAATATGAAAACTGAAATACCCAGATAGAAAGTCATTTTAAACAAACTATGCAAGTGAACGATATTTCAAAGAGCATTTATGGTTCCTTCGATCTTCTTGCATTTGGCTGATGCCTTCATTGAAATTATGAAGCCTGTCTTATGAATTGATTGGCTGATAACAGGCTTTCTTTTCACTTCTTTCACATCTCGTCGATGGTAATTCGTACTTATGCTTCGTCAGAGCTGTTGGAGAAAAAACCCAGCTAAAGGATACAGAAGTAAAGCTGGCCAAGCTAAATGGTCTTCCAACGGGGACTTCCGAGCTTTGACAGTTGATTTTTTTTTGTCGTAGGTTTTTGTCACACTACACTGGAGCACTCAGACTCAAAACTGGTCCATTGTACTACCAGGCAGCAACCTATTTTTACTGAAATTTCATGGTCTTCCGAAAGAAGACCAGCAGGCGCTTCTGTGATGAGGAGCTCTCACCTCATCAGCACCGAATAACTGCCACCTGATCCGAGCAAAGGCGGAACAATGACAGAGGAAGTACTCTGCAGTGTCATCGCCTTCTCCACAGGCGTCGCAGAGGGTTTCGTCACTTAGGCCAAGCACACTTAGGTGATTGGAGAAGGTGTAGTGCCCCGTTAGTATGCCAATAAGTTGTCTGCAGTCTTTTCTGGTAAAAGATAACAAGAAAGCCGCGGATTTCTTACAGACGTTGGGGAGCATCCGCTTGGTCTGTCTACATCCTGGAGAGTCATGCCACCTGCGGTTGTGCTCTCGAGAAGTCCAACCACCGATGGAAGCCCTAACCAAGGACGCGGGCAGAGAATGCCTCATCTGATCCTCGCCTACCAAGTTCATCGGCGATCTCATTTCCTGTGATCCCGTGGAGCCCCGGAACACAGACAAGTCTTAGCGAATTCAAGCTACCGATCAAATCCAGAGAAGACTTGCATTCCTGAACTATCCTGGAAGTGGTTGAAAGTTGATACCGGCCATACTGTTGAAGCCACATCTATCTAATTGACTTTCATTTATTCAGCCTGTTTTGCCAAATCACCATGGATGGACGTAGCGTTTAGAAACACGTCATAAAAATTGGTGTAGTGTTGGGGCAACGTTCCGTGGGCTTCGTTCATTTTACGGTCATCATATTATGATCATCCTACAGAGGGGACTTTTCGCAGTGTGGTGGATAAATTGGAGTCCACTGGTTCACGATAAACTAACACCCGAAAGGTCGATGAAACGCAAGTTCTGCCGCTGCCTGCTGCCGCACATCGCCGCTGTCCGTGAAAGTGTGCAGGAGAATCCGAGGCAATCGATTTTGGGTCGCTCACAAGAACTCGGCCTTTCGTAGACCAAAACATGGCAAATTTTGTATCGTGACTTAGGCCTGCACCCGTTCAAAATTCAACTGACCCAGGAGCTGAAGGTATACGACCAGACCATAGGCAACGACAAGTGTTCGCTGAATGGGCTCTGAAGCAGTTGGATTCTGACCAACATTTTCATCGAAAAATCATTTTCAGCGATGAGGCCCATCTCTGAATAAATGGGTACGTCAACAAACAAAATTGTCGAACTTGGGACGACACCAATCCACATGAGATCCAAGAGCGTCCAATGCATCCCGAAAGAATCACTGTTTGGTGTGGATTTTGGGCTGCGTTATCGATCCATATTTCTGAGAACGACCTTAAACAGGCAATCACCGTCAACGGCAAGCGCTATAGGTCGATAATAACCAATCTCTTTTGGCCTATATTGGTGAAATGGACACCAACGACATGTGGTTTCAACAGGACGGCGTTATCGGTCCATATTTCTTTGAGAATGATGCTGGTCCGGCCCGGCCATCACCGTCTACGACGAGAGCTATTTGTCTATGACATGATGATGTGGACACCAACGACATGTGCGACAGGACGGCGCTACATGCCACACAGCTCACGCAACATTGGAAATTCTGCACGAGCGATTCAAGGGCATAGTCATTACATCTCACGTGGATGTGATGTGAACTGGCTACCGAGATCGTGCGATTTAACCAGGTTAGACTTGTCTTGTTGGGTTTTTTGATGTTGCCGGTCTCTAAGCCAACATAACCCATGCCATCAGTCAAATTCAGCCAGATTTATGCTGGAAAATTTGACATTTCGGATGCGCTCCACACCGAGAAGCCGCGGTGAATATATGAACGATGTTGTATACCATACTTAATGGCATCAATAGACCCTTCAAATGAATAAAAAAATGTCGATGATATCTCACACGCACTTTGTTTTATTTAAATTTAATAATAAGAAGCGCTTATTGAAATACCCTTTTTAATGACTTCTGTAGAAGTTGTAGTGATGAGGAGGAGAATGAACTTACTTTTTTTCCGGTGGATTTGAAACACTACTGGAACACTCAGACCCAAAACTGGTCTATTGTACTGCCAGGTAGCAAACTACTCCAGTGCCGTTAATTTGATCCCAACGGCAAATGGTGACTGGACCAGATTCGATTTCACTGGGATTCGAACCTGGGACCCCTCTAACTTGGAGCAGGCCCTTAACCAACGGCACCATCCAGTCGTTTATAAGGAACTAATTACTAAGCTTATGTGCACATGCAGTGCCCTACCGACCTTAACAATTTGAGTGGGCTTCGAGAAACTTAACCGCTTTTTCGCAAGCTTTGAGTAGTTCTTTGGGTAGGATATCGTCTGATCCGCTCACATTCGACCTGGGAGGGCATGAGTGTGACAGTGTAGTCAGAGTCTACCGTTAGCAGCTAACACCTATCAAGTTCAAGGCAGTCATAGCCTGAGCCTTAACACCTAGGGCTTCTTATCTTTGCGACGACTTGGCCGCTTAAAAGGAGATATGGTCTTCTCCGTCGACTAGAGGGACATGAAAACAAGAGGCTGTGATTGGGAGGGGATCGACTAGGGCCTGACGTAATTAAATCCGAGTAGCCGGTGGACGTTTTCCTTTTAGAGTACGCCAACGTCTACAATCAGCTGAAAGACATTGAGATTTGTCTTGGACAGGATCACATAAATGATGAAGAGTCAGACTTAGTCCAGCGCTCTTTGGCTCGCTCGTGACTGTCATGATTTGTTCGATTGTTTTACGGAAGATGGAGAAAGGGGCTTTGCAGCTAGTTTTTTTTTTCACAACTACAACGCTTGGCAGCCAGTTTTTTTACAACAACGCTTGCCCGTTGTTCCTTCACACGATCGAAGAAATGCCATTGCAGCACATCGCTTTGCCATAAACCGACAGGCAAAAGGTACGGCGCAGAGGCATGGACAATATCCCAAGCAGATGAACAGTGTCTTGGTCTTTTCGATAGAAAAGTTCTGGGCGCGATCTTTGGTCCTGTTTGCGTTGATGGCATTTGGAAGAGAAGGTTATACCACGAACTGTATGAGCTATACAGCGACATGAGTCTAGCCAGGCGTCTACGTATCCAACGCCTAAGATGACTAGGCCATGTAGAGCGTATGGACAACTAAGCTCCGGCCCGAAGAGTCTTCGACTCTGAGCCTGTGGGACAACGCAACAGAGGACGTCCACGTACAAGGTCGCGCATACAAGTCGAGGGGGACCTGGCCAGCTTGGTGTGCGAAACTGGAGACAGCTGGCGCAAGATCGTGGTGGCTGGAGTGGCATGTTGAGTGAGGCCCAGGTCCACCTCGGACTGTTGCGCCCTAAGAAAAAGAAGAAGAAGAAGAAAAGGTACAAAGATTCGATTCATTCGTAACTAAGAACCTTCTGAAGCCGACTTTGTAAACTGACGCCCCATTTTGGGCGTTTGTCTCTTGTCAAGTCAAAAGTCATCACAAAATATGAACACGAACAACATTAGAGACCACTGAATGACACATCGCTTAAGAGCGCTTGAGTGCAAATGTAGCAACCTTCTATAAGTGCAGCATTCCCTTTGCCTTTCACTCGTGACCTTCATTCCACGCGGGGCACACTCGAGTCCTTCAGCAAATATGACCAAGATTTGCAACTCAATCCACCGAGAACCCCGCTTAGGGTGCGGTCAAAGTCTCAGACACAATATAACACGAGCCACGGTATTGGCACATGCCAAACAAATCGCAGATGTAAACAGGCGACGGTCTTTGAGACGTCAAAACGTTCAATGCCGCTGCATCTACACCTCGTTTGTCGCCAGAGAAACCAACCCAGCCGTTCTCACTCCATGAATGTGTCTCCTACTCGCGCGAATTGCCTCCCTCCCCTCAGACGTTATCTAAATTGATTGACATCAACAATTTGTGGAATTATTACTACAACAGACCCTATCAGCGTAGGTGTCGAATAAGGCACAGTAATTGAACGTGTTCCTGTCGAAAGCATGTGTTCCGCCGCACCACGCAGCACCAGACCATCCGCAGCACAGGAGGCATTCTTTATTCTAATTGAACATTATTTACGACGCTGTGGGCTGGATAGTCGCATGCATGCGGTATGCAAATGCTTTCAATGATTTATTGCACTCGGCGCGAATAAATCGCGCGAATTAAAAGTGCATTAACCTTGGGGCTCTTGTGCATACCACAGATTTGAGTGATGGAACCGAGTGAGCTCGCAGACCTCCCCCAACCTAAATTGATTGCTTTTGAGTCACCCTGTGTGAGCAGGCTTGACACCTCTATTCAGCTGAGTGCATTCATTCGGGGCTCCTTCGGAGACGGCACCTGATTTCGAACAAAGGCTGGTGCATGCCAGAGCTTACAAAGCAGCACTTGAATGGGTCGTGATTCATCTCTTAATTACCGTTAATTAATTATGAATTCATGCTTGTGTTTGTGTCTGATGTCTGGGAGTGATATTTATGACTTCTGTGCGAGACCGCGTTGGAGTGGCGTGCAATTGTCACCGATCTCCTTGGGCAATGTCTGCAGTAGCAAGCGCCGCCCACTTGGACATTTTCGCGCAGACACAGGCGGAGGGTTGTGAAGAGAACGATTGCGAAAATGACATGACGGGAAATTAGCACACAACGAGGTTAATGAAAAGTTTCATAATTAATTTAAGACATGCGTTCGTCGCCGGGCTAGTTTACATGGCCCGATGCAGACGACTGTCCTTGCTGCAGTCTAGACGTCTGCTGTCTCTGCGGTCGACAGAGTGAAGTGAGAACATGAATATTCATTGAACTTTAGACGTTTAAATGAATTCTCAAGCGGTTGGGTCTGGGTGGAGTGCTGTATTGGGTTGCTTAACCCCATGATCACAAGCCAGGCCGCAAGGTCCTTGGGTTTCAAATATTCTGACGCATTTTTAGCCCAGGCTGGGGCTTAGACGGGGTTACTGGTGAGATCATTTTGAGTCCGCATCAACAAATTCTGGGGCTTCTTTTACGAACGGAACAGTTGACGAGTAAAGATCTTGACTGAGTTTTTGTTCAGTCCTTCTCAGCACTGGTTAGGGGACACTTTGTTTCTTGGAGCATCCCAAAGATATCATCCAACAAGCCTCGTCCCGTACCGCAGAAACTTCCTTGTCACCCCACCGTACCGCAGAAACTTCCTTGTCACCCCGCTACCATCACTCCAGCACAAACTCAATTCCTTTGAGTTACCTCCGCAAATCATGTCCTTCAATGCTCGCCGTGGTAATTTAATTCCACTACACGAGTACTTCCACAGCAATCCCACACGCAGGCGCCCAAGAATCAAATTGAAATTACGACTGTATCCTTGGGCTCTCTGGGCTCAGGGGCTGGCAGCCGGGTTGGGCCTGTTGAGCTGTTCGGCTCCCCGTCCTTCCAATAATTTTCAATTAAATTTCATCTGTCATCCGCGAATCATAGACCGCACCGGGCACACATCGCATGGGCGAATGAACCTTTTATCCCTTCTCAGGCCAACCCAAGCTTCGGTCGTCCCTTTGGCATCACATGTCCATGCAAATACTCCACGCAAACAATTGTCCCCTTGAGCATTTAAGAGCTCGACTTGCGAGTGCCACGGAACCTCGGCGCAAATGTTGCAAATGGCAGCAGAACAAGGCAAACAAAGCGAAGGAAGACAAAAAAAGAAACGAGCGCAAGAGGCATGCAATCAACTTGAACCGAACTCGAGCAGAAATTGAATGATTTACGAGAGTATCTAGCTGGAGCCCTCTGCACTGGCACCGGGTATCTATGCATCCGCGGAGCAACCGCAGCATTCAGTTATTAATTTATTCGTGCGGTCTTTAAAGGAGAGCGCGGTCCTTCTCAAGACGGAGCTGCGACTCCTCCACGCGTCCCTGGCACTTGCGCGCGGAGGGAATTAATTTGCCCCGGCTCGGAAGGGAGGAGAAATTGGAAAATCACGTGGGCTGTGCGCACTGGATGAGAAGGCCTCGTCGAGATGTGCGCCTCATCGGGACTCGGGCTTGGGCAAAAGTGATTTTTCATTGCGCGCCGCCTGAATTTTCATCAAGCACTTGAGGTTCTTTTTCTTCGCCCCGAGGTCTGTCTGCTGCGAGTGGATATTTGGAGGAATGTCTTCTGTGGGAAGAGGCGGGCCTCTGGTGGTCTGTCTGTCAAAATGTGAAATGTGAAATAAATTAATGTTTTCGGACCGAGGGGGAAGTCTGTTGCTGTTGGTGGGTCTGGGGTTATGCGCTGACTGCTGGATGGTTAGCGGCTAAATGCGGTTGTTAGATGGATAACCATTAGACGAGTGTGGATCGTAATTGAATGATGAGCTATTGCAGGAGAAGTTCAAAGGAATATTTGGCATTTTGAGGGGCTAGTTGAGTGAGGTTCGGTTGAGCTGTGCGTGTTCAATACTTAGGGCGTTCATTGAACAGCAGGCGATTAGTAGCTGTCCCAGTGGCTTTGGTCATAGTGGTCTTCACATGGAAATCGAGTCTTTGCACATTTGTGACTCCAGGTGCATTGGACGCATATAGATTGGTATCGTCCCAAATTCGAAGTCGAAATTTTGTTTGTTGACGTACCCTTTCATCTAGAAATAGGCCTCATCGCTGAAGATGATTTTTCGATGAAACTTAGGGTCAGTTTTCAACTGCTCCAGAGCCTGATCCCATTCAGCGAACACACGTCGTTGTCTGTGGTCGTTTGCCTTCAGCTCCTGGTTGTACGGGTGCAGGCCCAATTCAGGACGCAAAATTCGCCAAGTTGTGTTGTGGCCTGCGAAAGGCCAAATTATTGTAAGCGAGGCGAAATCAACTGCATCGGATGCTCCTACGCACTCTCACGGACATCGACGATGTTTTTGGCAGATCTTGCGTTTGTGGACTCAATTTATTCACGACATTGGGAATAATCCCCTCGGTAGGATGATTATGGCAACCGTAAAATGGGCGAACGCAAAGCGCAAGGAACGTTGCCGGAACTGAACATCCATTTCGATAAAACAATTTTTTCATTGGCACGTGTTGTTGAACGCTATGTCCGTCCATGGTGTTTTGGCAGGCTAAAAAAGACTGAAATAATGACAGCCAATTTGACAGATATTGCTTCAATAATATGGCAGCTCTCAACTGTCAAAGTTCGGAAGTCCTTATTAGAAGACCCATTAGTTGTACGATCTTAGATCCTTGAGAAAATGGTAATACGAAGAATACGAACTACATCGCTGTACCAATCTACATCTAAGTCCAAATTAAACCACAACCAAATAATGAGTACAGTCTTAATTCTTTGACGTTAGGCAAAAAGGGCTTAAGTCAAAAAACATTTTGGGTTTTTGGTTTGGTTTAATTCAATTTTTTTTTCACTTTCGTTTGGTATTAACGTTTTAAGTCTAGCATAACTTCATTTCTGAGCTTATTTGACATCATTTCTTTTTTTTTCGAACACATTTAATCCCGATTTGCAAATAAGACTTAAGACCTTATTACCTAACGTCAAAGAATTATGGACTCATTTCTCCATTCCTTGCAGCTTGCACAGTTTTCCGCATCATATCTGCATCCCATCGCCTTATTTCGCCTTTCATAGGCATCTTCCAAAGCAGTCTGGAATTAAAAAACCGAAAAATATAATTAAGGGGTAATGTGGAATAGTATTGAAATATACCTTCCTCATGGTATCATTATCATTAGCCGATTGAGAAACTATTGCAAACTGCGACTTCTTCTCTTCTAAAAACTCATCGATGTATAGTAAAATAATAATAACGTGTTCGATGAAAACTACACTTGCACAGTTAAAGAAACCGCAATTTTTTCCTTCGAAAACAACTCAAAAAAAACGCACAAAAAAAATTATGCACACCCAAGTAAGAACTTTGACTGACTCAGACACACCGGTTGAAGATATCAATAAAGAGAAGAGCGCAGCACTTTTTTTTCCTGTTTATATTCTGAGAAAGAATTGTGTTTTAGCAAATAAATCACTATTCCACATTACCCGAAATTACTCTATTTATATCATCTATCCTAATGTTATGTTATAAATTATGTTATTATTAAATTATTTGATTTTTAGAATTCGATTTTTATCTTCACTGGCATATAATTAATTTTCTTTCTTTCTTACAGGTACGTAATCTTATTTTTGAAGACGTAAACGCCATTAAGGCAATTTTTGTAAGTAGAAACATCTTTTTGATTTGTTTACAAAATTAATAGAGAAACACTGCTACAAAGTTACTCTTTCGAAAATCAACAAACTGCGCAGTTGGTTTTCCTTAACTTGTTCCTTTTTCCTTGTCCATGATTGTCATGCAATCCAAACAAGGCCTCAGGGTTAGCTTCGATGTCGGTGAGTGGAATGGCATTACCGTAGCTGCTCTTATTTGTACCTTAAATCCTTCTACATTAATTGAGCTAACGGAAGTAAACAATGAAATGATAGAAGAAGCTCCTATATCCCTGGCATCGAACAGGTAACGAACTTAAGAGAGGAAAAGTGGAAAAGGAAGATACCCTTCAAGGACATGATACTTACTCGCGCAACTTAGCATCCTAACTGATACTTGTGACTTCTGTACAATGACGTAAAATTGGTCAGGCGTGTACGGATCAGTGATGTTCAAATCTGTGTAAAAAACTATTTTTTTTTTTTTACCTTTTTTACGTTTAAGTAGGTAAAAAACACGTAAATAAGTGTAAACAACGTAAAAATCCCGTAAAAACGTAAAAAACTCGTAAAAAGGTAAAGAAGAGGTAAATAAAGTCAGTTACTGAGAAAAAAGAGTAAAATCTGCCAAATTTAAATAAATGAAGAGAATTTTGCAATCGTTCGTTCAGTGTCGTTTTCAGTTCAGTTTTTTGGAGCACCGCGAGCGTTTATCACCCTCAACTGTCATCTTTAGCTTTGAAGCTTCTGAAAATACCAGCATCTTCCGCGCAGATTGAAAGGGTTTTCCCAAACTGTGCTCAAATACATAGTCCTTTATGAAATCGACTGACCTTTGAAAGGTCTACAAAACTCGTTCATATATATTTTTCACTGAATTCAACTAATGTTGACTATATAGATATTGAAACAGAAGAAAAATAAATATCTTTCATTGTTAAAAAATTCAAATTTTTCTCGTTTCTTATTTTGTCAGAATTTATTATATTATTTCAGGAAAAGAATACAGTATATTTTATAATACCAGGGTTATTCCTGGAGTCCGCATTCCGCATACGCTTAAAGATTGAGAAACTTTGAATTACAGAATTTGTTTTCAACAAATCCGGCTTTTCAATTTAATCGAAAAGAAGATAAAAACCCAATAGTTTTTTGGATACCGCACAGATTAATCAGATACAACTCTCATCTTCTATTTTAAAGGTTCCCAATTTGGATCAATTATTTTCCATGGTTTTTTTACTTTTTTACCTTTTTTACGTTTTTTACATAAGCATAGTAAAAATTCAGCATGTAAAAAACTAATGTAGAAAACCGTAAAAAAACTACGTAAAAAATGTAAAGTAAAAACGTCGAACAACACTGGTACGGATCGCTTATTCCCAACTCAACAGACATTGGGTGCTCTACAACATAGAGCAATGTGCTCATTTAAATGTAAAGCAGAACGTATACTGTGTGCTGCTCGCACAACGTAGTTTTGTCTAAGTTGGTATACATTTTGCTCAAAAGAGTAAGATTGTGATTTTCATGGGTCTATACACTGCTTTACCGAATTATCGGGAAAGCAATAACCCGCGGACTAAACTCTTTTGGTTGCATCATGCTCCTTAGGCTAGGGTAGGTTAGTGAATTCACCAGCTCACTTAGACCATATTGGTCCATTGTGATAGCCACAGTCAGACAACTAACACTGATCGACCGCTCCAGTGATGCCAATTTGATCTCAACGGCAAATGGTGACTGGACCAGATTTGAAAAACCAGCTAAAAGCGTATTAACTTTGCTTACACTGGGATTCGAACCTGGGATCCCTCTACCTTAGAGCAGGCACTTAACCAACTGCGCCATCCAGCCGATGCTCCTTAAAACTAAAGCCTTCTTGTTTGTCAAATAGGGCGAAATCGAACTTCTGATCTAGAGAAAGGCTTGATAGCGGGTGGCAGTTGTCAAGACAGTTGTCAAGGCTCTCTACGTCAGGTTTGGACTCTCAATGGCTCATTATACGGTCTAATTGGACATAAGTAAGTGGAACGCACTTCTTGGATGGCGGTGATATCTACTTTGTAGCAGTCTAGGGCTTCCGCTAATTGTTCGGCTGCACGTGGCCTATAAAGGAACAGATCCGAAGATCGTTGTCCTTATTTCGTATGCAGGGTTCGTCATCAGTAATTCCGTCCGTTTCAGAGGCTTGTCGTTGCTTTGTGTGTGTGTGGTTGGCCAGTTACCTTGACGGCACAACCCCAAAACTGGAGGACCAGTTCCTTTTTTGTAACCCCTAGGACAAGAGGTCGCACTTATAAGTTGAGCAGGTTGAGTTCGGGTGAACTACAACCAGTACCCGATGGCTACCACTTTGAGGTAAAATAAACACAATTGATGTGTAGGAAAAGTTACAACACTGGGCATTGCCAGGTTGACGCCAATTAGTGCCTACCAGATTCCTACAACATTCAACCATGCTTCCAGGAAGATATGCAAGTTCGAGTTTAGAAGGGTTTATAATCTTCTGAATCTGAATTTACCAAGTCTGTAAGACTTGTATTTTGATGGTGATTGTTTTTAATATACTGTTGTGCATCAGACCGTGCATAAAAGAATGTCCCCACTTTAGTCAATGGCAAGAGCCTATGTGCTTCTCATGTTTCCATTTATTTTGAAAAAAAATTCTTTCTGTCAACACGATGAATTCTCAACAGCAGAATGGATGTTGCCTCTGGGCTTTCGTTTCTTTAAATGGCATGGATTTATGAATAATAATAATAATAATAATAATAATTGCGGCGCTACAATCCGAGGTGGGCCTGGGCTTAGCTTCTCAGCAACCACTCGTGTTGTGCGTGCTTTTGTTCTCTAACGAGTGGAGGGGACCTACAGTTTAATGCCGACTCCAGACGGCGAGATTGAAAATCTTTTTCTAGGCAGTTATACTCTTTGAGCATTGTCAGTGACTCGAAAGAGGTGGAGCCGTGAAAAATGTCTGGTGTTTTTTCTGGAATCGAACCGAGAACATCGAGCATAGGAGTCGACGCACCTACCCACTACGCCACGGCGCTCACAATGAATCCTGGTGCGTTAATATATTAGTTTTTTGTTGCTTTTGGCTAAATTAACATGAAAATTAAAATGTTACTGATCCCCTAGAGGTACACGTACTATAAGACTAAAGTTTTCCCATAAGTCAGCAAGAATTGCGCCTCTTAAACTAGTTCGTATATGTTTTCTCGAATCTTATTGGTACCCTATAAACATTTAAGTAACAGAATCCATCTGCAGAGTCCCTTAACAAAAAAGATAACGTAGCATTTAAAAGCATCTCCAGCAAGTTACTTCAAGAGAACTGTAATCAAATAAAACGAAGCACTAAACATTTACACCCTAGTTCACTAAAAATGCTTTAAGCAGTATCCTACAACAGTCGCTTCCTCATTCGCGATTCTCGCTGTTACATCAGTACGGATGTTCATAACCTCCACCTACGGTAACGACGAGTCTATAATTGCCGATCATATCTCGGCGTAATTGGCTCAATTATCTGATCGATTTCCTGAGGTTTCCCCTTTGTCAGTGATTAGCAGCTTCACGACGTTGTGTTTTCCCCGAAGAACCTACCGTCCACTTGTCCCAAGTGCCACCTCATTCGCCGTCCAGACCACCATACAGTCAGTCTGGGCCCTTTTTGCCAGATCGTTTGAGATGTTTTATGTACAGAAACTGGTTAATATTATCTTTCTATTCCGCAACACACTCGCGGAGATTCTCCATTCTGAGCAAACAAAAAGATAAAACCTATGACATCATCCTCGCGAGATAAACTAAGCAACAAGTTGTCGCAGCCAATTATACAATCAACAGAAAACGAGAATAGAAAACAGCTCTCGGTGTCACCCGACAATGGAGCTCCCACAGCGAGGCTCCAATAAAACAGCGTTGCACTCGATATCGTAACACCTGCTAATGTGTGTTCGCTTTTTTACGATTTCAATTGTTCGTATCGCACTTTGTCACAAAACATCCAAAACGTCAGCTGTCAGCAGTGTCAGCGAAACGGCAGCTCGATGGTCACAATGAAATCTGGATCCCATGCATTTATGCTCGGCCTGGTTCGCGCGCAGAGCCAGCCAGCCAGCGTTGTGTCACTGCGGCCCGAATGCGGCACAGCCACATTTTTGAGATTCTTTCACTGTGTTGCAGTTCCATTTTGTTCAGTCGTGCAGTGCAACATTGTCCGTTGTTCTCGTTGAAACGACTAGCGACGTTGGATAACACGACCGAGCACGGTGAACGAGTGCCGCCCGTAACGTCCCGCCGGCCTGGGGGGCATGTTCAAAAATGTTCGAATTAAGCAATGATTTTCGAAATGATACCCATTTCGCGAGGGAAAACTGTCAATTTTCATCAAACTTGCCTGCTGCTAGAGTTGGCAATGTTCCCTGTCACCGTGGGACGAGCGACGAGCGCTGCGACTTGTGGGCGATCTGCGCAGACGAGCTTGTGTCTCACAGTCGGTTGGGAGACAGCGCAAAATAAATGTCACAACAATTATGTCATTCGATTATTTGTTACGTTTCGTTCGCAGTGTGGAAGGCGCACGAAGACGTCTCGCGACACGGCGGCTGTGCCTTCTTGATTACGTATTGCCGGGGACTGATGAGGGGTGCGCAAAGTCGTGTCCCGGTGATATTTTGAGTTATGGCCGCAATAAACCATGCACAAGGTTTTGCACGACGAGCAGCGTCTTCGGCGATGGTGGCTTCTTTTGTTTACATACCATCGGCTTGAACTGGCCTCTGCCGCACTTGTGTTCCGGTTGTGGCCGGCCCATTGTGTTCGATGTTTACCCGGCTCAGGTGCATTTCATGGCTGCTTGGATGGACGTTTGTTTGATGTGGTCACACGTATGGACACACGGAAGTCAAGTGATCGAGTGCGTGGATTTTTGAGTGACTTTCACTGAAGGTCCGTGCGCCGGGCTCTAAGTGGTATTTGCTGCTTGAAAGCGCTCATTTAAACCGATGGGGGAATCATCGCCGACAGATGATACATAGTTTTCGGTTTAGGGAAACAAATTGAGATATTTCCTAGTCGAACTTAATGGTAGTGTGTGCCTTTTCAAAGAAAACACAATTTCATAAGATGAGGTAACAACGGGAAGAGGATCGCATAATTGGGGGTGGAATGTATGGTAACTACGTGTTATGTTAACTGGCGTAATCCGAGTGGGAGTACATTTTTGGAAAACTTGTGCACTTGTGCCGAGTGGGAAACATTAGCAGAAAGGGAAAGCAACAGCATATCTCGTAGTTCACGCGAATTTGAACGGCATTAGTATTTTAATCGAGAATTTCGATGTTTTTCTATTTCCCTGAGGTAGAGTTGATCAACGAACTTTGGCAGTAATGGTTAATATTCGAGGGACTTTGTAATTCAATCCTTATGGTGGAAGATATGAGAAGAGAACTATATAAACTGCAGCTGGAGCAGGTAAGGCTAAAGGGTAAGCCGTAAAGGCAGCGACACTGCGACCTAAAAAGGTCTATTGTATCGACGGGTTGGAGTTAATCCAAAGGATTTACCTGCAAATCACTTTGTTGTGTTTGGCTAGGGATTGCAGAGCATCGTGGCAAAATTTGACGGCTTAGGAGTCTGTTTGACTGGACGATAAGGCCTTAAATGCTGCCTGGCTATCTGAAAAGATTTGTATAATTGCGCCCTTGATACCTTTACCAAGATTATGTCTAGCGCAGATCTCAATGGCATGGACTTCGGCTTGAAACACAGTGGGACTAGACCCCATAGGTACAGAGATCCCAGTGTTGGGTCAACAGACACCAGCTCCGACTCCAGAATCCATTTTTGATCGAAACAGTTCTGCCTGACCATAGTGTCCGGCATTGTACAAAACATGTCTCTATTAGGGATTGAGTTGAGTATCCTAAGGTGAAGCACTAGGTCACCTGGTTTGAATTGATATTTTAGGTGCAGTTTAATGGCATAAGTGGCAGCTATCTTCCTAACGAAGATGGGTAAAGGTGTCAGCCCGATAATAGCTTCAAGAGCTGTTGTGGGGCAGGTGCGCATGGCACCTGTTATGCCAAAACAGGCAACCCTTTGCAGTTTTTGTAATTTGTTTGCCGATGACTGTTGAGGGGTTTTTGGCCACCAGACGATGGCCGCATATGTGATAATGGGTCTCGCCATCATTTTGTAAAACCAATGTATAATTTTGGGAGAGAGACCCCAAGTCCTACCGTAAAGACGTCTACTGGCCCACAGTGCTCTGGTAGCTCGCTCTATGGCGGACTTAATATGTGAATTCCAGTTAAGTCGTCTGTCCAGGATTACTCCAAGATATTTTACCTCGCTGGAATAAACTAGTGTGGTGTTGCCTGATCCTTGAAGATCTACTAACAGTTTGTCGATAACTAGTGACCATAATAAGGGGGAAAGAACCCCCCCTTGTGGGTAACCCTTTGCCGCGGTTACAGAAACCGACACTCCTCCGGAGGAAGAAGTAATCCAACGACTTTCCAGCATGGCCCTGATCCATTTGTTAGTCGATTCTTCGATACCTCTGCTACTGATCGCTCTTGCGATCGAGTCGTAGCCAGTGTTATCGAAAGCGCCCTCGATGTCGAGGAATGCACATAGGGCTATTTCTTTGGAAGCAAGTGCGCCTTCTATCTTTTTGACGAGATAATGAAGGGCACCTATGGTGGATTTACCTTTCCTATATGCATACTGGTTACAATCAGTCGATATCTGAAAAAAAGTGTTCTAAGCCTCGGTTGAATTAAGTAATCAGGGCAAATGCGAGTTGTGGACGCCGCGGCGTAGTGGGTAACTGCGTCGATTCCTACGCTCAAAGTCTGGTTTCGATTCCCGAAAAAAACACCTTTGATATTTTCATGGCTCCACCCCTTTCGAGTCACTGGCAATGATCAAAGAGTAGAACTGTCTAGAAAAACATTTCAATCTCGACGTTCGAAGTGGGCATTAAACTGTAGGTCCGCTCCACTCGTACACTCGTAGTACAAAACTGCGTTCTCGGATCTTTAAAATTCGTATGTCGATGGCTTACCGTTTTTTCTCAACATCTCCAAAACTATTGGGGCCAGACTGCTCGAAAGAATTTTAAATTAATGTCCTATTTGAAGTCATTGTGATTTTTTTTTTGTATTTTTAAACGCTCTGGTTTCAAAATAGGAGAGAGAGGGCCGACCGACTTTGTAATAATAATGGCTGCGCTACAGTCCGAGGTGGACCTGGGCCTAGCTTCTCACCAACCGATCTTACCGGACCAACCGACTTCGGATCTCCATATTTTTCAAAACGGTCCTTTGCGTCAAAAACCTTCAAAGAAAATCTTCACCTCATTTGTTTCAAAATCCATGGCAACTTCATCTATACGGGAGCCATCCCCAAATGGCCGTTTTTGTGAACAGAACCTTAAAAATCAAAGGTCCACGAGGTGATATGGAAGTCATGGAAGTAGGGTTGGGCGCCATGTTATTTGATTTTCTGCAACACACTTCAACTCTCTAGCGGGTACATCACTGCTTCTACAGATTGTCAATTTGACAGTTCGAAGGTGATTTGGTGTTAGTACGTTTTGCCATTTTACGATGAATAGATTAACGCCAGAGCAGCATAGTTTACCCGATCCTAAAGAAAGGAGACTCTCTAAACTGTGCCAATTACAGAGGTTTAAGCCTCTCGAATATCGCATATAATATCTTCTCTTCCGTTTTGTGCAAGCGCCATGAAACGGATTCAGACTAGCGAAGTTTATCATTGACCAAATATTCACATTACGGCTAATCTTGGAAAGACCCAGGACTTTCAAGTCGATATACATAATCTTTCTGTCGACTTTAAGGCTGCGTATGACAGTATTTGTGGGCGCCGTGGCGTAGTGGGTAGGTGCGTCGACTCCTACGCTCGAGGTCGTCAGTTCGAATCTCGAAAAAAAAAAAAAACATCAAACAGTTTTTCACGGCTCCACCTCTTTCGAGTCACTGACAATGCTCAAAGAGTATAACTGTCTAGAAAAAGCTTCTCAATTTCGCCGTTCGGAGTCGGCATTAAACTGTAGGTCTCCTCCACTCGTGAGAGAACAATAGCACGCACAACACGAGTGGTTGCTGAGAAGCTAGGCCCAGGTCCACCTCGGACTGTAGCGCCGCCATTATTATTATTATTATGACAGTATTTATAAAGACGAGCTATACAGCGCATTGTCTAGTTTTGGCATCCCTCCAAAACTCATCCATCTTTGCAAAAGACGATGGAGAATGCCCGTTGCTCCGTCAATGTCGATAAAGACTTCACCGATACCTTTGATGTCAAAAAAAGATTTAGGCAAAATAAGGATCGATATTGACATCATCGGAAGGACACAACGGGTTGAGTTAGTGGGGCGTTTGTGAAAAAACCGAGAAGGCTTCCTAAGATGGGTCTTGCGGCAATGACGGTAAGACAAAGTATATGCTGTCTACGAAAAAAGATCCACCAACATCGGCGTGTTGGGCAAAACGTCACTATTGACAGCTACAACTTTGAGGTAGTAGAAGACTTTGTCTACCTAGGCTCCGAGGTGACACCACCGAGGAGATAAAAAGAAGGATTACCCTTGCCAATCGCTGTCTTTGGGTTTGAAAAGTATTTGAGGAATAAAGCCCTCTCTGGAAGAACCAAGATATCACTTTATGAGACCTTGATAGCCCCAGTCCTGCTGTATGGCGCAAAAGCACTAACCAAAGCGCTTCGAGAGGAAAGTAGTTCGCATTATCTTCCCGTATATACTTTAACCGACTATATACTCAAAAAAAACATAAAAAATCAGTTTGCAAAGTTTATTAATCTTACTTCCAGCACTGTTCACAAACGAATGGCTCAATCTTATCCTATTCCTCTCCGGTAGTTCCTTTACAATATTGTTTCTACTTCTAAGAAGAGTGCTCGCAACTACGGCGCCTGCTACAGTACTGATGGTGTTTGGAGGAGGAGACTGAACGACGAACTGTACGGGCTATACAGCGACATCGAACTGATCAAATGAGTCCCAGTCTCTCGTCTCATATGGCTAGATCATGTGGAGCGAATGGACACCAATCCGGTCCGGAAAGCCTTCGACTCCAACCATGAGGGACAACGCGGTAAAGAAAGACCACGCCTCTGGTGTCGTACGCAGCTGGAAAGGGACCTCAATCAGCTGAACGTGCGTAGCTGTAAGGAACTTGCACAAGACCGTGTTAGATGGACAGGCATGTTGGCTGAGGCCCAGGTCCACCCAGGACTGTAGCGCCAGCTGGACAAGAAGGAGAAGATTAACGCCAGAACAACGCCTGCAATTGTGCAAACTTATTTTGAAAACCATGGTTCGGTTCGCCAAACTTATCGTGCGCCACATTCATTTTTAGGTCGACACAATCGTCCATCTGAGCAATTTGTTCGGCACACGATGAATCGTTTCGCACCGCGTACACTATAGTGCATAAAACGCATCCACAAGGACGACAAACATTGCGAACAGAAGAAGTTATTGTCGTTTTGGAGGGCAGATTTAAGGTGAAGCCATACGAGTCGATTCTCAATCGTGCACAGCAATTGCGTGCACCATCCAATTTGTGGAAGATTTTACGGAAAGATCTTGGCTAAAAAGCTTATAAGATCCAGCTTGTTCAAGAGTTGAAACCGCGCGACCATTATACGCGTCGTAGGTTCAGTGAATGGACCGAAAATATGATTTAGCTTGACCCTCATTTTCAACGCAAAATTTTATTCTCCAAGCTAAATTCTCAAATTTGGAGTGGAGAAAACCCAGAAGCCTTTGTCGAGACGTCCTTAGAACCATCAAAACTCAATGTTTGGCGAGCTTTATGCGTTGGTGGTCCATATTTCTTTAAGGACAATGCCGGACGGAATATTAGCAATGGAGAGCGCTTTAGAAACATGATTGTTGACTTCTTCGTACCTCAGTTTAATGGCATTGTCGTGACAGAACTTTGGTTTCAACAAGATAGCGCAACGTGCCACTCGGCGCACGACACAATCAATTTATTGCGGGAAACATTTGCTGAGCGCATAATTTCGCGTAAAGGACCTGTGCACTGGCCTCCACGATCCAGTGATGACATCGCACCTTTAGATTACTTTTTTTGGGGGGTATGTGAAGTCACTAGTCTATGCCGATAAATCAGAGACGTTGGACGATTTGGAAGTCAGCATTCGCCCCTTTGCTCGATAAAGTTGTTGAAAATTGGACTCTACGATTGCGTTTCATTCGAGCTAGCCGTGACGCGTATATCCCCGAAATCACACTGAAACACTTTCTTACTTACTTAATGTGGCGCTACAGTCCGGGGTGGACCTGGGCCTCAACCAACAAACGTCTCCAGCCAGCTCGGTCTTTAGCTAGCTGCCTCCAGTTTCGCACAGTTGGTTGAGGTCCCTTTCCCCAACTTGCGTGCGCCACCTGAATCGGGGTCTTCCTCTACTGCGCCGTCCCTCGGGGGTGGATTCGAAGACTTTCCGAGCCGGGGCATTGATTTCCATTCGCTCTACATGACCTAGCCATCTCAATCGTTGGACCTTCACCCTTCTGGCTAAGTCGATGTCGCTGAACAGCTCGTACAGTTCGTTGTTATATCTTCTCCTCCACTCACCCTCTATCCGGACGGGACCGAAAATCACCTGAAGAATTTTCCTCTCAAAGCAGCCAAGTGCAACCTCATCCGCTTTTGACAAAGTCCATGCTTCTCATTGAATGAACCTCATTGAATGACAAAATCCGCCCTAAGTACATTTCTCCCAAAAGGGTTAGCTTCTTGTCAACCTTAAGACTGACCTCAACTGTGACAGATGTAGGCAACGGTCTCAAATCATAATCGTTCACCATAAGATAGACCGGACCATTCAACTTCACCTACCCGCACACAAACCCATTGGATGCTGTAAAATATCGCTTACATTTGGCTTTTAATCGTTTTGCAAGGCGAACAGGTGTCAGCTTCTGCGGTGAAAATCCAGTGAAAATTGACAACTTGACAGATGAAACGTCAACGTCGCGGTTAGTCTTGCGTGCGCATGACTTTAATCTCTGACCGGCCGCATAATGTCGCACACTGCGTGAGCCTTTTGTTTTGCCTCGCTCCAGCCAGTGTGTGCGTAAGACACGTCTGATTCAAGTACACCGTGACTTTATGATTGATACTCGTAAGTTTTAATTAGACGTGCGACGGGTGGGGGTCAGTCGTAATGGACTTAACGTCAATTGATGGCAGACGTTTCAATGTCACGGGCATGGCTAATGACAGTATCGCCTGATCTTTTAATGGACCTTTCGATGGGTGGGGAGAGAAAATGTTACGTATTCGTCACGGGTGTTCTCAAAGTTGAAATTGATTTTGGGCAGTGGATTTTGGAGGTCTTTGTATGGGATTCGGCATTGCAACTGCTTTAGACAGATTTATCAAATTTTGCGTTGTTTTTCTCAAATGTTTTCACCAGAGCAAGTGATTTTTAAGCTCAATCAGGGTTAATCGCACGTCGAGGTGAAGGAATTTTGCCGAGAAGATAATCCCACCAGACGGAAGAGCACTTTACCCAATCGCCGTGCGATAACTCCTGACGCACTGCACTGACATTAACTCCTCATTAGTCGTTCATATTGGGTTGACGGACATCTTTCAGTAGTTTTTTTTTTTGATTTCAGCTTCAAGCTTAGTGGCCATGTGTTTCTTGACTCGTGGTGGGGAGTCGTGAGTGTGCGGATCAGAATGGACTCTGGTGGATAATATTAAATTTGTATAAGTGATGCATTGTTATTGATCATCACCTCTTCCGACTGAACCCGAGGGCATTCGAAACTTGAACTACCTTCGCAGCTAATTCTTGGCATGTCGCTGGTCTTTCTTAACACCACTTTTTTTTACATTTGTTACAAAGTAAAATTGTGGGCGCCGTGGGTAGCTGCGTCGACTCCTACGCTCGAAGTCTGGGTTCGAATCTCGAAAAAACACATAACATTTTTTTCACGAATCCTTTCGATTCACTGACAACGTTCAAGTCTAGAAATAGCTTCTCAATCCCGCCGTTCGGAGTTGGCATTAAACTGTAGATCCCCTCCGCTCGTGAGAGAACAATAGCACGCACAACACGAGTGGTTGTTGAGAAGCTAGACCCAGGTCCCCCTCGGACTGTAGCGTCGCCTTTACTATTATTATTAGTTAACAGTCATTGGCTGAGAAATTCTTCTAGGAGACGCTCGGACCGCTGGTAATCGTTAAAAGCACTCAGCGCCACTTTTGCTATCAAGAGGAAGTTGGGCAAGTGAAAGCGGTCACACGACAATTTCCATAAAATGCAAGCCACCAAAAAGACTGAATAGAGAGAAAGATTAAATCAAAGTAAAGGATGCTTTTTTAAGGATGAAAGGGGGTTGTATTCCTGTTTTCACTTCCTACAGTTGTCCTTGGGATTGCCCTATGTCATCCGCGTATGATAGCGATCAAGCACTGTCGCAGTCGCTGCACGAAAGGCTGATGATCGGAAGAACGATACAGGACTGTAAGTGTCGCTGCCAGCCATTGGCTCATGCTGCTGCTGGGTGTTTTTTTTGCAGAGGTATACAAATTCAATATGAAATAGAACGCTTGAAGCTAATGTTAATGTCTCTGATATTAGCTTTATTTTGTAGATAATTTTATGTCTTCTTCTTAGAGCGCTACAGTCCAAGGTGGACCTGGGCCTCACTCAACATGCCTCTCCAGCCAGCACGATCTTCCGCCAGGTGTCTCCAGTTTCGCACACCAAGCCGGCCGAGGTCCCTCTTGACTTGTGTGTGCCACCTTGTTCGTGGACGTCCTCTGTTGCGTTGTCCCACAGGCTCAGAGTCGAAGACTCTTCGGGCCGGAGCTAAGTTGTTCATACGCTCTACATGGCGTAGCCATCTTAGGCGTTGGATTCGTAGACGCCTGGCTTGGCTCATGTCATTGTACAGCCCATACAGTTCGTGGTTGAACCTTCTCCTCCAAATGGCCTTATTCCGTTTGCTGGGGTCGTCAAAAGTAAATCCGTCCATATCCGAGGCAGTTTGTGCTTTCTGAACTCGATTGTTTTTTATGTGGTGAGGAAGTTAACCCCACGCAGAACCTCCAACTGGGAGGACAGGTCCATTTGTTTAGCCCCCGCCGCCATCCGTTGGCCCATTAGTTGATCAGCTCATCCGTCACCATCCTAAAAAAGAGTGTTGAGCCCTGGTAGACTCACACTCACACTCACTCTCGCCTCTCTCTCGTTTGACGACCCACGAAGGTTGGTTACCCCTTCTTCTGTCGAGTGTACTCGGCTCCCGGATTTCACCACGGGGAGGTGAGAGTAGGAGTTCGTTAAAAGAGGCTAGGTGCAGACGCTTGTGTCTGCATGGTTCGCTTGTTAACGCTTCGAAATCCAAAAATTGGTGTCTTCAGTTCACGAAATTCCATTAATGGGTTGTCGATCGCAAGCGATTGCTATCTTGGACGACTGTTCTCTTAGTGGGTAAAAATGTACTTTTTGAACAAACAAAGTACTGCCTTCGATCGTATCAAAAATCCCTTTCTATCAGTCTTCAGAGTTTCTATAGTAAATCATAATGAATCAGGCAAAAGAACCACCAAATCGGACACAAGTCATCCATCCACTCCATGCAACAATGCGTAGTCCAATCCCAACAAAGTCCA
The DNA here is from genome assembly GCA_930367185.1 of Myathropa florea. Lineage (NCBI taxonomy): Eukaryota > Metazoa > Arthropoda > Insecta > Diptera > Syrphidae > Myathropa > Myathropa florea. The sequence goes on from OV884005.1 coordinate 14,703,720, forward strand.
TGTCATAAACCAACAAGTGCCTAATCGATTCCAATCAAATCTGAAATCGACTACAGAACCGCATTAAACTCCGTCTTGAATGGCGGTGTGCGCGAAATGAGAGCGATCACCAACTTCCTGGTCGCAGTTGCGCGCAATCATACACAACCTGAGCATCGGCATCGTTTAGCCGGTGAAGGCATCTTTTTACGACGCGCCATTCACATTCAAATGTCTGCACTAAGCTGTCAACTCAAAGCATCTAACGTTCTCCCCGGTGCGGTGCACTCCAAATCTGCGCGCTCTGAATCCCCACAAATTTGTTCCAAAGACATGACATTTCAATATAAGCCAGGCTGCCGCTTACCGCTATCCACGTCGCCGCGGCACCATCACAATCGCTCTCAGAGCATGAACACTACCACAGTCATCCCCATCCGCAGCCCCATCCCCATCTCCATCCCCATCATCATCATCATCATGATCTTCATCTACAAACCATTAAATGCCGTTATCTTTTGATTACACAACGCGCCGCGCATAACTAACACAGTGGCGACGGAGGCTGTATTGGTGGGGGCACCAGCCAAAGGATTGCATCCACATAGCCAACCGCAATAACCTCAGAAAGGTGCAAAAATAGACACAAGTCCGACCAGGAGAGACCAAGAATCAAACCAAACCGCAACTACGACTAGTGCTTCAACGACGACGACGACGACGACTAAGACGACCACGATGGCGACGACTTGTAGTACACTCGATTGGAATTTCAACAAGTTACGTTCTAGACATCGCCATCCACGCCTTCAGGAGATGAGTAGGTAACCACTGTAAGGCATTACGTTAGCGGAATGCCAAAGACAAGGTGAGTGCCTGGAGGAGAATCGGGCCCCGAATACACCGCACTTGACAAGGAGGTGAACGAGGAAATGGTTCACTCCTGTGCCCCGGCCGGACGACACGGGACAGTCGAGAGCCGAGAGCCGAGAGGAACCGCACGACGGGTATATGAGGCGAAAAATTACTTTAACCTGGCACGAGATTTTATGGTTTTGATAGAGAGCGGAGCGGAAATTCTAAAGAATGAAAGATGCATCTAGATTTGATTGTTTTCCTTTAAGTTTTTTCGTTTTGGCGGACGGATACTTTATCGTCGGCGCTAAGGCAATTGGAATTTCAATTTAAAAGGAGATCGCCGGTTATCCGGTTTGGGTCAAGTGATTCTGTGAGTGTTAACAATTTATTTTCATTCACGATTTTTTTCTTTTGGGCTGCCTTCGCTGGTGCCCGTGGCTGTGGCAGGTTGGAGAAGATTGGATGGCCAGCCAATTGATCATTGGGAAAGATGAGATTGGATTGGTGCGGGTATGTCTTTAATTTGTTGATCAGTTCAATTCAGATGTCTTGGATGCGATAAGATTCACTGAATGGAGTTGGAGTGGGGGACGTGGAGTTGATTTTGTGACTCTTTAAATGTGATTAAAGTCGTAGGGTTAAGTAGATTACTGAACGTGACTGATGGCGGGGCACTTACACACGATTGTACAGGTTTTTGGCATTTTTGTCAGTAGATTGCTCATTTGCTTCATTTTAATTCTTTAAGGACTGAAGAGAGTCAAGGCGTACGTTTCAGTTGCATCATAATTTTAGACGACGTTTGAGGCAGAACGTTTGTCCGGTGTAGTGCTTAAAGTTTTTTTTAATGCATCCCCCCCTGCCATTTCTAAACCAAAGTGTTTAAAAATCTGAAAAATCACAAAAACTTGGCTTTATTGAGTACTTCCGTTTAAAACTTTTCGAGCATTCTGGCCATAATGGTTTTGGAGATATTGGCCAAAAACTGTCAACCATCGACATGCGAATTTTGAAGATCTAAAAACGCAGTTTTGACGACCTCAGCGTTAGCATTAAGAAATGATAAATTTCAAAATATCAATTCATGTTGAGATATCTAAGATTTAAAATGATAACTATTTTCATTTTCACACATTAATTTCATGCTGTGTTCGACTACTCTATACGTTGATGAGTGTTATCTCTTAGAGATATCTCAACCCCTAAATGCCCAACAGCAGTGTACACACGAACAGCAGGCATGAACACTGATGGTATGGATCAAAGTGGCTGTTTACAAACGACTGGGAAATCCGACTGGGCAGGTAAGATTTTCTGCGTGTGGAACACGCGAATCGGTTCACTTGCACCATGTTTTCACACAGTAATGTTCTACGGAGAATGCTCTCTTTTAAATTCGTATTTTTCATGAATTAGGGATAAAAACTACTTTTGTTTAGGTGTAGCAGCAACGTTTGCATGTAGTACTATATGTATGCAGTGAAAAAAAACATTAAAATTGCATTTAAATCGTCCCTGTGATCAATTTTCCGAAAATGACACTTAGCATGCGTGAGGTGTTACTTGATCAGCGATCACCAGAAAATGAGGAAAACATATCGAAAACGGAACGAAAAGGGATGAAAATATACCTGCTTCACCCGAGAATCCACTTTGAAAGTGGATTTTCGGTGGAAGAAGGCCGATTTTCGGCGCATCCAACCTATCTCCCTCTCACTTATGAAAATCGTATATTGTATCCCTCTCAATCCTGCCTTCTTCCGCACATGTAATCAGGCACAAAGGGATTTTCTGTATCGGATAAACTTGGATAGAGATGTAGGTATATGTATGGGTGGATGCTTGTTTGTTTGGGTGCATAAATGCAGTAACGAATAGTTGATCAACCCTAATAAAGTTAAAGAAAATTCAACTGAAATAGTTTGGAAACGCCGTTTGATATTCAGAAATCATCCATCAATATTATGCGACGGAACCTTCCCCGTGCGAGTTCAACTCGCACTTGCAGAGTTTATTTACTTGTCATGCTGGTGGCAAGTTAGTTTGGAAGGTTAAAACCCAAAGGAGAGCTTGTTTTCATTCATGATGGTACCAAGAAATTTGCTGTCAATAAGAGAGACCAGCTTCCTGGTGTCCGCGATCTCTTGATTCCTAAATTAGAGATTCAGTCTTCCCAGCCTTCTTGAATTAGTCCGTTTGGGTAAGGATACTCTGCTTATATAAAAATATAATAAATATAATATAATATATAAATATAAATATAAGACGGAAAGTTGATCGTTTATAAGAGCCAAAACCGAGCTTTTCTATCTTATTTAGTGTACAGCATATGTTCCTATAAAGCAGGACTGGCAATGAATAGAGTGCTTCTAGCTGTTTTGGCTGATGAAAGAAGTTTGGTTGCATGGAACAATTCTCTGCCGGATCTTCATTACGATATAATTCCTGAAGTTTATGTCCGCGCCGAGTTTTTTTTTCGGAGCATTTTTGAAACACTACTGGAGCACTCAAACTCAAAACTGGTCCATTGTACTGCCAGTTAGCAACCTACCCCAGTGCCGTTAATTTGATCCCAACGGCAAATGGTGACTGTACCAGATTCGATTTCACTGGGATTCGAATCCGGGACCGCTCTAACTTGGGGCAGGCACTTAAACAACTGCACCATCCAGTCGTATTCCGCGCCGTGTTAGACGAAATATTTAACTACAGGTTCTCCCAATAGAGACTTCCAAATGATGGTGCTACGTGACACACAGCCCATGCCACATTGGAAATTCTGCACGAGCGGTTCGAGCGCATGGTCACCACCCATGGAGGTGATATGCACTGGCCACAAAAATCGTGCGATTTGACCCTGTTGGACTTTTTCTTGTGGGGTTTTCCGAAGTCGTAGGCCTATGCGAATAAGCCACAAACCACAGCGTCCACCAAAGCCAACATAACCCATGCCATTGGTTAAATTCATCCCGACTTATGCTCCATGACTCTCATGGCCATTTGGACAATTGAGCATTTAGAAGGCACGCAACCTAGAGAAGTCGCGGCAGATTTTTGAATGATCTTATTCTCCATACATAATAGCATTGATGGGCCTTTCAAACGAATGAAAAATGTCCGTGCTATCTCACACACAATTTGATTTATTGAAATTTAAAGATAGGAAGCCCTTAATGAGAAACCCTTTATAAAGGTGGGGCCAAATACAAGTTTATTTTTAAAAATGCAATAAAATTAACAAAATTAAGCCTCTTCCATGTATTATGACTTTATTAGTAAGAACAAACATTCCCATTGATTACGAAATAAAATGCCGTTCAAATGGCTGCTTCGGCTGGCTTCGCAGAAGCGCGTTCTGTCACCCCAATTTCCCAAGACCTTGTTGATGGTTTCGAGCTGTAGCTCACGGATTGCTTAGATGATATTGGTCTTCTTCTTCTTCTTAGGGCGCTTCAGTCCGAAATGGACCTGGGCCTCACTCAGCATGCCTCTTCAGCCAGCACGATTTCTCGCCAGCTGTCTCCAGCTTTGCACACTAGGCCGCACACGATGATATTGGTCTTAAGTGCTGGAATCGTTCCCGGACTGCTGGCATAACATCGGTTCTTCAAACTGCAGCTTTTATTTTTTTTTGTGCATTTTTATTCAAAAATTAATGGTTCTTATATTCTAGCTTAACTAACTGAATTATTATTCTTAAATCTAACTTACTGACCCCAGACAGGTACTCTAAGCTAATCTATATCTAATCCATTATACAATTGTCTTTCGGCCTATCTGCTTTCAATTATTTATGTTATATATTATTTAACTCCAGCTCCGAGGCGGCCAATTGACATCCCCAAGATGGCTGATAACATGATTTGGGCATTTTGTGCGCAAAGGATCGATTGTGGCATGGGCTTTGCGGTATGGCGCTCAATGAACGAGTGCTTGCTCAAATCCATGTCTTCAATTTCAGTAAAAGAAAAAGTCGGTTAAAATGGCTCTGTAACGCCCACCCTTAACCGAAACGTCGTTCCCAGCCTCATTTTCGAAGAAAAATGGTCCACTGATCCCTCCACTCCACATTCCGCACCAAGCTGTCACTCTTTGTGGATGCATTGGGTTCTCGACCATAACGTGCGGGTTTTCCAAGCCCCAGATGCGGCAATTTTGTTTGTTAACGTAGCCGCCGACGCCGAGATGAAAATGCTCCTCGTCACCGTCAGAAAAGATGATTTTTCGCCCAAAATCGTTGTCAAATGCAAGCTGCGAGTCCAGGCCCAAACTGCGAAGCGATAACGGAGCGGATGGTCGCGCACCTTCAATTGCTGAGTCAGTTGGACCTTGTTTTTTTTTTATAATTTACGCATGCAAAAAGGGATTGTGAGCACCCTTAAGTATCTGGATCAGCACGGGCCGAATGTAAGCGAGTAAACCGAGATCTTTTGTGCAGAATTCTCCTCAGGCTAGTGCGTGAAATGTTGAGCTGTTGAGATCGATGGCGAGTTGATGTTCGTGAATTGAGTCTCACACTCTCAACCACAGCAGCCACATTCTCATCTGTGCGCACCGACAGCGTACGACGACGGGGTTCATGAGTGTTGTCCACTACCATACCAGTCTCACGAACTTTTTGCACAAACTTGCGTACAGCAGTCGCGGTGGGTGCTTCATTTCGGCCAAAACTTCTTATCAAAAGGCGCACTGCTTGGGCTACACAGCACTCAATATGGAAATAAGTTTTCAATATTTCCCCACGTTGTTCAAGCGTAAAGCGACTCATTTCGTTCAGCGGAGATATGATGGTGACTTTCTGTCAAGATTTCGATCGGGCAACAGAAAAATTTTTTAAAACAACCACTAGATGGCCTACCCTGTATAAGATCTTAAGCGGCGTTTATTTTTCCAGTGATTCTTAAATTAATTCCCACTCGAATTAAACTGCCAAACCTTCGAACAAAATAATGTAACACTGCGACCCTCCGACTCTTATCGGTTCCGTAGAAACCAGTTTAACTTGTTCACACTTAAAACAGGCAAGAGAGGCGGACAATGAACCAAACATAAAGGAGCATTATTTGACTAGTCCAGCCTTTATCATCGTTTCTGTGAAAAACAGGGCACTCACCTATCCTCGTCCTGACTCATCTGCACTTCGACTTCCGTGAAAAAGAAAGAAGTCTGTGAACATCTGACAAGTAAATTTTTCTTGGCCAACAGAGACACCATGGAACCATGCCAGCTTGGTGTCAAGTCTCCAGGGCATAACTGCTGCCAAAAAGCTTCCGCGGAATGCACATTTCCTCATTCAACTCCATCATGTCGCCCTACTGACTGACCGCTTCCTCTTCCTTCAAAAACCGAGTCGAAAATGTCACCCGGTTGCACTCATTCCAAGACGCGCAGCACAATGCAATTAGGCTTCCGTCCAACTGGGGATTTCTACGAATTCCCTTCGAGTAAATTCCATAAATTCACTCGGTCAAATGGTCACACAGTCGCCAGCCGAAAATAGACCCACACTCACGGCGCGCAACATTCCTCTGCCAAAAAAGCAGTCGAAATGAACGGGCATTTCCTCACAAAAATACCCCAACCGTTCGGGGTGAACAGCCTCACGTTCCCCTAACTTGGCCGCCGGCCAATTTCCTGCACCGAAGCAGCCAAGTGCAAAAACATACATTCATTCAAATGCTGCAACCTCATCACATCACCGCTTAGTCACCCCCGTCAGGCGATCTCACGTAACAGAGTTTTGAATTCGTGAATCCATTCACTCCACATTTCGGGGTGTGGTGCGGCTCTAAGTGCTCGCGCTCGGGCGGGTCGACGGGGATTAATCAGAAATCAATTTTGGAAACGAACAAACACGGCATTCCACAGGCAGAGCGACCAGTGGCCAATGAATTGCATCTTCAATCGTGCGTAACCATCAGTCTTGCGCTGCGCCAACATGTTTCTGTTTCCTGTGCCCACTGCAATGCTGCAACAGCGTGTGCTCCGCGATAGATACCAAATTATGAGGAAGGCGGTGTCGGCTGCGGTGAGGTTGGTACGTCCCGACATGAGCATCATGAGTTGTGTTCGAAAGGCAATCCATTAGAAAAATTAGATCTTACATCATAGAGGCACTTTTCTCATAGTCCCGACCGAGTGTCCGACGAGGAGGGGGAGGAGGTTGAGGACGGGGAGAGCCGGTCGACCGCACCACTCCCGGTGATAATCAGGAAGTGATTTTTAATTCTTCTTAAAGATGTCGGCAGCGGTGGCGGCAGGACCGTGTGTTGTGGCGAGTCCGGTATTCACGTACTCGGGACCCGTGCACATCCCGCCTCGCGCAACGCATGGCCTGTCCATCACAGTGTGTTACAAAACCGCTATTAACAGTGGCCTAGGGAATTCCTGTCTGCCCGCCTGCTGCCGCTCCGTCCTCGTTGTTATTCAAAGTGAAAGACCACTGATGGCATCTACTGCCATTATGGTTATTATTATTACGAGTACTTCGACTACTTTTTGATGCAGAAGCGCACTTGTTTTCGCGCAGCGACGAGGCTAGGCAGTCGTCCACCGGCAGCTGTAGCAATCAGCCGGGCAACGAGGCTGCTTGGCAGGCAGCGTTTTGAGAGCCGCCTAGCGTATGGCTCCATGATTCAGCTTGCGGCAGAATTCTAAATGTGCCGGCGACTAGCTGGCAAAAAACTGGAAGCCGAATGCGATGGAAATTGGATGCGCCGCTGACGACGACACGGGCACGGAGCGCAAGAGCAAGAGCAGCAACCAGAGAAGATAATCTTGTTGAGGTGTTTGGGAACGAGATTTGAGGAAGCAGGTTGCTGACGATGTTGCGACTCTCCGGACTGGCTCCGGACTGGTGTTTAGCCGCGAATAGAGGTCGGGTGCGCGTGTTAGTTTGGTCAACTTTGGCTGCAGGAAAATGTTCCTCTTTGTCGTGGGAGGATTGGAATTCTCCTTCTTCTACGCCTGCATCCGCAGAGTGGAAAATTGTTTATTAATGACGGGATGCAGGGTTGATTGCGGCTGACATAGATTTAGTGGGGGTGACGTAAGAGAGGGAAATGCGCGCAGCAGTTGGCAGCCAGATCGGTACCCGATCGACGGGTTATTCTGGAATATTGACGCGTTAAATAGGTTCTCGCTGTACTCCTCCGGGCAAAGTGATAAATATTCATTTTGTCGTTGTTTTTGGTGAAAGCCCGTAAAGACACCAGACCATGGGCACTGTGGGCTATAAAGGTGTTTCGGAGGTTCGTGCTGAGTGAATGTCTATGGAGCGGCTGAAATTGGAGTTGCTTTTGGAACGGAGTTACAATCCAGTCTGACTCAAGATTTGTTTTCTTTCCTGGGGTAGGGTGGCACAGACTAAAGGATCTACTGTTATTAAGGTTCCGTCTACAAAAACGGAACCTTTATAATTTCGGTGTGTCCGTCCGTGGGCGCCGTGGCCTAGTGGGTAGGTGCGTCGACTCCTACGCTCTAGGTCGTCAGTTCGAATCTCGAAAAAAAAACATCAAACATATTTTCACGGCTCCACCTCTTTCGAGTCACTGACAATGCTCAAAGAGTATAACTGTCTAGAAAAAAAGCTTCTCAATATCGCCGTTCGGAGTCGGCATTAAACTGTAGGTCCCCTCCGCTCGTGAGAGAACAATAGCACGCACAACACGAGTGGTTGCTGAGAAGCTAGGCCCAGGTCCACCTCGGACTGTAGCGCCGCCATTATTATTATTATTATTATTATTGTCCGTCCGTCCGTCCGTCCGTCGTGTCTGTCACACTTTTTTTTATCTCCGAAGTTTATGAAGATATCGGCATGATATTTTGGAATTAGGTACTTCAGACCTAGATGTCATTGCCTATGCAGTGGGGGCCATTTGGAGGTGGCTCCAGTACAGGTGAAGTTGACATTCATTTTGAAAAATTGTCGCACCCCATCGAAATATATATATATGTTGCGATACAACTGGATCAGTTTTCCCGGGATCCCTGATTCGACCATCGTAGCGCATAATTCTTTTCGATGAATGCTGTTGTATGCGACTTTGAAAGCGTTGAAATGGTGGTGCATATCGATCTTAATCTCATTAGTTTTTCCAAGAATTACCGTTTTTTTTGTTTTTTGGAGAATTGTTAAAACTCCACTGGAGCACTCAGACTCAAAACTGGTTCATTGTACTGCCAGGTAAAAACCTACTCCAGTGCCGTTAATTTGATTCCAACGGCACTTAACCAACTGCGCCATCCAGTTGGCCTTAGGGTTTTTGAATTGCCTTAGTGTGAAGATCTGGTCTATAGTCGATTTGCCGGGCCGGAACCCGCACCGGGTACGTCCCGATTAGACCGGTACAAGACGGCTTTAGACGCTCACACAATACGCTGGACGCGACATTTAGCAGGGATATACCCTGATAGTTTTTGCTAGAGTTGCACCGAATAGTGATTTGGCCGGATACCGGATACCGAATATTCGGCCTGCAGCTAGGCCGGATAGCCGAATATTCGGCGGCCGGATATCTGCCCAAACTAAAAGCATAATAGCTTGGTGCTCTGATACTCAAATCTGACGGGTACAAGTCAAACCAACTTAAACACGTTTTTTTCCTTCTCCACAAGTTATTCTTACTTTCTACACGGCAAAGTTTTTGGGACATTTTTGAAGAGGTTGCAAAAGGCAAGTCAGATTGAGTTTTCTGCAAAAAAAAAAATACCGCCAAGGAGCTTGACTTATATCTCAAAGCAGTTTATTTTGAACGGAATAGTGACCCTTGGGCTTGGTAGTCTGTAAATGGAAGACAGTACTCAATTTTGCTCAAATTTGCCAAAACTTATTTTTCATCTCCATGTAGCAATGTATACAGTGAGAGACTCTTTTCTCGGAGGAGGCTCGGTCTTTCTCTCCTTCTCGAACCAGGAGGCTCGAATTCGAAGACCCTCTTAGCTGGAGCGTTGTTGTCCATGCGCTCGATGTGGCCGTCGTCGTCAACGTCGTCAACGTCGAATCTCCACTGTGATGTCGTTCGTGGAGTTCACTTTTGCCCCGAAGTAGACAAATTCCTTCACTACCTCAAACTTGTGGCTGACGATTGTAATGTTTTGTCTAGGTGGTGTGCGGCGGATCATTTCTTGCTCGACAGCATATATTTTCTCTTATCCTTATTGACCTTAAGACCAGCTCGTTTCGCCTGTTCTTCAATCGCCATGAAAGCTTCCACTACGGTGCGTTGGGAACACGCAACGACCATGTCGATGTCACCTGCGTATCGTTTGTGAAATTATTCTAACAAAAAGCATAAGGGTGCAAAATGTTTGGAAAGAATAAGCCCCTCTCCATTTTCCTCTTCTTGTTTTTATCCTAGCCCGTTGCAAACTCAGACAAAAACTGACTAAGAATCCCTAACAGGAATGAGAAAATCAGTCGCAACTCTTGAAATATTCTCTTCACCCTCATAACTACTTGCTTTGAGGCCGCAACTCTGGGTCCCTTTCCAAATCCACGTACCCTTACTTTTATGACTCATTTCAATCTAATGGAGCCCCATTTCAACGCCCTCGTTCCTTTGTAAATCCTTAACCTTTTGGGATTACACCGTCAATTGCTGGACTTAGTTTAACGACCCAAAGGACCATCTCACACCACATGCGATTACCACAGCCCATCAAATTGATCCCTATTCTCGATAGCACTTCCTCATTGCACACCCAAGCCCCCACAGCCCAATTTATCACAGACCTCCGCTCACCAACCACAAACAAACACCGGGAATCCCTCGTGATATTCTTTACGATCGTCAACACTACAAAGGCGACACTGACAATAGTTTTACGACCCCCGTCATTCAGTTGCATTGATAGAGTAGCACGTCTCCGACTATGACCCACTGACAGGCTCCACGACGACTTTGCGACGCACGGGGATGTTTATCCAACTGATATCGGGAAGCCATTAAACGCGCCATAAAATATTTTTAATGTAAAACTCGTCTTCCTCTCATATCGTGCGAAATGAAGTTTTTAGGACGTCGGATTAATCCCCGGCTTAGATTGAATGGTAGGGAAATTTTTATGATGATTGAAAATCCATAGGCTTGCATTTAATGGCTGTTAAGTCGATTTGAATGAGTGCGGCGCGATCGGGGAGGCTCGGGATTTAGATTTGCTGCGTGATCAATCGTCTGCCTCGAATGGCGTGTCGGTGTCTTCCTTTCAATTCGATCGTAAACTTGTTTATTTATGTATTTTTATTTGTTGTTCTATGATTTATTGTTGCAATTAAATCCTAATGAGTTCCCTTTTTTGTTCTCTTTCAGGTACGGTAAAGGAATTGAAAATGAAATTCAACTTCGGTAGGATCACCATTTAACGGATAAGAAATACACCGATTAGTGTGATCTTAAAACTCTCAGTTTAACGGTCATTCAGGTATTTTATGTAGTCTTCACAGACATTTGATGCTGAAGCTTGAATTGTGGTCAGTGTAAGGCTCGGATATGGTGATTCATTTGGAGGTTACAATATGAAAGTGATTATAAAAATCCCAGATTAATTCGGATATTTTTTTATGCGTATTGAGTAAATTAAATAATAATCTAGGGAGTGAGTGGACAGGCTTGCTGTGCGATACCTCGGATATTCAAATTTCCATGGCTTTATGAGATTTTCTGCCATTGATCATTCATTTTATGACTCTTAGCACGTTTACTGCACTTGTGCAGCTCCAATTTATACATTTTTGTAGATAATAAAAATACAGTCGCCTCCCTCTAAGTCGAATTTCCCTCTAACTCGAAATAATTTTAATTTCCCGTGAAAACTCGACTTAGAGGGAGTCGATTGTACTTCCTTTTTTCGTCGACATTTGGATAAAATATTAATCAACAAAAACGTGCATCGGCAGTAGCAAAGTGTTAAATGCTTTGATAAACGTTTTCATAGAACTTACACCACCTCAAAATAAAAATAGAGGACATATCTAATTTTTTTTTTTTGATGATCTTTGATTCTCTGCACTGGAGCACTCAGACTCAAAACTGGTCCGTTGTACTGGCAGGTAGTAACCTACTTGTCGTTAATTTGATCCCAACGGCAAATGATGACTGGACCAGACTCGATTTCACTGGGATTCGGACCTGGGGCCTCCCTAACTTGGGGCAGGCACCTAACCAATTGCGCCAACCAGTTGTTGTGGGCACGTCTAATTACTTATATACCGTTGGTATTTTGATCATTACGGATCAAGAGTGGTGCGAATGAGCTTCAGCCTCCTACGGCCTTGGTAGGAAGTTCATCACAATGGAGTAAAGTCTAAATAACGATTTCAACGGGAGGTATCCGGGTGATCTCTTCAGACTTTTGTTTCAAGAAGGGTAACTGGCTTTTTAAAGTGGCGGTTACACGACAAAGAAGGCTTTGAGAGTGAGTGGGACGGGCTGGCTGTCAGATTTAACCTGACAGAACACGCATGAGGCATTTGTTGGGGATTTTTCCTTTTTCTGGTTTTGGAACACACCTGAACTGTTGTCTGCGTGTCTGACCGATTGGATATCCCAAATGGAGATCGGACTGTACAGCGTGTGGGTGGCTATGGATACAACGCCTAAGATAGCCAGAGCATGTAGAGCGCATGGACAACTTGGCTTCGGACCGAAGAGTCTTCATTTCTGAACCAGTTGGACAAGGGTTTCAGTTAGCACTTTTAATTTTATGGTCAGCTTTGGTTTTAGTGCGGAGAAAGAGGCGTTAAGTGGTAGAGTTCAGTGAGCGACAGTTAGGACGAATTTTTTTTTTTTTCCGAGGGTAGGTGAAAATCTTCAAAAGACACTATGGGGCCGATCCCTCATAGCGAAAGGGATTTTTACCCAGTAAAAACACCTCCCTTCAAATAAAATATATTTATACTACAACTAAGTTAGTCACTAATCTAGCAGTTTACATTTCGTAATTTAGAGACATTAGGCAGGTGACTCTCCACTGAAAGTTTCTGCTTACACCGCAAATACACTCGGGTTGATTTCACCGTGCTAGATCAAGTGGTCTAATCCTTTGAAGACGGCGAATAGCATTACTTCCATTAAGAATCGGAAGGACTACTGGGTTAACGTGCTCCTCTAGGTGGCGCTTATGCTTACGAGCAAAGTCTTAATTTCATCTTGGACTGTTGTAATTCCAAGATCTCTGTGGATATCGTCGTTTCTTATATACCAAGGTGCGTTGACGATGGTTCTTAGAACTTTGTTTTGAAAAGTCTGTAGTATGTTCCTATTACTTGGTTTGGTACAACCCCAGAGTTGGACGTACAGACAGGTTTTAGCACTTGCTTATATATAAGCAAATTGTTGTCAATACTTAGCTTTGAATTATATCCAATGAGCCAGTACATATCTCTATATCTCTTCTCTAGCTCTTCACGTTTTTTTTTAACGTGCTCCTTCCACTTAAGTTTAACGTCGAGGGTCATCCCGAGGTATTTCGCTTCATTCCCGAAGGGTATTTGGACACCATTTACGAAAACAGGTAGATTATTTATGTTCCTGTATGTAAAGTTTATGTGATCAGATTTCGCTTCATTAAGCGCGATTCGCCAAACTTTTGTCCATTCGTATACCCGATTTAGAGCACATTGTAATTTCATTGTTGACTTTTCAACCGTTTTGGCTGTTACCAAAATGGCAGTATCGTCATCAAATGTGCCTAATACGGTGCCTTCGTCTTCCGGTATATCCCTGGTATAAAGTAGGTAAAGGAGAGGACCAAGAACACTTCCTTGTGGTACTCCAGCCTTTATAGATTTAAATACAGAGTATTCGTTTCCATACTTTACACGGAACATTCTATCTGAGAGATAGTTCGCTGTAATTCTAAAAAGTTTTTCCGGAAGAAATTCACTTAGTTTATGTTTCAAGCCTTCATGCCAAACTTTGTCAAAGGCTTGAGAAACATCGAGAAATGCTGCCGAACAAATATAATTTTGTTCCAGTGCTTTTTCCACTACATCAGTTATGCGATGTACTTGGTCGATAGTAGAATGCTTACTTCTAAAGCCGATTTGATGGTGCGGAATAAGGCGTTTTTCTTCCACGACCGGACTTAAACGTCTAAGTAGAATTCTTTCGAATACTTTAGACATTATCGGAAGAAGTGAGATCGGCCTATATGACTTTTTATCAGTTGGCGGTTTCCCAGGTTTCGGTACCATAATCACTTCTGCCACTTTCCATTGACTAGGAACGTGTTCTAGTCTACGGGCAGCATTGATGAGATACAGAAACTTAAGAACCGCTTTCCTGGGCAACGCTTTAAGAATTTCTCCTGTGATTAAATCGTATCCAGGAGCTTTTTTCGGTTTGAGTTTATTTAATTCTTTTTTAAGTTCCGTAAACATAGCGATCCTAATCGCATAATTGCCATCTGTCACTTCAGTTCTATTAATATTTTCAAGTGGTGTTAATCCATCGAACGGTTGAAAAGTAATTTCTAGATAATTAGCAAAGAGTTCCGCTTTTTCCTTATCGTCTTTCGCCCATTAGTCAGGACGAATGTCTTGCTTTCGTAGCGAACAAAAAGTTTAAGTGCATGTGGGTCAACTAAAGGTTGGTTCAACGAAAACGCACGATGATAATTGTAAATAAAACAAAAAGTTCTCTGAGAATTATCTTAATATTTCTCATTATGATAGAAGGATCTATGTCAATTATGCGTGAAACAACATATCGGCCAAATGCTCGCCACGGCTTCAGTGGCATACCTCTATCCGATGGTCCATATTTCCAATGACTCTGAGACATAATTGAGGTTCAATGACGTTAATGTGCCGAACTATCTCATCCTTTAGCTCTTGAATTGTTCTTGGTTTATTGACGTACACTTTTTCTTTTGATCCCCAAAGAAAAATGTCCAACGATGTCAAATCACATGATCGTGGCGGGCAATTAACATCGCTACGACGTTAGATAACACGGCCATTGAATTTCTCGCGCAAAAGAGTCATTGTTTCGTTGGCTGTGTGGCAAGTGGCACCATCCTGTTGGAGGCACATGTCGTCCAGGTCCATATCCTCAATTTCTGGTCACAAGAAGTCCGTTATCATCTCGCGATAGCGAACACCATTCGCGGTAACTGCTTGGCCGACCTCATTTTCGAAGAAGTGCGGCCCGATGACGCCACCAGCCCATAAACCGCACCAAACAGTGAATCTTTGAACTGGGCGAGCATGCACAGGTGTTTTCACATTTCCCACAGACCCGGTTTGCTAAAATGTGAGCACAATTCTTCCGATTGTGGACACATTTGGTCGATTATGCTGACCAAAAAAATCACGAAGTGCACGAAATAGATTTTGATTTGAACGCCCATTTTCAACAATCTTAACGCGCTGTTCAATTGTGTTCTTCTCCATGGTTGAATTTGTCAAACACTGAAACATAGAAATGTTTTTTTTTTAGAGTTTTTAATTTAATTTAATTTTTCATTTAAAATTTGGGCACTTATTTTATCTGCAAAGCCGGAAGGGCTTGTCAGCAAAAGACTAATTACAAATATGTATTTGATTTGCTGAGAAGCTAGGCCCAGGTCCACCTCGGACTGTAGCGCCGCCAATGTTATTATTATTATTTGATTTAAAAAAGTCCCTATTGGAAGACCCTTACACAATAATGGTCGTGCTATAGTCCGAGGTGGACTTGGGCCTTGTTGCAAGATCAACCAGTCGTGTTGTGCCTTCTATTGTTCTCTCACGAGTGGAAGGGATCTACAATTTAAAGCCGACTCCTAACGGCGAGGTTGAGACGCTTTTTCTTGACAGTTATACTCTTTGAGCAGTCAGTGACTCGAATGAAGTGGAGCCGTGGAATTTGAAAATTGAACCTATACTGAAAGTCTAGTGGGTAGGAGTCGACGCACATACCCGCTGCGCAATTACGAATTAATTCCATTTTTTGACAGAGTCATCTCATCTCATTTTTAAAGTCTCTCAAAATACTTGCAGAAAGTTCTGAGTGCCTTTAGCATTGACAATGGCAAACTTAACGACGCTGATTTTATATGGATTTATTTGATGTCTCTACACCGGTATTGCCATATCTCAAAACTTAAGCAGCAACACTGGTATGACACTTCCAGTTCTGTGATAGAAGTGTATTTCAGGCAACAAATGAGCCGACGAATTAGCTCGAAAGGGGCGGCTATGGGCACAGCTCTTTCCTCTTTACAAGTGAACACGTCTCAATATCAAGTTATTGAGACATCAGGGACACAAACCACAGATGGAAGACCTGCGTTCTTGTAAAGTATAGATATTAATTTGGCCTACATTGATGGCAGTTGGAAAAGGCTTTACAGCGGTTATAAGGACAGAAGAGTCTATCTATTAGTGCTCATCCTAAGGTGGCTGAATAAATACAAAGAAACTTTGATTATGATCCAGTGGGACAATGCTGATGAATAAAGGGCGAACCATAATTGTCGTTCTAAAACTTAAGCTTATGTAAAAACGTAACGAAAAAAGCACTGTCCAATTTTTAAGTATCCACAATTGCTTATAGAAACTCAAGGGGAATTGAGCATCAACTGACAGTGCCTTAAGTAGGCAAAAGTGGATGAACTTAACGAAACTGAGTGAAACAGTTGCTATATTCAGAGAGTTTAATTTTTTGTGTATTCGTACAGCTGCTTTAGTTCTCTTAAGTTTTCGTACGGCCATTGTAGTTGACCCTTAAGGTGTTGCACAGAAAGTTGATGGGAATCCTTTGCTTGTGTCGCTAGCGCCGAGAACAATAAATTTTGCTAGCTGAACAAATTGAACAAAACTGAGTACTGCCATGAGGCAACGTAATGGGCAGCATTACAAGAGGTGAGAAAAACTTGTTAAACAACCACCATCTGCACGTTTCCATGATCAAGAAGAACACCCCTTGCCGTATCCAACCATCCAACCCCATTTCCACGAACACACTATCAGTCATTAAGAACATTTGTCTTTCAAATTTGAAGGACCCTTTGCAATTGAAAAATCGCTGCTCCCATTAGACACACTTAAGAAAAAACAGTTCAAATCACTTCACATGCACATTACGTGCCCCATCAACTAATTGAATCCATCAACTTCCATAAACTAGGTTACCCACTCATCCCAAGACGAATCATTGCTGTCAGACCTCAGAACACATTCCGCACGCATTGACTTTGCTTAACAAAACAAATTGCGCTTCTGCAGCCCGCGAATGCAAAGCAAATACTCCCCTGCTCCGGTCCCACTCGAGCAGAATCCC
Organism: Myathropa florea; assembly: GCA_930367185.1. Lineage (NCBI taxonomy): Eukaryota > Metazoa > Arthropoda > Insecta > Diptera > Syrphidae > Myathropa > Myathropa florea. The sequence continues at coordinate 14,720,822 of OV884005.1, forward strand.
AATTCGAGATGCCATAAGCCCACATGTCGTCGCGAACCGAAAGAAAAAGAAAACAATCTCTGGGTTGATTTAATTCGCTTATTCCGAGGCGCAGAAAAATTGGGACACCCATATGGCGGGGCATGGCTCATGTGCTGCGCGGCTTAAGTGCCATGATTCATCATTCACTCCCTCGCCCCAGCTGTGAGTCCATGATCTTGATCGATCGTCGGAGTGATGAGGTCGGGTGGACTGGGTCAACCAAACACATCTTATCCTCAATTGCATAACAACAACAAGACTGAAGTCGTTTCAGTCATGCCACTTGAGTGGATGTCAACGCGTAATGGAAAGCATGTGCGCTGCAAGATCGCATCAAGACAACCGAAAGGCAGTGGAAACGTGAATAATGACAGGAAGTGGGACATTACTTTGGGGTCCATTCGAGTGCTCACTGTGTCACCGTTGGCAAACGACGTCCTCGAGAGTGAATAACAATGAATTCAATATTTATCTGCGCTATTAGCAAGCAGTACCGCATGGGTGGCGACGGGTTTCTAGAAACAGGTGCCGGCAATTAGCTGCGGATGTCGACTTAATGAGTCGTTAAATTGGGAGCTGAAACTAGAAGCTGTGAGTCAGAATTCACTGCAAATAGTTTGGTAGCATGGGGAGAGATGGGCTGGCTAAAGTTGAAGAGAGGAAAGATAGATTCCGCTCTATGGTTTGCAGATTTCGGAAGTGGTCTAGACCAGTTGGAGGGGTTTGAATGTGAATGTAACCAAAGCAGGTTACTGAGTAAATGAGGCGTTCACAACTTGTTCAAGGTCAGGGTGTAAACTTAAAAATACAGAATTTTGAGAACACAGAATGAAATGAGATTTCTTCGTACAAGATATGTACGTCAGAAATAAGAGCTATGGAACTCGGTCTAGTAACTGGTGGGGGTTCAGAAGAAGGAACTGGAGGCAGAGGACCTTTCTTGGTGCAAACATCAGCTGCTGCTGAACTGACCTCTATGCTGGAGACTGGAGTTTACGGCTAGCTCTATTCTAGGAAATCTGGGAATTTAGGCAAGAATACTCGTAATATTCCGGCCTAGATGAAGTCTAAAACTTGGAACTAGAGTCAGAAATTAAACCCAGAACTAGAATGTAGGGGTGAAATCTATGACTAGAGTCATCGCTTGAACCTGGATCCAGAATTGGGGGCCAGAGTCTAGATTTGGAGTACAGTATTAGAGTCAACGTTCGAATCTAGGCTTGAAAGAGCGAAAGTCATGGCTTCATGTAATGAGTCTTTGGGCTAGAATCTATCGTCACAGGCACGGACAAAATCTGGGTCTACACTTTGATGACTGCTGTCTAGGGTATAGGGCCTGACCTGGGGCTATGTAGGACCATCCAAAACTATGACAAGAATAAATGTTTTTCGGCTTAATCATCGATCATCTCAAGTCAGAATAATTGGAAAATCCAAGAATGATGCGTCTGAAGGGACTAACCCTAGTCATGCTGGCGTGTCTCATGCTTGTCGTCTAGTGGTAGAATACTCCATGAATGACAAGCAAGTTCCTTGAGCACACACGAATCAACATTCATGGAGCCACTCATGATCTCATGAGCAATATGAGTCCACTCTTGTTTGAGACAGTGACAGCTAGCAGACTGCATAGAGTGAAGGACAGCAGATAACATAGTTCAGTATATATTAAAATGCGAAGATCATTGAGCTGCAGTAAACGATGCAGCAGTACGAATAATGTGCGAACTAAGGAACGCAGAACGACAGCCGAACACGAATTCGCTAAACATCTAGTGACGAAGCAAAATAGCTCGAACCCATCCCTCGTGAAGTAGTATTTTGCTTAAAAATTGACTGGGGGGTGGTCTTAGCTGGTAAGAATGCGGCACTACCCAAGGACCTCGGACAAATGGTGTCTATGCAAGGCCTCCAACCTCCAAAAAAAACATGATTCCTTTCTAGCTGTCTGCAGTGTCGCATGTCAAGTTGTTCTCCTTCAAGCCATTGTCCCCTATAACGTTGTTTCACTGGCTCGGAGTCGAAAGTTCTTAAGGCGGAGTTCGTACACTTTGCATGGCGGGGTCGATGAAAATAAAAAAATTGGTACCCAACGTCGAGAAGCTGCGTTGAACGCAAAGAGTTGTACGTCGGTGGTTTAATCATTCAGCAAGAATCCTTTTCCAAATTTTGCTTCGAAAGTCATTACGCTAGATAAGTCGCCGCTTGGTAGGCCCATGTGCTTGGGTCAAGTTAGACAGCTCGTCTAGGCTCGCTTGGGCATCACTTAAAATTAGTTAAAGGCGTGCGAGGTAGATCAAGAAACTTGAAGAGACCTCCTACGCACAAGGATGAAAAGCATCAAAGAAGCTCACCATTAAGAAGGTTGGCATGCAGTAAGAAGAAGTTCACGACTGGATGGCGTAGTTGGTTAAGCGCCTGCCCCAATTTAGAGGGGTCCCAGGTTCAAATCTCACTGAAAACGAATCTGGTCCAGTTCCTATTTGCCGTTGGGATCAAATTAACGTGACTGGAGTAGGTTGCTACCTGGCAGTACAATGGACCAGTTTTGAGTCTATGTACTCCAGTAGAGTTTCAAAAATCCTCCGAAAAAAAATAAAGGACCTTATTCGTCTCAGTCTTCTATTGGGCAGGAACATGAAAGCAAACGATGAGATCAACAGGTCGCTACGAATGAATATTGCTTCGGTAGAATATTGGTCCCATCTTTTTGAAAGAAAAAGAAAAGACTAATGACGAATCTGCAGAGCAACAGTGACCCATTAGACGCAATCGAGTCTCTCATCTCAAAAGCTTAGAAAATGAAGAGGCAATAAACACCTGACTTCGACCTGTAAAGTCCTGAGCTCAATGCTTGATGGACAACTTAGCTTGCGCCGCTAGAAAGATGCCTTAAGGTAGCCCTAAACGACGAACATGCTTGCTGAACTTGCTCGTGCTCGCCGCATTTTCCTCGCTGGTTCGCGAGCCGCTTGCTGTTGGCGAAAAATTTCGCTTTTGTCGTGTTCGTTGGCTTTGATGATCGCCGTGTAGGGTCATGTTCGCGTAAAAACCTCATTTTTGCTGTGAACGTTGCCGATTGCATATCGCGGATTAAGCACAATGTCAACAGTCAGTCACGATTTTATCGAAGAATTCACCACTTGCGCTTCCCTATCACACATGTTGACGGTTTGAAGAAACAACACGGAATGAATGTTCGCCAGATGTGTTCGCCGTGTAGGGGATAACGCAAACGAGCAAGTTCGGGGAGCATGTTCGGCGTTTAGGGCTACCTGTAGACAGTTGGCCGTGTGAAATTGAAAACACCTAGACAGAGACCAGGTTGGATGTTGAAGCACGTTGGCTAGGAACCAGATCCACATCAAACTGTATCCAACAAATTAGGAGGCGAATAAGTTGAGTAATCCATTGTGACTTCAGTCGTCTTTATGCTGCTGTTTTCATTTCATTCGTTTTCCGTGGCCCGCATGTTCCACTAAAGCGGGCGCGGGGGTAACACACGCACGAGAGATCTCCTGGCCACTCGATCCTCCGCCATCGACTCTAACTCATCAGGAGCTATGCCCAAGCGGATCCGAGCGAGTTTTTGGAATTTTTCCAACCATCTCGTCCTGGGTCTGCCAATTGGTCGCCTACCTGATCGAATTGCATTCAAGGCAAGCCACGGAAGTGGCGATGATGGAGACATTCATGCCACGTGACCAAACCATCCAAGTACAGCCCTTTCCGTACGGAGAACAAGCTGCCCAACGTGGAGTTCCTCGCGCACCGTCGTGTTTCTCACCCTATCCTGGCGAGTAACACCCACAACGACTGGATGGTGCAGTTGGTTAAGTACCTGCTCCAGGTTCGAATCCCAGTGAAATCGAATCTAGTCCAGTCACCGTTTGCCGTTGCGATCAAATTAACGGCACTGGAGTAGGTTGCTACCTGGCAGTACAATTGACCAGTTTTGAGACTGAGTGCTCCAGTAGAGCTTCAAAAATTCTCAAAAAAAAAACAAATAAAAAACTCCCACAACCGCATGAAGTAATCTCATCTCGGCAGCTCGTATTCGGGCTTTTATTCTTTCCGCCATTAGCCAAATTTCATGGTCATAGTTGGGAGTTGGAACAAATATTGCGTTAAGAATCGCTAACCAAGCTTGGCCTTGCTGATTCCAGATGGACCAAGCTGTTTCAAAATTGACCCAGCTTGGCCAATCCTACAGGAAAGCTCAGCATTATTTATCCCATCACTCGTCAAAAAGACCCCGAGACACTTAGACTTCTTCACCTGCTTTAATGGGAGTCCACTATCATGTAGACAGGCGTTCTGGAAATAACCATAACCTCGGATTTATCTACGCTAACCTTCATCTCAGCATCACCACATACGCCTTGCCGCAACTGCAATGGTTGTATAAAGATTGCATTTCGCAGATGGGTGTTATATCATTTAAGCCGGTATTCAAGGATTTTTGCTTGCTGTCCGCAGACCTATCTGATGTATCCATTGAAACAGAATTTCTCACTTCAAAACCATCTTCGACACATAAACCTGTCCTCCAACTCCATCTTTTCCTATTGTAATCCACATTCCAAGGAGCAAATCCTTACAACCGGTTGGTTCAGCGCCTTAAATCTCCTTCCACTTCAAGTCGGTGACGTCATAGTCAACTGGATAATTTGAAAACTTGTTCCTCGACTTCATACCTGTCCGCTTAACTATAAGATGAAAAGAATTCTAACAATCGCTTTTTCAACAAAATTAATTACACGACAGCGGAGTTATAATTTGTTCTTTCACATCCGTGAAGGTTAATCAAATTGACCCGCCTGCACACGTTGCTCGGGCCTCGCCCGTTCGTGTGCCGGTGCGGCGGTGTGTACCTCGTGATCTGCAGCTATAAATCAAAAATCTAAAAAGGAACCTTTCCTCAAAACCACAACAATCGGCACATGTCTGACAGCGGAGAAGAAAGCGAATTGAAAAAGATTAACTTCCACATCACCAATAGATGCTCGTACCCAGACACAATCCGTTGGCGGTGCTGCGAACAATGCTAAACGTTTAATTATGAATCTGACATTAAGTGTGGGTATCTATTCAGAAAAGGTTATTGTATCTCATCAGCGGACGAGCGGCGTGATGGTGGTGTTCTTTCGGTCCGCCATGGCCGTGGTTGTGGGTGTTCGATTGTTGCTCCTTCTCTGGGGACGTGCGTAATTCAATTAGCAAACAAAATTTACGACCACCGGCACTCACGCATCATGCTGAGTTTTTCTCTCTGGGCTCTGGTCTCTCGGCTGGTGGAGCTTCAAGCGCAAGATGGAATGTAATAAGCATCTGTGGTTACTATGAGCCAAAAATAGAATTCGTCATAGAAACGGGCTGCGACCGCACGTTGTCCCAGAAAAGAGTTTCTTGATAGTTTCACTTCTAGCTGCCGCCAGCCCCTGGCCCCGTACGGGCATGGCAGTAAACCTGAAAACTTCAACGGTTATTTGTTGCCACTTGATCGCGGCATGGAGGCGGCATGTGTGTGTGTTTGTTTGGTTGGCAAAAAGCCCCGGGGTTAGTTGTGAGAAGTTCGTTCGCAAAAGTAGTCAACATCAAGCATTCCCAGCAGTTGACATAAGTAAGATTGATAAAATGAAAATCCAAGAGTTGCCTTTGTGAGCACTTCATGAGCAGCTAGTACGTGCAAGCTGTGGGGTAGGTTAACGCTTTAGTTCTGGGGAATTCATTGACACCTGCGTGGAAGTGAGACTTTGAACAGGCTGTATTTTTCTGTTTTGAGTCAATGGACGAGAGGCAATCGCAACGGTTCTTACGCTAATTTACCAGCATCCTAACGAGTGTTTCCAGCAATGGCATCATGTCTTGGTTTTATTATTCCAGGTCTATGGTATTTCCTAAGAAATGCTGCCACAGCTTATGTGTGTTTACCGCAAACATTAAGTTACTTTGGCTTAACTGTCACTATGATACTTACCATCGAAAGTAAAGGCGTGCACAAACAATTCTTACTCTTAAGGTATTTAAAAATAATTGACAGAAATATTTTCCAGAAAGTAAGGCACCGTTCGTACACGACTGGACCGCGCAGTTGGTTAAGTGCCTACCCCAAGTTCGAGGGGTCCCAGGTTCGAATCCTAGTGAAATCGAATCTGGTCCATCACCATTTGCCATAATCAGGAAGTCTGATTGAGCAGTGCACGTTTAGCTCATCGGAGAAAATGCCCGCGCGTGTGCCTGCTTCCATCTTTGACCCATCGGTGTATAACTTTATGGTCGTATTGTTGATGGGTTCATTGGACGCCCACTCCTCTTTGTGGGGGGGGGGGCAATTGAAGGGTCTATAGAAGTCGAGGTATGTTAGCCTATAGTCGCCTACTGATACTGCAAGTCTGTTAAGAATACTTGCATGTCCTATGGTACCTGAGCGTCAGTCGCGATATAGACTGATTTTCAGAGCACTTTTAGCGTCGATTGCCTGAATATAAAGGTCAAGTGGTGGATCGTTTCCAATCCAGCTGTTGGGGTAGAGCTGATTGCTTCAGTAACTCCCATACACGCAAGTCTCTGTATTTTTGTCAATGCCTTAAGATTAATGGCTTTCAATGCTGCCTGCCACCAGACTACGCTGCCATACGTAAGGATGGGTCTGACAATAGCGGTGTACATCCATAGGATGGTCTTGGGGTTTTGTCGCCATTTTATACCGACAATTTTGGCGCAGATATTAAAAGCGCATGCAACTTTTTTTACCCTTTCAATGACATTGAGTTTCCAATTTAGTATTTTGTCAAGACTGATACCTAGGTATCTAGCACTGTTGGATAACGTCAGTGTGGATCCTTCAATACCTGGAAGTCTAAATTGCGGAATGACTCTGCCGGTTGTAACACCAGTTCCTCATTTGCTTAAATCATAGCCTTTAGGTGTACCGACTCGTGTCTTAGTGACTGATCTTATTAGGATTCCACTGTGGTAATCTTGTCGGGATTTTGATAGCCGACTTTTCTTCCAGACCTCTGATTAAGCGTTGATTTTCTAGTTACTGCAAGACCTGAAGGATTGTCTCTTCCCTTTCATCACCGCTGCATCGCCTGCAAAGGTCCTTATAAGAAGCTGCCGTCTTTTAGGAGTGTTTGACAAATTAGAATGATAGTCTAGTTCTATCCATCTAGGATTAGTGATTTTAATGGCGTCTGTAAATACAAGAAGTTTACTTGTAATGAATGACAGGGTTTCTCCTTACTAATTGCCAGTGACATACCCGTCCCAATTTCAGGGATACAGCATAGGCTAGGGTTGCATCTGACCGCTATCTCCTTAAGAAATAGAGGGCAAAAGTCTTACCATCTCGAATTTTTAGTCAGGTAGTCACCTTGGTTGCTTTTTACCACCTTGGTTACAAACAGACCTTCGGCAAAGATGGGGCGTACAACTACACAATATCTATTGGTTGTACACGGCTATCGTGAGACCTATCCTTACCTACGGCAGTATTGCGTGGTGGGAAGCACTTAACACCAAATCCTACATGAGCAACTTAAACAAGGTACAAAGGTAAGCCTGTCTTGGGGTTACTGGTGCACTCAAATCCACCCCTCAGACGGGTCTGGAAACGATGATTCACCTTCAACCTTTGCAACTCTTCATCAAGAGCTCTGCCGCCAAATCAGCCCTCAGACTACGGGAATGTCATAATTGACATCCAAACAGCTACGGACATTCAAGTCTGCTCGCATCTTTCAGTTGCAGGGGTCTCTGGAATAACACAGGCTACGAAAAACCCGAGTATGACTTTGACAAGAACTTCACGATCTTAATCCCAGAAAGGCAGAATTGCGATAAGCCTGACTTCATCAAAGCACGCCCTTTTTAACTGATGGATTGAAAACAGAAGACGGTACGGGAGCGGGAGTCTTCTGTGAGACACTAAAAATTACTGACTATTCTAGTGTATTTCAATCAGAAATCTTTGCCATTAAGAAAGCTGCGCAGATTGTACAGCAAATAGACCTTCCTGACATGGAAATCACCTTCTGCTCGGACAGTCAAGCGGCCTTGAAGGCAATGAATTCCCATCTCGTAAACTCAAAATCCGTCAAGGACTGCATTAAGGAGCTTAAAAGCCTGAACCGACACAAAATCCTTCTGTGCTGGGTTCCTGGACACTACAGCATTGAAGGAAACGAAAAGGCAGATGAACTGGCACGGACAGGTTCAAGTTCAGGCGCGGAATCGTCTGACAGTACTATCTATCCTCCTATTAACTCAGCCAAAAGACTCATTGAGCAAGTATCTGTGTCATCACCAAACGAACAGTACTAACACGAGTATCCAGAGAAGACGACTCTCCTTTTTGTATAGTGGTAGCCTAGTATAGACTGGAAAACACATTTTTTATCCGTTCTCGTATAGCTACGTCGGCACCTATACTTCAAGTCTAAGGCATGCATCCTTAAAAGATCAAATTAACTGAAGAAGTAAATCATCTTGATAATTTTTTGCGCTAAAACTTCTCCGATTGGGCTCTGCAAAAGTTTAAAGAAAGTCAAGACGTCAACACTAGAGGCACGATCTTCCACAACGATCTTGACACGGCCGCGAAGACTAAACGAAGGATAACTCTTGCCAATCGCTATGCCTTTGGGCTTAAACGGCAATTGAAAAATAAATCCCTCTCTAAGAACCAAGCCATCAATATATAAGACCTTAATAGTCCCTGTCCTGCTGTATGGTGCAGAAGCATGGACAACATCAAATGCGGACGAAGAGATTCTTGGTCACTTCGAGAGAAAAATAATCCTTTGAATTATAAACGGTCCCGTTTTCGCGGAAGCAGTTTGAAGAAGAAGATTGAACGACAAACTCTACGAGCTGTAGAGCGACATCGACCTAGTCGAACGAATTCGAATGACTCGACTCAGGTGGCTGGGTCATGAAGAGCAAATGGACACCGCCACTGAAAGTCTTCGACTCCAACACCGATGGACAACATTACAGACCTCGCCTCCGGAGGACCTCAATCAGCTGGGTGTACGAAACTGGAGGCGCCTAGCCTAAGAACGTGCTAGTTGGAGAAGCATGTTGACTGAGTCCCAGGTCCACATGACTGTAGCGCTCGCTAAAGAAGAAGAAAGAAGGTACTGTGGATAAGCAAAAAATGCATTATTGGACAGCAAACAATATGTGCTTCAAAGGAACACTGTTGGATCTACAAAAAGACAACGTGGTATGGATTTCATGCCGGGGGTATGATTGCATTGTATTTTCTTCTTCTTCTTCTTAGGGCGCTGCAGTCCGACGTGGACCTGGGCCTCGCTCAACATGCCAGTTTCTGGAGACAGCATTGTATTTTGCGTCGATGAAAATTATAGGCTTCGCCATGTTCGTCGTGGTGAATTTTGGAAAATTATTTTTGGTCAGATTTGGATGGACTTGACATCAGTGATCAATCAATAAGATGGAGTCACATGCCACGCAGTGGTCAAATAGCTGAACGATTGAAGGTGAACTTCGGCAAAAGTGGAATCTCGAGAAATGGTCCGGTCGAATGACCACCTCGATCATGCCAATTAACGCCGTAGGATTTATTTTTTCAGGTTTCCGGTGGGTCTGACAAGCCAGCAAGGTTAGAGGAGCTTGGGAACAATATCGAACGAGGAAGTGCTAAACTTCTCACCGATATGAGTGACAGAGTCGTAACAAACTGATTACAAATATTCGATAGCTGCAAGCACATTTGCACATTCCGCTGTGGTCATACGATCGAAATCGATTTCCATACTCGCATTGTTTGAGTTCAGTCTGTTGAAGGTCACTCTTCGGAAATCATAACCTCTTAACAAATCCAAGACAACTTCCGCTCGCACCCACAACACTTTAGTCTCATCTCTATGCACGGCCTACGTGAACGCATTCAAATCAGATTTCACTCTAATTGATATGGAAATCGTACACCCATTCGCCTGCTGCTCGCCAATTAAGTGCAAAACCCAGCAACCACCTCACCCACCGTCTGCCATGCCGTGCAGCGTCTCTAGACAATTATTATTCCCGAGATCAGTTCTCATAAATAGCGATGCAAACTTCATCCATAATGCAACCAGTGAAGGTGGTGCTAATAGTAGAGTAAGTAGAGTGGTAGTGGAACAAAATATTTACCCCACACACAACAACAACCATCACCTCCCATCCTCCCCCACTGGCTTCTTCGACTAGTCGAAGGTGGGCAGGAGGCACTTAATTACACCATCATCGTTGTTGCGCTTTGCTTGGTCGCTAAGAGCTGTGCGCACACACCTTAGGCCCACAGTGTGCATCTCACTCGCGAAAACCCATCATCATCTCGGTATCAACCATCTGCATCGAATGAATGCCCCAGCATCCAGCAACATCCCACTGCAACAGCACCATTATTCACCTGACATATTTGCATTTTGCACTCGATGCTAATTTATTAGCAAAACGAATGCCACGACGCTAGCGCTGAAGCTGACGCTGATGCTGATGATGATGATGATGATGACGACGGTGATGGGGCATAAGTGGAAAGCGGTCACACACCTATATTTCAAGATTTCATCGAGTCACAAGGGGGAGCGAGAGCTATCCGAAACATGAACTCGATCAAATGTCTCCTCGAAGTCGAACTCGAACTGGGGATCGGACCCGGGCGAGCGAGTGTGTTTACGGAGACATTTGTTTAAATTAGTCCGCGGTAAGTGCGGAGCGCGCCACCGAAGACACGACCGTGGGCATAAATCATGCATTCATCCGTTCAGACCATGAGACGGATGGCAAACACGCGGAGCATAGAGCGCCTAGTCCGACTGACTGACAGCCGGGCACACAGGCAGACAGATGGATAGGCTTCGAGGAATGCTTTTGCATTTCGGGGCGTTGGCGAAATCATTGTTTGTCGAGCAGCACGCTGTAATGTGACAAAAGTATTCGACGACGACGAAAATGCCAAGTCCCCCGTAAGTATAACACGCTCGCTGATTTCACCGATTTCGCTGGTTCTGCTGATTTATGCAAGAGCACAGCCTGCCAAGTCGCGCATCATCTCCTCGCGACGACTTCGAGGTGTTTCGGAAACGTTTCTGTTTTCCCCCGATGAAAATGAATGCGCGACGTACGAGTACACGTCTCGGGTAATTATAGTCATCTTTTGCGAAGGGCGCACTGTGTGCATAGTTGTGTGTCTGCGATCGCGGCACGGCATGTATCCCGTCCTCGAACTGGTGTTTGCTCAAGTGGGCTAATTTGGGATATGCAAATGTCTAGGCTTGGTTTGGTGGCTGCTTTTGTTTGACCGGGTTTGGAGTTTAATTTGACATTATTGGCGTTGTGAAATGCCTTGACACATGTTCGCTTTTTAATGGGACCGTGCTTGGCAGCGTGTTTGCGGAACTCTTCAAGCGGAGGCGCAGAGAGATTAGGAAAGCGAAAACCAGATGACATCTGTCAGTAACTTGTGCTGCTGTTGAATGCCAATCAAAGGCAACTTTGCGGGTTGGGTCTGCGCGAAATGATGAGCTCCTGTCGCCGGTGTCATCTTGTGCGAGTTGTCAAACTTGTCAAGTGCTCCAAGGTGATGTGCCCGTAAGAGGGATACGTAATGGCTTGGTGCTTCCACTGCGCGTTGTGTAACATTCTGGTTTCCCATCTGAGTCAGTGCTTACTTTGTTGTAGGACCCTTTCGATATTCCCAAATGAATGATGCAAGGGGACGCCAACGCAACAAAATTAATGATTCCAGACGGCAGTCTTGGTGGAAAAGTGAGTAGTTGACGTGAAGTTTGAACGTGTCAAGTGCGTTGCAACTTTGTATGGTCTAAGTACGATTCTGTGGAAATGTGTTCAGGAAGCGCTTCGCGGGGGGCTTAGAAGGATATTGTAGGGACCGAAAAGTGTCTCAAATTTGACATAATCTGGAGTGGAAAAACTAAGCAGAGCTGAGTTGGCAGGTAGACAAGGCAGGATACACCTCAGGCCTCAGGCATTGTTGGCACTGGAGGAGTTTGTTGATCTTTACACAGTCGTACCTAGGCTATTACTATAATAATAATAATGGCGGGGCTACAGTCCGAGGTGGACCTGGGCCTAGCTTCTCACCAACCAACTCGTGTTGTGCGTGCTCTTGTTCTCTCACGAGTGGAAGGGACCTACAGCTTAATGACGACTCCGACCGGCGATTTTTGAGCATTGTCAGTGACTCGAAAGAGTTGGAGCCGTAAAATAATTTTTGGTGTTTTTTCGAGAATCGAACCGAGAACATCGAGCGTAGGAGTCGACGCACCTACCCACTACGACAAAGGCGCCCACACATAGGCTATTACGGCTGTATTATTTTGTAAGTGGTCAACGGACGTCATCTGCTACTTGATGTCATTAGGATCTTCACATCCGCCTCTTTCTTAAATGTATTCAGTGGAGATTAGGTCATGCGCGGGCTGTAGTGCCACAAGAAGAAAAGGGAGGTAGTGGACTTTTGCCTCATTAAACTCCTCATATTGGATCTATTTCATTCCTCGCAAGTCCCTTTTCCGAATGTGTTTCTGGCCAGGAGACCAGCAATTTTTTTTTCGCAGGATTTTTGAAACTCTGCTGGAGCACTCAGGCTTAAAAATGGTCCATTGTACTGCTAAGTAGCAATCTACTCCAGTACCGTTAATTTGATCCCAACAGAAAATGGTGACTGGACCAGATACGATTTCACTGGGATTCGAACCTGGAACCACTCGAACTAGGAGCACTTAACCAACTGCGCCATCCAGTCGTTTATGAGCCCGGCATAGTCCAATCTTCTTCTGTCAGCTAAGACCCATGTCAGCATGGTTCATTGCGACACCATGTCATTAGCTTGTACTTGATTTTTATCGTAAATATTGCCTTCATAGCCGTCTGACGCTCAATTAGAAGGAGTGTTAGAAGAACCGAACCTGGGCGCCGTGGCGTAGTGGGTAGATGCGTCGACTCCTATGCACGAGGTCTAAGATTCGAATTTCGAAAAAACACCCAAAATATTTGCGCGGCTCCGCCTCTTTCGAGTCACTGACGATGCTGTCTACTGTCTAGAAAAAAGCTTCTCAATCTCGCCGCTCGGTGTAGGTCCCCTCCACTCATAAGAGAACAATCACCTGCACAACCCGAGTGGTTGTTGAGAAGCTAGGCCCAGGTCTACCTCGGACTGTAGCGCTGCCATTATTATTATTATTATATTATACCAGAAGTGTGAAACCATACTTTTCCGAACTTCGTTATACAAGGGCTCAAGGGACACGAAAAAAACGTGCGCAAGTTCGGCATAGTTGACCCGCAGGGTGAGCCGTGAGCAGTGAAAAGTGTAGTAAGGTACCTAGGCATTTGGCTGGATCAGTGTGTACATTTCGACAGACGGCCTTTGCTGTGGCAAGAGGGTTGTTTTATAGCAGCCAACTTGATACCAGGGTGAAGGTAATGCGCTACATGGCCCTCATCCGGACAGTCATGGCGTACAGTTGTCCAGTATGGTTTAACGTGAGTCCTTCCCAGATGGAAAAGATGAGGATGTTCGAGAGGCAGTGTCTCCGGGCTTGTCTCAAGAAGTACAGAACCCCAGAATCTGAGTAAAAGAAATTCTATTCCAACGAGTTCCTGTATAACGAAGCAAACATGAACAGGGTGGATAAGCCATGAACTCGGAAAATGACCTGATATTTGGAGCTTACTACACCAATCAAGCATATTTCGAGAACGCTCGCCGAAGTGGATTCATTTCACCGGAAGCGTTCTTGTTCCTTGACCAGATTGGCTTAATCCAAAATGCGGAGGGATGTCCATTGATGTCCCACGTAATGCGAAGGACAGTAGATAGGCGACTCCTCTACGAAGGCGATGTCGCAAACGTTAGTCCGGATGATCTCCGGTTCAGTAGATCTATGTCTTTTCGCCTCCGAGGTGGATCTGGGCCTAGCTTCTCAGCCAACTACTCGTGTTGTGCGCGCAATTGTTCTCTCACGAGTGGAGGGTACCTGCTGTTTAATGCCGACTCCGAACGGCGATTTTGAGAAGCTTGTTCTAGACAGTTATACTCTTTGAGCATTGTCAGTGACTCGAAAGAGGTGGAGCCGTGAAAAAATGTCTGGTGTTTTTTCTGGAATCGAACCGAGAACATCGAGCGTAGGAATCGACGCAGTTACCCACTACGCCACGGCGCCCACTTCTTTTTGACTTGCTATCGGCAAATGTTTAAGCAAAATACTCCTTGTTTTACAATTTCCTTTTAAGACATCTGCTAAGTCTACTAGACATCCACTTAGCAATTGGTTCAGCTCTTTAAACCCACAAATACTCCCTATTTTGCAGCTGAATTCTGGAAACATATTCAATTTCATGCACATTTTCCACAAGCTTAACCCAACACACTGCTGGATATCGATCGTTACCACACGCTGTCATGTAAAACCCTTCAATTCGATTCGATTTCAGTCCCACTGCATTCCCACAAGACTATCGCGTTCTTACGACATCAGCTTGTGTCCATTTGACCGGTTCAATTACATACCTTAAGGTCACCTACAAACTAGAACACACACGTCCACTCTGGGCAAGCATACCCACACCATCCCGCCACCAAACTCCCCATCAGTTGCATAACGAGACTTCATTACACGCCTCATCCAGACTTTCTTCATGCTCGACGACAGTATCTTGTTCTATTCCAGACGACTGCAGTCCTTTGTTCCATAATGAACTGGGCTACCTCGTCTCTAATCTAATTACGCCGCCACATCAACCGTCAACCAGTGCGCTTCTAATGAGATTTTCTTTTGTCACCCAGGCACAACCTTTCCAGCAACAGCGGCAGAAGGCTGTGTCACTACATTCAGCTCCAAGGCATTCTCTAGATACATGGATTTTCAACGAGTTACGTGAATTCCGTCTCGGCTTTCATTTCACATAAGAGGAGCCCCTCCAATCACCGGCAGACCGGCAGACTAGGCAAAGCCGCTCGTCAGGCGGAAACGCTATCTGCTGTGCGCGCGTAATTATTAAGAAATAATTACGAGCAGCTCCTACCGCAGCGGTGCGGTATAGAAAATGTGCTTTTGCGCTTCCTTTGGGGGTTACGTTTCGTTTAGTTTTCACCGGAAAATCCATAGAAAAATTCCTTCAACCGCAGACAGTTAGGGGCGGCATGAATAGAGCCCCACCGGGCGCATACTGGTGGGAACTTTGAGTCCACATCGCAGTGCATTCGTACGACGAGTGGTCCGCCGGCATACACTCGTATTGCAATATAACCCCCGGTGGTGGTGGCGGTGGCTTTCGGGGTAACTTATCGGTAAATGTATCTAATTACCGGCATACCACCGCCGCATTTTGTTTCGTAATCTCCATACATGCTGAGAGTGGAAGAAACGCAACAACAAAAAGCACATCTAAAGTGCTTTCCAGAGTATCTGGGAGATATGGAGACGAAAAATGAAGTTTTCAAATGCACTTCAAATACGATTTTGTAATTGAGAAGAAAGTTGAGTGGTTTATGGGTTTTATTGGTCGAAGCCATTTAATATCAAGCACCAGCCCCTCTGCCCCTCGACGGAGTTGATCGCACCCGTTGAAGAGAACGCAAACAGACGCTTCGCCTGCGACTGAAGGACGTGGGATGTGTATACTCTCATTTTAAATTGCCAATAATTCAGGTCAATAAAATGTGAATTTCTGTGATTTATTGATAGGTCTTCAATTAAGGCTGTCGCTAGATGTTTTTATTAGCGACGAGTGCTGTGGAAGTGGAATGTGGTTGAGGGATGCCATCATAATTGTTGATACGTGCTTGGCCTGGAAGAATTTAGCGCTTAAATGAATTGCTTGGGGAACGACATAGCTTTGGGTTCATTCAACTCGCTTGCCACACAAGTGGATGAGTTGATCATATGAAAATGTGAACAGGGAATGTGTTGGAACATTTAGACGAGATGTGTCGCGAAGTTCTATCTATCTGAATAGTTTTGTGGTTTATGTGGATGGTTAGAAGCCTTTCGCCAGTTTTTGTATGAATTTGTTATACTTAACTGGCTGGTATTTTATTAAATAACAAGAAAGTACGATGTGGTCAAGGAAAGATACTTAAAGACAACTATATATGCACTGCATAGCTAAAAAATCAATCAAAAAAAGGATCCATCATAAGCTACACAGAAGTGTCTCATTTGTCAGAAGTCATTTGACGGATGAATGCAAATTTGGTTCTTCCAAATAATTTGAGTCGAAGCCCTTTACTAGAGGTACAAGCATCATATAGCATGCAAAAATTGTCTTAGACTGGTTTATGGATCCATAGCCGGATGACAAACGATGTAGCAAAACTGATTTAGGATTTCCTTGTTGCAGATTTGGTTCTATCTGCAAAGTAGACAAATGCAAGGGAGGATAATGTGATATCTCCCTTGTCTGGGAGGCAAAAATCTGTCGACGCTGACTTGATAAAGTTGTCGCATGAACTGCAAGACTCTGGTGAGGAAATTACTTGAATCAAATCGACTCTTAATTTTGAGGCTTGCTAAACTAAACGACTTTCTTATGGCCCTCACACATTTTTTTTTTTCGGAGTATTTTTGAAGTACTACTGGAGCACTCAGACTCAAAATTGGTCCATTGTACTCCCAGGTAGCAACCTACTCTAGTGCCGTTAATTTGATCCCAACGGCAAATGGTGACTGGACCAGATTCGATTTCACTGGGATTCGAACCTGGGACCCTTCGAACTTGGACAGGCACGTAACTAACTGCTCCATCAAGCCACACATCTTAAGTATGAATCCTACAACCTCTCGACGATAATCCAATGAACAAGTTGAAAACAATCTAATTTCTTCATTCCTCTTCTTCTTAAAGGGTGGCACAAGAAGTTCAGTATAAGATTGGAATACGATTAATTTACAGGGTGACCAGATAGTGAAGGACTTCGTCTACCTCGTAAAAACAACATCAGTACCGAGATCAAACGCAGAATAATTCTTGCCAAACGCTGTTTTTTTTTGGGCTCAAAAGGCAATCGAGTTTATCCGGCAATAGCGTCTCGAATTTTGGCCTTGAGTTTATCCAGAGTGGTTGGCTTGTAAGCGTGGACATAGCCCAAGAGAAAATGATCGAGTGGTGTCACGTCGGCGTGACCCAGTCGCCAGGTTTCTTCTTTACAACTTCGAACATTGCGTCGCTTGTATGGCATATACTGACGTCTTGTTGGGACCACAACTTCGAGGTCTGGCTTCAGAAAGTCGGTATCATTGCTATCTGGTCACTCTTTATTTAGTTCCGCTCTTCATCGCGTCCTCTTCATTTTGTTTGCTAGCCGTTGTAGTGCTTAATCCCAAGCAATGTGTTTAAACTGTCCCTAACGTTCTTAGAAGAACGGAGAGAAGGGAACTCGCATAGCTTTGAAGGTTATATCGATGATATGACAAATGAATGTAAATAAAAGCACGTTTTGCAAAAAAAAAATAAAAACACACGACCAATAGGTTTAAAAAGTCGTGGGAAAAGACGCGGAATCGATGGCGCGTACAAGTAGACCAAGGGACCTCAACCAACTGAGAGTGTGGTAAAATGAATCGCTGGCTGAAGACCCGAACTGAAGCGCCACTTGGAATAGGTAACGCTACGTGAATTTATCCATAAAGTGCCAACATTTTAAATTGGTTTTGGCAAAAAACCAAAACTTTCCAGGGTTTTCTTAAGAAATTTTATCCCATCATTACGATGATCCCAGCAATGTTAACGCACACAAAAGTTCTATGATACAGCGTCTTAACGTGCCGTGTTGGTAAAACGAAAACAAAAGACACCATCAGAGATACCACTAGATGGAGGTCTAGACGTTGACTCGAACGAACTTGTGTCAGAATTAAGAGGCAGGATCAGGGCACAATGGACCCAAACTGTTGGTCTAAGTGAGCCGCGACACTAGTCGCAAGGGCACCCTTTAACCTACCCATCTTGACACAAGATGCTTAGGCCTGACCAATGAAGTAATCGATGGCCAAGACGTGATACATATGAAATTTCCTTCATAAAAAATCGAGGGACATACCAATTCATAATAAATTCATAGGGAACCACTTTATTTCTTAACAATATGGACTTTTTTCCTCAAGAGAGAGGTTAGAATCAATAAATGCAGATGCTGGGCCACAAAAGGGATCATTTCTAAAAAGTCAAGGCTAAGGCAAGAGGCACCTAGGTTCTTCTTCTTATAATAATAATGGCGGCGCTACAGTCCGAGGTGGACCTGGCCCTAGCTTCTAAGCAACCACTCGTGTTGTGCGTGTGTTTGTTCTCTCACGTGTGGAAGGGACCTACAATTTAATGCTGACTCCGAACGGTGAGATTGAGAAGCTATTTCTAGACAGTTATACTCCTTGAACATTGTCAGTGACTCGAAAGAGGTGGAGCCGTGAAAAAATGTTGGGTGTTTTTTCGAGATTCGAACCTTAGACCTCGAGCGTAGGTCTAGCACCTACCCACTACGTCACAGCGTCCAACTCATTAAGCGTTTACTATCTTTGAACAAAGTTTGTATGAGATATCAACAAAATGTTCTACTCGTTTGAAAGGCCTATTCATGACATTATGTGTGGAATATAAAATCGTTCAAATGTCCACCGCAGCTTCTCTGGGTGACGCGCATCTGAAATGTCCAATTTTCCATGATTCTGGCGCATTAATCAGGCTACATTTGAGCGATGGTATGTGTAATGTTGGCTTTGAGGGCCTCTGTGGTTTAAGCTTATTTCCATAAACCTGCGACTTCAGAAAACCTCAGATGAAAAGGTCTAACGGGGTCACGGTTTCGGTGGCCAGTTCACATCACCTTTAAGTCAGATGACCATGCCCTCGAATTGCTCGTGCAGAATTTCCTGTGCTGTGTGGCACGTAGCGAAGTCCTGTTGAAACAACATGTCGTTGATGTCCATATCATCCAATTCAGGCCAAAACAAGCCGCTCGCCTGGCGTGGCCAACGTCGTTCTCAAAGAAATAGGGACCAATAACGCCGCCAGCCCAAAATCCACACCAATTGTGAGTTTTTCGGGATGCATTGGACGCTCTTGGATCTCATGTACTCGTAGATTGGTATTGTCCTAAATTCGAGAGTTTTGTTTGCTGACGTACCCATTCATCAAGAAATAGGCCTCATGGCTGAAGATGATTTTTCGATGAAAATTAGGGTCTGCTTCCAACTGCTTTAGAGCACATTCAGCGAACACACGTTGTCTGTGGTCTGGTCGTATACCTTCAGCTCCTGGGTCAGTTGAATTTTGTACGGGTGCAGGCCCAAGTCACGACACAACGCAAAATTCGTCAGGTTGTGCGAAAGGTCGAGTTCTTGTGAGCGACGCGAAATCGACTGCGTTGGATTCTCCTCCACACTCTCACGGACAGCGGCGAGGTTTCCGCAGACCTTGCGTTTCGTTGACTTACGGATGTTGCTTTATCGTCTATTGAACCATTGGACTCAAATTTATCCACCACACTGCAAATAGTCCTCTCGGTAGGACGATCAGGCGACCGTGAAATGGGCGAAGCGCGCGTATCGTTTCCCGAACAGAACACCCATTTTGAAAAATTAATTTTAGCATTTGCACATGTTGTTGAACTCTATGTCCGTCCATGGTGATTTGGCAAAACAGACTGAATAAATGACAGCCATTTTGACAGATGTATCTTCAACACTGTGGCCGTTATGAACTGTCAAAGTTCAGAAGCATCTGTTGGAAGACCCTTTATAAACGAAAATTGAGACTTCCAAAATGTTCTCGAAGAAAAAAACGGATCAAAAGTCTCAAATTATCATTAAAATTTAGACAATTTTTCATAGAATTAAATGAATGTTGCGTATCTACATACAACCTAAGGCCTATCTCAATTCTGTATCCTTCGCTCGAAGGTGAACCTCCGTAGTGGCCAATAATTGCGGCAATGATGGAATAATGTTTCTCAATATTCACTTTAAGCTTCACTGTAAACTATCATCTTATTCATTTTATCTCTCTTTCTTTCTTTCCAGAGATGGCAACGAAGGTGGTTTGTGCTGTACGACGATGGAGAGCTCACATATTCCGTGGACGAACACGTAAGTCAACAACGATCAAGAAAACCCTTTCAGCATAATAAGCCCACTTTTTCACTGCTCACCATTTATCAATTGAGACGCAACGGACCAACCGTAAAAGCTCATAAATAACCATCCACACCACACCTGTTGCAGCCTGGCAACCGAGGAGCGCATCAACCGAATCCAATGACGGCTAATTACCTTCGATCGGGCCCGTGTGTGGTCGCAATTATCCACACTCAAAAAGCAAAAACTCCCAATTGACGGATGAGATCGTCTTCCTTCAAAATTCAGCTCTCGTAGCTGGGACCCATAATTTTGCACCACCACCACCACCCTCTGCGTCAGAGCCGAAAATCCCCCCACTTAATTATCCCCCGGTGCACGGCGAGCGAGAGATACTCGTTCCGCAACAAGGAGACCAAGATTTTTTCGCTATCGCTGGCGGAGTCCTTGTCTGACCACTTTCGATTCTGCTCAGCCAAAGTGAATTCCACAACCACAACCGGCCGGTCGATGCATTACCAGATCTTGAACATGCGATAACTGCAAGTTTAACTTAATTTCGTGTATCTGGCGATTTCCATTTTTCACTCGAACCAAACGCACACAGGGTTTCCAGATCGCTGCACGTACTATTGACACACAGTGAGTTATAGCACCGGGACAATAATTTCCCACATGTCAAAAAAAAGTGGGAGTGCCTTAGATACACATTTATGCGGTCCTAGGAACGCGAGAAGAACGAGCTAAACATGCGATAATTTACACGTTTTGTACTGGCGATCACAGATCCCCGTCGATCGCCGCGCAGATATGGAATAAGGATGTTGCCCACTAATTGGCACCCTACTGGCCGAGCTGTCATAACTGTCCGTGTTCTTATGTTGCGAGATAGCGCAGCGACACGCAAATAAATTGCGGATTTTAACTTGGATACGCGAGGGATTTTCATAATTCTTCCCCCAACAGTCTGTGGTGCTGGCTGTTCTGTTGGTCATTTGATATTGGCCCTCGAGAGTTGGGTAGTTGCCGGAGGACAAGTATCAGTTCTTAAGCCCGGCTCAAGGGTGCTCAGCACTTACCTTGGCGATGTGTGAAAATGCATTCATAAGAAGATTGTTGGTTGTCCGATTGGAATAACACGGGATGCAGGGGGCAAACGGCTGTGTCGATTTGTTCAACATAAGCTCGACTGAGTGCACTGCGAACATGAACCTTTGGAGGTGTTGTCGCGTTTCACTTGATTGCGTAATCTAGATATCTGTTGACAGCAACACACGCTGGATGCTTTGTTGCTCTGGGATTGTTCGAAATTCGACTTCATGGCTTGCAATAAATGAAGGCGTGAAGACCTTTTGTTTTGGGGTATAGGTAGGATATATTATCGATTCTTCAATTTTTTATGAATCAACGTCATGATTTGGAATTATCTTGTTGCAACAGGCTTGGCTGGACCACGGTGACGGTGAGTAGGACGGCGGCACGCTTGCGGTTGCACGGCTTAGCTCGTCGGACGGGGCGGTTCTTGTCCTCCCACTCGTACACCACCAGTTTGCAAACAAAAAAATATCATGCCTGTAACCAGCAAAAAGAGGATAGAAAAAGATGAACGGATAAAGAGAGAAGAAAGCCTAATATCCTAACAGACCACGGACGGACAACTAAAAGAAAGGACAGAGAAAAGAAATAAGAGACATGAAAGAGGAAAAGAAAGATGTTCAAGGTGCCTTTATGCCTTTATCACCAAAAGAGACCGGAAGGGAGCTCGCGGAGCTAAGCTAACTATCCCAGACTACGCCTAACTTAAAACTACACCTAAACTAATCCTAATCTACCTTAAACTATCTAGCTTAGCCCTAACACGAAACAACACCCTTCCAGTGTCGTTTAGCGATGCAGGTTCGTCAAGAGCCCGAGGATGCCTGTTGTTGTGGGCACAAGTCCGCCTACCCACCCCTCATGTCAATCGACATGACCTTCGCTATCTCCATTGGCAAAGTATTGTGGGAGATAGCATCTTAGCGGAGACGTTAGCCGCAGCCTAACGTTCCACTGTCGACTACCCCGAAGAAGGACGGCCTTCCTTTACACTACACACACATATCGGCTACGAAACGAATTTTGACCTCAGCGAGGCACATTTTTAAAAGCTTCAAATGGTTTCTTAGTAGAGGACAAGTGAATTGGCCCATTTCAATCTTCATAGCGGCACAATGGACCAATTCTGGTCTCAGTGCTCTTTTTCCTCGCTTCAACCCCACTAACCAGGGCAAAAATATTACTTTGTTGGGAAAGCAAATTTATAATACGTCTTCTAAAATACACAGAATACATATTTATGTATCTTTGGGGTGCAATAAATGATTTCAGGGTTAGCCTTTAGAGGACCCGCCTTTATGAAGCTGATAGACATTTCCATCCCTGCAATCTCTACAGAAAAATGAGGTGGGAATTGTATTCCTGTTGAAGAAGGTAGGTAGGTAGGTAGGAAGGGTGCCCTTGCGACTGGGTCGCGGGTGTACCCCGTGAGACCTTCACAGCTGATTGGAACCACCCAGATTGTTGCATGTATCTCAAGAGGTGCTTCAGCTCTGTTTTTGCTAGATCCTCCAGCTCGTCGAAGAAGTTACTGTCTAGTTTTAGCAGTCCCCTTCTCCGTTGAGCTGGACAATCGCATAGCAGGTGGCGAACGAACTCTATTTCCTCCTCTTCCCTGCAACTTCTACAGTAGTCGCTACGGGCGATACCTAACCTACTGGCATGGGTGCCTATCGAACAATGCCCGGTGAGAACTCCCACCACCGTCCGTATATCCCTGCGACTTATGCTAATCATTGATAATGATTTCTTCCTATTCAACACCGGCCATAGGGCTCTCGACATTGACCCACGTTGAAGAAGGGCTGCTTTATTTCTCATCCTGCTTCATCCCGCTTCACTCCTTGGAGCTTCGCTCCTCTTGATGAACATTCCCTAACAGGTTATCAGCGAAAACTTAAAAGCGTTCATTTGGATATGCAAAAGAGTTTTGTTATAAGCCTTCTTGGTTGAGACACATCCAGGACTGCACCATAGGTAGGTAGGTAGAAGTGGCTAAGGTGTGCACTTAGACCAGAGTTGATCCATTGTGCAACCACATGGTTTGACAGAGGTCAATCAATCAGAGTGTTAGTGGGAAACCATTTGGAGCCTGTGATAAAGCGTAATAGATTACTAATGGGAACCACACTGAGTTCGCATAAGTTTTCAAAGAAGTATACCCCTAGATGAAGGCGTCGAAGAGACGCTAGGGCCGGACGGGAGCAGAGAAGGTGTGAAATGCTCTCCACTTCCTCCTCGTCTAAGCAGCTTCTACAGAAATCATTGGCCGGGACGCTTAGTCTGCTGGCATGATTTCCTATGAGACAGTGTCCTGTGATGTGAACAATTGTACTTATGTTCGATCTATCCAAAGAGATTAATTCTTTAGGTCTTCTGAGATTTAGCTTAGGCCAGATCATTCTGGAGGTATGACACGTAGTGCCACTCGCCCATCTGCTGTTTATTTCATGAGTTGCCTCTAATGAGAGCAGCAATTTACAAGTTGTGAGGGGCATACCCAAGTTTCTGTGTTTAAGTAGCAATGGCTGTGAAGTAGCGAATTTGGCAAGCTCTTCCGCTTTGCAGTTACCCGGAATGTCTCTATGGCCTGGTACCCAACACAGGCGAATATTAGTCTGATCGGCCATCTTGTCTAAAGATGAGCGACAGTCGATTACAGCTTTCGAGTTTATAGAGACTAATTTCAGAGCCCTGATGGCTGCCTGGCTGTCCGTGAAAATGCAAATATCACGCGCGGATATTACATTCCATTTGAGCCAGGACAGAGCTTTACTAATTGCCATTATCTACGCCTGAAACACGCTACATTGGTCGTGTAAGCGAAAGGAGAGACTTATGTTTTCATAGTTCATTAGGGAAAACGCCACTGCCCACCTCATCCTGGGTCTTTGACTCATCCGTGAAGAAGTGCAGGGAACCTGCAAAAGGTTTAGGACTGTCATTCCAAAAGTCTCTATCTGGAATCAGGGTTTCAAAGTGCCTGTCAGGAAAATATTGGGGTGTGGCATGGTTTAGATTTCTAGTCGGAAAGTTTAGAGCACTTTGTATAGATACGTGTCCAAAGGGATTATTGGTCCACTGGGTGGAGGCCATAAGATGGATAGCAGTGTCTGTCAAAAATGTCAAGTGGGGATAGGTTCATGATAACGTCCAGAGCATCTGAAGGTGTGGTTCTCAGAGCATCCCTGTGCAGATGCAGGCTTGACGTTGAACCTTCCTGAGGAGATTGAAGTGTATGGCTTTGTCTAGTATGGGCCTCCAGACATGTACTCCATACAACAGAATGGGTCTAACGTTGGCTGTGTAGATCCAATGGAGCATGTGAGATTGGAGACCCCATTTCTTGCCTAATGTTCTTTTACATACGTAGAGAGCAAGTGTCGCCTTACGGGTACGCTAAATTATGTTCAGCTTCCAGTTAAGTCTTTTGTCTACGATGAGCCCTAGAAATTTGGCAGACTCTGAGAATCTGCAACTGGTGCCATCAATGGTAGCTTGGTCGAGCGAGGGGATTTTGTATTTCCGTGTGAAGACGACCTGCCTTATCTAGCAACAAAAGTAGTTCATTGACCACGATGTTCCATAGCAGGGAGACAGAACTCCACTTTGTGGTGTTCCTCTGCTGGCAAGTCTTCGATATGATTACTCTACTGACAAACAGTTGGTAAATCAGTCTACCGAGTCCCTTGTCAACAACATGATTCACCAGTGCATGGATTTGGATACAGTGACGCACCCCACCGAGTGATATATCAATCAACAGATCGTTTGAAATAAGGTTTAGGTTTGCTTCAGCACTTTTCGATCCAGTGTACCGTTTGAAAAATATCCAAAGTTGGTTTTAATGCGTATCCCTTTCCACAACAAGTACACAACGAGTACAACTCGCACTTGCCAAGTTTATATTAAAAATTACGATCTCTTCCATTTTAAAGGATATTAAGCAAAAGCCGAAACACGACTGGATGGCGCAGTTGGTTAAGTACCAGCCCCAAGTTCGAAGGGTCCCAGGTTCGAATCCCAGTGAAATCGAATCTGGTCCAGTCACCAATTGCCGTTGGGATCAAATTTAGGTGAATGATATCCTCTATTCGTTGGTAAAAAATCAAGAAAACCTCCTGTTTCTTATTTCGATAGCCTCGATAGCATTCGATAGGTGCCTTAAACAAGGTTTCCCAATTAAGCCCACCTTTATACATTCTTCCTCACACACTTATCAAATCGCTAATCTCACGCACATATTTTTTTCATTTCAGCCTGAAACTGTTCCACAGGCTAGCGTCGATATGACAAAAGTTCTCGAAGTGACCACCGCCGAGGATGTCACTGGCCATACGAATTCAATTGCCATCACAGCACCAGATCGTATCACGTTCGTGAAAGGCACCTGCCCAGAGGAATCGAAATGGTGGTTGAACATCTTGGCAGCCTTCCCCAAATCCAAGGGTCGACACAAAAGGAACGCCACCTTTCCCGGTGGGCAAACGACAACAATATTACAGCAAACCAGTGCAGCGCCCGGCTGTGGCGTGGGCTCACGCAATCGCCATAATTCATATCACAAGGACGTCCTATCCGGCACACCGGCGGGCGTCGATTCCTGGGACCTGGGTAAGCCTGGCGTCACCGGCGACGATATGGATGATGTTGACGATGTCAACGATATAGACGATGGTGGTGGCGGCGGAAGCTGTGGCATGGACCACAACCAGTCATCGAACGGTGGACAGGACGAGAACAACAAGAATGCCGGCAACGAGATCACAAATCGTGGTAAGTTCGAAAGCACTAATTTGGTCAAGCGGATCAGCCCAAATCGAGGTCGGTCTCGCCTACTTTGCATGCCATCCACGCACGTGAAGAGGCAGGACGACATACCATCAAGAGCGCTATTTGCATCGCAAAGTGTATCAACAGCTCTAAATGTCTTCATTACTCGAGCGTCGCGGCGGGAGAAGGGCGATGAGTTATTGCCGGTCCTCATGAATTATTCACCGAGACCACCTCTTGGGTCTGGGAGGGTCTGGAGTAATTTTTTGTGGAAATTGCTTTTCTTTCGTTTGCCTTGCGCTCCTCTCTCACGGCACGACAACTTCGGAATGTCTCCGTGTACATGTGAGGAATGGATTCAGTTGCACAACCACCAGCGATTACCAAATGAAATCGAGAGTGAACCGAAAATGAGTCCACTTCGTGGCGGGTGACCTTCTGCGGTCTGTGCAGCGCTTACACGCTCACGTTATGTAGTGAGTGGAGGCCGTTTACCTGTGGAAACTGTTATACCTCTCGGACAAGCTGAAATAATTTGTTGTTTCCATTTAATGGATCGCCACAGTGGATGCATTCGAAGGTGAAGGCTATCACGGGATCAGGGATGTGTTACATGAGCTTTTGGTTGTAGCAGATCTAATCTGTGGGAAGAAGAGAGTAATCAATGCGGTGTCTTGTGCCAGTGTAGGTACTTTTTTAAAGCGACTTGTTGAGGCTAATAAAATGTTATCCCGGTTATCAAATGTCGCTTAGCACTGTAAACCCTTGGAACGAAGTGAACTATGAGATATACTTGGAGTCTGACCACTTTCGGATGGTATAAGATATCATTAAACTGGTGGATGAAATCGGATTGGAATGTTCGCTATATTATCTGGGTCATTGATGAATTTTGGCTTGAAAAAAACCTGTAAAACAGCTTCCCGTCATAAGTTCATATTCAAGCTGCGTCACATGAGTATAGTCCGATCAGGTTTGGATCGTTATTTGATCAAGCAAAAAATGAAACAGTGTCCAGTTTGTTTTATCCTCAAGATTGGATGTTCTTCTTCGACAGACAGCGGTGTGGCACCATGAGAGTTTTGTTTACATCACTTTTGTCTTCCAATCCTAGGAGAATAGGACTGCCGCAGTTGCTTAAGTGCCTGCCCTAAGTTACAGGGTTCCCACGTTCGAATCCCAGTGAAAGCAAAGTTAAACGCATTTATCCGGTTTTTCAAATCTGGACCAGTCACCATTAGCCGTTGGGGTCAAATTAATGGCACTGTCACTGGAGTGGTCGATCAGTGGTAGTAGTCTGACTGTGGGTATCACAATGGACCAACATGGTCTAGGTGTGCTGGTGAATTGACTAGCAGACCCCTAACCTAAGCTAACCTTGCTAAGTAAGCTAGGTAATGACAGTCTTCGTCAATTTTGTATGGAATTTAGATTTAACTCTCCACCGCAAAACTGTACCTAGCGTTCACACTGATTGTTTGATTTCTTCATTTTCTTTGAAGCATCAAGCTTCAAGGGTAGCAAGAATGTTCGTTCGTAAAAAAACTGCATTCAGCCTCGTCTTCTATCCCCACGCACATTTACAAGGACATCGCAGCTGTCAGCTTTTTGGACAAAGCCAACCTACTTGCTGTACATTTTCCAGTTCAACGGTGCCAGATTTTGCTTTGTATCCACCTGTACTTGAGGACATAGATTTTAAAATGGGACAAATTCACTTTCGCACTCGTACAGTTCCAAGAGTGCTTAAAGATCTCAACATGCACAAATCCACTGTCTCGGACGGTATTCTCCCGATTCTTCTGAAGAAGTGTTCTTCTTCCCTGGCAAAACCACTGCATAAGCTTTTCCATCTTCCTACTCTTCTGGTGAGAAACTGGAGAACAGCATTTGTCCAGCCCTTGCCTATAAAAGGCGAAACCCAACTTATATCGACCCACTTACGTCCCTAAACCGTAAGCTCATGAAATATCTTGAATCGCGGAAGCTTTTTAATGACCGGCAGTACGGTTTCCGCAGCAACAGGTCCACTGATGATTTGATGACATATCTCACCGAAAAGTGAAACCAATCCTTGCACAATGCAGGAGAAATCAATATCGCTGCGCTCGATAGACATTTCACAGATTCTGGCATCAGGCGCTTTTGTCGAAAATGCGTGCTTATGGCATCGATGAGTCTCTTCTTCTATGGTTTAGAAACTACCTACGAATAAAATATGATTTTAAATTTAGTTTTTAAGTTTTAGTTTTTAAGAATATAAGTTTTAAAGTGTTGTGGTTCTACTCAACAATATTTCGAAGTGAATTCTCGCACAAACGCTTTACACGGCGTATGCCTCTGAAGCGTTTAGACTTGTACGGCGATTTGCAGTCCTATACTATATGTTTCACAACTAGTCTTTGCATTTCTAGTCAAAGGAAGACTACCTTAAAATTGTATTCAAAATCGCATGCAACTCCTTTCTCTGTTTTCTCAGTTTTTAATAAATTTTTAATAATGCTCGGAAGGTAATTTACGTACAAAGTAAAAAGTAAAGGGTATGAATCCTTGAGGGACGCCTGAGTTGACACTTAGAAAATACGACATAGAACTTCCACAAACTACGCTTTGACATCTACCTGACAGATAGGAACTAACAAGATTGACCGACGACTGGATGGCGCAGTTGGTTAAGTGCCTGCTCCAAGTTAGACGGGTCCCAAGTTCGAATCCCAGTGAAATCGAATCTGGTCCAGTCACCATTTGCCGTTGGGATCAAATTAACGGCACTGGAGTAGGTTGCTACCTGGCAGTACAATGGAACAGTTTTGAGTCTGAGTGTTCCAGTAGAGCACAAAAAACCTCCGAAAAAAAAAACAATATTGACAGCAGTTTTGGAAAAATCCAGCAAAGTTAGAAATGCTAGGTTGTTTTTGTCTAACGACGTATGAATTTGGTCCACAAACGATAGAAGCGTTGTGACATAGCTTCTGTTGGATCGGAATCCTGATTGGTTGGGACATAGCAGTATTTTAAGCTGTGGATATTTCTTAAGCTGTAGAGCTAAAAGCTTTTGACAAATACGGCAGAGCAGTCCGTATAAATATATACGAGCTCTGCAAAGGCTAAAAAGTTGCCTTCCTATAACTCCCTGACCGGGATTAAGTCCCCAAAGGAATGCTTTATAGTGTAGTTGAGTCAAATTTTTGAGTGCGAAGTTAATTTTTTGTAACATTGTGGAATGTCCAAAAGATATGCTGAGAAGAAGTGGCTGTATTGAGGTTCTTGCTACCATCTCTTTGCCGAATATGTCCAGTGGAGTTAGATCAATGACGACAATATTTGCACCAGACGAAGTTATCGCGCCGCCTATGCAAATGCAGGCCCGTCTTTGAACTTTCCTTTTGGTATTGAAGCGTATATCCCCACGCCACACATTGATATAGGCTGAACTGCTACAACTAGCCCATTTTGGTCATTGTCTGACCCTACATTGACTGCTCATTTTCGGTTTTTATTGGCGATCTTCAACGAAATGATCTTTTAAAACCAACGAAGGGAAGAAAAATGTATTTTGTGGTGCAAATCACCTAACACATGAACGTAGCTCCTGTTGACTGACTTTCTGATCGCCGCCGTTGACCAATCAATCACTCAATGTCTTCACCGAGAAGATTTCCTAGAATTTGAAGAATTTGTAAAACGTTTCTGACTGAACATGAAATCTGAAAATTGGCAAAGCAAGGTCTAAACTCTTAAGCAAAACCTGCTATCATTTCGCTCTTCTAGTTTAGTATTCTTCTGACTCTAGTCTATTCATGCTGGTCTGCCTTTTTGGTGTTCTGCAGATACACTCTAAGCAAAAACGAGTGAGATAAGCTCTTGTGAAATATGATCCACTTAATGTCTTAAAGAGTTTCATTGGCGTAATTACCTTCCCGATTCCCTTCCACATAAACACTTGTCTCCCCCCCACACATCGGCCCTACACCGATGTCCACGTCGCAAATCCACTCCACAATCGTTTACACACTCTCGACGTCCATCGAAATGCCACAACAACTCATACTTACATATGTCCAAATCCATAAGGCTCCCAGTCAATTATTACTCGGTTAACAACAATCCGTCAAGTTCAAGTACCCTTCTGTACAAGCCAACCGTAACGCAACACCCACTAAATCACAGTGTCCTTGAAAGACAGCCAAGACGTTTACTTCTTCTTACACGGGTCAATGCCATCGGTGTCATTAATTACGGGCACACACACGTTCGCCGCACAGAGCGGCACAGACTCGCATTTCCATTGAACCGCACCAATGGGTCGATCTGGAGAGATACGCTGATGTTTGGTCACACATTTTGGGGGCACAACAAGGAGGCAACCAATCGCTTTTTGCAAATTCTCCCAAGGTCAACGATATCAACGCAACTCGGCGCTGGACCGAGGTACTCGAGCTATCTACTAGTGGGGGTGAGTAGTTTGCTTTGCGTTCCCGCAACAAGGCTTTGCCAACAAACGCAGCGACACAAACGCGGTATCTGCTGTGATAATGATACTTGTATTGACATACTTTTGAAAGTTTGTTTGTTTTCTTAATACTAATTCGCTCGGAGCGAGTGTCGTGTTACGCGTATCTGTAGCAGAATGGCGACGGGGTTTGAGGTCGTAATTATGTGCGGTGGTGGGCACGTGTTTGAGATTGTTTGTCATGCAACTGATTACAGTGCGATGTGATCACAAAGCGGTGTGTGACTAAGAACTGGCTTTATGTTGGAGCTGAGGGGATGGACGTTAAAAATGACGTCGACTGCTGAATTAAGAATTTGTTGCCATATATGGACTCAGATATACACTCGAGATTAAAGCAAATGTGTGTTTATGACATGCACACTTCTGATTTAGATTCTAACAGGAAACAGCAATCGACTTATGTCGCCACAAGTCTATAGTCCAAAATCAAGTAAGTCGGGGTTTTGAGTGAAGTGGGGATTGAAATGCGAGAAAGTTGTTTCATAAAACATCTTGGCGCCGTAGGTCAGTACTTAAAAAGGAATGAGTCTATGTTACCACTTCCCGTTCAAAAATTCTGTTCGCAGATCAGCTGCAAAGACAATTCTGAAACTAGCTCCAAATGGTTACGACAGACAAAGGACCAGCCTTCAGTAAATAAGAAACCCTTTCAGTGGTTCATTGTAGGTTTGCGAGAAACTCAATTCGATGGTAGTGTTCCTCAGGGTTCTACCTTTTCTCCGAGTTTGCTTTTCTTGCTTTCATTTTTGCAAACGATCTGTTACTTTTCTTACCGAGCGCACTAAGCGTTACTAAATTGAATTTCATGGTTGTATACCCCAACTCGGAAGCAATATTCCAGAGACTAGACTATATGTGGGTGAAAGGTTTCAAGGAACCATTTAAGTCATTTGGGAATGCTATTAACTACCTGTAAAGTATTGTTTAGGAAACTGTTGACAAAGACAAGTAATTGATGGATAACTAGCACCACGTGCCACATCCGCAGAGTGATTACGATGAAAACTAAATACTAAAGGTTCCAAAGGCATACTCTCTCTCAGGAGATCAAAAATTGACGCAAATGTTAGTGTCATCACAGGACACACCCTTTTAAGTTCGCATGTCAAACAGCTTGGCCTCTTCTTTTATGCCATCGCAGAATCTGTCTAGACTACAAAGAGGGAGACAACGTCTTCCAACTCCTATGTATTGTCTGTCCTCGCTTCCGTAAAACGCCTGTACTATAGGACCTAGCTACTGCCTTATGCTTCTTTGACAACACCTCAGCTAAGTGCCTGCTAGAAACTTGTATTCATTCAATAGAATGCTTCAGTTTTTTTTTTTCTCAAAGAATCATTGGATCAACTCTTCGGTGATCCCCGTGGCTGCACTGTGGGTCTCATTTGGTCTAAGTACCCCTTCGTGGGCGACAACCGCTTCAACTTACCTAAGTTCTCCGAGGGCATATGGAAGTTGTATTTAAACGTAGGCAGATAGGTGAAAGTGTGCCCTTGCGACCGGGTCGCGGCTCTCTGAGACCAACAGTTGGGTCCATTGTGCCCTATGTGTGGGGGTGCTTATTAGAACCACCCAGATTGTTGTATATATCTCAAGAGGTGTTTCAGCTCTATTTTTTCCAGATCCTCCAGCTCGTCGAATAAGTTACTGCCTAGTGTTAGTAGTCTCCTTCTCCGTACGGCTGGACAATCGCATAGCAGCTGGCGAACGGACTCTATTTCCTTCTCGTCCCTGCAACTTCTACAATAGTCGCTATCTCCCACCACCGTCCGTATATCCCTGCGACTTATGCTAATCATTGATAATGATTTCCTGCTGTTCAACATCGGCCATAGGGCTCTCGTCGTTGACCCAATGTCAAGATTCAGCCATCGCGCATTTGCTCTTTCTAAAGCTTCGTCCTCTATTTGTTTCCTTAGAAAACTTAACAGCATGTAGACATAAGGTAGTGCTAGAACCTAGAGATTTATCTGAGTCTGAGCCCTCCTTCGCCAACACGTCCGCTCTCTCGTTTCCCTGAACTCCTGTGTGTCCCGGTACCCAGAAGAGAGTCACCGTGTTTACATTGGAGATTTCGTTGACGTTCTGTCTGCATAGCTTGACTAGTTTCCACTTTACAATATCCGAAACTATAGGTCTTATAGCCGCTTGGCTGTCGGAGTATATGGTTATCGTTTTTCCAGTCAAACTAAGCTCTTTAAGCGTAAGTGCCGCATCATTTATTGCTACCACTTCTGCTTGGAAAACGCTCCATTCGTCGCTTAGGTTTAGGTTGTTTTCAAAGAGATTGCACAAGACCCCTGCCCCGTTGCTGCTGTTTTTAGACATACAACACCTTAACTTACATCCGCGATGACTTAACCTTTGTACCGGAGGTTCGGTCTTCCTCTCCTTCTCGAACCAATAGGCTCGGATTCGAAGGCCCTCTTAGCTGGAGCGTTGTTTTCCATGCACTTGATGTGACCGAGCCAGTGCAGTCGACGGATTTTTGCTCATTTACATCTCATAGAGTTCGCGGTTGTGTCTCCTCCTCCATTCGCCTTCCTCGCAGACGGGACCATATATCCGACGTAGAATTTTTCTTTCAAAGGCTCCATATAGCAGGACTGGCAAAATAAGAGTTTTGTAGAGCATGATTTTGGTCTTTCGAGTCAGGAGCTTTGAGTCCACGGAATTAGCATCGGTTGCCAAGGGCGATTCTACGTCGGATCTCCACTGTGATGTCGTTCGTGGAGTTCACGTTTGCCCCGAAGTAGACAAACTCCTTCACTCACCTCAAAATTTCAGCTGCCGATTGTGATGTTTTGCCCCAGGTTGTGTGTGGCGGATCGTTTCTTGTTCGACAGCATATACTTCGTCTTATCCTCATTGACTTGCCCAGTTTAGTCGTTCTAAATTTATTGGTTTTTCGTCGGCGGCGCTAGAATTTGTGGGACTTAGCAAACAAGTCCGGGGGATACCACGACTTCTTGTTCGAGAAATTGGTTAAGACCCACCTCAACCCGTGCACGAGATCTTAACCGTTCATTCAAAAATTGACGCACGAAAATGTATTAGATATACATGTACAGCCAGACATAAAAAAATACAAATACTCGTACAAAAATACCATCCCGACAAACATTTAGTCTTAATATTGAGACAGATCTCTCTGAAATAAAAAGAATCAAAGCGAACATATGACCCCTACTAGACGACCTACTGAACATTACGTCAGTAATGTCTGTGTCTCCCATTTCACTGACATGAGTGGATCCGTTGAAATGGGCCTTACTCAGAGCTGGTGGGGCTTGCTTGGACATATGGTGCCTGTATTCAAACTTAAGGACTCATTCCTGGAGGAAGAAGCGAATGATTATTAAATCGATTTAACCTCTCGCTAAAAATCTTCCAAAACAACTGAAAAAAAGGTACAAATGAACTCTCTAAACAGTTTCGACAACAGATTCATGTAAGATTCCAAGCAATAATGCATATCTTTGGGCATACACAATCCGATTCTGTTTTTTCCACAACTCCCATGTGCATTTGAGAAGTATCTGGCATCCCAAATGACTCCCCTAGCATTCATGAGAAAACTTCAGTCACCATTGGATAAACCGAGCAAATCACTGGCATAACACCAGTCGAATCAGTGTGAAATCGATTCGTTCTCCTGCATCCCTTTTTCGATGCAAAAAGCACATCACCCATTTCGCATTCCACCTAGGATCGCTATCACTCCCAATAACAATCATATTCGTTTCCACTCAACCAAACAATACAACAAAATTTTTGCACGTTCCTCTCTTACTCTCTCTCGTTGCAGTGTACACGGATCAGCCGGTCTCGTCGAAGTCACCACCCACACGCGATAAAATCCATCCAGAGACGAAGGCTCAGGTTCGCATCAGGAATCGCAATCGGACAGCACCATCATCGGTTCAGGTGCAACAGGATGACTCCGAGTCAGGTAAGTGAGAAACACTTTTTTTTCCACACGGATACGTGCGTGTAGCCCTCGGATACATTCATCCATTTATTTCTGCACTTCTTCTGATTGCCACTATTCCTTGAACTTTTGTTTTTCCTCTGCTGATCCTCCCTGCGTCAGCCTTTCGTTTCACATTTTGCGCGTTGCATATGTCAAAAGAAATATGCGTTTCATCGGACATTTAACGTGCACAGAACACATCGGAGCCAAACATCAAAGCGGGGAGGAGATTCAGAAAGGAGACTCTTCACTGAGGCACAGCGGAACGACGCCGATGACGACGACACGATGAAGTGCATCTTCTGTACATGTGTTGTGTGGTACTTGAGTTGATTGCACGGATCTATTATTATCTGGAGCATTCCTGGAAATCTATTTTCAAGTTCAATAAACGCAGGAGAGCCGACCCCAGCGGTGTTGTTCGTCTGGCAAGAATGGACGTCTCAGAGGACGGCCGTCAAAGATGCGTGCGAGGCTAACTACCGCAGGATAGCTTTTGCATCTTTTTTTATTGCGAATGGAACAGAAAATCAAACCCTATTCAGCGTTGATGATTAAATTATAGGTTGGCGCACTAGCCAAGTCGGGCGTAAGTAATTCATTTTGAACGGGACACGAGGGTAAGAACCGGCGTGATCCTTTTGCGATCGTTTTTCTCATTCAATTGAGCTGTGTGATGTGCAAATTTTTGTGCGATCGACATGCGGTTTCGAGCAAAGTCATTGAGGCTGTTAATTTAGACGGTTTTAGGGGCTCTATAGGCCGGGGGAGGCACTTAAAGCGTTTTACTGATGCAGAAACACACCCCCAAGACGCCACTTCAACACACGCATTATGTTGGCTAAAAGCAATGCGATCCACTTTATGACACTCGCATTGGGCCTACGGCATTCAAGGGAAAATGTTTTATGATGCAGGAGCTGGCGCCTTTTTTAATTTACTATGGGAAGTGCTCAACAAACGGGTGGCTTGGTGATTGAAGACGAGATCGTGGAATGATGTGGTATTTCGATACGGAAGACTAAGGAAAGGAAATGGGCAGAGTGACTTTTCAAAGTTGGTGAGGTATTTCAAGGCAAATTTTGTTCCAAATTCTGAAGAACACAGTTTCTAAAGTGATATAAAGGGTATTTCATTAAACGCTTCCTATCTTCAAATTTAAATAAAACAAAGTTTGTATGAGATTCCAACGCAATTTTATATTCTTTTGAAAGGCCTATCGATGGCAGTATGTGTGGAATGTAACATCGGTCAAATGTCCACCGCGGCTTCTCTGGGTGGCTCGCTTCCGAAATGTCCTATTTTCCATGACTTTGCGCATAAATCAAGCTGAATTTGACCGTAGGCATGGGTTATGTTAGCTTTGAGGACCGCTGTGGTTTGAGCTTATTCGCATATACCTGCGACTTCAGAAAACCCCACAATGAAAAGTCTAACGGGGTCACTTCGCACGGTCTTGGGGGCCAGTTCACATCACCTCCACGTGAGATGACCATGCCATCGAACCACTCGTGCAGAATTTCCAATGTGGCGTGAGCTGTGTGGCACGTAGCGCCGTCCTGTCGAAACCACATGTTGCTGGTGTCCATATCACCCACTTCAGGCCAAAAGAAGTTGGTGATCACCGACCTACGAGTATAGCGCTCGTCGTTGACGGTAATGGCCTGGTCAACATCGTTCTCAAAGAAATATGGTTCGATGACGTCACCAGCCCAAAATCTACATTAAAAAAAAAAACAATAATATTTTCGGGATGCCGTTTTTTTTTTTGGTAAAGGTTTCTGTAACACTATACTGGAGCACTCAGACTCAAAAACTGGCCCATTGTACTATCAGGCTTTTGCTGAACAGCAACCTCCTTCGGAATACCAGCAGGCGCTTATGTGATGAGGAGCCTACATCATCAGCTCTCACCTCATCACCACCGAATAACTGCCACCTGATCCGAGCAAAGGCGGGACAATGGCAGAGGAAGTGCTCTGCAGTGTCATGGTCTTCTCCACAGGCGTCGCAGAGGGTTTCATCGCGTTCGGCGAAGGTGTAGAGCCCCGTTTGTACGCCACTCTTTTCTGTCAAGACATGACAAGAAAGCCGCGGATTTCTTACAGACGTTGGGGAGCATGCGCTTGGTCTGTCTACATCCTGGAGAGCCATGCCGCCTCCCGTTGTGCTCTCGAGAATGCCTCATGTGATTGTCGCCTAGCAAGTTCATCGGCGATTTCATTTCCTGTGATCCCGTGGTGCCCCGGGATCCATACAAGTCTTAGCGAATGTAAGCTATCGATCAAATTCAGAAAAGACTTGTATTCCTGAACTATCCTGGAAGTGGTTAAAGGGTTGAACAAGGCCTTATGAACAGCTTGGCTGTCGCTACAATCGCAAATTCTTCACCCCTTCCACCTATTCTTCACAATATAGTTCGTGGCCATTAGGATCGCATAGGTTTCGGCTTGGAAAACCGACGCAAATTTACCTAACGAGGTGTGCAGTCTAAAGTCATCGCCCTCCACGAAGACACCCCCACTTGATCCTTCATTGGTATTGGAGCCGTCCGTAAAAATTCGACTACATTCCTTTCCTGGATCTAGGGATCTTTCGGGATGCCTTGGATCTCATGTGAATTAGTATCGTCCAAAATTTGTCAATTTTTTTCTTTGACGTACCTTAGTTATTCATCCAGAAATAGGCCTCATCTTTGAAGATGATTTTTCGATGAAAATTAGGGTCAGTTTCCAACTGCTCCAAAGCCCATTCAGCGAACACACGTCGTTATCCATGGTCGTTTACCTTCAACTCCTGGATTAGTCGAATTTTGTACGGGAGCAGGCCCGATTCACGCCGCAAAATTCGCCAAGTTGTGTCTGCGGAAGGCCGAGTTCTAGTGAGCGTCGCGAAATCGACTGCCTCGAGTTCTCTTGCACACACCCACGGAGAGCGGTGATGTTTTCGGCAGATCTTGGATTTCGTCGACGTACATGTGTTGGCTTATCTTTTACTGAACCAGTGAACTCAAATTTATCCACCACACTGGGAAATGTCTTCTCGGTGGATGGTGGTCGTAGACTTATTTGCAAAAGCCCTAAACTTTAAAAAAAAACCAAGAATAAAGTCCAAGGCCTTTAGTCGCATAATTTTCTTGTTTTTCTTAGGGCGCTACAGTCCGAGGTGGACCTAGGTCTCACTCAACATGCCTCTCCAGCCGGCACTATCTCTCCCCAGCTTTCTCCAGTTTCGCACACCAAGCCAGCCGAGGTCACCCTCGATTTGTGTGCACCACCTTGTACCTTGACGCCCTCTGTTGCGTTCTCCCATAGGCCCAGAGTTGAAGACTCTTCTTCGGGCCGGAGCTAAGTTTTCCATACGCTCTACATGGCCAAGCCATGTTAGGTGTTGGATCCGTAGACGCCTGCCTAGACTCATCTCTCTGTACCGCATGTAGTCCTCCAAATGCAATCAACGCAAAAAGGACCAAAGATCGCGTGCAGACTTTTCTCTTGAAAATCTGTGCGACCAATTCTTATCATAATAATAATAATAATAATGGCAGCGCTACAGCTCGAGGTGGACCTGGGCCTAGCTTCTCAGCAACCACTCGTGTTGTGCGTGCTATTGTTCTCTCACGAGTGGAGGGGATCTACAGTTTAATGCCGACTCCGAACGGCGAGATTGAGAAGCATTTTCTAGACAGACTCTTTGAGTATTGTCAGTGACTCGAAAAAGGTTGAGCCGTGAACATTTTTTTTTTAATTGTTTGCCTGCACTTGGATTCGAACCTAGATTTGAAAGTCTAATGCGCATAGGTCGACTCACGAACCCAAACGGCCACGGCCACCAATTCTTATCATCAACACGAAAATAACACGCCTAGAAAATGAGCCTAAGTAATTGAATTGTTTCTTGGCCTGCATTGCATGTGGCACCGTCTTGTTGAAACCAGTTCGCGGTGCTATTCATATCTTGCAGGTTTTAGGTATAAAGTGAGGGATTTTATTGAAATATATCATGTCGAAGTTCTTAACTGTTCACCGGGCAGCCACAATTTGCTTGAACCTTTCTATAGCAATCCATTGAGTCAATTCCGTCAGCGATGGTGATGTGAAATGACTTAAACCCCATTCATCATAAAACCAAGAAACGTCCTTACATCATTAAGGTCTGTTGCCCTCCCATCGCAACGTCGTCGAAAATACCAAAAACAAAAATCACTTCAATCGATCGCTCGGCATGTGTCGTCGAGATCGACTTATCTTCTGAAGGCATTTCTGCACACAACGGTGAAACGATCGTAAAAAGGCGATTACTGACCTCTAAGGGAGATAGTATCGCGCAGGCTTCACTCAACTGAAGACAAGCGTTTCATATTCAGATGTCGTGTCTGAAGTCTGTTAAGTCAAGTGCTTGTGAGTAACTGCAAAACGGCCTTTTCGGATACTTAATTCTGAGTGTGTCCAGTGGTTGAGATTGATCTGTGAATGACTGAAATGGGATAAACCGATTTTTGTCGCTTACAGCAACGACAGCGACATAAGTAGCTGATCTTTGCAACATGATGAGACCTATTTACGACATTTGCTGGGAAGGACGTGGAAATGGCTTTGATCTTTGGTCGACGTGATGTCAGAAGGTTTTTCAAGAGGCTTTATCCAAGGCTGTACAATTGCCTGCATTCATATGATTTGCAGATGACAGTGGCGTAAATGGGCGAAAACAATGAGCCGTCAATGGGGTGTTTAGAGCAAATTTAAACAGAGATGAAGTACGAAGTCGTCAAAAAAGGATGCACACCACCCTGATTAGATGAAAAGACAAGGACTTCGTCTGGCTGGGTGTAAACAATATCAGCGCAGAGATTAAGTGCGGAATTAATCCTGTCAATCCCTGCCTCTTTGGTATCAAGAGGCAATTGAGTAGCCGAGCCGTCTCATTCAGAAGCATTCTGGCTTCCTATACGACCCTTAACATCCTAGTCATCCCATATGGTGCCGAAGCCTGAACCTTTTTAATAGCAGATGGCCCTGCGCTTGATCTTTTCTCCTGTTTTTATTGACGGCAAAGGAACTCCGTCACGAACTATAGGGACAGTTTTTTTTTTTGTTGTGGGTTTTTGTAACACTACATTGGAGTCCTCAGACTCAAAAACTGGTCCATTGCACTACCAGGCAGCAAACTACTTTTGCTGAAATTTCATGGTCTTCCGGAGGAAGACAAGCAGGCGCTTCTGTGATGAGGAGCCTACATCATCAGCTCTCACCTCATTCGCACCGAATAACTGCCACCTGATCCGAGCAAAGGCGGGACAATGGCAGAGGAAGTGCTCTGCAGTGTCATGGTCTTCTCCACAGGCGTCGCAGAGGGTTTCATCGCTTAGGTCAAGCACACTTAAGTGTTCGGCGAAGGTGTAGAGCCCCGTTTGTACGCCACTCTTTTCTGTCAAGACATGACAAGAAAGCCGCGGATTTCTTACAGACGTTGGGGAGCATGCGCTTGGTCTGTCTACATCCTGAAGAGTCATACCGCCTCCCGTTGTGCTCTCGAGAAATCCCACCATCGATGGAAGCCCTAACCAAGGACGCACGTAGTCCCAGCGTAGGTTCAAGTCCTGAGAATGCTTCATCTGATCCTCGCCTAACAAGTTCATCGGCGATCTCAGTTCCTGTGATCCCGTGGTGACTTGGGAACCAGAGAAGTCTTAGCGAATTTTAGCTACCGATCAAATTCAGAGAAGACTTGCATTCCTGAACTATCCAGGAAGTGGTTAAAGGGTTGAACAAGGCCTTAAGCACAGCTTGGCTGTCGCTACAGACGCAAATATTTATCCCCTTCCACCCATTCTTCACAATATAGTTCGTGGCCATTAGGATGGCATAGGTTTCGGCTTGGAAAACCGACGCAAATTTATCTAACGAGGTGTGCAGTCTAAAGTTGTCGCCCTCCACGAAGGCAACACCACCAGATCCTCCATTTGTCTCGGAGCCGTCTGTGAAGATTCGACTACATTCCTTTCCTGGCTCAGATTCTAGCCAGAGCCAGTCATGAGTGCAGGGAAAGTCGTTTATATGTTCGTCGCAGCTGGAGTGCAGGTGTCCGTGCGTGCGTAGGACAGTTTATTTGACAGCAACATCAGACAGATTCAACTTCTCAGGTGGCTAGGTGTATATGTAGAGCGAAGAGAGCGCGAAAAGTTCAGGAAGAAAAAAATGATCATCGTTTGTGCAGCCAGTGCATCTGTTCTGTGTCTTCAGCCCAAAGACAGTTTTTTCTTTTCCGTGACTTTCCACAGAAGCCAGACGCTGTCAACTTCCCGGCCGAAGAAATCATCGTGATCTTTGTCGGAGAAGTTACAGCCAGTACACAGTGCAACTTCTGGACTTCGAAACTGTAACTTGTTTAGCTTAACCTGCGCCCAGAGTGCCTTGAAGGTGATGAGTCGAATAGTTTTTTGACTCAAACGCAGCACCTTAACATTGTCAGTGACCCGCGAAGTGGTGCCGTAATATGAAAGTCTCAATCTATGGAGTGACACACTCACGCGACTTAACATAGTTCTGCTGAATCCCATCGAAACACTTCACGTTTCAACACAAATCATCCCATTCAAAGTGAATTCGGGTGTTGCAAGTGCAAGAATGCTTCCCCAACACAAGCACTCATCTGGCATTAGTTTCCCAATGGAAATACCACGCCATCGACAGCAGAAATCAAATGTTACCATCATTCGATCCACTCAGAGTTTATCACTTCCCCATACTCACGCGCTAACTGGCCCCCATTCCGCTTTTACGCAAGCGTCAAGCACTCACCGCCAACATAAACAATGAATCCGAAACAATCCTAATTCTGAGCCACAGAGAGACGTGATAATTGCACCATCGCTCTGCCCAGCCGCCAAGTACCTTCGATAAACAAATAGCCGTGAACGTGCTCAAGCCATCCACCGACTTTCGACTCAAGACCACGAAACAACAACCCCAGTGTTTCTCAACGGGCCAGAGCAGGCCCCAACTGGACCAAAAACATTCCGATGGCGATGGACACCGTGGCGGGCACTGCCAGCATTGCCTCACACATAATGGAATCGCGCATGTAAACTATTGATTCGCGCCTCGGAAATCATAATCCGCAGCGCTGTGGCGTGCTTTTACTCTCGGTATCTACCGCAAGTTCAATTAACAATTGAGCAACACCTGTGTGAGCAATGCCCGGCCACACTGGCAGCGTACTCAAATTGACGCTGATATCGTGCCGCTGATTACCCAGCTCCGAGGTACCGCGCCGACTTACCAATTAAATTCCGTAAGGCACCCTCCCGTGCCCTCCAACTCAACCCACTTAGCGGTTCGATTCCCGAAAAGCTTCGAGATGATAAATTGATTTGTGTCCAGCGTCAATGGAGCCGCTACGGTGCGGCGATGTTGGTGATGTTGGCGGCACCCGCCTGGAGAGAGGAAGGCATCAAGCCGCAGCAAGAAACACCCGATACGGTGCAATGCCGATATGCAGCCCAGGCGGTGTGACGCAACACCTGTTCCGCCCGGTAACGCTTTTCCAAAAGCAGTCCGGTTGTGCCCACATTCCTGCGAGAGCCGCCTTCGTTGGGACATATGGGTAAATTAATAGCTCGCTGCCGGGATATGAGCACGGCTAACGGCTCGCCGGGGGCATCAATCAAATTAGACCGCAGGAAAGGTGGCCACTCCACGTATCTGCATCGAAAGATCGGCGCTTTGTTGAGTGTTAACTCAGGGTCATCGGGTCGCCGTGTTTCGGGTTACCCAGGGAGCATTCCTACGGTCTCCGGCGGGCAGGTGGCGGTGGCGGTGGCTTGCATACTTCATTGCGGCAACGATGATCAATTGATTTCTCGTTTTCGATTTGGGATACTCATTTCCCACGCTATTTGAGTGGCTCGCCGTGGATCTCGACTCCGGGTCGTGGAGCTTTGAAAAGTTGTACCTGAAGTTGTCTAAAGCTGTTGCGCATTCATTGGACATGGACATGGACATGGAATGCTGTCTGGTGGTGGTGGTGGTGCCATTGCCTATTGTCTTCGGCGGGGTATGTTCTTTTTGTTCCGTCGACACCGGGCCTGTGCAGAGAGCACAATTGGATTGGGAGAGTTATGTAAGCTCGACTCGACTGCATTTGCGTCCAGTTGTGAAGTGCATTGTTATCGAGTGCTTTGTGCGGCGGGACTGTAGGTGGCACAGTGATGGTGTATTAATTAGGTTGATCGTTACTGTTTTTTTTTTTTGGGGAAAAGCAAAACACAAGAACTCGAGAGCGTGTGGCAATGTTGGTCGGAAATTGAGTAACAATTCGATACAGACGGCGATAGGAGAGCGTGGCGGAACCAAATCAACTGTCAGCGTGATATCGGATTTGAAGATTA
This sequence comes from Myathropa florea, assembly GCA_930367185.1. Lineage (NCBI taxonomy): Eukaryota > Metazoa > Arthropoda > Insecta > Diptera > Syrphidae > Myathropa > Myathropa florea. The sequence goes on from OV884005.1 coordinate 14,763,700, forward strand.
GATACGCCTTCTGGAGGGACCACCCCTCATGACATCCGGTTGAGTTATGACTTGGGGGCTTTTGAGTGAGGAATTCTGGTTCACTTCTTTGATTGGCTGCGTTTGGTGTACCAGTTACTTCAAGGCCTTAAACTTCTTTGAACGACCTCAAAGGGAAATACGTCGATGTTGCCGAAGAAATGAAAGCTGGGACTTGAAGTTTGGATCGTTATCATTGTAGTCGTAATAAATCGTGATTTTCTGATTTACTGAAATAACTCGAATCGAAAAGATTTTACTTGTGGAAGATCTCCGAACTGCGACCTCTCACCTCAGCTCCACTTGCATGAATCTGGGAATCCGAGTACCTTCGATAGAAGATGGGATACAGCTCATGACGACGTATGATATCGATTGCGGTCTTAAAATCGATCAAACGATCTTGGGTATCCATTTGAAACTGTATCATGACTGATTTTTTTCTTTTTTTGAGGATTTTTGAAGCTCTACTGGAGCACTCAGACTCAAAACTGGTCCATTGTACTGCCAAGTAGCAACCTACTCCAGTGCTGTTCATTTTATACCAACGGCAATTGGTGACTGGACCAGATTCAATTTCACTGGGATTCGAACCTGGGACCTTGATCCCAACGGCAAATGGTGACTGGATCAGATTCAATTTCACTGGGATTCGAACCTGGGACCCCTCTTACTTGGGGCAGGCACTTAACCAACTGCGCCATCATGACTGATGGTCTGGAATGCAAAATGACTAAAGTGTGCTTGAAAAAGTCTACCCCCTTGTTCACCCTTCATGCTTCGCTCAACGATTCAGTTCAAAATATGAATGAAAACTTGCATACAAGGCCTAGGGATCAAAATTAAGTTGACTACTGTTAGAAATGTATGGAAAGGCTTACAGCTCAAGGCAAGCTTGGCAATGTTAACTGAAATAGATGCACTCCCGCATCATAGACACAAAGAAACCAAGATCAAGTGATAAGGCCGGATATGCAACCACCCACTTGACGGTAAAGGTCGCACCATTAGTGAATTCACTTAACAGCATTGAAAGTACCTTCTTCTCGGCAACAAGCAGCCAGTGATTCGTTTCGTTTTGAGATAACCTGCTGCACCTGAATATGCAAATCATCCTCCACTCCAATGTGCGCACAGCCTCCCAACGTCTTTGGCAATCGGTCGGCGACTCCCACCATTCCAGTGGCACACATTACCTGCGATTGAAACCATAAAAACAAATAAATTTGCAATTCCATTGCGCATTAGGCTTAATTAAGGTCTCATTTACCGTGAATAATTGCAGCGTTTTGCTGCGCGAATGTGTGGGCCGGTGGGGCTTAGAACCGAAACCGCCACCGCACACAGCAACCGACTACGGCCACACGGAGGCCATGCGGCTCTGCATCTCTGTAAGTGGTTTCTGTGTGTGTTCTTTCCTTTTTTTCTCATTTTCATCATAAGTGCATTAAACTGTCGACCAGCCGTCTCTTTGGCTGAAACCGAACAGCCTTGAGCCAGAAACTACATCTCACACATAATTGATGACTGTGGCATTAAGACAGTGAAAAATGTTGTCATAGATTGGTACTTGGGTTGCAAACAATACGAGTGAGTATCTACCACATCGATCAGTTCTATTAGATATCAATTGCGAACTCTAATGGATGCCGGGGGAATATGTCATGCGGCGCGCTAACAACGTACATTTTTGCTCTCAGCTGTATGGGGTGCAGTTCCAAGAAAGTCTCCATTGGGGCATGTTGAGTCTGCGTGAGGAATGATGTATGTGGGGGCCTCTGAGTTGAGTTGAAAACAGATGAGTCTTCGTGATGAGGTTGATGGTCTCTGTGCTGCGTAAGTGCTTCATATGAATTTGTTGTGTTGCAAATCGGAATTGGGAGGTCAATCAAAAATGAATAAAAGCAGTATTTTAAGAATGTGTGTAAGGATTGGATTCACCATCTGGGCGTAATTACTTTCGGTGCTTCTTATATTGACAGTAAAATGTAGGGGACCTAAGGTTTAATGCCGAATCCGAAAGGCGACGTAGAGAACCTTTTTCGAGACAGTTGTACCCTTTGAGCATTGTGACCCGAAGGAGGTGGAGCCGTGAAAAAATGTTAGATGTTTTTTTCAAGATTCGAACCTAGGCCACGGCGGCTATTAGAGCTAAGCAATCGTAGAACAGGTGAGGAAAAGACTAATTCTTCATCACCCATAAATAAATAAAGGTGTTTCTTCCTGGTGGTGGAGAGACTACTGCAAGTGCAGAGGAGATGCATTATGCTTTCCTCTTTATCTGTAGTGAATGGCATGGGCGGAGGTTCTCCACTGATAGGATTGTAGAGCCCGCTCCACGCCTGGTGAGGCTTCTCAATTTCCTGGGATGTCACTGTGTCCCAACACCCACATAAGGTAAAAGTTAAAATATTCAGCCATATCGTCAAGAGATAGGCGGCAATTCAGGGAAGTCTTAATATAGAAAGTTACCGAGTGCTGCTAGGCTGTCTGAACAGATGGTGACGTCCTTCTTGGATATCACCGTGTTCTTGAGCCAAGACAGGGCTTCCTTTATTGCCATCGTTTCAGCCTTGAATACGTTACAATATCGGACAGCATTAAGTGCTTCGGATGGTGTCGTCCTTAACACCCCACTGATGCATATGCTCAAGGAGTATAACTGTCTAGAAAAAGCTTCTCGACCTCGCCTTTTTCGGAGTCGACATTAAACTTTAGGTCTGCTCTACTCGTGAGAGAACAATTGTATGCACAACACGAGTGGTTGCTTAGAAGCTAGCCCAAGTTAACCTCGGACTGTAGCGCCGCCATTTATGCACTTCTCTAAGACTTCATATTCTTGCTTGTTCCTTAGAAACTGAGTGGCGCACTCATATAGGGAATGACTAAAGAACCCTCTTTTGCAAGTGTGTCCGGTCTTTTGTTGCCTTGGATCCTAGTATGTCCGGTACCCAACACAGGGTAACCATGTCCACAATGGTGATTGCGTTGACGTTTAGTTTGCATAACCCGACCAGACAAATCAAGGTCCTTTATGGACAGATGTGCTTGATTTGTCTCTGCCACTTCCGTCTGAAGGCGTTGCAATCGTCGTTTGCTGTTGGTGATGCTAAAGTGAGAAGCACTAGCACTGTTTTGATTGGCAGCACATACCCCTGTTTTGTAGATTTCTACTTTGGAGCTAAGTTGAAATGTTAGCGTCCTTGCAAACGTTTCAAAAAGTTCCTTCGAAGGCCTATGCAATTTATGTACTTCCGTAGACGTTTATTGCGTCTTTACGCAACATTTTTAGATTCAACTCGAACGTAGTCTCTGTGCATCCGTAGTTCTATGGCATCACCTCTTTCGTCAGATTTCTTAGTAAGGATCAGTCTTAAAATCTGGGAATCGGGATTTAAATGACTCCAAAAGTGTTACAAGCAAAACTGCCACAGCAACCGAAGAAAAGGCTTAAAGTGCATGCTGTCAACAATAAATCAAATAAAAAACCATTAACAGCTACATTCAATTTTTCACACTCAAAACAGTCGAGACGACGACTAAGATTACATTGCGCGCGATATCAGTCATACATTCTTCAATCGTACTCTAAACCATGTGGAAGCTCTTAATTCTTAAGCACAAAAGAAAAACGGACTATACAGGCATGTCCCAAAGCATATGTCGATAACATTGAATTTTACGTCGAAATTGCTGTTACTCGCGATTTCTAAGCAATTTCTCAGGCAAAACTGATCTGTGAGAATCCCACTGGAGAAGTGACAATTCTTTGTCATTGCATCTATTTACATTTGATACCAAGAGGTTCGTAATTCCTTTCACAGGCGAACTTTAAGAAGGAGACTGAACGATGAACTTTACATGGGGATGCAAACGATACATCGATGTTTGCAAAACATTTTCGTTTCGTTTCGTTCATAAACGTCGATGTTAATATCGATGTTTTGATAACCGATACATCGACGGCAAGGCTTTCAAACATCGACATTCATTTCGTTAAACATTGCCAAGATGTGTTATATATAAAATGTGCTTGTATTTGTGCAATAATAATGGGGTGTAAAAGAGCTAGAGATGCGCAATACAATGTAACTTTGTTGTATTTTAGCCTCTCCTATTTTAACATCCTACTCCGACCTTCCAAGTGGTACACCCTGGGCAACCAGCAACTCCCAAGCAGACTGAGTATCCAACTCCTGTGAAACTATGGGTCGGTGGCTTGGAGAGGGTTCATGTTTCGGCATGTATTGGCTAGATGCATAAGCATAGCAGACCTTGTGTCAACAGCCAAACTAGCGCCTGTTCCCCAAGGAGATGCGGTCGGTCTTGGAGCAATCGACTATACTATATAAACGTACATGAATGGCCCGCTCGGGAACCCTGATTCCGAACCGTAGGATCCTCCAACGTCACTTTGGTTTTATCGTTGGCCCGATAAGCCACAAAGTAAAAATTTAATTATCAACATATCAAGTTATTGGGTTGAAACTAGTAAGACTGGTATAATTTGTTGTAAATATAGCCAACAAACAACAACACACAAATTGTGTGATGGAGAAATAAATAAAACATTAGAAAACCATCGATATATCATTGTTAATACCGATGTTTTTTAACATCGATTTTTATCGTGGAACCATCGATGTTTTCAAACATAGATGTTTTTTAGAACGATGTTGCATCCCTAGGCCCATACAGCGATGTCGAAATGGTCAAATTAATTCGTGTCTCTCGTCGCAGATCGCTAAATCATGTAGAATGAATACGAATCATAAAGAACCGGCTTTGAAAGTCTTTGACTTCAATCCTGAGAGACAACTCGGTAAAGGCATGTCACGCCTCCGTCACGTGCGTCACGGGAGGTGACTAGCACAAGACTATGCTAGATAGACTGTCATGTCGACAAATGCATTGGTCCACTCCTGATGGTATTGCAGCCAAAGAAGAAATTTGCACTCAAGCCAATGGTATTCAGCGATGGGTTCATCTACACTGAAGCCGTCATGAGCTTTGTATGCATCAGTGTCGAAGACCCAAAGAACAAAAATCCGAAGAAATCCTTATCAGAGAATGTTTCCTTTGAGACGTCAGAGACAGAATACAAAGTTCCTCTAACAACCAAGCTTTAGGGGGAGATTGCAAACCCTAGCTTAGGTTAGAGAGCTGCTAGTGAATTCACCGGCACACTTGGACCATGTTGGTCCTTTGTGATACCCACAGTCAGACTACTACCACTGATCGACCGCTCCAGTGCCGTTAATTTGATCCCAACGGCAAATGGTGACTGGACCAGATTTGAAAAACCGAACAAAAGCGTATTAACTTTGCTTTCACTGGGATTCGAACCTGGGACCCCTCGAATTTAGGGCAGGCACTTAACCAACTGCGCCATCCAGTCGTTTTTGCAAACCCTAAAACGACGGTAAAGAAATATGGGAGCAATAATTTCGCATGTCACTAGGAAGTACTCTAAATGGTCGCTTACTGTTTTTGGCATGGACTTTGCCTCGCTCCCTAAATTGTCGCAGTACAATGGACCAGTTTTGAGTCTGAGTGCTCCAGTAGAGTTTCAAAAACCCCCCTAAAGTGTCAATCATTTTGCGTTTCTAGCCTAAAGTCAATTTATCTTCCTCCGGTTCTGGTCCGCCTTAAGAATTTTATGTGTTTGTTCTACACCCACACACAACAAGCACAACACATCTCCACCTGACGAACTTTACTGCATAAACCTGTTGCTGCCACAACAAATCGCCAAACATCAACTTGACGTGTAAAAAAAAAATTCAATACTTCCTGTCGTCCACTGCCTTGTTTGGCGCCACAACTAGATCGCAGCTATGCGAAGTTCTGCAAAATTCAATTCACGGCAAATAATTTCCGAATCGCGTGCAGAATGCCATTTCATATCCATGCCTGCAACACGGCACTCACTTCTCAGAACAAATGAAGGGATCAATTACAGGCCCTTCGTGTACATCCAAACAGATGCACAATCAGCATCACCAAAGCGACAACACCGGCATGCCAGATGCATTTCAAATCATTATTCGCCTCGTTACAAGGCAATTTTTAAATTAGAATCTTTCCCCGGGTCAACTCGCATAACTAAAAGTATCTCAGAGATAAATTTTAATAATCATTATCTTCACTTTGTTTGCGGGCTGCTGCTGCATCCGATCGTGCAGCCCTCGCTGCGATAGCATTAGCATCATCGTCAGCCATGCCAACAAGCCCCTCGGAATGTAATTGAACCTCGCGCACTATCAAAGTTATAATTTTCAGTCCAACCGACAATTCATCCTCGAGGATGATCCTCTGTGCTCTCGCTCGCGCGCCGCACTGTGATCGAACCATCGTCGCATCGGCTGCAGGAGCAATTGTCCCCTGTCAGATTCCGGCTGGACTCCTTAACAACCTTCGCCGGTGCGGCTGGACTGTGTGGACCATATTCAACTCTGTGTAATTTGTCTTTGGATTGGCCCTTAAGCTTTTCACGCTAGTGTGTGGAATCCAGCCAAAGGAATCCCAAACTCAATCTTCGATGTCGATGGCCCGAGGTGCAAATGGCGACGATGACGACGGCAAGTTGCGTCCACCTCTTCCTCCTCTCTTGAAAAAGAGAGTCCTCGCTTACTCCATGTTCTTCAATGGATTGGGCTAATTTGTATTCGATTTACCCCCAAGAAGTTCTGGTCCCACATCGTTGCTGTCGTCCTCTTCAGCTTCAGTCGTGGTTTCTGTTCTTCTTACGTCTTCCTGCTGCCACTTTCAATCGAAATGAAAAGTGTAAGGAACCGCGCATTAGACGTCGCATTCCCCCGACACAACCGGCCGGCGCAAGACGTGCAAAACTTAATTCCACATAAAATATCCACTAGCGTGGACGACGCGCTAACTTTCGACTTGGCGACGGAGCCAAGAGCCAAGAGCACACAGAGGTCGTATCCAGGTGAAGACAAGGCAGCATAATAAATTGGCTCATTTAAAGGGCCATTTCGATTATTGATTGAAGCTAATTAGTCACTGCCAAGTGCGGGCTGAGATCTATGAAAATTAATTCCACCCATTGGCGCACACGGGAATGCTGGCCGGCCGGAGGGAGGTGGGCGGCCCGGACCGGATATCAGTGGCGGCGAATCTTCGTGTTAGTTTTGCAAAGAGGATTGTTAGCACTATCGCTTCGCAGAATAAACTGGGCCCCAGTGTAAATTACGATCACGATCGCACGACATTCTTTGTGCTGAAGGATGCCTCGTGGCTTAATCACCCTCTCATCGCGCAGGCGCTGCCGCAGCCGCAACCACGGCTGAATGGAACACAAAATATAATTTCGTTTAGAATTATTTGCAATTAAATAACAATGAGACCGGGGATCTGGAATCCGGTTCTGTGTTTGCACGACTCTGAGATTATGCGTCATCCGCAAATGATTGCTGCAGAATTTTAATTAGTTCATGTGGAATGTGAATATCAGCGCGGCGCAGACGCTTAGACGGGCTGCTACTGTTTGCTGCTGTGGGCTTGCTCCATGGGCACGGACGTTCTGTGGGGGTTATTAATATCGTCTGAGGAGTGGAGTTGTTTGGTGTGTTTTTGCGCATGTAGATTCATCAAATTGCTGGTGCGAGAGCAGGTGGCGAAGTCAAAGGTCTGCAGACGTCTTGCGAAAGCCTTTGATTGCCTTGGAATTTCAAAAAGTGCATTCGATTGAGCCTTCGTTTTGTGGCGAGTGCTTGAAATTGTTTCTCTTGAATCATTTAGTTTTGCCTCACGAACACCCTTTTGTCTGTGAAGGTGACTGTTCTGGCACGTGTACTTTGAGTCGACTTTGAAGAGTGCGGTTTTCGATAGCATCACCAGATTTGTTCTGGAATTAATCCTGATATTGCACCTAAGTGGGAGTGTTTATGGACAATGTTCTGGGCCTTAACAAGCGGTCTGTCTTCTTTTCGTTGAATGCCTCTGTGGTAAATCTGCTCTCAGACTACGGGGATGTCATGACTGGCATCCAAACAGCTACGTACATTCAAGTCTGCTCGAATCTTTCAGTCGCACGGGGATCTGGACTGCCACAAACTACGAAAAACCCGAGTATGACTTTGACAAGAACTTCACGATCTTTATCCCAGAAAGGCAGGATTGGGAAAAGCCTGACTTCATCAAAGGCACATCGATTTTCACTGATGGATCGAAAACAGAAGACAATACGGGAGCGGGAATCTTCTGTGAGACACTAAGAATAAACAATGCCTATCGGCTTACTGACTATGCTAGTGTATTTCAATCAGAAATCTTTGCCATTAAAAAAGCTGCGCAGATTGTACAGCAAATGGACCTTCCTGACATGGAAATCACCTTCTGCTCGGACAGTCAAGCGGCCTTGAAGGCATTGAATTCCCATCTCGTAAACTCAAAATCCGTCAAGGACTGCATTAAAGAGCTTAAAAGCCTCAACCAAAATCCTTCTGTGCAGGGTCTGAGCAATCCAGCATTGAAGAAAACGAAAAGCCCGATGAACTGGCACGGACAGGTTCAAGTTCAGGCGCAGAATCAATAAACAATACTATCCACCCTCCTATTAGCTCAGCCAAAAGACTCATTGAGCAAGTATCTGTGTCATCAGCAAACGAACAGTTGCAAAGCCACCCACCCAAATGCGATATCAACAAGACCAAATCCTTTATATCCAACAATAAGAAAATCATACGCATCTTAACAGGGGTTCTCACTGGCCACTGCACGATAGGTGCAATGGCTAAGAGACTAAACCTCCCGCTCCCGGCGAACGATTTCTGTAGGAGCTGTTGGGAAAAGGAAGAATTTGAATCAGTGGAGTATCTCCTTTGCCATTGCCCTGCTCTACAAGAATGACGGCTCACTCACTTGAGCTTGCACGAGCTCAGCGATGTGGCGAAGGTACAGATCCCTGACCTAAGGACATTTTTAACTAGAACGGGGTGGTTTTGGTAATTGCATACTGACACTGCGTTAATTCTCGGAAAGCATGCCATCCTTACAGGGCATACACAATGGACCTCCACGGCCTCTGGGTGTAATTGCTGGCAACAGCAAAAAACACTCCTAACCTAACCTAACCTATCTCTGCTTAACATCCATTCTATGTGTGAATGCTCTGGGCCGTATAACATATTCCGTCTTTTTTTCTTTCAAACAGTCTCACACTTAAGTGCTTCTCATTTTGCACACTAGCTGTGTTTTTGCTATTTTTTTGAAATGCTGCAAAAGGCATCTCAGTGACTACAGATTAAAAGGAAAAGTAAGAGGTACATACAGTGGTGGACAACAGTTTTCACACAAAGCCATTTTCAAGAAAAATCGTTTAACTTCAGGGACATTTAAAGTGAAATCCTTTTGAAACGTGCAATAAATTTGAAGCAATTTAGTACCACAAAATAAAACAGAAAACAATAAAAAAATGTTTTCATAACAAAAACTCTTAACTTAGGTTCCCTTTAGACGCTTCGTTTTCTCTGAAAATGATTTTGTCTGAAAACTTTTGTTCACCACTGTCCCTGAGTTCTTCTCTGACGACATGGTCTCCTACAGCACAAAATAGTTCGGGGCCTATAAGTGGTTCTGATGGTCCTTTCCTTGCCAGGGAGTAGGCCATTTCATTGCCTTCTATGCAAATATGGCTCTACTACTCAATTGCCTTTTGAGCCCAAAAACACAGCAGTTGGCAAGAGTTATTTTGCGTTTGATCTCGGTACTGATGTTGTTTGTACTATTTACCGCGGAGCCAAGGTAGACGAAGTCCTTAACTACCTCAAAGTTATAGCTGCCTATGGTGACGTTCTGGCCAAGTCGTCGATGTTGTGCGTCCTTTCTCGATGACAGCATATACTTTGTTTTGCCCTCGTTTGCCGCCAGACCCATTTTAGCTGCTTCCGTTTCAACGCCAGCAAAGCTATCATTGTCGGCTCACTGTGTTCCCCAATCACGTCAATCTCATCCGCGTAAGCAGTTGAACCGACTTTTGGAAGATTGTGCCTCTTGTGTTGGCCAGCGAGTTTTGCATGATCTTCTCAAGAACGACGTTAAGAAATCACATGACAGCGCGTCGCCTTGTCGAAAACCTTTTTTGACATTGAAGGTCTCGGTGAACTCGTGTCCGACCTGGATGGAGCAGCGGGAGTTCTCCATCGTCATCCTGCTCAGTCTGACGAGTTAGGCAGGAATGTCAAAACTAGACATGGCGCTATATAGCTCGTCTCTATACACGCTGTCATATGCGGCCTTGAAATCGGCAAATAGGTGGCGTGTGTCGATTTGCATTTCTACGGTCTTCTCCAGGATCTGCCGCAGTGTGAAGATTATGACATTCATGTAAAATTTCTTTTCAAACTTTTGGCGTTAGGATATTTGCTCAAACCATCACAGTCACTTTGAGCTCCTTAAACGGAAGGAGAGACTGGCGGTTTGAAAAATCTCGCCGCAAGTGGACCCAATTTTCGATTTTTTATACTATTCGGGATTTGCACACGATGACTCAACTTCGAAATTAAACGAAAGGCTCTGAACTCAGTTGCAAAGCCGTTGCAAGGGTTCAGCAAATTATCGAGACTTTCAATAAATCATGACGAAGTAACCCACTAGACACTAGCTATCCTATTTCTTCTCAAGCTTCATACCTCCTTAACCAAGAATTTCACCGCCCAATCCCCTTTTGGTTTCTAAATCAAAAAGGCTCGATTTTCTGTTAAGTGACTCCATTGAATAAGTTGATTACAGGTCTTATGCGCAATTTATAAATTGACGCGCTGACAAACCCCGAACTATGAGGTAATTTCCATTTGACATTCCACTCTCCCAAGCGTGCGCATCCCTCCATAATCCCCTCCGAAAGAAATTGAGATCATTGCGCTGTCTGTGATTTCCATTTTCTTTTGCTTTTCTAGAGCAATTTTGAAAATTATCCTGAAACCCGAGGATACACCAAGCGAACAGACACGGAACCTTTCGATTTCACGACATCATCAAGTTCAAGTGCGCCCAATCATCCCACCACTCGAGAAGAATGCGCCCAGGAAGACGGATGAGCCGCACCGCCTTAGACCGTATTGCCAAATCGGAGAGGACGCAAAAAGCAACCGTCCAGGCAGGCAATAATAAATGCGAAATAACTTCCATGACAGCGAAAGGAAGACAATGGGAGAGGCCTCACCTGCACCTGGAGAGTATCATGTCATAGCCGGTTGTGGGCAGGGGAGTCGCGCAAATTGCATAATAGATTCGGAGGATAGACCCTAAACAACACAATGAGAGTCAAGAGAGTGAGATTGATGGACAGCTAACGAGTTCATCTGATATCTGCTCGTTCGGTGTGCGGCTAACTCGCGCGTTGGGGGTAATCATGATGTCGATAATGCCGATGATGATTATGGGCCAAGGAACACAACACACTGGAGCGTCATTTGTTACACAAGGACTGACGAGCGACTCCCCTCGGCCGATGTTCTCATGCATAGCTTCCCTGTCCGTAGCAGGTCGCAGGTAATTCATCATTTTCCTTCCTTATTGCGAGCGGAGTGAAGGAACCTGCCTGCTCTGGGCGCTGACGACGCAGAAAACGTCCGGCGGCTGGGAGAAGCATGCTTTAGCTGTTCTAACGATTAGCGTTGTGGTTATGGGAAAATTGATGCAGATGATGAGTTATCTTCTTGGCATCAAGATTCAATTTGCCGCGAAGCGCCAGACATAGAATTTGCATTTGCCCGTCAAACTCATATCCAGTGGGTTGTTAGGGAGGGAGAACTTCATGCAGGATGTGCGTGAGCAGGAAGTTCTCAAATTGTAGTTCATCCGACTGAGTTAAGTGGCCTATAAAGAGCATTGGCGCTGGTTTCGGCTCGGCCAAGACTCTAGGACAAGATTCAGCGTGATAGGGAACAGGAAATTATCGCTCATTCCTCGAAATGCTTACCTTTCAATAATCAAACTTTGCGATCGGTTCGTTTTAGTGGTCTGTTCCGAGAAGAGGCAAAGTGAAGAATTTGTGCGGGAAGGTGGCCAAATGAGGTCGATGGTCACGCGTGGGGATAGGCGCAAGGTTAATTTTTGAATTGGCTTAAGGGTTTGCTCTGTCGGGATTCTAATCAGTTTAAATCAATCATTACTCTGGTGAATCCGTGTAACCTTTTCTGTAACACTGCCAGCTTCCGCATGACGAGACTTTGCCTCGATGGGCAGGCAGCTCTGCTCTCTATTCGCACATATGTAGCTCCATTTCAGTCGAAATTCACCGTGGGGGGAAATATCAGTGAGTGATCCTCGAAAATTGTATCCAAGGGAGAAGTGTGTAGGCAGAAGCACTTAGAAATCTTTGTAAGTTCTCTGGCTGTAAGTTCGCTGGCTTTTACCAAAATTAGGTTCGAAAAAGGAGCTTTGTAACTTTCATGATAAGACCACTACGATTTTAGACTTATCCTTAGACCACAGGTGTAATGAAGTGACAAATGACACTGCGACGTCATCTGATGTGAATTTTAAAATGTATTGCGCCTGTTTCCACGATTGGCTTTGGTCTGAATGTGAGCAAGCACAAAATAGGTTGTTCATCTCTTTCAAAGGATCAGATCGTCTGAGATCAAGAAAGGTTCATTGTGCTGGTTTTTCAAGTAGTCCACTTTTGAGGATCATTTAGAGGTTTCGAAGCGAAAGAGAATTCTTTAGGAACGGGATTGAGCATTGAAAGAGGATCCTAAGTGCAAGCGACTAAGAGACGTACATATGTAGCAGCCTGCTCCTAAGCCAGGACAACTTTGAGCTTGTTTACTTCAAACTGATGTCTTCATGAAAACCACCAAGGCTCGACTTTAGATTTCAATGCAAGCATATATTTGCTTCTTAGGTGGACTTGATAGGTCCCTATCAGCGTGGTTTCAGGCCGGGGAAGTCCACCATAGATCAAATCTTCACACTGCGGCAGATCCTGGAGAAGACCGAAGAAATGCAAATTGACACACACCATCTATTTGTCGATTTCAAGGCCGCATATGACAGCGTGTATAGAGACGAGCTATACAGCGCCATGTCTAGTTTTGACATTCCTGCTAAACTCGTCAGACTGAGCAGGATGACGATGGAGAACTCTCGCTGTTCCATCAAGGTCGGTAACGAGCTCACCGAGACCTTCAATGTCAAAAAAGGTTTTAGACAAGGCGACGCGCTGTCATGTGATTTCCTTAACGTCGTTCTTGAGAAGATCGTGCAAGACTCACTGGCCAACACAAGCGGCACGATCTTTTAAAAGTCCGTTCAACTGCTAGCTTGTGGGGATGACGTTGACGTAATTGGGCGAACACGGTCCAATTGATGCGTTTGCTGACATTGAAACGGAAGCGGCTAAAATGGGTCTGGCGGTAAATGAGGGCAAAACCAAATATATGCTGTCATAGACAAAGGACGCACAACATCGACGACTTGGCCAGAACGTCACCATAGATAGCTATAACCTTGAGGTAGTTGAGGACTTGGTCTACCTTGGCTCCGCAGTAAACAGTACAAACAACATCAGTACCGAGGTCAAACGCAGAATAACTCTTGCCAACAGCTGTTTTTTTGGGCTCAAAAGGCAATGGAGTAAAAGAGCCCTCTCTCGGAGGACCAAGCTGACTGTATACAAGACCTTGATCATTCCAGTCCTGCTGTACGGTACAGAGGCATGGACAATATCCCAAGCGGATGAACAGTCTCTTGGCCTTTCCGAGAGAAAACTTCTGCGCGCGATCTTCGGTCCTGTTTGCGTTGATGACATTTGGAGGAGAAGGTTCAAGCATGAACTATTTGGGCTGTACAGCGAGATGAGACTAGCCAGGCGTCTACGGATCCAACGCCTAAAATAGCTAGTCCATGTGGACAACTTAACTCCAGCCCGAAGAGTCTTCGACTCTGAGCCTGTGGGACAGCGCAACAGAGGACGTCCAAGTACGAGGTGGCGCAAACAAGTCGAGGGGGACCTGGACCGGCTTGGTATGCGGAGCTGGAGACAGCTGGCGAAATATCGTGCTGGCTGGAGAGGCATGCTGAGTGAGGCCCAGATCCACCTCGGATTGTAGCGCCCTAAGAAGGAGAAGAATACTGCACTCGATGAAAGACCGTTGGTCAAGTGCGTCCTTTCCTTTTACGACATGTACTTTGTCTTGCTCTCATTTACCACGAGACCCCTTTTAGCCGCCTCCGTATCAATTAATGTAAACGCCTCATTAACGGCCGATGCCCGTGTCCACCTTCCGCATAAATTTGAGTTCGCAGCACTGCCCTTCTTACCTTGACTACATCTGAAGTAGGCCGCATGATCCTCGCGTTGAATTCGAAGATATTCATGAGTCAAGTTTGTATGTCAATGTCAACTGATTGAACTGTCTTGGTGGGAAGATCACAAGATAAACCCTCTTCAAAATTCCATCTCTGGGATGAGCAGAGAAACCGAAAAAAAATATTTTATTTTAGGTCACGTACCATACAAAGGTCTACCATCCATTTACCGACCGAGACACTAATTCAACCTCAAGAAATAACCACATACCTGTGGGTCTTGAAGTCAATTCGAAAACGTACAATAAATTCGAATTAAATGGCACGCTCCGCCCAACAATGCTACACATGCCATTAACTCAATTAAGTCGGCGGTCTTAAATTGATTTCCCAAAATCACGATCAAAACCTTTCAACGAAACGACATACGTAGGCAGACCAGCCGCCAGCCGCCAGCCAGCAACAGACACGCACACAATGCGGAGATACCCTCGAAAGCAAGCATAACCTTGAACTCTGACCATCTACGGCAGCAAAGCTTCTCAAAAAGAGCCCAATACACGATCAGTTCATGCGCAGGCCTTGTCTTGTGTCCAATTACGTTTATGGCTCAGTGGTAATTTGTTGTCATGTTTACAGTAAAACCATGCCCGGCTGCTCTGGAGTCGAAAGCGAGCGCTTTGAGATACAATTCGGAGACCCTTATCGCGTCGATCTCGCCAAACGAATGCTACACTCAACGGCAGGCAGGCAGTCAGCCCTTGTTGGATGATTTCTCCAGCCACAGCCCACTCTTTGCATCGCCTCCCATCGAGGAGCGATCCGCAATGAGAAATACGTGCTAAACACGATTTCGCAATTCGCAAAAGTATCTGCGATGTTAATTGAGTCATTTGAAGAAGGATGCCCATGGCCACTCCCACTCAATCAAATGCACGAAGCGGGTGCCGCCGACCCCGCAATGCTCCGGGAAACATAGAGACCCAGACCCAGAGACTCGAGTTATCTCGCTCGTTGGACTGCTAATTTGATTGGCACTGCCCAAAAGTCACTGGCAACAGATTTGTAGATACACGAGTGATAATGTGAAATTGTTTAGCCGTGCTAATGAGATTCAAGTCGATATAGATAGACCGACTGCACTGCTTTTAAACGATCTCACTCACGAACGCTCTCTGCACTTGAGGCAGGGATCAATAAAAGTATTGATTCCCAGAATCAACTAGACCGGCTGTGGCTGAGAGTGTATCTTAAGTGATTTTATTGCACCCTCCGCTGCCGTCGCATGTTCCTGCAGCCAACCTGTACCGAGATGCTAGTGTGAGATACTAAACTTTGTGAGAGGACGTTCAAAACTGAGTCAGAGATACACTGCGCCAGATGGTGGGGTAATTTAATACCTTTGCTGGTTCGGTAAGTGATCGCTGGTGTGTGCTGCTGCGCGGTAGGAGGTGCTAGCTGTGCACTGTGCACTCGGCAAGCGTGCAATTGTTGCAGGGTGTGTGATCACTGCCAAGGTCAGATATAATTTTACAATGGATACGACGTACTTGTGCTTGACTTGTGCTGGGCACCGGAGAAATTGTCTTTGAAAGTTCATTTCAAAGTGATCCAACGTCACAGGCTAGCTGCGGGCTGATTTTATTGTGAGCAGTCAGTCGGAATGTGCTCATCGATCATAGAGATCGTGACTGAAATAAGAAAATGCCGTAGCTCCCCTTGTCATTCGTTGTCATTAGAGCGGGAAAGTTTCTGTCTGACTCATGCCTCGTTGACTTCTCAAGCTCTTCGGAAATTTCAAAGAAATTCGAGATGAATTAGTGAAGGCAGCTTGTGGTCATTTTAACGGGGGGACGCAGTCTCCTACGTTCTTCATCAAAAGCTAGAAATGGCTACAGAAGGGATGGGAGAACGCGATGAGTCTCTGGCACGCCATTTCGTTAGAAGCTGAGGGGAGCTAAGTAGAGCCCAAGTGTAAGGCTTTTCAAATTAAACTACAGTCGACTCCCTCTAAGTCGTACTCCTTTAAAGTCGAATTTCATATTTATTTTGGCACTACCCTCATTTTCCATACAAAAACCATCCTCTAAGTCGAACTCCCTCTAACTCGAACTAATTTTGATATCCCTTGAAAATTCGACTTAGAGGGAGTCGACTGTATTTCTGAATAAAGTGCGTATCCGTCTCTAGGCTTCTGAAACCCCTTTGCATATATTTTTTTATGCCACCAAAATAATGCAGGACTTTAAAAGAAAACATTTTTTCTCTTCTCATTTTCAGTGTCACCCTGCCTGCTGATAGAAGACGTCCGTCGCGATGAAAAACTCAAGGATATCGCCAACACAATCACAAATCTAAGTCAATCATCGAACCGCTGGAGTACGTCGAATGTGGGCGGAAACAACGCCACGACCACAGTAGTGAACAACGCCCTTAACAGTCAAACGCAAGGACTCAACGATGAGAAGCCCACTCGAGATGAAACCGACTTCGCCCATTACAGACCTCCACACACCACTGTTGTGAATCTAAGACCAAAGTCATTGCCTCTGGCGTCCAATTCAACACCTGCCATCGTATCAGCCATAGTCAAGAAAATACCGCCCGTTTTGGAGCAAAAGACCTGCAGCAATAACAACAAATCTAGTCCAAGATTGCAGCAGCAGTTGCGGGTACTTCAACAGCAGCAGCAGCACCAACAGCAGTCCCAGTCACAAACGCACGAGCGGGGTGATCCCGATGGTGGTTGCAATCTGGACGACCTCTCGACGAATTACTTGGCAAAGACATCCGAACTGAGAGTGAACCTGCCGGCGGAGGAGATCTTGAACTCGAAGAAGGGATGGCTCATGAAGCAGGAGTCCCGATCCACTGAGTGGACGAAGCACTGGTTCACCTTAAGTGGGGCGGCGCTATTCTACTACCGCGACCCGGTCTCGGAGGAGCGTGGAGTCCTGGATGGTGTTCTCGATGTGAATAGCCTCACGAATATCAGCGAGGTGAATGCAACGAGGAACTATGCCTTCCAGTTGACCACTTGGGATAAGAGGCGGCTGATCCTGTCCAGTCTGTCGGCGAATTCACGAAGCAGCTGGATAACAGTGCTGAAGAGTGCTGCAGGCCTTCAGCCGGAACCCAAGACAGTGGATGACTGCATCCCGAATACGGAGCTCATAATCAAGGACAACACGAGCGACGACATCAAAAGCGAAATCGAAAAGGACTTCATTAAGGCTCAAAGGAACCAAGAGCTGATCCTCAACAATAACAACAACAATAACAACAACCCCGTAAAGTTGCCGCAAGACTCGAGCACTGTCATTGTCCAGAAGCCGGTAACAACACCCGTCACCCCTCTGACTCCAAAGAATACGATGTTCTCCTCCGACGAAGAGTACAGAACAGCCTCAGAAGGTGGACGCCGCGACAGCGTGGATTGGGGATCACCCCTATCCCCGTCGCCACCGATCCCGATAGCACTCTTCCGAGCGAAAGAACGCATGCGATCAAGGACAAGCAACTGCCCGAGGTTGCATAAGCGCAGCAGGTCGTCACCACCCAGCTCCAGACGCAGTACAGTGGACAGTGTTGGTTCGGACGAGTTGCCCATCATACACTCAGTACAGGAAGAGCTCAACATTGACAAGGAGCTTCAATTCCGACTAGGGGCCGCTGAAAAGGAGCGAGACATCCTTCGCGACGAGGCCCGAGAGCGTGAGGCGAGAATGTCAGAGCTGCTGACCACGTTGGAGCGAACCGAGCAAGAATTGAATGCCCGCATCCGTGAGATGGAGGAAGCACGCGACAATTTGTCCAGTCAACTGGACGAAGCCAAGCGCAATGCCGAAAAGATCGTAGATCGCCTCACAATTGAAGTGGACGAGGGTCAGAAGAAGATCAAGGACCTAGAAGACCGTCTCTCGCGGGGAATCGACGAAAATGAGACGCTCTACAAGAAACTCCGCGAACTAGAGAGCTGCAGTCCATCCAGCTTCAGCAACCTCAACCGGCACAAGCTCAAGCGAATGGATTCGCTGAGTGACCTCACGCAGATCAGTGACATCGATCCCTACTGCCTCGACCGCGACATGCTAGCAGAGGAGTACAACGAGCTGCGCTCCAGGTTCGAGAAGGCCGTCAACGAAATCAAGGCCATGAAGCGAGAGCTGAAAGAGTCCCAAAATCAATTCGATAATTTGGAGATATCGTATGCGTCCCTAAAACAGGACTTGGATCGCCAGCAAATGGAAGACCGATCACAGCTGCAAATGATGGCCGAGAGGATTCAGGACCTTACCCTGAAGTACAGTGGCTCAGAGAGGCAAGTCCGCACCCTCAAGCAAAAGCTGGCGAAGTCAGAACGCAGGCGCTCACTCTCGCTCAAGGGAAAGGAGCAGCTCACAGTTTCTAAGGAACTCGAGATCAAGGTCACCGAACTCGAGACCAAGATCGATGAATTGGAGAACAAAACGCCAAGCCCAATGAGGACACCATCATCATCGAGTAAGAAATCAGCCCGAAGGCGGTCTCTTGAAAGCTCAGCGGGCACCGATTCGCTGCAGTTCATGGTCCGCGTCAACGACCTGGAGAAGAGGTTCGAAGGAGTCGCGACGCCTGCTTCTTCGTCATCGTCCACACCGACAATCGACGTCAAGCGGAGCTCATCTAGTCCAAAAGTGTCTGAGCATCTGATAGAGCGTCTCAGATGCCTCGAGGGAGTGCTTATCTGCAGCAAAGACCGCCTGGAACAGAGCCTGCATCAGCTGCAGACCCTGAGATCGTCGTCTCGAACCCGCCGCTCCGTATCGCCGATCACTGATCGCAAGGACTCGTACAGGTTTGTGGAGCGGTGCCTCGCTGAGGTGGTCAAACTGATCAGAGAGTCATGTGAATCCTGCGTTGTCAGCGAGGCCCTTACGGCCCCCGGATTGATTCTGCTGCCGGAAACAAACCCAATCAAGATCGCTCTCCTGCAACTCGAGGCGCAGCTTCGGACCAAGTTGGGTGATCTTCTCAAACAGAGGCGCGTGCTGCGGGAGCGTAACGAGCTGACGTCGAGGAAAGATCTAGAACTGCTGGCTGAGAGAATCGCATTTGAAAGTGTGTGCTTTGGAAAGCTTCGCGAGTCCATCACTCGCGCTGAGAACCCAGAGCTCTTCGGACAGAGACAGACCCGAGCTGAAATAGCAGAGACGTCGCAACTGATGTCAATGCTGAAGGCAAAACTCAGCGGAAAATGCGCGTTCAAGCCGAGCGGCAGCCTCGACATCCTGGCTGGTGTATTAGCGCGCCGCCTAGTTCTAACCTCATTCCGTAAGGACAAGACGAGGGTGCCTGAAATGGAACCTGTCGAACCAAAGATACTTGAAGAACTTCTTCGCCAACAAAACGAGCTCAACCTGATAGCGAAACGGTACAAAAACAACGCTATGGAGAACCTGGCGTCAGGCTTGGCAGCCGAAACGCTGAGCTACATAAGCTCCAATGACCTGGTGCAGGGCGCAGTGCAAGAGGCCTGGAGACAAGCCCAAGAAACAGTCAACGCAGAGCTCGTCCAGTCAGAGATAGCGCACATCATGATGCGGAATGCGGAACGATTCGAGGGCTCGATCACACCGTCCTTTGGCTACACACTCACCGCCGAGGAGAGGATTACATTTGAGTCGTTCGCCGACGCGGTTCATGAGAGTCTACGCAAGGAGATGGATCTTGCCATCGAGCAGCTGTCACAGTGCTACGAGGAAGCTCTGCAGAAAATGAAGCGCGGCCAATGGAGGCTGCACCTCGAACAGGAACGCAAGGCTAGCGAGGGCCGTCAACTGCTATCAGAATTCGCAGACATCATTGCCCACAAGGCCTTGATCGATGCAAGAATCACAGTCCTCCGCGGAGAGTACACCGCTCCAGACCCCTCCAACCAGTTGGCGACAGTCGCCAAGGGGAACGCCTTCAGCGTCTCGGCTCTGCAAAAGTACGAGAACCTCTTCGAAGAACTGTCAAATGACATGCAAATCTCGAATCCCGATGATATCCTCGCCGAGGCTGACTTCGAGTTCGTGTACAAGAACCGCACGATAGACTTCATAAGCGACCGCGCCGTGCTGAATGAGATCGCAAGCTTCCTCAGTCAACTGGAACAGTCCATCGGCAACCTGAAGCGGACTGTTCATCCCGACGCCTGCGTCGAGCACACATCCGTTGAGCTCTTCACCTTGAAGGACGTCTGTCAGAAATGCTCCGAATTGCGGGCCCGAACTGACGGTCTTCTTGATGACATTCAGCACCTAACCGCCTCCTGCTCAAGCTGCACTCAACTGCAAGACACCATCTGCAACATGCAGATGCAGCACGAGTCCAAATTGATGCGGTTGCAACAAGATCACGCCCAGGACATGGCAATGCTGATGCAGCAAGTCGATAGCCAGCGTCACACAATCGAAGGCTTGGAGCACGAGCGCAACTCACTCCTCGACGAAATCCACCAACAGTCCAACCTGGTGGAGGACCATGAGCGGGAGCTAGCCGCGATCAACATGAAGTTGAAATCCAAAGAAGAAGAGTGCCATCGCAAGGAGAACGACAACCTCGACCTCATGGATCGATTTGAAGATCAGACAGAGAAGATCCGATGCTATCAAGCCGACAAGGAGGCCTTGGAGATGAAATGCTCCAGGCAGGACGAGGAGTACGCCGTTCTTCTGCAAGAGCGCGACTTCATCCAGGCGGAGTTGAATAAGGAACGCGAACGATGCCGGCGAATGGAGAAGCGCCTCGAAATGCTGGAGGTCGAACACGGCAAGCAGTTGGAGTGCTTGCAGGAAGCATATCGTGACCAAATACTGTCGCATTGCTCAGACTTCACAAACATCGCCGACGAGGAGAGCTTCCGCCAGCGATACCAAGCGGAGATCGAACAGTTAAGAGTAAGTTTCACGCTCAATTTGTGCAGCCGCAGTGCTTGAATGCGTTTCTTTCCCTAGACACTCTGTGAGAAGGGCCTGAGCGCAATGGAGTCGTCACATCGCCGCATCATCAACGACTTGGAAGAGAAGCACAGAAAGGAGATCGATAGGTTACTCATGGAAAAGGAGACAGCTCTTGCCGAGGAGACTCAGGTACGCCAAACAATCACTCAGTTAACTCGGTGAAATTTATCAATTAGTGGTCTCTTCACAGGCAACCCTTGCTGCCCTCGATGCCATGCGAAAGGCACACCAAAGCGAAGTCCAACGGGAGGTGGCGCGATTCAAGCAGGAATTCCTGCGGCAATTCCAAAAGGGTGAACACTCTGTGGACTCTACCAAAATTAAAGAGTAAGCATTTATACCCCACTTCTGTTCTCAATCATTTTCAGTTCAATTGAAAAACATCATTTCAGCATTTTGGAATATCCGCCTTCTGCTTTCTTTTACAGAGAAGAGCTCGAGGAATTGAGACAAGAGATCTTGTCGTTTTCCGAGAAATACTCCATTAAGTGCGTAGAGAATGCCGCACTAGAGGAGAAACTGCGATCGGCTAATCAGAAATTGAAACATTTTCAGCAGATGCAGCAACTTGAGTTGAGGTGAGTTTTTCATTTAATTTCCTTCTTCATATCGAAGAAGAAGACTGCGTCAAATGAAGGCGTCGTATACTTACGGATCTTTTTAGATCTGGAGGCGGTTGGTATAGTGTTGAAATTAATTTCGTTGAATGTACAGGGTAGGCCATCTAGTGATTTTTTATTAAATCATAGGTTATTTGACACGGACAGCTGTTTCCGGCTCGAAATCTTGACACAAAGTCAGTATCATACCTCCGCGGAATGAAAAGAGTCGCTTTCCGCTTAAACAATGTTGGGAAAAATTGTGTAGACCAAACAGTGCTGTTTTTTGAAAAGAAGTTTTGGCGGAAATGAAGCACCCACGGCTACTCAAGTTAGTGCAAAAAGTTCGTTAGTGGACAACACTAATGGTCCCCGTAGTCGTACGGTGCGCACAGATGAGAATGTGGCTGCTGTGGCCGAGAGTGTGAGATTCAATTCACGAACATCAACTCGCCATCGATCTCAACAGCTCAACATTTCACGCACTAGCCTGAAGAGAATTCTACACATAGATTTTTTTTTACGGACTATTCGCTTCGCTCCAATTGACTCAGGAAGAAAAGGCGCGCGACCATCCGCTTCGTTATCGCTTCGAAGTATGGGTCTTAGAGCAGCTTGAATTGAACAACAATTTTTGGCGAAAAATCATATTTTCATATCATTTTCATCACGGCGGCTACGTTAAAAAACAAAAATGCCTCTTCTGGGGCTCTGGGGCGGGAAAACGGAAAACCCGCTCGTTTTTGTCGAGATGGCAATGCATTCACAGAGTGACAGTTTGGTGCGGATTGTGGAGTGGTTGGCATCATTGGACCATTTTTCTTCGAAAATGAAACTGGGAACAACATGTTGGTCAACGGTGGGGGCTACAGAGTCATATTAACCGACTTTTTTTACTGGAGTTGAAGACATGGATTTGGGCGACCTCTGGCTCATGCAGGATGGACCGCTATGCCACACAGCCCATGCCACAATCGATCCCAAATCGTGTTATTAGCCGTCTTGGCGATGTCAATTGGCCGCCTCGGAGCTGCGATTTGAACCCTTTGAACTTAGACTTGGAACTGATGTTATGCCAACAATGCGGAAACGATTCAAGCACTTAAGGCCAATTTCATCCAAGCAATCCGTGAGCTTTGAGTGAGGCCCAGGTCCACCTCGGACTGTAGCGCCCTAAGAAGAAGAAGAAGAATCCGTGAGCTACAGCCCAAAACCATCAACAAGGTCTTGGAAAATTGAGATGAACAAATGCGTTACTGCGAAGCCAGTCGAGGAGAACGCTTGAACGACGTTGTATTTCATAATTAATGAGAATGTTTGTTCTTATTGATAAAAATGTTGTTCATTTCATTGCATTTTTTCAAAGAAACTTGTATTTGACCCGCCTTGTACATTGCCAACTGTACCAATCGACAAAGTCACTAATGGACAAGACAAGACTTTGTTGCTTTATTCGTCTAAATGGTGAAGCCGTTTACAGCGTGAATTTAATCAGTTAATTCGACGGATGCTCGACAAGTGAATGAGATCTGACTTTAAACCATAATTTGGTGATTGTTGAGAAGGTTGACAATCTAGAGTGGTGGACAAAAGTTTTCACACTCATAAAAGCTTTCTCGTACGGTTTTTGGAGGAACACATTTTGTATTATTTTTTGCTTTATTTTGTGTTACCAAATGGCTTCATATTTTTTACATATTTCTAAAGGATTTCATTTTAAACGCCATTTATATTAAATAATGATAATATAATAAATAATAATTTCGTTGAAAATGTCTGTGTGAAAACTTTCCCCATTCCCACTGTATGTCACACAACTTCAACGTCCAAAACTGTGGTCGAGCGTTGTCAACGAATTCTTGCCTAATTTTCCAAAAGACGAGGCGTCTTAGCCTGGAATTCACTTCGAACGTGAACGATGTCCAACATTGTATCAGAAGGACGCCTCCAAATGGTGGACCTGAATCACATTTTCCTCTAAAGAGTCTTTCACTGAATTTTGTTGTTTTTGCTGGGACAAAGCATTTCAACTGTGAACGTGTTAAGCGCTTCCTATCATTGTTTTAAATAAATCAAAAAAATCATCAAAATTTATTTGTTTGAAAGGCCTATAGATGCCATTATGTGTATGGAATATAACATTGTTCACATGTCCGCCGCGGCTTCTTTGGGTGGCGCATGAGTTATGCTGGCTGTGGTTTGTGGCTTATTCGTAAAGACTTGCGATTTCAGAAAACCCCACAAGAAAAAGTCTATCGGGGTTAATTCACACGATCTCGATGGCCAGTTCACATCACTTCCACGTGATGACCATGCCCTCGAATTGTTCGTGCAGAATTGTGCAGAATGTACCGTGAGCTCCGTCCTGTTGAAACCAATTCAGGTGAAAAGAAGTTGGTAATCATCGACCTAGAGCGCTCGCGGTTGACGGTGATGACCGGGTCTGGCCAACGTCGTTTCAAAGAAATATGAACAAATGACGCGGCTCCGCCAGTCCAAAATCCACATTCCAAACCAAAAAGTGATATTTTCGGGATCAATTTGACACTCTTGGATCTCATGTGGATTGGTATCGTCCCAATTGTTCGTCGATAATTTTGTTTCTTGACGTACCTATTCATCCAGAAATGGGCCTCATCGCAGAAGATGATTTTTCGAAGAAAATTAGGGTCAGTTTCCAACTGCTCCAGAGCCCATTCAGCAAACACACGTCGTAATTCATGGTCGTTTACCTTCAGCTCCTGGATTAGTTGAATTTTGTACGGGTGCAGGGCCAAGTTACGACGCAAAATTCGCCAAGTTGTGGTCTACGAAAGGCCGAGTTCTTGTGAGCGGCGCGAAATCGACTGCCTCGGATTCACCTACTTACTCTCGCGGACAGCGGACAGATGTTTCCGGCAGATCGTGGGTTTCGTCGATTTGCGGGTGTTGGTTCTTCGTTTACTGAACTAGACGATTCAAATTTACCCACCACACTGCGAATAATCCTCTCGGTAGGATGATTATGGCGACCGTGAAATGGGCGAAGTTTGCGGAACATTGTCCCAACAGACAATTTTATCATTTGCACATGTTGTTTAAAGCTGTGTCCTTCAATGAACAAAAGAGACAACAAAAGAGAGTTAATAACAGATTCTTTGACAGATTTAGCTTCAAATGGTCATTATTAACTGTCAGAGTTCTCAAGTCCCTATTGAAAACCCCTCTACACTTTAATCATTCATTTAAATTTCTCCTAAAAGAACTGTCGAAGCTTATTAAACATCTTCCTTCTATCCCCTCTTTTCAACAGAAACAAACAGTTCCGTGCACATTTAGCATCCGAAGATCCATCGAGCGATGTAAATTTCGTGCAAGGACTAACGTCGTCAAAGGAAGAGCAGCCATGCCCAGACAGTGAGGTAAGCGTAAACCCCTTCACCGCGAACACTTAGCGTGCATGAAGTTATTGATTTGCAACGCATATGTAAATTTACCATGAATTTTTTTTCAAACGCTTTTTTTTTCTTAAGTTTGTTACTAAAAAATTTGAATTTATTTTATGAATAAGTACCGTACTAAAAATTGAACAAAACACAACAGTAACTTACATAAACTATATAAATATACATGCCACATATATATAACCTAAAAAATACATCAACCAGCATGTGCTTGATGTTAGTCACATACCACAGCAGGCGAAACAAGAAAACACTAAGTCAGCAAAACAGCAACAACAGCAACCACAGCCACAACCACAACAACAACATGGCATATCCAGTGGTCAATTGGATTTGCACACAAATTCCAGTCACCTGGGCATAGGTTCGCCACCACCCTCACTACCCACATCTGGTCCGCCAAAATTCGATGACGAGATAAATTGTTGCTACGATCCGTGCTACAAACTGAACGGTGCATTCCATTGTGCCCCCAGGAACCCCATAGAAGGTAAAGACCAGTCAAAGGAAGTGAAACTGAAACTGGAATTTGTCCTTTTTGGTATAACTCTGTTCTACACAAACTTTGTCTTTGCCTACACTGTCCTCTTTATGTTGAGTATCTTTGTAAATTTGTCCTTGTCTAATTTTTGTTGTGTTTTTGTTTGTTTTGTTTTGTATTGAATTCAAGTGTTCTTTTAGATTTAAGGTACAAAGTCATGTTGATTATACTTCAAGCTTTCAATTAATTGCGGAGTTTCCCAACCAGTTTACCTTTTGGGGGAGTGAACATCTGTTCTTGCGACTTTTGGGGAATTGTTGCCCGCTTTCAGATGGATACCAGATACGATTAGTTTTCCTGGGGCGGTTTCAAACTGATCCAACCTGGTCTGATATTCGAAAGTCCCGGTTCGTTGATGGATTTATCTGATACCGACCTGGAATTCAGAGCGTTTCCAGGTGTCCGCTGGAAGGAATAACGCCACGCTTATGTAGTTGAATCCTGATTGTTCAGGGTTTTTCCTGTTTTGTGAATTGAAATGCAACCTTCGCACGTCGGCATCTCCTGGAAAAGTCGAGGGAGTTCCAAATGAATACCTGTAATCTCTTGCGACAGCATCATGGCCACGAGCTATGTAAAGGTAGGCCTTATACGATGTCCCGATAATAATAATACAGGCTGAGGTGGATTTGGGCCTAGCTTCTCAACAATTTGGCAGTGCATCAAGAGCAGAGCCAGGCGTACTAGGAAAGATCCCTTTGCAAACGAGACAGACCGTTCTTTGAAGCTTGGTGAAAGCAGCAGTTACGTATTTATGCGAAAGCTTATTCCACCAAACGACCGATGCGAAGAAGAGAAGGGGCCTTTTCATAGCCGTATAGATCCGAACGAATCTTTTTGCTGATAGTCCCCACCATTTCTCAGTTCTTTGACCCATGAAGATTTGAGCCCGGCCTAGTTGTGCTTTCCACCCTTGACGGTCCAGGCCATGTGGGCTGCAGTTGGTAAGACCAAGTTGTCTTGCATTCAATGTTTCCCACTCTAATATAGAGAAACCCCTTGAATATATCAAGTTGCAACGATGTTACAACAAGCGCTTAGTCACAACCTGCAGAATAAATATTTGTGGATCCCATCCCAAAAGAACTGCGCCGGCTTGACAGCCAAGAATGAATCAAGCCAATTTTTGATATTCTGCTCTGATGTGAACCGACCGAAGCAAATGGTAGTCAGAAGGGGCAAGGTCTGGGCTATAAGGCGGGTGGGGTAAAACTTCCCATCCTCATGTCTGGTCGCATATTCCGGGCGTTTTTCGGCTACTGCCCTCTTAAAACGGATTATTTGTGTTCGGTAGCGTTCTCCATTGATGGTTTCACCCGGTTTTAGCAGTTCATAATACAGCACACCCTTCTGATCCCACCAAATACAGAGCATTACCTTCGCGCCATGGATTTGCCTGGTTGGCAGGTTTTCACATATGATTTTTTGCGCTTGGGGTTGTCGTAATGGATCCATTTTTCATCACCATCAACAATCCGATGCAAAAATTACTTCCTTTTGTGGCGTTCCAGCAGGATATCGGACATGCAAATCCGCCTTTCGACGTCTCTCGGCTTGAGTTCATGAGGAACCCAATTTCCTTGCTTTTGAATATATCCAGCTGCTTTTAAACGTTTTGAAACCGCTGCTTCAGTGACACCCAAAGATTCTGCGAGCTCTTCTTGTGTTTGGCAACAATCTTCATAGAGTAATGGTTCCAGTTTTTCATCTTCAAACTTTTTTGGCTGCCCAGGACGTTCATCGTCTTCCAAGCCAAAATCACCACTTTTACAATAAATCGTGCAAACCACTTTTGGCACGTTCGGTCAGCTAGCGCATGTTCACCATAAACTTCCACCAAAATACGATGACTTTCGGCAGCAGTTTTCTTCATATTAAAATAATGAAGAAGAACTCCCCGCAAAAACACTCTTTAAGGCGCAAAGTTCGACATATATACTATGGCAGTAGCTTTCCAACGCATGTTCCAATGGAATAATAACGATGGAATAATACAAGTTAAGCCATCTCTTAGCAAACCGCACGAATTGAGTTATAGACCCAATAATTAATTTACAATTGATAGCTGAAAGCTATGATGACTGAAACTTGGAAATTGTATCCCCGAAGGACACTCAAATTCATCGGGTTCATTGTCTAGTCCATGCGCATTCTCCATTTAGCCGCTCCTTAGCGGCAAGACACCCATCTTACGGCTCCGTTATGCTCATGGAGAATAAATGTTGTCTTTCTCGGATAAGCATTCGACTTGCACCGCGGCAAGTCACCCATTTCCTTGTCTTGTGTTTGATTAGAGTATTCCCATCAAATTGTATATTAAACACACTTCATTCCTTTTGCTCCTTCCTTGTGAATGTCCACGGTTTTTATAGGTGCATGTGGGTCTTTGGCAACCTCTTTCCCTATATCATTTCCCTATATCAAATTTTGTTACAGTGTCATAATTGTGTATCTACGATGCTTCAATTCTGTCTAACATAAGTTTCATAAACGTGTTTTTATCTTTGAACGGTCGTCGAATACATTGCAACGAGTTTAATGTTGGAAAACCGTCAAAGTCACTGTCTGAAATTCACATATTGAATGCATTTTTCATCATAATTTCTTCAACTTTCACAAGAACAGACTGATCTCAGTAGTCTACGAATGAATAACCTCTGTCCTAGACAAATGGGTTTGTAGGCACGCAATTTATTGAAGCTTGAAAGTGAATCGACGATCATCTAGCATCCTGTACATACAAACAATTGTCATTGCATCTTACTAACTTCTTTCATATTCTCACTCATATTGTAAAAAATCATCTGTTTGTGCTTGTTTTCATTTTCTAACTCGATCATCCACCGGAGACTCCTTTCAGCTACCACAGCGACACTAACGTGACTGTTTTCCTCTTACAGGTTTAAGAACATCACCAACGAACCCCATCTACAGCAATGTACCGAGAACACAATCATCGAGCTGCAGCAATGAAATGAAATCTTCCGTCAGATCATCACCCTCCTCCCTTCACAAGCAACAGCACCAGCAGCCTCTTTTCAAAACAACCATAGCATCGTTAACACTGCAAACCAGTAAAAAGCAAAACCATCAACAACAATTGTCAACCAAAGCATTAACCCACCACACAAGTAACTCAAGTAAACCATCCGCACCCAAAGCGATGATGACGACGACAACGACGACCAAACCAGTGGAACAACCAAAGAACATTAATTTATTAAAAACTCTAAATCCAAATTCAATTCAAATGAAATTAGTTAATAATCTTAGTAACGATAATCTTAGACTTAGTGGTAACCTTATAAATACTAGTAATAATGATGACACTTCACATAGTAATAGTGACCATAACACCAGCGGCAGCAACGCAAGCATGCGCAAATACAGTCGATCATGTCATCGCAGTTCGGGTGGCGGCTCGTCGGGTGGCATTCAGAGCAAGCTCGCCATAAGCTTGGGCAGTTTCAGCGAGATCATCCGCAAGACGACGCAACCAACGTCAATATTTGCAGCCAACAGCAGTGATCGCGGTACGCCGATCGCTGAGATGCGAAGGAGCAGGGGTGATGATCAGCAGCAGCAGCAGCAGCAGCAGCAAAACAACAAAAACAACATCGATGACAGTGCAACAGTGGCAGTGAGTGGCAGCCAAGATGCCAACCTCAACGACTCAGCATCAACAACAATCGTCATCCACAACAACAACAGCAACAGCAGCAGCAGCAAGCAACATCATTCAACATCAAATATCAGTGTCAAGCTATGCTCACCCCCTCCCTTAAGTGGGAGGGACACTGAGCATCATCATGCGACCTCACACCTGAGAAGATTTGAGTTGGAAATATAAGTAGCTGCGTAAAAACTTGTCGTCCCGGACACCGACACGGAAACGGACACGGACGCGGACACGGACATCGAACGTCGGACACAGCGTGACATCGTTCACATTTAAGCGTGTGTGTTATGTTAATTATAGGGATTGTAAAGTCTTCGTTTTGTAATCATTTTTTCCCCCCTCACCATCCCCGATCCCCTTCTCTGACCCCATGTCGCGTCCCCCCTTTACATTAGCTAACCACGTTTGAACCCCGTAATTATCAACTTTAAAATGTAAATTTATGAATATTAAGCTTATATAAATATATATACCGTATATACATCCATGAAATGAGAGAACAGTTATTAGTCGCACTAGCGTAGGAGAGTATGTTTTTATTTTATTTGTTTTGTTAAACCTCGAGTTTTGTTTTCTCCTAAATTCATCTGGGGAATCCCTTATTTTCTTGAAATAAAAACAAAAGTTTATTGAATATTAATTTTCTGTTGTTTTATTTCGATTTGAAGATACGAAGAGGTTTCATTTATCAGATGATGGCAGTTATGGGCGGTTTATAAGCCTCAGACGTGTATAGGGTTGCAAGTGGAAATATCGTGGGCAAACATGCTTTACTATCAGTTCATTGATCGTGACAAGGTTGACAACAAATAAACGGTCTTCCAAGAGGGACTTCTGAATTTTGACAGTTGATAGTGATCATATTGATGAAGCTACATCTGTTAAATTGGATGTCGGACATAGCGCTCAACATCACGTGCAAATTATGAAATGGGTGTTCGGGCAACGTTCCGCGCGCTTCGCCCATTTTACGGTCGCCATAATCGTCCTAACGGGAGGAGAATTTTTTTTTTTTTTTTTTTTCTTCTTTATTAGTATTACAAATACTTTTAATACTCCATACATACATTTACATTTGGTTACATATTTCACATTATTACCTATTTTACATTATTCTTCATCATTTCACTATATATTTTAATTAAATAATGTTTCTTCTTAATAATTCAGTAACTTTTTTTTTAAATATTCTAATATTTCTTTCGTCTTTTATTTCATTTGGTAGGTTGTTAAATAGTTGAAGCCCCTTTATCATTATTGTTTTCTGCTCTGCCGTTGTCCTTACTCTCTCCACTCTAAAGTCGTCCATGTTTCGTAGCTGATACGGTTGTACTTCTCTCACTTGCCTGACAATTTGCGTCAAGTAGGTTGGTGCTGTCCCATTCTTTATTTTAAATATTGCTATCAATGTATTTAGCTTCAGTCTTTGTGTTATATTTAGCCATTTCAGTCTTTCTAGCATACTATTTATGTGTGTTAATCTATCGCAGTTCAATATCGCTCTCATTCCCTTGTTCTGTAGTTTTTGCAGCCTATTGAGTTGTCCTTCATTGCAACATAGATACAAAATTGTGGAGCAATATTCGAAATGTGGTTTGACAATAGTGTTATACACCATTATCGCGTTTGAGAAGTCCAATTTTTTTCTTATTCTCCTAAAATAACCCAATTTCTTTCCAATTTTTTTACAAATATACTCTACATGCTCTTCAAAGTTTATTTGTTTGTCAACTATCGTACCCAAATATCTTATCGATGTCACTTTCTCGATTGTTTCTCCATTAACTATCATTGTATTGTCACTTTCGAAATTCACTTCCATCCATTTGGTTTTTTTCTCGTTGAGTTTTAATTTGTTCATCTTTAACCAATTATCTATTCGATGAATGTCATTCATGAGTTTATTTTTGCAATTATATTCGTCATCGTCTTCGGCGTAAATCAGTGTATCGTCAGCATATAGTACTATTTTGCTATTCTGTAATATATTTGGCATGTCATTTATATATATAGTGAATAATACCGCACCTAATATTGACCCTTGCGGTACACCCATGCTTACATCAACCGTCTCAGAAACACTGTTGTTAACTTTTGTCTTTTGTTTTCTATTTGTCAAAAATGATCTAAACCATTCTAGTTCATTGTCTTTTATACCATACGCTTTCATCTTGTCTAATAGAATTTCATGGTCAACCGTTTCAAAAGCTCTCTTAAAGTCTAGAAATATGGCAATTGTTTTCTTTTTTACACTTTTCTTCCATTCATTTATAATATAGTTGATCGTTGTCTCACATGAGTGATGGACCCGAAATCCTGATTGATAAATAGATAGTAGTCCAGTTTCTTCTATGTATTCTATGAGCTGTTTTTTTACTGTTGCTTCTAGCATCTTTTCTAGTGTCCGTAGTGTGTTGATTGGTCTGAGTTCTTCGCATTTTTTTGTATCGTTAACCTTTTCTGTTGGTATGATTAGCGTCTCTTTCCATGACTCTGGAAAGATTCCTGTTTCCATTGACTTATTAATTATTTCAACCATTGTTGGTCCTATTTTATCCCAATTGTCAATAATTATTTTAGGTGAAATTTTTTCTGTGTCTGCCTTGTTTTTTATTGTTTTGCATATTAATTTTAACTCGTCCAAAGTAACCCTTTTAAATTTAAATGTATTCTGCATATGTTTAGTGCAGTCCACATAATCTACTTTTTCAATTGATCCTTGTATTTCTCTTATACTTGTCACAAAATATTCATTTAATTTTTGAGCTATAATTGCTTCGTCGTCTTGTTCTATTCCATCAAATTCTATGCTTTTTATAGTTTTCCTGGGTTTCTTTTTAACTAGTCTCTTTATTTCTCGCCATATTTCTTTTTGTCCATTTGCTTCTTTAATCTTATCATTTATATATTTATTTTTTGCGTTATTAATTTTGACTTTATAATAGTTTCTCATTTCTATGTACTCTCTCCAGTTTTCATAATTATTTGTCAACTTTGCTCTTTGGTATTTTTCAACCTTCTTGTTTTTTAACTCTTTTAGTTCATTACAAAACCATTTATTGGAATTTGTACCTGCTTTTACTTTCCTTTTCATGTTGAATTTTTTAATTGTGTCTTTTAAAATACTCTCGATATCATCTGCATTCGTGTGTATATCCTTTGTTTGGTCATATGTGATATTTCTGCGGTTTATTTCCTCTAAAAATTCTTCTTTTTGGTATTTAAAACATTCTATTTCATGTTCATTAACATTTTTTAAATCATTTGTTTTCATGACAATTTCAATCGTTTCATGGTCCGAAATCTTCTCATTTGTTAATATATTTGTTTTTAGATATTTTATATTAGATATCACATAGTCCAATAATTTTTTCGTTGTTCTTGTTATTCTTGAGTGTCCCCTTACCTTCTGTTCTAGGCTGTTGTCATTGAAGAATCGTTCTAACTCCCTCTTGTATAGACTATCTTCGTACCAGTTAATATTGAAGTCTCCAGCTATAATTATATTATTGCTTTTATCTAATGTATTTTGAATATTATTCTTAAAGAATTCGAAAAAGTCTTTTTGATAAAAGCTCGGAGACCTGTATACCGCCGTTATTACTGTCTCCACATTTCCGTTCTTGATTGTACACGCCAAGTACCACATTTCCCAGTCAACTTTACTTTTTACTATGTCTTTTATTGTCCATTTATTGTCAATATAGATCGTGACTCCTCCCGTTCTCGATGAGTTCGATAGACATGATATGGCGTTATAGTTATTTATTAAAATTTCTGATTCATCAATGTCTTTAGTTAAGTGCGTTTCTGATAACATTATAAATGCTGGCTGGTATTTGTCAACCAGTAATTCTAATTGGTTAAAGTTATTAATTAGTCCTCGAATATTTATATAAAATCCTTTGATGTGCTTTGTTTGCTAGTATCCAATTTTGTCTTTTTTTATCTCCAGTTTTTTTAGGTATACAGGACATTGCCTATCAAGTGTTGTATGATTTTCGTCTAGTTGTAGGTTAAGTTTTTTGTTTACTGCTACACTACAGAATTCGCAGTGTTTTGGATAAATTGAGTACACTGGTTCAGTAAAAGATGAATCAACACCCTTACCCGCACGCCGACGAAACGTAAGATCTGCCGAAAACATTGCTGCTGTCCGTGAGAGTGTGCAGGAGAATCCGAGGCAGTCGATTTCGCGTCGCTCACAAGAACTCGCCCTTTCACAGACCACAACTTGGCAACTTGGCGAATTTTGCGTCGTGAATTGGGCGGACGCAAGACAGCTTTTTTTTTTTTTTTTTTTTATAATTTGCGCGCGCAAAAGGGGTTACGAATACCCTTAAGTGTCCGGAATCAAGACACAGCACGGGCCGAAGGTATAGAGGGAGAAATGGAAAGGAGGTACCTATGCACATTGGTCTTAAATGTCTGTAGATTGTAGTGAGTGGGAAATATTAGGCTGGGAAGAGCATTCCATATTCGTGTGGTGCTTGGTCTTAATGACTGGAAGCAGCGTGCCCAGGACCATCAACAATATCTCAGGCTTGGATCCTCCATTAGTCGTAGACTTGTCAAGTAAGTACGAGTAAAAAAGTAAGAATTCAACTGACCCAGGAGTTAAAGGTAAACGACCATAGACAACGACGTGTGTTTGCTGAATGGGCTGTGGAGCAGTTGGGAACTGAACCTAAATTTTAGTCACGAATAATTTTCAGCGATGAGACCCATGTCTGGATGAATGGGTACGTCAACAAACCAAATTGTCGAATTTGGGACGATACCAATCCACAATCCACATGAGATCCAAGAGCATCCAATCCATCCCGAATCACTGTTTGGTGTAGATTTAGGGATTACGGCGTCATTAGTTAATATTTTTTTGAGAAAGACGTTGGTCAGGTCATCCCCGACAACGGCGAGCGCTATAGGTCGATGATTGTATCAACTTATTTTCACCTGAATTGGATGATATGGACGCCAACGACATGTAGTTTTGACAGGACGGCGCTATGTACCACATACCTCCCGACACATTGGAAATTTGAGCACGCATGCACGAACAATTCGGGGGCATGGTCATTTCACGTGAATGTGAGGTAAACTGGCCACTGACATCGTGCGATTTGACTCCGTTAGGCTTTTTCTTGTGTACTTGCGGAGTTTTCTGAAGTCGCAGGTCTATGCGAAGCGCTTAATGAAAGACCTTTTATGAGGTGACGCAAAATTATCTTTTTTGCAGGCCGAGTCTTGTGTTACTCTACTTTTAATAGAAGCAGAAAGTCACTCAAACGCTTAATCGATAACTTAAGGGTGACTAGATAGCAAGAATAGCTTTCCCAATTGTTATGTTTCAGCAGCTGCCGAAATTACCAATGACATACGGGTGTTCAAATATTCAGTAAGTTTTGCCATTCATTACGCATCGTTTCTGGTCTGCCGAACGTGCGGAAATCAGTTGTATACGCATACGCAACGTGAATTTCGTCGTTAGATCGGTCGCAACGCAACGCTTGGAGTTCTGAGGGAGAAGTTTGTCGACTGGGTCATCTCACGCTGCGATTATCCGACTTGACACCGCTCGTTTAATTTCTCTGGGACAACGTAAAATCCTTAGTGTTCGCTAACAGACCAATTACATTCGAGACGCTATTGCCGGAATAACGCCGCATATATTGGACCAAGTTATCAGAAATTGGACCTTGAAGCACTGCCAGCGAAGCCGAGGCGGCCATTTGAATAAAACGAATGTATCTTCAAAAATAAAGTCAGAACATATGTTATATCTAAAGACGCTGTTGTTTTATTTACAGTTTTTTCCCTATTGTTATTATCTGGTCACCCTTTCCATGTAATGTAGGAATCGACTCGAAGAATTGAATAACTTTTTAAAAAGGAAGAAAACCAATATAATCAATACTTTGTTACAATGTTTAGCACGAAAATGGTACAATCTACACTAGGAAGTTCAAACATAACAAAATAAGATTAATTTGGTTTACTTTGGGAAAGAATTAGAGAATTGCGTGCGTAATGACTTGATGACACCAGTAGTAGGAAAGTTTATTTTCGTGATCAGTGGGATTGTGAAGCATGCCTTGAGAAGAATAAGAACTTGAGCAGAAAGTTGTGAAGTAGGTTTTAACACTAGTAAGACAGAAATTATACTTTTCACAACAAAAACCAAGAAACCCAACTTTAACCCCCCTGCATCCCGGTGGAGAGAAACGTGACTTTTTTTTCAGCTCATCCAACACAAACCTTTGCATTCTACAGGGAGTTCTACTAAAGAAGTACTCATGGTCATGGGAAACTGAATTTGAAAATAAATGAATTTGATACAAAGGATGTTTCATTAAGCGCTTCATATCTTTAAATTTAATTGAAACAATGTGCGTGTGAGATTTCATCGGCAATTTTTATTCGTTTGAAAGGCCTATCGATGCCATTATTTTGCGGCTTCTCTGAATGTGGCGCATCCAAAATATTCAATGACTCTGATCCATAAATTAGACTGAATTTGGTCGATGGCATGAGTTATGTTGGCTTTGAGGCCGCTGTGGTTTGTGGCTTATTCGCATAGACCTGCGACTTCAGAAAACTCCGCAAGTACACAAGAAAAAGCCTAACGGAGTCAAATCGCACGATCTCGGTGGCCAGTTCAAGTCACATCCACGTGAAATGACCATGCCCTCCAATCGCTCGTGCAGAGTTTCCAAAGTGGCGTGAGCTGTGTGGTACATAGCGCCGTCCTGTTGAAACCACATTTCGCTGGTGTCCATATCATCCAATTCCAGGGAAAAGAAGTTGGTAATTATAGACCTATAGCGCTCGCCGTTGAAGGTGATGACCTGGCCAACGTCGTTCTTAAAAAAATATATACCGATGACGCCACCAGCCCAAAATCCACACCAAGCAGTGATTCGGGATGCATTCGAAGTCGAAATTTTGTTTCTTGACGTACCCTTTCATCTAGAAATAGGCCTCATCGCTGAAGATGATTTTTCGATGAAACTTAGGGTCAGTTTTCAACTGCTCCAGAGCCTGATCCCATTCAGCGAACACACGTCGTTGTCTGTGGTCGTTTGCCTTCAGCTCCTGGTTGTACGGGTGCAGGCCCAATTCAGGACTCAAAATTCGCCAAGTTGTGTTGTGGCCTGCGAAAGGCCAAATTATTGTAAGCGAGGTGAAATCAACTGCATCGGATGCTCCTACGCACTCTCACGGACATCGACGATGTTTATGGCAGATCTTGCGTTTGTGGACTCAATTTATTCACGACACTGCGAATAATCCCCTCGGTAGGATGATTATGGCAACCGTAAAATGGGCGAACGCAAAGCGCAAGGAACGTTGCCTGAACTGAACATCCATTTCGATAAAACAATTTTTTCATTGGCACGTGTTGTTGAACGCTATGTCCGTCCGGCAGGCTGAAAAAGACTGAAATAATGACAGCCAATTTGACAGATATTGCTCTCAACTGTCAAAGTTCGGAAGTCCTTATTAGAAGACCCATTAGTTGTACGATCTTAGATCCTTGAGAAAATGGTAATACGAAGAATACGAACTACATCGCTGTACCAATCTACATCTAAGTCCAAATTAAACCACAACCAAATAATGAGTACAGTCTTAATTCTTTGACGTTAGGCAAAAAGGTCTTAAGTCAAAAAGCATTTTGGGTTTTTGATTGGGTTTAATTCAATTTTTTGTTCTCTTTCGTTTGGTATTAACGTCTCAATTTATTAAGTCTAGCACAACCTCATTTCAGAGCTTATTTGCCATCATTTCTTTTTTCGAACACATTTAATCCCGATTTGCAAATAATTAATCTATTTTCAGTTTGGTTTTACGAAAACTGCAGTTTCCCACTTATTACCTAGACCTTATTACCTAACGTCAAAGAATTATCGAGAGCGACATTTATTTCACAATGCAGCACAGCGAAAGAAAAAAAGAAAAATGTTTAAGAGAAGAGACGCGCGTTACAGCGCTATTGCTCTTTAAAAAGGCACAAAATATATTCTATTCAATTTGAACAGATGTGGTTTCAGGCCAACAATTCTACACTGACCAAGTTTTCTCGGGAGATTCTGGAAGAGGTGAAAAAATTCATTAAGACTCATATGAGCAGTAGAATTATCACACTATTCATCACTAATGGCACGATTTTCCAAAAGTCTACAATTGCTGGCAACTGCATGTATAGGAGTCACTGGCGCCCTAAGAACAACTGCGACAGACGCGCTTACAGCTATTTTGTACCTTCTACCTCCAGATCTACACGCAACGTTCATGGCCGCATGCAGTGCACTTAGACTCAGAGAGTCAAACTGCTGGAACAACAGAACTTATGGACATTGTAACATCCTTAACTTACTACCACGACAGACGATACAGAGCCAAACTGACCACCTTATCCCAAAGCTAAATTTCAAACTATAGGGCATACTTTCCAACTAGAACTGAGTGAAAAAGCGATAGATTCATCAAAACCCATGACAAAGCCATGTTCACAGAAGGTTCGAAGATAGACTCTAATGTGGCCGCTGGAATGTTCTCCGAAGCCCTCAAGATATCAAAGTCATTCAAGCTACCAGGCTTTGCAAGCATTTTCCAGGCAGAAGTGCTAGCAATGTATGATGCGTGTCTTGAAATTAAGAACAGAACAGAACCAGCAATTTTTTCAGTCAGTCAAGCTGCTATCGAGGCTCTAACATCCATCTCTCTAACCTCTCGGAGGCAAACATTCATAGTCTGCTAGCCTTCACAAATTCCACAAAGTGGTTTTAAAAACATTCAGAAAAATCTGAGTGAATATACACTCCTTTTCACCCCCTTTTCACAAATTAGGTGTCCCATAGGATGTGGTATCAAAACGGCGCTTTCATGGCGCTAATTGGGTGCGACAAACAGGATCTGTATGTCCACCGTAACTTTTACCTACCTACCTACCTACAATTGCTGGCATAAGCAACTGATATTAACGTTATTGAGCGAAAACAGCAAGCTGTCTATGGGTCGTTTGTTGGCATTGCAACGGAAATGGATGAAATGCGACAAATCAGAGCAAAATAAGTCCACGATGACTTGAACATCACAATGGGCAATTCTTCTTCCACCTCAGCTCGTCATTGACACCAACCGTACAGAGACCAAAAACAGAAATTCTGTCTGTTCCCCCAATGGAAATTCTCATTCGATTAAAAAAAAAAAAAAACAACGAGAAACTTGGGCTCGTCCGGGATTTGAACCCGGGACCTCCCGCACCCTAAGCGGAAATCATACCCCTAGACCAACGAGCCAGTTGAAAATTGCTCATCAAAATCGGACTTTGTTTTGAAATTCTTTTTATTGACTCAAATGCTAGCACTTTGATTTAAGATAAGTGGTGATGTGGAAACAGATTGATGCTAAGACTGCGATGGTAATGTCAATCAATATAACATTATTTCTTGACTCAAATTAGTACGCATGTACGTTATATACACACACGTCTAACTCATCTTCAGCAGGTTGAATTGCCCATCTTTCAGTTAAATAATGTTAAGAGTAAATAGATGTCGACCGTTAAATGGCAATAAGTGTTAAGAGAGAAAAAAAAACAGTTGTGCAAATAGTGGAACGTTAAAGTGAACATATCTAAATCGAAGTTGGAAAGGTGAGCATAGAAATTCGGATTTCAGGCCTAAAAGATTTTTCCGAGGTAAGACGGGATCGTTGATAAGATCGGGTAAGTCCGTGGGCGTATTGCCAAACTGTATATCCGAAAGGACAGCTTAAAAAAAACTGAAACACACTGTACGCTATTACGGACAATTCTGTGGGCATATAACAAGGTGACGTGAAATAAAGTGGAAAACTGTGCTGTAGTGCTGTGAGCGGGCTTATGCTCGACTGACAGTGGGTGGATTAAAACTGTTAAGCATAAAAAATAACAGCATAATAACGATAAGCGTACGCACGCAAGATATACTTGTATATGTATGTGCTCCTAGAATATACGAGTATAGGTACAAAATTCAGTAAGGCAGTGTATAGATACTTGAAAATCACTCGAATCCTACTGAAGTGCCTACAGAATTTCGGTGTTTCTTCCGTCCGTCCGTCGGTCTGTCACACTTTTTCATCTCCTAGATTTATAAAAAATGTGTTTTAAAAGTACTTTAAAAATACTTGGCTTTAAAGATTACTTTCATTTGAAACTATTTCGATCATTCTAACGCTAATATTTTTGGAGATATTGACCACGGTAAATTGTGAAGATTTGAAACGCAGTTTTATAGACCTCAGCGTAAACATTAAGAAACGATAAATATCAA
Organism: Myathropa florea; assembly: GCA_930367185.1. Classification (NCBI taxonomy): domain Eukaryota; kingdom Metazoa; phylum Arthropoda; class Insecta; order Diptera; family Syrphidae; genus Myathropa; species Myathropa florea. The sequence continues at coordinate 14,803,565 of OV884005.1, forward strand.
AATATCGATTTATGTGAGAATTTCATAAATTTTAGACTGAAATCCATTTAGATTTCTTTCTGGTTAAGTTTGGCTTAGGTAGGAGTGGCAGTAATGCCGCTTTTTGCTTAATGTTGTTCTGTTCTTTTCGTTGACGTGAGTTTTTCTCTATTACTGTTGATTATGTACATTATGCAAGTAGTTTTACTTCATTTTGCTTTTTCCTTCAGTTTAGAAGAGAAAGTGTTATTTATAACGATAATATGACGACCAACCGGCCAAAACCGCACAATTTACTCAATTTACTGAGCAGTGAACTATGTACGTTAAACTAAATGAACTAGAAGAACGAAATAATTCAATAAAATTAATTAAACTAACCTGAGCGCTCTCTAAACTGAATTCAACTGCACATGCAGACATGAGCAGTGATTGGGTATGCTGAACAGGACTAGTTATTATTATTTCTATGTTAAAAATATCGTTTGCGGAGACTTTTGCGAGTTTGATTTTTTGACGTGTTTTGGAAAAAAATTAATTGTTTGATGTACAAAAATTCTATAGAAATATTGGTTGTACTGAGAAATATCTAAGAAATCAAATAAAACAAAGCTTTGCTCATTATGTTCTATATTAGCTGAGATACACGCGTTTAAAATTGATGTTTCCCATTTTTTTGCGTTGCACCCAGACTTATGCGGCCGAGTGTATACGGATGCTTGATTATTTATAAAGTGATGAATAGTTGATTTGGGTTGAAGTTAGAAGGAACTTTAACTGCAATACTTTGAATTCGTCGCCTGATATTGAGAAATGCTCCTATAAAAATCGATTTGTGTTTTCTTGATAGTTTTTAAGTGAATAATTTGTGCTTTTTTACCCGTTAATCCCTGAAGATAAGGCGATGTATCTTTTTTTCTATCGCTTCTCCTCCTCTTGTTGAGGAGCCCGAAATTGTTACTTACTTACCTACTGCAATAGTGTTTTTAGTGGCACGTTAAGTATAATATTTGTTTCGGAATCAACCAACCGAATTAGTTTTGTTGTTTGTTAGACTAGACACGCCTTTATTTTCATAAGTTGGTCGCTTAGGGTTAAAATTTATCTGTGAGTGGTCAAAAGAAATGGCAAAGCTCCATTTTCGTAAAATAAGTGGACACGCCTTTGTAATAAAAAAACCTACTCAGTCATGGTTTTCCTGTCAAATGAAAGTTAACTCGGAATTCCATATCGACTTTGTATAGAAGCCTACCTTTTGTTGAATTTATTCACAAACCTCAAAAGATGTGTTTTATATTAGAATCGTCACCACGAATTACATTATTATTCGATCAAATGGCTTGAGAATTTAGGGAATTGATGTATGCACACATGCCCTGTCGCCTTGACTGTTAGAAAAGCCTTTCAAACAACACGGCATCAAAGTCCTTTTCTCGCACATACTGAAAAATGTATCAGTCAATTTTTAGACAACAAAAAAACGCTCTCGGCAACTAATCTTCTTCTCAAGGGCCTCCAATGTCCATTCTCCTTGTTCTGACCTGCTTCACCTATTCGCCCTAACGTCGATATTATTAAAATGAATTCACTCAATCTCTTCCTAATAAGATTGTTCATCTCGTCAGCGCACTGTTGACAACATGCAACATACATTCACTCAATTACGTCTATCTTCCTCTTTGTAACTGTTACTTTCCTGTTCAGTATTCGACGCCGTTTTTTTCACAAAGGCACTACCTAGACCAAAGAAGAACACCTAACCAGTGGACGACATTTCGACGACGATAATCGCGGACAAATTTATGCCAAATGAAATTTAATTATTAACTGTCGCGATGCAAATTAAATAGTCACCTAATTGGGAGCACCGCATCTTCGATGGACCCTGTAGCCGCTTCCATAGAACGTAAGCATTCTGTACGCGGAGGAATTCGTAACAATTAAATCAAACGAAACACCATGTTAATCGCTGTAGAAAGTATCTGCTGAGAGAATGTGTGGAAAAGTCCATTATGTTGGTGGGTAATTACTAGCGACCCTAATTAATTCAACAACTGGCTAGGATTCCTTGCGGCTTAGCAATGGACGATGACAATTTATGCAAAGAACTATGAAAAGATATCCTCATCAGAGTCCGTTGTTCTATCCAAGAGAAAAACGTTTCATCTTAACGGTGTAGCGGGACAAAAACTTGTCCAGCATTCAATGTTGCATATCTTGTAGCTTCATCACATCAAGCACATTAGCCCAGAGAATGTGGTAATTGTGGACATCCTAATGGGTTGGTCTGAGGATTGAGATGTTACGTGGATTGTTTTCCGGTTTGGGAAAGAAGTGGTTTAATAGAAACGTTTTTTTTTTGTTTTCAGGACGCATCAGTTTTTTGTTATTGTTGAATTTAACCAATATTCTGCTGTGGCTTTAATTGGAAGGTCCTACAGTGGGAGATGAATATAGGCTCTAACCAGCTAAGACTCTCCTGCGGGTACGGTTTCTTTGATTTGATCAGGTTAGGTTCTGAAACCCCCTTATGCACAGAAGTTGCCTGTGCGGTATCGTGTTGTGATTACTGCGACGTGTCTCTGGTCAGCTCAATTCAAGTGACCTTCCTTCGACTCTAACGGTCCATCGACTTAACTTGTCAGACATGTTTTTGAGAGACGTGTAATTTTGACTCATTTGATGGATTCGCGGGACTCATACTCAAATTCCAATGAATACTCGTTTGGAATAATCTTTCCGCTTTAAGGTTGTAAGGGCAAATAAAAGGCAAACTCACTCGAGAACGTATCTCCACAACAGCTTTATTTTAACAGAGAGCGCTAATAACATCGATCAGGCTTTTTATAACATGCGTATAACAGAATGCGTATAACAGAGCATATGTAAATGAGAGAATATATAAATGAGAGCTTACATATTTGAGATTATACGATTACATAATTGAGAGGATTATAGGAAGTTGATTGCAGAATTGCGTTAAGAATATTTGTGTGTACGTACGTGGAAGGGTGCAGCGTGACACGATATTTTAATTTATTTTTAGCTTTCGGTAATATATCAGATGCTTACAAGGTGTTACCTTTTTATTGACACGTACGCCATATTATTCCAATCTGTTCTTAAAATCTAAGATAGCCCGTGTCCGGACTCAAGCTACGTGAGGGATATGTTTCAGTAACCTACCAGCCTTGATCCATCGGAGTTTTGTGGAGTTGTGCTACTTGGCAGCGGTCTTCGACTTTCAGTCTTCTACCTGCCTCAGATTCGTTTAGGATGTATGCTTTGTATCTCATTTGCGAAGCTAGTAATGCGGACCATTCTGGCCTTCACGCACACACACGCTAAAGTCCCGAATGTGCTGACATCAAGAACGCCCGTTTAAAACCTAAGCGTATGGCGGTACAAAATTGAATCCAATTGAAAGTTAAATCCGGTGACACGGAAAAAGGTGTTCTGGCAAACCAGTCGCCGGCTCAGAGGAAGGAAGTTCAACACCATCGAAGGAGTCAAATCCAAAGATGGTGTGTTGCTTTCCAGTGAGGTGGATATCTTGGGCAGGTAGAGCGAGCACTTTTCGAAGCTGCTCAATCCTAAACAGGGCACCGAGGGTGACAGACCTGTAGTCTTGAGTAGGGCGGAGAATATTCCAGTGGAGGAAGTCATTTTGGCGATTGAATCGCTAAAAGTTGGCAAATCCGCCGGTATGGATGAAATTCGGCCAGAAATGTTTAAGGCTATGGGTAAAGAGGGAGTATTATGGCTCTCTCGTGTCATTAAGGTGGCTTGGGAACGCGGTGAGACACCTGGTGATTGGCAGACTGGGGTGATTGTCCCAAAGAAAAAAGAGTGCTCCAACTACAGGGGTGTAGAAGATTTTAATTGATTTGAACGTTCCTATACTTTTATACCCTACTGTATATATACTTTAATTCGAAGTAATTTCAATCGGTAATATTATCTATGCATTGTGCCACATGATGAGGTGATTATACAGAAAACACTCCAATTGCAGTAACAGCTTCATGTATAAAACATAATCCGAAATAAAAGAACAGGCTGTAAGTTGTGTTGTTAGCAGTGTGTTTTATTTAATAAAAGCCCCACAGCATATCTCTTTTAAGTCTTCCAGGTAAAGTCTACGCTAAGGTGTTGGAGGCGCGTTCTAGAGCTTTGGTCGAATCCAGGATGGGTGAACAGTGCGGTTTTTGGCAGAAGTACAACCGACCAGCTTTTAACTCTAAGAATGGTACTTGAGAAGGCTTAGGAGTACGCCAAACCGATCTACAGTTGTTTTGTAGATTCGGAAAAGGCATATGACCGAGTTCCTCGAGGTAAACTCTGGAGTGTTCTGCAGGAGTATGGGATTGATGATTCTTTGTTAAGGGCCATCCAGTCTCTATACACAAAATGTAGTAGCTATGTTCGGGTTAACGGTAGTAAATCAACACCTTTCACCGTGGGCATTGGACTTCGCCAAGGGTGCGTTTTGTCACCTCTCCTTCGAGTGGCCTGGAGATCTCTTGTGCATGCATTGCCCCCGCGACGCCTTTAGTGGAACATGTAAATGAGATGAAATGAGATGAGATGTTTGCACGGCGGATGGCTAAATTAGAAGGATTTCACTGCACACCATTAGCTCAGCCTCAACTCCCAACGGTCGTCTGCTTGACAAGTAAATTAATGAAGTACAATGAAACCTTTCTCGGTGCAAACATTTCTGATCAAGTTAGGCAGTTGGCCAACTTTTAAAGGGGTCTGACTTGATATAGGTCAAAACACTGCTAGATTCAACTCTCTGAAATCTGTTTCGTATATAATTTGCCAAAATGTGCTCCTAAACCATTACGGACTGAGCTTCATGGAGTGACAGGTAGGGATGGTTGTTTTCTCTTTCAGGTTTTCATTGCGGTTACGACAAAATGTTTTTTTTTTATTGTTCTGCCAGAGAATGTCCTTAGTGCGAGCTAGAGAACTCATCCATGATTTTATCTCATAATCCTGGGTTTATGACCGTTATTTCGAAAAGAAGCTTTGTTATGTGCTGAATTTTCTGATATTTCCTACAGATCCCGAGCCAGTTCATATAGTTCACCGCATCATGACTATTCCCCAATACATATTTCGTATAAAAATACCGTTTAGAAATCTAATCGTAATAAAAACCATGCGCCACACATTTACACCATCAAAAGTCCATGTACTATTCACATCTGCGACATTTTGGCTTCGTGTCCCCTTGAACACCTTTAGCCACTGCTTTCTGTCTGTAGGCTGTTTTCGAGCAGAATACTTATCAATACACTCCCCTTCCCAAAAGGTCTACGGTCAAGAAATCGTGTAGCCTAAATTCTTGACGGATGAAATCAATCAACATTCAAGTGGAGTTCACTCCAAATAAACCGTTTAAGAGCCCGCATAATAGAACCGTACAACTGCTCCCTCCCAAGACCCCGACCACTTCAAACGTCGCAATCACTTGACAGGCACGCACAAAAAAATTAATAAATTCTTAACCGGTCAACCATTTTCATTCTTTAATCACTTCCATCCCATCAGCCGAGCAAAACATACGCGTTCCCATGCAAATTCATCGCTTGTCTGTCAGATTCTATTTGCCTTCCCGGCGGATAGCGAACAAAAAAGGGATCAGCCGAGATGGAAAAACAAAACTCACTCTCGATTACCATCAGGAATTCTGCTCCAAGAACATCGCCGCGAATCAGCCGGCCATTCACGCATCCGAGGTGACAACAAGAACCATCAGCGCGAACAGCGATTTCAATTCCAAAGCAATCCCCATCATCAATTCTCCATCGCCTTCAGTCGTCTTCAAGAGGTGACGTACCACAAAGTGGATTACATCATCATCATCATCATCATCGGCGTCGTCGGCCACGTTCCCAGCGGCAAAGCAGCGAGAAGTAGCAAATCGAAGAGGAATTGAATTGAATCGGGGCCCAAAAGAGGAAGCACAAAAAACATTCCATTTCGACCGCAAATAACCCCGAAAAGTTTCCGCAAGGCAGATGATCCCAACCCAGCGAACCACTTCTGCTGCTTCTGCCGCAGTGCCGGTGTCTAAGGTGCAAGACGTGATTTATCAAAGGATGCTCCCCAATGTGCGCGCATGGGATTTTCATCGTCGTCGTCGTCGTCGTCGTCGTCATCGTCGTTGCCACTCGCTAGATCAGCCGCTGCCGGTCGTGCGCTTTTATAAGGTCAACTAGGAAGTGTATGTGGAGATGTTTTCTGCCTTCCTTGATGGGGCTCCATGGGAACATTTTCCACACTCGAACTGCTCAAGTACACCACCCCACTCCGCACGGTTTAGTGGCTGGATTTCGCGCATCCCATGCAATTGTGCGATGCACCGGAGGAGATTGGGCCAACGTGAAATGTCCAGCGACAATTATCACCTGGGCGCCACGAGTCGCATGAAGATGAAGACCCTCTGCCTTGGTCCACTGAGACAAGTTGCACCGGCATATCGTGTGGGCTGCAGCAACGGCGTTCTGGCTGTGTGACACAAGACACATGCGCCTCAGCCGCACTGAGTGTCTTTATTTATTGTTGTGGGAAGATGAAGTAAACTCTGTAGGCCAAAATAAAATTGGCGAAAAAAATAAATCGAAGCGCACTTCTCCCCTGGGCTCGTCCGGGATTTGAACCCGGGACCTCCCGCACCCTAAGCGGAAATCATACCCCTAGACCAACGAGCCATGTGATAAAGCTTTGTCTAAAAATAAAATTCAATTTTCAACGAAAGTTTTTATTTTTGGATTGCTTTTTGCGACGACCGCAGATAATGACTGCTGGCGATGACGTTGTCAAATAAAGACACATTTCGTGTTTGTTTTTGTGTTCCTTGTTATCGGCTTTCTGCTTAGTCTGCAGAAATCGAGTTTGGAGAATGTGACATGTTTACGCTGACAGTCAAATATGCTGAAATAAGAAACAAGCATTTTTCGGTCTACTTGTTCAATACGATGTACTTTTAAGTGGAGTTACAGTTTGTCAAGACATTAGTAAAGAAACATTATTCAAATGTTTAGGGTAGGTGGGTAAAAGTGCCGGTGGACATACAGATCCTGTTTGTCACACGCCACCTTCCTTATTTTTAGTGCTCATAATCGCACTGCACAGAAACACACAACATATCTTCATTACAGAAATGTAATATTACGGATTTGTGTATCGCACACGCTTCTTCGAAGAGGATTGCATTTTTTATAAAAATCTCTTGCCAGGCATCTTTCATGTCGCTTATTATCCTTCATTTCGACTCAAACGTGTTCATTTCACCGCGAACCCACTGAAACAATATCCTCGCCAGATTTCGCACACCTGAAATACCATAAAGCAATTATTTTAATCAGGATCTGCTCTGATCCCAATCAATGTGTACGCAAACCATAAATCATTGACAAATTAAAACAAATTTTTATGGCGATCCCATAACTCCACGCAGAACAGGGCATCATTCTCCGAGCGCGAGCCAGAAATTGTAAACTAATCACACCAGCACTCCTGCATCTCCTTCTTCTACGCCGGTATCGATCGTAAATAATATCCAGAGTATCCTTCGCCCGCCAAGGTAAACAAGCAAAAACGATTTCGCCGTCCCGGCATATATCCCATTCATCAAAACAATTCGCAAAATAATAAATAACAAACAACAAACAATACGCATGCCATAAATTATTTACACATTTTCATTATTGAGTACTCAACGAGAGGCCGACAAGCGGCGGCATGAGGTGGCTGATCGGTGGCGGAGACGGTGGCTCGCGGCGGCTGGGGGCAAAGGGTGGACTGCGACGCGTGCAACGGGGCCGTGAAAGGATCTGCAGCCCGATTGAGGTGGGGGATTTTATGACCGTCAGACGTCAGCAGTGCAAACACAATGTTACATTGTCGCCTGTTGTAAAATTCGCCATAAAAAATGTACAACCTGTCATAAATCAATGTTAAGGACGGTCCTGCGGCAGGAGCAGCTGTAACTGCTGGCCTTCATCGCAAACATCATTATTACGAGCTAAAGAATGGATCAAACGGGTACTGTGGGGCTCCAGCCCCGATGAAAGTGTGTGGGGTCTGATTGAAGGCTTCGACTAGCTGCCAGTGTTTACTTTGCTATAAATATTTTTATAGCACTTTGCATTAGAAACACCTTGTGAATGCCCCGGACTTTAATCGGCTTGACCATAGAACTTGATTGACTCAATAAATGCCTCCATAGGTCCTTTGGGGTGTTAAGTCATAAATGAATCCTTTGGCTTATGCTACGGATTTATTAGCTTGTTGACAGTCTATTCAATGACTGCTTCGAAGAACAATGTGTTTTTGTGATTTTGGTATTTAAAGTTGGTTGGGTTGGTTTGGGGACTGCGACAGATGACAAGAGCAGAAAATGTCCCCTTGTTTGTCCTCCTTAAAGACAGTCATAAGCCATGTACGTCAGATGGGAGTACAGTTCGGAATGGAGCTGGGCCTTAGCCAACATTCCTCACCATCCAGCACGGTCTAAAAAATTTGATTCGAATTCTTTGGTCCATTTTTTTAACAAACAAAAGTCGCCGAGCTTTTACAAACACGCCCAATCTTAATGCCTGCCACAGACAAAATAAACTATGAAAGCATCTGAAAATGTTATCATACTTCAGAGGCATGTACAGGGTGGGCCATCCAGTGTTTTTTTTTAAATCACATGTAATTTTGACACTGACAGCTATTTCCCGCTCGAAATCTTGACAGAAAGTCAGTATCATACCTCAGCGGGACGAAAACAGCCGCTTTACGCTTGAACAACGTTGGGAAATATTGAAAACTTATTTCCAAAGTGAGTGCTGTGTAGCCCAAACAGTGCGTTTTTTGAAAAGAAGTTTTGGCCGAAATGAAGCACCCACGACGACTGCTGTACGCAAGTTTGTGCAAAAAGTTCGTGAGAGTGAAAGGCTGTGGATCTCCTCAATTAACCTGTCCATTGATGCTCCGAACAATAGTAGGACACCTGTTCCCCAGTAAACCTCCTACTACGCTCGTCCTCACATAAGGAGCTGGTCCACTACAAATCCCACCAGTCACGGTTGACGAGCTGCAGAATGCGTGCAGGAAAATTGGTGACAAAAAAGCACCTGGCCCGGACGGCATTCCCAATAAAGCCATCAAAGCTGCCGTCGAGATGAGACCAGATCTCTTTACGGTGAGGATGCAAAGGTGCCTCGAAGAGGGAAACTTTCCTGACTGCTAGAAACTACAACACCTGGTGCTTATAACCAAAGGCAATAAGTCCCCCGGAGAACCTTTAGCGTACCAACTGAGCACACCGCAGTACTTGAGGAGGATAATCGCTAGCCATTTCAATAGAAAACTCAGATACCAGACTGACAAGGGTGTTAAATACTACGCCGCCTCGGCAGGCGTTCCATAGGGTTCAGTTCTTGGACCCCCCTATTGAACCTAATGTACGACGGAGATTAACATCCAGATTCCCTTGTCACTTATTTCAGCTATGTCCGTTAGTTCATTTAAGTATAAAACTCCTAGGATTTCTTTCCTTATGGAGGCGAATGTGTTTCGTCCACTTCTTCATCCATACATCTGCTGCAAAAATCGTTGTATGGCAAACCTAGTCTCACGGCGAGTCTTCCCGTAGCGCAGTGTCCTGTGAGGACTCCTACTAGGTTACCTAATTTATTTCTGCTAAGGCTGAGGATGGCTGTGGTTTTCCGAAGATCCATCTTTGGCCTTTTTCTCGCATGTAGGCAGGTGTTAAGATTCTCTCACCAGCCCTGCTGATGCCAGCTCTGAGATCTTGGTTTTCAAGGTTTCTATCGGCACAGAAACATTAACAATGGTGGAGTTAATAATTATTATACCCTTCCGGCTAGTTCGTATCCCTCGCAGTTTCCTGAAATACCTTTGTGTCCAGGTACCCAGCTCACCATAAGGCTGCATTGTCTCGATATCTCATTGAGAGACATACGGCAGATTCTTACCGATCTAAATCTTATAATAGGTGCTTCGAGTGCTTTTATTGCTGCTTGACTATCGGTGTAAATGATGATGCTTTCACCCGATATCGTTCTCATAGAGAGGCATTCAGCGGCTTCACGAGGTATCCTATGTTTTCTCGAACATATGTAGAACCAGCTCAGTTTTCGCTGGGTTCACAACCAGTCCGCACTTGCTAGTCCAGTTCGATAGCACTCTCAGTGCAATTTCCATGAGATCTCCAGGAATTTGAGGGTATTTCTCATTGAAGATGGTGGCATAGGCGATAACCTTACAGCCAAAGCGCTATAATGAGATCAAAAGTTCGTTTACAGTAACAAGCCATAGATGCGGTGAAAGTATACCACCTTGTGGCGTAGCTCGTTGTACTGTTCGTTTCATTTGGTTGCTACCGAATTCAATGTGAATTTCCCTGCAATGAAACCAGCAGAAGGGTTTACCGGCAAAGAATTGTCCACAAAATACGGGTACTTTAAAGTATTGATAAATATTTTTCCTTTGCTGCACTGCGCATTAGGTACTTTGTATACTAAAGGTAGGTGCCGTATTCTACCACGAAACAAAAATTAATAATAATAATGGCGGCGCTACAATTCAGAACCAAGGCCACTCGTGTTGTGTGTGCTATTGTTCTCTTACAAGTGGACGAATGTCAACTCCGAACGGCGAGATTGAAAAGCTTTTTCCAAAAAGCTGTACTATTTGAGCACTGTCAGTGACTCGAAAGAGGTGGAGCTGTGAAAACATCGAATGTTTTTTCGGGAATCGAACCCAGACTTCTAGCGTTGGAGTCGATGTACTATCGTGCTACGCCACGGTGCCCTCAAGAAACAAAAATTAGGCATTACTTTATTTTATTTAATTATCAACTTAAACATTTGAATAAGCAATGTACAGAAACTGTTTACTACTCAATTATATTCCCCAGTCAAGGAGACGTGTTCGAGTAGTCTTCATACCAAAAATAGACCATCGGGGTCATGAAACCGCGAAGGATTTCAGACCAATCAGCTTTTCTTCTTTCACGCTTAAAGACCTGGAACGCATTATAGATACACACATTAGGCTCAAGCTAGAGGGGAAGTCTCTCTCCAAATCTCAACATGCCTATATCAAGGGTAAATCCACTGCTACAGCTCTACACGAGGTGGTCGGCACCATGGCCGCCTTTCTAGACAAGAAGGGGCCTTTAAGTTTCTATGCTCAAAACTAGAATTATACAATCCACGCTAGGGAACAGCTAACAAACAATGTATGTAACTAGGGGAACTCCTCAGGGAGGCGTTATCTCCCCATTGTTATGGATACTAGTCATTAACAACCTATTAAAAGAACTAGACCGGGAAGGAATCAAAGTTGTTCCGTATGCGGACGACGTTGTGATTTTAGTATCAGGCCGGTTCCTCTCAGTGATTAGTGAAATCATGGATGGGGCGTTGCAAAAAGTTAATATGTGGGCTACTAGTTGCGGCCTAAATACGAACCGAAGCAAAACCGAATTGATGCTTTTTACGACGAAAACCAAAATACCAAACTTTCCCCTTCCTAGACTAGCCAATCAAACCCTCACTATGTCTTCAACTGCCAGGTACTTAGGCACTATTCCTGACCCAAAACTAAATTGGAAAGCTTAGGTAGAGCACAAAGTTAAAAAGGCATGCATAGCCTTACACGCTTGCAACAAAACTCTTGGCAAAAGCTGGGGACTTCGACCGAAGATAACACTTTGGATGTATACTGCTGTAATACGTCCTATTCTTACCTACGGCTCCTTAGACTCAGAGAGTCAAGCTGCTGGAACAACAGAACTCATGGACATTGTAACATCCTTAACTCACTACCACAACAGGCTATAATGAGTAATATTGACTACCTTATCCCAAAGCTAAATTTCAATAAAAACTTTCCAACTAGAACTGAGTGGAAAAGTGATAGAGTCATCCAAACCCATGACATAGTCATCTTCATAGACGGTTCGAAAATGGACTCTAGTGTGGGCGCTGGAATCTTCTCCGAAGCCCTCAAGATATCAAAGTCACTCAAGCTACCAAGCTTTGCAACCATTTTCCAGGCAGAAGTGCTAGCGATATATGATTGAAAATTAGGCAAATCTGAGTGAATACACACTCCTTTTCAGCCTCTTCTCACAAATTAGGTATCCCATAGGATGTGGTATCAAAACGGCGCTTTCATGGCGCTAATTTGGTGTGACAAACAGGATCTGTATGTCCACCGGCACTTTTACCCACCTACCCTAAACATTTGAATAATGTTTCTTTACTAATGTCTTGACAAACTGTAACTCCACTTAAAAGTACATCGTATTGAACAAGTAGACCGAAAAATGCTTGTTTCTTATTTCAGCATATTTGACTGTCAGCGTAAACATGTCACATTCTCCAAACTCGATTTCTGCAGACTAAGCAGAAAGCCGATAACAAGGAACACAAAAACAAACACGAAATGTGTCTTTATTTGACAACGTCATCGCCAGCAGTCATTATCTGCGGTCGTCGCAAAAAGCAATCCAAAAATAAAATTCAATTTTCAACGAAAGTTTTTATTTTTGGATTGCTTTTTGCGACGACCGCAGATAATGACTGCTGGCGATGACGTTGTCAAATAAAGACACATTTCGTGTTTGTTTTTGTGTTCCTTGTTATCGGCTTTCTGCTTAGTCTGCAGAAATCGAGTTTGGAGAATGTGACATGTTTACGCTGACAGTCAAATATGCTGAAATAAGAAACAAGCATTTTTCGGTCTACTTGTTCAATACGATGTACTTTTAAGTGGAGTTACAGTTTGTCAAGACATTAGTAAAGAAACATTATTCAAATGTTTAGGGTAGGTGGGTAAAAGTGCCGGTGGACATACAGATCCTGTTTGTCACACCAAATTAGCGCCATGAAAGCGCCGTTTTGATACCACATCCTATGGGATACCTAATTTGTGAGAAGAGGCTGAAAAGGAGTGTGTATTCACTCAGATTTGCCTAATTTTCAATCATATATCGCTAGCACTTCTGCCTGGAAAATGGTTGCAAAGCTTGGTAGCTTGAGTGACTTTGATATCTTGAGGGCTTCGGAGAAGATTCCAGCGCCCACACTAGAGTCCATTTTCGAACCGTCTATGAAGATGACTATGTCATGGGTTTGGATGACTCTATCGCTTTTCCACTCAGTTCTAGTTGGAAAGTTTTTATTGAAATTTAGCTTTGGGATAAGGTAGTCAATATTACTCATTATAGCCTGTTGTGGTAGTGAGTTAAGGATGTTACAATGTCCATGAGTTCTGTTGTTCCAGCAGCTTGACTCTCTGAGTCTAAGGAGCCGTAGGTAAGAATAGGACGTATTACAGCAGTATACATCCAAAGTGTTATCTTCGGTCGAAGTCCCCAGCTTTTGCCAAGAGTTTTGTTGCAAGCGTGTAAGGCTATGCATGCCTTTTTAACTTTGTGCTCTACCTAAGCTTTCCAATTTAGTTTTGGGTCAGGAATAGTGCCTAAGTACCTGGCAGTTGAAGACATAGTGAGGGTTTGATTGGCTAGTCTAGGAAGGGGAAAGTTTGGTATTTTGGTTTTCGTCGTAAAAAGCATCAATTCGGTTTTGCTTCGGTTCGTATTTAGGCCGCAACTAGTAGCCCACATATTAACTTTTTGCAACGCCCCATCCATGATTTCACTAATCACTGAGAGGAACCGGCCTGATACTAAAATCACAACGTCGTCCGCATACGGAACAACTTTGATTCCTTCCCGGTCTAGTTCTTTTAATAGGTTGTTAATGACTAGTATCCATAACAATGGGGAGATAACGCCTCCCTGAGGAGTTCCCCTAGTTACATACATTGTTTGTTAGCTGTTCCCTAGCGTGGATTGTATAATTCTAGTTTTGAGCATAGAAACTTAAAGGCCCCTTCTTGTCTAGAAAGGCGGCCATGGTGCCGACCACCTCGTGTAGAGCTGTAGCAGTGGATTTACCCTTGATATAGGCATGTTGAGATTTGGAGAGAGACTTCCCCTCTAGCTTGAGCCTAATGTGTGTATCTATAATGCGTTCCAGGTCTTTAAGCGTGAAAGAAGAAAAGCTGATTGGTCTGAAATCCTTCGCGGTTTCATGACCCCGATGGTCTATTTTTGGTATGAAGACTACTCGAACACGTCTCCTTGACTGGGGAATATAATTGAGTAGTAAACAGTTTCTGTACATTGCTTATTCAAATGTTTAAGTTGATAATTAAATAAAATAAAGTAATGCCTAATTTTTGTTTCTTGAGGGCACCGTGGCGTAGCACGATAGTACATCGACTCCAACGCTAGAAGTCTGGGTTCGATTCCCGAAAAAACATTCGATGTTTTCACAGCTCCACCTCTTTCGAGTCACTGACAGTGCTCAAATAGTACAGCTTTTTGGAAAAAGCTTTTCAATCTCGCCGTTCGGAGTTGACATTCGTCCACTTGTAAGAGAACAATAGCACACACAACACGAGTGGCCTTGGTTCTGAATTGTAGCGCCGCCATTATTATTATTAATTTTTGTTTCGTGGTAGAATACGGCACCTACCTTTAGTATACAAAGTACCTAATGCGCAGTGCAGCAAAGGAAAAATATTTATCAATACTTTAAAGTACCCGTATTTTGTGGACAATTCTTTGCCGGTAAACCCTTCTGCTGGTTTCATTGCAGGGAAATTCACATTGAATTCGGTAGCAACCAAATGAAACGAACAGTACAACGAGCTACGCCACAAGGTGGTATACTTTCACCGCATCTATGGCTTGTTACTGTAAACGAACTTTTGATCTCATTATAGCGCTTTGGCTGTAAGGTTATCGCCTATGCCACCATCTTCAATGAGAAATACCCTCAAATTCCTGGAGATCTCATGGAAATTGCACTGAGAGTGCTATCGAACTGGACTAGCAAGTGCGGACTGGTTGTGAACCCAGCGAAAACTGAGCTGGTTCTACATATGTTCGAGAAAACATAGGATACCTCGTGAAGCCGCTGAATGCCTCTCTATGAGAACGATATCGGGTGAAAGCATCATCATTTACACCGATAGTCAAGCAGCAATAAAAGCACTCGAAGCACCTATTATAAGATTTAGATCGGTAAGAATCTGCCGTATGTCTCTCAATGAGATATCGAGACAATGCAGCCTTATGGTGAGCTGGGTACCTGGACACAAAGGTATTTCAGGAAACTGCGAGGGATACGAACTAGCCGGAAGGGTATAATAATTATTAACTCCACCATTGTTAATGTTTCTGTGCCGATAGAAACCTTGAAAACCAAGATCTCAGAGCTGGCATCAGCAGGGCTGGTGAGAGAATCTTAACACCTGCCTACATGCGAGAAAAAGGCCAAAGATGGATCTTCGGAAAACCACAGCCATCCTCAGCCTTAGCAGAAATAAATTAGGTAACCTAGTAGGAGTCCTCACAGGACACTGCGCTACGGGAAGACTCGCCGTGAGACTAGGTTTGCCATACAACGATTTTTGCAGCAGATGTATGGATGAAGAAGTGGACGAAACACATTCGCCTCCATAAGGAAAGAAATCCTAGGAGTTTTATACTTAAATGAACTAACGGACATAGCTGAAATAAGTGACAAGGGAATCTGGATGTTAATCTCCGTCGTACATTAGGTTCAATAGGGGGGTCCAAGAACTGAACCCTATGGAACGCCTGCCGAGGCGGCGTAGTATTTAACACCCTTGTCAGTCTGGTATCTGAGTTTTCTATTGAAATGGCTAGCGATTATCCTCCTCAAGTACTGCGGTGTGCTCAGTTGGTACGCTAAAGGTTCTCCGGGGGACTTATTGCCTTTGGTTATAAGCACCAGGTGTTGTAGTTTCTAGCAGTCAGGAAAGTTTCCCTCTTCGAGGCACCTTTGCATCCTCACCGTAAAGAGATCTGGTCTCATCTCGACGGCAGCTTTGATGGCTTTATTGGGAATGCCGTCCGGGCCAGGTGCTTTTTTGTCACCAATTTTCCTGCACGCATTCTGCAGCTCGTCAACCGTGACTGGTGGGATTTGTTGTGGACCAGCTCCTTATGTGAGGACGAGCGTAGTAGGAGGTTTACTGGGGAACAGGTGTCCTACTATTGTTCGGAGCATCAATGGACAGGTTAATTGAGGAGATCCACAGCCTTTCACTCTCACGAACTTTTTGCACAAACTTGCGTACAGCAGTCGTCGTGGGTGCTTCATTTCGGCCAAAACTTCTTTTAAAAAAACGCACTGTTTGGGCTACACAGCACTCACTTTGGAAATAAGTTTTCAATATTTCCCAACGTTGTTCAAGCGTAAAGCGGCTGTTTTCGTCCCGCTGAGGTATGATACTGACTTTCTGTCAAGATTTCGAGCGGGAAATAGCTGTCAGTGTCAAAATTACATGTGATTTAAAAAAAAACACTGGATGGCCCACCCTGTACATGCCTCTGAAGTATGATAACATTTTCAGATGCTTTCATAGTTTATTTTGTCTGTGGCAGGCATTAAGATTGGGCGTGTTTGTAAAAGCTCGGCGACTTTTGTTTGTTAAAAAAATGGACCAAAGAATTCGAATCAAATTTTTTAGACCGTGCTGGATGGTGAGGAATGTTGGCTAAGGCCCAGCTCCATTCCGAACTGTACTCCCATCTGACGTACATGGCTTATGACTGTCTTTAAGGAGGACAAACAAGGGGACATTTTCTGCTCTTGTCATCTGTCGCAGTCCCCAAACCAACCCAACCAACTTTAAATACCAAAATCACAAAAACACATTGTTCTTCGAAGCAGTCATTGAATAGACTGTCAACAAGCTAATAAATCCGTAGCATAAGCCAAAGGATTCATTTATGACTTAACACCCCAAAGGACCTATGGAGGCATTTATTGAGTCAATCAAGTTCTATGGTCAAGCCGATTAAAGTCCGGGGCATTCACAAGGTGTTTCTAATGCAAAGTGCTATAAAAATATTTATAGCAAAGTAAACACTGGCAGCTAGTCGAAGCCTTCAATCAGACCCCACACACTTTCATCGGGGCTGGAGCCCCACAGTACCCGTTTGATCCATTCTTTAGCTCGTAATAATGATGTTTGCGATGAAGGCCAGCAGTTACAGCTGCTCCTGCCGCAGGACCGTCCTTAACATTGATTTATGACAGGTTGTACATTTTTTATGGCGAATTTTACAACAGGCGACAATGTAACATTGTGTTTGCACTGCTGACGTCTGACGGTCATAAAATCCCCCACCTCAATCGGGCTGCAGATCCTTTCACGGCCCCGTTGCACGCGTCGCAGTCCACCCTTTGCCCCCAGCCGCCGCGAGCCACCGTCTCCGCCACCGATCAGCCACCTCATGCCGCCGCTTGTCGGCCTCTCGTTGAGTACTCAATAATGAAAATGTGTAAATAATTTATGGCATGCGTATTGTTTGTTGTTTGTTATTTATTATTTTGCGAATTGTTTTGATGAATGGGATATATGCCGGGACGGCGAAATCGTTTTTGCTTGTTTACCTTGGCGGGCGAAGGATACTCTGGATATTATTTACGATCGATACCGGCGTAGAAGAAGGAGATGCAGGAGTGCTGGTGTGATTAGTTTACAATTTCTGGCTCGCGCTCGGAGAATGATGCCCTGTTCTGCGTGGAGTTATGGGATCGCCATAAAAATTTGTTTTAATTTGTCAATGATTTATGGTTTGCGTACACATTGATTGGGATCAGAGCAGATCCTGATTAAAATAATTGCTTTATGGTATTTCAGGTGTGCGAAATCTGGCGAGGATATTGTTTCAGTGGGTTCGCGGTGAAATGAACACGTTTGAGTCGAAATGAAGGATAATAAGCGACATGAAAGATGCCTGGCAAGAGATTTTTATAAAAAATGCAATCCTCTTCGAAGAAGCGTGTGCGATACACAAATCCGTAATATTACATTTCTGTAATGAAGATATGTTGTGTGTTTCTGTGCAGTGCGATTATGAGCACTAAAAATAAGGAAGGTGGCGTGTTCTTCAAATAATTTTGAAAAAAAAACTTCTATGTAAGAACTAGAGGTATGACGGATATCCGGTAAGTATTCGGTATCCGGCCTATCCGGCTTCTTTTGTAATATCCGGCCGGATCCAAATAGTCTTTTGATATCCGGCCGAATACCGGATTGTCGTTTTTTCAGTAAAAAACAACAAAATAAACAAACAATTTAATATTGGAAGTTTACTAAAGCCGAGTTATGATGAATGAAAATTAGTTTTTCTGAATTCAGGGGTAATCATTTATTACTTTTGTTTTCTTATACGATGCATGCTTCAGAAAAGACTCTCTTACTGTATACACTGCTACATGGAGATTTGAACAAAATTGCGTACTGTCTTCCATTTACTGACCACCAAGCCCAAGGGTCCCTATGTATTCCGTTTAAACCTAACGGCAAATGCTGACTGGACCAGATCGATTTTACTGGGATTCGAACCTGGGACCCCTCTATCTTGGAGCAGGCACTTTACCAACTGGGCCATCCAGTCGTCGGATATATGGTCCAAGACGGGGATTTTTCTTTCGAATGCAGCAAGAATCAGTTTTGCAGTTTTGCTTAGTGTCCACCTTTCGGCTCCATATAGCAGGAGTGGTAAAATAAGAGTTTTGTAGAGCATGATTTTGGTCCTTCCAGTCAGGAGATTTGAGCCCAGTTCTTTTGACAAACCGAAGTGAGTCAAAAGTCTACATTTCAAGACAAACAGTCATGTTCTAAGTTCCAATTGAAATTAATTTGAAATCTAATTTCCATTTCAATCGAAATGGATATTGGTGCTCTGCTGTGAAAAAAAACAAACGTTGTTGCCTTGGTTGGTTTATTTTGACAGACACTTGGTTGTTCTTTTGGATACCATTTCTGTGTTCCAAAGTAAAATGAAAATCCAACAAATAAAAAGAGTATCACAAGAGGAAAGCAGATATTTAGAATCTGCTGGAGCCCTCGGCAGGGCTACCACATTGTCGTGGTGCCGAGTCTTAAGTAGGTGCGGTGGTAGGACGACTTAGGTCTAAACTGAGGTCCGAAAACCAAATGATAGCTAACCTGATTTTCAAGGGTGGAGTGAGCAGACAGTAAACCGTGCCCAAGAATACAAGATTGGGGGTCAAACCAACCGTCAACGAGCTCCTTCAGACGCCATGGCGAGGGTATGTTGTATCTGGGTGGACCTCTATTTTCCGGCCCTACTCGTAGGACCAACATAAAACAAAACACAATGAACAAACAAAATAAAAAACCAACAACAAATACTCAAACACCAAAACTACAAAAAACAAACTCAAACAGGACTACAACAACAATCAACATCCTCACAGAGCGCATTCGAGACGGAAGCACTACTCGCTGGCAATTTCGATGCGCCTCAAGTGCATGAAGTCTCAATGGCTAATGTTATGGAGGAGGAAATTTCTATGGAATTGGAGGAGCCACTACTTGCGGAGCCCAATTTACCTAAAGAGAGTATTCCCGAAGGACCACCGCGCAGAAAAATGATCTCTGAGGGCCTACGTCGCAAAAGAGAATACCTCAGAGCGCGGCACATCAAAGTCATCCTTGAAGCAAAGGAACCCTCGGCCCTCACCGAGAAGGAGAGGAATTCCTTAGGTTGGGCGAAAGAGGTAATCGCCAGGGATGAACTCACCAGACCCAAGCCTGGTTGTTCAAAAGGATCTAACAAGGACGCCGACAGCAAGAAGAGTTCTAGAGTAGACGGTTTGGCGGCAGGCAAGCAAGGGAAGAAGGTGAACCCCACACCCCGAAGATTAACAGGGTGCAACACTACCGCTAGAAGTGAAGCTGCCAACAGGCCGGTCAATAGCGGAGTAAAGGGCCCCAACGAGAGAAAAAGTGACAGGAAAGCCTTAGCTGGCAAGAGGAATAGGTCCGCTGAGGACGCCTTAAACATCCCAAACGGCCAAAAACTGTAACAGGACCCAATAGGGAAATTCGGAAGGTCGGGGGCAGCGAAGGCAATCCTGGGAAGGCAAGAGACCCGAAGGTAACTTATAGCGAGGTGTCTCGAGATCCGCTGCAGCTAGCCGTAGTGGATTTTGGAAAACCTAATGGTCAGTATTCTATCGAATGTGGTAAGAGGGTTGAGGCAGCGCAGAGAATGCCGGACAGCGCGCTCCAAGATACAGGAAGGTCAGGTGGCACAAAGGAGTGCTGATACTAGACTGCAAAGAGTAGTGATGTAATGAGTTTGCAAAATCGGCGTTCAGGGGGCTACAGATTTGGGAGGGAGCTGCGCTGCAAGCAGTCTCCCTAGAGGAAGTCCACAGGGCGTTGAAGGTAAGACTCTGTATCCCAGACTTGGGATTGGACAAGAAGGAAGTTCTTAATTTCCTTTCCATTTCTATTTATAATTTTATTTATAATTTTAATAATTTTATTCAATAGGCTCATACATGAATGACAGAATGAAGAGTTCCATTTGCTTTTTTTTTGTTTTCTTTCTAATTTCAAAATTTTAAATCGAAATTTAAATCATAAATTAAGTCCGCAAATACTCTTGTGACTTACTTCAAGCTTCAAAGGTTGCCTAAGCTTGTCCCATATCCCCTTGGGATGGAGACAGGTGAAGGTTGTCTTCCTACCTAAAGCAGGTCGTAGCTCTCTCTCTCTCTGAAACCCCAAAGATTTCAGACCTATCAGTTTATCTTCCTTCCTACTCAAAACGTTGGAAAGACTCATAAATATCCATCTTCGCTGCAATGTAGACCCATCTAGATTGTCAGCCTCTCAACATGCATACACTAAAGGCAAATCAGTTGATACTGCCCTACACTCGCTTGTATGCTCCATCGAAAAATCCCTTCACCATAAGGAATTCACTATGGTAGCCTTCCTGGACATCGAGGGAGCCTTCAACAATGTCTACCCATCCTCTATCATCATTGCACTCGTAAATCTTGGCGTGGATAAGGGACTCTGTAGATTGATTTACCAACTGCTCGTCAGTAGAGTTATCATATCGAAGCTGGGTTCTACCACAGCCACCAGACTTGCCAGCAGAGGAACACCACAAGGTGGAGTTCTATCTCCCCTGCTATGGAACATCGTAGTCAACGAACTACTTTTGTCGTTAGATAAGGCAGGGTGCAAGGTGATAGCCTATGCGGATGATATTGCTGTGGCTGTCTCGGGTAAATATCCATCAGTGCTAAGGGATCTCTTACAGCATGCTCTCTCAAAACTTTCGGCGTGGACCAAAGTCAACGGATTGGGCATTAATGCTTCCAAAACGGAAATCGTCCTCTTCACACGTACATAAATATAGTATCCCCTCGATCGACCCCCCTACCATTAACGGCACCAGTTGCAACTTCTCGGAGTCTGCTAAATATCTGGGGCTCATCCTAGATAAGAGACTAAACTGGAAGCCGAACATAATGGAGCGTACCCGCAAGGCGACGCTGGCTCTCTACATTTGTAAAAGAGCATTAGGGAAGAAATGGGGTCTCCAACCTCATATGATCCACTGGATCTACACAACCGTCGTTAGACCCATTCTGTTGTATGGAGTGCATATCTGGTGGCCAATACTAGACAAAGCCATACACTACAATCTCATTAGGAAAGTTCAACGTCAAGCTTGCATTTGCATAGGAGGTGCTCTGAGAACCACACCCTCAGATGCACTGGACGTTATAATGAACCTATCCCCAATCGACATTTTCGGCAAACAACTAGCAAAGAATACGGCTATCCGTCTTACAGCCTCTTCCCAGTGGACCAACAATTCATTTGGCCACTCCACAATACTAAGTTCTTCTAACTTCCCCACGAGAATTCTGGACCATACCACACCCCTTTACTTCCCTGATAGACTTTTTAAAACCCTTATTCCAGATAGAGACTTCTGGAATGATAATCTATCTAAACCTTTTGCAGGTTCCCTGCACTTTTTCACGGATGGGTCTAAAACCCAGGAGGGGGTGGGTAGTGGTGTTTTCTCTGATGAACTAAATATAAGTCTCTCCTTTCGCTTACCCGACTACTGTAGTGTGTTTCAGGCGGAGATTATGGCGATTAGTGAAGCGCTGTCTTGGCTCAAATGGAATGTAATATCCGCTCGTTATATTTGCATTTTCACTGACAGCCAGGCAGCCATCAGAGCCCTGGAATTGGTCTGTACGAACTCTAAGACTGTAATAGACTGCCGCTCATCTTTAGACAAGATGGCCGACCAGTTCAACATTTGCCTGTGCTGGGTGCCAGGACATAGAGACATTCCAGGCAACTGCAAAGCAGATGAACTCGCCAAGCTCGCAACTTCACAGCCATTACTTCCCAAACACAGTAGCTTGGGTATGCCCCTCACAACTTGCAAATTGTTGCTCTCATTAGAGGCAACTCGTGAAATAGATAACAGATGGGCGAGTGGCACTTCGTGTCACACCTCCAGGATAATCTGGCCTAGGCTAGATTCCAAAAGATCTAAGGATTTAATATCTCTTCACAGATCGAATATAAGCTCTATCGTCGGTGTCATCACAGGACACTGCCTCATAGGAAACCATGCCATCAGACTAGGTGTCCCGGCTAATGATTTCTGTAGAAGCTGCCTAGATGAGGAGGAAGTGGAAAGCGTCCCACACCTCCTATGCTCCTGTCCGGCCCTGGCGTCTATTCGACGCCAATATCTAGGGGCCTACTTTTTTGATGACTCGGGTGAACTTAGTACGGTTCCCATTAATAATCTACTTCGCTTCATTTTAGGCTCCAAATGGTTTCCCTCGGACAACTTATTGGTTTGATCCCGATCAAACCATGTGGCAGCACAATGGATCAACTCTGGTCTAGGTGCACACACAGAAAAGCCACATCTCACCTAACCTAACCTACTTCAAGCTTTAAATGAAGGTTTTGTTAATTAAAATGAATCATTAGTGTACCCGAAGGGAGGATAAGTACCAATGAAAGGATACCCGATGGAAAAACGCACGTTTCCTATCGAGCTACTAAAAAAACGTCAAAAATTACACAATTAAAATACCGAAGCACGGTTGAGGAAAACTTATGGTTTTATGTGCCTGGTCTTGGCACGGAGTAAGATCAATAGCAATGATTCATCTTGATTCAGTGTAGACCTACTGTCCTTGCACGTGAGTCCCCGAGTCTTGGGGGCAGTATCATATGATGACATCTGTTTTAGTGACAATTTTTAATCCACTATTCACATTGGAAAACCAAGAGCCTTCGATGTAGCTTATTATACAATTAATAGGTCCCTCACTGAGGTAACAGATTTTTTCAAAAAAGTCGGATTATAAATTATTTCGTCTAAATGGCACTAGGAGTGGGCGCCGCCGTGGCCGTGTGAGTTTTTGCGTCGCCCCATACACACTTGACTTTCATAGTCCAGGTTCAAATTCCAGCACAAGCAACAATTTTCCAAAAACAAAACTGTTCGCGGCTTCACCTCTTTCGTGTCACTGACAATGCTCAAAGAGTATAACTGTCTAGAAAAAGCTTCTCAAGCTCGCCGTTCGGAGTCGGTATTAAACTGAACCCCTCCAATCGTGAGAGAACAAGTGAAGGAAATTCTTTATTTCCTTTTCATCAAAACGGATTTCGCAAAAGTCATATACGTTATAAAGAGATCAGCTTTTTATAACGTTTTGGGCATACGTAGGTTAGGCCAGAGCAATCTACCGGTGTAACTTGAATTGTGACATCCTGTAGCAAGAATTTGCAAATACGAGTACAGATGTAGCTGGAGGCATGCTGTGTTCCGACGATGGTGGCAATGTGATTGCATGCTTAGCAAGTTCGCTTTGCAGTCCTTCGTGTTAACGCAGGCATCTGCTTAAGGGAGATCGGGCTCATCGACGGAATTTCCATCCAAAAATTACACCGAATATTTCTTATGCTGTCCAACGCTGAAGCGCAGCGTCTTCTTCCTTTGAGCATCTTCTGTAGATGATATTTGATTTCCATTACCTGCGGATAGGGCCGCCACACGTTTTAATGTTCCTCCCTCCTTGTTTAGGACTGTTCTTTGTGCAGAAAGAGGTGTTGTTGAGTCCTGTTGCCTGCTGCTGTCTACACCCTGTCTACACCCTTCCTTGATTGGCAGCTGGTTGGCTTTTTGATCAAACATTCAATCATTCCTACGCCTATAACTGCAAATGCTCTTCGATCGGTCAGAACCGTACTTGATCCCGTGCTGAGAGCTGCTTCAAACTAAAATGAGATCCCCACAGTCCACAATGGCTATAATCATCCATCGTATCAATTTCCACCAAATTTCAAATTAGGCAACAAAGGAATACAAGTAGAAGCCGACCTAATAACCTTGATCCGCAAACATTTCCCAAATCACCATCCAGCAACCGTCAATCTCAACTGACCATTGATCTATTTGCTACCGACACGTCCCACTGATCCAGTCAATTCGTTGAGAGCCCTCGCAGTAGCTGAGTAATTACACCTGAAGAGATTCAATTTCCCTCGCCGACAAAGAGAAGCGCCGATCGGCTGGAGGGAGAAGGAAACTGCAGCTCCTTCGCAACCTATTTCCAAAAGCCAGCCCAGAATACAGACCCAAGTGCGCCACAGTATGCAAACAAATTGGCCCCCGCGAACCAAGAAGCACGCCCAAGTTAACCGGAATCCGCTTGCCTTGGGCATCGGTTTTAACTCCTGCTATTGTCACGGACGAAAGTAGTGATTTACAATTAGAGGAGAGTCGTGATCTATGACTATTGCTCCATCACATCCACCGACGGAACGTAGTCCTCATTCGAATCACCAGTCAGGTAGCCGGCGATCGGTGATCGTATAATAACCTGCCACAGATACACAAATCTGGAGCAAGAAGAAATTGAAATTAATTAGCCTGACGGGCGGTGAAGGGATCCGATATCGACGATGATGACGGGAGCGTCCAGATCGTCGTTCCGATCCACCTGCTCAGGATGCCAGTCACGTAGGCTGCATATAAAAATCGTAGAAAAACATAACTCTGGACATTAGATCCAGTGATTTCAGTGAAACACAAAAATCCGTGTCTCTTAGATGCTCCACCGTGGGACTCCTCCTGTGCCGCACTCGCTCATGGGCGGTGCGTGTAATCGAAAGTAAGACTCAAGACAACTGTGGAAGATCACTCTTGGATTCCGGGAGCATTCACTGGATTTCTTACCATCAACCGGCTGGTTAGCCAGGTAGGCAGCCACTTTGGGGATGCTTTGTGTGGGCAAAAACAGATCTCCTGTGCCGCACTCGCTCATGGGCGGTGCGTGTAATCGAAAGTAAGACTCAAGACAACTGTGGAAGATCACTCTTGGATTCCGGGAGCATTCACTGGATTTCTTACCATCAACCGGCTGGTTAGCCAGGTAGGCAGCCACTTTGGGGATGCTTTGTGTGGGCAAAAACAGATCTTAGAGAATTGTCATGTTGGCTGCTTGTTGGGCTTGTGTGATGATGATGGATCAGTTCGATGATGACTTGGCATGGTGGATGTTTAATTCATATCGGGTACGTCATTGGTGTTTCCTGGTTGGCTAGCGCAGAAAATTTCCCATATTCAGTCGATGTTCTGTTGCAAGCCATCATGCAGTACGTACGTACGACTGTGAGATCTTGTCTTGTAGATCACTCTCCGTCAGTGCAGAAATGTGTCATTTGTTGGAGCAATTACAATGCAAAGAGTTGTCGCAGTTGAGATCGCAGCGATCGAGAAAGAGAGTTGGACCACCCATATGGCGAGGAGAAATTTAGTTTTTAGATTTTAGAAAACAATTCAATGCAGTTGAACTTGAAGACCAATGATCGGTGGAATGGCGCACGTCTGGTCGCATCCGGAAGTTTGTCAAAATAAACTGTGTCTGAGAGGGAAGATGATTCTGTAAGTGAATCAGATGTCACGTGGTACAGCGAAATACTTTCTGGATATTAACGATGCTGTGTTTTTGGAAAGTGCCAATTCGTCTTCTTTAATAAGGAGCTACAACTCAATAAGGGTCTCAACAAACAAGCCTCTCCATTTACTTACTTACTTACTTAAGGTGGCGTTGCAGTCCGGGGGGGGAGACCTGGGCCTCAACCAACAAGCGTCTCCAGCCAGCTCGATCTTTAGCTAGCTGCCCCCAGTTTCGCATGCACTGTTGGTTGAGGTCCCTTACCACTTGCGTGCGCCACCTGAGTCGCGGTCTTCCTCTACTGCGCCGTCCCTCGGGGGTGGATTCGAAGACTTTCCGAGCCAGAGCATTGGTTTCCATTCGCTCTACATGCCCTAGCCATCTCAATGGTTAAATCTTCACCCTTCTGGCTAAGTCAATGTCGCTGAACAGCTCGTACAGTTCGCTGTTATATCTTCTCCTCCACTCACCCTCTATGAAGACGGGACCGAAAATCACCAGAAGAATTTTCCTCTCAAAGCAGCCAAGAGCAACCTCATCCGCTTTTGACAAAGTCCATGCTTCTGCTTGCACAATTCTTTCAAGAATGATGTTGAAGAAGTCGCATGACAACGCGTCGCCTTGTCTGAATCCTTTTTTGACATCAAAGGTCTCGGTTAGGTCTTTACCGACCTTGATGGAGCAGCGTGCATTCTCCATCGTCATCCTACACAAACGGACGAGTTTGGTAGGGATGCCAAAACTAGATACTGCTCTGTATAGGTCGTCTCTATAGATGCTGTCATACGCGGCCTTAATTCCGATGAAAAGGTGGTGGTTATCGATTTGTTCCTGGTTTTTTTCCAAGATCTGCCGCAATGTGAATATTTGGTCGATGGTGGATTTTCCTGGCCTAAAGTCACACTGGTATGGACCGACCAGGTTGTTGACGAATGGCTTCAGGCATTCACACAACACAGCAGATAAGATCTTATAGGCAATGTTCAGAAGACTGATGCTTCTATAGTTGGCGCAGTTAAGAGGGTCTCCTTTTTTGTGGATCGGGCAAACAATGCTGTGGTTCCATTCATCGGGCTTGCTTTCTTCCGACCATATTTTATAGATGAGTTGGTGCATGTTCCTTACCAAGTCATCGCCTGCTGCTTTGAAAAGCTCAGCCGCTAGACCGTCAGCTCCAACAGCTTCGTTGGACTTTAGTTTAGATATAGCTATCTTCACCTCCTCCAAGTCGGAGGGACGAAATTGTTGATCTACATTGTCCCTTTCATTCGGTTTGAATGGTTCAATCTGCCTGACAACGGAATTCGGTTCTTCATCGTCGTTAGTGCAGAAGTGGTTCTTCCATGTCCTCAGCATGGACAGTGATTCTACTACGATGTTCCCTTGATCGTCCTTGCAGGCTTGGGTTCGGGCTTTATAACCCTGACTGGTTAACTTTTGGTAAAACTTCCTTACCTCATTCCTGCAGTGGTAGCTGACCGATCGCGCGCTTCTCATGCTCCTTCTTTTTCCTCCTGAGAAGCCGGTGTTCGTCTCTCATTTTCTGCTCGTAGAGCTCGCGAGCAGCTCTTGTCCTTCTTTGCAGTACCGCTCTGCAGGCCTCTTGCTTAGCTGCATTCGCCTGCCGACACTCGTCGTCAAACCACGAGTTTCGTTGTGGTGTCCGTGTGAAACCCAGCACATGAAAGGTGACATCTCTGATAGCTTTTTTGCAATGTTGCCACTGGTCTTCAATACTTGGTGTTGGCGGCAAAGAACTTCTTCTGAGATTAAGGGAGACTCGATCGGAAAATGAATTGGCGATCGATCTCTTGCGATTGTAGCCGTCCGACGTCGAACTTCCTCACAGTATTTTCTTGCCTTGGCGGTGTTCGGAATATCCGCAACCTTATCTTGGCTACAACAAGGTAGTGGTCCGAGTCGATGTTGGCACATCGAAACGTTCGGACATCCATAATACTGGAGGAGTGCCTTGCGTTGATCGCAATGTGATCAATCTGGTTGACGGTCAGGAGATCTCCTTGTTCCTTTGTGAATATTGAGATGTGGGAACCGTGTACTGGCTACTACAACATTTCGCTCCGCAGCAAAGTCGATCAGCCTAAGTCCGTTATTGGAGTTGGTATCGTGTAGGCTGGGCTGCCCGACCGTACTACTAAAGACACTCTCTCTTCCCAGCTTTGCATTAAAATCGCCTATGACAATTTTAATGTCATAGCTACGGCATTGCTCGTATGTCTTGTCCAAGAGCTCATAGAAAATGTCTTTGGTGTCGTTGTCTTTCTCCTCTGTGGGGGCATGTGCGCATATTAGGCTTATGTTGGCGAATTTAGCCTTGATGCGAATTGTCGTAAGGCGTTCGTTCACACATCTGAACGATAAGACTTCTTGCCTAAGTCTGCCTCTAACGACGAATCCACATCCAAACAAGCGCTGCTTTTGTTGCCTGTAGCAATCACCGTAGTAAATATCACAGTTTTTCATCCTCTTTTTGCCCCGCCCATTCCATCGCACTTCGTGGATGGCGGTGATATCTGCTTTGTAGCAGTCTAGAGCTTCCGCTAATTGTTCGGCTGCACGTGGTCTATAAAGGAACCTTACATTCCACGTACAGATCCGAAGATCGTTGTCCTTGTTTCGTATGCGGGGTTCGTCATCAGTAATTCCGTCCGTTTCCGAGGCTTGTTGTTGCTTCGTAACTTTATTTTTTTTTTTGGTGTGGCCGGGCAGATACCCCAACGGCACAACCCCCAACCTGGAGGACCAGTTCCTTTTTTGTAACCCCTAGGACAATAGGTCACACTTATAAGTTTAGCAGGTTGAATTCGGGTGAACTACAAGCAGTACCCGATGGCTACCACTTGGAGGCAAAATAAGCACAATTGATGTATAGGAAAAGTTACAACACTGGGCATCGCCAGGTTGACGCCAATCAGTGCCTACCCGATTCCTACAACATCCAGCCACCTTCTCTTCATTTAGCACGACCATTTACCAACGGCCTTCACTTGCGACCTGTCCTCTGTCCTCCACTTGTGGGATTCTTCATCTTCACCCCCGACCACTTTGGCCAAGTTCACCCCGAACTGATCAGTCTGATCAAACCGAGCACATTTGTCCTTATTTTTAAGTTAGGTCAATATTCTGGTAACATCAAAACATCACTTACACGTCATTGACACCAACCCCCCTTTGTCATGCATGTCAGTGATAGGAAAAGGAAATGGAAAGTTACAGAGTCAAAAGAGCTTAACACAGATGCTGCACATAATCGCAAGAACTGAAGGGTTTCAAGATCCATAACGAAAAGCTGAATTGAACCCTAACCCGCTACCAGCAGCAGTTGCTTCCTGATTCCCCTGTCAGAGGCTCACTACAGAAAATCTGATAAGGAATCTCATTTCACACTCGATTTGCTAACTCACTTCCCTCGTGTTCGCCTGCAATTTAATATCCCCTACGTGCTCACAACGATCAATCTCCACGGCAGATCATCCGATAACCATTCCAAAGGTCACTTGTAGCAATTCCGATAACCTTCACCAAACAGCATTCGCCAACGTGTGTCGGTGTCCATCGACCCGTTCCATCTGTGTAATAAATGGTCTCTATCAAGGTCTTATTGCAGCCTCACTGTCGCCCTCCCAGACGCGATCGTTGCCCATTTGTCTGCCACAAATGCTGACTGGACTGCCGTCGTCACTGAAGAACAATCGGAACCATAAATCAAAATTCTAATTTTCTGATCCAGAGCGTCGTCCAGCTGGTGGTGGTGGTTAGCCTCCCATTCGTACACTCCTGATATGGCTAACGAGCTGGGAACTCCTCCCGGAGACTTGCCAGTAAAACAAAAAGCGAACCTGAACCTGACAATCACCACTAAGCTGCTGCTAACAACATGCAATAGCAATTTGGAGCGAAATGGATTCGCTCTCATGCGCTCCGGAGCATCAGCAACAGCAGCAGCAGCCACAGAGTAAGACGTTCCGACAGGATACCCCTGGTTCCCCAGAGGATGAGGTGCGGCGGCAAGAAGAGATGCAGGGTGTAGGCTGGTGGACTCCTACAAAAGACATCACCTGGACTACGCGTTAACTTATGTAACTACACTTGTTCACAGAGCGTGTACTCAGACCAGGAGATCTATCTTCCTCGCGCCTGTTTCGCGCGGTGTGTTACTAGCGTCCTTATCTGGCGTAGGGCCCAGTCCGTCGTCCAGTGGTGCGGTGGCGGACCGACGCTCATTGCTCAATCTGGGAATCGAAAATGATAGGCTCTGATGGGCAGACTCTGCACCACCATCTACGAGTACCTACCATCCTGCTGCAGACCCTTCTTCACTCACTGGAATAATAAATAAAAATGTTATCTGCGATGGCTTCCTTAGGCGGAGGACAGAGGAACTGTTCCCTCGGTCTCGCTGGCACACGATGTTAGGACCCGCTGCCACAAGGAGACCCCAGCAACAGCAACAGCCACAGCAATAGACACGGCAACAGCAAGCAACAAAAAGAGGGGAAAAATTTGTGTGATCTTGCGCTAGAGCGGAATGTAATCGATACGCGATTAATGATGGTGATTCAAGGAAAACGGGGGATGCCTCTGAATGCGAATTAATGATGTACGAGGCACGATGCACAGACGCTGTACGCGGGACTCTGGGATTGTGCGAAAGTGAGGCGTCTGAGATAGAGAGAGGCATAGTGGGCTACTGGAAGATTAGATCTCGGCAATTGGCATTGAGCGACTGAGTTGTCAAAATACCGATGACGATGTCATTAATAAGGGTATACGATGAGATGGGTGTGTTCGGTGTGCGTGAGCAAGTGCATTCTATGAGCCGAGCTGAGATTGGAGAAGATTTCGTGAGGGAAATGTTGGTTCTGACCATTATTTCTTTTCGGAATTAAAACGTTTTGAGTGAAAGTTAATGTCCTTTCGTCGAAATTTGAAATAAACATCAGTTACAGTCCCCATAATTTAGCTGTTAAGAAGAGTTTTGGGTTCTTATAAGTTTCATGAGGGATTTATCCTTTCATGTTGAAATTGAATGGAGAAAAGACTTGCTTTGGTATAAGAATATGCTAGCAAGCAGTCAGAATTTTAGACTTCCCTGATATTCAGCGAGGAACGCAAATTTAATTTGTTTTGGAAATGACGAGAGGCAAATAGTTTGACGAAAAGCAAAGACCGAGCTAAACAAGGCAATGTTCAAGCAGCCTTAAAGCATGGTGGAGGTAATATAATGATGGGGGGATGCATG
Organism: Myathropa florea; assembly: GCA_930367185.1. Classification (NCBI taxonomy): domain Eukaryota; kingdom Metazoa; phylum Arthropoda; class Insecta; order Diptera; family Syrphidae; genus Myathropa; species Myathropa florea. The sequence goes on from OV884005.1 coordinate 14,834,732, forward strand.
GCCTCAAGTGGTGTTGGACAAATGAATTATTGGCTACAAAATGGATCAGTATGCATTTTTGAATATTCAACAAGAAGCAGCAAAAAATAAGCGACACAAAATAAGGTATAGAGTCCAATTAAATGCTTCAACAAGACTATGATCCAAAACACACTGCTCATAAAACTAGGATGTGGACCTTTTTTTATACGCCTGGACGGCTGAAAACACCTCCAGAATCACCTGACATCAATCCAATAGGTAGCTAGGTGATAGGGTGCCCTTGCGACCGGGTCGCGGCTCGCTGAGACCAACAGTTGGGTCCTTTGTGCCCTGGGTGTGGGGGGGAGTGCCCCGTGAGACCTACACTTTTGCTGCTTATTAGAACCACCCAGATTGTTGTATATATCTCAGGAGGTACTTCAGCTCTATTTTTTCCAGATCCTCCAGCACGTCGACGAAGTTTTTTTTTTTTTTTTGTGGATTTTTTAAACTCTACTGGAGCAGTCAGACTCAAAACTGGTCCATTGTACTGTCTGGTAGCAACCTGGCGTTGATCCGAACGGCAAATGGTGACTGGAGCAGATTCGATTTCACTAGGACTCGAACCTGGGATCCCTCGAACTAGGAGCAGGCACTTAACCAACTGCGCCATCCAGTCATTTTCGAAGAAGTAGTTACGAACGGACTCTATTTCATTCTCGTCCCAGAAACTTCTACAATAGTCGCTATGGGGGATACCTAACCTTCTCGCATGGGTGCCTATCGGACAATGTCCGGTGAGATGTCCTACCACCGTCCGTATATCCCTGCGACTTATGCTAATCATTGATAATGATTTCCTCCTGTTCAACATCGGCCATACGGCTCTCGTCGTTGACCCAATGTCCAGATTCAGCCATCGCGCATTTGCTCTTTCTAAGGTTTCGTCGTCCATTTCCTTCCTTAGGAAACTTAACGGCAAATTGACATAAGGTTGTGCTAGAGCCTAGAGATTTATCTAACTCTGAGCCCTCCTTCGCTAACACGTTCACTCTCTCGTTTCCTTGAACTTCTGTGTGTCTCGGGACCCAGCAGAGAGTCACCGTGTTTACATTGGAGATTTCGTTGACGTTCTGTCTGCATAGCTTGACATACAATATCCGACGCTATGGATGGATGGACGCGTGCCCATATGGCTTGACTTCCCTGATCTCTCATTGCGGGTATAGCCACTCTGCTACTACAGAAGATGTTAAGAGGGGTAAGATAGAGTAGCACCTCGAGCGCTGCTGTGGGCGTTGTCCTTAGGGCACTCGTGATTCCTAAGCAGCCCGATCTTTGGACCTTCGTCAAGCTAGAAAGAAGGTATTTCTTCTCAAGTGCATACCACCAGACTGTTGATCCATAAGTTAAGATGGGTCTTACTACGACTGTGTATAGCCAGTATACCACACGGTGATCTAAGACCCCAGGTGTTTCCGAAGGCTCGCTTACATGTGTAGAAAGCTACACACGCTTTTTTGATTCGCTCCTCGATGTTCTCTTTCCAGTTTAGTTTGGAATCAAGTGTGATACCCAGATACTTAGGCGTCCTTGAGAGTTTGAGTTCCACCCGTTTATATGCGAGCTTGTAAACTCCGGAATTCTCCTTTTTCTCGTCAAGAGCATCAGTTCTGTCTTCTCTAGGTTGACTTGACATCAATCTCATAGAACACCTTTGGGACCGGCTAGAGGGAAATATTCAAAATCAGCCTATTAGCAGCAAAACTACTCTTAGAGAAGCTCTTAAGCAGAAATGGAAACTTATAAGTTCAGATTTCACAAAAAAAAAGACTTGTGGACAGCATGCCAAAGCGCTTGCAAGCAATCAAACGTGAATCAACAAGCTATTGATAAGCTTTTCACTTTTCACATTCATTTCACAATTTTACATCTTAATTTAGTTTTGTGCGAATAATTTTGTGTGGTATTTTATTGACGCTTATTTCTTGTTAGCTACCTGGTTTCCATGGTAAGGTCGGGACCTTGGAATAGAGATTGCGGCGGATGAGCCCTTTTAGGGCCAACGGCGGCGCTCACAGCCTGCAAGAGGCTACCGACACCGGATCCCTCCGGACCCCTTTGTCCGGGGGCTAAACAAATGGACCTGTCCTCCCAGTTGGATGTTGTGCGTGGGGTTAACTTCCTCACCACGTAAAAAAGCTACGAGTTCAGAAACAACAACCTGCCTCGGATATGGACGGATTTACTGTTGACGACCCCAGCAAACGGAATAAGGACAATGATTTTCGGTTCTGCACGTGGAATGTGAGGTCCCTGAACAGACCACGTGCAGCCGATGAACTCGCGGAGGCCCTAGACTGCTATAAAGCAGACGTTACCGCAATCCAGAAAGTGCGATGGGATGGGCCGGGCAAAAAGAGGATGAAAAACTGCGATATCTACTACGGCGACTGTTACAGAGAGCGAAGGCAGCGATTATTTGGATGTGGATTTGTTGTTCGAGGCAGACTTAGGCAAAAAGTCTTAAGCTTTAAGTACATAAGCGAGCGCCTCATAACAATCCGCATCAAGGCTAAATTCGGCAACATCAGCCTAATCTGCGCCCACGCCCCAACAGAGGACAAAGATGACGATAGTAAGGATGACTTCTATGATCTCCTAGAAAGAACGTACGATCAATGCCCCAGCTACGACACCAAGATCGTTCTAGGAGATTTCAACGCTAAGCTGGGTAAAGAGGACATCTTTGCTAGAGTCATCGGTAAACACAGCCTGCACGACACCACGTCCGAAAACGGACTCAGGCTGGTGGACTTTGTTACGGGGCGAAACCTCTCTGTAGCTAGCACGCGTTTCCCACACCTCAACATCCATAAAGGGACCTGGCGGTCCCCTGATCATTCAACCGTCAACCAGATTGATCACGTTGCGATCGACGTCAGACACTCCTCCAGTATTCTTGATGTCCGAACGTTCCGAGGCGCCAACATCGACTCGGACCATTTCCTTGTTGTAGCCAAGGTAAGGACACGGATATCGAGAGAAGAACGGAGTCGAGGAAGCCAACCACGGTTTGACGTCGAAAAGCTACAATCGCAACAGACTGCCAGGAACTTTGCCGATCGAGTCTCCCTGAAACTCTCCGAAAGTTCGACGCCGCCTGCACTAACAATAGACGAAGAATGGAAACGTTGTCAAAGAGCCATCAGAGAAGCCGCTACTGATGTGCTGGGTTTTAAAACGCCAACAAGAAAAAACCCCTGGTTTGACAACGAGTGCAGGCAGGCACATGCAGCAAAGCAAGAAGCCTACCGGGCAACGCTGCATCGAACCACGAGAGCTGTTCGTGAGTTCTACGAACAGAGAAGAAGGGAAGAGAACTGGCTTCTCATGAAGAAAAAGAAAGAGCACGAGAAGCGCGCGATCGAGGAGATGGAGAGGTGTTATGGCAGGAATGATGTCCGAAAGTTTTACCAAAGGGTAAAACTTTTATCGAATGGATATAAAGTTCGGACAGAAGCCTGCCGGGACGAAAATGGACAACTAATAGTAGATTCGCAGTCGATACTGAGAATTTGGAAAAATCATTTCTGCAGACTGTTGAACGGCGATGAGGACACAAATACCGCTGTCAGGCAGAATGTTCCACTCAACACAACGGACGATGATAGAAGAGAATACCGTCCCCCCGACGTAGACGAAATCGAGATAGCGATATCGAGACTGAAGTCTAATAAAGCTGCTGGTGCAGATAGTCTGCCCGCCGAAATGTTTAAAGCAGCTGGAGGTGATCTGGTAGGGCGCATGCACCAGCTCATCTGTAAGATATGGTCGGAGGAAAGCATGCCCGATGAGTGGAATCTCAGTATCGTTTGCCCGATCCACAAGAAAGGAGACCCCTTTGACTGCGCCAACTATCGAGGGATAAGTCTCCTTAACATCGCCTATAAGGTCTTCTCTGCCGTTTTGTGTAAACGCCTGAAACCATTCGTGAACAAACTGATAGGTCCTTACCAGTGTGGTTTCAGGCCCGGGAAGTCCACCATCGATCAAATTTTCACACTGCGGCAGATCCTGGAGAAGACCGAAGAAATGCAGATCGACACACAACATCTATTTGTCGATTTCAAGGCCGCATATGACAGCGTGCATAGAGACGAGCTATATAACACCATGTCTAGTTTTGACATTCCTGCTAAACTCGTCTGACTGAGCAGGATGACGATGGAGAACTCTCGCTGCTCCATCAAGGTCGGTAACGAACTCACCGAGACCTTCAATGTGATTTCTTTAACATCATAGTGCAAAACTCACTGGCCAACACAAGAGGCACGATCTTCCAAAAGTCCGTTCAACTGCTAGCTTACGCGGATGACATTGACGTGATTGGGAGAACACAGCGAGCCGTCAATGATGCGTTTGCTGGCATTGAAACGGAAGCGGCTAAAATGGGTCTGGCGGTAAACGAGGGCAAAACAAAGTATATGCTGTCATCGAGAAAGGACGCACAACATCGACGACTTGGCCAGAACGTCACCATAGGCAGCTATAACTTTGAGGTAGTAAAGGACTTCGTCTACCTTGGCTCCGCGGTTAACAGTACAAACAACATCAGTACCGAGATCAAACGCAGAATTACTCTTGCCAACCGCTGTTTTTATGGGCTCAAAAGGCAATTGAGTAGTAGAGCCCTCTCTCGGAAGACCAAGTTGACTTTGTATAAGACCTTGATCATCCCAGTCCTGCTGTACGGTGCAGAGGCATGGACAATATCCCAAGCGGATGAACAGTCTCTTGGTCTTTTCGAGAGAAAAGTTCTGCGCGCGATCTTTGGTCCTGTTTGCGTTGATGGCATTTGGAGGAGAAGATTCAACAACGAACTGTATGGGCTGTACAGCGACATGAGTCTAGCCAGGCGTCTACGGATCCAACGCCTAAGATGGCTAGGCCATGTTGAGCGTATGGACAACTTAGCTCCGGCCCGAAGAGTCTTCGACTCTGAGCCTGTGGGACAACGCAACAGAGTACGTCCACGAACAAGGTGGCGCACACAAGTCGAGAGGGACCTGGGCCGGCTTGGTGTGCGAAACTGGAGACGTGCTGGCTGGAGAGGCATGTTGAGTGAGGCCCAGGTCCACCTCGGACTGTAGCGCCCTAAGAAGAAGAAGAAGAAGAAGAATTTCTTGTTAGCCTTTCAACGCTTATGAATTTATTTTTTTGATTTTGCGTGTTGACTACGGGATTACAATGTAGTCAGCTTTAGTTTCTTACTATTAAGGTGGTGGACCCGGGCCTAGCTTCTCAGCAACCACTCGTGTTGTGCGTGCTATTGTTCTCTCACGAGTGGAGGGGACCTAAGTTTAATGCCGACTCCGAACGGCGATTTTGAGAAGCTTTTTCTGGACAGCTATACTCTTTGAGCATTGTCAGTGACTCGAAAGAGGTGGAGCCGTGAAAAAATGTTTGGTGTTTTTTTCGAGTTTCGAATCTTAGACCTCGAGTATAGGAGTCAATGCACCTACCCACTACGTCACGGCGCTCACAGTTTCTTACTATTGCATGTTTAATTTTGACCAAGAAAAACCGATTGGCTCAAAAATACAGTCGACTCTCGGTATGTGGTGGTAATTATCAAGAATTCAAAATGACGAGTCTAAATAATCAAATAAACAACAGTTTGATTAAAGTTCTGATTTATTATTTCAAACATTTGTTCAATTATTCACGACTGTTCATTTAGAAAAGAAGTCCGTAATTTTCTGTAGAACTTTGCGTAGAACCATAGGGTAGTAGGAGATCTCCTACTATTGGCGGTTGTTCTTGTTGTTTCTTCCTCGTCTTCATCCAGAGGCGAAAAATGCAGCAGTTCAGCGTCGTTTAGGGCACCGTGGAATGATGTCTTCGTCAACATGAGCATAATCCTTAAATGTTAATACTCCATAGTTAGGCAAAATTTAGAATTTGCAATTTTTGGCGGTGATGTGGTGATGTGGGCGCCGTGTTCGTGTGGATGTGAGCGTCAACCCATAAGCACTTGACTTTCACAGTCTAGGTTCAAATCCCAGCACAAGCAGCAATTTTTCAAAACAAAATTGTTCGCGGCTCCACCTCTTTCGAGTCACTGACAATGCTCAAAGAGTATAACTGTCTAGAAAAAAGCTTCTCAATCTCGTCGTTCGGAGTCGGCATTAAACTTAGGTCCCATCCACTCGTGAGAAAACAAAGGCATGCACAACACGAGTGGTTGCTGAGAAGCTAGGCCCAGGTCCAACTCGGACTGTATTATTATTATTATATTAAAGCCTTTTTTATGTCGTTTCTATCTTTTATTGAATTCTTGTTCGATTTTTCTTCGAGACGACCCCACAGGTGTTCAATCACGTTCAAATCGGGTGACAGAGGTGGTGTTTCCATAACGTGCTTGCAGTACTAAAAAAGTCAGGACCTTAGAATCTAAGCTTTGTACTTGGGGTCATTATCTTGATAGAAGTAAAACTCATTCTCCAACTTCAATATGCGTGCAGTTGGTGCAAGATTATTTCGCAGAATGTCCAAATACATGTACCATTGCACTTTCAGTAATGTGAAGGCTACCAACACTAGCAGCTGACATTGACATTGACCCCCACATCATCTGAACCACTACCGTGGTTAACAGTGAGGCACACATTTTTTTTCTTGGAGCTCTTCATTGGCCTTTCTCCTAGGAGATTTCGACCCTAGGAGCGAAACACATTAAACTTACTTTCATCTATACAAATTACGTTCTCCCAGGATCTTTGTTAGCGTGCGTTTTAGCGAACTGCTTCCTTTTCGACTTGTTGACTTTGCTTATGAATGTTTTTTTTTTTTTGCTACTCGTCCATTTGTATTATGTTTCCTTAGGACAATTCGTAATGTTTCTGGGTGAGCCTTTTTCTTATGGTAGCTAGTTTTGGTGCTAATATTTGAATTTTTACTTACTTGACAGACTATCCAACGTTCATCCAAATCAATTATGTGGCGGAAATTAAGGCTTTATTGGACTTTGCTTTTTTACAAATTAAAATCCCTTAAATTACGGAGTGCCAAATGGCCGATTATGGCTGAAACACAACAGTGCGTCAGCGTCAGCGCTGTCTTTCAACGCACACAATTCAATGGACATTCACGAAATACTGCAGCAACCTACGTAAATGAAAAATGAGAGAGATGAGAGGATCGTAATAAAACGTAAAACGTAATCCCAACGCACGTCATTATTCAACATGTTGGATATTTTTTTGACAGAGGGATGCGCTGTGAGAGCGAAATTGAGAAATATTTCCCAAATTGAGAGTTTTTTCCCAAATTGAGAACATTTTGTGGCAACTGACATTTGAGAAAAGAAAACAGCTGACTAAAATTATTTCAACGACAAAACTAATTTGAATGAATACGCCAAATTAGCAACAAGAAGCACTTTTTTAATTTTTTTAACTTTCTTGGCATTCATTTTCCGCAATTAATTTCTTTAACGTTGAATTGTTTGACCAGAATATTTTTTGATTTGACATTTCAGAAATGAAAACAGCTGAGGGAATGTTTTTTATTTGGTATTTGAGAGAGAGAGAGGGAGGAGCTTATTAACGCAGTGCGTCAACGCACACCCTCCGTAACATGAAGTCGACTAGCGCAACGCACTATTGTGTTTCAGTCATTACTCGTTCAATTTGTCTCTTTACACTCTTTACACATTACACTCTGCTACATTACACTCTGCTAGTGGCGTAGATCCAAAATTAATTGTGTGCGTACGACCTTCGTAGTCAGACTGCGAATGATCTGCATTTCGCCCTTTTATATGCACAATTGTAACGGTCCATTATTCAATTGTCTATTTTCTTGATTTTCTAATTCTCTTTAGCTACATTCAAATGCGCGTATGAATAGGCAGCACGGTACATTCGTATAGCACATTTTAATTAGTTCTTTTTCACATAATACATGATTTCAATAAAAAATAAAAATTAATGGACAATTATTATGTAACTATTTTTAAGTAATTCATGAATAATTAAGTACAGTTCCAAATAACAATATCAACAAAAAATAATGATGGCTGCTACAATTAGAATTTTTCTTGGCGATCTTCTGGGCAGATTCTCAAAATTCTTTATGCTTTTGTAGCGCTTAATGATGTTGTTCACAGTTGAGTGTGCTCTGTCTATATTTTTCCGATATCACGAACAGATTTTCCATTTTCGTATTGTTGAATTACAAGTTTTTCCAACATAATTTAATCCTTCCCAAAAACTGCGTCAATCAAAAATGTCTTTCTTTCTTTTCAATATTTGGAATAAATTACGAAGATGCTCCGTACTATAGGATGTGTTCGTTACCTGTCACAAATTACTTCTTGGCTGTTTCAATGATTAAACAGGTTCCAAAAGCCTCACCATTACAACTTTTTCGTGTCTTAGTATTCTGATGGATAAGTACAGTATTTTGCAGAAAAAGCACACTGTACCACTCAATCTCCTTTCAAGTTCACATAAAATTCTATACGATCAGATTGCATCTCATTACTGCGCACGGAATAACAACCAAAGGTAAACAAACTGATAAAACCCCCATCAATACCATTTCACTTACATATAATCAGCCCACATCCGATTCAGTTATGATCCTTAAAAAATTATGGAAAGAGATACCATTAATGGACCTATTCCAAGGAAAATAGACCTTTCCATAGACTCCTCAGTGACCATTAAAGCCAAGCGATAACCAAATCTTTTCATAAAATCCACTCCAGGCGACATTTGTCCGCGCATACTCCGCGATACGGTCTAATCGGTGTCACACTATGCAGAGGACTTCAAATTTGTACCTCACCAACGTATGCGGGCTCCATAACTTCTCTGTTCCTTCTTATCGACTATGCCATCAACACATCTTCTCCTTTTCTCTGTGCGCAGACAACAATTACGCTGCAGGACATAATTTTCGCATAAACAAAACCGGAGGTGTGCAGCGGAGGTAAAAAAGTGAAAACCCGCAAAAAACTTGAAGAGAGCCCTTGCTGTAGATTAGGGCTGTTGCCGGAGCAGATAGAAGGTTAAAAAAAATAACCCTCCACTTAGATTCACTCATCGACTGTGTTATTATGTGAGGAAACGAGTAAAAAAGCCGTCGATGGCTGGCCTGGTATCTTGCGACGAGGGGCATGGGCTCCTTCAGTTGATTAACAAAAGCGCAATGTAAATTAACTACGACAACAACGAGAGGACGGGTCTTTAAACGACGCCCGGATGGGGGGAGCGGGATGCGAATGGGGCGGGCTGGTTTCTGTCGCTTATAAACATAAATATCTCGCACAGGCGAGGCGAGGGAGTGCATTGAGGGCACACGCATCACATCGATGCCAGTTAACCAAACCCAACCAACCACTCTCTGTCTCAAGGACAACCAAAATTGTAGTTCTACCGTCTCAGAGATCGCGCTGAGATAAACGGTTGGCGATAATCGAAACACGCGTGTCGCTTTTTATTACAAAACAGAGAAAAAAATTTGCACGCATTCAGAAGGACAAAAAGGGCAACACTAGGAAGGCGGGACAACAACAATGTTGAGGATGTAGTTCCTGTTTTAGCAACGACGAGGGCTACGTTGTACGAAAGAGGAGAAGAGTGTGGACTTGTTTTAGAGCAAGGGACCAAACGGCAAGTTAAAGTTTATGCACAACATAAACTTTGGTGTTTCTCGAAAAGATACAGTGCAATTGACTTGCGGCGCTACACTTCTCAGAATTACTTTACGGAAGAGGAAAAGAGTTGGGGAATGAAATAACTTGGATATTTCACAGATTATGGTGGTTATTAACCTGGTAATCTATGACAGCTGAAGATGGTTCAAGCTTGGCATCCGGATTGTTTTGAACATGAAACTCACGTTTACACTTTATGGATAGCCTAAACAGTTTGACGTATATTCTTGAACGTTAGTACAAAATATTTGTCTAGAAAGTCTCGAAGGTAAAGTTAGTTCTGAAAAAAGTTAGTCCCTATAGCAGGTGTGGCCAAACTTACAGACTGTGTGATCGACTTTTCGCTGAAATTGGTTACGCGTGCTACCCATTGTTCGAACTTGGAAAAAAATATAAACTTATACCAACAATTCAAGAAATTCAACAAGTGTCATTTTTGTTACACTTTTATTGATGCAAGTTTTAACGAAACAAACAAAACAAGTTTATTAAACAAAAATGTGCTAATTCGAGCTTAAACTATATGGTGCACAGAAAATGAGTGTGGACATAAGTTAATTTTTTTTTCATTGTACAAGAATTTAAAAAAACGGCGATGAAGAACCCAATTCCGCTGTCATGCAGATTGAACCATTCAACTCGAATGAAAGGGACGATGCAGATCAACAATTCCGTCCCCCGACTTGGATGAGGTGAAGATAGCTATATCTAAGCTAAAGTCCAACGAAGCTGTTGTAGCTGACGGTCTAGCGGCTGAGCTTTTCAAAGCAGCAGCCGATGACTTGGTAAGGAACATGCACCAACTCATCTATAAAATATGGTCGGAAGAAAGCATGCCCGATGAATGGAACCTCAGTATTGTTTGCCCACTCCACAACTATAGAAGCATCAGTCTTCTGAACATTGCCTATAAGATCTTATCTGCTGTGTTGTGTGAACGCCTGAAGCCATTCGTCAACAACCTGGTCGGTCCATACCAGTGCGACTTTAGGCCAGGAAAATCCACCATCGACCAAATATTCACACTGCGGCAGATCTTGGAAAAAACCCAGGAACAAATCGATAACCACCACCTTTTCATCGATTTTAAGGCCGCGTATGACAGCATCTATAGAGACGAGCTATACAGAGCAGTATCTGGTTTTGGCATCCCTACCAAACTCGTTCGTTTGTGTAGGAGTACGATGGAGAATGCACGCTGCTCCATCAAGGTCGGTAAAGACCTAACCGAGACCTTTGATGTCAAAAAAGGATTCAGACAAGGCGACGCGTTGTCTTGCAACTTCTTCAACATCATACTTGAAAGAATTGTGCAAAGCTCGCACGCCAACACCAGAGTCACAATCTTTCAGAAGTCCGTCCAACTCCGTTTTGGGAGTATTGCGACGGAGGCCACGAAGATGAGTTTAACGGTAAATGAGGGCAAGACCAAGTATATGCTGTCAACCAGAAAGACACCCAATACTGACGTCTCGTACAGAACGTCACAGCAGACCGATATAACTTTGAGGTGGTCAAAGACTTTGTCTACCTATTAACCGCTATTAAATCAGAAAATGACACCAGCGCTGAAATCAAACGAAGAATAACTCTTGCTAATCGCTGCTTCTTTGGGCTAAGAAAGCAACTGATAAACAAAGCCCTTTCTCGAACAACCAAGGTAACCCCGTATAAGCCCTTAATCGTCCCAGTCCTGCTATATGGCGCAGAAGCATCGACTTTATCATCTGCTTTGAGAGGAAAATTCTTCGGCTGATTTTCGGTCCCGTCTGCATAGAGGGTGAGCGGAGGAGAAGATATAACAGAAGATATATACTCTTTGAGCATTGTCAGTGACTCGAAAGAGGTGGAGCAATTTTTTTTTTGAAAAATTGTTTGTCTGAGCTTGGACTCGATCCTAGACTGTGAAGAAAGTCAAATACGCATGGGTCGACATACGAACCCACACGGCCACGACGCCCACTTAGCCTGGAATAAAAAAAATTAAACTTACACTCACAGACAAGTCCAAATTCCTGGGTCACATCCTAAGCCAGACTACTCTATTCTTGCAAAAAAGCAATTGGTTGTAAATAGAGCCTACAGCCTAGCATATCATACTGGCTGTACACAGCCGTATTTAGAACAATCCTATTGAATACAGTCGCAGTATGGTGGTCAGCTCTTGATATATTTGTCAAGTGGAATCTTCTCAACCAGTGGAGCGTCCGAGGCCCCACAGAATGTTGTTCTCCATCTCCCTCCACTCGACTTGACGGATGAGAGAGTAGTGTCAGTTGTCTACTCCAAGGATCTCAACTTTAATATATCCCTCCACCTTGGAGAACTTTGTAGCTTATTCCAGGCTGAGACGATGGCTTTTAAAGAAGCACTGTCTTGGTTCGAGAATAACGTGATAGGACTTCACCATCTGTTCAGACAGCTAGGCAGCAATCAAATCCCTGAGCTCGGTCACTTTCTCTAAGACCTCCCTGATTTGCCGACTATCTCTTGACGAAGCGACTGAATGGCGCAGTTGGTTTAGTGCCTGCCCTAAGCTCGTGGGGTCCCAAGTTCGATTCCCAGTCACCATTTGCCGTTGGGATCAAATTAACGGCACTGGAGTAGGTTGCTACCTGGCAGTACAATGGATTCAGTTTTGATTCTGAGTGCTCCAGTAGAGTTTCGAAAACCATCCGAAAAAAAATCAATCTCTTGACGAGATGGCTGCGCATTTTAACATTAGGTGCCGGGACACAGTGACATCGCAGGGAATTGTGAAGCTGACTACCTCGCCAGGTCTTTACGGTCACTACAATTCTACCACGTGGAGAACCTCCACCCATGTCATTCGCTACCACTAAACTTCTTTTAAAAGGACAATCATTTAGAAACACAAATTTAAGATGGTCAGAGGATACTATGTGCCTCATCACAAAACAAATACTGCCTAAACGCAGCTTAAAACGTTCACTGAACAGGTCATCTCTAAGGACTCTCATCGGCGTTACCACAGGACATTGTGCCATTGGCTGGCTCACACGTTTTAAGAATGGGACTCGCTCATAACAACTTCTGTAGAAGCTGCACAGACCATGATGCATCTCCTTTGCACTTGTAGCGCTCTCTCCACCCGCTGGAAGAAACACCTTTGAGCCTTCTTCTTCAACGACCTGAGTGAGCTGGACAACGTTGGCATCAGTCAACTTAAAAGCTTTGTAGCAAGCACCAAATGGTTCTTCTGGATAGGAGACGCCCGATCCGCGTGATACCACAACGGGCCCATGTTGGCCTAAGTGTGTCTGCTATCTGCATTCTGCCACCTGAACCTATCCTTGCTTATTTACTTACTTAAGGTGGCGCTACAGTCCTGGGTGGACCTGGGCCTCAACCAACAAGCGTCTCCAGCCAGCTCGATCTTTAGCTAGCTGCCTACAGTTTCGCACGCACAGTTGGTTGAGGTCCCTTTCCACTTGCGTGCGCCACCTGAGTCGCGGTCTTACTCTACTGCGCAGTCCCTCGGGGGTGGATTCGAAGACTTCGAAAGTCTTCGAACCTATCCTAGCCTGAAATAAATTTGAGCCCGATATTTCAATTATTCTGTGTTCTCTATCCTCAATCGCTGACAAGAAAAATAGTAGTAGACTTACAAGTTTTCTTTCGAAAGAACTGTAAATAAGCCCTGCAGAGATTTCGTTCACACTTCACAAGAATCGGGACTAGCAGAATTAGAGTTTTTCAAATATCATTTTTGGCATGATTTTTACCCTAGTTATCAGGCAAGCATCGGTTGCCCAAGGCTAAGAAGTCGTTTGAGGAGTTTTCACTCACCCTGGGATGGGTGAATTCCTTAACTTCCTATCTTGCCCACGAAGATGTCGGACAGACCAGTTTTTAGACGACAACATTCACTTGCATAGTTTTATCCTCATTTAATCAACCCAAGGAGTTCATGTGACAAGTCCCAATCCTTTGATCACTCCGTGCATGTACAAGAACCATACTACGTCAATGTCTCAGCAGATAATAGCAACGTCCAACAAAATAAACAATCATCTTTCTTTTCTGCCGTAATCGGCACTCCGGCTGTCAAATGCACATGCAGACTCGTACGCGCGTCGACGCCATTTTTATCCTTTCGCTTTTAATAAGCGAAATGAATTGAGCTTGTCAACAACCATCATCGTGGTGTTTATGTTATTTATCACATCCCAGCGTCCATCCAATGAGATTACCAGACACAAGTAAAAATTCACTCGCCCTAGACGCTGTCGAACTAAAATGCAGGTTTTACGTTCGCCAACCGGTCACGAAATCAACAAAAGACCACATCATAAGCATAAACTTACTTTCGATTCATTCAGTCGGCCGCCCGGTCGGCTAGGATCTAGGACATATGTACCGACATGCGTACAAAAGTGAACCATCCACACCAATAATGGATTTCGTACAAAGTTGCTTGCAAATGTGGGTTCGAGTCGTGGGCTGGTTGTGGTAGCCGGCGAAGGTCGTGCGTATTCATTGGCCCAGAAACCTGGCGGTTTCACCGGGCAAAACCAGAATTGCATCTATTTTATGAATGCAATAAGTTATGAAAGTCTGCGGCCTCTCTAACTGCGACGACTGAGCGGGTGCGCCCTTAGTGTGGACTCTATTTTAGGAAATAACGATAACTTAATGGGGAGCGATTAACATAAATTTGTCCTTTATTTTCGTATTACGTCTAGTAATTTAGACGCAGAACTGATTACGTTGCTCCGCAGTCCTAAGCAGATGTTACTGCAGCGATGCACTTAACTCGATAGGAAGTTTAGTTTATGCTGATGTTGTGGACCAAACATAAACAAGGTGTTTGATGTAAAGACTTTTTCAGCGACTTTTGAGATTTTGTTAATTGAAGGAGTTCTGGGAAAGGCAGGCTTTTGTTAAGAAGATTGCAGTACCGATCAACCACAGAGTTACTTTCCCGAATTCAGTTGGTGACAAGTACAATATCCTTTGGATCGCATTAGGTAACAATCTGAAGTGGGCCTAGGACTAAGATATGAAATCTTTCATGAACACGATCTTTCGATTGTTGTCTTAAATGACAATGCGATGTTTGTGGAGGTTTCTTCCTGCTTGTGTATGCCAATTCAGACGAGGATTCATTGGCATAGACACTTACATGTATTGCTTAAAAAGGTCTCTGTCGCCATTTCAGATATGTTGGGTCCTTCATTAACTGCTTCCATCTACAAATTTAAATAAAACCAAGTGTGTGTGAGGTTCCACTCAATACAACGGACGATGGTAGAAGAGAATAAAGTCCTCCCGATCTAGACGAAGTCAAGATAGCGATATCGAGACTGAAGTCTAACAAACCTGCTGGTGCAGAAAGTCAGTCCGCTGAAATGTTTAAAGCAGCTGGAGATGATCTGGTAGGGCGCATGCACCAGCTCATCTGTAAGATATGGTCGGAGGAAAGCATGCCCGGTGAGTGGAATCTCAGTATCGTTTGCCCGATCCACAAAAAAGGAGACCCCTTTGACTGTGCCAACTATCGAGGGATAAGTCTCCTTAACATTAACAGCTTCGTATCAGTGTGGCTTCAGGCCAGGGAAGTCCACCATAGATCAAAACTCCACACTGCGGCAGATCCTGGAGAAGACCCAGGAAATGCAGATCGACACACACCACCTATTCATCGATTTCAAGCCCGCATATGACAGCGTGCATAGAGACGAGCTATACAGCGCCACGTCTAGTTTTGACATTCCTGCTAAACTCGTCAGACTGAGCAGGATGACGATGGAGAACTCTCGCTGCTCCATCTCACGGCTCACCGAGATCTTCAATGTCAAAAAAGTTTTTATCTTTTAGTTTTTACATCTTATGGCACCATCTTCCAAAAGGGCGAACACAGCGAGCCGTCAATGATGCGTTTGCTGGCATTGAAACGTAAGCGGCTTAAATGGGTCTGGCGGTAAACGAAAACCAAGTGCATGCTGTCATCGAGAAAGGACACACAACATCGACGACTTGGCCAGAACGTCACCATAGGCAGCTATAACTTTGAGGTAGTGAAGCACTTCGTCTACCTTGGCTCCGCGGTAAACAGTACAAACAACATCAGTACCGAGATCAAACGCAAAATAACTCTTGCCAACTGCTGTGTTTTTGGGCTCAAAAGGCAATGGAGTAAAAGAGCCCTCTCTCGGAAGACCAAGCTGACTCTATACAAGACCTTGATCATCCCAGTCCTGCTGTACGGCACAGAGGCATGGACAATATCCCAAGCGGATGAACAGTCTCTTGGTCTTTCGAGAGAAAAGTTCTGCGCGCGATCTTTGGTCCTTTTCGCGTTGATGGCATTTGGAGGAGAAGGTTCAACCACGAACTGTATGGGCTGTACAGCGACATGAGTCTAGCCAGGCGTCTACGGATCCAACGCCTAAGAAAGCTAGGCCATGTGGACAACTTAGCTCCGACCCGAAAAGTCTTCGACTCTGGGCCTGTGGGACAACGCAACAGAGGACGTCCACGAACAAGGTGGCGCACACAAGTCGAGGGGGACCTCGGCCGGCTTGATGTGCGAAACTGGAGACAGCTGGCGAAAGATCGTGCTGGCTGGAGAGGCATGTTGAGTGAGGCCCAGGTCCACCTCGGACTGTAGCGCCCTAAGAAGAAGAAGAAGAAGAAGAATGTGAGGTATCATCGACATTTTTTCGTTTCGTTTGAAAAGGCATATCGATGCCATGATGTATGGAATATAACATTGTTCAAAAGTCCGGCTACTCTAGGTGGAGCGCATCCAACATATTCAATTCCATGAATCTGGAGAATAAATCAGGCTGAACTTGACCGATGGCACGGGTTATGTTGGTCTAGAGAGCCACTGTGTTTTGTGGCTTATTCGCATAGACCTGCGATTTCAGAAAACTCCACAAGAAGTCTAACGGGGTTAAATCACACGATCTCGGTGGCCAGTTCACATCACCTCCACGTGAGATGGCCATACCTTTGAATCATTCGTGCAGAATGTGTGTTCCAATGAGATGTGTGGCACGTAGCTCCGTCTTGTTGAAACCACATGTCGTTGGTGTCCATATCATCTAATTCAGGCCAAAAGGAGTTGGTATTCATCAACCCATAGCGCTCGCCGTTGATGGTGTTGACATCGTTCTCAAAGAAATACTCATAAGGACTGATGACGCCGCCAGCCCATAATCCACACCAAACAGTGATTTTTTCGGTATGTATTGGATCTAATTTCGATTGATAGTCCCAAATTCGGCAATTTTGTTTGTTGACATACCCATTCATCCAGAAATGGGACTTATCGCTGAAGATGTTTTTTCGGTGATAATTAGGGTCAGTTTCCAACTGCTCCAGAGCCCGATCCCATTCAATGAACACACGTCGTTATCATTGATCGTTTACCTTCGGATTCGAGGTCAGTTGAATTTTGTACGTGTGCAGGACCAAGTAACGATGCAAAATTCGTGAACTGTGAAAGGCTGAAATTTATTCACTTCACTGGGAATAGTCCTGTCGGCAGGACGAATATGGCGACCGTAAAATGGAAGAAGCGTGCTGTTCTTTGCCCAAATGGAACACTAATTTTCATAAAACAATTTTGTCATTGCACGTGTTGTTGAACGTTATGTCCATGCATGGTGATTTGGTAAAACAGACTGAATAAATGACAGAATGAAAATTGACAGATGTCGCTTCAACAATATGGTCGCTATCAACTGTCAAAATTTCCTATTGGAAGACCCTTTATATGCACAAATATATACATATCAATAAAACTGGAATTGAGCAGGCTCAGCGGTAAATAGTATAAACAACATCTGTACCGAGATCAAACGCAGAATAACTCTTGCCGACCGCTGTTTTTCTGGCAATTGAGTAACAGAGCCCTCTCTCGGAAGACCAGATTGACTCTGTATAAGACCTTGATCATCCCAGTCCTGCTTTACGGCGCAGAAGTATGGACAATATCCCAAGCGGATGAAGACGCTCTATGTCTTTTCGAACGAAAAGTTCTGCGTGTTGTCTTTGGTCCTGTTTGCGTTGATGGCACTTGGAGAAGGTTCAACCACGAACTATACTATACGGCGACATGAGGTTAGCCAGGCGTCTACGGATCAACGCGTAATGTTAAGTGTTATATAGCGTCCTCTAGACCAACAGAAAACTTTACTGGGGACCATACTTCTTTCACAACCTAAGGGCTTACAGTTGGAACCGTACGAAAACTGAAGCAACCAAGCGAATATACAAAAACGATACACTGTGTTGGTGTGTTGTTGATTCACTTCCTTTAGGTTAGGTAGAGGTGACTGTCATCTCTGCATCAGCCGTGACCCACTTAGACCCTAAATGGATCCATTGTGATGTAAGCAATTAAGAAGACTTTGAAATTTTACGTTGCTTCTGTTTACTTTTCGATTGGTTCTGAGATTAGTGAAACTTCTGTTAAGCTTATGGTTGTACAGTTAGTGCTCGTGTAAGGGCTAACGTTAAGCAAGAATAACAATATCAACCTCAGACTGGAATGACTATAAACTGCAGTCAGCCACTCACACCTATCCCTACCTAGTACCCAAAATTGGGCTGAAGCTTGTTAGAATCGAAGGTTTCAAAGCAATATTCCTCACTTTTTAGTAAAAGAAACAACCGAATTTCTCAGATTTGGCCGGCAAATGTTATCCATTGTCCCTTCGAAATGGCAATCTCTGCAATTATGCATCTAGTTCTATTTGAATCAATATCCGATTAAATAAGCCTCTTCGGGATCGCCTAACAATATCGTGCCCGAAACAACAAACGAAATCAGTTCCCACTGAAGATGTCCATTAAACTTTACCGGCATCACCATCGCACGCAAGTCCCATTATTCCGTACTAATGCTCGTATTTTAACCAGAATCCAACAGAATCGTCGATGGTGGTTATTTTGTGCTGCGTGCCATCATTTCCTCCAGCCGTATGAAGTCCTGCACGAATTAAACTGGATGACGATGATCGTTGTCCAACGACAACATTGCGTTGTCGTCATCATCGGCAACGACGTCGTCATCAGTGCCATCGTCATTGTAAGCCGGTGTACATACAACGATCAACATCGAGTCCCGAATGAATGCGCGTCCATCGAAAGGACAACGATCGACAACGATCGGATATATGTGTGTAGTAATTTTCATTATTGGAGCAGTAAATGACGGGGCGGAGTACTTGTTGGCCATTGAATCTGATTGCATTCTGTTATGGCTGAGCAGCCTCATGTGATCCTGATGTTCTTGGGTATGCTTTGGCTGTCATCGGATGTCAATGACCATGTGCACTTGAGATTCCCATAAGGAACCAATACGTATGACCATATTTGCTGGGATAATTTCTATGGGGGCACTTATTTGGTCAATCGTCCATAATTGGATTGGTTTAGGTTTCTTTTCGCGTCGCTGGTTGGGGGACACAGGAGTTGAGGCTAGTTGATGATTTTGTGTAACAGTTGAAAATGTTAAGGTTCTGATTTTTGACAAAATTCATTCAGAATCTTAGAGATCTCTTTGATGGTGTGCGATTTTTTGTTGCCTTTGTTTTGGTGTTTTTTTGATATTCGGATATATTTGTAATGGAAAACATTTTCAGTTTCATTTTCGAGTTATTCCGGAGCAACCCACCGAGCCTTGCTAATCTCATCCGTGATCGGCCTTAAAGCATCGCCGGGCATTGATAAAGCTGCTAGTTCTAGTTTTTACTATTTACAACCCCTCCGAACTTAACACGCCATGTAAATTTGAATACTAAGATTTAGTAGTACTGACAAGTGAATGAATCAATACATCGCAAACCTTGTCAATAAAAACTTTGACTTTTTCTTCTATTTGGATAGGTGACCAGACTGTGTAGCATCACTCGTCGACAGCATGGGTTCGAAAGAATGGATTCCCAGCTAAAAAGGTTTCGAAGACCGATGTCTGAATCGGGAGGTTCAGAGCGTGTTTTTGGACCAGAGCCGTGCTTTGTGTCTCTCTGTATCACCTAAATGAGACCATTAGGAACAAGGAGCTGAGGCAACCCCAAATTTTCATCAATGCTTTTAACGTTTCTCGGATAAGGAAGAAGATACATATCTTCAAACCCTACCTGGTTATCTCACTGGCCACTGGAGTTTAAAGTATAATCTAAAGAAATTTGGGTTCTCAGAAATGGATTCTTGCTGAAAAGGAAGACATCTGAACATGTGTCCTGCTACTGTCCCCCCATGTCTAGTAGTGATCTTCTCCGCTTTGGTAGCGGCGCTCTACGAGCAATTTGGAATTTAGACTCTTAGTTGGTATTGAGGTTCATTAAGTCCCCAAGAATAACTAACCAGTTAAGGGTTTTCCAATAGGGACTTCCGACTGATGGATGGATATAACGTTCAACAACACGTGCAATTGACAATATTGTTTTATCAAAATGAGGGATCTATTCGGGCAAAGTTCCATCGCTCACAAAAACTCCAAGACTACAACTTGGCGAATTTTGCTTGGTGATTTAGGCCTGCACCCGTACAAAATTCAACCGATCCAGAATCTGAAGCTAACGACCATAGATAACGACGTGTGTTCGCTGAATGAACTCCGGAGCAGTTGGAAACGGACCCTAATTTTTATCGAAAAATCATCTTCAGTGATGGGGACCATTTTTGGATTAATGGGAACGTCAACAAAAAAAAATGTCGAATTTGGGACGATACTAATCCACAATCCACATGAGATCCAAGAGCGTCCAATGGATCTCGAAAAAATCACTGTTTGGTGTGGTTTTTGGGCTGGCATATTGGTGCATCGCCATCGGTGCATATTTCTTTGAGAACGACGTTGGCCAGGCCATCACCGTCAGTGGCGAGCGCTATACTCGTAGGTCGATGATTACCAACTTCTCTTGGCCTGAATTGAATTGGATGAATAAGATGATATGGCCACACAGCTCACGCCACATTTTCGATTCGAATGTTGGCTGGAGCTCGTTTTAAGTGGTTGGCTTGTTAGCGGAGACAAGGCACTTGACGTAGTACCAGAGAAAGTAATCGAGTGGTGACAAGTCACATGATCGCTGGATTTCATTGGTGACTCTGACAGCTGCTAAAACATAACAGAGATCGAACATAAAGCTATTGCTTATGAACACTATTTTGCCGTCAGCTATAAGAAGTTGATCATCACAAGTCTGATTACTGGCATAGGAGAATGGGTAGTATCGAAACGGGAGAACTCCTTGATCGAAGGTCGCATGAGGCATCTTTGATACAATGGGTGCAACCACGAACTACACGGGCTCTGCGTTGAAGTAACCAGTAAAGCCCTGTACAATATTGCGACGAGAAATTTCGAATCAGGAGACAGCTTGCTACACAAATTAATACTCAAAATACCGATCTTTCAACGAGGTGGACAAGCACTTCAACATTCACCTCATTTGGATTTCACTGTGTCCCGGCACCCAAATTAACCTGCAGGAAGAGAAACGAACTTCACTACCAACTCTTTCTGAAATCCCAATAGGGAGTGGACGCCAAACGCCCCAATTATACTCATATTGAAGATCCACGCTATAAGCTCCACCAACAGCATGTGAACCAAAGCAACTGCCTCATTGTTAAACAAGTCGGGCCCGCGTTGAATCTTTAACGATCATTTTCTTCTTTTTCTTCTTCTTTTTCTTCTTGGGGCGCTACAGTCCGAGGTGGAGCTACAGTCCGAGGTGGGCCTCACTCAACATGCCTCTCCAGCCAGCTTCGCCAGCTGTCTCTAGTTTCGTACACTAAGCCGGCCAACGTCCCCCTCGACTAGTGTGCGCCATCTTGTACATGGACGTCCTCTGATGCGTTGTCCCACAGGCTCAGAGTCGAAGACTCTTCGGGCCGGAGCTAAGTTGTCCATACGCTCTACATGGCCTAGCCATCTTAGGCGCTGGATCCGTAGACGACTGGCTAGACTCATGTCGCTGTACAGCCCATACAGTTCGTGGTTGAACCTTCTCCTCCAAATGCCATCAACGCAAACAGGACCAAAGACCGCGCGCAGAACTTTTCTCTCGAAAAGGCCAAGAGACTGTTGGGATATTGTCCATGCCTCTTCGCCGTACAGCAGGACTGGGATGATTAAAGTCTTGTACAGAGTCATTGTCCTTATTTCGTTTGCTGGGGTCGTCAACAGTAAATCCGTCCATATCCGAGGCAGGTTGTTGTTTCTGAACTCGTAGCTTTTTTACGTGGTGAGGAAGTTAACCCCACGCACAACATCCAACTGGGAGGACAGGTCCATTTGTTTAGCCCCCGGACAAAGGGTTCGGAAGGATCCGGTGTCGGTAGCCTCTTGCAGGCTGTGAGCGCCGCCGTTGGCCCTAAAAGAAGGGCTCATCCACCGCCATCTCTATTCCAGGGTCTCGACCTTACCATGGAAACCAAGTAGCTCCTGCTGACGGGAGTTGTGGATGCCGCCGTTGGCCAATCAGCTGACCAGCTCCTCCGCCGCCATCCTAAAAAGAGTGATGAGCCCTGGTAGACTCACACTCCCCCCTCTCTCGTTTGCAACCGCCCAGATGTCCCACGAAGGTTGGTAACCCCATCATCTATCGACGGTACTTGGCTCCCGGATTTCACCACGTTAACGTTCATTTTGCCTGATTAAAATAAGGACCTTATTAAGTATCGTTACTGAAAGACTGGAAGACAATTGACTGGGTCTCCCAACTCCAAACTCCTCTGAGAACTGTGGAAGCCATGCTGTCTGCATCGAATCAGGAGACATCATTGACAAGCTCTATTTTGAAACAGCCCACCAAACGTTGCGATACACAGGAAGGACTCGTATAACATTCATCAGAGTCAGTTTCTGCGTTTGCTTTGCCTTTTTTTCGCAAAGGGACCCTAATGAAGATATTCGCCCATAAAAGACTCACAAATTTCTAGTTCTAGACCGTCGATTTGCAGCGATCTTTTTTTCTGCTCGTTACACTCGTTCATCCATTCATCGAACCGCACACGGTGTCTAGGTCAACAGCACAACCGCGCAAGCTGGTCTCGTTCAGGTGATTCATTGGCGAGAGCTTCCATTCCACATTGAATCCGCTCCAACTGATCACACACGAATCTAAAGTACCGTCAGTCCGTCAGTAACGATCGATTTTTGATCGTTCCAACGAGATCTGGCAGCGCATGCGCGCCAGCAAAGCACAGCATGCTAACAATGATCGTTTTCCATATGTGCCACCACAAACGAATCCACAATCGGAACAGCCAGGGAGTCAAGATGGGAGCGCATAAATCTCGGCGCCAATAAATTTTCCCTCAGAACATGAGTTGCCGCACACCGCAAAGTAGAAGAAGATCATCATTATCAACAGTGGCGGTGGTTAGCGATTGTACCGAGGGTACCAGCGAACCTAGTGGTGGAGGCTCACAGATGTTCGGGTAGATTAGAACTCGTGTTCAGAGCCACTACCAGGTGATCCTTCGTCTTGCTGAAGATTTATCACTTACGTGGAGGATTTATATTTCTTCGTATGTGACAGTGAACTTTGGAAGAAGGTAAATCTTTTTGGGGTCTCCCGCCACAGGTGTGTGGGGGGGGAGCGTGAATCGAGGACAATAGCATGATCTCAGTAAAAATTGGATCATTGTCGTTATCACGGAGACAATCGAAGCTCCCGATCGAGTTCAGGCTGGAGAACAGAACATTCATCTAGCCCGGAAAAAGGGAAAATCTCTTCGATTTCGCTGCATATGCCGTGGCTAATTGCGAGTCGATCGAAGATGCATCTCTACGGTGGCAAAAGTTTCGCTCTCTCAGGGACTGGGTGACCTCGATTCAGGTCTGCATATGTGGCCTGATGGGCCGATGACAATTAAAAGTGACTTTCAATTCTCTAAACTTGAGATACACGGCACAACACAGGTTTGTATTTACAACGGCGATATGTGGAGACGAGTTTGTTAGATCTGTGTCAGCACGAGATGCGCTGTCTGTCGTCTGCATCTGTCTGCTGTTTTGCTTTCATTGAGTGGAGGGATCGATTCAAAGAAAAATTCACCGAGCGTTTTGATTAGAATCTTTTGTCATTAATGAGTTCCGTGGGGATTTCGTTTTTGTTTTTCTTTTCGATTTTCCTGCAGGTTGGTGAGAAAGTTAGGTACTGGCAACGAAGTGAACACTTTCGATAGACGGCGAAAATTGTCACGTTCTTAGGAATCCTTTGATTTATTCGAGAACAGATCGGAAAGGCCTTTTCTGGACAAAAGATGATGTTAATAAACACGTACTTATGGCGATTTAAGAACTGCAGTGATTGCAAACCTCAGTTTTGAACCATCACTCTGCAGTCCGGAGAAGATCATGACCTTTATGTTTACAAATTCCACAATTCACCAAAGACTTAGAAGGAAGTATGAATTTTGATTGCATTAAATATTACGCGGCTTTGTACCCTTATATTATTTTCAGTTATTTAAGGAGAAGGACTAGTGATAACTCTCCTCTCTCGGGAGATTGTTGTTGTGTGACTGCCTTCTTTGCTCAATGAGCCAGTAGGTTAGGTTAGGTTTTGAAAGGGGAGTGTGATGGTTAAAGCATCACTTCCACTCGGAGGCCATGGGGCCCATTATGAATGATTCCTCTTTATGCAAGGTCTCCGAGTAGAATCCAGCCCCTGTACCTGTGTCCATTTTTGATCCGTCGGTGAAAAGGGTAATTTCGTGGTCGTTTATACGGCATTCGATTACCACTTGCCTTTGTCGAGGAATAGAATTGGTATCTTGAGGGAGAAGTCATTATGGAGAGATATGAGAGATATAGTTGGTTGTAGCTACGAGGCTACTGGAACCATGTTTCTTTCCCAGATCGACTATTGTCTTGATTATGGCCGCATGTCCATAGTTGGCTAGTTTCCACAAAGAGGAGTCCCTCAGTCTGAGAGCACTTTTTGCGGCACAGCCTTTTATGGATAAGTCCAGGGAGAGGGAATGAAGTATCATGTGCAAGCTTCTTAACGCTCCCGTTGTACAAACAGCGGCTGACCTTTGTAATTTGTTGAGCATGCTCAAATAGCTTTTTGTGTTGTTGGCAGTCCACAAGACTAGGGCCCCATAAGTTAAAATGGGTCTGATCATTGCTGTGTACATCCAGTGAATGATGTACGGTTGCAAGCCCCATCTCTTGCCGAAGGTCTTTTCATCATTTTTTTCATCATTTCCTCCAAGTTCCTCTTCCAGGAAAGTTTTGAGTCGAGAATAATGCCTAGATATTTAGCCTCTGCTGTGAGTTTGAGTGGAGTTCCATCTATATCGGAGTTTTCCTCTTCCTGGTAAACAAAACTAGTTCAGTTTTAAGGGGACTTATCCTCAGACTATTCTGTCTTGCCCACGAGAAGAGTTCTTCAATGCAGATTCCATTAGTTCGCTGACAGTTGGCAAGAATTTACCTTTTATCAAGATAAATAAATCATCTGCAGATGCTATGGTCTTTATGCCTTTCTCCATGAAGATTTTAATAGTTTTGTTAAATGTTAATCAAGTCCAAGCTAGTCGCAAGCTGTCGCGAAGATCTGAAGGCTCTTGGCTCACAGCACACTCACAGCACCAGCACTCAATCTGTGCTGCGTCCCAGGACATAGGGACATAGCAATGAGATAGCTGATGAACTTGCCAGAGTAGGGTCAGTGACCGACATGTCACAAGGAATTCTTAGAATCAAACCGGCCCTCAGAGCTGAGGAAAAAGGTCGATATAAAGATCATTGAAATGGCAAACAGTAGATGGCGCGCCGAGATACGATCGAGCAAAAACTGACAAATTCCTTCAGTGCGACAAAGAGTTTCTAACGATGGTGGTTGGAGCTCTCACTGGCCATAATCATCTTAGAAACCACGCCATGAAATGGGACTCTCCAACGACAACATTTGTAGAGGCTGCGGTGACGAGGAGGAATGAGAGGATACTTCTCACTGCCTCTGTCACTGCCCTAGTCACTGGGAGAATTTTTCTTCCAAATCTTACATGAAATTTCAAATAAACCTCTAAGATCTCTTTGCAGGTTCATAAGGAAATCGGGATGGCTCCGGCACAACGAAGGACCATGAGTGCGACAAGGGTTATTAGGGGACACTAATCCCCAATTGAGCATCACAATGGGTCCTCAAGGACCTAAGTGAGGCGTGGCTTACGCCCGTCTACCCACCTACCTACCCTAAATGTAAGAAGCCACAGTAGTGGGGAGAGAACTAGTGGTGTGCCTCTAGTTGTCACCTTCCTTATAGAGCTGTGTCCAATGTTTGCATTGATAATTCCGCTGTTTAGCATATTACCAATCCAGTGTACTATGGATTTGTCTACTTTCATATCTTCGAGAGCTGTTATTATGGCTTCTGTGTTTACATTGTTGAAAGCCCCTTCGATGTCAAGGAAGGCCGCCATTGTAAATTCCTTTTTGCTCCAGTGACTATTCAATTTCTCGAACAACGCTATGAAGTGCACTTTCAACCGTTGGGTGTTGCATAGGTTGTGGGAGTTAATGTTTAGATCTAAAAGCCTCTCTAAGGTTTTTAATAGAAAGGACGATAGTCTGATTGGCCTATAGTCTTTTGTAGTAGTGTGGTTTGGCTTTCCTGCTTTACTCGTAGGTATGTAAACTACTCTTACCTCTCTCCACTGTGATGGGATGTACCCTGCACGTAAGCAGTTGAAGAAGATGCTTAAGACGTGGGGTACAATACAGGCTTCTGATTTTTGGTGCATCGCTGGCAGAAGATCGTCCGGTCCTGGGAATTTAAAAGGTTTGAACGAATTTATTGCCCATGGTACTTTATGCTTTGTTACAATTTCTTTTATTCCTGCTTCATTTGTGTGAACCATGCGAACCGTCGTCCCGTGGGGATGGTAATTTCAGGGTTTTTACAACCTGGGAAGTGGGTTTCAGTCAGCAGTTCTACGGATTCCTGGCTGAATTATCTCCATGAGCCATCTTCTTTAAAAATGTATCCCGGGATACAGGGGTCCTTGGATAAGATCTTTCTGAGCCTTGCGGCTTCGTTAAGATCTTCTATGGATTCGCAGAACTCACGCCAGGATTTGGACTTTGCTGCTCTTGTTTTACTCTTGTACTCATTGAAGCTGGATTTGTAGTTGTCCCAGTCTTTAGATCTTTTGCTGATCTTTGCTCTATTGAATAGAGTTCGGGTCCTGGCCCTGAGTTGCTTTAGCTCTGTGGTCCACCAGACTGCGCTGGTTTTCTTGCGAGCACCTTGCAAAGGGCAGGATCTGTCAAAGGCCGCTTTCAGAATTTCCACAAGGTCTTCGACTGATTTCTCAATGTGAGTTGGGTCGGGGTTAGTGGTGGCTTGTGGCGGTGCTTACCTATTATCAACTAGGTTCGAGGAAAGGGTCCAGTCTGTCTTTTGAGGGTTTCTGAAAGTTGTTGGTTTATCTTTATTGACATTAAGATTGAAAAGTATTCGGCTGTGGTCCGAGAAGGAACGGCTAGTGGATACTCTCCAATTCTCTACTTGAACAGAGTTAGTCTAAGTTAGTAGAGTAAGCTCAATTACCTCTTCCCTAACACGGTTACGAAATGTTGGTGTATTACCTTTGTTGCATACATATGTTAAGGTTAGTGGAAATAATGGAATCAAAAATGGACTCACCTCTTTCATCAATGAGTGTGATGACCGTTGGCGTCGCAGCCTATCAATAGACACAATCCGCGTGACTTGGCATGTTGCACAAGTGCTCGGACTGCGTCTGGTGATGAGTCCTCCACCTCGCATGGCAAGTATAAGGACGATAGGAGCAAAATAGATTTGTCCTGTTGTTCGGATGCTGCCACAGTGAGGTCTCCTTTACTGTATGTACATAGGAGAAAACCACCCTAGACTATACCGACAGTGACCTAATGAAATGAGGAAATGGTGCTAGGGAACCGATATATGCGACACTCCACCAATTAACTCATTTCTTCAATCTTTCTTTTGTGCAGGCGAATATCCTTTGTTTCGGCTTGAGATTGATAATACATAGAGGAGGTTGCATGTTTTCCTTCAAACACATTAATATTTCTCAACGTCGCTCTTCATCAGGATCTCAAGACACCCGTGGCTATGCTCGTACATAAACATCTCTTCAACGTCACAGCGTAAGTGAAGGCAAATCAAACACTAAACAAACTGCAGGAAAGGTGACTCCCACTTTTTCTCGAATCAAAGCATCAACTTCTTTATCGGGAAGTAATTTACTCGTACTCCAATGGTTGCCGCGTTCGCATTCTTTGCAAACGAAAATCAATTAGGAACGCATTCAGCTCAAGACCCGCCAGTATCTCAGTCATATCCAGTGCGCTTTAGCATGTCCATTCATGCTTCGTCCTCTAACATCGCCAGTACCTCCTTCGCCCTTTCGACGGATCAGATTCAATTAACAAAATGCAGCAGTCATTAGTAAACGCACACACGTGCGGACAAACATGAGGCACACAACTGACACTCAGGATCACACACAAGATCCTAATGAACCTTGCCAGTGAAATCATCGTCGTAACTCATAATTCCTGACGTAATAAATTAAAACCTCTGCGGTGTGCGAACCTTTGCGTTTAATCAAACTACAAAGACCATGGCTGGACACACAAAACGAAGCAGACGGCCCTCCAAGCCTCGCCGAATGTGCGAGTACGTAGGGAACACGAGGTCCGCGTGAACCAGGGCCTCCCAGCAGACGGGACGCGCGGTGGAACCCATTAAAAAGAATGATGGTGGAGATTTTTATCGAGCACTTTTCCAATTTTCACGGCCACGGCTAAAGGGTACGAATGCGCGAGTTGCCTCCATTGGTCGTATGGAAATGAAGTGAGGCGGCAGTGGCAGCTGCAACAACGTAGCGGCGGCGGCGGCGGCGGAAATAGTAGAAGTGGACTACGGATACTTCATATCGCGGTGGCAATCATTGTGGGGTGCCCTCTGAGGAGCAGCCATGTGACAGCCTTCGGGAGTGCATCAATTTTTCTTCAGCGTAATGACAAGCCAACATGTGAGTAGGTACATTTTAATTACGCACTAAAAGCCCTCCGCACCGCGCCAACCGAAGATTGAGGGCGGTATTCGTTTAAGATGTTTACGTGAGCCGAGCGATTGGGGAGGGGGAGAGGTGGGAATTTTGATTTGCGGTCCCTTTGCATGTTGAAGGTCAATGGACGATGCTGTTCCTTGCATGCTCAGATGATTGGATTCGTGGGGGTTTTCAGTTATTTTTTGTTGATGTGGAGGTGGAGTTGTTGTTATGGCTCGGAGCGGAGCTGCAGTTGAGGCTGACCGGCGAATTTATCACTTAACGTGAAATGTAGGCGGAACCAGGAAGATGTTTGCTGAACGGGGATACATTTTGGGCCAATGATTGAAAAATGAAGCGTCTCATCAGAATAAATTGAACCTTTTACGATAATCCAAAGGCAGAGTTATTTTATCGGAGATTAAGAGTTGCGACACGGTCTAATGGGGACTGAGTGTGGGAGATTCATTAGCATTAACGTGGCGAAATGATAATTTAAGCGTGGACCATCTGGCATTCAGGAAATGCTTTCGATGCGACAATGGGAACGACCGCAAAGTGTCGAAGATGTTTGATGTGGGTAGATTCTCCAGTTTGTAGGAATTGATTAAGATTTTTGAGGTTGGGTAAATCAATATATTTCGTTTTTCTTACAGAAGGTCAGATAGAATATTGGTTAGTGTTTGATTATATTTGAATTGGCATTTGCCTGAAAGTTTGTATTTTTCTTGTTGCAATGTCCTCTAGTATTTTGTGTGGATCATATTATTTAACTAATATATTCTTATCCTTCTGGCTTAATTTTACATCGACGTCTAAAATATTATATTCAAATCAAAAAATACTTATACACGTCCTACAAAACATGGCATTAGCAAAGTTGGACAAATTACAAAGACTAGGCGTTGTCTGGACAACGGGAGCCGGGTGTAGATCTCCCACGGCAAACTTAAAGGCGCTTCTCTATTTGGTACCTATACCTATACCATCTATAGATACAACGGCTGGATGGCGCAGTTGGTCTGCTCCAAGTTAGAGGGGTCCTAGGTTCGAATCCCAGTGAATTCGAATCTGGTCCAGTTACCATTTGCCCCCAAACGGCACCACTTTTTAAATTTGGGTGCATGGGCAATGACATCTAGGTCTAAAGAACCTAATTCCAAAATTTCATGCCGATATCTTCATAAACTTTGGAGATAAAAAAGTGTGACAGACACGACGGACGGACGGACACACCGAAATTATAAAGGTTCCGTTTTTGTAGACGGAAGATGCTTCAGGAAGCTTATACGAAATGCAGTAAAGGTCATACGATGCACTCAATCTGCCGCAAGTCCCGTTAGGAAAGACAGAATAAGAATAACCTCAGAAGCGAGTGACTTTCTTTCTCCTTTCTTAACCGTTCTGGAGATAATGCAACAGTTAGCTGACCAACAAGATGTCCAAATATCAAACGTAACAGTGCGTCGCCGCCGCATTGAATTTCAACTCAATGGAAGGATCGGCAGAAAAAAGCCTCTTGTCTCCCAAAGAAACCGGAAGAAAAGATTTGTCTTTGCAAACGCTCACAAGAACAAATCTTTATCCTTTTGGAAAATATCTTGTGGAGCAATGAAAATAAGTTCAATAGGTTAGGATCAGATGAAAAAAAATATGTGAGGAGGCCAGCGAACCAAGAATACAATCCCAGGTACACCAATAAGTCCGTCAAGCGTGGCGGTGGCAGCATAATGGTGTGGGTGGCGATGTCATGGCAGGGCGTTGGACCAATCGTAAAAATTAATGTCATTATGGACCATCACTGGACGCCGTGGTCGTGTGGGTTCGTGCTTCGACCCATGCGCATTAGACTTTAAAAGTCTAGGTTCGAATCCAAGTTCAGACAAGCAATTTATCAAAAAAAAATTGTTCGCGGCACCACCTCTTTCGAGTCACTGACAATGCTCAAAGAGTATAACTGTCTGGAAAAAGCTTCTCAATCTCGCCGTTCGGAGTCGGCATTAAACTGTAGGTCCCCTCCACTCGTGAGAGAACAATAGCACGCACAACACGAGTGGTTGCTGAGAAGCTAGGCCCAGGTCCACCTCGAACTGTAGCGCCGCCATTATTATTATATTATTATAGGCAATGATGATATCTACACCTACAGTGGTGAAGCTTTTTCTAGACAGTTATACTCTTTGAACATTGTCAGTGACTCGAAAGAGGTCATTGCCTATGCACCCAAATTTTAAAATTTGTGCCATTTGGGGGTGGCTCCCGTATAGCCGAAGTTGCCACTAATTTTTAAACATTTACGCACCCCCTCGAGTGATATATCAATCCACAGATCATTTAAAATAAGGTTGAGGTTTGGTTCAACACTTTCTGATATAAATTCCCATTTGAAAAATATGGAGCTCCAAATTTTTTTTAATGCATCCATCCTGCCTTTTCTAAACAATCCTGAAAAAATTTAATTTTTAAAATAATTTTAGATTTTGGCGAAGACCTGTCAACCACTGACATGCGAATTTTGAGGACCTGAAAATGCAGTTTTGTGGGTCTGATCAAATGGATAAAGAAATTATAAATATCAAAATATCGATTTATGTGCAAATTTCGAGATATCGAAGATTTAAGTTCTCAAAGTCTATCATTTTCACACATAAATTCCATGCTGTTATCGACCAATGATGAGTGTTATTTCAGATTTATTTCAACCCCTAAGTGCCCAACAGAAATGCACACATGGATGATGGAAGGGATTTTCTGTGTAAGATAAATTTGGGTATAGACTATTGAATTTGTTTGTATGTATGAATGTAATAATGAATAGTTGATTTAGGTGGAAAATTTACTTCAGTTATAGTGAATTCGTCGCTTGCTCAGAAATGGTTCTCTCAAAAAATATTTATGCGAAGGAACCTTCCCCGTGCGAGTACTTGCCCAGTTTATTTTAAATTTCATTGGTAATGCTGAATCAAAAGATTCCATATGTTCCGGGTGATCAATTGAATATATGTCATATTTGCAAAGTGCAAGATACAGTCAGCATTAAATGTGAGTGAACAGTCATTTGCTGAAAGTTTGTCGTCTAAATTAAAATAGACAAGAGTGATCTTCGCCAGATCTGAAATCATACTTCGAAATATGGTACATTCTATGAAATAAAACATCTCTGAAATGTCCGCCGCAGCTTCTTTGGGTGGCGCCTATCCGAAGTGTCCAATTTTCCATGACAGACCTGCACACTCTCACGGACAGCGGCGATGTTTTCGGCAGATCCTGCGTTTTGTCGACATACGGGTGTTGGTTTACCGTTTACTGAACCATTGGACTCAAATTTCTACAAAAATCTACCATACAGCGAATAGTCCTCTCCGTAGGAGGATTATGGCGACCGTTAAATGAGCGAAGCGCTCGGAAAGTTGTCCGAACAGAATACTCATTTTGATAAAACAATTTTATCATTTCCAAGTGTTGTTGAGCGCTATGTCCATCCATAGTAACGTGGCAAAACAGGCCGAATAAATAACACTCAAGTTGATAGATGTAGCTTCAACAATATGACCACTATCAACTGACAAATTTTGGAAGTCCCCAAAATTATAGAATTATATAGTAGAAGACCGTTTATAAACATTTCTTCTTCGAGATATCCCTTTTTAAAATATAAAAGTTTGATGATATCTGGCACACACTTTGTTTTATTTAAATTTATAGATAGGAAGCTTGAAATGAAACACTCTTTATTTATTAAAATCCTGATATCACAATAGGCTCGTAGGCCGTTGACAGGAACTGTACCAGGCCTCAGAGAATCCGCGCAAAGCTGAGTAAAACTCTTCTTCTTCTTTTTGGACTATAGTCTAGCTTGGAACTGAGACTTATCCAATAGTTCAGCTAACATGATCTCTTATTAACTTGTTGAGCTCCTTCTCCACTTGTGTGTGCGAACTTAAATGTGGTTGGCTTCTGGTGCATGGTCAAAAATTCTTCGGGACGGTGGTTTTTTCACGCATTTTAATTTGCATGGCTAGTCACATAAAGCTTTTGTGCAAGAGACCTTTGCTAGATATATTTCCCAATTACCATCAACGCAAACATGACGAAAAATCGCACGTAGGTATTTCGCATGCTTTTGATATTATCCAGCTCTCAAGCAGGATCTTATACAATTGAAGTCAGCTTTGTCGAGAGGCTCTGTTAATATTAGAAAAGCTCTCCAATAATCTAATCTTTCTTTTCTTTTATTTACATTTGAACTGTTATGCAAGTTCTCTTGTGCAAAAGATCTTAAAGCAATGGTCCTCCAACAAACGCCACCAACGGTACGTAATTAATAAAATGCTCATGCATCATGAGCTGAACACTGCTGCAAGTCTACTGACCCAGATTAGGACTCAGTCCCATTTACTCTTACACCTGAGGAATAAAGTGGATCTTATGACTTTTTAATTATCGTCATAACACTTGCAGAACATGACCCCGAAGCCCAAGCTAATGTGTATCTCGCGCAAATCCGCCCACTTTGAGAGTAAAAAGCCATTAATAGATACTTACATGTGAGCCGAAGTAGGTCATAGATACGAAATGTACATGCATTTTCATAGACAAAAGAGTTTCTGTGTTCTTTCTTATTTATTGATTCCATTCCCACTGCGGAGGACAATCAAATATTTTTTATGAGCCTTTACCACACGGACGACAAGAATAGACTGCAACATCCGCTCCACATTGGCAGGGGCAATCAATTCACCCATAAACCTTGTGATAGTAGCCTCGGAGGAAGAAAACGTCCAAAGAAACTTGCCCATGTGTGCCCACTGGAGAGTGCGAGGAAGAGAGAGACTCCGCCGCCGGCCATCCCAATCCGATCATTTATCGTTGGCATAATTAATTAAAGTGTTAACTTTGTATAAATTCTCTTAATGGAACAACCATTTGCTTTGAATTAGAGCGAATCAATTCTAAGTCATTTCTAGGAGTAATCTGCATCCTCGAGGACCACGATCTTCGGGCGGCGGCTGATTTATGACGGGAATTAAGTTTTAATTGCAATCTTAATTACTTTGATAAATTCGACTCGACCAATGAGCCTTTTAGTTGCTGGCCACGGGTAAGAGATGATGGAAGAGACTGCCTCGACGAGTAGTGAGCATTCGCCATCGCCGACTTATGAAAGTGATTCCTTTCCTAAGGCGTTGCGATGCGCGTTAATTCCAGAGATGCTCCATGTGGCCCCATGGACTGGTAGTGCAGGATTGCTCTTTATTGAAACAAATCGGGAGTAGAGGAAATAGTGACGCAGCAGAGACTTGCATCTTTTGTTGGTGGCTTTCAAAATTCACCTCGTTCGCCTACCGGAACCGAATTAAGGAATTAGGTGCCATCACGGTAATGGTCATGGCGGTGCAGATGCCACACGTGAAGTCACTTTAAAGGGCACCACTCGTCTTCCCTTTAATGCACCATGGCGAGGTATAGTGACGCTATAAAGACGGTGCAATAATGCGACACCACACCACAGCCCTGGGACTGTATCTGAGAGATGTAAAAATAATTGCCTAGCGGTTATTTGGCGAGAATTCACACACAGACCTGTCTTGT
The DNA here is from genome assembly GCA_930367185.1 of Myathropa florea. Lineage (NCBI taxonomy): Eukaryota > Metazoa > Arthropoda > Insecta > Diptera > Syrphidae > Myathropa > Myathropa florea. Next base: position 14,869,062 of record OV884005.1, read on the forward strand.
CGTCAACCTAGGTGTGACCGATATGCGATTCGGCTCCGACTGCATGATGGTCATAGGAGTAAGTTTGCACAGCCAGTACGACATGGAAAGAAAAGACGACACTTGCGGCTCATTAACTTTGATCGAAAATGTCTGCACGGTGGATAATGATGGCGGCGGCAAAGGAGGAGGAGGCGTGAGCACGCGTACTGTGTGATTAATAACAATTACGAGAGCAAACAAAAATGTGACGGTACTCAATTCTTCGGCTGGAAGACGACGACAGCAAGGAAGCCATTGAATGATGAAAGCAACGTGCATGTTCAAACACTATCTAGGAAGTTATGAGGCACCGTGACGAAAGCACATATTTGTGTTTCCATTGTGTTGCGCTCAAAATTGAAGTAACGACGTCAATAGTCTGCTGGTGACGATGACCTTCTCGTGGCCTTTGGTATGTGAAGAAATGCTGGTCCTATGAACTAGTGAGATGACTCTGCGGATGAATAATCCTTTGAGAGAGTGAAAGTTTAACCGAATCTTGGCGTTGAACATACTGACGTACTTTTAGGTGCAGAATTTATAACGAAACACTCGCCATACAACCTAGAAGATGAAGAAGTGTAGGCTTTTGCCTCTTTTGTACAAACCCGTTCGGAAAAAACTATTAAATTAACCAACAACACTGGAGCAGTCAGACTCAAAAAGTGGTCCATTGTACTACCAGCAGCAACCTACTTTTGCTGAAATTTCATGGTCTTCCGAAGTAAGACCAGCAGGCGTTTCTGTGATGAGGAGCCTACATCATCAGCTCTCACCTCATTAGCACCGAATAACTGCCACCTGATCCGGACAATGGCAGAGGAAGTGCTCTGCAGTGTCATCGTCTTCTCCACAATCACACTTAGGTGTTTGGCGAGGGTGTAGTGCCCGTTAGTACGCCGGTGAGTTGTCTGCAATATTTTCTAATAAGAGGTATCAGGAAAGCCGCGGATTTCTTACAGACGTTGGGGAGCATGCGCTTGGTCTGTCTACATCCTGGAGAGTCATGCCACCTGCGGTTGTGCTCTCGTCCAACCATCGAGGACGCGGGCAGTCCCAGCGTAGGTTCAGGACCTGATCTGATCAAAAGAATATTTCACATCGGTGTCCTTGGTGTCATCTGCTGGTAGTTGTGACTTAATCACTTGCATCGAGAGAAAGCGTGTCTCTTGTTTAGACGTCGATGGCATACTTATTCGTCTCCTCTTCTTATTGTGGCAGTGAAGTCCAGGGTGGACCTGGCCTGAAAATTAAACATGGAATACTTTGTTCAATCTAGACTATGGACAACAATAGTTGTACTTCTACAACTTTTCAACGACCAATTTGATTAAAATAAGCTGAATATTATTTTCATGCGGAGGAAGGATTGAAATCGAACATACATAAATATTGAATTTATTGTTAACTTTGTCCGCGTGGGGTTTAGGCATATCACACGCTATTGAATTTATCAAAAACTAGTCTAAAACGCATATCAACCCGAAAAACATAAAGTGCCGCAGCACTGCAGTTGATAACTCTCCGACTCTCAACCACCGCCGTGATCAGTCACTGAAAGTAAGCAAATTATCTCATAAACTATACGCATCCGATTCTAATTTGTTTTATCGCTATCATTCGACGCACATAAAGATTAGCATCTACTTGGGGTTCCGTCTGCACTATGCGCCAGCGAGCCCCTGACAGCAGCCTCATATGTGATTGACAGGCAATCTCCACGCCAAGCTCGGCCATACGAGAAGCTGTCAATGCAAGTAATGGAGGCCACTCAATGAACGAACAACTCGTCAGGTGCATACGTCAGGTGACAACGAAACGGACGAGGGACAGTGATAATGGCACCTACATCCGTTGCAGTACACCTCGACGGAGTCTGTGGAATATGTGCGCCTCGTGCGCACTTACTACACCCCGCCAATTAAGCTGGAATGAATGACAATTTAATATGCGAATTGACGGATACATGTTGATCCGAAAATTTCCTACCTCGCAACGGCTCATTGGTGGATCGAGGATGATTGGTCGTCATCGTGTGGCTGTGTGGCTGGAATAGTGCATGCAACCGACAGCTCCCTGCCCATCCTTCCGTCTAACGTGCATAATTACTGTTTGTGTGCGATCAGGCTGCCACGGCTGTGCTCTGGATACGAATGGCGGATGGCCTGATTCTCAAATGCGTTTCCATCAATTGGAGCTCGAAATAATTTCAAATAATTACCCGCACGTCAAAGTTGTTTGTTAGATGTCCAGATTGCTTTTGCAAAGAGGTGGGACGTGGCCAAGCGCTGGATTCTGATCTTATCTACGACAAGATGTGTGATCTAGAAGAGGAGCAACTGAAGGTACGGGCATGGAGACTAGGTGAATATGCAACGGCGCCTGTGTGTTCTGCGACCGCATGTAGACCACCGGAAAATTGGCGAAGAAGGAGAAGGAAAATTTGCAATTTGATTTGAAATAAATTGGCATCGGAGACAGGTTTAGCGGGTCTTGTGGTTAGCTCCTGATTTGGTTCACCTCGTTTGCTGATTGCCTCTGATTTGCTTGAATCTGTTGTCCTCACATGCACATGCATACGAGTACATGTGTTCTTGCATGTAAGCCGAAAACTTTGCAGAGGGTTCAGGTTTTTGGTGAAATGTGTGCGCATGTAAAACATAGACCGGAGAACTCCACAAGATTGTGATTCTAGATAAAGCTACTGAGTCTGATTGTTTGCCAACATCTGTGCCTGCTGTGGCCAGCGGCCAGCTGAGCATTTGACCTGGTCCTGGTGCTTCCATATAGGGACTAACAGAGATTTAATTTGGATTAGCTATTCTCCTGTACCGAACCGTGCCAGATGTAGGGTATTCTTTTATTGGAACAATCAAATTCAGCCCTTTCTGGAGAACAGGCGGTTGGTCCTATTGACTCTGCGCCAGATGGCAGAGATGGAAGGATGCTTGTCCTGAACACGATCTAAAGAAAAATAGATTTGCGATAACCTTGGGGGTTTAAGTGGAGATCTAGATAGCGACTATAAGAGCGTTCCTTTGAATAGGCATGAGGAATATAATTTCGAGTGGTCGTATGATATTTTTGGTTGTCCCTACTGCATGTTTGGTTCACTCTTTCTTAGAAAACAAAGTTTGAAAAGAAATTCAAGCACACATTCAGTAGCTTGTCAACAAGTAACACGGGGCTCATACCAAAGAAGGGGTCAATTGTTACTCGTGTCGTAGGTATTCAGTGAATGAGACAGGGAGCGATATGAATGAGATAAAATCAAACTTTTGTGGTGCAATATGTTTTTTAAAGTTCTAACCCGCGGAACTGTCGCTGATTAGGTTTCAAAAACCAAATGTCTGTTAGCATATGGGATGTAAGGAAGAATTAACCACATGAGCGCATGTTTTATGTTGATTTTGTATTTTATCTGCCTCGAAGAAGGACAAACAACCATCTGATGCAGATTCGACAGAGAATATGTCTTCACAACCGCAACTACTTCAGTTTATTCAACCAGCATAGCTAACCTATTTATTTATTTATTTATTCACAAACTTTATACAAGCCGTAAGCAACTATGACTAAATTATTTACAATAATTTACTCAAGACTACTTGGAACTACTTGAAATATACAATTTTTTAAGCAAAGGAGTAACACTGCGGCGCAAAACAAGTGCAGCAAGGGAAGAGTACCGAATTAGAAGAAGGGAGGAAAAAAAGATCCTGCGTTAGAAGAAAAGCCTCCCAGCTCAAGGGTATCGAGGAGTCTCGCGAGAGAAACAACATCCGGTCATTTTTAGAAGAGCCAAGCAGCTGGCAGCTGGCTTTAAACCCGGAACGCAGGCTCTTCGAAATAGTGAAGGAAATCTAGTCACCGAAACGCAGGGAATAGTAAATGTATTTAAGGAGCATTTCGAGCAGCTTCATAATGGGCATCACGTAGAGGGAGTGATAGGGCAAGAAGAGAACCCACGTCCAGTCAATGAAGAAGCCATCCTCCCTCCCAGTTTTGAAGAGGTCAACTCGGCCATCAAAAAGCTGAAGAACAACAAAGCCAGCAGAACTTTTCAAACATGGTGGTGATGTTTTGGTAGGATGCATGCACCAAATCATCAACCAAGTATGGGTGGATGAAGCCATGCCCGATGACTGGACTATCAGCTCTGTATGCCCCATCTTCAAGAAAGGTGATCCTATGTCTTGCAAGAACTACCGAGGCATAGTCCTGCTAAATGTCGCATACAAGATTCTATCCAACGTACTGTGTGAACGTCTGAAACCTTTCTGCAACACACTAGTCTGCACGTACCAGTGTGGGTTCCGGCCCGGCAGATCGACAATCGACCAAATTTTCACACTGAGACACATCCTGGAAAAGACCAACGAGTTTCAAGTCGAGACTCATCACCTATTTATCGGCTTCAAAGCCGCATACGACGGCATCCGTGGTCTTGAGCTCTACAAGGCGATGGCCGAATTCGGGATCCCGGGAAAACTGATCCAACTGTGCGGTGTCACGCTGGAAAACACGCGGTGCAATGTGCAATTTGGGAACAGTTCCTCCGAATTATTCCAAACATGCACCGGATTTCGGAAAGGAGATGCGCTGTCGTGTGACTTCTTCAACCTTGTACTGGAACAGATAATGCGCAAGGCAGAGTCAAACACAGAAGGCACTATCTTCAACAAATCCGTACAGTTGCTGGGCTACGCAGACGACATTGACATCATAGGTCGCTCCCAGCGAGCAGTTATAGAAGCTTTCACGGCCATTGAAGAAAAGACGAAACGAGTTGGTCTTGAATTAAATGAGGACAAGACCAAGTATTTGCTGTCAACAAACAAGTAATTATCGGTCCACCGCCTAGGACAAAACTTCACTGCAGCAATAACTTCGAGGTGGTTAAGGAGTTCACATACCTCGGAGTAAATATCAACCCCACGAATGACACCCTAATGAAGATTCGACGAAGACTTACCCTAGGAAACCGCTGCTACTTCGGTGTGGCGAAACAAATGGGTTCAAAACTCCTAACTCGAAAGACAAAATGCATGCTCTACAAAACGCTAATCCTACCAGTTCTACTGTATGGAGCCGAGTGTTGGACGATAAGCAGGAAAGAGCACATTTTGGGTACTTTTAAGAGAAAAATTCTTCGTCGAATTTTCGGTCCCGTATGCGAGGAGGGCGAATGGAGGAGAAGATACAACCGCGAACTCTACGAGCTGCACAAAGATGTGGATGTAGTCCAAAAAGCCAAAAAACGACGACTACACTGGCTCGGCCACACCGAGCGAATGGACAACAACGATCCAGCAAAGGGGATCTTCGAATCCCAGCCCACAGGTTCGAGAAGAAAAGGAAGACCGAACCTCCGTTTCAAGGACCAAGCTATCGCGGATGAAAGAGCGCTTGGTCTGGATAACTGGAAGCAGCGTGCCCGGGACCGCAGGACATGGAAGGCTGCAGTGTCTCAGGCAGAGACCTTTCACGGGTCGGGAGCCCGCTAAGTAAGTAAGTAAGTAAAATGCATGTCTAAGTGAGCTTTTGTTTGTATTACAATCAAACGTGTTTAGGGTCTCGTTGGTTATACGCAATATTCGCGACATAGGTTTGTTTCGCCCATAATCAGTACGATGATACTTGAGGTGGACCATGCGTAACTTGTGTAACCAAACTTGACCAAACTTGACTACCGTATTCAAGAATCGGTCTAACAAAAGTACGGTAGAGGGACTTCGTTACGTAAGGGTTCGAGAATTCTTTCGACCAGCGATTACCGAAACGGAGGACAGAATTAGCCCTACTAATAATATTTTCAATGTGGGGATCTAAATTAAGTTCAGTCACGCAGTAAAATAACTGCGGGAACGGGTTCGTCGCCAATAAAATAAGTTCGAGAGGTAGTCGGAAGGCGCTTACAGAATATGTAATGGCTTGGCATTTGACAATATTTAGAACAAGAAAATTGTTTGTACACCAAGTCCATTTGAAGTTGATAAGAGTCAGCGGAGATAGAAGTTTCCTTACAAATTTTTATGTTGTCCGCATAAACTGAAAGACGAGGATAATTTATAAAGTTATCCACGTCGTTAATTGATAGGATGAAAATCAGCGGACTAAAGTGGCTTCCCTGGGGGACCCCAAATGTGGCTGCAAAAGAATTGGAAGCAGAGGATCTAAAAATTACTTTGTATTGACGCTCTTCAAGGTACGACTTGATCCACGCAATAAACACCGTTTGGAAGCCAAGAGCTTTAAGATTCAAAAGTACAATCGCGTGCGAGATTTTATCAAAATCTTTGCTAAAATCAATAGCGACAACATCGACATCTTTGCCATCTTCCAATGCGCACAAGATGCTGGACACGAATTCACACGGTAAAGAAGAACTTTTACAAATAATTAAAATTCATTACCGAGTCGGTGACGGCAACTTTTAAGATCGTTACCGCAAATTTTTGGTCGTAATTCTCGTCCCAGTAGACAACCATTTCATAGTGTAGTGTGCAAATTTGAGTCTACATTTTCGTTCCAGTCAGACAACAGGTTGGTCGAAGTGCCGAGAATATTGCCGCCGTTCAAACACCCGTCGCAGGCGAACCAAAACAGTCGATTCCATGACTTTCTCAAGAATTGGGCATCGCTAAGACGACACCATGGCGAATTTTGCGAAAGGATCTTGGCCTGGGTCATTATAAGATGGAATTTACTCAAGAACTAAAGCTACTGGATCATATGAAGCGATGTACGTTCTCGGATTGGGCTCTAGAAATGTTGAAAGAAGATGACCAATTTCATCATCATTCAACATGTTCAGTGATGAAGAACATTTCTGGCTAAACGGCGTCGCCAACAATCAGAATATGGATTATTGGTCAGGTGAAAAACCCCATGTGATACAATAAACACCACGTCAAATCCTGAGTCAATTTCACCTTGCAAGTGAAGAAAAAATGGGTATCTACTCAGGTTAGTGTGAGTGATATTCATTCAGTTGCTCCGATCAGTGGCAGGTTGAGGTCCCTGGGTTAAGACTCACACTTTCGGCATCAAATATTTTGATTTTGACAAGTCATTAAAAAATCCAAAATGAGTTGTATTGAAATATAAAATTGTTATGTCCATCTTGAAAAATCCTTTATAATTATAAAATAATATTATTATTATGAAATTATTAAATATTAATTATTAAATATTAATTTTAAACTAATGACTCACATGTCGAGAATTTGAATTTAACTCAAAACTTTGATTTCATGGAACAACATTTCTGGCTGAATGACTGACTTACTGGCAACGCTCTGACTACTCAAACTTCGTCATCAGCTTAAAACTCTATGACCCTTCAAATCGTGGTAGAAAAATACCATGCACAATACAAGCGGTTGCTGAAGAAGCCGGGCAGAATTTGTCCATAACCTAATCAAGTAAATAATGCCTACTCTGACTTAGAACATTATCCACTTTTTTACGCTCACAGAACATGTCTTTGAACAAATGATGTATCTAAGGTTAGATTAGGTTAGGAGGGCTTTATACTGTTGCCATTAATTACACCCAGAGGGCGTGAAGGTCCATTGTGTATGCCCTGTAAGGATTGCATGCTTACCGAGAATTAACGCAGGGTCAGTATGCAATTACCAAAACCACCCCGTTCTGGTTAGAAATTTCCTTAGGTCAGGGATCTGTACCTTCGCCACATCGCTGAGCTCGTGAAAGAACCTTGCTTTCAAGTTAGTGAGCAGTCGTTCTTGTAGAGTAGGGCAGTGGCAAAGGAGATGCTCCACTCATTCAATTTCTTCTTTATCCCTACAGCTCCTACAGAAATCGTTCGCCGGGAGGTATAGTCTCTTAGCCATTGCACCAATCGTGCTATGATGTATCTTACTTCAAACGGGAAAGAAGCATTCAATACTAAGCGACTGGATGGCGCAGTTGGTTAAGTGCCTGCCCCAAGTTCGAGGGGTCCCAGGTTCGAATCCCAGTGAAAGCAAAGTTCATACGCTTTTATCTGGTTTTTCAAATCTGGTCCAGTCACCACTTGCCGTTGGGATCAAATTAACTGCACCATCACTGGAGTCTATCAGTGGTGGTGGTAGTCTGACTGTGGGTATCACAATGGACCACAATGGTCTAAGTGTGCTGATGAATTCACTAGCAGCCTCCTAACCTAACCTACCCTCACCTACATTGATAATCTTAAGTAAGTCCTCAATTGTAAACTTCAATAGTTCACAATACCTACTTGTGCCTAAGCACTGCCTAGGTATGAAATTCATCCAGAGAAGGTACTGCTCCACATTCCAACACAGATTGCACCAGTCACTTCTGCTTGTCGCAAAACGTCAAGGCTAATCGCCTGTCATCCACGTTGATAAATGGCTTTGCTCCACTAAGCAATTGGCAAGTTATTTGAAAATAAACATATTACGCGTGCGATGATCTACAGGTTCTTTCAATCTAGGGCATTTATGAAACGATGATCTATCTGTGGGCACGCAACGTGCCCAGCCCGATAAATTCCGACGAGAAAGCGTAACAAAGTGTCACTACAAGGCGTGCTGGCATTGTGCACACGCGACGCATCTACTCAGAGCACTTTGCATTTGCTTGGCGCGCGTCACACGAAAATATCTTGCAGATCGTGTTGTACTAGATGACCACTTGCGGACCACTTATCAAAATGTCCGTTTGGGCAGAAAGAAATTAGAAACGAATAGCACATCGCCTTTGCGTGCGCGGCACTGCGAGACCACGCGCACACACACGGCTGAGTGTGTGTACCGCAGGAGCGTTAGTAGGGCGTTAAAGTGGGATTCGGTGTTAGAAGTGAAATTACACTCCTCGCACTGCAACTGGCTGCTATTTTCTGTGGCACTGGGTGCGTATGCAACCGAAATGAGAAAATCTAGCTGCTGCTGGGAGATGCTACTAGATGCTTGGTAATTCAGTGAAGTTGAGGAAAAACAACTTGCATCAACTGACTTTTTCATCCTCAAACTCGCTCTCAGTTTTGGTGTTGGCTACTGACGAGCTGATGCAATGCTTGTCTTTGGCAGAATGACGCAGTCGAAGAAAGGAAGACCTTTCTCGGAATCTGGAGAATTTGGCAACAATGATAAACATGACGTTGCACCTCAACCGCCAGTCATCCTGAACCCAGTCGATCAGCTCCCCACTTAAGAGCGATATAAGATATTCCAAGAAAACGCCGAAAATTGGCACACAAATCAATTTGGCCGTCTCTCTTGGCTTAGGCCAGGTTCGTCCAGTTGGCTCGAGACTTGATTGATTAACAATCGTATGCTCATCGACCAAAGTCTGCAAAAACAACGATAAGATCGTTCGCCAAAAAGTTCAAGTTGTCATTAGTCGAAGTCGTCTTCATCGTCATTCAGTTCGTCATTCATCGTTATTCTGACGACGTCTGATGGACGTGTGTTTCGACGAGATAATCACCCACTTTAAGCAGAACAATGCGGCCTATAAGTGATTCCTCATGTCGAAAGGGAAGTTTATGTGGCAGGATTCGAGTTTTAATGGAGCCATCAAAGGTTAAGCGACTAACAGACCGTGGCAGTCAAACAGAATTGTTTGAAAAATCAACGATATCTTTTTAGAGGATATTGTTGGTGGACATGAAAGGTAGATGAATTGTTTTGAGTTTTGAGAGTTTTGAGAGGACACGTGTAAGTTAAGTAGTAGAGGTTTCTTTATTGTTAATTGCGGCCTACAGAACTGTACGCCTCAGTGTTTAATTTCAGAACTGATAATCGGTTAAATTGTCATCCAAACAGTACCAACCGAACGCTTGTGATTTCACTTTGGTGTAGAGTTCCCAACTTTGAGCGAAACAAAAGGACATCAGCCTCAGTTAGGCATTAATCCGTAAGTTGAATATTCGGGAGGAGAACTGAACATTGGTCAATCAACGAATCAAGTCTTTCACCACGTCTATGTGACAGATGACCTTATTAATGTTTGCCTAGTATTGATGAGATGACCGTAGCGAATATGAAGCAAATTAAAAAAGAGTCATATCCTCCCTTAAATCCAAACACCCGCAAGCAAATTAAAGAACCGTGGTTCGATAAAATTGTCAGAGAGCAAGACGTGCGTCGTTTGCCTGGCTTAAATTATTTCGTGCTTTCAACACAGATACTCTCAAAAAGTATCTAAGAGCGAATCAGGAGTATAAAGATGTTTGCAGACAAAGTAAGCGAAATTACTTTGAAAGAGAGGTGCGCAGACTGGGGTGTTGTAACAACGCATCCGAGTTTTGGAAATTAGCAAAGTCACTTTTTTTTCGGAGGATTTTTGAAATACTACTGGAGCACTCAGACTCAAAACTGGTCCATTGTACTGCCAGGTAGCAACCTACTCCAGTGCCGTTAATTTGATCCCAATGGCAAATGGTGACTGGACCAGATTCGATTTCACTGGGATTCGAACCTGGGACCCCTCAAACTTGGAGCAGGCACTTAACCAACTGCGCCATCCAGTCGTTTAAAGTCACTTAATGGAGGAAGATATACGATCAACAGAGGTCTTAGCCCTAATATCCTGCTAGTTCATTTCAGTGAGTGATCTTAGTTTTCAATATGCTGCGCCCGATATAAGAAACAACATTTTAGATCACCCTATATCTCACCAGGAGCTCACAGGTGCGCTGCTTGAATTGAAAGATAGAAAGGCTGCAGGGTCGGATGGTATACCAATCGAATTTTATAAATATAGTACCAATGTTCTGAAAGATATCCTCATTGGCTTATCCAACAACATATTAGATCATGGAATAGTGCCCCAAAGGTTTAAAGAAGCTCTGATTTTTCCCCTCAACAAAAAGGGCGACACATCGGTTCCTGCTAACTATCGGGGAATAATAATAATAATAATGGCGGCGCTACAGTCCGAGGTGGACCTAGCTTCTCAGCAACCACTCGTGTTGTGCGTGCTATAGTTCTCTCACGAGTGGAGGGGACCTACAGTTTAATGCCGACTCCGAACAGCAAGATTCAGAAGACAGTTATACTCTTTGGGCATTGTTAGTGACTCGAAAGAGGTGAAGCCGCGAACAATTTTTTTTGAAAAATTGTTTGTCTGAACTTGGATTCGAACCTAGACTGTGACACTCTAATGCGCATGGGTCGACGCACGAACCCACACGGCCACGGCGCCCACAACTATCGTTCTTAAATGCATCCTACAAAATCTTTGCAGCAATATTGCAGAGGCAGCTGGTCACATGGATAGAGACCAAAAATCTGCTACGGGAATTCCAGGCGGGTTTTAGGTCTGGCTCAACTGTCGACCACATTTTCGTATTGAAAAGCATAGCAGACACATTCATAAGCCGAAATTTAAAACTCTACGTCTTCTTTGTGGACTTCGAAGCGGTCTTCGATTCTGTGGACCGAAGCGCCTTATTTTATAAGTTGAATAGTATCGGAATATCATCAAAATTCGGAAGGGTTTTACAAAACCTTTATGAACATACAAAGGCAGCTGTTTGGAATGATGAGGCGCTATCTGAATGGTTTCAGACGGTATCAGGAGTAAAGCAGGTATGTTCGCTGAGCCCAAATCTATTTGCCCTCTTTATAGACGATATAGTGGACTTTCTCCCAGGAGGAATAGAAATTGCAGGGATTCTCATTAAAGTCTTTCTGTTCGAAGACGATATTGTATTGTTGGCAAGCTCACCGGCATCCTTGCAATTGATGATTAACAAATTGTATGAGTATTGCAGCCTATGGAGCCTGGTCGTGAATTTGGATAAATCTAAAATAATGATATTCAAAATGAGAGGTGGTAGACTTGCTTACAACGAAAAATGGCGCTTTAACGGAGAAAGTATAGAAATTGTAAATGAATACAGGTATCTTGGAAAACAAGTAGCCTTAGTATGAACAGACATCTGAAGGAGAAACTCACGAAATTGAATACCGTCATCAATGTAGTGTGGAAAAACTGTTTCAACAACTCACCGATTATGCACAGAAGCAAATTCAAAGTATTTGTAGCTGCGTCGGAGGCAGTAATGCTCTACGCGGCGCAAGTATGGAGGTATAAGCCATATGAGGAAGTTGAGAAACTACAACGTTTTTTCATCAAGAAAACATTCCACCTCCCTCCAAAGACTCATGCTGGAAACAGGCCTATCTCCGCTATTTATTAAAACAGGTTAACTACATACTAAGGGTTATAAATATGTCAGACAACCGTCTTCCAAAAATAATGGTCTTATACGCGATTCGGAACAAAATAGCATGGTTCGAAAAATGGCTGGAACTAGCTGGCGGTTGTGATGTAGAGCTGAATGCGGAGGCTATGAACTGGAAGAACTCACTATACCAGCTCACAACGCGAGTTGATGAAAAAGTCAGAATGAAGTTTGTAGAAGAAGCGACGGGTTTACTACATTGTAGTACGTATAGCCGGCTAAATCAGATGAAGATAAAAACTACTTCAAAGACATCCATAGCATTCTCGAAATATCAACAATGTTTAAGCTACGTGGTGAGCTCCTAAAACTCAATTATATCCCCCAAAGAGAAGATCTTCCTATATTCTGTGGTATGTGCAATTTAAAAGACCGAGAAGATACCATGCAATTTATAGGCAAGTGCCCAGTTCTAAGGAAACAAGGAGAAGTTTGTTTGGAAAAGACTTCTTATCGGAACAAGAAATGCTATCCCTTCTCAACAAAGTTAACGTTCCTAAGCTATATTGATACTGTGAAATTGCATTAAAATATAGAGAGAATATATTAGCAGGGAATTTCTAAAAAAATTTGTAAATGTATCTAAGTAAATATAAGTAAATGCAAGCCTTATTATTAGTTCTATAGTCAATCTGGCTTGCCGTCTGCCATGCTAACTGGTTTTATTTATTTTATTACCTTAAATAAATAAAATCTCTACCTATCTATCTATAATGAGAAAATATCAAAGAAAAATGCTCTTGAATACTTTTACACTTATTCGGTGTAGTTGCTATGTGAAAACGTGGTAAAACCAAAGAATTCGATGGGCTCCTCTATAGGAGTTACCATGTATAGTTTTTCGATGAGTTGAGTCCAATGCATTTTACATGTTACTGGAGTCCCATTGAAGCAGATGGAGAAGTTTAAGCATCTCGGGGTCTTTTTCATCAGTGATGGGAGGAGTAATGCTGAGCTTTCCTGTAGGATTGGCCAAACTGGGTCAATTTTGAAACAGATCCAGTAAGAGAAATATGTATTCAAAAAAGCCGACTTTGGTGTCGAAGCCAAGTTAGCGGTTTTTAACTCAGTATTTGTTCCAACACTCACCTATGGTCATGAAATTTGGATAATGACTGAACGAATAACATCGCGAATACAAGCTGCCGAGATGAGATTTCTTCGTGCTGTTGTGGGAGTTACTCGCCGGGATAGGGTGAGAAACACGACAGTGCGCGAGGAGCTCAATGTTCAGCAGCTGCTCTTCGTACGAAAAGGGCTATGCTTCGATGGTTTAGTCAGGTGGCACCAATGTCCCCATCATCACGACTTCCGAGGCGTACCCTGAATACGATTCCATTAAGTAAGCGACCGCTTGGCAGACCCAGGACGAGATGGTTGGACCAAGTCCAAACACTCGCCTGGTTGCGCCTGGGCATAGCTTCTGATGAGTTAGAGTCAATCGAGTGGCCTGGAAATCTCGCGTGCGTGAATTGCCCCCCGACCCCTTTAGTGGAACATGCGGGCCACGAAAAATGGTGATGATGATAATAAATCAAAATCATCAAAAATTGACTTCTTACTTTTAAGTCTTAACCAGAAAATCTACTCAAATTACGAAGACGTCATGCGTTAATTTAGGTTAACTTAAGCAAACGTATCTTGTGTACGTGATAGTCTTGAAAATTCCGATGAGATGAACGCACCTATTAAACAAATGGAACTTGTTACGTTAAAATTTCGAATCATTCGGTGTTTAAATTTCAGAAATTTAAAATCTCGAACAAACGAACATTTAACGTACAAGAAGGACATTCGACTTCAAAAGAGGACGGGGGGCAAAACAACTTAAAAGGAGGACTGTTTGTTGTCTGTGTGTCCTCACTGTTATTTCATACAAGCTACAAGTAAAACGCTACTTAATAATAATAAATAAATAAATAAATAAACACTACTTGCTATCAGAGCTTTTCGATTCGGCGGCAGTTTTCTGATAGGAAGCGTGAGTTAAATGTTAGTGACCCTACCCACTGATAAGCCTCGATGCACTTGTGATTAACGCGTCTTCTCCCAATTCCCTTTTTTGTTTACGTGTTGTGCCAATAGCATCCTTTCCTATTTCCTTAGCCCTCTCATTTTGTACGCCAAAAACGTTTTGTCAACTGTTATTGTAAAAGTGCATAGACGCTGAAGTCAGTTTGGTTAGGATCGCCGACGAAGGATCCGTCTCGGAACGTAATTCGTGCACCTGGAAATCCTGGAAAAGATCATCGAGTTTTCAATCGAAAGGCACCACTTTTCCATCGGTTTCAAAGGCGCATACGGCAGCATTCATTGCAAGAAACTATTCGATGCGATGGCCAAAATCGGGAACCCGTGAAAATTGATCCGAGTGGAAAAAAATACGCGATGCACTGTGCAGTACCGTTCTAGAACTTCTGAATCGTTTGAAACCTGCTCCGGATTTCGCCAAGGAGATGCGCTGTTGTGTGATATCTTCAATCTAGTTCTGGAGAAGATAGTGCTGCGGCCAGATATAAACGAGAAAGGCACTATCTTCTTCAAATAGGTCCAGCTGCTGGGTTACGTTAGTTACGTCGTCCCAGTGTGCCGTAAGAACAAGTAAGAATCGATCCGCCAGCCATCATCTAGGGCAAATAGTCATAATCGACAGCCACAACTTTGAGATAGTTTAAGAGTTTGTCTACATCAGGACAAACGTGAACTTCACGGCTAAGCCCGCTTCTTCGGTTTGTCGAAACAACTTGAGTCAAAACTCTTGACGAAGGAAGGAACAAAATCATCCTCTTCCTATATGAATCGGAAGACTGGACGATAAACAGGACCGCAGAGCTGATTCTTGGTGCCTTCAAAAGAAAAATTCTGCGTCGGATATATGGTCTGTAGGGAAATTTGATATGAACACTTTTGTGCACCACTGTTTTGCATATTGGAAATATATTCTAACTCAGTTAGCTAGCTGCATATGCATATGCATGTATATATGTTCGATCATCCGATCAGGTGAACGAGCTGATAACTCTCCACTCATTTCTGTACATAACAAGTGCACAAAAGATCTGCCAACTCATAAGCGGCGCTCATTAAACGGATTCTCACGCTCGCAGTTGTTGTTTCTCTTTTAAAACACTCCTATTGATCCTATCTGTGAGGAAGGTGAAGGAGTAGACACGACCACTAACTCTACGAGCTGTACAAGGCTGTGGACGTTGTCCGAAAGGCAAAAATCCGTCAACTAAACTGGCTCGACCACACCGAGACAACAATGGTTCACCCAAGAGAGTCTTCGAATTCAAAATTCCACTTGATTGGGGGGGTAGAGGAAGACCGAAACTCCAGGATAAAGATCAAATGATCACGTCCGTAAAGGATGACAATAGGTAAAGCTCAAACCCTTCATGGGTCGTTGGCGTAACAAGCGAAGGTGAAGGTGAAAAGGAGGTCTGGAAAATTGTTCTCAATTATTTTCTTTTTAAACCTTATTCTTCTACTCTTATTTTAATATTAACTATGGCCTGGTAGTCTTGGCAGAACAGAAAATATAGACAATATCCATTACCACTCCTGCCCCTTGATTTCTTCGTAAATTTAAAAATATTTCTTCTTATAAAATATTTCATTTTATTGCAGGATGTCGTAATTTTAATATTGCAGTACTCGCACTGCGCCTTGTTTCCTTCATAAATACGAGACTCAAGAAGTCTGCACAGTGAGTGTGTGCCCTCTACGGTTTCGATCGGCAAGTCTAAAGAAAACAGAAGAAAGTGTGATGAAATAGGCACCCTGCGGACACTCTCTTCGTCTTATTCATACTAATTACTAACCGCGAATAATCAATTTATTTTGAGAACGATGTAAGACTCCCAGATCCGCCGACAGTCTTTTCGTTGAACACCACAATCACTCAAAGACTTCCTCATTGCATCGTTGCATCATCATTGCCACTAAAAGTCCCAAATGATTGGGCCAATTAAATTGCCGTTCAAGCCACAACCAACAACAGCGGATACAACGAGACTACGCTCTCTTCCTCGGCTGCAGTGGCAGTGTCAGATAATTAAATTCCAATTTTCACCTCGGCGCGAGGTGGATATCAAAATGCAATTCAAATGGCAGCCAGCAGACTAGAATACACGGACATCATCGGCCGTCATCATAATCAACGCCCCTTTGGCAATTTGCTCCGAACCCGACAACAGACACGAGACCACAGCTCTTAAGGAGTCAAAGTTCTCCAGCACATACTGCGCTGAATCGCGCCGTTGTTAGCTAGGTCTGACTGTGTGCTTACAATGCAACCGGGAAGCCAGCATCTCCGATTTCGTTGTTCCAGCACACGTTACACTCTGAAGATCGGCAGGCGGTTCTATAGTTATGCCCGCTGATGATGGTGGCAGCTCTCCAGTGATAGACACGAGCCACGGTGCACGGCAATTTTTGCATTCCACGGCAACAGTAGGGCCTGTCATTAGGTCTCGATTTCCTGGACACATAAAATTAATCGAAATCAATCAACCGTGTGATGCCACTGCACAGTAGGAGTAACCGTCCATCCGCCTTCTCCTGTCTCTCAGCTTTCTTCTGGCACTCGCCGTCCACCGACTCCGCGAAGTGTGTGCGTTTTTTGACGAGTTGCCATGTATGATGGGATTATAATTAGGAGGACGCGCTTCTCGTGCATTTCTGACGCTCACTCCGCTCATAAATCATCGCAATCAGAAATTTGTTCAAACAGCAACCAAGTCAGAGACATGTAGAACGCCCTCTTCTGATTGTTATCTTGTAGTGCAGAGAAGCGGGAAGAGTTACCCGTGCCCGTGCCCGTGCCCATCACGGCCGCAACAGAAAAGAGCAGCTCCTGCAGACACAAACACCGTACACACATGAGGGTGCAATGTGGACTCGGTTTACATGGGCCTGCTTGGGCCAGCCAATTTTTCGCTTTGTCGAGCGTGAAAATGTATTTTTAGCACTGCATTTAGTTTATTTGATGAGTGGTTGTCCTCGATTTTCGAAAGAGGAGTGGATATTTTTGAAAGAGCTGTCTTCGCATCAAATGCCCATATTGCTTAAGTATATTTTTTTGAGTTGAGTTCCGATGAATTTTCTGTATCAGATGTATCATTTATTTTCTCCTTTTCTGTGAACCGCGAAATTCTTGTGAGCCTCAAAAGCTTGACCGAGTTTTATTGAACGCTCTTTGAAACGCAATTCGAATGAGCTAGCATCATTTTTAGCACAAGAAAGTTAAAAAATTCGATTACCTTTCCTATTCATAAGAAGGAGAACACATCAGATCCAGCCAACTATCGTGAAATCTGTTTCTTGACATCTCTTGGATACTTTTGAACAGTTAAAGAGCTTAATTTACAAGAGGTGGGGAGTTTCAGACATGATTTCGGAGTGGGCATTTGACCATGGATATTTGTTTTCAATTTTGCAAAGCACAATAAGGACCTAAATCTTCTTTCCTCTTTTTGATTGATATGAAAGCAACCCTTGATTCAGTGGTATTCTTGAACATACATTGGAATAACCTCAGTTTGAAAACGTGAGAATCGGCACCACCTATACGATGTCAACTTATCGCCCGAATAGAATCGATTCGAAATTTTAAAATGTTTGTGTCGACGATATGAGTAAAGCAAGAATATGTCCTTAGCCATAAAAACTCGTAGCTAATAATTATAACAATGGCGGCACTTCAGTCCAAGGTGGTCTTGGGCCCAGCTTCTTAGCAACCACTCGTGTTGCGAGTGCAACTGTTCTCTCACGAGCGGAGGGGACCTATAGATTAATGCCGACTTCGAACAACGAGATTGAGAAGCTTCTCTACACAGTAATACTCTTTGAATATTGTCAGTGACTCGAAAGAGGTTGAGCCGTGAATAATTTTAAAAATTGTTTATCTGAACTTAGATTTTAACCTAGACTTGAAAGTCTAGTGCGTAGGGGTCGACGTAAAAACCCACACGGCCAATGTACCCAAAAACTGGTAGCTGGTGGCATTAAAATCTGTAACTATGTCTACTCATTGCACCCACGCCAGAAACCTAGCAGTTAATTATTAATCGATATGAAAAGTAAGGGTTGACCAAACAAAAATGATAGGAAAAGAAATTTAAGAAAAGCAACAAAGGTGCAAGTTCATAAATTGGTTCTGGCTTTCAAGCCAGAATAAGAAGCCAGATAATTACATGCATGTAATTATGTATGAAATAGCACATCATTCAAATGGCCGCCTTGGCTTCGCCGACACAGTGCAGTTCGACAACAACGCCTCGAACGTTGGGCTCGAGCTCGTTCAAATTGGTTGGCTTTTTAGCGTAGACTAAGGGCTTTTCATCTCTGTCTGCCCCCTGAAATGTTTAAAGCAGCTGGAGATGATCTGGTAGGGCGCATGCACCAGATCAACTGTAAGATATGGTCGGAGGAAAGCATGCCCGATGAGTGGAATCTCAGTATCGTTTGCCCGATCCACAAGAAAGGATACCCCTTTGACTGCGCCAACTATCGAGGGATAAGTCTCCTTAACATCGCCTATAAGATCTTCTCTGCCATTCTGTGTGAACGCCTGAAACCATTTGTGAACAAACTGATAGGTCATTATCAGTGTGGTTTCAGGCCCGGGAAGTCCACCATAGATCACATTTTCACACTGCGGCAGATCCTGGAGAAGACTCAAGAAACGCAAATTGACACACACCATCTATTTACCGATTTCAAGGCCGCATATGACAGCGTATATAGAGACGAGCTATACAGCGCCATGTCTAGTTTTGACATTCCTGCCAAACTCGTCAGACTGAGCAGGATGACGATGGAGAACTCTCGCTGCTCCATCAAGACAAGACGATGCGCTGTAATGTTATTTCTTTAACATCGTTCTTGAGAAGATCGTGCAAAACTCATTGGCCAACACAAGAGGCACGATCTTCCAAAAGTCTGTTCAACTGCTAGCTTACGCGGATAACATTGACGTAATTGGGCGAACACAGCGAGCTGTCAATGATGCGTTTGCTGGCATTGAAACGGAAGCGGCTAAAGTCGGTATGGCGTTAAACGAAAGCAAAATCAAGTATACTCGTATGCTGTCGTCGAGAAAGGACGCACAATATCGACAACATGGCCAGAACGTCACCATAGGCAGCCATAACGTCGAGGTAATAAAGGACGTCGTCTACCTTGGCTCCGCGGTAAATTGTACACACAACATCAGTACCGAGATCAAACGCAGAATAACTCTTGCCAACCGCTGTTTCTATGGACTCAAAAGGCAATTGAGTAGTAGAGCCCTCTCTCGGAAGACCAAGTTGACTTTGTATAAGACCTTGATCATCCCAGTCCTGCTTTACGGCGCAGAGGCATTTACAATATCCCAAGCGGATAAAGAGTCTCTTGACCTTCTTGAGAGAAAAGTTCTGCGCGCGATCTTTGGTCCTGTTTGCGTTCAACCACGAAGGTTCAACCACGAACTATATGGGCTGTACAGCGACATGAGTCTAGCCAGGTGTCTACGGATCCAACGCCTAAGATGGCTAGGCCATGTAGAGCGTATAGACAACTCAGCTCTGGCCGGAAGAGTCTTCGACTCTGAGTCTGTGGGACAACGCAACAGAGGACCCACGCACAAGGTGGAGCACACAAGTCGAGGGGGACCTCGGCCGGCTTGGTGTGCGAAACTGGAGACAGCTGGCGAAAGATCGTGCTGGCTGAAGAGGCATGTTGAGTGAGACCCAGGTCCACCTCGGACTGTAGCGCCCTAAGAAGAAGAAGAAGAAGGACTTCTCGTAGCCCCAGAGAAACTAATTGAGTGGTGTTAATTCTCATGATCGCGGCGGATAATTGATCAACGCTCGTCGTGAAATGACCCAGTCACCAAGAAGTCGGTTAACATCAGTCCATATTTGAGACCATTGACGGTAACAATGTCTTCTTCGTCATTTCGAAAGAAATAAGGTCCGATTATGCCGTCATGTCATAAACCGCACCAAACAATAAATCTTTGTAGATGCGTTGATGCTTGGTCGCACTTTTGTGGATTGTGTTGGCAATAATAACGCAAATTTTACTTGTTGACATATCCGCTGAGCTGAGATGATGATATTTTGGGCCAAAATCCGAATCTCTGGCCAACATTTACAGCACCCAATCAGCGAACTTACAGCGCGGTATTGTCGTTGGTCGTCCGGCTCCAATTCTTGCGACAGAAGAATCTTCTACGGACATAGGCCTCAATCCAATCGCAAAACAAGCCGTATTGATTCTTTGGTGATGCCCAATTCAGGTGATCGGCGCAGAATCGACATTTCTGGGTCTTCTTCGATTCTGGACGCTACGAAGGCTGTTTTCTTCATTTTGCGCCTATCTCAGTCCGGTTAGTGGCTAGCTCCAAAAGAGTGTACACTTGCGCAAACTTTTCCACGGTGCGACAAATTACCTGTACACTGAAGCCATGATGATGACCGACCTCGCAACGAAATTCACGTTACGTATTTACAACTGAGCCGGAGTTTTGATACAATAATTTCCTTATTTTAATAACCTCCGCACCGTCCGCATAGACGACTGGATGGCGCAGTTGGTGAAGTGCTTGCCCCAAGTTCGAGGAGTCGCAGGTTCGAATCCCAGTAAAATCTAATCTAGTCCAGTCACCATTTGCCGTTGGGATCAAATTAACGGCACTGGAGAAGGTTGCTACCTGGCAGTACAATGGACCAGTTTTGAGTCTGAGTGCTCCAGTAGTGTTTCAAAAATCCTCCGAATAAAAAGAAAAAAAAAACAAAACCCCCGCACTTTTGGCAAGCATAAAGTGAGGCATGATAAAATCGAAAATTTTGCTGAATATTTTGACAGGTGGATGTAATTGGCAGCTTTCACAGCTGCTAAAACATAACAATTAGAAAAGGTATTGTTACTATCTGGTCCCCCTTTACTTTCTTTTACCCAAAGCCAAGTGGCGTCAGACCACAAAATCTTGTAGAGCGAAATCATGCGTTCATAGAATTTTTTCTTCAATAAGTTGATTGCTTCGTTTGCTATGTGACACATAGCTCCAGCCTTCTGAACCAGATCTCTTCCAATTTCATGCCGTTCACACATGGAACAAAAAAATCAGTAATTATGGCTCTATAGCGAATACCGTTCATGGTTATATCCCCCTTTTTGGGGATGTAATGGAGTTTCGATAATCTCATGTACATTTTTTTCGGATTTTTTTAAACACTGCACTGCACTGCAGAGTCAAATACTGGCCCATTGTATTCATGTGGATAATCTTCGCTCTAAATGCGAAAATTTTTCTTCCTCAAGCCAAAAAAGAGCCTGATCGATGAGTACAATTTTTCGATAAACTTGCTCAACCACACCCAATTGATTTGGGCCGATATACCAAAATTTCGACGCAAGCGATGGTTATTTGACTCGAAGTTTACTGAAGACGTAGTTTTCAATTGAAAATACTTTTCTTTCCCTGGTCAAAAATGTGTCTAAGCTTCGAGAAGGACTTACGTCACTAATTTATATTCGATTCAATATTCAGTCTGTGAAATGGAGAACATATTTAAGCCATCTATTCGAGTAGGACATAGGATTTTTTTCGGAGTTTTTTGAAACACTACTGGAACATTCAGACTCAAAACTGGTCCATTGTGTTGCCAGGTAGCAACCTTCTCCAGTGCCGTTAGTTTGATCCCAACGGTAAACCGTGACTGGACCAGATTCGATTTCACTGGGATTTGAACCTTGGACCCCTCTAACTTGTTGCAGACACTTAACCAACTGCGCCATCCAGTCATCCTAGGACTTAGGATGATAAAAGGTCAAAACCAATGTTCTTTTCTTATTCCCTATTAAGTTTTATGAACCACCGAAATCTTTAACGGCAGTAAAGTTAAGGAGAAATAAGATTCTTCTGTAAAACCTGTTCATGGTTGATGGTACAAGAATTTGTCGACAAAATAACCCACCAACAAACCGACTCTGACCGCATCTACTTCGCATTTCATTCTTCATGGCTTCATCTAATCTCAAGCATCACAAAACGATCAACAAAACATCGCACTTAGTCACTAAATTCTAATAAACACGACCTCGCCTGCGGAATGGTCTTTGCGCATCTCGATCCCGATCCCAGCTACAAACAGATGAAACATGACTGTGGACTCTGGTGAAATATATAGCTCCTGCATGGTGGCATACTGCAGCGTAGATGCAAAATGTACTCTTCTATGTTGGAATTTAACAGATAGTATCGCACGTATTTAGCACCGCTCCCATTTATTCTAATTTCTGGCTCGCGCCTGCCGCGTACAGTGTTGAGCGGTAGCCGCAGAAATGACCCCACGATAGAGTAGGCTCGGTCATGTACAATTAAAACACAGCAGCGTGACACTGCCGCAGTGGTACTTGGACTTGGACTTGGACTGGCTAATAAAACATCTCGAGTGTTACGATTGTTATCTGCGAGACGCGCACATGCACGCTTCTTTAGTGGTCATATCGGCGGCACAGCAAATTAACCGTAAAAAAGTGTTAATTCGCCGGTCATTATGGTTGTTTGCTTCGCCTGTGGCTACCAGGATGTTTTGTAAAATTTTTTGACAGGTGACAAGCAACATGCTTTCTCTAGCAATGCCAGGTCTCTCCGGTCTCGAGACAGCAGGCTCTCGTATCGTACTGACCATAACATTCTGACGTATTTACGATTGCATCGCTCGGAACGAAACGTATGCCATGTGCAGCACTGCTGTGAGGCCGAGTGCGTTAATTTACATCCATATACTCGTACACTTTGGAACGGCCGACGTTTTGTCAAGGTAATGACTTTTACCATGAAGTACATGGCTAGCGGTCGTCGTAAGAAGTCTGATTTATTAGATGAACTAAGGTTACGGAAATGTAATAATTTTCAAAGGGACATGTTGTTGGAAATCGTTTGGGATTACGTAGAGTCTTGAGTCCGACAACACTGTGTGGATGTTTCGTAGCAACTTGACTTGGTGAAATGCAGTCTGCACAAGCAGGAGACTGGCATGAACAGTGTAATTTTGACATTTAATGAGGCAGCAAACTGGCTTAGGGATGTTAGTTACAATTTCAGTCAAACTGTGTTTTAAGTTTACGTATCTAAAGAAATAACATGAGTGGGATGCCACAATGTGGATTATTGGACAGTGCATCCGAAATCAAAACGCGGCTTGCGAATGGAGCTTTCAATGATTGTGGGGCTCCAACTCGAATAGGGGAATATTTCTTGTTTCCTTTTAAAATTTTAAAATTATTTTTTCGTTCAGAAAAAATCCTTCGGCGGAGAAGAAAAATTCAGGGTGCTCTCGAAAAGTTTGTAGCCGTTCGTTTTAAAGCCGAAATGATGCCTAACACTTAAAAAACTGCTACCATTTTAGAAAATAGTTTAGTGGAATAAGGGTGCCGTGGCGAAGTAGGTATGCAGTAGACTTTTAGTCGAAGTTCAATTCCCAGCCCAGAAAAAATGACTTTTAAATTACACAGCTCCACCTCTTTCGAGTTACTGACAGTGCTCAAAGAGTATAACTGTCTAGATCGCCGTTCGGAGTCGTCATCAAACTGTAGGTACCCTCCACTCGTTAGAGAACCATATCACGCAGAAGACGAGCGGTTGCTGTCAAAGCTAGCTCCAATTCCAACTTGGACCGCTATTTATTAGTACATGTGGTTCAAACACCACAAAAAACGAGACCCTCTAAAATGCGCCAACTATAGAGGCATCAGTCTTCTGAACATTGCCTATAAGATCTTATCTGCATTGTTGTGTGAACGCCTAAAGCCATTCGTCAACAACCTGGTCGGTCCATACCAGTGTGTGTCAATCTGCCTGACAGCGGAATTCGGTTCTTCATCGCCGTTATACAGTCTGCAGAAGTGGTTCTTCCATATCCTCAGCATCGACTGTGATTCTACTACGATGTTCCTTTGATCGTCCTTGCAGGCTTCGGCTCGGTCTTTATAACCCTGGCTGGTTAACTTTACCCTTTGGTAAAATTTCCTTACCTCATTCCTGCAGTGGTAGCTCTCTATTCTACCGATCGCGCGCTTCTCATGCTCCTTCTTTTTCCTCCTTAGAAGTCGGTGTTCGTCTCTCCTTTTCTGCTTGTAGAGCTCGCGAGCAGCTCTCGTCCTTCTTTGCAGTGCTGCTTTGTAGGCCTCTTGCTTAGGTGCATTCGCCTGCCGACACTCGTCGTCAAACCAGGCGTTTCGTTGTGGTGTCCGAGTGAAACTCAGGTTCACACTTAGGTTAAATCTGTAAGTAGTAACACTATGGACCAAAATTGATCTATGTGAGGCTCCCCCCTTACCAAACCTAGATTATTTCAAAACTTAAACTCAATGGTGGGTGAAAGTTTTCACACAAATTTATTTTAAACTGATCGAAGCGTTTAAAGAAACCGAAGAAGCTTTTAAGCTTTTTTGTTGTTTTTTGGATGAAAACATTTTTTATTTATTATTTTTCTGCTTTATTTTGCGATACTAAATTGCTTCATATTTGTTACATGCTTCTAAGGAATTTAATTTTAAAATTTTCTTTGAAAATGACTACGAGCGAAAACTTGTGCACACCACGGTATCTATGACATCACATTGTAAAAAAACAGCCTTTGCTGCTAAGTTTTGTGGTCAATCTAATGTACTTCCCCCTTACATCCAATCTTGTCGAAAACCTCAACCTGTGCATGAAATCAGCTTCGCAAATTAAGGTCACACGATTTCAAATAATTCTCAATTAACTTCAGCTCACACAATCCTTGACAGGCAGGAGTGGCAAAGTGAAAGATTCGCCAAGACGACATTCAAATCAGGAATTGCGGGTCGGACTTCCATTTTAAAGCCCACATGAGGTTCATATATCAAAATTGCACTCCTCTCCATTCTGCAATTGCCTTATCCGTCTTCTTGCCGCACAGCCAGCTCTAGACAGACACACAAAAACAACAGCGCTAGATCCAAATTCAATTTGTTCGTCATTAGTTCCGCCTTTCGCTACGCACTTTCACAAAACCTGCCCCGATCTTCGTGGGGTGCCCATGTCTGCCGTGCCGTTTGTCCACCACCTAGGAAATCACGTCCTGGGACGTGTGGAGCCGTGCTGTTGTTTGTCGTTTGTCGATCTCTAATCAGGTTTGTAGCGCCATCAAAAATAAGCCAGTCCCATCTACCGTCGCCGCGCCATCAGTGATGCCAAATAAAACCAAACCAATTGGGTGAAGGTGAAAATATCAATTAGCTGGCCGACGAACCTCGAGTGCGATGCGATGCATCCCAGCGGTACTCCATAGGTCTTGTGGCGAATTAGTAGATCGCACCATTCGTAAGTGGAGTGCATAGATGCAGCTGCCGGTGCTGCCACCAGAGACGCATCGCAACAATCGAAGTGCCCCGGCACCTGTGCGTGCACATCGAGGAATTAGATGCGGCCAAACTGTAGCGATGTCGTGCGCGTGTCCTAATGCAACATAATTTCCAATTAATTAAACGAGTTTGACCGCGGAGTGTCGTGCTGTTCCGCCACAATCAATTGGAATACTTCCACATTTGTATTTCCCGTCTGTTGGGACAGTGATGGGGCCATAATAATGGAATGCGTGACATTTTACTGAACAAACACAGCATGTGAGGTGCAATTTCATTATTCCACATCATTAGTTATCTACAGCACCTGCTGGAGATGTTTGCAATTCAATCACTGGCGAATCAATTGGCAAATTGAAGCCGGACTGCGCTTACATTCTTATGCGTGAGGAAATGCAATTTACTTGGTAGTTTGAGGAGTCATTTCATAGTTTTAATTGTGTGTGTACATTCGCTGTGGGGTGTCTGTATAAACATGCACACATCCGGGTGGGTGAAGAATGGAGTGGCATGTTGAAGCGAGTAGAAGGACTTGAAAAGAACCTACGATCTTAAAATGCTTGTATTTTGTAGTCCACGGGCTTTTGAATCCAACCAAATTCAACCTACATTTTTCAATAACTACTTGCAAAGTCTCAGACCATATGACAGATATAAGCTTTCGCATGGAAAATATTTAACAGCCCCGTTCATCCACAACTGATAGAGTTGCCAAATCCATTCGTCGAGTAAAAGGCGCCAGAGTATCAAATTTGTTGTTTTATTTGAAAGGTCTTTCAATGAAATTACGTGTATAATCGTTCAACATCGTTCAAATGATCGCCGTACTTTCGCTGGGTAGTACGTATCCAACAGGTCAACAATTTTGATGATTCTGACCCATCGATCAGACTGAATTTAACCATGATTATATTGACTTTGAGACAACCGGTAGTTTGGGGCTTATTGGTATAGATCTGCGACTTAAGAAATCTCCATAAGAAAAGTCTTCCGGTGTCAAAGTTGGTCACCTAAGTGCCTACCCTAAGTTAGAGGGGTCCCAGGTTCGAATCCCAGTAAAATCAAAGTTAATACGATTTTTTAAATCTGATCCAGTCATCATTTGCCATTGGGATCAAATTAACGGCACTATCACTGGAGCGGTCGATCAGTGGTAGTATTCTGACTGTGGGTATCACAATGGAACAAGATGGTCTAAGTGTTCACTAGCAGCCTCCTAACCTAACCTAACCTAAATCATACGACCAATTCTGTCTTTTTGTGACTTAGCGCTATCATGTTGGAGCCATATTTGATTCATATCCATGTCAGCCAATTTGGGTCTTAAGATACTGGTTATCATAATTACCGTTGGTAATAGCAATACCAGTCGTCGTTTTGGATAAAGTAGGACCAGTAATGCCGCCGATGCACAATCCAAACACACAAAGAGGGATTCTTTCCGGATAGATTGCTACTTAGTGTACCTGCTGGTGTACAGATTCGTCAAAAATGGGTCCAGTTGCTGGCGATTGTTTTTTCTTTGCTTTAATCAGAGTTACTTCCAACTGTTCCAGAACCCAGTCAGTGCATACACTGCATTGTCTTTGATCGTATTCCTTCAACTCCTGTACCAGTTGCATTTTGTGCGGATTTGGGATAAATTCTTCACGCAAAATTCACCAAGTTGATTTTTAAGAAAGGCCAATGTTGAGCGGAGCGGAAATCCCTGACTCGGGCTCTACTGCACACTCTCACGAATAGCAGAGATATCGACAAATTGGTGACATTCAAGTGTTGGCTGTTCACCGAATCGACTCAAATTTGGCCACCAATTGGATCGGGGAAACGACACCGAGATTCCACCCATCGGGCATGCTTTCCTCCGACCATATCTTACAGATGAGCTGGTACATGCGCCCTACCAGATCATCTCCAGCTGCTTTAAACATTTCAGCGGGCAGACTATCTGCACCAGCAACTTTGTTAGCCTTCAGTCTCGATATCGCTATCTTGACTTCGTCTAGATCAGGGCGACGGTATTCTCTTCTATCATCGTCGGTTGTGTTGAGTGGAACATTCTTCCTGACAGCGGTATTTGTGTCCTCATCGCCGTTCAATAGTTTGCAGAAATGATTTTTCCAAATTCTCAGTATCGACTGCGAATCTACTAAAAGCTATCCATTCTCTGTCCGAACTTTATACCCGTTCGATAAAAGTTTCACACTCTGGTAAAACTTTCGGACATCATTCCTGCCATAACACCTCTCTATCTCCTCGATCGCGCGCTGCTTGTGCTCTTTCTTTTTCTTCCTGAGAAGGCAGTTCTCTTCCCTTCTTCTCTGTTCGTAGAGCTCACGAACAGCTCTTGTAGTTCGTTGCAGTAGCTGCCGGTAAGCTTCTCGCTTTGCTGCATGTACCTGCCTGCACTCGTTGTCAAAGCAGAACTCCTTGATGGTGTTTTAAAACCCAGCTCATCAGTAGCAGTTTCTCTGATGGCTTTGAGAAGAAGAGATTCATCGATGCCATAAGAAAGCATTTTCGACAAAAGAGTCAGACTCAGTCAAATGCCTTGGAAATATCAAGCACAACGATCTTACTTTCTCTTGCAGTGTGCAAAGATTGGTTCCACTTTTCGGTGAGATATGCCATCAGATCACCAGTGGTCCTGTTGCTGAGGAAGCCGTACATCAAGGCCGGTAATTAAGGCCGCGACTCAAGATATTTCATAAGCCGACGGTTTAGGGATCGGTCGGTCGGTAGGAGATGATGAAGGATGAAGAAGGTTCGCCTTTTTTAGACACGGGCTAAATAAATGCTGTTTTCCACCTTCTCAGAAAGAGACAGTAGAATAGATGGAAAAGCTTATGCAGAGGTTTTGCCAGGGAAGGAGAAAACCTATTCAGAAGAATTTTTGGGAATGTCATTCGGGCCAGCGGATTTATGCACGTTTAGAGCTTTAAGTATTCTTGCAGCTGTACGACTGCGAGTCCCATGGTACAATCGACGCTCTCAAGTACAGGTGGAGACAAAGTGCAATCTGAAAGCGTTGAGCTGGCTGCTAAATGCGCAGCAAGTAAATTGGCCTTTGAGATTGGATAGAAGATGACCAAATGTTTTTGCTACCCTTAGGACATTGTAGCACTTTTTGTCTTAACTTTTGATTAAAGCAGAATTTGACACGCCTAATCAACGCAATGCACTCATTTCGGGCGTGTTTAAACTTTTTCCGGTTTTTCTCAGAAGCGTTGGCTTTATAAATTCGGAAACTCAACTCTTTCATCTTGATAGCTTAATTAATACCACGCATTTGCTTTGGGCTTAATGCTCTTCACTCTGTGAGGAATGAAGGACTTCATACTATAATAATAATAATGGCGGCGCTACAATCCGAGGTAGACCTGGGCCTAGCTTCTCAGCAACAACTCGTGTTGTGCATGCTATTGTTCTCCCACGAGTGGAAGAGACCTACAGTTTAATGACGGCTCCGAACGGCAAGATTGAGAAGCTTTTTCTAGACAGTTATGCTCTTTGTGCATTGTCAGTGACTCGAAGGAGGTGGAGCCGTGACAACAATTTTTGGTGTTTTTTCGGCAATGGAACTGACAACACCGAGCGTAGGAGTCAATACACCTACCCACTACGCCACGGAGCCCACAATACCTCATACACAGCAGAATAATATCATATCAGCAGCAGCAGTACTTTTTGCTTATAAAGCTAGGGCCAAATACAAGTTTCTTTTTAAAATTGCAATAAAATGAACAACATTACATTTTTTCCACGTATTATGGTGTTATTAGTAAAATATTCCCATTAATTATAAAATACAACGTCGCCTCGGCTGGCAGTAGAGCATTCTGTCACTCCAATTTTCCAAGGCATTGTTGATGGTTTTGGGCTACCTCACGGATCGCTTTGATGATATTGGCCTTAATTGCTTGAATCGTTCCCGGATTGTTGGCATAATATCGGTCCTTCACAGTTCCCCACAAAAAAAGTCCATAGAGGTCATATCGCAGCTCCGAGACGGCCAATAGACGGCTTATAATACGATTTTGGAAGTTGGTGCGCAAAAAATCGATTCGGCATGGGCTGTGTGGCATGGCGGGCCACACAGTCGGTTAAAATGGCCGTGTAACGGCCACCGTTGACCAAAACATTGTTCCCAGCCTCATTTTCGAAAAAATGAACCAATGTTGCCACCTTTCCACAATCCGCGCCAGATTGTCACTCTCTGTGGATGCATTGGCTTCTCAATAAAGTGCGAGTTTTCCGTTTTCCGAGCCCCAGGTGCCGCAATTTTCTTTGTTAACGTAGCCGCCGAGATTCGAATGCGCCTCGTCAGAAAAGGTGATTTTTCGCCCAAAAATGTATCCTATTCAAGCTACTCTAAGTCCCAAACAGCGAAGCAATTACGAAGCGGGTGGTCGCGCGTCTTTAATTGCTGAGTCAAGCGAATAACCCCAGATCTTTGTGCAGAATTTTCCTCAGGCTGGTGCGTGAAATGTTGATCTGTTGAGTTCGATGGCGAGTTGATGTTCGTGAACTGAGTCTCTCGGCCACAGCAGCCGCATTCTCATCTGTGCGCACCGTACAACGACGGGGACCATGAGTGTTGTCCACTAGCATACCAGTCTCATGAGCTTTTTGCACAAACTTGCGTACTGCAGTCGCGGTGGCTTCATTTCGGCCAAAACTTCTTTTCAAAAAAACACACTGTTTGGGCTACACAGCACTCACTTTGGAAATAGGTTTTCAATATTTCCCAACGTTCTTCAAGCGTAAAAAGACTCAGTTCCGCGGATGTATGATACTGACTTTCTGTTACTATTTCGAGTGGGAAATAGCTGTCAATGTCAAAATAACCTATGAATTCAAAAAAACACCAGATGGCCCACCCTGTACATATAATATATACACTTTATCAGCAGCTTCCGTCTATTCATGCATTACCGCTGTGTAGATTCATCATGTGAGTCTGTATTGATTGTCAGGCTAAAAGCTTTCACTACGTGTCAATATGAAACTCAATTTGTTAGAAGGGGCTCCTTTGTCCTTCCGTTACAGAAGTCCTCTAGCTCTATGACTAATTGTGGACATTTTTGTTTGCCTGTGACCGTCGTTGTTGCCTGACACCTCGTTAGGTAAATTT
The DNA here is from genome assembly GCA_930367185.1 of Myathropa florea. Lineage (NCBI taxonomy): Eukaryota > Metazoa > Arthropoda > Insecta > Diptera > Syrphidae > Myathropa > Myathropa florea. The sequence continues at coordinate 14,899,826 of OV884005.1, forward strand.
GCGTCGGTTTTCCAAGCGGAAACCTATGCGATCCTAATGGCTACGAGCTATATTGTGAAGAATAGGTGGAAGGGGCGAAGTATTTGTGTCTGTAGCGACAGCCAAGCTGTGCTCAAGGCCTTGCTCAACCCTTTAACCACTTCCAGGATAGTTCAGAAATGCAAGTCTTCTCTGAATTTGATCGGTAGCTTGAATTCGCTAAGACTTGTCTGGGTTCCCGGGCACCACGGGATCACGGGAAACGAAGACGAGGATCAGATGAGGCTTTCTCAGGACCTGAACCTACGCTGGGACTGCCCGCGTCCTTGGTTAGGGCTTCCATCGATGGTTGGACTTTTCGAGAGCACAACCGCAGGTGGCATGACTCTCCAGGATGTAGACAGACCAAGCGCATGCTCCCTAACGTCTGTAAGAAATCCGCGGCTTTCTTGTTATCTCTTAACAGAAAAGACTGTAGACAACTTATTGGCGTACTAACGGGGCACTACACCTTCGCCAAACACCTAAGTGTGCTTGGCCTAAGTGACGAAACCCTCTGTGACGCCTGTGGAGAAGACGATGACACTGCAGAGCACTTCCTCTGCCATTGTCCCGCCTTTGCTCGGATCAGGTGGCAGTTATTCTGCGCTGATGAGGTGAGAGCTGATGATGTAGGCTCCTCATCACAGAAGCGCCTGGAAATTTCAGTAAAAGTAGGTTGCTGCTTGGTAGTACAATGGACCAGTCTTGAGTCTGAGTGCTCCAGTGTAGTGTGACAAAAACCTACGACAAAAAAAAAGCAAAAAAAGGCTTCACCCAATTCCTATTGACATAAATTTAATTTGAAATAATTAAAAGAACCTGAAATGCGTAATGAATCTTTCTGCGGATGTTTCGCTAAATAATACATCCCGACTTTTGGCTCTATTCTGTGAATTCTCTAGCACAATGACTTGTCATCTTTAGAATGTTAATTATATATCAACTGGCTGAGATGGATAGAATGATGAAAGGAATTCGATCGCAGTAAATTAGGTTATTACTGGCCGACATCGAAAAACTGACAATTTGCAAAAGTGGCAAGTTAACACAGAGGATAACTAATAATTGAAATACAAAGTCGAGCGCGCGATTGAAAATGGCCTACTTTGCCATTGCCACTAGATCCGGTCTACAAGAGTGCATCCCACAGCGCATCCACTCCCCAGCGATGAGAAAATCATTCACCTCCATCCAGCCACTATGCAAACAGCACGGAGAATCTTGCATGATTCTATTGAACACGAATCAAAACATATCATTAGCTGCCAATTTTGGATTGCGTGCTGAGCCTGCAAGCATTGTTGTGCTTTCCACCAGCCACGAGGTGCCTCATTACTTTTAATGGTCGCAGAACTCCAACCAAAGCCAAAAAATGCGAGTATCGTGAAAATTACGCGGCAAACAAGTGGTAGATTACGTAATTAACATTTCGTAATGGGGTCCATGCACAGACGCAAATCTTCAAGGCAGCCAGCTAGCACTTCACGATGAGACGTCTCGTCGCTCACCCGCCATCACCAGCCAACAAACGTGTCACATGAGGATGCACAATGGGAATTCCATGATTTATTTGGTCATCTCGGCCAATTGGAAGACAACGACAAGGCATACAACGAGAAATGCATCTCCAAGCGCTTACCCACGACTTAATGGCGAGCGGCGCTCAACACCATGCCGCCACAGAATGGAGGTCAGTGGAGGCATGTGGGCCCGTCGGAGTGCCAAACAAACACACACGGACGCACACCGTTAAGCTCTTATCTCGGTGACATGCAAATGGCAAAGTTAAGTTGCGTCACGATCCAACGGAATACACCGAGACTCGTTCCACGAAACACTTGTTGTTCTCCAGCATATAGGGGCATGGTGTGGCTCCCTTCCCTTCGCCGAACGAGGTGCGGAACGAGAAGGCATTCCCTCATTGTCCGTCCACCGATTACACCGAAAGTATCTTTAAGCCGCAAAAATATATTGATCCATCATTCTCGTCGTGTCGGTAATCCACCCGTGACCCACAATCCTAAGCTCCGATCGCTCGGAAACAATTAAAGTCGTTATTTATGGGTCACTAATCGGAATCGTTGACCGAAACTCCGAAACTCGTGAGGTGGACGTCAACGCCCCAAGATAAACACAACCGCAGACGGCATCAAAACAAACCTTCCTGACCAAAAGCCCAAAAATGTGTGTCAAAATGCCTTCTGAGAGCCGCCGAAGGAGGAGTATCGTTGCGTTACAATCCCCATCTGAATGTTTGCATTGTTAACATCACAAACACTACCAGCGCACCCTCCACTCCTACTGCCAGCATCATCTCTTCGGAATCCGATTTTCATAAATCTCGGTGGACTCTGGACTCCTTGGCGTTACCACAAATCTCATGTTCGTTTTAATTGGAAACTGGGAAGGCAAACTTTGCCGATCCGCTTCCCGGTTGTGTGTTAAACTTATCAGAGTGCCCCGGGAATCGGGGTCGTCTCTGGATTGTTTTACTAAATTAATTGTGTTTTGCCAGAATCGGCATTTTTGGCAAAAAAGGGGGCTAGCCCGCATGACTGGACACGACATCGTCAAAGAGGTGAAAGACATCTTGTAAAATCACACAGACACAGGTGGTTCGGAAATTACGAGCATTACAGGAGCATCGGCCGCAGATGATGTGATAATTCATCATCACTAGCGGCACTGAATGGGTGCAGTTGTATGACATTGCATTTGACGATTTATTCTCCTTCTTTTCTCGGCCTTCTCCGTTTGGCTTTAGCCCGTAGCTGTACGCGCATGTACGAGTATTTATGGTATCGACTAATAAACTCAATTCAATATTTTGAGTGAATTTTAAGAAGACTGTTGGAACTTGGGTGTTTCAGTGGTATTCTGCTGTAATTGTTTCTGCATGATTGTTGTTTATATCCCTGATTCGCTTATACCACTCAGCAAACTACAGAGCAAACTTCTAACAAGTTGTCGAAAATAAAATGTCTGTTGACAGTGATTCATGATTCGAAAATCCATTTGGACAGACATTGCTAAGAGAATAATTTCTCTGGTGATAAATTAATCCTTAATGTTATGCCGGAAAATGCGTCATCACGATTTGCAAAGATTTAATTCAAAATACGAATAGTGTTGTCAGACGGTGTTTGTTGGCCATGATATTCTCGACGATGTGCACGTTGAGTTAACGCAATTCAACGACTATTTTCAATGTGCGGAGTCACTATTTCTGCGCGTTGTTTCAGTGTGAAGCGGTTCATGTTGAAAATTGTACTGAATTGATGTTTTAAAAACGTGTCTTACTTACTTACGTAGCGGGCTCCCGACCCGTGAAGGGTTTCTGCCTAAGACACGGCAGCCTTCCATGCCCTGCGGTGCCCGGGCACGCTACTTCCAGTTATCAAGACCAAGCGCTCTGGCATCCGCGATAGCTTGGTCCTTGAAACGGAAGTTCGGTCTTCTTTTTCTTCTCGAACCTGTGGGCTGGGATTCGAAGATCGTCTTTGCTAGAGAGTTGTTGTCCATTCGCTCGATTTGGCCGAGCCAGTGTAGTCGTCGTTTTTTGGCTTTTTAGACTACATCCACATCTTTGTATAGCTCGTAGAGATCGCGGTTGTATCTTCTCTTCCATTCGCCTTCCTCGCATACGGGACCGAAAATTCGATGAAGAATTTTTCTCTCAAAAGTACCCAAAATGTGCTCTTTCCTGCTTATCGTTCAACACTCGGCTCCATACAGTAGAACTGGCGGGATTAGCGTTTTGTAGAGCATGCATTTTGTCTTTCGAGTTAGGAGTTTTGAACCCATTTGTTTCGCCACACCGAAGTAGCAGCGGTTTCCTAGGGTAAGTCTTCGTCGAATCTTCACTAGGGTGTCATTCGTGGGGTTGATATTTACTCTGAGGTATGTAAACTCTTTAACCACCTCGAAGTTATTGCTGCCAACGGTGATGTTTTGTCCTAGACGGTGGACCGATAATTCTTTGTTTGTTGACAGCAAATACTTGGTCTTGTCCTCATTTACTTCAAGACCAACTCGTTTCGTCTCGTCTTCAATGGCCGTGAAAGCTTCTATAACTGCTCGCTGGGAGCGACCTATGATGTCAATGTCGTCTGCGTAGCCCAGCAACTGTACGGATTGTTCTTTTGTGTTGACGCCTGCCTTGCGCACTATCTGTTCCAGTACAAGGGTGAAGAAGTGCATCTCCTTTCCGAAATCCGGAGCATGTTTGGAATAATTCGGAGGAACTGTTCCCAAATTGCACATTGCACCGCGTGTTTTCCAGCGTGACACGGCACAGTTGGATCAGTTTTCCCGGGATCCCGAATTCGGCCATCGCCTTGTAGAGCTCAAGACGATGGATGCTGTCGTATGCGGCTTTGAAGTCGATAAATAGGTGATGATTCTCGACTTGAAACTCGCTGGTCTTTTCCAGGATTTTTCTCAGTGTGAAAATTTGGTCGATTGTCGATCTGCCGGGCCGGAACTCACACTGGTGCCGATTAGTGTGTTGCAGAAAGGTTTGATAGAACCTTGTATGCGACATTTAGCAGGACTATGCCTCGGTAGTTCTTGCAAGACATAGGATCACCTTTCTTGAAGATGGGGCATACAGAGCTGATAGTCCAGTCATCGGGCATGGCTTCATCCACCCATACTTGGTCGATGATTTGGTCCATGCACCCTACCAAAACATCAACACCATGTTTGAAAAGTTCCGCTGGGAGGCCATCAGAGCCGGCGGCTTTGTTGTTCTTTAGCTTATGGCCGAGCTGACCTCTTTAAAACTGAGAGGGGGTTCTCTTCTTTCCCTATCACTCTCTCTACGTGATGCCCATTAAGAAGCTGCTGGAAATGCTACTTAAATATATCTACTATTCCCTGCGCTTTGGTGACTAGATTTTCTTCACTATTTCGAAGAGCCTGCGTTCCGGGTTTAAAGCCAGCTGCAATCTGTTTGGCTCTTCTAAAAAACGACCGGATGTTGTTTCTATCGCGAGACTCCTCGATACCCTTGAGCTGGGAGGCTGCGTAGGCCCTTTTCTTCTTACGCAGGATCTTTTCTTCCTCCCTTCTTCTAATTCGATACTCTTCCCTTGTTGCTCTTGTTTTGCGCTGCAGCGTTAGCAAGTGTGCATTTTCTGCCACCTTTTCCGAAGTAGGCATTCGTCCTCATACCAAGGGCTCTTTATAGGTGGTGGTTGGTAGCCTATTGTGGTTTCGGCTACCTCTTTGATAATGTCGCGGTATTGGATCCATATATTGTTGACGTTTGTGGATGGTGAATGCTCTCACTTAGGCGCTCTCTGTAGGCTCTGGCTTCTCCAGCCGTGCTAAGACTTCCAACGTTGAATTTTTTTTTGTGCGGCTCGCAGATTATTCTCGTTGGATAGTCGGGCTCTGGATTTGGATGCAACAAGGAAGTGGTCAGAGTCGGCATTTACCCCTCTGAATGTTTCCACATTCAGGATGCTGTATGCGTGCCTCGCATCTATTAGCACGTGGTCAATTTGGTTGGCGGTTCGACCATCTGGAGATAGCCAGGTTGCTGTGTGAATTCTAAGTTTTGGAAATCTAGTGCTACTTATCACCGTATTACGGGCTGCTGCAAAATCGATTAGCCGGTAGCCGTTGTCTGTTGTCGTATCGTGGAGGCTGTACTTACCGTCTAATCCGCCAAAGATGTTTTCCTTACCGATTTTAACATTGAAGTCTCCGAGTATGATTTTGACATCATCCGGACAGGCTCCGTAGGCTCCGTCCAGGAGGTCATAAAATTCCTCCTTGCTAGAGTCATCAGCTTCGTCGGTAGGGGCGTGAGCACATATTATGCTGATGTTTTGGAATGTTGCATTGATGCGGATCACAGCTAGGCGATCACTGATCGGCTTGAAGTCGACTATCATTGACCGTAGCTGATTTCCCATGACGAATCCGCATCCTACAACATGTATTTATTTCTGCTTAATACAAGCGAACTTAATCTAATTTAATAAACTTAATCTAACTTAATAAACTAAACTTAAGAACTAAAACATAACTTAGGGGGAAGAATGGCGAGTCTTAAGATCATTTCGGAGAGATGATTTTGATAGGTGGAAGTCGAATGAGCGATTAGCGATGTTAGCAAAACGTAACATTCTGGAGATAGGGGAGTTTAAGCCATAATTAGTACGGTGTGATCTAACGCGGAATAGAAAACTAGATCTTAGGTAGTGGGAATTGGTGCTAAAGGAGACGAGTTCAAGTAGCTGGGGGCAATCTGTGTGACCAGTAAGTAGTTGGTGGAGGAAAAGTAAGTCTGCAATTTCGCGACGCTTTTCAAGAGATTCGAGACGTATAAGTTTTAGGCGTTCCGAATAAGGGGGCAAGTTAATTCTGTCAGCCCAGTTGAAATCGCGAAGGGCAAAACGTAAGAATCTGCGTTGGACGGCTTCTATACGTTGGATGTGAACAAGATAGTAGGGGGACCAGACCGGGCTGGCATATTCAAGGATAGGTCTAACGAAGGTGACATACAGAGACTTAGTGACATAGGGGTTTGAAAATTCTTTTGACCAACGTTTAACAAAGCCTAGTGCAGAGTTGGCTCTATTAATTATGTTGTCGATATGGGAACGGAAGTTAAGCTCCCGATCGCAGATTACACCGAGATCACGCAGAGAACAGACGGAAGGAATTAATTCATTGCATAGGAAGTAATTTCTAGCCGGTTGCAGTCGTTTTCGGGAGAATGTAATAGATTGACATTTGCTGACATTCAACTGGAGAAAGTTTTTCTTACACCAAACAGAGAATCTATTGAGATCACGTTGAAGGGGTTTAGAGTCGGAGGGAGAAGAGATGCAATTAAAGATTTTCATATCATCGGCGTAAACAGAAAGTTGAGAGTTCTTGATGATGTAGACAACATCATTCGTAGTAAGGACGAAAATTAAAGGACCCAGGTGGCTACCCTGCGGAACACCTGATGTAGCGTTAAAGGACTTGGAGACAACAGATCTAAATAAAACTTCATATTTTCTTCCTTCCAAATACGAATTTACCCATTTGACGAGACTTGGTGGGAAACCTAGAGCGTTTAATTTGAACAAAATAATATCGTGTGATATTTTATCAAATGCTTTGCTGAAGTCGGTAGCTATCACGTCGACTTCTTTCCCATGTTCAAATGCGCGTAGTGCTTCAGAGACAAATTGCGTGAGATTCGTCGTGGTCGACCTGCCCTTGAGAAAACCGTGTTGTGAAGAAGAAAACAAAGATTTGCAATGGAAATACATTAAATCATAAACGATGCTTTCAAAAACTTTAGGAATGCAAGAAAGTTTGGCTATAGGGCGATAGTTATTTATCTCATTTTTTGAGCCTTTCTTGTGTATAGGAACAATGAATGAATTCTTCCAAGACGGTGGGAAGGATCCTTGCGAGGTGGACATAAGGAAGAGGGACGTCAGAGGTTGGGCCAAGAGTTTTGCGCATTTTTTGAGAATTATTGCCGGTAACCCATCGGGACCAGGAGAATAATCGTCCTTTAGGTTATTTAATTTCTCTTCAACGATGGGAACGGTGATGTTGATGGAAACTAGTGAAGTTTGGGCGCAGTTGTTCATGTAGGAGAAATAATCAACATCAACGTCAGTGGAATCGTCGGAGTACGACTGACTGAAGAAGTCCGCGAACAGGTTTGCAATAGTTTGCGGGTCTGACGAAACTGTATCTTCGAATTTAAGAGTTGTAGGATAGTTATCACATTTCCGTTTGGTATTAATGAAATGATAAAAGCTCTTGGGATCTGTAATGAGATTAGATTGCATTCGGTTGATGTACTCTTGGTAAAGACGTTCATTTTGGTCAGCAAATTGTAAATGGAATCGCTGGTTTATGGAGTAGTCAAAACCAGACCGAGATTTTAAATAGGTTTCCCAGAGTTTGTTTCTCTTGTTGCGAAGCGAGCGTAGGTGTTTGTTATACCAAGGTGGGGAGGAAGTAGAGGTTCTGGTGGTCTTATAAGGGACTGATTTTAGAATGCAATCAAAAATTATAGAGTAAAAGGACGAAAGAGCAGTTTCAACGTTAAGATGAGTATTATTAAAGTTGGCGTAACTGAGCAAGCTATTAAGTTTGTCAAAGTCCGCTTTTCGAAAATTTAAACTATATGAGGTTGGTGTATGATTTTTCTGAATTAAGTCGCCGTAAGAAAAAGAAAGAAATAGGAGTGGGTGATACCGGTCTAAAGTAGACAGTAGGTGATCACTTTCAACGACAACGCAATTTTCTGTGTTGGATGAGAAAATGAGATCAAGTTGCCTACTAAGGCAGTTAGTTATACCACTTATTTGATATAAACCGGAATTGGAAATGCAATCTAAAAAGACTGATTCCAATTCAGTGGTAACATTGGTCGCGACAAAATATGATTCATCATCAGATTGTACCCATTGAAGATGAGGTAGGTTAAAGTCACCTAATATTATAACATCATCGTTGGTATCTATGACGTCAAAAAGAGAGTCTATGGCATCAATAGCAAGCTGATAACTTCGGATTGGCTGAGAAGGGCGAATGTAGCAGCAAAACAGATAAAGGTTACGTTTGAGAATGGAAATTTTAGCACAAATAAATTCGAAATTAGCAGTGTGAGAGGTTTTAAAAACTGATGAATCGTATTGGTTGTGGATGGCCAAGAGAACGCCGCGCCCGTTAGAATTATCTTCTTTTTCTACGCCATCGTTCCGGAGAACATTAAAATTAGAGGTAAAGAACTCATTGCTGTTAAAGGAAGAAGAGAGATTAGTTTCAGTAAGGGCGAAGACATCATAAGGTAGTTTTTGAGAATTAAGAAACACGGAAGAAGACTTAGTGCGTAAACCTCGAACGTTCTGATAATAAATAGACAGGTGTTTAATTTCGTGATTTGGACGGTTAGGAGCGAAAATAGTTTTTATAATTAGAACGAGTTCTTTGAAGATGGGCAATGCGCTTCGTGGCAATATGCGACGCAAATGTGGATAGATCATTTGCAACGTTATTGGGTGGTATATTTAAGCTCTCATGAAAATTGACGAAAATCTTTTTTAATTCTGTGGGGTCGGTGGGAAGACCTTCTTGATGAAGTGAGACCATAACATTTGTTTTGGTTATTCCGTCAACGCAGATGGAGTCGTCCTTGTCATGTAAATATGCCAGATAGAGACGAACGTTGCCGTAAATTTTGCGATCACGAAGGCGTGACAGAACATAGCGGCCATCTTCACCGATGTCACTGAGTTGCTTGGTTAATTTCGCAACGGGAGGGAACAGTGGGTCAAGGAACGATTTAGGTTCAGTAGGTAAGTTAGGGGGGTTGGAAGGTGGTTTTGCAGAGGTGGGATGTGCAGAGCGATGTGAAGTGGAGGGAGTAAATGGCGCAGAGTCAGGATTAAGATTTGATGTTGATGATGGGTTGAGAATGTGGGATCTGCGAAAGTTTGGATATTTGGCACCAGATGTTAGATCAAATTTGGGAAACGGATGTGAGTTAGTGGGTTGAGTTGTCAAATTGAAGGAAACTCGCTTAGGAGGCACGCGAATTTGCTTAGAGAAGTCCGGAAAAATGCCGACTTTAAAGCTCCAATTGGGATCCTTGTTAGAGGGGCAAGCTTGGTGGGTGTTAACAGGGTGACTAGAATTAGTAGAAGCTGACAGTTTTTTTATACTTAAGCTATCTATTTTATAATTGCCGCCAAACGGGTTCGTAAGTAGCCACTCATATTTACTGGGGATGTGAAACAGGAAGCGTCGATTTTTCAAGTTCTTGCATTTATAGATGTCAAAAAAGAACCTTTCTTTCATGAACTCCTTCAGCTGTGTAGCGGTCATCTTTCGTGGGGCTCTGCTGATGATAAATGCGGTGAGCTCTTTCTCACTGGGATGGTTTTGCTCCTGAAGCTTTTTTAATCTATGGTCCCACTCTGTCTTGGACCATGATGTACCGAAGAAGTGGAGTTTGGACGGTGGAGGTTCAGACTCAATAGACGTTTGAGAGGTGGAATCGGTTGGGCTGTCGCTGGAAACGTTATCGGTTGCAGGGCTAACACTGAGAAGTTCATCCATTAGTGATATGTTGTTTGTAGTATCGTGAGCAGTAGGAGAGTTCATGTTCCTCGCTGCGAGATGTTGGATTTCTTCCCTGAGTTCAGAGATGGCTTTCTCCATATCCATATAAATGGAGGATAGACGATCACAGGCCGAATCTATCGCCGATAATGCAATGCTGTGGGATATGCTGTGAGGATGTAAAGTCGAGGAGGAGGTTGATTGCTGAAGCACATCGAGATCCGAGCGAATACCGTTAATGCCTTCATTGGTATGGCGCAAGTCTTCACTTTTCGATTTTATCATTTCCGAGAGCACTGTGAACTTTTTTTCTAGTTTGTTAAATTTTAAGCAAAATAAGTCACTGATCTCCTTGGCCATGATGTTCCGATTATCGGAGGAGCTATTCAAATGTTTTTCCAGAGCCTTCAGACTATCATTACGAGGCTCAGTACGATTTTCTAAACAATATTGGAGATCATCGATGGACTTGGGAATAAGCTCAATAGCGGAGAGCTTATTTAAAACTTTTTTGTTTTGGTTTGATAAATCCGAAAATAGTGAGGTCATTGCCTCATTATGGCACTTAATCGCTAGCAAGATGTGCGATAACGATAGTTCTTTGCAATCAGGGCACACGAATTGCATCACGGTTGAGAGTTCTTTTATATAGGTCAGAGAGCGACCTTTGAGGCCAATGCACACCGGGTGATACGATTTTTGGCACAAACCACTGCAAGTAATTAGTTCACTTACGTTACCCGACCCGAATCCGCACGTTTCGTTTGCACAGCACTTTTCCATTGTTGAGGTAGGTTGAGAAAGCAGGTTGCGAAGTGTGGTATGGATAAATTGCACGAACAGCACAAGTTATAGTGGATTGCGCGCGTAGCAAATTGGGTGGCGAAGAGAAAAAGACAAGGGCTAAATTGTTGCGGAGCGATTTAAAAACGCGTCTGAACTGGGGCGCGGTTAGCAGTAGAATCCTAACATGTGAACTCTTTTGTGCTAGCTGTACTAAATGTCACAATCTTTCCTTTTTTGCATACCCGATCCTATCCATCGCATCTCCTGGACCGCGGTAGATTCAAGTTTTTGAGCAGCACCAGGGGTGTACAGCGTACGTACGTTCCAAGTGCATACTCGTAATTCATTGACCGTAATCGTTCCGGGTTGTCGTCTTAAAAAGGGGGGGCGGTTATTATCCGAGGCTTGTGTCTCTCTTATAACTAAGTTTTTTTATGTGGTAGGAAAGTTACCCCGACGGCACAAGCCAATTCCTGGAGGGCCAATTCCTTGATTTGAAACCCCCAGGACGAGGGGCCGGTTGAGAATAACCGATGTCACCGTTGGCCCATCAAGGTTGAACCCTCCACCGTCTCTATTCCAAGAACCTGACGTATTCTTGAAAATCTTTACTGGCCTGAGCTTCGAATAGGTCGAAGTAGCCCGAGTAAAGTGGTGTTTCCATTTGAAGCTGTGACGTTACCGTTGACCCCATCGAGAGAATTCATCTGCTGTCGTCTTTATAGTGCTGCTATTTTCCCTAGTTCAACACTCGCGTCTAAAGTAAACGTGTCTACTTAAGTCAATTGATTAAGGAACTGGATGCCCCAAGTTCGAGGGGTTCCAGGTTCGAATCCCAGTGAAATCGAATCTGGTCCAGTCACCATTTGCCGTTGGGATCAAATTAACAGCACTGGTGTAGGTTGTAGCAACTGGCAGTACAATGGACCAGTTTGAGAAGAATTTAATGCCAAACTCGGAGGCTACACGATACGACAGTAAATGATTTCTGAGCAGCACCTATGAAAATATGGCAGTAAGTTCCCTAGTGTGTAGACTACACAGCGTCCTGGCGATCCCCGTGTGGTCTAACGGTCAACCAAATTGACCATGTACTCTTTAACACTAGACACGCTTCAAATAACCTGGATGTGCGATCATTCAGAGAAGCAAAAGTCGACTTTGTCCATTTGCTATTTGCAGAGCTGTTCAGAGCTTTACTGTCTAATGTCAAAAAGCCATCAAAAGCGAACATCGGAGATTGTCAGAGTATCGAGCTAGTGAGAGAAGAGATTTCTGCGACAAAAGAAACAGTTTCTTTTTTGCAGCTTCCCAACTTAAGGAGACTGTCAGAGATGTGTCTAGAGGCAAAAACCAAAATCGGTCCAGCTGCTGGGGCAAGAGATGACATAGACGTCGTTGCTGCTTTAAGCTTCATTTTACTGTAAACCCATTAAACTACTGACCGCCACTCCAGAAGCGATCCTTTATGAACGCACATCACCTTCATTTGGTGGACCACCCAGACCTGGCGAAGCAAGTCCTGCCGCTTGCCTTAATCTCTTCCGATAAAAGAACATCAATTTATAGCCCCTAAATCGAATTGCCTGCTTTGAGTCGATCACAAGTCGTACCCGAAAGGAAGGTAGTCGACGCAGGCGCTTGGCAGCTCTCTTTAACTTTCATATGGTAATTGCGCTCTTGCAATCTATTTCCATGCCCCCAGTCGTGAGTTAATGTCGTCACAACGACTCAAGTTTTACATCAGCAAAGAACACTCGGGAAAATCAATAACGTCCGCCCAGCAGATGCAGGTGAACTGGCCGCAGACTGCCGCTCCACTGTTTCAAAATGATTTCCTCTCCGTAAGGAGTCAAAGGCCATTGGCACACTTTTCAGCGAGGAGGGCCATTCGAAAACCAATAGAATCCCATAAAAACCAACAAACAACCGGCAGTATTTCTCTGCGGTGGATTGTGCAACTTGGAGCGCAAGACAATTTGAAAAGTGGAGCAAAGAACAAGACACTAATTTCGGAGTATACGAGTACGAGTATACCGCTTGGCACGGATAATCCTCTGGTATTTGGCCATTTCCTCTCGTCTGTTCAACGCTATCCGCCTTTCTTGCGGTGGTCCAATTTCGAAGTTGGTTACTGCACTCCGCCCTCTTCGATTATGATGAGGTGCTGCACCACCACGGAAAGTTTATAGTCGTTTGTAGTAATAGCGGACGGCCAGCGCAGCGAGCTGGCTAGTGAAGGAGGAAGAACGTGCGCGTGTGCGCGCTGAGAAGGCTTTTTATTATCGTGTTGCCAATACCATAAAATTCAATTAAATTGACCACTGTCTACTGCCACTGAGTTGAACTCACTTCGAGAACAGATTTCACCTGAGCAACGCCGGACAGAGCCAACAATTTGCTTAGGGCGGCACTCAACTGCTCCAGCTTCAATTGATTTTGGTGGCAAAACGCTACAATTTGTGCAGCAGCCACAGCAGCAGAGCGAGCTGCGGCAACGGCACACTCAGTCATTCAATTCAATCGTCGAACAGTGCGAAGCTGTTTCACCGACTGTGGGCGGTTGCAGAGGTTGGGTTGATACTCCGACAGGGGGCTAGGTTATGTGGCAAAGAGGTGGCTCGCTCCTTCGAGTGTCCTGCTTTGAATGGCACACATGCTCGGCCACTGGTCTTACAGAAGTGAAAATGACTTTACTACCGGAGTTATCATTTAATTTTAATTGAACCCTAGTGCTATTGTGGATTTTATTGCAGCAGCGGCTATTTCCTAATCGGTTCGGGGGTTGGGGTTGGCACTGTGCCAAACAGCAATTCTGTTGCCTCACAACAAAGGAGGTGAGGATGTTGGGTGACTAGCGATTATGGATCTGAAGTCGTTAGTTTATGACTGTCGGCAGCCAGCGGCAGCGACTTAGTGAAAGAGTATTGCGAGATATTAGTCATTGCTTTGGCGTTTGTTCATACACTGGTCATTGCACGTACTGAATACATTCCTTTTATCAAGGCTGGACACTAGATATTCTTGCTTGCTTGAAATGGTAATGTCGCGCTAAACATGGCAGAAAGAGAAATCCGTCAGTACAACGGGTGCATCGGGATGATGACCACCATCAAGTGAATTAATAAGGGCAAGAGGAAGAAGAGACCAAGTTCCAATTTGCTTAGCAATCCAAGGAGCTTGTGTTGTTGGTCTTTTCGGCTACAACTAGAGCATTGGCAATGAAGGCGAAAGTGGAGCAAAGGAATACTATTGCGTAGATTATAGTTAAACATTTTCTAACTATCTAGATAGCTAGACAGTGCAAATCTACAAGACAAAAGACCAGGTACTGTAAACTTTATTGAACAGCTTCAAGTGGTCTCTTCTTATTAACCAATACTTTGCAGAAGTTGCCTCAGTCAATAATATAATAATAATAAAATAGCGGCGCTACAGTCCGAGTTGGACCTGGATCTGGTTTCTCAGCAACCACTCGTGTTGTGCGTGCTATTGTTCTCTCACGAGTGGAGGAGACCTACAATTTAATGCCGACTCCGGCGAGATTGAGAAGCTTTTTCTAGACAGCATTGTCAGTGACTCGAAAGAGGTGGAGTCGGGAACAATTTTGTTTGAAAAATTGTTTGTCTGAACTGGGATTTGAACCTAGACTTGAAAGTCTAGTGCGATGGATCGATGCAGAAACGTAGACGGCCACGACTGTAACCTGGTACTCAAATGGGTATCATTCTGTTTGAGTATGTAAGTCCAAGTAGTAACTGACGGTAACATTATAATATTTAAGGCCCAACCTGCTATGCTTTGGGAGAGATAATTTCTCTGAAGCAGATTTCGATTTCGTGGACTTCCACTTGAAATACTGTACAAGGCTCCCGCAGAAGACCGAGTACCCTACGAGTTTTTCATAAATGCCTCGGATGAATTTTTGGAAAAGCTAAAGGGCAGTGTACGATTTCATCCTTGAGACAGGGGAGGTGCAAGCAAGTTTTAAGAAAAACATAGTATTTCCTCTATTGAAGAAAGGAGATCCCTTTGACTGCGCCAACTATAAGTCTCCTTAACTTCGCCTATAAGATTTTCTCTGCCGTTTTGTGTGAACGCCTGAAACCATTTGTGAACCAACTGAGAGGTTCTTTTCAGTATGATTTCAGGCCAGGGAAGTCCACCATAGATCAAATCTTCACACTGCGGCAGATCCTGGAGAAGATCCAAGAAATGCAAATTGACACACACCACCTACTTGTCGATTTCAAGGCCACGTATGACAGCGTGCATAGAGACGAGCGCCATGTCTAGTTTTGACATTCTGCCAAACTCGTCAGACTGAGCAGGATGACGATGGAGAACTCTCGCTGCTCCATCAAGGTCAGTAACGAACTCACCGAACTCACCGAACTCATAGGTTTTAGACGGATCCAACGCCATGGCTAGGCCATGTAGAGCGTATGGAGAACTTAGCTCCGTCCTTAAGGGTCTTCGACTCTGAGCCTGTGGGACAACAAAACAGAGGACGTCGACGTACAAGGTGGCGCACACAAGTCGAGGGGGACTTTGGCCGGCTTGATGTGCGAAACTGGAGACAGCTGGCGAAAGATCGTGCTGGCTGGAGAGGCATGTTGAGTGAGACCCGGGTCCACCTCCAACTGTAGCGCCCTAAGAAGATGTAGAAAACAATAATGATCCTCGGAATTATAGGGGCATATCATTTTTAAATTCTACAATGAACATTTTCACGGGAGTTATTCTGCATCATTTGTCCACATGGGTTGAAGGAAACAACATTCTGAGTGAATTTCAAGCGGGCTTCCGGATTAAATATTCAACGGTAGACAAATTATTCTCGCTCACTAGCATCGCGGGATACTACGTGGAAAAGGGAAAGGCGGCCTTTGACTTCATTGATAGAAGATCGCCGTTTTACAAATTAAGCAACTTAGGTGTGTCAACAAAAATCATCAAAGTCCTTCAGAGTCTTTGCAAAGAAAATTTAACAGCAGTATGGGATGGAAAACACTTGTCAGAATGGTTTGAGTCACGCATGGGTGTAAAGCAAGGCTGCCTCTAGTCTTAAGTCCTCTTTTGTTCTCTCTATTCCTCGACGACTTGCCAACTTTTTTACCAGGAGGAATTGATTTTGCGAGAGTTCAAATAAAAATTTTAATGTACGCATATGATATCGTACTGCTAGCTGAAGCACCGATGCAATTGATGATAAATAAATTACAACATTATTGCAGTGTATGGAATCTACAAGTGAATACAAACAGCTAAGTCCCAAATAATGGTATGGAACTGGACGCTATGCCAGAGAGGAAAAGTGGAAGTGGTAAGATGAAGAAATTGAGAGAGTAAAGGAATACAAATACCTTGGAGCTATAGTAACACCAAAACTCTCCTTTAAGAAGCATTTTGTGGAAAAATTAAGAGAAGCAAATACAGCCATAAACTGCAGTTGGAAAGGAGTAGGTACTCAGCAAAAAAGATATCGCATTAAGAACGAAGTATAAAGTTTTCGAAGCGGTATTCACATCAATTATGTGTTACCCAGCGCAAGTTTGGAGTCGCACTCAAAATGAAGAAGTAGATGAATTACTGAGATATTTCATAAAGAAAATATTTAGACTACCAGAGAACACGCCGAACTACATGCTTCACCTAGAAACCGGTTTATCGCCTTTGTATTTATTCACCGTGAAAATGCACTTCATATACGTCCTAAAAGCAATTTCACTCCCCGATTATCGATTAACCGGATGTTGTCGCAGAATATCTTCTTACCCGGAAGTTACAGTTTGCAAGAAAATGGTATAACCTATGCCACGAACATGGGGTCACGCCCCCTGTAAATAATGTCGTCTCACTAAAGCAATCATTACAGGAACTTCTAATAAAAATAGATACCGCCTGCCGATCTCTCTTTGAGCAGACAAAGCCTGAATAGATGCACTTATCGAACTCTTACCTATGATCTACGTTGCCGTCGTAAGACCCATTTTGTCGTACGGAGTGTATGTCTGCCTTCGTGAATAGTTGCGGGAAAAACCATTTGGAGCTTAGGATAAAGCGTAGTAGATTACTTATGGGAACCTCGCTGAGTTCACATAAGCTCTCAAAAAAGTAGGCCGTCTTAGACCAACATATGCCCATTGTGATACCACGCGGATCGGATGTCTCCTGTCCGACAAACCATTTGGTGCCGACGTTGCCCAGTCCGCTTAAGTCGTTAAAGAAGTAGGCTCCAAGGTGCTTCTTCCTGCGAGTGGAGAGAGCGCTTTAATTGCAGAGAGGATGCATTATGCTTTCCTCTTCTTTTTCGTCTCTGCAGCTTCTGCAGAAGTTTCTGTGGGAGTCCCATTCTTAAGACGTGTGTGCCAATGGCCCAATGCTCTGTGATTTCGCCGATGAGAGTCCTTAGAGATGATCGCTTTATTCTAACAATAAAGAGTGAACTTTTTAAGCTGAGTTTAGTGTTGTGATGAGCCACGTGGTGCCTTCTGACCACCCTTAAATGGTGTTTTTAAATTTATGATCTTTTAAAAAAGTTTGGTGGTAGAGAATGGCGAAGGTTCTCCACTAGGTAGGATTGTAGAGACCGCTCCACGTAAGTTTTCGGATTTTTAAGGAAAGGAATTTAAATGTAAAATTATAGAGAGGTAGAGTAACTCGGTGAACATAAAAAATAACAAGCAGACTTAAGGGATGGCTGTAGAATAAATAAAGAATGAAAATGGCTGGTGTACCGCAGACCTACTTTCCATATTCATTCGCATCATGCAGTGGCAATTGGTTTGCAGTGGCAACAATTTTTTTTAACAGGTTCAGGTGACAGAAAATTGGAAGATAACTATGGCAAAACGATATTTAAATTGTTTATCACTTGAGGAAAAATACATTTTTTTTATTTAAAGGCTTTTAATTGATACAATAGTAGTTTACAATAGTTTACCTGCAAAGCTAAGTGCTGATATGCAGGTGGTTGTAAATTGATCGTTACAAATTTTGAAATGACATTTTTTTTAAGTTAGCATTACTCCAGTTGCTTTTTTAAGTGTGAAGATTGTTTCATTAAGATTTATATTTATGAATCAAAAAATTTATGATACGGAATGAATTTCCATTAAAATTCTTTTTAGCTCTTTTTTTTGAAATTCGGAAACTTTAAGACAATGTGTCACCGAATTCGTAAATTTGGGGACGGTGCAACGTAGTTGCTAATAACTGAAGTAGGAAATTCCCTTACTTTTTGCATATTTCTATAACTCGAACATATTTTCTGGTCCCCTGTAATTCGACAAAGGGAAGTTCCACTGTAATTGCAAATATTGGAACTGATTTATTTTATACTTCAACGGCCCTAATTAAATTTTAATATCTTTCAGCGACATCTGGCTGTCGGAAAGAAATCTAAATTGAATTGGCTCCATATCTCGTTCAAGAACCGTTGAGTTTGGGTATCGAATTTACATTCGTTTAGTTGCAAGAGATGTTAAATATCTGACAAATTTCCTATTTCTTAAATCTAAACCATCTTTCCAAAAAACGAGTCATTCTTTGTGAAAATCACAAATGCACATAAACAAATTTTAAATAAGTATTGCATATGACTAGGCGGGCTTATCAGGCTTCGCCACTTGGACACAATT
This sequence comes from Myathropa florea, assembly GCA_930367185.1. Classification (NCBI taxonomy): domain Eukaryota; kingdom Metazoa; phylum Arthropoda; class Insecta; order Diptera; family Syrphidae; genus Myathropa; species Myathropa florea. The sequence goes on from OV884005.1 coordinate 14,918,368, forward strand.
TCTTTATCGTACAGTTTAAGAGTCACTGTGATTGTGTTGATTTAGAAAGCTTCTTTCGAACTGAACGAATGTCCTACTTTCACTGGAATTTCCCTTTCATCAATTACAAGAATTTTAGCAGCGCTAACATGGTAGTAGAGATTTCTGGTGCTTGCATTCTCAAACTTGGTTGTAACCCAGGATAAGCAATTCTTTTCCTGTTGAGGACCGCAACCAATTAAATCTTGTATTTGATGGGAAAGAAGTACCACGGTATTCTCAGTAGAATTTTGTGTTAGCGTACGGGTTGGTAAACAGGACTGACGTGCTTTTGAACTTCAACCTAGACACAATCCATTATGTAGAAGGTGTGTGACATTCGGTCATTCGAGGGAGTTTGATACACACTTGTTTGTGTGTATTTATGTCATCGGTATGTGGTTGGAGTCGTAGATGAATAGTAACTTCACTTATATCGATTGATTAGGGAACGTTTTAAAATTTCAAGACCTTGTTACATATGATTTTCAACAAGAGAGTTTTGTGGGTACTGCATCACGAAAATGTTTACATTGTCAGGTAATGACCGCCGTGGCATAGTTGGTAATCTCGACTTCTATGCTATTAGACTATTCTATGTCTAGGGTTTAATTTTGATTTCGGACATAATCTAGTTTTCACAGCAGCACCTCAAGTACACTCTGCATTTGTACCTAGAAGAATGCTACATTTTTTGCACGCACGGATTCGAGTTTTGCAGGAAATTTGGCACAAGATAGGATTTTTTTCTTTGCCTATTGGAAAGTAAAGCCCAGGCACTTAAACAACTGCGCCATCCAGTCGTAAAAATCAATCTGCCAAGTCTAAGGGACGAGTATTAGAAAGTCGTAAGGAAGATCTTCTCCAAAGCACGTCTGAAATGGGCAATAAACTCGTTTCATTCCATGAATCCTTCAAAAATTAAAAAATTCAAATAAGTTCATATCTATTATTCATATCTATGATGATCGTCGTTTCTTATATACCATTCTTAGCACTTTATTTGGAAATGTTTGTATTAAGTTAATATTGCTTCTTTTGGTACAACCCCAAATTTGTATACCATGCGTCCAAACAGGTTTTAGCATTTGCTTGTATACAAGTAATTTGTTTTCAATACTTAGCTTGGAATGTTTTCTAATAAGCCAGTGGGTTCATGTGTTTATATTTCTGGTCAAGTTCTGAAAAACTGGTAAGTTATTACTAGAGATGTGACGGATATCCGGTAAGTATTCGGTATCTGGCCTATTCGGCTTCTTTTGTAATATCCGGCTGAAGCCGAATAGTTTTTTGATATCCGGCCGAATATCGAATAGTCTTTTCTTAAAGGAAAAAACAACAAAATAAAAAAACTAAACTAAACTAACTAAAGCCAAATTAAGGTGAATGAAAATTAGTTTTTCTGCATTTAGGGGCAATCATTTATTACGTTTGTTTTCACATACGATGCATGCTTCAGGAAAGAGTCTCTCACTGTATACACTACTACACGGAGATGAAAAATAAGTTTTGGCAAATTTGGACAAAATTGGGTACTGTCTTCCATTTACTGACTACCAAGCCCAAGTGTCACTATTCCGTTCAAAATAAACTGTTTTGAGATATAAGTCAAGCTCGTTGGCGCTATCCCTTTTGGCAGAAAACTCAATCTGTCTTGTCTTCGGCTACCTCTTCAAAAATGTCCCAAGAACTTTGCTGTGTAGAAAGTAAGAATATCTTATGGAGAAGGTAAAAAAACATGTTTAAGTTGGTTTTACTTGTACTGGTCTGATTTGAGTATCAGACCATCAAACTATTATACTTTTAATTTGGGCAGATATCCGGCCGCCGAATATTCGGCTATCCAGCCCAGCTGCAGGCCGAATATTCGGTATCCGGCCAAATCACTATTCGGTACAACTCTAGGTATTATCTTGTCCATGTGCCCAACAAATTTTAAAACCGTGGAAAACCTAAAACTTCAATGTATCGACAGCTAAGTTGAACCACCCAGATATAGATATATATCTCAGGAGTTTGCTAATCTCTATTTTCCCTAGATCATGCAGATCCGAAAAGAAAAATCTTCCTAGGGTTTCCTTCCTCCTAACGGCTAGTGCAGGACAATCACACAGTAGGTGTCAAATAGATTATATTTCTTCTTCGTCTCTACAGCTTCTACAAAAGTTGTTATGGGGTATTTCCAGCCGTGCTGCGTGATTTCCTATTGCGCAGTGCCCTGTAACGATCCTAACGTCTGTTCGTATATCCCTTCGACTTAGTTCTATGAGAACGGTAAATCTCCTGTTGTCGTAGACTGGCCATAACTATTTAGCTGTAGCGCATGTGTCTAATCAACACCACCGTTTATTAGCTGTCTCGTTAGATTCAATGCCTATTTCCCTGTGCAAGGTGCTAAGCGGTGTGCTGGCCTCAGGTAGTGCCCGCGAAGAGCTTGGATGTGATCCAACCGTGGCCAGCTAATCCACCTTTTCGTTACTGGAAATTCCCATGTGGCCGGGCACCCAACAGAGTGTCACCTTATTGGCTACTGAAATATCGTCCAGTATATTTTTACGAGCTTGAATCTTATCGATGTTGACTGTAACGCTTTTTTGTTTTTCGGATGATTTTTGAAACACTACTGGAGTACTCAGATTCAAAACCGGTCCATTGTACTGCCAGGTAGCAACCTACTCCAGTGTCGTTAATTTGGTCCCAACGGCAAATGGTGACTGGACCAGATTCGATTTCACTGGGATTCGAACCTGGGACCCCTCGAACTTAGGGCAGGCACTGAACTAACTGCGCCATCCAGACGACTGACTATGAACATAGATATTGATTGTTTGTGCTGAAATATTTTCCTCAACAATCATATCCGCAGCTTGTTTTATTGCAACAACTTCCGCCTGAAAAACACCACAACTATCTTCAAGTCTGAAGGACCGATTTGTACTTCGAGACTCACAGTAGACCCCAGCACCAGTACCACCATCCATCTTGGATCCGTCTGTATAGATGGCAAGTTCATTAACGGCACAGACTTTCCCCATATCCCATTCTTTCCTGCTGGGAATTCGGATAGAGACTCTCCGCTCACAGTTAAAATGAGGTATGATTTAGTCCGTTTCCGTCCGAAATCTCGATATATTCCATCTGTTCAGAATTGAGGCATGACCATAGGGCTTGGGTCTGCATAGGCCAGATTCTCTTAGGCTTAGTGCAGTCTTGGCTGCCAAGGTGCTGCAGTGGATATCAAGCGGATATCAAGCGGATATCTTAACTTATTATTATTGTTGTTGAGGGTATATTGCACCGCGACCTTCAAGATCTATTGTGCCCCTTTTCAAAACCTTTGCACAATTATGAATTCCCCTCAAATACAGCTCTTTTCAGAGTTGTATTGAGGGCAATGGACTCCTATTGCGCCTAGGTGAAGAAATCTGCTCCAGAGTATTCTCTCTAAGCCAGTTTCCTTCAGGAATCTGAGAATGAGAGATGGTTCTAGTGATTGCATTTCTTCTTCTGATAGTAGGTACTTGCCCAGACTTCTATTTCTTTTGTGGGCCAGTGCCTCACAAAATGCCAGTACATGTTCTGGAATTTCATTAAATTCTCCACAAAATCTGCAGAGACTTTCTTCTGATACCCCCAGTTTCCTTAGATGCTCCCTGAGTCTACAGTGCCCCGTTAGGAAGCCTGTTAGGATACAGAGGTTATTCTTGCTCATTTTGATGCAGGAGTTTCTTGGCCTGCTTCATTCCACGAGCGTTATTCCAGGTTTCTTTCCGATTCCTTCTTTCCAGTTCCCTGAATTCTTCTCTGAGGAGATGGTCTCCTACAGCGCAGAATGGTTCAGGGCCTATGAAGGGTTCTGATTCTCCTTTCCTTGCCAGGGAGTCGGCCATTTCGTTGCCTTCTATCCCCGTATGGCCAGGTATCCAGTAGAGTTTTACTCGGTTTCTCCTACTTAATTCTTTGAGCCTTTGCAATCATTCCCATACAAGTTTGGATTTGATGGTGTAGGAGTCCAGTGCCATAATAGCGGCTCGATGATTGTTGAATTGCCTCGATGTAATGCACTTGTCTTTTCCTATCCCTTCTCAACTTATTGTTGTATTCAATGAAATGGTAGCGATTTTCGCTTCGGAAAAAATTCAATTAAAACCCTATCCGATGTTGAAGTGTTCAAGTTAGGGAGTAACAAGATAAGAGTACTTTACAAATTTTGCCGCACATTCGTATGTTTGTGTATAAATCAAGTATCCCTACATGGACACACACATACACGTATAACCAGTCGAACAAAATAAAAAAATAATCAATTCCTTTCAATAAATCATGCCATTAACCGCCCCACTTCGTCCGCTCCGACATCGTCCCTCATCAATGATCAACGACCTGCTCTGCGATCCGTTAAAAACACACCCCATTACCCGAAACCCAAACATTTCGGGCAAACGAAAGCCGAAAGAATCAAAGGAAATTAATAAAAAATGAGGAATCTCACAACACAATTAAAATCCCATTTATAGCTACCGAATTCGTTTGTCATTTATCATTAAGATAAACGTCAAGCTGTCAGAAATACAGAAAATATCTTGTTCTAAACTTCATCTCCATCTTCCGTCCATACGAAAACGGGTTCCCTGCGCCATCATTCGAACCGAAATCTGCACTCAGTCATCCTTCTGCTTGCTCCATCAACAGCTAAAGAAGCAGAACCACCACCGACTCTCGGATCGGAGGAGGAATAAGAACTTGACTACAAGAACCGAAATTGATTTATCTGTCTGCCCAGGTGATGCCGACAATTTCATTTAATATATCGGAATCCTCTGGCACACTGATTGCCAGAGCCACAGCACACCATCGCATGCATGGCATGGCATGGCATGGGATGCCATGGCAGGCAGCAACAAACCAACCCGTCTGATACCGAAGAGCCTTCATCCTGCCGAAGGAACCGAACGCCACATCCGCATAAACGCAGCATGACAGGGTAATGCGAACGGACATGACCAATGATATGGTGAAATGAAAGATATATTTGAGAGCTGACAAAAGGCCAAGACCACAAAAGCAAACCCAAATCCATTAGACACTGATATACAGGATGTCTTTTTCGTCCCTTTCTCTCTTTCACTCTCGCGGCGCTCTTTCACTCACAAACAGAATACTATCGAGCCGACATCGGAGGGGAGCAAGTCAAGCACACGCATGAGATGGGGCATCTCATCTCGGTCGAGTGAAGTGGGTTCAAAGTCGGTGGATGGAGTGAGAAGAGGACCTGAGGAAGAGTGGCGGCCAGTGATGGGAATACACAATGTGAACATCTCACCTGGATTAATTGGACGGAATAATCCACAGCTTTGATGTGGATGCGGACAAATAGACAGGCCAATGGACAGACATGCCAGACAGCTGGACAGATAGACGAACAGAATATTATATTATTTAGCATTTAAGTCCGTCATGTTTATTATGGATGTCAGTTGAAAGGGCGAAGATCCTTGCTGTCCATTGGAACGTACTCGTCTATATGTAAGCAGATATGTGACAGTGGTGGCACCCAAAAGGGGCTCAGCGGGTACATTATTCTCGTAGGATTGAAAGTATTGTACTCTCTTCTGAAAAAAAAACATTTTTTTTGGTTCATAAACAGAGCCCCTTCAGCTACTCTGCATATGAATGGAGTCCCATAGAAGTAGGTAGAGAAGTTTTGATATCTCAGGGACTTTTTTATCAGTAGTATTAATTCAACTTTGAAACAGCTTGATAGACGGTTTATGAAGAAGGTTGATACTTGTGTGGGAGCTACTCGCTGCGAAGGAGTGAGAAACTCAAAGACACGAGGGGGCTTTCTGTGACGCAGTTGCTCCTGCGAACTATACTTCAGTGCGATGGTTCTTAATGTGGCGCTACAGTCCGGGGTGGACCTGGGCCTCAACCAACAAGCGTCTCCAGCCAGCTCGATCTTTAGCTAGCTGCCTCCAGTTTCGCACGCACAGTTGGTTGAGTTAAAGTTATATCTGTCTGCTGTGACGTTCTGTCCGAGACGTCGGTGTTGGGTGTCCTTTCTGGTTGACAGCATATACTTGGTCTTGGACTCATTTACCGTTGAACCCATCTTCGCGGTCTCCGTCGCAATACTCACAAATGCGCCATTGACATCACGCTGTGTTCTTCCGATTATGTCAATCTCGTCGACATATGCAAGTAGTTGGACGGACTTCTGAAAGATTGTGCCTGGTGTTGGAGTGCGAGTTTAGCACAATTCTTTCAAGTATGCTGAAGAAGTCGCATGACAGCGCGTCGCCTTGTCTGAATCCTTTTTTGACATCAAAGGTCTCGTTAAGATCTTTACCGACCTTGATGGATCGTCATCCATCGTCATCCTACACAAACGACCGAGTTTGGTAGGGATCCCAAAACTACACATTGCTAGGTACAGCTCGTCTCTATAGATGCTGTCATAAGCGGCCTTAAAATCGATGAAAAGGTTGTGGGTATTGATGTATTGTTCCTGGGTTTCTTCTAAGATTTGCCGCAGTGTGAATATTTGGTCGATGGTGGATTTTCCTGGCCTAAAGCCACACTGGTATGGACCGACCAGGTTGTTGACACAACGCGGCAGATAGGATCTTATAGGCAATGTTTGGAAGACTGATACCTCCATAGCATTTCAGAGGGTCTCCTTTTTTGTGGATCGGGCAAACAATGCTGAGGTTCCATTCATCAGGCATGCTTTCTTCCGACCATATTTTACATATGAGTTGGTGCATGTTCCTTACCAAGTCATCGCTAGGCCGTCAGCTCCAGCAGCTTTGTTGGACTTCAGTTTCGATATAGCTATCTTCACTTCATCCAGGTCGGGGGGACGGAATTGTTGATCTACATTGTCCCTTTCATTCGAGTTGAATGGTTCCAGTGGGATGGTTATGCAGTGCAAATGTACCCAAATGTACTTTTAGTACATACTTCGATTGCTATCATCTACAACTACTTGGTCCAAGATGAGGTATGACACAAATCCTGGGTTGAGCTACAGTTCCTTGATTAGAGCTACAGTTCGGGGTGAACGTGGGCCTAATTTTTCCAGTAACTGTTCGTGTTGTGCAGGCTATGGTTCTTTAACGAGTGGAGGGGCTTTGTGGTTTATGCCGAGTCCTAGCGGCGAATTTTGAAGTTATTTCTTGAAAATTGTACTCTCCGAGCATTGTGAGTGACTCGATGTGATAGTTGATGTGCACGAAATAGAACCATTGATCTTTAGCGAAAGAGTCGGGCCATAGCTGTCATTTCATCAGTGCTACCCTCTAATGGGCAAGTGGTTAGGAATTCTGATGATTTCACAGGCTTATTTATTTTCTTTTGTTCACTATAAGGATATCTGACGGCTCTACTTCAGCGAACGGAGTAGAGTAGAGGAGAAAGGAGAAAGGGGTCAGAGTTCCTAGTTTAATCTAAGTTTCAGATTTGACTGACTGCCACTTGGATGAGAAAAAAATGAACTGATCCATTTACGGAATATGGCCGATTATGGAACAAAGAAATGCTTCAGACGAAACAGTAAAGTACGGTTTTTCTGTGCATATTCCACCCGTACTACTGCATCAGAGAATCGTGGAACGGTCACTTCTCTTTTCTCTTCAGAGAAGTGAGGAAAACATTCCGCTGACGACTGATTATTATTTACAATGAGCTCTGAGACATTTTCTCAAAAGACGGTTTTTTGACCAACTAAAACGCTGAATTTATTGGTCGCCCATCATATAGTCTTGATTTGGACTTTCGTTTTTTAACGCGCGATTGATTTCTTAAACGAGGATGTTTTAGGGGAACAATAACCGGAGTAAACTTTTTCAAACCCATGGAAAAGCGTATTTTCCTGGAAACAATTACAAAAACAATAAGGCCTAAGACTGAGAACCGTCACCCACTCTGTCAAGGGAAAAGTCGATCATTACTGACTGAAAGGTTAAGGTTACTTCTGACATTGGTTAAACAGAGAATTTCGTGATGCCAAAAGTGACATTGGTACATAGTTTGGACCATCAAATAAAGATGGTTTGGGCATTTCAGCAAGCACTGAGTTTATAACCGGCTTTGCCCGCATGAGTCTAGATTTGTATGCGACGGAGAATTTTAGACGATAGCTAAAAAGAAAATTTTTGGAAATCAGTTCACCCTACATTTTCAGCTAAATTTGAGAGTTTATCTACCTTGACGCAAACGGGAACTCTACATAGTGGAGATCCTACATAGAATAGGTCGTGTAACTTCTGCTATTTCACATTATAAGGGTAAAAATCATGACCAACAAGGCCCTTGGGCGCTATGGCGTCGACGCAGCACAAGCACATCGATCATCGTTGCCGTGCCGGTGATGTATGGAATTTTCACAACCTGCGCACAGAAACCGCACAAAACTCAATTTCCTGAGCATTGAACTACATTGAACTAAATGAACTAGAGAAACGAACTTGTTCAATGAACAGATTTGACCTAAACTGATCTTTAGTCCCGATAAGCTTCAACAAAGAACTGTACAAGGACAGTAGTCTATGGATCTAACAGCTAGAGTGCACCACAACATCCACCCGAAAGCCGTGGTATATAAACCGGAGGGACAAGTTTAGTTTGGTTTGCTTTGCAGCAAAGTCGTCCAAAACAGAAATCAGGGGAATCCAATAAAATAAAGCCGCGGTGGTAGCACCCAATCATTAATTTGTCAGTCAGTCTCTTATCAGCAAAATCAACAAACTTGCTAAAGACTATCAACTTTCTGAAGAAATAGCTTGATCTGGAAAACTACTTGAATTTTGACCAGTTACTGGCCATGTCATGCCTAGGTCTCTATAGGATGTGGACGTAGCCGGAAGACAAAAATCCGTCGCCACATTGGCTCGGCCACATCGAGCGTATGGACAACAATGCTCCAGACAAGGGGATCTTCGAATGCAAGCCTTCTGATTCGAGAAGGAGTAGAATGGTGAACCTCCGATTTAAAGACGAAGTCATCGCGGACGCAAGACAACTTGGTCTAGACGACAGGAAGCAGCCTGCCCGGGACCGCCATATATGGAAGACAGCTATAGCTAAGTCCCTCCATCAGAGGTAGGACTGATAAGAAAGTACTAGCCCTGTCCTATTGAAGAAGAATTTTTTCTATCTAAGTTCTGCCAATCCTTGGTACGTGCCAATAAAGTGTGGGATAGTGTCCTTCCCTTCAACGTCTTTGCACCCTCTACATAAGCCACTAAATAGGCATGGGTGCCTAACAGACAGTGTCCTGTGATGACGTATGACGTATGACGTATATGGTGTATCCAAAGGCTTGTTTTCCGAGGAAGTGTAAGTGTGGAGGGAAATTATCATGAAATACTTCCTATACTTCATCCTTTGGAGTCGCCAGAAGAACTCACGTGAGAACAGCAGAACGCGGAACATCACCAATTACTGACTAGTTACTGAGCGTCGACTCATGCTCTCGGAGGGTTCGATTGCCGAAAAAAAACATCTTAGGTATTTTGACGGCTCCATCTCTTTCGAGTCGCTGACAAGGTTCCAAGAATATAACTGTGAATATAACTGAGAAAAAACTTCTCAATCTCGCCGTTCAGAGTCGGCATTAAACTGTAGGTCCTCTCCACCCGTGGAGAGAACAATAACACGCACAACGAGAGTGGCTGGAGTGGAGGAGAAGACATTTCCGTTACCTCTACGAGTTGTAAAAAGATGTGGAAAGAGTCCGGAAGTCCAAGATCCTTCGACTGTATTGGCTCGCTCACATTAAGCGAATGCTTCAATACTTTGACTAAAAAAGGCTTCAAAGGTAAGCCTTCTGCTTCTCCAGTATAAAAATCAAGCGATCGCGGATTCAAGACAACTTGACAAGAAAAAGCAGTGTGCTCCGAAAGGGAGGATGAAAGGCAGAGAGGTGTTCGGATCTTGATTGGCCTCATATGTTTTTTTTTTTGTATTATTCGCTTTAATGAACACATTTCAGTTTCGAATTTATTATTTTTGTAGTAACTACATTCCTTTTAGCTTCTGCAACTACATAAAGCAAATCTTAAAATGATACCTCTTCACAATAAAATAACGAGAGCAGAAACGACAGGAATAACCGATAAAAAGGGTGGCCCGCTGCAACGTCTTTCCAAAAAGTGCCATGCGGAAAACCACAAACCCCTTTTGAAATGCATTTCTCCGCCACTGTGAGTTAAAATTTATTAAAATATCCAACTGCCAAGTGAAGTGGCAGTGATGTTCACTGAGCCCTTTGCGTGTGAGCATAAGCAAATCGCCAACGGAACTGACTGGCAAGCTGAAGGATGAGCCGGAACGAGAAAAGAAGGAACATCCATGAAATTGAGTTAATCCCAACTGTCCCGTAAGTCAAACTGACTGTCTTCAGCAGCCAGGCTAGTGAGAGATAATAATAATTTTGCATCCTTAGTTGAAGAGCTGGCAGTTAGCAGGCTCACGCAAGTCGTCTGTCAGTCTGTCGGCCTGTCATCCTCATTGGTCTGACCGGTTTTCGGTGTGTGTTAGTAAGCTGCAAATTACCAGTGTATCGAACGGGATTTGACTCAATTCGATGTGGTATTTATGTGCTTCATCTCCGGCCGATGATGTCAGTTGGAGCCTTCCTATGTGTGGATGTACATGTATGTGTAATGTCATATAGGGATTCACTAATTGCTGAGTTGGGTACGGAACAAGTTTCCTTTTACATTCCGTCATGCTTTGCTCAAGGATGCCCTCTTTCGAGGCTGTCTTGCTGCTCATTTGAAGTGTCACTAAGGTTGGGCTTAATCGTATTTAATCGGACCGATTGTGAACACGAGGTGATTACGATGAAACAGGACGTTAATTCCAGTTTCGTTCTTTTGAATGAATGCAGAGGCATCTGTCATACAGATGTTTATGGGTGTGAAATGACAGGCGTCGCTCTTAATTAATTGAAAAAAGCGAAAGCATTCTATATTTAAGTGACATCCTAAGAATGAACAGGCTAAGATAGCATCTTGTGTCCTTTTCTTTTGAAAATGCAAAAAAATGAAATGAACGCAGTCTTATAATAGTAAATAGTCCGCTATAATTAGACGGGACTAGAGCCTTATGTTGTGCATGTTATTGTTCTTTTGCGAGTGGGTTTTTTTTTCGGAGGCTTTTTGAAACACTACTGGAGCACTCAGATTCAAAACTGGTCCATTGTACTGACAGTAGCAACCTACTTCAGTGCCGTTAATTTGTTCCCAACGGCAAATGGTGACTGCACCATATTCAATTTCACTGGGATTCGAACCAGGGACCCCTCTAACTTGGGGCAGGCACTTAACCAACTGCGCCATCCAATCGTTTGTGAGGGGTACTTATAGTTTCACCCAACTCCGAAAGACGAATTTTGAAGAAGCTTTTCTCGACAGTAATATTGAGCTCTATCACTAACTTAAGAGAAGTGATACCGTGAATTTAGAAGTTGGTTTATCCGAGATCGAACCTTGAACCTTCGACGTAGGTGTCGACATACCTGTCCACTAGCGACATGATAAAATACTGCAGAGTTAATTTGGCGCACGTATAAGTATTTATACAAGGTGGCGCAAAATTAACCATCCAATTTTGTTTTTAAATTAATTTTTTACTGAATAAAAAAGAACATTTTGAGTGATGATTATTATGACCTTTCAATTTGTTCGGCTAAGTGCAAAATATGATATCCGCCAAGTGGCTGCCGCCAGTGTTGATATACACTTGTGCCTGTTTTATCACATTTTCCGTGACTTTTTACAAGATTTCCGGCGATAACTTCGAATTCCTGCCGAATATTCTCTCTCTCTTAAGACTGTCTGAGGTTTGTTGGCATAAGCCCGTGACTTCAAGTAGCCCTAAAGAAAGAAGTTTGGGAAGGATGGGATTGTTAAATCTGGCCATGTCAAATCGTCAAAACGGGGGATTACGCGAACAGGAAACGCTTTTTTCCCAACATCCGTTGTGGCTCGTTCTGTGTGTGCGATTGCACCGTCTTCTTAAGACCACATGTTCACCAAGCACCGCTCATCCGATTCCGGCAGTAAGAAATCGTTTATCATGGCCCTGTAGAGTTCGCCAGTAACAGTGACCATATTGCCGCTGGCGTCCTCAAGAAAATACGGCCCAACCGCTCCTTCTGCGTGAATGCCGCACCACTACTTACTAGTGAGTGGAAATGCACCCCGTCGCTCATGATGATTTTATTGGTCAAAAAAATCGACACAATTGCTCGTCTGTTTGTATACTGCAGCTGTCTAGCTCACAAACGTCAAATATGATTGACGTACTACGCCATTTGCAACAATTATAACATCTTCCGATAGGATAATTACTTTGCGCCACATTGTATATGCGATCATTATAAAACTATACTATATGAAAAACAAGTAAGCATCGAAGACCTGACGAAACAAATTTTGCAGAGTTAGTTTTTATTTAAGTGACGGATCGCCAAAAAGCCTTGATATGTACATTTATAATAGAATTATTTCAGATAACGTAATTATGGCTGAAACACAACAGTGCGTTGCGCTAGTCGACTTCATGTTACGGAGGGTGTGCGTTGACGCGCTGCGTTAATCAGCTGTTCCCTCTCTCTCTCAAATACCAAATAAAAAATATTCCCTCAGCTGTTTTAATTTTTGAAATGTCAAATCAAAAATTATTCTGGTCAAACAATTGAACATTAAAGAAATTAATTGCGAAAAATGAATCCCAAGAAAGTTAAACAAATTAAAAAAGTGCTTCTTGTTGCTAATTTGGCGTATTCATGCTTCCAAGCATACACGGATTTCAAATTAGTTTTGTCGTTAAAATAATTTTAGTCAGCTGTTTTCATTTCTCAAATGTCAGTTGCCACAAAATGTTCTCAATTTGGGAAAAAACTCTCAATTTGGGAAGCATTTCTCAATTTCGCACTCACAGTGCATCCCTCTGTCAAAAAAATATCCAACATGTTGAATAATGACGTGCGTTGGGACTACGTTTTACGTTTTACTACGATCCTCTCATCTCTCTCATTTTTCACTTACGTCGGTCGATGCAGTATTTCGTGAATGTTCATTGAATTGTGTGCGTTGAAAGACAACGCTGACGCTGACGCACTGTTGTGTTTCAGCCGTTAATTGTGGAAAAGGTATGTGCGTTGGGAAACAATGCTCAAGTCAGTTTGTGGAGTTAATAAAACAAGTCAGATTACTTTTTTTGAGACTTCCAGAAATATAGGCTTGCCAAGCGACTTGAACCTAGACTCATCCTCATTGCAAACTAATATCAAACAGGTCTTAACAAACCGGAATGTCATGCTCCGCGTATCATGTCTTCACCTTTCGCTTGCTAGTCAGCATTTCTGGGACCTACATACATTACCTCGCAAAACTGAGCGAGCTTCCTTATGTCCACCTCGCAAGGATCCTTCCCACTGCTTTGGAAGAATTTATTCATTGTTCGTATATATAAGAAAGGCTCAAAAAATGAGATAAATAACTACCGCCCTATAGCCAAACTTTCTTGCATTCCTAAAGTTTTTGAAACCATCGTTTATGATTTAATGTGTTTCCATTGCAAATCTTTGTTTTCTTCTTCACAACACGGTTTTCTCAAGGGCAGGTCGACCACGACGAATCTCACGCAATTTGTCTCTGAAGCACTACGCGCATTTGAACATGGGAAAGAAGTCGACTTCAGTCAAACATTTGATGAAATATCACACGATATTATTTTGTTCAAATTAAACGCTCTAGGTCTCGTCAAATGGGTAAGTTCGTATTTGGAAGGAAGAAAATATGAAGTTTTATTTAGATCTTTTGTCGCCAAGTCTTTTAACGCCACATCAGGTGTTTCGCAGGGTAGCCACCTGGGTCTCTTAATTTTCGTCCTTACTACGAATGATGTTGTCTACATCATCAAGAACTCTCAACTTTCTTTCTACGCCGATCTTTAATTACATATCTTCTCCCTCCGACTCTAAACACTTCAACGTGATCTCAATAGATTCTCTGTTTGGTGTAAAAAGAACTTTCTCCAGTTGAATATCAGCAAATATCAATCTATTACATTCTCCCGAAAACGACTGTAACCGGCTAGAAATTACTTCCTATGCAATGAATTAATTCCTTCCGTCTGTTCTCTGCGTGACCTCGGTGCATTCTGCGATCGGGAGCTTAAGTTCCGTTCCCATATCGATAACATAATTAATATAGCTAACTCTGCACTAGGCTTTGTTAAACGTTGGTTAAAAGAATTTTCAAACCCCTATGTCACCAAATCTCTGTATGTCACCTTCGTTAGACCTATTCCTGAATATGCCAGTCCGGTCTGGTCCACCTACTATCTTGTCCACATCCAAAGTATAGAAGCCGTCCAACGCAGATTCTTACGTTTTGTCCCTCGCGATCTCAACTGGGCCGACAGAATTAACTTGCCCCCTTATTCGGAACGCCTACAACTTATACGTTTCGAATCTCTTGAAAAGCGTTGTGAAACTGCAGACTTACTCTTCCTCCAAAAACGACTGGATGGCGCAGTTAGTTAAGTGCCTGTCCCAAGTTAGAGGAGTCCCAGGTTCGAATCCCAGTGAAATCGAATCTGGTCCAGTCATCATTTGCCGTTGGGATCAAATTAACGGCACTGGGGTAGGTTGGTACCTGGCAGTACAATGGACCAGTTTTCAGTCTGAGTGATCCAGCAGCGTTTCAAATATGCCCCGAAAAAGAAAATACTCTTCCTCCACCAACTACTTACTGGTCACACAGATTGCCCCCAGCTACTTGAACTCGTCCCCTTTAGCATCAATTCCCACTACCTAAGATATACTTTTCTATTCCGCGTTAGTTCACACCATAATAATTATGGCTTAAACTAACCTATCTCCAGAATGTTAAGTTTAGCTAACATCGCTAATTGCTCATTCGACTTCCGCCTCTCAAAATCATCATTCCGAAATAGTCTTAAGTCTTGCTATTCTTCCCCCTAAGTTAAGTTTTAGTTCTTAATTTTAGTTTATTAAGTTAGATTGTCTAAGTTTGCTTGTATTAAGCAGAAATAAATAAATAAATAAACATATCAATATATAATATATCAAAAATAGTACTTAATTTTAACGTACAAAATTGAGAATACAGTGAAAAAAAAGGAATTCAATTTACGGCTAAAATACTAAGTAATAAACTGGGCAAGTGCGAGTTGTACTCGCACGGGGAAGGTTCCGTCGCATAATATTGATGGATGATTTCTGAATATCAAACAACGTTTTCAAACTATTTCAGTTGAATTTTCTTCCAACTTCAACCCAAATCAACCATTTATTCATAAATTCATACATCCAAACAAACAAATATTCATCCCTACATATACCTATATCTCTATCCAAGTTTATCCAACACAGAAAATCCCTTCCATCACACATACCCAATCACTGCTCATGCGTGCGGCATGTGTGTGTTCATTTCTGTTGGGCATTTAGGGGTGAGATCGAAAAGATAACGCTCATCAACGAATAGAGTGACCGAACACAGCATGAAATTATGTGTGAAAATGAAAATTGTTCTCATTTTAAATCTTAAATATCTCAAAATTTCAACATAAATCGATATTTTGAAATGTATCATTTCTTAATGCTTACATTGATGTCTTCAAAACTGCGTTTTCAGATGATTGACCGTTTTTGGCCAATATCTCCAAAACCATTAGGGCCAGAATACTCGAAATGGTTTTAAATGAAAGTACTCAAAGAAGCCAAGTTTTTGTGATTTTTTCAGATTTTTAAACACTTTGGTTTAGAAATGGTAGGGGGGGACGCATTTAAAAAAACTTTGGAGCTCCATATTTTCCAAACGGTATTTTGGATAAAAAAGTGTTGAAAGAAACCTCCATCTTATTTCGAAAGATCTGTCGATTGATATATATTTCGATGGGGTGCGACAATTTTTCAAAATTAATGTCAACTTCACCTGTACTGGAGCCACCCCCAAATGGCCCCACTTTTTAAAATCGCTGCATAGGCAATGACATCTAGGTCTGAAGTACCTAATTCCAAATTTTCATGCCTATATCTTCATAAACTTCGGAGATAAAAAAGTGTGACAGACACGACGGACGGACGGACACACCGAAATTATAAAGGTTCCGTTTTTGTAGACGGAACCTTAAAAACGATCAAAAATGAAATTTCAGTGTCGGGTAGCATATTTTCCAGTATCTCTGACAGCTTGTGTTTCCGTCGTAAAAGGTGACAGAATGGATTTGTAAATTTAGCTGTTGCTTATTAGAGGAGGCACTTTCTTTCAGCAACAGTCACATTTCAAGCTATAGGTGATCAATCTGTTTTAGATCACGCGATATTTGAGGTCATTCGCGTATTAATTAGGAGATGTAATCCCTATCTTTGTAAAATTAATAATTCTAGGGCAGGCATAAGTTTTCTGCTTCGTAAATTTGATTTGAAAATACTAAAATACGCATTTTTTTCTATGGTAGAAGTCCCCCCAAAGAACACCACAACATCACACAAGCTCATCCATGTTTTATGGTTTATTTCATGTCCTTTGCTTTATGAGCTGTATTTAGCCTCTTTAAACAAAAGGATAATTTTGGACTCATTCGAAAACACAATACAACTTCCCCCAAAATTTTCAAATATTGCCTAGCAAACTCAAAGGCTTTTTTAATTTTGAGAGAAACTGCGTATCAGTTTTGACCAGTTATTTCTTGCCATAGATTGTAGCAATTGGGGGCATTCGCAAACAGTTGTAGGTTAGGCTGTTTGGGGCTCTTAGTATTGCCTGACTTCTGAGAATATCGAAATCTGGGCTGTTTCATTTGATTCCACAGTTCCTGGTCAAACTGTTCAGTACGCCTTTTTTGAGAACTGATATTAACTCTGTAGGTATTAGAACTGATATTAACTCTGTAGGTATTAGAAATTGTTACTTAACCATAAGACCCGTTCCGAATCAAGGAACAAACTAAGAATACACATTCCAGCTCAGCTTCTCACACTGTACAGGAACCGGTTAACTAAGTTGGACGATATTTTGTGTGGGATTATCTGTTTCTTAGGCTATAGCACTGGTACTTTTTTCGTTACTAATTCCCCCAATCGTTAAAATGAGAAGCAAAAATACTTGAATATAATTCATTTGTGGTAATTCGTTGTCGAATCATTCTTCCATATCGAATAAGTTAATTGATGCATAACTTAAATCGTCTTATCTCAATGTTTTTATTCATAAATAGGCTCTTAGTACCTATAAGCTCGGTATAAACCTTATCAAAATAAACAAACATGGTTTTAGCGTATTAGCATACATAAACCTACATAAAAAATATTTTGAATATATATATTCCTTAGTCCGTACTAAAATCTTCGATAAAACCCAAACGACGATTCGATAGTAATATCTAAAACCGGGTTTTGCCTATTTCAGAAGAAGAAAGATAAGATTATGATGGACATTAGATAAAATTCTCTTGAAGGAGGATAAAAGTGAAGGCGACTGATTGATTTATGGCTTTGATTTTCAAACCGCTGTGACATGTTGATAGAAAAGTGACAGATGAGTAATGTGTACATTAAGTGATTATGTCACTTGTGACGATTAACTTGATTGATTTATTTCACTTTGGAAGAAGTTTTAGTGAAGTTTTAACACTCCACACAACAAGTTGATATTATGTCAAGGTTTGTTTATTGTAGGAGTATGCGGTGTTCGCTTTGGGCTTCACCTTCATCTGACATGTGATTTGTTTCAATTCACTATTCGTATATATATTCGTTAAGACAAGAGTACTTTACATCAAACTAAAGACTGTAAAAAGTATGCATGCAGGAAAACGTATTTAACGCCTCTCCAGCCGGTACGATCTCTCGCTAGGTGTCTCCAGTTTCACACAACAAGCCGGTCTAGGTGCCCCTCGAATTGTGTCCGACAACTCGTACGGGGACGTTCTCTGTTGCATTGTCCCACAGGCTCAGAGTCAAAGACTCTTCGGGCCGGAGCTCTATATGGTCTAGACGTCTTAAGCGTTGGCTAGACTCATGTCGCTGTGCATGCTAATTACATGATTATTTTATCTTTTAAGATCTGAAACTAGGAAAATGCGTTAAAATCTAGAAAGACCTAGTAATATAATGTGACATTAAACTCCTAGTTGCGGCAGATGAATATTTGCTTCTCTTAAAGAATGATTTCTGTAATCTAATAAACTTACTACGCCATATGCCATACAGGCTAAAAGCTCTGGAAGCTTTTCAGCTTATTCGGGTGTTATTTAGTTGCAGAGAGGAGGAAGGAGAGGAAAGTCAAACGGAAAATTAAAGCATTCGCACCATACCCTTTCTATCGCATCAGCACCCGACAAATTCGACCACCACCGTTTTGTCAGCAGACGCGTATATTTATAAAACCTATATTGACATCGCCACCCAGACATCCATTGTACTCCTTTCATCGTCCCACTCACCTTACAGTGGGTGCCATTGTATTCGCCACGGAGACGACACCGCAATTTTCCTGAAAATAACTTGGACTAAAAGGAGTGCGAAAAATTCAATTACATCGCTCCTGTGCACGGGCGCAATTAATTTTTCGTTTTCACCTCGCAAAAAGAATGCAACGCCAAGGCTATATCCTTGCAGTTGGCGATCCTGTCAAGAGCGAGTTAAAATTATTGTTTGCCAAAGGATGCACATCAGTAGTAAAAAAATATTGCCCGCTCTTCTTGTAGTCACTCCTAGGATGCGAACAACATTGGCACCGTACAAAGGATTCAATATGCGTCCTATACAGGTCGTACATATGTATGTGCGATCATGTGTTTGTATGCCTTGAAGTTCCACCATTGGCGGTGACATCGCCGTGCAATAAATTTTTCGCGCACATTCCTTTCATATTCGCAAGAGGATTTTAATTGTGTCCGTCGAAATGAGATTTATGGCGTCTGGAGTTGCCGTTCTAACATTTGCACATGAAGTACATGCACACGACGCTCATAGTTACCTGTTTCATCTGAAAGAAGTGAACATTTTGGTGAGGAAAAAGCCGTTTTTTGAGAAAAAAAAGTCCCAAGAATTAGTGACAGATGAAGCTAACCATCAAACACAATACCAACCACTAACACTCAAGATACATACAATTGTGTACTTGAAGTCAGTTCTCATTCATTCAAACCACATCCGACACTCACATAAATCAAAATTACAACGCTGGTAGTATCCAAAGATCTCGAGCTAGTAGCAGCAGGAAGCACACTCCACTTGGAAGGCAGACAATGAGGGGACCACCACTCCACCACACACAAGCAAATCCTTCATGAAACCCAACTGACAGCTTAATTACCTAACGCTTTGTCATTCCCCGAAAGCCATGTCAGTGCATGTCAGGCAAGGAAATAAATTTCCCTCCCACGGCTTCCTGCCACTCTCATTCACTTTCGTTGACATTTGCATCCAACATGCTACCCCAATCCACCGCAACCGTCAGTGAATGGCGCCTCACCTTTTCGCCTCAGGGTTGGCATTTTACTTTCAATGTCGGTCGGTTGCTGTTGCTCTTCAGGGACAATTTATGTCAGAAAGCCTGCGACAGATGGCACAACCCCTAAAAGCCATTCCTTGATCTGGCAACAACCTGATTTATTTTCACGACTATCACAACTTTCAGTTACTCCCACCCGCTAAATGAGGGTGGAGACACAAGCATTCCCTGAATGCACCAGTAGGAACAATATTTATTGGGATGTGAACACCCTGACACCACACCACACCGTCCTCCACCCAGGCATCCAGAAAACAGAGATATTTCACGATGCCAAGGATATACGCCGTCCAGAAGGGGGCTCCACGTCGGGCGGGCTCCTTCGACTTTATGCCACATCTAACTTTTCTTTGGGGCATTTTGGCTCGTTTCTCTCAAAGTGCGGGAGCTTCTGGTAAAAGTGGGAATGGGATGTGAAAAATAGCGCTTTCCTTGTTTGTTTGCCATTCCCAGGTGGGGGTGGAAGTGGAAGTGAATGGCATGGGAACGAATGTCCTCCATGTGACCATCTCTGGAAGATCTTAAATTATGTTCTCATAAATCTTTTCTCAGTTGGCGGGCAAAATTAATTCTTTCTCTCACTCTTTAAGTGAAGCTATTTTTCGTATCCTCCGCATCCTTATCCAACGGACTGTGGGTCCCTTTTATGCTTAGACTCTCGCTACGCCCGGTAGTTCGTGTCGTGTACTTTCGTCGCCTTCGATTTTCTGTTTCTTCCCGTTCCCCAACGATTGTTAGTTATTGGTAGACAACTGATAAAGTGAATTGCTTAAGGGAGATTTATTGACCAGACATTGCTCGCAGGGGGCTGTTGATGATGACCTCAGAAGTTGCTTCAGATTTGTTGGGTGCTGAAGGTTAGTTGAAAGGTCTGAAGGTCTTCGAAAAAGTTAAGAAGTGTTTTATAAATTATGCATAAGTTTGATTACGTTGACGGGAAGGAGTTAAGAAGATACGTGTTAACGAATGGAGCAGGTATTTAAATTGGAATTTATAATTCAGTAAGTTCCAAGGGACAAAACGAAGTCTGCATTTTGGGAGGGTAAGGTCAGGTTAGGTTAGGTTAGCGGGCTGCTAGTGAATTCACCAGCACACCCGCAGTCAGGCTACTTTCACTGATCGACCGCTCCAGTGATAGTGCCGTTAATTTGATCCCAACGACAAATGGTGACTGGAGCAGATTTGAAAAACCGGATAACAGCGTATTAACTTTGCTTTCACTGGGATTCGAACCTGGCACTTAACTAACTGCGCCATCCGGTTGTCGTGGGAGGGTGAAGTTGGTCTTTGCTTTGTTTTTATTAAAAGAGGTTGCGACTCTTATGTGGAAGTCATTAATTATCTCAAAAACCAATTATTTAAAGAAGATCAAAATTTAAAGAAGATCAAAAACCAATTATTAAAAAGATCGCTCATAGATGTATGTACAGCTATGGCCACATAAATAGCACAAACCTTAATCAAAATGTGCACCTTATATGCTAACTGCATCGTACTGTACCTAGTCCTTTTATTTTATCAGAAGCAAACTTGTATGTATGTGAGTACTTCGGATACGTTGAAAATGTCGGTATCGAATTCACAAATTTTTTCTTTTAAAATTGCGTGATCGTTGAAAAGAGTTTTGGAAAATTTTGTTTTGACATTTCTGAATATTAAATGTCTAAAGATAAGGAATTCAAAAAAAGGCATTAGGCGATACATTAGCCCGTTTAAGATACAGGCAAAGGAACACATTTCTGAAATAAAAGACATTTTTATTGAAACTAATCACTTCTAAAGCACACATGGCCAGTAATTGGAATGTACGTACTGTCTGCCAGTTTTATTATAAAGCAGCTAACGTTGCATCGAAGTGTTGAAATTATGGAAAAAAATGTTTATAGTTAAATGCAATCACTTTTTCTTGGTATAATTTTGACTTTAATATTTAAATGTTTTAAATAAACGGGATAGCATCATTTGATCATTTTTCTTTGGGGAAGATATAGAATCAACTCAAATCCCCAAACTCCATAGTAATTTCTAAAAACGCTGCTAATTTTTAAGGTTCGGTCTACAAAGACGGAACCTTTATAATTTCAGTGTTTCTGTCCGTCCGTCTGTCTGTCACACTTTTTTTTATCTCCAAAGTTTATAAAGATATAGGTATGCAAGTGAACAGTGGGGCCATTTAGGGGTGGCTACCGTGAAGGTGAAGCAGCCATCGATTTTAAACACTGACGCACCCTATCTATTGGTATATCAATCGACAGATCTTTTGAAATGAGGTTGAGTTATGCTTCAATACGTTCTGATCCAAGGTACCGTTTGGAGCTTCAAAGATTTTTTAATGCGTTCTACCATTTCTAAACTAAAGTGTTTAAAAATCTGAAAAAATCAAAACAACTTTGCTTTATTGAGTACTTTCTTTTAAAATAATTTCAATCATTCTGGCCTTAATAATTTTCGAGATATTAGCCAAAAACGGTCAACCATCGACATGCAAATTTTGAAGATCTGAAAACTCGATGGGGTGCGACATTGTTTTAAAATTAATGGCAACTTCACCTGTACTAGAGCCACCCCCAAATGGCCCCACTTTTTAGATTTGGGTGCATGGACAATGACATCTAGGCTTGAAGTACCTACCTAATTCCAAAATTTCATGCCGATATCTTTATAAACTTCGGAGATAAAAAAGTGTGATAGAAATGACGGACGGACGGACGGACACACCGAAATTATAAAGGTTCTGTTTTTGTAGACAGAACCTTAAAAATGATAAATATCAAAATATCAGTTTATGTGCAAATTTTGAGATATCAAAAATTTAAAATAATAAATATTTCCGTTTTCACACATAAAGTTCATGCTGTGAACGGCAACTCCATACGATAATAGTGTGGAAGATAACATTCGATTCATTTCAACACCTAAATGCAGTGATTCCGCCAACACCGCCAGCCATATGCAGTCATTGGGTATGATGTAAGGGATTTTCTGTATTATAGTACGTTAACACAACACTCAAATTCAACATTTCGGCTAGTTTCTGCATTTCAACCTAAATACATGGCATTTCGCCATACATTTCCTGCATTCTGAAATGCTACATTCCAACGAAATTCTGAATTTCGTCGTTGCATTTGTAAATTCGTCAAGAACAATTCCCTTACAAAATTCGGACAATGGACTTGAAGAAACAAATATAAAAAAAACTTGGTTATTCATCATAACAACTCATTAACAACTTTATAATTCTTCAAAACAATAGAAAAACGAAATTATTCAATAACATGATCAGTTCCGAAAGATGGACGTTTATTTTCCATCTTTCTTCCGGGCGGCAGGCTACAGCTTTTTTAAGAAAAACATCTAAATAAGTCTAATAACATCTAAATGTATAGAATGGTTCGTATAGCGTTCGTACACCCATTTAGCACAAGCCAAAAGAGGCAACAAATAGGGAAATCCATACTGGTAGAGAATTAGTTTGTCTGTCATTGAAAACTTGTGTATAGTAAGAACTATGCGATCCCACAAAATCTTGCCAATTAATCATACGTCTTCCGTTAGCAATTACTCTTCCGTCCTCATAATTAATCCACATCCTCAGGCAGCCGGATGTCGTTTATTTACTCCTCCGTCAAACCACAAACTATCAATTTCAACATAATAATTCCTTCGACCATTTGCAAATCAGCAACAATCACCCGCATCGGCCGATATCCGAAAATCAATTTGTCATCCTTCACATTCCCCTTGGCTGACAGTTATGCCCATGCCCCATTGGCAACCTACTACGATGATGCCACGACTACATAATATCCTGGGACGTGCCGAAGACAGGAGCAACAACAATGCAATCATTGACATGAAAAATTACTCTGCCAGTACACAATAATCGATTTCACATCGGAGTCGGTCTTCGGCAAACAGATACCCGCCGGCACTGTGTGCGCGCCTTCAATCAATTTCGAATAACGGTCTGATCATAAATCGTAATTATTATTAATATATTATACCCGCTCCCCAAAGAATATAAAAACCCACCGCTGCCAACGACGCCGCCGCTGTCGAACAAACATCATCGCAGATATTAATCAAGCCAGCGAATTTGTTTTCGGGGTTCGATCCCCAACCCCATTGTGGGCAAAGAGAGAGGACCCAACACTGCACAGTTTCACCAAAATAATGTGTGCCGCCTGAGGCAAAACTGACAACGACGACGACGACGACGACGACGAGGATGATGATGATGATGACTGCTTGCATGGCATAGTGACAACCGGGGTGGGCCTCTCACCGAAAACAAAAAAGATAAATGATTAGCCATCAGTTCGGCCTTGAGGAGTAATTAGTTAGATTAGATAGAGAAAAATGTTTCTACATTCGTTTGGATGACAGCACCCTGAAGTTATTTGCCGGTTCGGGTATCAATTTTTATCCATTTGTCAAAACAGGGGTCATCAGAAGTGCCTCAACTTGGGCTGGGTGTGATTTGCGAAGATATTTGATTTTTTTCCATGCCTGCCCCTTGGTTGATTCAAAGTCATAAATCTTCGTTTCGGTCTCCAGGAAGATGGTAAAAGGTCAATGTGGATAATCATAGGGTAGGCCGCAGATGTTTTCCTCACTTCTGCTTTCCAGTACGCACACACGTATGTAGGTGAAGAATATTTCTACTTCAAACATTTGAGGGTCGCTAACGTGAACTGACAGCGGTCATTATTATATATCATAGGACATTTAATGAAGACTCTTGTGGCATTTTGAATCGGAGAAGACTTGGCAAAGTAGCTTTGAAGGGCACATTTAAGACTGTCTATCCATAGCTTCATAATTTTCATCAAAACAGAAGAAGGTGAAGGGGGTGAAGAGCTGAACAAAGCTTTAGACCTGGAAGTAAGGCTTGGTACTGCTTTCCTATCAACGGGTTCATTTTTGGGGCTGTGTAAAGCCATTTAGTTTTTCATGGGATTTGAGTGCTTCTTGAGCAGAATTAGATGCGGTATCTGCGATATCTTTCGCGGCTGCAATAGAGCAGTCATTGGTTCGTAAATCGACTGCGGTGACAAAGTATTAAAATTGAAAGTGGTCTCATTTGAAAAACCAATTCTGCTTAGATGTTTTCTTAGTCGTAAGTAAGTAAGTCGGCAGTGCGGAGTCATCTTTGGAGCACCGAACAAGATATGAGCGTTGTAAAGTTAGCAACTCAAATATATGTACATATCTTCCCCATCTTTAGGTAGGTAGCTAGAAGGGTGCACTTGCGCACTTGTCACGGCTCAGTTAGACCAACAGTGTGGTTCCATTGTGTACTGGGTATGAGGTATACCGTATACCCCGTGAGACCTAAATTACAACTGCTGGTTAGAACCACCCTCTCTTTCCTCTGTCTTATTCAGTTTGCTTTCATTTCTCAAATATCACAGATTTCAAGTCTCAGTCTCATCTTCGGTGAAGAGAGAGTGACGACGAGAGTGAGAGAGAGAAGGAATATATCTTTGACGTTAGGCGAAAAAGTCTTAAGTCGGAAACTGCAGCTTTTCATAAAACCAAATTGAAAATAGAATAATTATTAGCAGATCGGGATTAAGTGTGCTCGAAAAAAAGAAATGATGGTGTAGGCGATTTAAAAAAATGTACTACTTACTGTAAGTCTTAACTTACATATGCGCACCCTGTGTACATGTTTTCGATATTTCTCTCAAATAAATAAGCCGCTGTTAATTCGGGCCTAAGGTATTTGAACCCTGATTGCGCGATTCTCCCGCTTACCTCAGTCTATTTAAGATCGTGTAATACATATTGCGGCACTCAATTAAGAAGTTTTGTTGGCCCTCCTACGATGGCAAAAAAAGCTCTGAAGTGAAATAGCAAAAAAATTGAATTAAACCCAATTAAAAACCGAAAACGCTTTTTGACTTAAGACCTTTTTGCCAAACGTCGAAGATATAAAGATTTTCTTAATGGGCACTTTTGGTGTATCCTCAGGCCGGTGTGTGTAGAATGTTTGGCAGTCAAAAGATACACCAACTGATAGACTGCCACAAGACTGTTGTATGTATCTCAGGAGGCTCTATTTTGTTTAGATGCTCCAGCTCTCTTTGAGGAAATTACTGCCCAGTGTTAGTAGTCTCCTTCTCCGTAGAGCTGGACAATCGTAGAGCAGGTGGCCGACGGATTTTCCATCTTTAGGTACAACTTGTTAGAATTTTCTGAATTTGCATCCCATAAATACGTGTGTCGGCACCTGAACCAAAGCGGAGTAAAACATTCATCAACGCCATTGTCGTCGCCGTTGTCATCTGATTCATCCGTGTTATCGCATCAGGCACTAGCCACATGCACTAACCTGACACACAGGTTTGTCGACCAAAACTCCCAAGCGTTTGAAACTAACAGTTTCAATTTTAAAGCATGTCGGAGGACACAAGGTATTTGCATTTAAGTTTAATCTTCCGCATGTATGCAAAGACATATTCAGTTTTTCACAAGCTGCTGAGTGAAAGTAAATGCCACAATCAATCATAGAACAGTTTTGAAGACTGAAGAACATGGTCTTTGCTTTTTCACTTATTAACAGCTCATGTTTTGCAAGCCGTTGTCTTAAGATTTGTAAGTCTTTTTGTATTTTTACAACGGATTCAAATAAATTAATGCTTGTATATATAAAGGCTATGTCATCCGCAAAAGCTGAAATATTACTGCTGAACTTTTGTTTAACCCATTAGAGGCCAAACAAATATTCTTAATTTTTTTTATTTTCGTTTGGAATTAAGAATAAACAAACACAAAATAAATATTTGTCGATATATATATTACTCACGTTTACTTTACAATATTTGTAATTGACACTTGGAAATATGGGTGTACTAATTTGAGTACAGTGACTTCTAATGGGTTAAAGATTGAGTTTACATAAATCAAAAACAATAATGGCCCCAAAACAGAGCCTTGTGGTACGCCGGCGACTATTTTCATTTCTTGACTAAAAATATTTTCAAGTTTAACTTTTTGATACCTTTCATCTAGATATGAAGAAATCCAATCATAGATTACACCCCTAAAACCAGCCTTGTAAAGTTTATTCAAGAGAATGTTATGATTTACCATGTTAAAAGCCTTTGTCATATCGATAAATAATGCCACTGTATTTTTAATGTCATTTAGACCTAAATATAATTCGCTGCAAAGTTTCAATACTGCATTTTCGGTTGACATACCTTCGCGAAAACCAAATTGAATTTCACTTAGAGACATTGTTTTCCTTAAAAAAGATAAAAAACGAGATTTAATTTATACAGTGCGACCTCAATAAAAGCAACCCTCTATACGTGCAACTCCTCAATTAAAGCAACACCTTAAGTCTTACCATTGTTGACTCAGCAATAGCAACTCCTCAAAAAATGACGACTCGTTAAATGCAACTATTCTTTCATGAACTCATATTCCATTCGCTTTTGTAAACATATTTTCATAAGGGACCACATCCTAAAAGACCGCTAAATGATATCATCGATTAATGATTTATTTCAAGAGCTATCCCCTATGACCCTATGACTGTTCCGAGGACATAAATGATTGAATTCCCGAAAATGAAACCAATCTGGAATCGACTAGCAGTAATCCGGGAGCAGCAGAAGTCGAAAGTGATGACAAAATGCAGTTGAAGAATCCCCTCTGTTAAAGCAGGAGCTGTAATTCAAGCACTAAACATTTGCCTTCAATGGGCTGAAGAAAATGATGCTTCACATTTAAGCTCTGGAAAAATTGCGAGAGTCAGCTGTAGAAAAGAATTCTGTGTCGAAAGAGGCACAATCAAAAATGTCCCCTTTTTTTTTAAAACAATTAAAATTTGATTTTTTTACTTTTAATATGAATTAAATTATCAGTTTGGTCTGCTTACCAGTGCAAGACATTTTTTTGCTATTCTGAGGTGTTTAATTTTTCGTCTCATTTTTGGCACCTACAATTTTTTGACTCGATTATTGCAACAAACTCAATAAAAGCAACTGCCCAAATTTCTATTAGTTGCTTTTATTGAGGTCGCACTGTAATAATTAAAATAATTTTAACTTTTCAAATACTGTAGGGAATGTTGGAGGTAAGGATATTGGTCTATATTGGCTCATTTGTTTTCGGTTGCCTTTCTTAAACAAAGGAATGACTTCTTTTTTTACTGACTTTGGAAAAATACCACAATTTACGCTCATATTAAATATATAAGTTAATACATCAGTAATATAAAATGCTATACGTTTTATAAGATGATTAGTGATACCTTCAGAGTTACAAGATTTCTTGTTAGTTAAACGCCTAATACATTTATATATTTCGTATGAAGTAATTGGTTGGAATACGAAGCTTTTACTTTGAGAGACATCTTCAGATACATCTGGAAAAAGATTGCAATTACAAACGCCATTTGGTGCACAGGGTTTAGATTTTGCAGAAACAGACGCATAGTACTTACTGAAAATGTTTGCAATATCTTTATGGTTTGCAATAATTTCATCTTCAACTTCTATTTCGAGTATTTTATCCTTTGTCGTGTTTTTGTTAAGAATATTGTTTACAACCTTCCATTCCTCATTTAGGTTACCTCTGCAATTTTTGAATTTTTTAAAGTAAAACCTATCTCTACATGACTTTACTTCTTTCTTTACGCCCTGACAAAGTTTGACATATTCAAGTTTAAGTATTTGGTTTCCAGAGTAGCACTTACACTTTTTTTGCAACTTGTTTTTCTTAGCAACCTTCTTTAAAAGATTCTCAGTAATCCATGGTTTGAGGCGTTTTGCCATGGGTTAATTTACTTTGTGGACTGACTTTTGGTCGACTGACTGACTTTTTGTAGTCAAATTATTTGTATTGGGACTGCGATGGTCTAAAAGTGGTATTCTGAGGATTGTGTCTTAGTTAGAGCTTAATAAGTAGTATTTTGTAAGAAGAGATGTAAAAGCACCAAGTTGAGGACTATCTTTCAGATTAACATTACATTATAAAATTCAAGATATTAACCATTAAGTACATCTGTATCCTGCGAAGTAACACTAAAACATCTTACACAATCTTCTTGTAGCATTTTTCTTATTCATTATAGTGAAAGTTTGCTCGTCCAGAAAGTATTATATGTTTCTTGGTATCTTTAATTCTACACGGCAATTTGCCAATCCGTAAGAGACGTCATGATACTGTTTCAGAACTCATATTACTTAAGGATGGCAGTGGTGAAGCTGATCAGCTGATTTACTGAAGGCGGGATTTACTGCAGTTAGCAGGGAATAATTGGTGGATGGCCCTTTTTTTAGAGCACCTTCAGCATAGTTTGATCTAAAGAGAGATTGAGGCTAGCTCAAGGATTTAAAATAGAGTTGTGTTATTTTTAAGATCAATAGTGGTTCTCCCAGCATCAACAAGGCGACCTATATCGGTGTCTGATTTGAGGATTGCACATATCCATGTCTTGTGCAAAAATTAATTATGCAACATACAAAATCTTCTTATAACGATATAGTCACTATTGAAGCGTATTCAGAGATAAAGGTAGGTGTTGTTATGCTATGACCCTTGAGGTAACGATTCAATTTGAAAGTTGTCCGATAATTATTTAAATATCGGAGAAAGCAAGCTTACCTTTACGTAGATAACTTTTTTGCTGTTCAAAGAAGTCAACTTGTACACATGGACTCGAGGAAAGACAAGACATTTAACTTCGAATTTAAAGCTCTAATTAACTTAACGTCTGTTGAAGTCAAGATAATGGGGTACTATTTAATAATTCAAAATACATATTTATTTATTTCACTCGGTTGATATTAAATTAAGAGTTTAACAATCGAATATGATGTTCGCAGAAAACAAGTATGCACTGACAATGGTTATTCCCCACTAAAGTTATAACCGCTCGCAGTCTGACTTACACGCCAACCAGTTGTCAGATGAAATGCTTCTCGCTTTAACTTCAATTACACAATGATTGACAAAAATACCATTAATACATATGTACGTCTGATTGTCCATCCATCTATTCGTGCCAAGGATGTTTCCCGTAATTAACCGTCGACCATGGTCTCGTGCTCGCAGGATATCCTTATCATCACCCTGCACAAAGAAACAGAAAATAAGTTTTCCCTTACATCCCCGATGGTGCTCCATTCCCATGTCAAACTTATCCCAAAGTCATTTAGGTCATTAATTTTCTAGGACCTTACAGCCCAAACAACAAGCGGGAAGTCGATGGCCAAAGCCAGGCCAGAGGTGGAGTCGGGAACATGCAAGTCACTTCAAAATTCATTAATCATTTTCGTTCGCTTGTCGTTTACCCTTAAATGGAATCCACTCTAACTATGGAATCATAAAACTCAAATAACGTCCGTAAATGACGGGCCATCAATAACCTCACTTCCCCAACACACAGTTGATTTCTTCGCATTTTTTTCCCCGGTCATGACTTCACGGGTACCGGGTGGGACGAAAGCAAAAGGAAGGAAGTTGAACTATCAACACATCGATCAAAGCGAAAGTCAAACAGAAACCAACACTCCTGCGTTCACCGCTCCCCAGTGGCAGCTCTGACACCCAACAATAGAGAGAGAGGAAGACCGACCAACAAGTGAACAAGTTGCCATCCGTACTTTGTTGCCGGCGACGATGATGAAGAGGAAGACGAAGGTGACGTGATGTCCGATTGGCACTGGGTGTTGATGTTGGTGGGTGTACATGAATCTAACTGGGGCACGGAACTTTAACTTTCCCCCATGTGCCGCGACCCTACTTGGCCTCAAATTGCGTATAAGAATGTTTCTGGTAAGGACGCCTACACTCAATGGAAAGGGGACGTGATGGGTGGCTTACTACGCTGGCATAGCATTTTCTGCAACTTGTCATCCAGTGAGTGCTGGTGTCAGGAAGCGAGCAAGTTGAGGGGCGGTAGCTTGCTTTCAAGGATCGATTTCTTCTGATGCTGTGGTTCGATATTGGTTTGACTTTTAGTTTGAATTTACCTCCATCAGTTCCTTTGACATGCATAAGTGGCGAAAGATGACGGAAACGGAGAATTGAGTGGCTCAAGTGTTTGGTATTCGGCGGTTGCGGGGAAGAATTTCAATTAAAATAAAGAGCCACTTGGGGGAGGGGTTCTCGCTTTCACTTTAAGGGAGTATGAAAAGGAGAACGATTTCTTTTTGAGGAGCATTCAAAATCAGCAGTGGAGCGTTCAACTTTGTTCGGGCATAAGTAAACTACTTACTGCTTCTGTCTTGTCTGTTGGGTGGTCTTGGGTGGTGAGGCCTGTGGGTTGAGGCCTTAGTTGACTACTGACGGGAGCTATAACACGAGTACATAGCAAAGTAAGGATTTCTTGGAGTTCTAAAAAAAAGGAACTTAACAAGTGAACAAATGAAAATCATGCCATAAGCGCGACACTTGAAGACTTCGATTCGTGTTCGACCAACAAAATGCGCTGAAAATGTCACCACAGTAGCTATAGTGTGACCGCACAAAATTAAATTAAGTCACAATTCTTATTTCTTATTTGCCCGGGTACAAGAGTAAACAAACCTAATTACATCTTTGGCGTAGAATACTCCAGACAAATAATGAAAAAAATGTGTCCATCCACAAAGAGTGATTGTTGCGGCGGTTTTTGGGCTACCAGTTTAATTGGGTCATATTTTTTCGAAAACTATTCTGACACCACTCTTTCATAGGATGTGTTACCGAACAATGTTGCCTAACAATGAAGTTTTTGCCCAGAAATTGACACAGGAGAATGCTACGTGCTAGACAACTGGTCGAAGAATGGCTCTATTGAACGTGCGATTTGGGCTTATATTTAAGATAAAGTCGACTCCAATGCTCCACCTACAATTCATACACTAAAAGAAATACACATTAGCAGAAATTGACTCTGGCTTTATTTTGAGCATACACCTATCAGAACAAAGAAAATTATAGAGAATAGAATTTTCTAAGCAATATATGTATAAATCAGGCAGAAAGCTTTTGACAAAGTTGTTTTACGTTTTCGAATGAAAACAAGTTATTTTGAAAGGATTAAACACAGCGTTTCAATCAAGGAACAACGAATCGACCATAAAATGTGGAAGAGGTCGTGTGATGTTGTGGGGCTGTATGGCTTCAAGTGTCTGCGTGAATTTCGAATTCATAGAGAATACCATGGACAAAATTGGGTGTTTGAATAATTTTAAGTAAATTTTATAGAGTTCCGCAGAAAAATTAAGCCTGTCTTAGGATTATTGCTCTTAAAAAGATAATGATTCAAAGCACACCTCCTACTTAGTACACGAATGGCTGCTTTGTATTGGCCCGAAAGCTAATTAAAATGCCTTCTCGATCGATCTGAATCCGCTGCAACACTTGGTACAAAAATCTGTTTTTGTGCCACAAACTTATAGAACACTTGGGCCATATTACATCCGCCATAATCGACCATCGAAAACTGATATCCTCCATGTTCTTGAGCGTATTCGCACATTTTCAACGAGACGCATAATAAGAGTGAGTATTAAAGAAAATATTACACCCGTTCAGTAGAGTGGTGGAGAAGACCCAAATTTACCGATTCGACCTCGTTCACAACTTAGTCTTTGTCCGTCCACTTTATACGCAAATATCTTCGTTGGGGACCTCCAAGATTCAGCTCGTCGAAGAATTGAAACCGAATGATTTTTGTTTGTGTATAAATTTTGGTGAAAGGGACCTAAATCAACTGGCATTGGATCCACTGTTTTATCGAAAAATTATGTTCAGCCTCGGTTTTGGTTCAATTGGTATTTGAATAGTTTAGTTTAGTTTATTCATCTACCGAGCTTAACTCTAACAGATTTCAGATTTATAATTTATAATATATAATATAATATTTTAGGATACATTAATAGTAATTAAAATTTAATAATTATATTTCATGACATAGTAATATTCAATATTGATAGCTTAAATTTTGCTCTATCATCACATAAATCTATTTCGGTACAAAAAAAGTTAAAACAATTTATACATTTAGTCAATGGTTCATTACGACCATAACTGTGGACATGTCTTGGGTTTAATAAAAAATTTCTTATTCGAGGAATTCTTTCTGGTGCATAGATTTTTAATCCCTGAAGTATATCAGGACATATTATACGATAAGAAAATACATCATGAATAAACAGTGTACAATGAACATTTCGTCTTTTTTCTAAGGTGACAAGTCCAATTAAAGCACATCTCGCTGGATAAGACGGCATAGCTTCAAGATTCTATTTCATTTGCTTTATAACGAATCTTGTAAAGGATTTTTGTACCCTTTCAATTCGATTTATAGAATTCATATAAGTTGGACACCAGACTATAGAGCAATGTTCAAGAAGTGGTCGAACTAAAGCCATGTAAACAGACTTAAGAGCATATGGATTCGAAAATTCAACACACGTTCGCTTAAGAAATCCAAGCATTGAATTTGCTTTAGCTACAACATAATCTATGTGGAACGAGAATGCAAGTTTAAGAATAAGCAAACGGAGCGAAGATAAACCAGAAGAGATTATCGAAACGCCATTATATTCCGAAAAAAGCAGTTTGGTGCAATCTGTGAACTGGTGGATTTATAAGACCGGACAAAAATGTGCTTAACAAGCGTGTTACGGTCAAAGCGGTCTTTGTCAAACTTTGTGTCTTGTAAATCTTGGCGTAGTGGGCATACGACCGAAGTTGTATTTGAAAACTACGTAATTGCAGAAAATATTCTTCCAATTGAACTACAAGTTCCATTTAATGACACTTCATGTTGCGTTTTCCAAATAAAAACAAACACAAATCACGCAGAAAGAGTAGCATGCAAAATAAAAGCAAAGACGTTGAACTGCTCGGGGACATCTTGATTCCATTTTTCCTAATTCTAAGTGCATTCCGTAGTGGGTAGGTGCGTCGACTCCTACGCTCGAGGTCGTCGGTTCGAATCTCGAAAAATCATCAAACATTTTTTCACGGCTCCACCTCTTTCGAGTCACTGACAATGCTCAAAGAGTATAACTGTCTAGGAAAAGCTTCTCAAAATCGCCGTTCGGAGTCGGCATTCAACTGTAGGTCCCCTCCACTCGTGAAAGAACAATAGCACGCACAACACGAGTGTTTGCTGAGAAGCTAGTCGCAGGTCCACCTCGGACTGTAGTGCCGCCATTATTATTATTATATTAAGTGCATTCCGTCATCTGATGTATGTATGTTTACGTTTAACAGTATTTTCTGCGCTTCCTGAAAAGGGTTAGTTTAGTCTAATCATGCATCTCAAACAATGCATCACCTAATGGTCCATTCTTATAGCAGAATCCTTAAGCCATTTGCTTCAACTTATCTCATGCCATGCAAAGAGCGTCGTTGGTGTCATAACATTACACTGAAACGTGCAATGTGACCAAATTCAAGCGAAAATTAGTTTCATCCCGCTTTCATGGATGCAATTCCCCAAAGACTGATTCCAATACGGAGTTCGAACAAATTCCTTACCACTTCGCCGTTTCAAGTTTGTTTTGTAACGCGCGTACCTTTCTCTCAAAATGTTTTATTTCTCATCAAATCAACACAGCAAATTGAGCAAATGTCAGTTGCATTACCCTCAAAGCAAAGGAGGAGGCCAAAGCAAAATCAATAAAGCCGACGGGGGCCTGTCAGATGAAACAAGATTAATGGACTCGGGCTTAATAATTTCGAAGTCAATTCCCAATCGGCGAATTGTTGTACGAGTACATAGTAGCAGCAAACCAACAATTGCGTTGCTGCCTGGCGCGTGGTGTGATGGCTGACGAGTTGCATGTTTCGCGGACTCCATTAAAGGCGGCACACCATCGCCTCGGCGGCGGCGACGGCGGCATCAGCAGCGCACAAGTTAACTTTGAACAAAAATGTTGATTGATATTGGTTACCAGGTATTGCCAGTAGCTGCGGTGGTGGTAGTCTGCTGCCTCCAACCAACCATTCATCCATCCATCCATCTTTCCAACCATCCATCTATCCATCTATCCAACCATCCATCCATCTATCCATCCATCCATCCGTCTATCGTCTGTTTCATGCGGCGCAGACTGATGGAGTGATGACTTCTAATTACAGTACGTGCGTCCGAAGCGATGGTGTGCCTCTGCTACAACAGTAGCTGAGCCACAAAGCTGAAGTCTGATCTCTGATAATGATGTGTGATGTCAGAGTCATGCTAGCCCACCAGCGGTAGACTGTGAGAGGTTTTCAGGTTGCTGCTACAGCTACCTATCCGGAGTCCGGACGCCACGTTGGTGGTGATGTAGGAAGGCTTGCGCACAAAGAACACCCAATAACACAAACCTATGCTATGTGTTATTAGTTTTGATTGACATGTTATGGCATCCGGAACGGGAATGGGAACAAGAGATTCGAATTGAATATCGACACCGCAACGGGTGACTGGAAGATTTCAAGCTCTTTCTGGTGTGGTTAGGAGTTTTGTTTCCCCCCTGTCCAGGTACATACGAGTATTAGACCAACATATGGGTACTATCACATGTTGCGGACAACGATGATGATGGTGATGGTGTCTGAAGCTGTCAGTTGATGTTGCGGTTACTGCAAATGGCTTCCAGTGTTACGCGTAAGCTGATACTGGCAATGATTACAGAGAAATTGTGATCCCTCATGCACGCTTTTGGATACATTGATGGGGTTTTGGTTTTCTTTCTTTCTTGTTTTTAATTCTTGGAACAATGGTGTTTCACAAATGTGTCTGTAAGTGAATGGCTTAAAAATGTACTTAGTTAATACTACCAGTTTGCGCAAAATTAATCATCCTATCGGAAGATGTTATAATTTCTGCAAATGGTGTAGTACGTCAACCATATTTGACATTTGTGAAATAGACAGCTGCAGTATATAAACAGACAAACAAGCAACAGCGTGGAATAATTGTGTCGATTTTTTTTACCAACAAGCGGTCCGTGGTTTTAGCGCAGCAGGTGAATTTCGACGTCGTCCTAATCGTGTCGCACTAGCTGGGCAAACATTCCGGCGCTTAGCTACTCGACTCGAACAGACTAGAACCACAGGAAACCATGCAGGGCGTGGACGCCACGGGACTGGTCGTTCGACCGAGAATATCGCGGGTGTGGCTGCCGATTTTGCTGAGAACGAAGAAACATTATCCAGACGACGGGCCACACAATTGGGCATCACCAGACGGACCCTACAGCGACTTCTTACAGCCGAAATTGGATGAGCGATGCTTGGTGAATATATGGTTTCAACAAGATTGTGCAACCGCACACACAGCACGAGACACAATGGATATTGTGAAGGAAGAGTTTCCTGGTCGCGTAATCTCCCGTTTTGGCGATTTGACATGGCCAGCAAGATCGTCCGATTTAACCATTCCAGACTTCTTTCTTTGGGGCTATTTGAAGTCGAGGGTTGATGCCAACAAGCCTCAGACAATCGCAGAGAATGGGTGAGTTCGTAATCGAAACATTAGCGCAGTACTGCAACGCCAAGAGTTCTTAATTATAAACATTTGGCATTGATGCTTTGCATCACGTTCTAAAATACAACATGAAAGCAACGATGCGCAAACAAAAGCAACCAGCGCATCATAGATTATTGTGATGCGATGGATGTTTTTTTTATTTTCCGACTCAATTGTTTCTTTTTCTTGTCTTAATTATATTGAAGTATGCTGGCATTGTAATTGCCAACATTATTGATCAAATTATTTAAAAAATCGTCTCCCAATATCTTTGACATTTTTACAAAAAAAAAAGAAACTGTTGGAACACGAAATAATAAACCGTTCCGAAACGCCAACAAAATTATAGCATCGTGATGCATTGCAACATCAAAAAATCGTTGCGTCGCATCATATAGGCAGTGATGTTTACGTGATGCGCATTTTGTTGACGTTTACGAACACAGCTAATATTCGACAGGAATACAAACAGTTATCGCCGGAAATCTTATGGAAAGTCATGGAAAATGCGATAAAACGGTCACAAATATGTATCAACACTGGCAGCAGCCACTTGTCGGATAGAATCTTTCCACTTAGCGGAAAAATGGTAAAAATCCAAACAAAAATTTCCATCACTCAAAGTCATTTTTTTTTTATTTAGTAAGAAAGTAATTCAAAAACAATGTTGGATGATTAATTTTGAGCCACCTTGTACGTACCTAAATGTTCAAAAAATATAGTTTGACTTAGGGGGCAAAAGAAGTTATGTAGGAAACTATAGGCCAATCGCTATTTTGTCAGCTGTCACAAATGTATGGAGGAGATAATTGTAACCGGCATCAATAACTTTATAAACAAGCACAAAATCCTACATCCAAATCAACATGGCTTTGAAAAATGTAAAAGCACCGAAACGCTACTAGGGGAGGACTGAACAAAAACCACCATGTCCTTGTTTTCTTTATCGATTTCAGTAAAGCGTTCGACACTTTGGTGCCTGAAAAATTAATAGAAAGTGTCAGCAGAAACGGTATGAGGGGACTATTGGAAAACTGGCTTAGGATCGAATACTCGAATACTGATATCCTGAAGCAAGTATATTACTCGCTGGCTGAGTCCCGGATCAGGTTTGGGGTAACGCGCCCCAAACTCATCTGGATAAAATAACAAACACACAACAGCGAATTGTTGAAATTATTGGACATTATAATTCACGTATCAAAGTACTAGACTCCAAAGCAATTTTCAAGATGACCACATTAGTACATTACATAACATCTCGCTGTTTTTACAGCCAATACAACACACAGTAAATACAAGAAGACGAGCCCAAGGAATGTTCGAAGTCCCAGAAACCTACAACATCTATGGAAATCGAGAGTTGCGATATGTTGTCCCAAAATTAAATAATGCACTTCTTCATTCACTAAAATGCTTTCAAAATTTTAAGAAAAGGAAGAAAGAATTTGGGAAATATTTGCTTCAAATGCATTCTGTAATTTAAAAATTATGAATTTCATCTTTTCCATTATTTATTGAATATTTTCCTTCTTTTTTGCCTAATTTTCCACGTTAGTGTGAATTGTGAAACTAATTTCTTCTAATTTTTCTGAAATTTAAGTTCTACATAAAGGAGCAACAGTTTTTTTCACTTAAAAGTATTATATTGTCTTAAAAACTCTTAAAAGTATAATATTGTCGCCTAAAATCCAAGTATACAAAAAAGGAATTATTTCATGTCGACATCCGTCATATACAACTAAAGATTTTGGCCATGGATTTTCGCCGGAATAACCCCATATATATTGGACCGAGTCCAACAAATCTGCTGGAGCTGACGGCCTAGCGGCTGAGCTTTTCAAAGCAGCTGGCGGTGACTTGGTAAGAACATGCACCAACTCATCTGTAAAATATGGTCGGAAGAAAGCATGCCCGATGAATGGGACCTCAGCATTGTTTGCCCGATCCACAAAAAGGAGACTCTCTGAAATGCGCCAACTATAGAGGCATCAGTCTTCTAAACATTATATAAGCCTATAAGATCCTATCTGCCGTGTTGTGTGAATGTCTAAAGCCATTCGTCAGCAACCTGGTCAGTCCATACCAGTGTGGCTTTAGGCCAGAAAAATCCACCATCGACCCAATATTCACACTGCGGCAAATTTTGGAAAAAAAACAGGAACAACAAATCGATACCCACCACCCTTTCATCGATTTTAAGGCCTCGTATGACAGCATCTATAGAGTCGAGCTATACAGGGCAATGTTTAGTTTCGGCATCCCTATCAAACTCGTCCGTTTGTGTAGGATGACGATGGAGAATGCACGTTGCTCCATCAAGGTCGGCAAGGACCTAACCGAGACCTTTGATGTCAAAAAAGGATTCAGACAAGGCGACGCGCTGTCACGCGACTTCTTCAACATCATACTTGAAAGAATTTTGCAAAACTCACACGCCAACACCAGAGGCACAATCTTTCAGAAGTTCGTCCAACTACTTGCATATGTCGACGATATTGACATAATCAGAAGAACACAGCGTGAAGTCAATGCCGCTTTTGTGAGTATTGCGACGGAGGCCTCGAAGATATGTTTAACGTTAAGTGAGGGCAAGACCAAGTATATGCTGTCAACCAGAAAGGACACCCAACACCGACGTCTCGGGCAGAACGTCGCAGCAGACAGATATAACCTTGAGGTAGTCAAGGACTTCGTCAACCTAGGTACTGCTATTAATTCAGACAATGACACCAGCGCTGAAATCAAACGAAGAATAACTCTTGCTAACAGCTGCTACTTTGGGCTAAGAAAGCAATTGATAAACAAAGCCCTCTCTCGAACAACCAAGGTAACCCTGTACAAGACATTAATCGTCCCAGTCCTGCTATATGGCGCAGAAGCATAGACTTTGTCAAAAGCGGATGAGGTTGCTCTTGGCTGCTTTGAGAGGAAAATTCTCCGGGTGATTTTCGGTCCCGTCTGCATAGAGGGTGAGTGGAGAAGAAGCGACATCGACTTAGCCAGAAGGATGAAGATCCAACGATTGAGATGGCCAATGCTCCGGCCCGGAAAGTCTTCGAATCCACCCCCGAGGGATGGCGCAGTAGAGGAAGACCGCGACTCAGGTGGCGCACGCAAGTGGAAATGGACCTCAACCAACTGTGCGTGCGAAACTGGAGGTAGCTAGCTAAAGATGGAGCTGGCTGGAGACGCTTGTTGGTTGAGGCCCAGGTCCACCCCGCCACATTAAGTATATTGGACCGAGTCATAAAAAATTGGTACGAGCGCTTGAAGGTGAATGATGTCCTCTTTCATAGATAATAGCATAAAGATAGCTTCAAATTAGCGACTAACAAGCGGCTTTTACTGTACATCGTTTCAAAGCTTCCAATGTGTTTTAAGAAATGACACTCCGTGTAGAAAATTACCTAAAATTGTTCACAATGGAAATAAATGTTTCCCAACGTGTCCATAAGACCTATTTTAATTTTGTTTCATTTAAAACGCAGTATTTGTTCCAACTCTCACCTATGGTCATGAAATTTAGGTAATGACCGAAAGAATAAGATCGCGAATACAAGCTGCCGGGATGAGATTTTGTCGTGCTGTTGTGGGAATTACTCGCCGGGATAGGGTATGAAACATTGCAGTGCGCGAGGAACTCAACGTTGGGCAGCTGCTTCTTCGAACGGAAAGGGCTGTACTTCGATGGTTTGGTCACCATCATTACGACTTTCGAGGCGAGCCTTGAATGCGATTCCATCAGGTAGGCGACCGCTTGGCAGGACGAGATGGTTGGACCAGGTCCAAAAACTCGCCTGGTTACGCTTGGACATAGTTCCTGATGAGTTAGAGTCGATGGCAGAGGATCGAGTGGCCTGGAGATCTCTCGTGCATGGATTGCCCCCGCGACCCCTTTAGTAGAACATGCGGGTAACTGAAAATGATGATGATGATGACAAAATGCGTAAGAAAGTCATAAGCGTACTTTAAATCATGCTGTCTACCTCTTCATTTCTACTCTTTTCTATACTTTATGAAGCAACATTTTACGAGGTCGTGCATACATACTCTTACATCCTTAACTGCATGAACGTGAGTAGATGCTTAGAATATTGGCCAACAATTATACCACATAGAACGCAAAGGTCTTTGAGAATCATAAACCCGTATATTGTATCGATCAAGAACGACAAAAGCCATTCCGCTTGCTTCTATGCTTCCAGTTAATTGATAAATATCAGCTTACGCGAGTGCTAGCACTCATAAGGCTCTAACAACTACACTTCTAACACAGAGGTGATACGTTGAGTGACAAGTGGTTATGAGTTATGAGGAGAACGTTTTAGCACGAATGTTAACGGAAGTCAAAACTGTCATTCACCTACGCGTGAATAAATGCAATAAATCAATCACCTGACAAGCTCTTTGACAAGTTGCATCGTCTTGTTCATGCCGACATTTACAAGCATTTTAGAAAAAAATGATTCCGTCGTCGTACTTCTTTACTACACCATTTTTGCAGTACCGTGACTATCATGTTTGCCATTAAAGGCATAACAGTTTTGCTTTAAAAAAATATGTGAATAAAGTTTTTCATCAAAGTTGTTATTCTGTATTCCGGGACAGTCATGTTCTATCAAAAAAACGATTTTCCCCTCTTTTTGCAACCAATTTTTCCTTTAGTTGGTACCGAAAACATGTTGTGGTCATTCTATTTTTTCTAAGGTCATCTAGACGATCTCTGATTGTCTTGGGCTGTATCGGGCATTAGTAGGTACATGGATTTTAGTGTAGCCTAGCTTTGATAAGACGTAGACTCGATCACCATTGTGTCGGCATAGGTACTCTCTCATGCAGATTTCTATGGCGTTAACTTCCGTCTGAGAGATGGGTTTTTGAAACCTGGTCCCGGGGTTTATTTGGTGTCAAGTGTTGATTTCATTAATTACGTTAAATTCTTTATTTCTTCAGTCAAACCCGACCCAAATGATGCATTTCGTAAAAAAGAGTTTCCGTTTCTAAAAATCTAAGAAGCGTGTCAGCTTGAAAAATTTCGAGGAGCCCTCTAATTTTCATGCCAAGTACGTAGCCTCAGGCCTAATGCTTCTTTTAAATGCGAGTGCGGCGTGGCCCTCTACCGAGCCGAGAATACTAGTACCGCACGCATCTGTTGACAATTGCTGCAGCCTTCACTGAAATCGTTTAAAGTCCTGTTCGTAGCAATTCACAACAAAATAGTACCTTATGTGGTGGTAAGCTAGTGTTATCATAAGTGCACATGCAATTTTCTGATGTACGTGCAATTGTTTGACATAAACAGAAATCCTTTTTCTTAAAAAAAAATTATTATTTCAGTACAAAATTGTTAAAGTTTTTATAAAAATCTTAAATATAGTAGTACTAATAGAATTTAATAAAAAAACAGCGAAAGAGTAAGAGCGATTTGTCACAATTCATAAAACATTGAAAACATCATCCAATTTTAATTGCTGTACGTGAAATTTTTTGATGTACCTAGTGTATTTGCGTTTACTTATTCTGACTGTACACAAAACTATACAATTCACACAAAGAATAGAAAAAAAGTCAAAATTAGTAAACGAGTGTTATCGGTCCTTTTTATTTTTACATGATAGCATGCAAACAAGGGAGGATTATCTGTATAATAGACTGCAGTTCGCCTTTTTCCCCAGGTCTTGCATCTTAATTTATCCTAGACACACCTGCCTTATCGCTATGGAACTCACTACCCATCGAACTACGAAGAGTCAGAAGCACAAGTTACTTTAAGAGCTGTCATTTAGATATCTGATTACTCAACATATTTAAAATATAAGTATAGTAGAGTCTCGATTATATGAACCTGCGATTACTTCAATTACTCGAATATATGAACTGTTAAATTTATGTACTGAAATTTGGTTATATGAACTCGTACTTATACATTTGCACTACGAGCTGGTATATCAAGTCGCAGTACAAATTTTTAAATTTTCTGAAGGAAAAAGAGGAAAACTTAACTAACTTCACTTGATTTCTCAGTCTAGACACTTTGTCGAAAAACTGTAACAGTTTGCTTCGGTTTTATTTATTTCCTCTGCACTCAC
Source organism: Myathropa florea (assembly GCA_930367185.1). Classification (NCBI taxonomy): domain Eukaryota; kingdom Metazoa; phylum Arthropoda; class Insecta; order Diptera; family Syrphidae; genus Myathropa; species Myathropa florea. The sequence goes on from OV884005.1 coordinate 14,960,517, forward strand.
ACGTTCATTTTGAAATCAGTTCTTAGGATTTTTTGAACGAGTGTTTTTTAAGAGGTGAAAAATGTCACGTAAAGTTCGTAAGTGCTTGAGTATTGAGCAAAAAGGAGAAATATAATGTCGTAAAGCCTATCATTACTGGAATTTAAAAAAAAGAGTGTTTAAAAACGTTGAGGTTCATGTCGAGTACGATTACTCGAAGTCAGCATGGACGAATGCTTTCATTTTCAAAAAATGGTTTCACAACTCCTTCGTACCCAAGCTAAGTTTTATTTGTAGGAATCCCTTTATTGACTATACATTACTATGCAAAAATTTTGTTAAGGTTCAAAAACATTTCGTGGAAAGTGGATGTTCTCCGAAAGCATTGCTTCTGATAGGTAATGCTCCAAGTCATCTCCCTAAACATCCTCCAAGCTTTAAACATGTGTCATGCCACACTTTGTGAAAAACTATGTAAGGAATTTAATTTCTCCAAAACTGCTGTCAATCTTGTGAGTTCCTATTTGTCAGGTAGATGTCAAAGCGTAGTTTGTGGAAGTTCTATGTCGTCTTTTCTAAGTGTCAACTCAGGCGTCCCTCAAGGATCCATACTAGGCCCTTTACTTTTTACTTTGTACGTAAGTGACCTTCCGAGCGTTAAACGACCAAAAAACGAAAGTGATGTAGCCATCGAACTTATAAACGAAGACCTTTCATTAATAAATCGGTGGGCTCTGAGACATAACCTTTCTCTTAATGCCAAAAAATCTAAAGCTATGGTAATAAACAAAAGACCATACGACTATACAACACTCAATAGGTTGTATATAGGAGACAGCCAGATTGAGTGCGTAAGCTCGGCCAGAAACCTTGGGGTAGTATTTAACTCAACTCTAACTTGGGGTACTCATCTAAGCTCTGCTATCGGTAAGGTGTATGATGGACTACGTGCTCTCTGGGCTTCACACAAATTTCTACCCGTCAGGGTAAAAATATTACTTGCCAAATCTATACTCCTCCCTCAACTTCTGTACGCCTGCGAGATATTTTGCAAAGTTGATTATGAAAGTCAAAGGAAAATAAACGTAGTTTACAATAACATCACTCGCTTCGTGTACTCGCTCACTCTACTACATAAAATACTTTCTTCTAAGCAACCTGAGATAATATTTGAAAAGCTACGCTATCTTAACTCGAGAAGATCACCATTATTGACTGTACCAAAGTTCACTTGCCTTGCATCTGAACGTCAATTTCATGTTCATGCTGTTCGTCCATGGAACTCTCTCCCCGCTCATATAAGATTGATCAGGAATGCAAATAAATTCAAGTGTCTTTTATTTTCACACTTTGGACAGTGAATTGTTAACCTTTTTGAACATTTACCAGCTTATTAGTACTATTGTTATTTCTTTTTTTTTTACTTCATTATTTATTATCTTTGATCTTTGCTGAACTCTCTCACCATAACCTGTTTTATACACTCTTGCCTTAAACTCTCTGAATTATATTCTATTAAATATTTACATTAACTTTTATTTATTTAATAGCTTTTCATAATTTTTTTATCTTAAGATGGCATTTTTGTTTTTTTAATTAAGTCTTGCAAAACTTAAAAAAGATTATTTATCTTAATTTGTAAGAATTCTCGTAATAAATAAATCTTAAACCTTAAACCTAACCAGAAGCTTATGGCCCAACTACAACCAAAAGAGAACGAAAGACCTGCTCAACAACAGTAGAAGAAACATATCCAAAATTATAGCAGTCTGTACTGGACACTGGGCTGTTGGCAGACATGCTGAAAGACTAGGCATACCATTTAACTCGCACTGCCGCAGCTAATAATAATAATAATAATGGTGGCGCTACAGTCCGAGGTGGACCTGGGCCTAGCTTCTCACCAACCAACTCGTGTTGTGCGTGCTATTGTTCTCTCACGAGTGGAGGGGACCTACAGTTTAATGCCGACTCCGAACGGCGAGATTGAGAGGCTTTTCCTAGACAGTTATACTCTTTGACCATTGTCAGTGACTCGAAAGAGGTGGGGCCGCGAACAATTTTATTTTTGAAAAATTGTTTGTCTGAACTTGGTTTCGAACCTAGACTGTGAAAGTCTAATGCGCATGGGTCGACGCACGAACCCACACGGCCACGGCGCCCACTGCCGCAGCTGCCGGGTGGAAATTGAGCCAGAAATCCCCGAGCACTTTCTGTGCAAATGTCCGGCTCTAGATAGAGTCAGACAACGCACTCTGGGCAAAGCCTTCTTTAACACCCCTATAAACCTCTCGGAGGCAAACATTCATAGTCTGCTAGCCTACAAAAATTCCACAAAGTGGTTTTAAAAAAAATTTAGGCAAATTTGAGTGAATACACACTCCTTTTCAGCCCCTTCTCACAAATTAGGTATCCCATTGGAAGTGGTATTAAAACGGCGCTTTCATGGCGCTAATTGGGTGCGACAAACAGGATCTGTATGTGCACCGCCACTTTTACCCACCTACCTACCATCCCCCTAAATATTAACTGATAAGCAGCGATGGCCAAGTGATAGTCATGTTTCTACCACCTAATGTTGCATCACTCTTACAGCCGATGGATCAAAATATAATAAGGCTAACAAAGTTGTACTATCGTAACTTTCTGTTGCGCAAAATCATTTCACGCCGGGATGAGACAATTTACGACATTTTAAAAGGAATACCCATGCAAGAAGCAGTCTCGTATCTAGCAAATGCTTGGGAAAAGGTCAAAGCGAATACAATTTGCAAATGCTGGCGTAACATCTTTTACAGACCTGGTGGTCTTCATCACCAGGAGAGGAAGATGATATACCTTTATCGCGCTATCTGCAAAAGCTTCATCCGGAATCACCTAATGTTGCTCAAATGATCATGTCTTTGATAAGAAATACCGTTCTTTAGGGAAATGTTGCGAATGAAGCTTAGCAGGAGTTGGCAGATACCGACGCTGAGGACTCAGAGCAGGAAAAGAACCAAAATCAACCACAAAAAAACGTTCAATTACAAGAGGCGATGTCAGCTATCAATACGCTATTAAATTGATTGGCTTCTGAAAATCAATTACCTTTTGAAGAACTGCTGATGCTTCGAAACATGCGACAAAAAATAAACGAAATAAACGACAAAGGGCTATTAAACAGATATTTAAGCAAACAATACAGACTAAAATCTCAAACTATTTTTCCAGAACATAGCTGTTGCAAATGTATTTTGAAATGTATAATTATTGGTATTAGAATTAAATAAAAGCTTGTTCTTTTGATTCCTAACACATGTACATAATTATAAATTGAAGAAAAAGTTCATTATTCGGATATATGTACCTTTCGATTATATGAACTGACTTAAAATTAATCAGTTCATATAATCGAGACTCTACTGTATCATTACATTCCTTTTATATTTTTCTCTTTTTTTTATCTGAATTACTTACACATGATATCTAGCTTTTTACATATGTGTTATAATTATGAGGCCTTACACCGTCATCAAATTCTTCTTTACTGTGTCAGCATAAATAAATCAATAAAATTCACATACAAGTACAGATACATATTAGACTTGGGTGAAGCTTTTTGTCGCCTGTTTAAATAAAATAATAAAAATTAAAAAAAAAATTGTGGCTAAATTGTTATTTTAAAAGCTATGTCGCTTAGAAGACCGTCGACAAGCATTTTGGCTGGAACAACCAATTTACAACCAAATAAGAGCTGCGAGAGCTCAATTAATTAATATCGCATGTTCCCTTCTAGATTAGCCCTCCTAACTGCACTTCGTGGATTGCGGGTTTCTGCGCGACTATTGGCTGCACGTAATCCACCACACCATCACAAAACGTTTCTCAAGTATCAAAACTCCAGCACAAGAGGCTTGTCATGCCACCAAGCCACCAGTCGCCAAGAGAGACGTTAATAAGCCACCCAAAAGAGGGAACTGCTTAAAAAAAAAGCAACAATCCAAACCATCTCTTACGCATGCCCCCATTGAATGCGCATTTTAATTGATGAAAAATGTAAGCCCCAGATGCAAATATCTAAACCAAATCCCACATACCCAGACCGTCTGCACAATCTATACGATGTCCCACATTTGCCTGAACCTTTCTCGGTATTTACCCTCCGTGCTGCAGCCTCAATAGCACATGCACGCCCATAAATCAACAATAAAGCAACAAAAAGCACTAATTTATTGTTAGTTTGTGCTAATGGCGAATGGTAAACATCACTTCCTAGGAATTCAATTTCCAGAGAACCTGCACCGATCGCAGTGCACAGCACAGCACAGCCTATGTCTAATAATTATCTACATGCGAGGCGGTTCAAACCATTTTCGCACCACTCACTTACCAGACAATGCGCGCACTGGACAACTTCCCACAACAACACACACCGCCTCGCACCATTGCCTCTTGGCTTCGCGCTGGAAGTATGTATGCCATCGGTTAAACAATTTAATTTCCACGAAAACTAATTAAAAAAATCACGTGTACCGAATCCCATCGAGCCGTCCGCTGCCACCACTGCTGGCGAGAGATGCCATCCACCCACAGTAGCCTAAGGTAAGACACTTGTTCGACGAACGGAGGCACTGCGCACAGCATTCTGGAACGTCCCGTAGCTGCATGGCTTTCATAATGAATCCATCAAACGCTCCACTTGCTATGCCACCGCTGATGGATAGGCAGTTCTCCTTCTTCAGTGCTTAAGAGCCACACATGGAATAGCATAATTAATTTATTGTTATGCATGTTCACTCGATCACCCCCCAGCGCCCAGTACCCACCCACTAGGTCGTTGCAAATGCGCTGTCAATTATTTTAGTCGGCATTAGCATGAATTTTGTAGCGCTACTCTTCAAGCGGAAATTGCATTTGCTGCTGCCTCTGGATTTGCGATCCGGGACAAGGAGTGCGAGTGCGAGGGGCTCCTTGGTGAATGAATGGGATTTCGCTTGCACGGTTTTGGGTTCGGCTAAGGCTGCTCCTTTGCTCTCCCTCGCTCTCGAGTGCGTGCTCGTGATTTGGAATTTATGCATATTGCCCGAGGAGTGATGGATACGATTAATGGCACGTTGGACGTTGAATGTGCGTTGGCTGCATCATAATTCTCTCTCGTCTTCATCCTGCTTGAGCCACCTTCCTCAAGCATGCCACAGCATGTGCACATGCCGGCCTGAATGTATGGATGTTGTATGTGCGGCTGCAGTCTTCGGGCTGTCGTCATAATTCTGCCGAAGAGAAAAATTATAAATGCATAGAGATTATCGCACGAAACAATGGGCCAATTCAATTCAGCGTCGAGAAATTTATGAATTGATAAATGGCTGAAAGTTGGATGGGGTTATTGGGGTAAACAGTTGCGTGAAAAGTATTCAAACGGCCCACCGAGTATATATTTTAATGTTGCCCATTCGCAGTGCCTCTCTTTGATTTAATGTAGTAAAATGCGAAAGCTGAAAGTGTAACAAATTATCGTGTTTATGTTCCGTTGTTGAGAATGGTCGAGAATGTATCACGTACTAATCCGATCTCTAGTGATTAAACGAAGAGATCTTGTCTAGTATGCTTGCCCGAGGCGTAATAAATTTGCTTTCACTGCAATAAATTTTATGTTTGTGGCTATTTTGGTTGAAGAGTAAATTACTGACTAGAGATTACGTGCAATTTTTTTATGTTTTGTGACGATCGGGATTGGGGTCAAAATTGTACTTATTGTGGAAAATTAAAACAGCAATGCAGTTTGAGGCAGGTACAGGCAGTAAAGCAAGAAGCCGACAAGGCAACGCTGCATCGAACCACGAGAGCTGTTCATGAGCTCTACGAACAGAAAAGAAGAAAAAGAAAGAGCACGGGAAGCCCGCGATCGAGGATATGGAGAGGCAGGAATGATGTCCGAAAGTTTTACCAAAAGGTAAAACTTTTATCGAACGGGTATAAAGTTCGGACAGAAGCTTGCCGGGACGAGAATGGACAGCTAGCAGTAGATTTGCAGTCGATACTAAGAATTTGGAAAAGTCATTTCAGCAGACTGTTAAACGGCGATGACGACACAAACACCGCTGTCAGGCAGAATGTTCCACTCAACACAACGGACGATGATAGAAGAGAATACCGTCCCCCGATCTAGACAAAGTCAAGATAGCGATATCGAGACTGAAGTCTAACAAAGCTGCTGGTGCAGATAGTCTGCCCGCTGAAATGTTTAAGGCAGCTGGAGGTGATCTGGTAGGGCGCATGCACCAGCTCATCTGTAAGATATGGTCGGAGGAAAGCATGCCCGATGAGTGGAGTCTCAGTATCGTTTGCCCGATCCACAAGAAAGGAGACCCCTTTGACTGCACCAACTATCGAGGGATAAGTCTCCTTAACATCGCCTATAAGATCTTCTCTGCCATACTGTGTGAACGCCTGAAACCTTTCGTCACCAAACTGATAGGTCCATATCAGTGTTTCAGGCCCGGGAAGTCCACCATATATCAAATCTTCACACTGCGGCAGATCCTGGAGAAGACCCAAGAAATGCAGATTGACACACACCATCTATTTGTTGATTTCAAGGCCGCATATGACAGCGTGTATAGAGACGAGCTATACAGCGTCATGTCTAGTTTTGACATTCCTGCCAAATTCGTCAGACTGAGCAGAATGACGATGGAGAACTCTTACTGCTCCATCAAGGTCGGTAACGAGCTCACCGAGTCCTTCAATGTCAAAAAAGGTTTTAGACAAGGCGACGCGCTGTCATGTGATTTCTTTAGCATCGTTCTTGGGAAGATCGTGTAAAACTCACTGGCCAACACAAGAGGCACGATCTTCCAAAAGTCTGTTCAACTGCTAGCTTACGCAGATGACATTGACGTGATTGGGAGATCCCAGCGAGCCGTCAATGATGCGTTTGCTGGCATTGAAACGGAAGCGGCTAAAATGGGTCTGGCGGTAAACGAGGGCAAAACCAAGTATATGCTGTCATCGAGAAAGGACGCACAACATCGACGACTCGGCCGGAACGTCACCATAGGCAGCTATAACTTTGAGGTAGTTAAGGACTTCGTCTACCTCGACTCCGCGGTAAATAGTACAAATAACATCAGTACCGAGATCAAACGCAGAATAACTCTTACCAACCACTGTATTTATGCGCTCAAAAGGCAATTGAGTAGTAGAGCCCTCTCTCGGAAGACCAAGTTGACTTTGTATAAGACCTTGATCATCCCAGTCCTGCTTTACGGTGCAGAGGCATGGACAATATCCCAAGCGGATGAACAGTCTCTTGGTCTTTTCGAGAGAAAAGTTCTGCGCGCGATCTTTGGTCCTGTTTGCGTTGATGGCATTTGGAGCAGAAGATTCAACCACGAACTGTATGGGCTGTACAGCGACATGAGTCTAGCCAGCCGTCTACGGATTCAACGCCTAAGATGGCTAGGCCATGTAGAGCATATGGACTTCTTAGCTCCGGCCCGAAGAGTCTTCGACTCTGAGCCTGTGGGACAACGCAACAGAGGATGCCCACAAACAAGGTGGCGCACACAAGTCGTGGAGACCTCGGCCGGCTTGGTGTGTGAAACTGGAGACAGCTGGCGAAAGATCGTGCTGGCTGGAGAGGCATGATGAGTGAAGCCCAGGTTCACCTCGGACTGTAGCGCCCTAAGAAGAAGAAGAAGAAGAATGAATAAAAAGCATTTTTGTTGAAATAGAATCATTTTTGTTGCGCACGAAAAAATGTGGCTTTTTTTGCTGAAAATTAATGAATTTTCATCGAAGTGGATTTGATGATTACAAAGAAACGATTTGCTCGATAACTGTAACGAATTGAAAGATGTGGGATATGAGAACGAATAGGAAATTAATCTTCCTTTTGTTTCAGTCAAAGTTTGGAACCCCAGTGGAGCTACAGTCTTGGGTGGGTCTGACTCGTTTTGTGCGTGCTAGGCACGCTCCCACGAGCGGGACCTAAAGACTAATGCCAACTCCGAATGATGATATTGAAATAATTTTTTTAGACATGTGTACTTTGAGCATTGTTAGTCACTTGAAAGCGGTGGAGCCGTGAAATTTGAAAACTACATATATTTTTTTCTGTGCTGAGTATTGAACTTAGAGTGAAAAGTCGAGTTTGTAGTCGAGTCAACGCATATACCCACTATGCAACGGCATCACGAATTAAATGGGTATTTAATGAAAATCCACATGTTTTGTTTAAAATTAATTTTAGTACTGGCTCAATAGATAGATGGCGCGGAGATATAACCAGTAGTCAGGCGAAAAAGCAATTGTTGATGAACTCGAGAAAAAATTCTCCGTGCATTGGTGACGAGTTTTTTTTTTTTTTATTTCAAACAATAATAAACAAGGTTTACAAATGTTTGTTAGCACTGCGACTAGTTATATAACTAACGAGCAGTTTGTTTTTCATGATTAATATGAGTAAGCAAGTAAATGGCTAACAATCTACTATTTTTCACATAATTATGATTTCTTATTTGTTCTTAGTTCTAAAAGATAGTAACGGGAGCATAGATAGGATTTAGTCTATCCAAAGCGTTGGAGGTTATATTCACTCCGAGTGCCTATTTTTGCTCGTTGTTGTCGCTCTGTTACTGTCTCGTTGTTTACGTTGATCCTGCAAGGTCTGAGGGTCTTGTACGTTGCAGTCGTCTTACGCCATGTGCGTTCAGAAGACTTGTTGTTTCCTCGTTAACATGCTCCTGAAGTCTTTTCTTGTGTGCTTTGGCCCTAGAGTTCATCTTCAAAAACAGTAGGTACACTTAGGTCCCGATGGAGGTCGCTGTTTCTGATGTACCATGGAGCATTCACAATGCTTCTGAGGACTTTGTTCTGGAAGCGTTGGATAACTGCGATGTTGGTTTGGCTGGCACATCTCCAAAGTTCAGCTCCATAGTTCCAAACTGGTTTTAGGATCTGGTTATATAAAAGAATTTTATTATTAATCGATAGATAAGATTTCCTGCCTAAAAGCCATTCTATTTTTCGTCATTTAGTGACGACAGTTGAATAAGATTTCACTACACTCTGTACTGAATCCTAATCAGGCGACTAGGAATCCAGGTCTGATTTAACTCAGACCATGTTGCTTGCTAAACTGATGCCAGTTTGTTCTAGCTCGATATACTTGCTTTGTTGGGATACATATTCACTTTAAATATCTTCCTCATCGAATCAAGTACGAAATATACCGTCAAAATCGGTTATAACGACCTTCAAGGGACTGACGAATTTGGTCGTTGTAACCGATATGTCGTTAAAAACGATTTCTTATGCTATTGGATTACATATAATGGAGCTCTGGCGGGACCTAAGAATGTGAGCGTTATAACCGATACGTCGTTATAACCGATGTCGTTATAAGCGATTTTGACCGTATTTGTAAATTTTAAATACTGTTTTCGTAAAAATCTTTCAGAGAATGCTCAGCTAAAATGGTAACGATTCATATTCTACATCGGTTGTGTAGATTATAAAGGAACCAAAGAAATTAACTAGTCTAAGACTACTTTCAGTTGAATAGGACGGAAATAATGATTTTTTCCAATTCAAGCAAATGTAACAAGTTCCGAAAACCCAGAAGTCAGCTAATGTGCTTTGACGAACGAATTTATTCACCCGGAAGTAGATCCCCTTTAAAATTTGCATACAATTAGGGAAGTTATTACATTCAACAACATCCGCTTTTGTCGGCCGTCTTTTCAGTGCAACCAACAATTGAAAGGGAACGAAAACTATTCCCCCCCAGTGTTTTTTGACTGCATAGCATTTGTCCGTTACCCACCCTTTTCTCCATAAATATACACACGAGTAGAACACACCACTTGTGCAACAGTTTGACATGTGCATAAATTTTAGCTCCAGCTCAAGAGCTGATTTATGCCTCACAGACACGACAGTTAATTTGATATTTTGATTAACTGCAAACTGCAGGACGATACCAAGAAAATGGCATCATGGAGAGTGCGCAGAGAGTGTTGTTCAGGGGGTGGCTACAGAATCCTAAATTGCTGGCAATTGACACACACATCACGGGAATGGAGATGGGTAGTCTTTTCAGAAAAACGAGACACCCAAAGGCTTCAGCAACGACAACACATGTTCCTCCTCAAAGCAGTTAATGACGGATTGGACTATACTTGTATCATGGAGACAGTTCTTCATTAACTCTGATTTATACACAAACAATTACTGCAAGGTCTATGCGCAACAGCACGGCCACAACAGAGCCACAACAGAGACCACTAAATTAAGGACACGTTAATGAAAGACCTTAAGGCGCAGGCAATCAGCGATCAAATAAAAACGTTAAATGGAGCATAATTCTTACTTACAAGACAGCCCGGAACGTACAGTGCCCAAAGAGAGCGCGACAGACAGCACGAAGCGGCCTCATAACCATAACCTATAAATTTTGCGCCCAGCCCCCCCGAAGGAAGAAGGCGCAAAGGAAAAATTATGTTCGTGGCATTCGAAAATGCACACTTTGCCCCGCTTCTGACTCTCTTTTGGCCGGCCATCACATGCAAGAAGGGTTGGGTGGATGGACTCCGAAGCGAGAGCAAGCGCGAAAGCGATATTTTGCAGAAATTGCCGATTATTTACGATGCACCGCAGAACACACAACTGGCGTCGCCATTCGCCATGAAATTGGTGCAAACGAATTGGGCATTGTGTGGTGGTGAGGAGGACTTGACTCTAAACGAACTAAAGCCAGCACCGGGCTAGCAGCGTGTAAGTCGAAGTGAAATGTCTGTAATTTGGAACGTTTGATGAATGGTTATTTGCCACGAGATGGCAGAGCAGTCATTATTCTTTCACAAGGATATATTTTATAAGAGCTCGCACAATGCACAAACAATTTGGATGATGACTCGGAGGTAGTAATTCATCCTCCCTCAACAATGGTCTCGCAAAAACGGTGAACGGGAGGGGGAACAACAGGCGAATAAAAGGGAAACTATCATCAAGGATCATTAATAGAATGAGTTGGCTTGCCATGGAATTTATGTGTGCGTGCTGAATTCTAAAGTAAAATAATTTCGTCTCGCTGGTAATTGAGATGACTCAATGGAGCGAATGAGTGTTGATGGTTAGTTTTCTTTTAGTGACACGTATTCACTTGAACGTTAATAATAATAATAATAATAATAATAATGGCGGCGCTACAGTCCGAGGTGGACTTGGGCCTAGCTTCTCAGCAACTTTCACTTCTCACTCACTTGAACGTTGCTCGGTGTTATTTGTTGCAATGGGCGTTGGACAATTTGTTAATTTTATATTCGTTTTATTGTTTAACCTATTTGTACTTGCGTAACATGATATGGGAAAGAAATTTTGGCTACAATGACTTCCCTCTTGGGATACCAATTTTATTCACCAGTAGAGACGACTGGACATCGAATGTCGTTATAAACGACCAAAAGAACTCCCTTTTCACTGACGGATCAAAAATGGACACAGGTACAGGGGCTGGAATCTACTCGGACACCCTGCATAAGGGTCTTCTACGCAGACATTTTGGCGATGGCGAAGGCTGCCAAATGCATACAAAAAACCTTCATCCCACAATCGGATATCACCATTTTTGTAGACAGCCAGGCTGCACTGAAATCAATAGGATCCTGTGCAATGAAATCAAAGGCTGTTATGAATTGCTGCGACTCAATGAGGTCCATTAGTCATCGCAAAGTCAAGCAGACGAATTGGCTAGACGAGGGTCGGAAATGGGCATCAGTGAGGCGGATAAGTATGTATGTCTTTGCGGCCACTGTTTAGTGCATTGTACCGGATTATATATTATTAGAAGCCAACTCTTCTTGGCTTGTGAGAAACAATTATCGCACGACAAGATTAACGAGGCCAGACCTTAACTATGGTAAAACATAGTAGCTCCTGGCATTGAAACGAAATTCCATCCGCGTGCTCGTCGGAGTAATCATAGGGCATTGCCCCAATGGAACTATGTTTCGAAAATGGAAAGTGGAGTCCAGTGATCTCTGCAGGAGTTCTGGTAATGAGGAAGAAACTGAAACGATACAACATCTGCTGTGTGACTGTCCAGCTCTCCAGAACCGGCGCCTAGCTTTTTCGCAAGGCCAAATATACTTCACAGACACTGCGAACTTAGCGAACAGAGATTTACTGTATCTCCAATGATTTATAAAGAGCACGGGGTGAGTTCAGCCCTCTAACCTAACCTAAGGATATAGGTTAGGATAGGTTTGTAAAATTTCTATACCACAAAAATTTAAGGGATTCACAATAAAATCAGAGTGGAAGTGATGTCTCTACCATCACACTCCCCTTCTTTAACCTAACCTAACCTAACCTATTTGTACTTGTAAGAGTACAAGGCAACAGTCAGTTATAGTTTTTTTTTTAAATGCATTTTTTTATTTTGGTCTTTAAAAATCTTATGTTCTAGGAAAAAAAAATACTTAAACTAGATACATAATAAATGGTTTCTTATACTATCTTACTGGCCCTATGCGGGCACTCTAAGTTAATCTAGGAATTTTTAATTAATTTTGCCTTTCGGCTTCTTTTGTGTTTTTTTATATATTTTTTAATAATACTAAAACAAAAATACTTATACTAAGAAAGTCTTAAATAAAAACTTAGTAATCTAACATTCCTTAGCTGCGGTCGCAATGAGCGACGAGCGATAGAGCGATGTAAACAAATTAAAGCACATGAAATTATATGGAGGTGGCCACGTAAGTACTGAGCGATTTGCGATTTTTTTAAGCGACAGAGAAACGCCGCTCGACAACCAAATTTGTTTTAATTTTTTAGTCGATCGCTGAGCGACGAAATAAGAACGTAGAGGAACTAAACGTAGAAAGCTTGATCTAAGCTGTTCAAAACCGCTCAGTTCTATGGAAGGACAGCCACAAGGATTATAAAAATAATAAACTGGGCAAATAATAAACAGGTCGCATAATATTGATGGATGATTTTTGAATATCAAACGACGTTTCCAAACTATTTCAGTTGAATTTTCTTTTAACTTCAACCCAATGTTTCAAAATTAATTTCAACTTCACCTGTACTGAAGCCACCCCCAAATGGCCTCACTTTTTAAGTTTGTGTGCATGGACAATGACATCTAGCCTTGAAGTGCCAAATTCCAAAATTTACTGCAGATGTCTTTATAAACTTCGGAGATAAAAAAGTGTCCCAGACACGACGGACGGACGGACACATCGAAATTATAAACTTTCCGTTTTCGTAGAGGGAACCTTAAAAAGCTGGACACATTTGAAATTGTTTTTTGAATTGATGAGCTTCGTAAAGCCGACAGTTGTTCCAGATCCAACTGAAGGGAATCTGTGACAGCCATAGGATTATTCATATGAACGCGACTTCCAACTAAGACTGAGACTACGACGAACTGAACTTGAAAATTACATTTTCGCAACCAATCGCTAAGCGATGACGCGCACTAAATAGCCACCCATCGCTTAGACTCGTCGCTCTATTGCTCGTCGCTTAATCGCTCAATCGCTCGTCGCCCGTTGCGTGGCCGCAGCCTCAGTAGTATTGTTGTATTATTCACTCGAGAATACTTTTTATGACCGCTGTACACGCTGGAACCTAAATGTATTTCTTGCTTTGTGTTTAATAAAATACAATGAGATATAAAAGGAAAACAAGTGATTTGAAAAAGGAAATACCCTTATATGCTACGAGAGTGTCATAAATTTATTTAAAAAAATATTGTACTAAGCCTTCCTATTCCTTACTGAACGTTTCTAAACAAATCGCGCAAAATATTTGAGAACAGAAACCATGGCATGATCTGGATACGGGCGATTCTGTCTCGCTCAAGTCGGTAGATGCTCTTGAAAGGAGCAAAATTCACAATGCGATGCGTAGGTTGTATTGTTCGCAACTTAGTTTGTAGGCAGCACTGAACAACTGACGAATAGTCTGCTTCTCAGGCTGTATTCCATTTCCTCATAATTCACTTTACGACCATCTCGTTCATGGCAAAAAAATCATTGTGGGCGACATTTCTACTTCGCCGGCTTTGTTGGCTCTACTGGGACACAGACCATTACGCCCTCATGGAGTAACTGCATGATGGTAGCTTAATTCTTCTACGTATGGCGCTACAGTTCGGGGTGAAATTAGGTCTCAACCAACAAGCTTCTTCAGCCAGCACGGTCCTTCGGTATTTGTCTTCAGTTGAGCGCACTAAGTTGCTGGAGGTCCTTCTATACTTGTGTGCGCAACCTCAACCGAGGACGTTGCGTTTGCCACAGTCTAACACACATCGGTCGATGACATTGCGCGGGCATTTTCTCCGATGAGCTAAACTTGCACTGCTCAATCAGACTCCCTGATTATGGCAGTGTGTTTTAAGCGGAGGTCCTGGCGGTCAAAGAAGCGGCCAAAACGAAATCAATTATGGCAATACCACCAGGTGATATTACTATTGACAATCAGGCGGCCATGAAAGCTATATCCGCAACAGAAATCAAGTCCAAGCTAGTCGCAAGCTGTCGCGAAGATCTGAAGGCTCTTGGCTCACAGCACTCGATCAATCTGTGCTGGGTCCCGGGACATAGGGACATAGCCGGCAATGAGATAGCTGATGAACTTGCCAGAACAGAGTCAGTGACCGACGCGTCACAAGCAATTCAGGGTATTAAACCGCCACTCTCAGGGCTGAGGAATAAGGTGGATACTATGATCATTGAAATGGCAAACAGTAGATGGCGCGGTCTGTCAAAAGGTCTTAAAGCATTATGGCCCAGATACGATCGAGCAAAATCCGACAAAATCCTTCAGTGCGACAAAGAGTTGCTAACGATGGTGGTTGGAGCTTTCACTGGCTATAATCATCTTAGAAACCACGCCATGAAAATGGGACTCTCCAACAACAACATTTGTAAAGGCTGCGGTGATGAGGAGGAACGATGCGGAACAAGAGGACACTCCTCTCTACCTCTGTCACTGCCCTATTCTTTGTCAGTTGCGTCATAGAACACTGGGAGAATTTTTCTTCCAAGACTTACATGAAATTTCAAATTAACCTCTAAGATCTCTTTACAGGTTCATAAGGAAATCCGGATGGTTTCGGCACAACGAGGGACCATGGGACCATGGGCAAGAATCACAATCACAATCACAATGGGTCCTCAAGAGCCTAAGTGAGGCGTGACTTACCCCCGTCTACCCACTTACCTACCTACCTATAAGTGATGTCATAGTTGGAGCCGGTTTTATGAAGAGTTCTGGTACCCAGCTCCTTTGTACCAGACCTTCCTGAAGATTTATTAGCGTTATCTATTTTGGTCCCACGAGTACGGGGGAAAAGGAGGTCGCGCTGTACTCACCCCCTGTATACAACGAAGAGGACTTAATATGAAACTGGATTGCCTCAGATGTCCAGAGTTCACCGTTAGAAGACATACTAACGCAATGAGATTCATTCCTAGGCACGGTTGTATAACACCTGGAATTGCGGTTTTATCGAGTTGTCCTCTCTAGATCCGCCATATTTAGTGAAAGCAGGGATACCTCGTGCAGGTTGTGACTTAGTCACGTATGGACGATCTTGAGGACTAACCTCCTGATTAGCAGCTAGAAAATCTAGAAATCAGGAAATTTAGAAAATCTTGCTTATCCCTGCATTTTACTTGCTTAACTTTCACTAACGTAACTTAGCGCTATGCAACACGTACTGTTAGCAATATTCATTCGCTCTTGTATAGACGAACGACTTTGTAGATTTCACTCCAAAGTTTGATAGATTACGGCCTTCTACTACCGCAACAACAAGTGATAAAGCAATCATTTTTTCAGCGGCAATAATTTTTTAAACAAAGAAACGAGACTAAATATCTGGCCCTAGTGCAGCTGAATAATCTTTAAGCATTCTTTTCCAAAATTCACATGCGTCTTCGGCTTCAAATATGCAGGAAAAATCAACACACAGGCTCACCATGAAAAGAAGCACTGAACGTGACAGTGGGACATAAGGACGTCACATAACTCAATGTGATTAATGTCTACTGGTGGAGACATAGATAAAAGCACCCTCATCCACCCGCCCATCTAAAGAAAGAGAGGAAGCAGCGCCATCAACAACAGGCAGCGCAGGACACAATAAGGACGCACCACCAAGCGAAACTTATTGTTCTACAGTCAGGACGGTTTCCTGCACTCGGCTTCTCCAAATACACACGACACCACTGCACTTTATTATGGGCGCCTAGCTGAAGGACCAAAGCATTGCAATGCGCTGCGCTCGCTACTCACTCAGCACTCCCCACTGTGGACGGAAGACACACAGCACAGTCACAGAGTATGGGAGGAACTGGATTCTTGCAGCAGACACAAATTTCATACGTTCCAAGTCAGATGTCAGACCGGAGGGAGATAGATGCGAACCAAGTGCTGTGTGTGCTCGTGAGCTGGAGGATGCTTCCTGCGGAGTTTTGTGGCAGTTTGTTTTTGGGCTAATAACAAATGGTTGCACATAATAGATGGCGCTTACTAAACACACATTTTCTTTTACCAACAAATTTAGTGCACCAGACGATGTATGGCGTGGTGGGTGGATGCTGGATGGCGGATGGTGGATGGTGGATGATGGGGACCCTGTGTTCGGTTGTGATGCTGCTGGCACAGAGCATGGATGTCGCACACGAGGGAGGGATAAGATTTGTTATTGCATGGTTTAAATGCTCAAGTTCGTTGACAGTGTACAATGCATGCTATCTGCAGGGTCCACAACCACTGACAACGTCGCCGTCGCCGTCACGTTCGTGCAATGAATGATATCGCTTTGTTTGCCATGAGGGCGATATCTGACGGTCCACAAGAGTTATTAGGCACTTTATGATCTATTCAGCAGACCATTTTTTGGCAATTTAATTTGAACGCATTAAAATTAATTGAAGCGTTTTCTGTAATTGATTGTCACTTTGGCCTTACGTGTCGGGCGCCACATGAAGGCGTCGCTCCACAAGCTCCACAAGCATCCACACGCACAACCTATATTTAAATCTGCCTCATGTTGCATCGAACTCAATCTTAGTCAACTTCCCCATGATTCTGGATGATAATTTGATTGATTACCTCCTATAGACATCCTCCTCGTTAGCTGCGGTAATGTTTCCGTAATCAAAATCACATCGCGCCACGTCATCCAATGAAGAGAAGAACAGGCAGCAACGACGAATTACATTAACCAACATCCGTACGATGGCATGGGAGAAGTGACGAAGAGGATGATGATCAATCACGTCTTATCCCATCAATTTAAGTCCGACCTCAATGTTTCTTCAACATGCACACAATCAAGCCAATCGTCAGCACAATCCCCCCACATTCCCATTCAGTCTTAGCCTGCGAGTCTCCCGGTAGTTCATGTGAAGTTCCAAGCAGCAGACAGACATCAATCAAAAATTTCAACAGTTATTATTATTCGTCGGGACCACATCGTTGCCCTTCTTCCAACGACACCCATTCACCACATACGTACGCGCATATGTACGTAGCAGAATGACACTCAAAGAAGCATCGCACCAGGACCAGCAGAAGCAGAAGCATCAGCAGCAGCAGCAGCAGCATCAACAGCAGGAGCAGAAGCTCGTTTCCAGATTCCAAACGAGAAGCGAACGACGAAACAAAAAAAAAGGCGCATTTAATGCAAAATGTCTGTCTGCCTCACACAACTCCGGAGTTCCTGTGTGTGTTTTGATTCATCACCGCTACAAATCTGTCAGAGATGACAGGAATCAGGTCCAGGCACACGGTTCGTTCCCCGGATCGGGGATAGGATACGGGGGCTGGATTACAACAGCCGGGTGATTAATGAGTTTATTATTACTCTGCAAAAGGAGAGCGCTGGTCGTGCCTCCCTGCCTCCCTGCTCACTCTGCTTTCTGTCCATCGCGCCCTGACGTGCAATTTATCTTCTCCGTAGAGAGTTTCTGGCAGAGTGGTGGCTTGGTTGCTCGGTTGGTTTCCCTTTTCAAAAACGCAAATCAGAATCGAGGACAAGTGAAAGACGACGTTGATGATGATAGAGATGATGATGAAGAAGAAGAAGCACAAGAAGACGAAGCGACGACGACGAGGACAACGAACAAAAGGGGGCCAAACCGGAGGAGAAGAAGAAGAATGATCATTGTTCATTTTGAATGTCTCGGATGATAGATGATTTGCCAGGTACTCTCATGCCCAGGCAGAGATTAAAATGAGTTCCAACTTCTCATTCCCTCGGCCCGAGCAACATCATCAGCAGCACACCACGACCATCAGCACCACCCTGTTGCCAGCCGCTGGCATAATGAGCAAACTGAAGGACATGGCGGCATAGCTAAAGCACAGTGTCATCGAATTTATTACAGGGAAATCCATTTAAGGCGAACTAACTAATGAGTTCACTTTTTGGCCGACAGATGGTAACACGTAGATTAATTGACAACTAGACAACACAACAAGGGGGAGTCGCCCTGTGGAAATTCCACTTGGAAATGACAACATCGCGCGCGTTAGACCACCACAGAGCACCGGTGCCGCCGCTGTCAGCTCTGGAGAGCGGTCTCGCGCGGTGTTCACTCTAATCCGCCATTTAACAAATTATCTAATGACGTTTCGTGTCGGTGTCGACCGTGATAAGTGACTCCATCAATCATGTTGATTAGTGTCCACTGCCGTGCGCGGGCGCTTGGGGGGCTCTGCAGGAAGTGGTGGCTTGATGGTGCCCTGACTGAGTATGAATAATGGTCTAGTGGATTGTTTCGTGTTCATTCGTTTTGTTTTTGTTTTTCTTTTTTCTTTTTCTTTTTGTTTTTGTTTTTGCTTTCCCTTTGTGTATGGTTCTGGATACCCCTGGTCGTGGTATATTAAAAACTTTGTGTTCTATCAGCTTGAACTGATGGACGGACGGGCGACAGATGAATGATCGGAACGTAGTTGCCATTTGATTAGTGACATCCAATTCATTTGTTTGCTGCCACTGCTACAGTATAGAATGTGGATCTATGACCGAGTGCCTGTACAACTGTGTGGCGGGGTGGTAAGGGTGACAAGATTGATGTTGGTTTTACAGTGAAGAGAGAAAACATATGTCCACGTGATGCTAAGTCTGTATTGCGGTGTCCTTATTGCAGCTTTAAGTTGTGGAATATGTTTATTCAATCTTATTTAAAAACATTTTTTTATTAATTGAAAGTAGTGTTTGAGGTAAAAATCTTGGAAGGAGAAAGAAAGAGAAGCGACATGTGAATATTTCTTGTACATGTTGACTGCTAAATTGAGATCTATAAACTTCAGACGGTTGTCAGCAATGGTGTCGTCTAGGTATTCTCTCCGACTCTACTCCACTTCGGGTTAAAGCCGCCAAGGACAATCTTGACGTCGCAAGTCAAAAGATCATAGAAACGGATTATGATTTTGCTTTGTAGGAGCGGTCGAGTATATTAGGCTTTTTGGCTAAACGGCTTTGTCAGCAAACAGAATATGCATTATTGGTCAAATGAAAACCACGTCCAAACTCATGTCCTCTAAGAAACATCACTTCATCAAAAAAAAGTCTGTATAGTGTGGTTTTTGATGCCGGTGTTGTCATTGGGCCGGCTTTCGCGTTTATAAAAATTACCGCCACGTTACAGTGAATGAGGATCGCTACTGTGACTTCGACATTTCTTTGGTCAATTGCATGAACTACACATTATTGATATGGGGTTTCAACAAAATGGTGCTACAAGCCACACAGCGGAGCGGACTTATTTAAGACTCAATTTGATAAACGTGCTATGTAGAGAAATGATCCTGTCGATTGGCCGCTACATCGTGCTTTTTATAGGGCTACGTTAAATCAATGGTCTATGCCAACAATGCGGCATCATTAGAGGAGCTCAGAGTGGCCGCAACGAAACGTTCAATTAACGTATTCTATCTCCTCTCATATGGAGCCTAGTTGTAGACGAGCTTCTAGAGATACTAACTAACCATGCCATCAGATATCAGGCATATGCCGATGACATAGTAATCATAGCTAGAGGAAAAATGGAGGAGACCCTATGCGATATTATCAAATGGGGGCTAAATTTAACTAAGGAATGGTGCCTGTCGGCTGGGCTAAGCATAAATCCGGCAAAAACCACCATAGTACCTTTCACAAGAAAACGAAAACTGGAACGACTAAAACCAATAAGTCTGTCGGGTACAACACAGACTCCGGTAAAGAAGTTAAATATCTGGGAGTAATCTTAGATAGCAAGCTCATCTGGAAAAAACATACAGAAGAGATAACCAGGAAAGCGACGCGTGCTCTGATGATTTGTCGAAGCTTGGCGGGCAAATCCTGGGGATGCAGTCCAAGTATTCTAAGATGGATGTACATCTCTATTGTTCGACCTACAATAACCTATGGTGCAATAGCACGGACCAAGAGAACCAATCTGATCAGCTCGAGGGAGACACTCAGCAAAGTTCAAAGGTTGGCATGCCTCTGTATTACAGGAGCCATGAGAGCTTGCCCAACTGCGGCCATGGAGGTGCTACTGGAGCTGACTCCTTTGCATCTAGTGGTAGCAGAGTGTGCAAACAAAACAATCATGAGAATGGCAAAAGAAGGGATAGGTAAAGACAGTTTTATTACATCGAGGCAATTCGACGAACTAGTCAAAAAGCTACCACTCCTAGCCATTCCGAAGGATGACGTGATTAGGAAATTCAATTTCCAAAAGAAATTTACCAGCAAGCTCAGCACCAAAAGGGACTGGAGCAATGAATCCATGGTCCACAGACTGAGCAGCAACACGGTGTTGATCAAGATCAGACGGATCAAGAACCAATGAAGGAACTGGAGCAGGAGTTTTTGGACCCAGGACAAAATACTTCGAATCCATGGTCAGATGTACCAGCATCTTTCAAGCGGAAATTTATGCCATAGACAGATGCGTTCAGATCAATCTTGAAAGGAATTATACCAACTCCGACATGTATGTATGTATGTATGTATGTATGTTTATTCATTATTCTCATTTACAGAATTCATTTAACTTACATCTATACTGTATTAAAAAGTTTTTAAATTTCAGAGAATAGTTAGTGGCACTTTTATTTAGTATAAAATAGAGCAAATGCCACATTAATATTAACAAATTACATAGTGGGGTGACAATTTGAATAAAGATAGAAAAAAAAACGTTTTACAATAAAATTATATTTTATAAAACAATTATAACAAATAAGTTATTAATTAATTAACATGCAAAGGGCAAACAAATCTACAATCAAGCAAAGTAGTACAACAATATTTCGATCTCATTCATATTATATGCAAAAAGCCACGACTTTATTCTTTTTAAAAACAGAGATGGATTCGTAATGTTTCGTATTGTTTCAGGAAGTTTTTTGAACAACTTGCGTGATATAACAGAGTATGAGTTTCTACAAAATGTGGTCCGAAAAGGTATATTTGGAAAATTACAGAAACAAGACATAGTAATAATGTTGGACAGTCGAGCCGCTATTATGGCACTATACTCCTACATCATCAAATCCAAACTTGTGTGGGAATGCGTGCCGAAGCGAAGAGAGTTGAGTAGGAGAAACCGAGTAAAACTCTGCTGGATACCTGGCCATACGGGGATAGAAGGCAATGAAATGGCCGACTCCCTGGCAAGGAAAGGAACATCAGAACCCTTCATAGGCCCTGAACCACTCTGCGCTGTAGCAGACCATCTCCTCAGAGAAGAATTCAAGGAACTAGAAAGAAGGAACTGGATAGAAACCTGGAAAAACGCTCGCAGGCCAAGAAACTCATAGGGCAATATAACCGAAAGAACTTCGAGGCATGCATCAAAATGAGCAAGAACAACCCCCGTATCCTAACAGGCTTCCTAACGGGGCATTGTAGACTCAGGGAGCTCTAAGGAAACTAGGGGTATCGGAAGAAAGTCTCTGCAGATGTTGTGGAGAATTTAATGAAATTCCAGAACATGTACTGGTATTTTGTGAGGCACTAGCCCACAAAAGAAAAAGCAGTCTGGGCAAGTATCTACTATCAGAAGAAGAAATGCAATCACTAGAACCATCTATCCTTCTCAGATTCAGATTGAAGGAAACTGGCTTGGAGAGAATACTGTAGAACAGATTTCTTCACCTATGCGCAATAGGAGGCCATTACCCTCACTTACAACTCTGAAAAGAACTGTATTTGAGGGGAACTCGTAATTGTGCTAAGGTTTTGAAAGGGGGCATAATAGATCTTGAAGGTCACGGTGCAATATACCCTTAACAATAATAATAATAATAAGCCCTTCGAACTGACTGGAACTGGAGCCACTGTTGATTCCGTCTAGATAATTCCTCTACTTTCAGCTGGATCGATGGAAGATTGTCTCAGTGGACACACACACTAGTTTTTTGTCAACAAGATTGTCCTTAGAGAACAAATTTAAGGCTGGCCCTGTTCCTTCAGCGAAGCCAGCTGATAACGACATTCCCAGACTATGAGACCCCATCAACATGTCGCTATACAGGCCGAAGCCGTATCTTCTTCTGCAATAACCATCATCGCAGATGGGATCAAAGATTGCACACAGAATTTTTCTCTCAGACCGGTGTGGTTAGAAAAAGAACAAAAAAATCAGAAAATATGTTTTTTTGAAAAAAAATTCAAATAAATCTCTTCTGGGGAATTTTCTTCGCTTGACATAAAAGAACTTGTTTGACCATAATGGTCTGAAAAGAGCCACGTAAAGAGTTCTGTGTGTTTTATTTGGATATGCAGTTGGGGACTGTTTATGCAGCAATTCCTACCTCTCAAACTCCTTATCGCCTGCAGATTATCGACAAAAATTTGTGTTTCGTAAATGATTCTTTATTTCATGTAAATAATTAATTCAGGGAATTACCAAATGAACTGCATGCGTGAGAAATAACCCAAAAGAAATTCAGAACAAAAAAAAGTACAATTCAAGGTCATTCCAAAAAAAACCCCATCTGTCATTGACAGATCAAAAATGTCAAGCACTCGATCTGCTGTCAAGCCTTCGTTGAGCGACAGGGTGATGCTGAATCCGAAACATCCTGCCCGGTCGAATCGGTGGATTCGAAACGTATGTCCTTATCGTCCTCTGATTCCAATATCCGGCACAGTTTTTGCACTGCCCGGGTGCACAGACCATTAGCGGTACGTAGGGTAACATTCCGAATCAACCCATCGGTGCCCGGATGAATCTCGATCACTCGGCCTAGCCGCCAATACGTTGGAGGTAGATTTTCATTGCGAACCAGGACAATATCTCCAACCGTAACATTTTCCTCACGTCGCTGCCATTTGTTGCGGATTTGTAAAGTGGAAAGGTACTCCTCACTCCAACGTTGCCAGAAGTGTTGATGTACGCGTCGCAACCACTGCCACTGCTTGAGCCGATTGATGGGGACATCCAGGAGGGTAGGTTCTGGAACAGCAATTAGTGGAGCTCCAATCAGGAAATCGCCTGGAGTTAGAGCATACTTTTCTTCTGGGTCGTCATGTAAGGGTATGAGCGGGCGCGAATTGAGGCATGCTTCTATGCGGACTGCCAACGTTTGCAGCTGGTTGTACCATAGGCTCTGGCTTCCAACAAGGCGAACCAAATGCCTCTTCGCAGATTTGATAGCCGCCTCCCACAACCCACCTTGATGAGGAGCACGAGGAGTGATAAAATGCCATTGAGTTCCCAAATGCGCCAACGATTGCTGAGTGTGTTCGTTTCGCCAAGCCGCCAGATCTTCCTGAAGAATTCTATTAGCTCCAATAAATGTCGTTCCATTGTCACTATATAAATTTTGGCAGGGTCCACGTCTGCCAGTGAATCTTGAAAATGCCTCCAAGAAAGCCTGTGACGACAAGTCTTCAACAACTTCAATATGGACGGCCTTTGTAGCCATACAAATAAAAAGAGCCAGGTATGTTTTAACTGTTGAGCGAGATCTCTTTGATCCAATGCGCAGCGAGAAGGGACCACAATAATCGATGCCGGAAGCGATGAAAGGTCTAGCAGCGTTGACACGATGTTTTGGTAATGATGCCATTTGTTGTTTAAGAGCAGCACTGCGATATCGACGACAGATGACACAACTATGCACATACATTCGTATTGATTGTCTTGCGTTAAGGATCCAGTAACGAGCCCGAAGCGTTTGCAACATCAACTGCAATCCACCATGTAGAGTATTGTCGTGAGCCTGTTTAATCAGCAACCAAACAAATGCACTCTTCCTTGGCAATATTATCGGGAAACGGTGGTCATGAGGAAGAAGTGCTTTATGAAGGCGTCCACCAACTCGTAAAATTCCGTCTTCATCCAAGTAAGGGTTGAGGGGAAGCAAGGCACTGCCAGTATGAAGTCTGGAATCAGCACGAAGCTGATGGATTTCCGCTGAAAACGTTCTGGCTTGTTCCATCCTGATGAGAATCATTGAAGCGGTTTCCAATTCTTCAGCACTAACTATCCGAGTTCGGAATCGTTGCCTTGCCGGAGACCACCGCAAAATTAAGGCCACAGTCCGCAAAAGACGGGAAAGTATGCTGAAACGTTCAGTGAGGGGGATAACCTCTCCGTCCCGCCTTCGTGTGACCAACTCGTACCTAGGGGAAGTAAGCATTACTCTTACCGATATTTTTTCCTCTGCCTGGATAAGGTCCCGCTCCCTTTGGCTCAGCTGCATGGTCGGTTCTACGTCCAAATTCTCATCCATTAACCAATCCGGTCCACGCAACCACAACTTGTAATCTACCAGCTCATCAGCCCCGATGCCTCGACTAGCGCAATCCGCAGGATTCTGGGCAGATCGTATATGATGCCAAAGATCGGGAGACGTCATTTCCTGTATTTGTCGAACGCGGTTCGCAACATATGGTTTAAGTGTAGACCATTCTTTACGAATCCAACAGAGTGCGATGCTTGAATCCGACCATAGGTGGTAAGGCGTATCAGTCAAACCCAACGCACTCCGAACATTTTGAAGCGTTAATGCCAAAAGATGAGCTGCACAAAGCTCAAGACGAGGTATAGTCGCACCTTTGATTGGAGCAACCTTTGTGCGAGCCGTTAGCAAGGACACCCGGACCTGCTTATCCAACCCAATGGTTTTGGTGTAAATTACAGCAGCATAGGCACGTAAGCTCGCATCACAAAAGCCATGAAGAGTTGTTGTTTCTCCATCCACCATTCCCACCCATCGTGGCACTCGAAACCGGTTCAACGCATCAAGTCCATTGCGAAATGTACGCCACTTTGCACAGAGATCGTTCGGGAGGGGAGCATCCCATGTGACACCCTTTGACCAAAGTGTTTGAAGAAAGAGCTTTCCTGTTACCACCACAGGAGCCAGCCACCCAGTGGGGTCAAATAGTTTGGCTACTTCACTGAGAACACGTCGCTTTGTTGGGGCTTTCGGTTCGGGAGTGAGTCTAACCTCAAACAAAAACTCATCTGCAACTGGGTCCCAGCGCAACCCAAGAACGGACGTTGTAGGTGTATTGATGATACGGTTTGACGTCGACATATCTTCGTTGGTAAGATGTGTTATGACTCGTTGATCGCTGCAGTGCCATTTCCTCAATTGAAAGTGACCAGCTCGGAGGATTTTGTCCACGTTTGTAGCTAACAATATTGCATCGGTCACCGTGTTGCAGCTTGTCAAAAAATCGTCTACATAAAATGAGTTCAATATAGTCTCTCGCGCCGAGACGGCCTGCTCTTCAGGAACCACTTCTCCATAGTTATCAGCTGCACATTGATTGAGCGACCGTATCGCATTGTGTGGACTGCAGGACATGCCATATGTTACTGTTGTTAACCTGTAGATGCCAATAGGATCAGTGGGCCGCTCTCTCCAAATGATTCGCTGGTAGTCCCGGTGTTGTGGTGCCACCAGTACCTGGCGGAACATTTTTTCAACATCGGCTGTGAGCGCAATGCGAAAGCGACGGAAACGGAGTATGATATTGAGCAAGGAGTCTTGAATCGTGGGGCCTGCTAACTGAATGTCGTTCAATGAAACGCCTGTAGTAGTCTTCGCAGAGGCGTTAAAAACAACTCGAAACTTTCCCGTAACGGCATGATGGGGAATGTAG
The DNA here is from genome assembly GCA_930367185.1 of Myathropa florea. NCBI lineage: Eukaryota > Metazoa > Arthropoda > Insecta > Diptera > Syrphidae > Myathropa > Myathropa florea. Next base: position 14,986,627 of record OV884005.1, read on the forward strand.
TAACACTGAGTGTGATCATTTGCTTGATCAATCTTCTCCATGTGGCCAAGCGCAGCATATTCACGTAGGAAAGTTACATACTTCTCACAAAGCTCCGGATTGTCTGCGAAACGTCGCTCTAGATGTTGAAATTGGCGTAATGCCAATTGATACGAATCCCCAAGGAGTGGGGCATCTCGCCGAAACGGTATGTGCACTACATAACGGCCATCCGCAGTCCGGGAGTGCGTGGAAGAAAATATACGCTCACACTCATTGTCGACAACTTGCTCAACTTGAGTAGGTACCTCTTCCAAGTTCCAAAAGCTCTGTACAAGCTCTTCCAGCCGAGTATCATCACCACTCCTCTGCGCGTGGAAGCAGTGTTGTTGCATTGGTGTCGTAGGTGTTGCTGACGCGGGTCCGAATATAACCCAACCCAGCTCTGTTCGTTGCGCATGAGGCTCATCCTGGTTGCCACCGATTACACCATCTCTGAGAATTTGACCCCACACATCTGAACCAAGAAGAACATCAATCCGACCGGGGGTGCCAAAATGCGGATCGGCTAACTGAAGACCAAACAAATGATGCCACTGGTTCACGTCAACATGCACCGTTGGTAGAGTTGAGGTTATTGACGGAATGACCAGGGCATTTACCAGTAATACGAAGGATGAGTACGTTGATTGGAGTTTTAGATGTACGATCCCCCGTGTATGAGTGTTCGCGAAGGCCCCAATCCCTTCCACTGCGACTGCGTATGGGGTCCTGCGGAGATTCAAAAGATGAGCAAAATTATCTGACACCAAACTTACCTGCGATCCAGGATCGCAGAGGATACGAGCGAGGCGCTGTTCCGAGTTATCACCATGTGCATAAGCTCTTGCGGTTGCAAGCAAAACAATATTCGTTAATTGAGTACGGCTGTTCGACGATGATAGTCATAAAGATGACGATTTCCCTCTTGACGACAAATCAGTTTGAACGACATGGTGGTCTTCTGGTAATCCAATTGTAGATGCTGGTGTGGAGGGGAGGTGCAACTGCGACCCTCGACAAAATAATGTGTTGTGCTTGCGGCCACATTGTCTGCAGCCACCAGATGGGCACTGTTTCGACGAATGTCCCGGTTTCAAGCAATTGAAACATAGCCGACTATTCTTCAGTGTCTCGAACCGCTTCTCTGGTGTCATAGCCAATAACAATTGACATCGAGAAATCCGATGAGGTCCTTGACAGTGAACACACTTTCCGTCCTCAATCGTGACGGCATAGGATCTTAATGAAATCTTCTGCTGCTGGCGTGATGACTGCGATTCATTGCGATTCGAAACCTTTACGAGCTCAGTAGCGAGACTATGAGCCCGTTTTTCCAAAAATTTGAGAAGCCCTGCTAAGCGTGGGATTTTATTGGAAGAACAGGTGAGGCACCATTCCCGCTGGGTAGAAACTGGAAGTTTGGCAATAACAATCGGTACAGCTATCGCGTCCCAACTATCCACTGGTAACTTCATGACACGCAATGCCCTTAGTGATTCGTGCACTGTATCCACAATGGTGAGAAGATTTTTGGATGTTTCCTCTGACGCTGGCTTGATGTTTAGGAAACGTGCAACATGTATTTCGGCTAGCAGTTTCGGGTTATCAAATCGCTCCTTCAATGCTTCCCATACTTCTTTGTACCCGCCTGAATATAATCCGCCCATGAGGGGCACCTTAGTTGCGCTCACCGCCTGGCGAAGCTTATTTAGTTTATATGCCTCCGGGTACTCTTGGTCATGGACCAACGTTTGGAAGGCGTCTTTGAATCCCAACCAGTTGTGAATGGCCCCATCAAATGACGGAATAACCAAGGGATCCAGTTTGAGGTCGAAGTTCTGTGGGGTTGATGTACTCGGTTCTACTGTTCTACGGTCCGCGGTTACCTTGGTTTGCTGCTCTAAATGTCACAATCTTCCCCTCAGAACAGCACAAGTCTCGTTGTAATCCCTTTCTACCTCAGCCCAAAGTTGGTCGTGGGCGTCGAGTTCACTTGCTTCCGCACGGCCAACCAATATCTCGTGGTTCTTCACGAAGCGGGAATAATGTGATGTCGCTGAGCTTAATTCCTGCTCAAGTTGCGAGTCGTTGGACTGCTCCAAGTCTGCCCCACGCACGCGCTCGGTAATACGTTTGACGGCGGTTACCGCCGACTGCCGGAGATTCAATTCTGCCATTTCACCAAATATGTCAAAATTCCTCACAGGAGGCACCAAAAAATGTTTCGTAAATGATTCTTTATTTCATGTAAATAATTAATTCAGGGAATTACCAAATGAACTGCATGCGTGAGAAATAACCCAAAAGAAATTCAGAACAAAAAAAAGTACAATTCAAGGTCATTCCAAAAAAAACCCCATCTGTCATTGACAGATCAAAAATGTCAAGCACTCGATCTGCTGTCAAGCCTTCGTTGAGCGACAGGGTGATGCTGAATCCGAAACAATTTGAATATTCTCATCGTGCGATTTATACATGTGGCATTTATAATACCATAAGGGCTCAATACAGGTATACGCAGTTTCATGCTTTCTTCCACATACCGTTTCTTAAGTATTTTTCTTCCAAATTTTTGAGCCCGTGGGCACCGTGGCCGTGTGGGTTCGTGCGTCGACCCATGCGCATTAGACTTTCACAGTCTAGGTTCGAAACCAAGTTCAGACAAACAATTTTTCAAAAAAAAAAAAATTTTTTCGCGGCTCCACCTCTTTCGAGTCACTGACAATGCTCAAAGAGTATAACTGTCTAGGAAAAGCTTCTCAAATCGCCGTTCGGAGTCGGCATTAAACTGTAGGTCCCCTCCACTCGTGAGAGAACAATAGCACACACAACACGAGTTGGTTGGTGAGAAGCTAGGCCCAGGTCCACCTCGGACTGTAGGGCCGCCATTATTATTATTATTATTATTAGATAAAAATTAAAACCAAAACACAATTTTTAATGCAAACATTTTTCGACTGATTCTAAATCCATAACAAAACAAGAAAAATGTAATGTCCAGCAACCTCTGAACGTGAGCTGGTTAAAATTCGTCAAAATCCTTTGCAATCAGCATAACTGGTCAACACTCTACTTTTTTGCCCACTGTAGTCACTACTTCAATTCGTCGATCACGCAACAGTTGTCATGTTAATGGCATAAGCTGCAATGTCGCCATGACATTTCTTCGAGGAAATGACGGTACATTCAACAGCACACCTGAATATTTAAATTTCGTTAACGATACATTACTTTTGGCAGAAGGTGTATCATTAATAAACAAAAATCACCACTCCATGTTCAGCAAAGCTGTCAATCTTTAATTCCACAGGCAGTCAACGAGCGGCGGAACGGCAGCTGCCTTTTTGTTGACTTTGCTTTTTCCCCATCACTTCCAGCCTCTCGTTGTCGCCCCGTCCATCCATCTGGTTGCCGCTGATTGATCGGATTTTCCGTTTTGTCTCTTCTGTTTTTTTTTTTTATTTTGTTTTCATCACTTGTGACATGTTGAGAACACTATAAGCCCAGAGTCAAGTCACATTGCATGACTCAAAAATTGTGCCCGCTTCGCAGAAAAACACTTCATGACACGAGATGTAACCCTTGGTAGATGTGACAGACAGCAGCTACGACAGCGACACTGACGTGGCCAAAGGCTGACTTCCAAGTCCCCGCCATACAGATTTACTCTGTCGAGTATACAGAGTGACATGTATTAATGAGCAACGCCGGTCAAATATATCATTTTGTTGAAAAGATTGACAGCCTGGACAAGCTGGACAGAATGACAGGCCGTGTCATTAATGCGTTTGTGTGTTGTAAGATAGTCTTGTGGTGAAAGCGGTCTGCTGTTTGATGACTGAATGTCTATGTTTGCTCGCCTGTCAGACTTGTTGATCGATTCTAGTTGCGTGATTACGCAAAACTATGTCGCTGTACTCGTACGTGCTGATTTGAATTTCCACACATGTACGGATGCACTGCATTGTTTTCGTCTGCTCATGTAGACAGAGGTGCGCTGCGAGGAGACTTTTCAAGCAGTTCACTTGAAAGTAATTTCCTATTCCAAGGGAATAGTGGCGGAGTATTAACGATTGACGTAGTGTCTTCCCAATCTTAAGCGGTTAAAGTAGCACTGTAAATTGACTACAGACCTAATGATACCCTACACGTATGTAGTGAGTTCGGGTTATGTCCTCATTCTACCACCTTGTCTTGTGGTATCCATTTTGATATTACCGGAAATTCCATTTAAAATTGTTCTCTATCCTGTAAGTACTGTAAGAGCTTATATCCTGTTACGAAACCCTGTCCTCAAAAATTGCCTCGTGAACATGTGTAGTGGTGCTGGTGCAAGAGTTTTGCAATTCAGCACAGTATCCAAGTACCTCGTACCAGCTATCTATTGCACAATTAAATTGCCACGTTCTGATATGACCAGAGTTGCCAAAATGTCAGAATTACAGGAGGAGAGAAAATAATTTTGTTGAGTTTGGTTTAAAATAATCTTCAATTGATTAGAGCATGGGGAGAGATTTAAAAAAAAAATTACATTTTATTATCGTGTCTTAATTAATAAAATTGAGTTTTTACAAAATTGAGGCGTTATTCTGTCCAGTGTCCGTACTAACAATTCAATTCTGTGAAGGTGTTTATATCTGAAAACCATACCCTTTTTATAAATTCTGTTTAAAATGCATCAAGGTTCAAAATAAAATGCTGTATAAATAAAATGCAATATCTGCAGGTTAAGCCATTTACTGTTTTTTTTTCTAAATCATAGGCTGTTTTGACACTGACTGAGTTCCAATTGACGCAGCTATCGAAGGCCCGCGACCATCCGCTTCGTTATCGCTTCTCAGGTTGGGCCTTAGCGCAGATTGAATTGGACAACGATTTTGGGCGAAAAATCAGCTTTTCTGACGAGGCGCATTTTCATCTCGGCGGCTACGTTAACAAACGAAATCGCCGCATCTGGGGCTCGGAAAACGGAAAACCCGCACGATATTGTCGAGAAGAAAATGCATCCACAGATAGTGACAGATTGGGTAGTTTTAAGTATTTTTGTCTAGAATATAAGAGTCGGGATAGGGTGAGAAACACGGCAGTGCGCGAGGAACTCAACGTTGGGCAGCTGCTTCTTCGTACGGAAAGGGCTGTACTTCGATGGTTTGGGTACGTGGCACGAATGTCCCCATCATCACGATTTCCGAGGCGTGCCTTGAATGCGATTCCATCAGGTAGGCGACCGCTTGGCAGACCCAGGATGAGATGGTTGGACCAGGTCCAAAAACTCGCCTGGTTGCGCTTGGGCATAGCTCCTGATGAGTTAGAGTCGATGGCGGAGGATCGAATGGCCTGGAGATCTCTCGTGCATGCATTGCCCCCGCGACCCCTTTAGTGGAACACGTGGTTTACTGAAAATGATGATGATGATGAAGATATAAGACCCAAAAAAGTTTGAACAAAAACGTACAAAAAAAAAAGTGACGGTTTGGTGCGGATTATGGAACGGTGGCATCATTGGACCATTTTACTTCGAAAATGAGGCTGGGAACAAAGTTTCGGTCAACGGCAGGCGTTGCAGAGCCATTTTAACCGACTTTTTTATGACATGAATTCGGACGACTCCTGATTCATGCAGAATGGGGCGCCATGCAACACAGCCCATGTCACAATCGATTTTTTGCGTACCAAATTCCCAAATCGTGTTATCAGCCGTCTTGACGATATCAATTGGCCGCCTCGGAGCTGCGATTTAACTCTTTTAAACCCGGAAACGATTTAAGCACTTAAGGCCAATATCATCCAAGCAATCCGTGAGCTACAGCCCGAAACCATCAAGGTCTTGAAAAATTGGAATGACAGAATATCTCTTTACTATTGGATTTCCGGTCTAGTTAGTGTTGAGAGTCATACTGGGTGCACATATATTTTTGTTCCTGCACTTGTTGTCGGACTAAACTCATTCAAAAGAGAATGACTGTGTCATTGAAGTTGAAAAATAAGAATTGCTAAGGAAATGAGTGAGAGATGTGGCGCCGTTGCGTAAGGGTAGGTGCGTCGACTTCTACGCTCGATGTTGGCGGTTCGATCCGAAAAAACACCTAAAATTTCTTCACGGCTCTACCTCTTTCGAGTTACTGATAATGCTCAAGGAGTATAACAGTCTAAAAAAAGCTTCTCAAACTCGCCGTTCAGTGTCGGCATTAAACTGTAGCTCCCCTCCACTCTTGACAGAACAATAGCACGCACAACACTAGTGGTTGCTGAGAGGCTAGGCTCAAGTCCACCTCGGACTGTAGAGCCACAATTGTTATTATTATTATATACGAGTATAAATGCTCACCGAAAGCATGGCAACCCTAGTAAACCAGGAACATGTAAACGAAAACCGAAACCACCATTAAGATTACCGCAACCCACTGTCAATGCCATCACCATCTCGATTGGCCCCAAGTATTTGTCGTGGCCGTAGTCCTTGCTGTCGTTATAGCTGCCTCACAGCTCCACAGCTTATGCCGAGATAGTTCAGCACTTTTTACTGCAAATAGAAAACGCATTCTACCAGCGTTAGCCAGACCTCGCTCTCCACTCCGTCTCAACCATAACCATTCACTATAAATTTCAAATTAATACCCTTGGGGAAATAAAAAAAACTTCTTTTTTTCCTTAACGGTGAGTGGGAAAAGGATATCCTGTGTGCAAAATGGGAAAACGTGAAAACGATTTTAGGAGAAAAAAGACAACAATAAGAAAAAAACTTCATAGTTACATACACGAGCAAATAGCTTAATGAACTAGTGAAGAATTCAGTGTGCAAACATTGTGCTCGGTATCGGAAAATTTATGAAATCAAGGCACTCCCAACCACCCACTCCCGTCGAGCACGTGTACTCCATGAAGTATCCTTGTTTGTCATGACCGAATAAATTTGAATGGGCCATTGGTTAGAATGAGGAGTTTCGCACACACCAATGTCGTCTGAAAATTATCATGGATTTACCATGAATTACATTTCTTTTAAGGGCAGACACTCGTACCAGTCAGAAATGGATTGTGTTTCGGTTTGCTCCGGTGGTCGGATTGGTAGCAGTGCCAGATTATGCCAATGAGAAATGTGATGCGGATTAGTTTGTGTATAGAGACATGGAGCACAATTTGAATTTGATTTGTTTTTAAGCCTCTCGAAGAGGAAGACAGATCAAGTGATAGAAGCTTGTAATCTGATGAATGTATTCACTTTCATTGTCAGTGTTAAGATATGTGATGTCTTTTTATGAGGTCAGTAAGGGAAAATCGATACTATAAAGATGGCAAAAAGAGTATTGATGTTTAAGCGAGAGTTATGTGGCAATTTGTGAAAAAAAAGTTTTGATGATTGTTAAGCTTTAAGTTAAGTTTTGATAAGACGTATTTACCAATTGACCAAAGAGCGGATTCTAACTCCATTAAGCATTAATTCTTGTTGAATCATAGTTTCAATAAGATTTATCTATTTAAACGTTAATGCTCGATGTCACTGCTCATTTAAGTAGGTACTGATTGGGCCACGCGAATTACTCAAGAACTGCAAGTACTACACGAACAAGATCATTTACGAATTAAATGTGCACACTAACCAACCCGTGCAAAACCGGTCTAAGTTGCATCGTATCAGCAGATTGGGAACCATGCGCAATTTTAGGTTTTTGAAGTGAAAAGGTAAAAAAAAATGTTCATTACTTTTTTTTATTCTAGTGGCGAAAAGGTGCAAATTATACATTAAGGTTCAGTTTTCTTATGAATCACGTTATTGTATTTTAGTATTCCGTTTGAAAAATTGAATTATTCTGAGTATTTTTTAATTATGACGCAATATGTTCATCAAACTAGATGTGGGGTAAGTTGGGCCAGGTGAAAAAAGTGTTGCAAAAATCAAGTTTCGAGAAGGAAGAAGAGCCGGAATGTTATTGTCTAATGTGCATGGAAGCATTCTCTGACAGTTAACCGGACGAGGAGTGGGTACAGTGCCAAACTTGCCGAAATTGGGTTCATACGAAGTGCTCACTTGGACTTGAGGTCGTTTTTATTTGCATTAACAGCAATAGCGACTACTATTCCTAATTTATTATTTCTTACTTCTGTAAATTATATGATATGAATAAAATTCTGTTATAATGTCAGACTTTTCGTCCTTTATGGAGCTCACTTTTTTTTCCCCACTTTTTAGCCCTTGGCGCAACTTACCCCACGCGGTGGCCCAACTTGCCCCGTCAGTGGGGCAAGATGGGCCACTTGGACTTGGCGCATTTGAGACAATATTATTCTTCCGCGATTACATATTTTCAATTTTTCTGAATTTCATAAAGAACCCAGATGTCCATTCTTTCCATTGATCCTAGCCTCATAGTTGTATTATGAACAGATTGATATTAATGAGACTTCAAGTGAAAAGTGGCCCAACTAGCCCCGCCCTACCCTACTGATTAGTTCTTGCTCACAAAAAATATAATTTCGAGCTTAACAGTTGGGTTGAGGGTTTTATTTCGTTCGCCGAATCAATATTTCTATTGAATTTCTGTCAATAAGTCAAAAAATATGAACATCTGGGAGGAGGTTTTGGAGAAAATTTTGTTTTGATTGTTTTTGGTTTTTAAAAGTTAAACGAAATTATGGACAATTTTTGATGAATTTGGGGTTGGGTAGAGCGGCGGTTAGTGCCTCATTTGAACGAGCATATGTACTCGTAGGTCCGCAGATATCACTACACAACTTGGTTAGTTAACCATTGCTGTAATCCTTAATGCAGGAAGATTTCGAAAAGTGCGCAAAAAAAGAAAAGTTCGAACATGAAAGAAATTTTGATATAATCTTTGCGTCTGAATAATTGAATGTTGGCTTTCAAAATAAAATCTAACCACTTTGGTTCTTTATTCTGTGCATGATTGTGATTGATTGATGATTGCATGTGATTCTTTCCATCATAAATCTCTACCGCAACTACACGTATGACGACAGCTGTTGAAGTGAACTATGCCGATTCCGAACGAAGAAATTTTTTGACAGTTGCAATCTTTGGGCATTGAATTATAATAATTGTTTTCTGTGATGCGATTCGAACCTAGACTTTGAGCGTAGGAGTCGGCACACTTTCCCAGTACGTCACGGCGTACAATATGTACTATACGAAGTATAGTCAAAATCGGTTATAACGACCTTCAAGGGACTGACGAATTTGGTCGTTATAAGCGATATGTCGTTGTAAACGATTTATTATGACATTGGATTCCATATAATGGAGCTCATCCGGGACCTAAGAATTTTGTCGTTATAACCGATACGTCGTTTTAACCGATGTCGTTGTAAGCGATTTTGACTGTAATTACATATCCCAATTTTATGCTGTTGTAGCCAGAATAGCTTGTATATCTTGCAGATAGTATTTCCGCGCAGATAGAATTCATTTCAGAGCACTGATACTTGATCGGCAGTATTACGTTTGTATCCCCTGTGGCCAACTCTACAGCTCTTTTGTTCCCAGAAATACCTGGGTCCCTGGATACCACACACACTACATACGTATATACATAGACCGACATAATTCGTCGTGAGACATCCATAAATGCCCCTTTTCAGTACCAACCATATTTGGTAAAAAAATGGATTGCATTTCAGAATTGTAGCAAAAAACAAAGATTATTTACGTATTACAATAAATCCACTTTCCACTTTATTGCCGTTTTTAAAAAATAACAAATTACTTATTTTATTTCCACGACAAAATTAGTCATACTCTTTCCAAAAAAATTGTTTATTACATCGTCGGCCTGTGTATGTATGTTATTAAGACTGACGTATGATTTTTATTACTTTTTCACCACAACCGCTGTACCATTAAGGTTTTCTCTTTACTAAACCACTCTAGAAAATTTGAAAGTTAACTTAAATTAATTCTTAAAAATTAGTTCTCTGCTTAGTAAAAATGGAAGTTATGTCAAATATGTAAAATTTGCCATAAAACGTTTTTATTTTAAGTTAAAAAAAATGTAGCTTATTTACAAGTGTATTTTTGGAGCAATATTGGCTTGGATTTTTGTTTAAGAACAAAAAAATGTTCCTTGTGAGTGTACACTTACTGTGATTCTAATTGTATAATGTATGCATGTATATATGTATGTAGCTATTCGAAACCTATGAATTTTATAATACAAGCAGACGCGTGGTGCTGTCGTCAATGGTACACGCATGAGCAATTTGTCTGCAATTCAAAGCGCTACGTTGGTGTTCCATTTATCATACGGTTATCTCAGTATATACCAAACGCTAGACACCATATAATCACCGGTAATTAAAATATTCCTGACACACCCTTCGCATTGACATAGCACCCAATTTGCTGTACTGGTCTTTTTCTCAACGCAACAGTTTCAACTCAACTTGGTAGTCACGAAGGCAGCTAGGAATTTAATTTTCTTTGTCTCTTGGAGCTTTATTTGATTATTATATTGAAGCTCATGACATAGATCTAAGGAATATATCATACTGACTGCATTAAAAAACTTATCAGTCAGGCAATCGAACACAACCGGAAAATACTATTTTTTATTTCTCCTATATTTCCATTTTCTTAATCAAAAATAATTTCGTAACTAACTTTCATCTTCAAATCCAATTGCAACAGCAATTTGCCTTTATGAACATAAATTCAGAGAGGACACTTCTCGAAAATTGGATTAAGGTCAAATACTCAGTTCCATGCAATAATCTAAGCCCGTACGCTGAGAATTGTAGCTACAATTGAAAACCATATGTGCACCCGTGCAAAACTTATTCCAGATAATTTACTTAGTGATACTCCATAAATTTCTCTACCGCCATAACTATCTATAACCACCTGAACGGATAAAATTACAACTATTTCAGGAGTTTTCAAAAAGCCGTATTTGTAGGTTATTCTCCCTAAAATATTCATTCCCCCGGTAAAGTTTACGAGCAAACTAGAGAATGTCCCAAGTCTCTGCTCACCTCCAGCAGATGCTTGCAAACTTCCGAGGGATAACACCAAATAAAATTCTACACTTCAGAGTGCGAAAATAATACGAATTTATGCGAGGTCGTAAAGTTACATTTTATGCGGCTGCCGAAAAATTCTACCCCGCTCCCGATTGAGTCAACCTTCCGACCATCCAACCATCAAACCATCCAGCCACCCGACCAAAACATAAAAAAATATAGTATCCGACCAACACGATAGCTGTGCGCACCCCATAAAGAATCCACTTAGCGCCGTCTTTCTCTCCCAAGCACCTAAATTCGCAACTTGCTACTCTGCAGTTATGGCAAAGTCGATGGGGAGGATGTAAGCCAAATGCGCTCATCACTTTGCATACTTTACTATGGCTGCCCCCGACATCAAGGGTTGGAGAAGGGCGCCCTCTTCCTCATTCGTTTGATGATGTTCATCCATAATTCCACCGTTTTGCCAGCATTCCTTTTATGGGTCGTAAAAACGCCACCGCTTTAGCCACGGTGACGACAAAACGGAGGAGGGCTAGAAAAATGGGCGCTGCTGCCGTGCCGTTGCTCTCCTTTCACGTGCAACGAAAGAGCAAAATTAATGGGAGTGGGAGTTCGAGAGTGGACGGGTGATGTGGGTGATGTTGGTGACGAGGGTGGAACGTCATAACGAGGCGTTTATTTGGCACTCATTCTGATCCGGAGGATAGAGGACGATGTCAATTGGTAATAAAAGCAGAGGCCGATGATAATATCACAAACGAAAATGACAAAGTGACTACGCCCGTAAAAAGACCGCCCGAAGACAGAAACCAGCCACCCACATGAGTACATTCGCTGGTCGTAAACGAAAAATGGAATGTTTGCGTTTTAGAGTGGAATTAACTGCCACTGCCACAGCCACAGCCTTTGGGCAACGAACAGAGAAGTAAAAATGTGGCAGGACGGTGCGAAATTGGTCAGAAGAATGGAGTCATGCGAAGGTGAATTAGCCTCAATTATGAAAGGATGATGAGCACTGCCGTCCGACGATAACAAGGCAATAAAAAGGAAATAACGTGAGACGCGGTTGAGGCGACGGACTCAAGGATGACCCCACACAACAAAAGACCCCCAAGACTCGAACGTGTGTACTTCCCCGCTGCGTCCTGTCTCGACCACAAATCAGCCAACACTGTTCTCGTTTCCCGCTGCACCCATTATCCTGCAGCGATTTCTCATTTCTGTCTGTCAGAATAAATAATTTGGCAAGAGTTCTCTTTCTGTCGGTGACAGCCGTCTCCTCACCCCTCACAGCGCTCCGTATTCCTCTGCATTCTGACACACCAGCACCGTCCGGGCCGGCGCACTTATTATTGCCTTCATGTAAACGACTTCATAGTGACAGCCTCAATTAAGTCCGAGCGAAAAGTCGACATTAATTAAAATGACAAATTCCACAGAGTGTATAGCACGCCGAGTGACAGGCGCCCAACGAAGCAGAGCTGATTTGTGCACAAAAACCTTGTGATAGTTTCGCCCCTCCGGTGGGCGATGTGACTGGCAGACGAACGGCCGGACTTAGTGTACATTTTTTGCCCTGTCAGAGAAATTTTAAGTAATTTCGCTCGGGGTGAACGCAAGAGCGCCATGGGGATGAGGGCAGATAAAATAAAAAAATCTTGGACCATTTTCAATTTAAATTAAATCGTAATACTTTCCTCTTCTTTGGGTTTATGCGTCCCATTGCGTGTCCGTAACTCTGCCCTCCTGGGTACAGGCGCGTTGAGTACGGTGTGCACTCTTTGTTGATAATTCAGTGAACTCGTGTTCACGATGGAGTTTCACATTTTATAAGGTAAGATGCATAAATCAATTCTGCATCGTTGGTCAAGAGCAAAACGTGGCAGTTATGCAAATGAATGGAGGTAGACTTCATGCTCACAATTGGGTTACACTTCTGAGACTTAATTGGACAGGTTTGTGTTAAACAGATTCAAAAATGTGGAGACCAAATTTTTGGGGCTGCCTTCATTCTTTACGCTTAATTAATCTCTTAGATGAACTTTTGATGCATACCTACGTATGAATGTGCAATGTGACAGCCGCTTGTTGAACTTCTGAGTGTGTTCTGCTGCTTCACTTGTACTTAGTTTTATGACAGTATTTTTGAACGTATGTATTTTAGAAAAGTTCTTTAAGCGGGCATTACGAGTATACAATTCGAATAAAAAAGCTTTACGTGCGATCATTGGTTCACGAACTACACGAGCTTTTCAATGACAGCAAGGGCGAAAAACCATGAAGTTAAAATAAAAACAAATAGGTAACGAAATTTGAAAGGATTGTAAGTTAGGTTAGGTGAGGTATGTAGGTAGACAGGGTAGCACCTTGTCTCACTTAGGTCCATGTGGACCCATTGTGGTGCCCGGGGGGGAAAAGAGAACCAATTCTTCCAATCCACAACGTTAACCTACTGTTCTAGGTGTTGTCCAGCCATTCAGTGAGTCGTACAAACCTGCAAAAATTAGAAGGAGGTTTATTTGCATCATCACTAAGGTCAAGGAAGTAATGACTTCCAAGCGTTCTATATCTCGAGTGACACACGCTGGGACAGTGGCAGAGGTAGTGGGGTGTGTCAAACAAAATATTTAAAAAGGATCTTAATACTTCTTCTAATTCTTCTTATGGCAATACAGTCCGAGTTGGACCTAAGCCTCGACCAGCAAAACTCGCCAGATAGAACAATCTTTTGCAAGTGGTCGCCAATTGCGCACGGCATTTTGGTTGAGGTCGCTCTCAAGTTGGGTGCGACACCTTAGACGTGGAGGTCTTCTGTTGTGTGTCAATATATTTACCGTGAATGGGTGTGTTTATAATAATACAGTTAAATAGTTAAGTTATGTGGTGTGTACTTTTAAATCTGAAGATAAATAAGAAACCTCTTTGTTGCTGTTAAAAAATATGTAAACCTGTTCGTACGAAAAACGCATAAGAAAAGAAGAACAACACTTTCGTCAGCTTCCCTTCGTCCTTTCCGCCCTCAAATGCAACCAAACTTCGTAACACATGCTAATCAGTCCCAGTAGCTGTCTCGAGCCTAGCTCATCCCCAGCCGAATGTGGCGCGTCTCTTCAGTGAGTCTATTTCTGTTTCAGCTTCCACAACGCGTCCAACTCGTTGAGGGGGTCTTTGATTTTCTCCTTCACCTTTGCGGTTACAGTTTCAGCTGTTTTCATTTGGTACGATGTCATTGTCATGGCTTAGGACTATTTGCATGGACAGTTCCAAGTTTATGGGGTCCTTCAGGGCGTTCTGTTTCTGGCTGCAAATGCGGTACCAAACATCAACGACATTAATTACGAGAGGACGCTTGGCTTGTGTTGCCAAAATGGCGCATATTGCCACTGCGATGTGTTCCGAACGCTCGGACCCCTTTGAGGCAATTCATTATCAGCAGGGAGTTGATCTTAAACTCGAGACATCGTTGTTTGTGGCCCATGAGGATGTTTTGGGCGATCCCAAGGATTTGTGTTGGAGAACTCTTGGTCTACGCCTTGATTTGAATTAGCGACAAATCGAGGGTGGCGTCAGTTCCGTTCATTGACAACTTCGGGTTCATCTCAGTGCTGTGGGAAACGTGGTTCTGCTTAACAGCCCTCACTGAGAAGTCGTCAAAGTGCATTTGCGAGTTCACCTCTTGCAGTCAGAAGGGATCGAGAGGCTCATTTGGGGTGTGGAGGCACAGCACAGTCCAAGCTTTCTGCGACCAGATCATCGACCAGAAGTCATTGAGTGTGTTCTGCTGTGGTGTTTGCGCGATGGGTAAAGTTTGGGCAGCCTGGTCCTAAGTCCTTCACGTAGGCAGCGTTAATGCAGTCATCGGTGCTGGTTTCCAACACCACCCGCGAGTGATCGTATGGAATGCAATCGATTGAACGATTTTTTTCGGAGAACAGCTTCGCAAGGGCTGTGGTCCGTTTGGGGGAATCTTTCGCAAGCAAGTCGTTCAGTTCCTTCCACTTGCAGCATCTGCTCGTTCAGAGTTTCTATTGTCTTCTCGAAACGCCTCACTTCCTACTTCAAAGACTTCGCGTCCGCGAAGGGATCAGTGGTGGATTTCGAGGGGAAATTGCTGCTGCTTCCACCAATAGTAGTTAATAGTAGATCCCTCTGAGGCAGTTAGGGGAGAGGCTAAGAGTGCTTTACGTGGTGAGCAAATTAGCTCCATCCAGGTGGGCAAATAATTTTCTTAACGGGAACAAGAAACTAGAATGCATGCTTTCCAAGAAACAATAGCTAACAGTAGTGATTGCGTTAATTTGATATTCACATTAGCTTCTGACCGCATTGTCAATTGAGTCAACCGGCTTTGTCATATGTTTACAGGCAATACATATTTTCTCTCGAGTTAAAAATCAAACAAAACTCAAAGACTTTCTGGACGTTTCTCAATACTAAACGTAAGTCTGTTGTAGATAATGTATCTACTGACGACCGTAAGCTTATATGCGATATGTTTGCATCACATTTCTAGTCAAACTTTGTTGGCGTAGGGATATGTTGCAGTTCAGAACCTTGCACAAATACAATCACAGACATAGGGCTATTAGAATTGACGAATGATGATATTCTTTCTGAGTTGTCCTCTCTGGATTGTAGAGCAAGTCTGGCGCCTGATAATCTTCTCCCGCTTTTTTTGAAAATGTGTAAGGATGGAATAGTCAAGTCCTTGACTATCATTTTTAATATGTCACTAGCTCGCGGCGAATTTTTGGATTGCTGGAAGGATTCGTTCATCACCCCAATTCACAAATCTGGACCCAGAAGTTCTATTGTCAACTACAGATCAATAGCTAAGCTCCAATTAATTCCGAAATTATTCGAGGCTATTGTTAAGAAGAAAATATATGCTGAAGTTCGAAACCATATATCACAATTTCAACATGGTTTTGTGAGTGGAAGATCAACTTCGACCAATTTGGTTATCTTTACAAATGTTTGCCTACGTTCCATGGAAGCGAGACATCAAGTTGACTCGATATACACTGACTTGTCGAAGCCATTTGACCGGGTTCAACATAATGTGCTCATAAAGAAGTTAGAGATGATTGGTTTTCATTCCAAAATCTAGACATGGATGACCAGCTATCAATCACACAAATCGTAGACAGTTTGTAAAAATAGGAAATGATCTTTCAAAGGTAATTTTCAATTTCTCTGGGGTACCTCAAGGTAGTCACCTTGGCCCTCTTCTTTTTCTTCTTTTTATTAACGATTTGCCCTCCTATGTTTCCCATACTAACTGCGCTTTATACACTGACAATTTAAAAATCTTTAAATCAGTGCCATCAATGGCGGATGCGATGGAATTACAAAACGATATTGCATACAAAATTGGTGCGATTTGAATGGACTACATTTCAATATTAGTAAATGCTCGATTTTGACATTTTCTAGTATTTTATCTCATATAATCAGTGAATATATGATTGATAATACAATCTTAACGTGAGCGCCGTGGCCGTGTGGGTTCGTGCATCGACCCATGCGCATTAGACTTTCACAGTCTAGGTTCGAATCCAAGTTCAGGCAAACACTTTTTCAAAAAAAAAAAAAATTTCACAGCCCCACCTCTTTCGAGTCACTGACAATGCTCAAAGAGTATAACTGTCTTGAAAAAGCTTTTCAAAATTGCCGTTCGGAGTCGGCATTAAACTGTAGGTCCCTTCCACTCATGAGAGAACAATAGCACGCACAACACGAGTGGTTGCTGAGAAGCTAGGCCCAGGTCCACCTCGGACTGTAGCGCCGCCATTATTATTATTATTATTAACTTTCTACAAGCTATTTGCAATAAGTTTTAATATTTGTCAAAATTGGTGTGCGGTATGACAACCCACCCCACCATACACTCCCCTTTGTTTACGGAAGTGTCAGTGGATTTCCGCACATAAGTTTCACCCCATCAAGTGTAGAACAAGAATTTACACATATATTGGAAAATGATTGGGTTCGGCAGGAAGGGTATTGGAAAATTGTTCTTGTGTTAGATAAATCTAAACCTAAAAGTGAGGGAAGTCGACTGAAATAATTTAAATTCGTTGCCTTTGCTGATATTCAGAATTTAAAGAGACCCTTCGGAGTGTGAGCTTTACTCGCACTTGACGAATATGTAATTTTATTGAATGCGGTGAACTCACACCAGTTAACCATCAAGCGAAAGTATGAACTTCTGCGCCTTTTTTCAAATTATTTTATTTAATTATTTATTAATAATTTAATTATTAATTATTTTATTTTAAAATCAAAATATCTGCGAACTCTACTTCTCGCTTGTGGCGCCAGCAGTTCCATAGAAAAGCCTTCTTACGTCAAATTCTGTTATCGTGCCTAAAAATTGTTTTCAGTTGATAGACGATTACAAAGAGTGCTTCAAAAACTTTAACGAACGTGTCAAGGAGTTTCAAGCTCATCACTACAAACGTCCGCGGTGTCACTTTAACCTGGTACATGCGAGTGGTCAAGAATCTGGTCTGTAAGAACTGGACGTTAATTGGTTTTTCTTGACAAAATATAAAGTCTCATTGGCGCCAGTTTCTTCTAACAAGTGTCAAACGTTTGACACATAATAAGTTTCTAATGTCACCGAAGTGCGCCAGCAATTCTGAAAAAATGTACACTCTGGCACTCACATTTGCAAGAAAATCCCTTCTCCCGCTTGGAAACGCAATAAATTCAAGGAAAAACGTAATTTATTGCTTTTAGTTCTACCAAACAACCTCGCGAACTGCCAAATGCAATCATTGTCCAGTACCTTGCCCATTTCAATGTACGAACGAGTACGCACGCATAAAGCTTATAACCACAAATTAAAAAAATCCATACATTCTGGCATCACCCTGTCGTCTCGTGACCTTGTATCTCGGCCAAAATGATTTACGCGAATTCCGTCACTAGACGTACTTCATACCCGCCCATTTATAGCCATTACTCACACAGTGCCGACCCGTAACAAAAGGAATAATGAATAAATTAATTACGGTGCCGCAAATTCCATCACAACAATCAGATAGTGATGTGAAATTTATTATACTCGGACATCAGTAGACCGCTGATGGCTGATGGCTGAGCGTCTTCCGTCCTCGCCGCCGCCGTCGCTGCCGCTGAGCTATAATGTATGACCGACCCGGCAGCGTAATTATGATAACTCGCTGCTGCAAAACCAACGATGACGACGAGTGATGATGGGGCGGCTGATCTTCCGTCATGATGCAGGGGACGATGATGATGATGATGGCCATGATGTCGATGGTGACGGCCGTCGTCGTGATGATAAACGTGCCCAACGACGACACAACCGCAAAAAGTGCCGATGGCAGCGCATCAGTGACGCAGCCGACGACAATAACTACGGCACGGCAACGTCGGCCACGGCTGTGTGTGTCGTGCTGATGATGATGGCGATGACGATCAGGGATGATTATGTGATGATGGGTGATGGTGGCCCGATGCACGCACTTGCATCCGGAAGACAGAGGGGCAACTCAACTCTGTCAGCCACTCATCCAGTTGAACATCCGACATATGACAAGTTTCCGTCGACGTCGACGTCGGCGTCACCGTCGCCATCGCCATCGCCTTCATCATCGTCCTCGTCCGATTATGCCATGAAGCTTCATGCAACTGCTGTCATGCGTTTTTTCTTCTCCTTTTTCGTTGCGGTACACGAAACTACTTGTCCGTCTGTCAGAGCGACGCGCTGCAGCTAGTGCCGGTCGCGATGGGCTTGTCATTTATCTTATGCACGAACTGGCGGTTGCAAGAGCACCAGACGTGTTCATAATGTGTTCGCATAATTGCTGCGCGCTCTGGAAGTGTTTACTTCCTTGGACATGTTTCGTTTAATGTGAGAACAAAATTACAGATCTCTATCAGCGTCATCGTTGGTCGGTTTTCCCTCTTTTTTTCTGCCCTCTGCAGTTCTGTCACTGTCTGATGGATTTTGATTAATCGAGTCAATCTAAGGGAGGAGGTGACGTGTCGGGAGAATTGCAGCGAACTCATCTTGAAGTCCTAGTCCGCATGATCCCTCGGGATTAGGCACTCGATACTGCAGCGTGTGTGTGCATGTGTGAACATTTATGGGTGGCAAGAATCCTTACATGTGTGTAAATAATTCGATTAAAATTGTAATCCTTCTGGGTGGCGGTGATAAATGATATAAGTGTGGGGAGGTCGTTAGGGAGAAGATATTTTTGTTTGTGGACATGAGTGGTGTTGGTGGCGAATGAGAGGAATTTGTAGACTGCAGAGTGCACGAGTGTAGGTTCATTGGGTGCAAATATCTGCTGGGGAATTACCGTGAATTATGCAAGTTGAGTGAACTTTTGATTGCGTTTGCTTGAAGTTTTAAAGCTGCTGCGAAAGGTAATTATGCCGTGAATTGTACTGAAAAAGTTTCTGGCACTTAAGGGAAGTGACCAATTAGTTGAACTTTTACGGCATACATATGAATACATAAGAAATGAGAAAAGTTGCAAAATGCAAAGAGAATTAGTTTGAAAAAAAAAGTTTTTTAAAATGTTTGTCAATTTTGTGCAATAGTCAAAATTTGTTCATAGAAAACGTAAAGGAATTTAATTACTACAGTAGACTCGCTATAACGCGAAAAATTAAAAACCAAACCAGTTCACGTTTGCGAGAGAGTTCACGTTTGCGATGGTTGAATTTTAACAAAAAAATAGAATAATCTCACGGTGGATATTCAGTTGAGAACGTGTTCAATTTCACAAATTATAAGTAATTAGATTTGACTATTACGCAAATGAGTTTTTAATTTTTTTTTTTTTATTTTTAACAAAAATGTATGACATATGTATGTGCGCATACAATGTAAAAAAACGACGAAGAGCGGACCAAGACGACACGAATCTGGTACCAAGAACGACAAATTCCAAATTAAAATGCAGCTCGTTCAAATGTTACTGTTAACTTGGTACGAAAATTGTTGTTCACGATTTGGAGCGTGCATGATTTGTTCACGTTTTAGAGATGTCAATGTAAAAATAAATCTGTTCACGTTATCCGGTGTTCACGCTAACGCGAGTCTACTGTAAGTAGCCTTTATAAATGAGGCCACATCAACTCCTGGAGAATTATTGCTCAGCTACAGCCTACAACCCTGTAGACGTATAATAGTTGGCGTTTTATACACACTTTTTTACGTGTATAAAAATGTGTATTATACATCTGAAAAATATTGTTTTTATAAAGCAAGGAATAGGTATAAGACAGAAAAAATGTATAAAAGTCAATGAAATGCATAGAGAATAGGCACTTATTATTATAGGTACTTGTAAAATTGTATATACTTTTAGTAACTTTTTCACTTTTATACACTTTCATATACCTTTTTACACTTTTATACAATTCTTTAAAACGCGTTTATACATTTTTATACATGTTTATACAGTAGACGCTCGATATAGTAAACTAATAAAAACCGGGCCAGTTCACTGCATCGAGATTGTTTATTGTAACGTGGACTGCTCGGAGCAAATTTCATTAAAATGTGTATGTTTTGAAGTACAATTTATCAAAAATAGAATATAACTAAAAATTTTCTTCGCAATTACTAAAAAACAAGCCAATATTTATAAAAAGAATATTTTATTTAAAAAAAAACAACTCATACGTAATAAATGTAAAACGCAACAAAATAATACATTCCACGTACAAGCAACGCGCACTTTGCATTTGCTTCAAACAACCCCAAACTGTGTACCATATACAAACGGTGAATTAGGACGATTGTATGGATACCACCCGCTGCATAGCACTTTTAGACGTGTTTGTGCATGCTGAAAGGTTCAAAGAAAGAAAAAACGTAGGTTCACTATAACGAGATTTTTTTGGTCACTATTTAAAATAGCCTGTATAAAATGTTATGTGTTCACTATATTGGATTGTTCACTACGAGTATATCGAGCGTCTACTGTATTATACACTATTCCGTATAAAAGCGTTATACGGTACAGTGTATGAAAACCAAAAAGTGTGACATTAAGCAACCCTAACTACATCAACTATTAGTATGTTCTGCGTAGCATTGTTACGTCACAAGTGGAGGGTCATATATCTAACTTAATCTGTCAGATTGAAATGAAATCTGTTAATCTAGAAGAAATATTAGACACAGAAAACACAAATAGTACAACAGAAAAAATCCAGGATAAAAAGGCAGATTTATTTAGATTTCTTTCTTTAAATCGAAAATAGCTCTTTAGTAGACAGTCGCTGTTGGGGCAAAATCGTTCAACATAACTGTATAAAATTGTGCATAAAACGTTCAACTGTTCATGTTATAGAACCGTTCATGTTATAGAACCGTTCATGTTTTTGAGATCCTACTGTATTTGAAAAAATTCTACAAAGATGTTAAAAGTAGGACGGATATCCGGTAAGTATTCAGTATCCGGCCTATCCGGCTTCTTTTATAATATCCGGCCGGAGCCGAACAGTCCTTTCATATCCGGCCGAATAAAGGACAGTCGTTTTTTCAGTAAAAAAAATTTAATGTTGGAAGTTTACTAAAGTCAAATTATGGTGAATGAAAATTAGTTTTTCTGCATTCAGGGGTAATAGTTTATTACGTTTGTTTTCATATACGATGCATGCTTCAGAAAAGAGCCTCTCACTGTATACACTGCTACATGGAGATTGGTTACTTGGTACTTTCTTCCATTTACTGTCCACCAAGCCCAAGGGTCACTATTCCGTTCAAAATAAACTGGTTTCAGATATACTCGTAAGTCAAGCTCGTTGGTTATTAGAAGGTATTATATAGAAAACTCAATCTCACTTGCTTTCAGCAACCTCTTCAAAAATGTCCCAAAAACTTTGCTGTGTAGAAAGTAAGAATATCTTGTGGAGGAGAAGGAAAAAAACAACAAATTTGAGTATCAGACCACCAAACTATTATACTTTTCATTTGCTATCCGGCCTAGCTGCAAGCCGAATATTCGGTATCCGGTATCCGGCCAAATCACTATTCGGCACAACTCTAATTACAAGCCATGTTAAGAAAACATAACTGTTTTCCCAATCATAAGTTCATATTTAGAAGACAACATTCATCGTGTTTCTCTCAAATCCATCCGTTTACAGCTGGAGCTCCGCACGGAAGTATCCTAATCCACTTACTCTGCCTACTCTTCGCGGCAGGTACTTGCCCACCTAACAATGAAATGGCCATGCTAGCACAGTGCTGCTAAACTACAGCCACCATCCCCGAATTGTAACCTCCATACAACAAATGCAGAGTTTTTCAAAAAGGACATAAGGACAATAAGGACGCAATAAAACACAGAAAAATTATGGATATCGGGCTAAAATTAGTTTCAGGTGTAGAACACATGTCAAACTTAAGTATGAAATTGAATTTCTTTCGTATAAACTCCGGGAGTACGTTTGTAGTGATCGGTTCTTCTGGGCCGATTTTCCAACACATTGTATGTATGCACATCGGAGATTTGATAGATCTTTATTTTTGTATAAGGCGGACCATTTTGCACAACCTTCTCGATTTAAATGTTTGACAGCACGTCGTATTGTTTTAAATTTGTTTCAACATTGAAGCTTTCGCTTATTTCTTCAACGGCCAAGATGACAAAACCGGATATGGCGCCTGTTAAATATTCAACAACAATACACCCTGTAACCAAATTCACACTGCTGTAACTACAAGAATGCTTGTCACACGGGATTTCAATGACAGGTCTTCGCTCTCTTCAATTCCAACTACGAACGAGTGCACATGCATTTCACAAGAAAAAAAGAATACCTTAACCTAACTTAACATTAAATAAAGAATATATATATATTGAAGTAAAAAAAGTTTGACTTTGTTTCAATACATAAAAGTGGCGACGAGAATGGGATACTCGTGTTAATTAGAGTATGTGCGATTCATCCGAAGGAGAAGAAATTCAGACAGCCGATCGACAGAAAGAAATTCGTGCAGTTAAGAACGAGTGTTCTCCTACTACCTACTACAAAATGTCGAGGGAAGGCTCCATTTCGATCGGACACATAGAACCGTTCGATATCACAAAACAAAGTGCCGGTTCGTCTGTGGACTCAAGGACAGCAGGTTACAACAGGAACTCATAGCTACACCTACACTGACGTTTCAGAGTGCTCAGGAGAGGGCAGTGGCAGCTGAAGCAACTATTCGCAGTCTACAATTAATAAAATCAAATACACCAACAATAAGCATGCAGGATGAACAGATAAATGCATTGCAAAGAAGAGCTAACACACAAAAATCTAAGACTTCAAACGCGCCAGAATTTCGTTCAGGTGCATGTTACAGTTGCGGTGGACCACACCAAAGAACATCCTGCCGATTTCGCACTGCTGTCTGTAATAATTGTGGAAAAACAGGCCATATAAAAAAGGTATGTCGAAGTGAAAAGAGAAATAGTCAAGGTTATACAAACACCAAGAGAAATACAGTCGTTAATCTAGTGTCATGTGTTCCAAATGCAAAATACCGAACTCATATAGTTTTGAATGGAATCAACTGCGAGTTTGAAGTGGACTCGGGATCCAATTTCACAATTGTTTCCGATAGTAGTTTCGATCGGTTATGGCCACATTTTAAACCACAACTATCAAAGGTAGCATTGAATATATTGGATTTTCAAGGGAATTCGATCACGTTTAAAGGAGAATGTTCTGTCAACGTTTTATATAAAGGCCGAGAAATCCGTAACTTATCGCTTCTTATTGCTGCTGGCACGCGTACAAATATTTTGGGTTGCAATTGGTTTGCACCTTTAGGAATCTCAATTCAAGGCGTTCATTCCGTGACATCTTCTGCGGTTCAGAATGTTGTCAATGACTATAGCGATTTATTCTCAAATGAATTGGGGGCTTATAAAGGGCCGCCCATAACTCTTTCATTAAATCCAGAAGTCGCGCCAATCCATTTACCTGCTAGGAAAATTCCTTTCGCTATCAGATCAAAGGTGGAAGAAGAGCTAGACCGCATGGTATCGCAAGGTGTTCTTGAACCAATCGATTATTCTAGGTGGGCTACACCCATTGTTCCAGTGCCTAAACCAAATGGAACCACACGCATATGTGGTGATTACAAGGCAACGGTAAATAAGGCGTTGCAACCTCATTGTTATCCAATCCCTTCCATGCATGACTTGATTGCAAATCTGCCACGTGGAGCTGTGTTTGCAAAATTGGACTTAGCACAAGCCTACCAGCAACTTACTGTAGACGAGGAAACAGCAAAGGCCCAAACAATTATAACGCATAAGGGCGCATTCAAGGTAAAAAGGCTACAATATGGAATTTCTTCCGCACCTGGAGAATTTCAAAAATGCATGTCAGGGTTGCTTCGCGGAATTGATGGGGTTGTGTGTTACTTAGATGATGTCGTTGCTGTAGGAGAAACTTCTGATAGCCGAGCTAAAAAGCTTCGGATTATTTTTGATAGAATACGTTCATCTGGCTTGAAATTACGCAAAGAAAAATGCATGTTCGACGTTCAGTCCATTAACTTCTTGGGATTTCGCATCGATGCGGCTGGAATTCATCCGTTAGAGGAAAAACTTGCGTTGATACGAAAGACACCACCTCCGAAGAACAAGAATGAACTTCAAGCCTTTTTGGGGCTCTTAAATTTTTACCATTCATTTCTTCGTTCAAAAGCAACACTAGCGGAGCCCCTCCATAGACTCTTGGATAAGAACGCTGCTTAGAATTGGACTAAGATTCACCAAAGGTCATTTGATAACCTTAAGGGGTTGTTATCATCAGACAGTGTTCTTATGCCTTTCAACGATAACTTACCTGTCGTGTTGACGTGTGACGCTTCGCCGTATGGAGTTGGATCAGTTTTGGCACACGTATTACAAGACGGGACTGAGCGACCAATTGCATATTATTCACGAACTCTCAAACAATCGGAGCGTAACTATGCGCAAATTGACAAAGAAGCTTTAGCGATTATTGCAGGCATAAAAAAGTTCCATGACTATTTGTACGGTAGGCAATTCGTAATATTCACAGATCAAGAGCCTTTGTTGGGTTTGTTCTCTTCTGAGAAACCTACGCCAAATACACTTTCTGAGAGAATGCTTCGTTCCATTATTTTCCTAAGCGCTTACAACTACAAACTGCGATATAAACCCGGAAAGGATATAGCACACGCCGATGCATTCAGTCGTTAACCTGCAGGACATTCATCCGATTCCGAAGAAGACGACGAGGAAATAGTTTTGATGATAGATTGGCTGGAGTCGTCGTTACTACAGGCAAGGGATATCGCGAAGTTTACCAAGAAGGACAAAATTCTATCACGCGTTTTGCACTGGACGCTGAGCGGATGGCCGGCTGACGTGGAGCCCGACTTTAAGAACTTTTTCCACCGGAAGAACGAGATTTCGTCCATTAGGGGGTGTCTGGTATGGGGTCAGCGAGTAGTAATACCGGAAATTCATCGCACCAAACTACTTGAAGCACTTCATGCAAACCATCCCGGAATTGTACGTATGAAGGCATTGGCCAGGAGTTACGTTTGGTGGCCGAAAATTGATGCTGACATTGAACAGACAGTTAAGCGATGCAATGTTTGCCAACAGATACGCCCTGATAATTCTCCGATTAAGGGCTATACTTGGGAGGAAGAGAAAAATCCTTGGCGAAGAGTTCACATAGACTTTGCTGGTCCATTCAAAGGAAATCTTTTCTTTTTGGTAGTGGACTCATTCTCCAAATGGTTGGAAGTTCATCCAGTTCCTGCTACATCGTCGATGTGTGCGATGTCGGTTTTGAGAAAACTTTTTGCAACTCATGGTTTACCAGATGTTATCGTCTCTGACAATGGGACGGCGTTTACATCCAAGGATTTTAAATTATTTTGTAAAAACAATTTAATAAAACATATCTTTTCAGCTCCATTTCATCCATCCACAAATGGCCAAGTGGAGCGAATGGTACGCACGACAAAAGAATATTTAAAGAAGGTTCCGAACGGAGATATTCGATTGCGTTTAGCTCGATTTCTGTTGGATCAACACGTGACGCCACACACTTCTACCGGCCGCTCGCCTGCGGAACTACTTTTTAATCGCCGACCACGCACCTATTTTGACAAACTCCATCCTGATTCAATGACGGTCAACGAAAAAAGCTTTCCGGCCAACACTTCTAAGGTCAATGACTATGAAAGAGGTCAACCAGTATGGTATCGAAACTATGCAGCCGGACCTAGGTGGGTACCCGGTTTAATATCAAAAGTTAAGGGTCCGGTCTCTGTTGCTATCGAATCAAATGGTGGCCAAGAAGTTTATCGACATGCAGATCAAGTTCGTCGGCGGTCAGTTGAGCAGACGACTACTAGTGTTGAAGAGAAGATTCCTGACGACACTCTTGAGATGCCAATACCAGCTATTCCTGAACCAGAATTTAATCAGCCTGAAGTCCGTCGATCGGAGAGAATTCGCAACCAGGCTCAAAGGCCGTTGTAGTTTCATCCATGGGCGGAGGAGTGTTAAATATTCAACAACAATACACCCTGTAACCAAATTCACACTGCTGTAACTACAAGAATGCTTGTCACACGGGATTTCAATGACAGGTCTTCGCTCTCTTCAATTCCAACTACGAACGGGTGCACATGCATTTCACAAGAAAAAAAGAATACCTTAACCTAACTTAACATTAAATAAAGAATATATATATATTGAAGTAAAAAAAAGTTAGACTTTGTTTCAATACATAAAAGCGCCGTACATATTATCATACAATTAAATTCTTATACATACAATTTACAAATAAATAATGTGTGCCGGTTCAGAGTACTTGAGTCTTTCCCAGATTTGCCGCAATGTGAAAGTGCGGTCTATTTTTGACTTCTCTGTCCTGAAATCATTCTTATAACGAGCAATTCAATTTTTGACGAATGATTTCAGGAATTCACTCAAATCGGTAGAAAATGTATTGTTAGCACAGGCAAAAAGATCTCCCCTCTTATGAAGTAGGCAAAATATACACATCGATACTAAAACAACAATTCAAATATGCCTACCACTTCCCCTAATGTGAGTATTTGATTCTTGAACATAAAATACTACTTAAAATCCATTCTTCTCTGGTAGAAGAACTTCTGGAAGTCTAAATAACTCAGTTGCCATTCTCCAGATAATTCAGCACGCATTCAAAGGATGATTGAGAATTCAGAAAATGTTAAATCGCTTGTTTAAAATGATTTCTTTTGTGGAATAGAATAGTACTCGAATTTGTGCTATTCTCCTTTTCAGACATGATTCCACTCAGCAGTATTACATTAAAAAGCGAAAACACTTTGTTGTACAAATCACTTAAGTGATCATATCTTTTCTCAATGACAGAAATTCAATTAAAAAACTAAAGCTACACAAACTCCAGAATGCGGCAATACACTATATTTATTGTTTTATCAAGACTTCTTCAACTCCTCCCTTTTGTCACGTTTCACCGAATAACGTGCCAGAAAACTGTGCCAGTGTCATACCATATTGGCGACGTTCCAAACTGACGAACGTCACTTAAACCCCCACCCACACGGAGTTGATACTAAGTAACACCAACAACACTGGCTGTCAGCTCACACCATCAATCAATCAATTGACTTTTGGCGATAACCAAAAATATTTACTGAGTGACAAACGAAAACCCCTCCGCCACACACGCTGTCGTCACGTTGAGCCTGAGTGTTGTTGTCTTTCTGGGTCTCTTCAATTACATGTCAATTTCACTTGTCGTCTGTCTGTCTGTCTACCCATCAATCAAGTACAAACATATTTGTACGGCCTTAGGCTCCACTTGACAGATATCAGTCGTCGAAATTAAGTAAATAGCACTGTGTTGTCGACTTAAAAAGTACAACACACCTACGTATACCTAAACGGTGAAAACCATGGAAAATTGTTTTGTTAGGTTCGTTGACTAAGTGCAAACATTCGAAGAGAGGCAGAGAGAAAAACGAAAAGAGTGTTTCCAACCCGATGAACGAACGGTAGCTGTTTACCTAATCAAATTAAAAAGCATCCTTGACAGCAAGTCAAATACACGAAAACGCTATCAGTCGCTACTGTTGTTAATGTTTGACAATCGAATACCGTATCAAGCACACATGCAGTCATACTGATACGGTGTGCAGAGGTGTGAAGGGCCGATGGAGAACATGTTCTCCTGAAATTATCTTGAGGTTTCACTTTAAGAATGGCAATGTTTAGGGAGAGTGATTGGAGGTGACATTTACAATATTGATACAAGCGCAGGCGGTTCAGAAAGCACTTCAGTCAATATTGAAATAATTTTCAACGTTTAAGTGAAGTTTTTAGATAAATCGATATGGATAATGATTGACGGGACGCCAGTGTGTGTCAACATTTTAAAGGAGAGAGGGAGAGAGAGATTGGAAGGAAAGAAGTTTCAAGATAAGCTCTCTCTGAAGTGAAACTCTGGGCAGATTAAAGTCAAAATATTATTGGCACACATGTAGATGTAGGAGGGCGATTTTTATAACTCTGTGAATGAAAATAACACCCAACTGGCCACATTTTTTTTTAAATTGACAACTTAAACCGATGGACAGTTTTTATTAACAGAGCGACAAATTTAGATCTAAACAATCTACACTTTATATAGCGTCTCACCGGTTCGTCGTCAAAAATGACAACGTAACTTCTGCTGGTATTTTTAAAATAAAAAATGGTCTCCAACAAGGTGCTGTTAATTCTCCGGTCCTATTCAACATTTTCACAAATGATCTAGTAAGTTCACTTTGTTATGTAATTGCGTACTCAGATGACTTGGTTGCATACAAATAAGGTTCAAAAATCGATAAAATTGTCACCCTCCTGCAGTATGACTTCGATTTGATTCAGAGATTTTGTGGTAACCGGAAGTTGGTTATCAATTACCAGAAGTCAGAAACCATTTTATTCAGGACGCCGTTGTCCAGGGCTTCGGCGGATACAAAAAGGAATTGGCGCAAGTTCTCCGTTGTTGGGCCACATGGACAACCACTGGCGAACCGAAATGTAGTCAAATACCTGGGGATCTGGCTAGATCAGTATTTGTATTTTAACAAACATATTGATGCTGTTCTGGCCAGAGCCCGAGGAGCTTTTGCCCTTACTAAGAGACTGTTTTATAAGAGCCAACTCAATGCGAGAGTGAAGGTGATTTGTTACATGGCCCTGATCCGGCCAATGATCGTTTATAGCTGTCCCGTGTGGTTCAACGTGGGAGTACGCTTAATAGAAAAGATTCGGTTGTTCGAGAGGGCTTGCCTCAGGGCTTGCCTTCGCCTTTGTAGAACTCCATGGTCCCAGTACAAAAAATTCTACTCCAATGAAGTCCTATACAACACTGCGAACATGATAAGAGTGGATAATTTTTTCTTAATAAAGTTGATTTGAGGGCATACGGCAAGAGCGATGACGTCGACCAACAACCTGATTTCCGGGGCATTCTACACCAACCCTCAGTACCACGAGAGGGTACGGCACAATGGCTTCGTCTCCTCAGAGGCATTCATCTATTTGGATAGAAAGGGCCTGATACAGGAGAGAAAAGCGGTTCCGCTGATATTCCACTTCGCCCCCTCGACTGTGGATGGGCGGCTCAACTACGACCGAAACGTCGCACAGAGCGCTGAGGGGCGTCTCCGTTTCAGCAGGGCGGTATCAACTCGCGATGTTGAAGATGCTAAAAAGCAGCATCAACGATTCTGGTGGCTAGGGAGAAGAACTCCATCGTCAAACCCTGTTATAGACCCAGGGTAGTTATGTTCCTAAAAGGGGAAAGTCGGTCCTCTGTCTTGCGGTAGATCGGGCGCTTGTCCCAGGACGCACGCAATTACCGACTTACATACTAGGTTAAGTGTAGTATAGGCGTAGCTGTAAGTTTTATATAAAAAAAAATTTGTATGAAAAGTACAAAAAAAAATGGAGTGTATATAAGGTACAATAATTTGTGCTGCTGATGTTGTGGAGTTAAGTTAGTTAAGGTAGTATGTAAGTTAGTATGTAAACTAGTGTTTAGTGTTTTTACGAAAAAAGTACAGCCACTAAGTTTTTTTCAGAATATTTTCTTAGTAACGAATAGTTATACAATAAATTAGTATTGTTTTAGTTAAAATAAGTAATTCGGTTTTCAATGTCAAAAACGGTTTTAGACAAGTCACATGACATGTGATTTCTTTAACATCGTTTCGTGCAAAACTCACTGGCCAACGCAAGAGCCACGATCTTTCAAAATTCTGTTCAACTGCTAGCTTACGCGGATGACATTGACGTGATTAGTCAAACATAGCGAGCCGTCAATGATGCGTTTGCTGGCATTGAAGCGAAAGCGGCTAAAATGGGTCTGTCGGTGAACGAGGGCAAAACTAAGTATATGTTGTCATCGAGAAAGTACGCACGACATCGACGAATTGGCCAGAACGTCACCATAGGCAGCTATAACTATGAGGTAGTAAAGGACTTCGTCTACCTTGGCTCCGCGGTAAACAGTACAAACAACATCAGTACCGAGATCAAACGCAGAATAAGTCTTACCAACCGCTGTTTTTTGGGCCCAAAGGCAATTGAGTAATAGAGCCCTCTCTCGGAAGACCAAGTTGACTTTGTATAAGACTTTGATCATCCCAGTCCTGCTTTACGGCTCAGAGGCATGGACAATATCCCAAGTGGATGAACAGTCTCTTGGTCTTTCCTGTTTGCGTTGATGGCATTTGGAGGAGAAGGTTCAACCACGAACTATATGGGCTGTACAGCGACATGAGTCTAGTCTAGGATCCAACGTCTAAGATGGCTAGGCCATGTAGAGCGTATGGACAACTTAGCTCCGGCCCGAAGAGTCTACGACTCTGAGCTTGTGGAACAACGCCACAGAGGACGTCGGCGTACAAGGTGGCGCACAAAAGTCGAGGGGGACCTCGTCTGGCTTGGTGTGCAAAAATGAATATATCTGGCGGGAGTTTGTGCAGACTGGAGAATCATATTGGGTGAGGCCCAGGTCCACCTCGGTCTGCAGCGCTCTAAGAAGAAGAAGAAGTGGTAAAAATTAGGTTTCCACTTCAATTGTTTTGACCGTAACTGTGTATTTATATAGTAACAAGCATAACTGCCAAACTAGCGCTGGATACATACTTTGAAATTCGGCGGTTTTCTGTGAATAAAATTTGTGTCCAATGACCAATTTTATGAAATTTTCAGAATATTTTTAAGGCAGATAAAATAATTACACGTTTTATAAAAGAATTTCCTTTAAAAAATATTCCTAAACAAGGCGAGCGACAGGGGGCCAGACGTTCTCTGCATAGAGAAGTTTATTCGAAGACACGTTTATTTTTCCAAACATCGATATTTAGTTAAAGAAGCACTTATAGCCATACATAAAGAAATTGCATTTTCAAAATAACAATTAATTTTATTTTTAAAAAACAAGTAAATTATCAAAGAATTTAAACAAGGTCTTATTTAAATGTTTTTCTTAAAAAACAGCTCAATTATAGAGCTTCGTCCGGAAGAGAGATTGGAAAAGAAGTCTGTCAACTATTCTAACTTTTCGTGTTATAGAACGGTTAATTTTTGACAAATTCTTTGACAAAATTTTAACATGACAAATTCTTATGCCAATAACAATCAATAAATTACATGGATAAAACTGAAATGGAACCATTCCATTGCATTATTCGATCAGTCCATGGATTTACTTCACGTCATACGTATGGTTGTTGCCTTCCTTCTGCAGTAACTACTCCTTTTGGACGCCATTGTTCCCTCCCGAGCGAAGAAACCTAGAAATTTAGTTAGTTAAGATAGAAGTTAGAGACATTTATATGGCATTTGAGCTCTCTACACACCGTCAGTGACTCGCGCGAGGTAGTGTCGTAAAAATGAAGGCTTACGTATGGCTTGAAATAAATCGCATTTACCCTTTTCGCCACATATTCAGAAACAAACTCCTCTTAGTTAAATGCATTTCCAAAACAACTACCCACTAAATGGGCTAAATAAAATGTTTTAACACGTAGTACCTCACCGTCCAACTACTTTGCAGATGTTAATCCTGCATAAATGGAACCTACCATGCCCAACTAATTTGATGATTCAGCCAACTGTTAGCTCGCTTTGGCGCCAGATGATTAAGTATTATTTGTAAGTATTAATATTGAAAGCACGTCAAAATGACCAGCTTTGCAATCAATCAGCCAGCGCTGACCTCGAATTTCAGCCACCCAAGGTATCTTGCTGTTGTCAGTACCTCCAGGAATAGTGTTCGGACTGTTTATCACGCAACCAGCACCTTTGTTATAGAGGCGCCTGTCTTCTTAACTATTGATCGGTTTCCCGGCTAAGCACTTTTCGTACGAATATTCTGTAATTAAGTAATTTTTCTTGTTGATTGATTCCATTGATTGATGAACAAAAGGCACCCATCAGGCACTCAATCACTCCGCAACTTTAAACAAAAAACTTGTTTTTCTGCATAAGTACCCGGGTGATTAATTGCCCGTCACGTTTGCAGTTCCTCTTCGGAGTCACCATTAATTTCCTCCATCAATTAGTCTTGACATCAAATTTCGACAAAATTAATTGAAGAAAAGTGGCGGAATGAAAACAGCTCATGTAGATACAGCCAAGCAATTATAGCCGCTAGTGCGCTCTACGTGTCTAGCCACATGTCCAGCGATGATGATTTGAAACCTGAGCGGTCAGCTCATAGGCAAATCGATCATAATCACTCAAAGCAGAGGCGAATGTTGTCCCCTTCACGGTTTACTTGCCAGTGCAGTGCCAGAGAACCCACGAGCACTCAATCATATGCCATTGAAATCCGATTGGCGCCACAATTTGACACCTCTTTAGTGAGGAGTAGGTCTTCATTGGACAACGTTGAGATATCAAACAACGACCATACTAAGCAAACAATGCACTTCATCAGGTCGCGCCCAAGTCCCGATCGGGCTCTCCTAATCTGATTAAGTGAAGCGTCGACGTTCCGCTCTTACCCTTGCGAGCTGTCCGCTTTATTTGTTCAGTTAATTTGCCTTTATTACGGCGGGAATTAATCAGCTTACTGTCTGACGCCATACTTGTCAAAGTCAAACACAAATTGTTTCCTTCTTAATCCTCCCTTCGAAGACGGACGCGCCAGTAGTCGGGCGTATAATGAAATCAATTCACTTGGA
Source organism: Myathropa florea (assembly GCA_930367185.1). NCBI lineage: Eukaryota > Metazoa > Arthropoda > Insecta > Diptera > Syrphidae > Myathropa > Myathropa florea. The sequence continues at coordinate 15,019,874 of OV884005.1, forward strand.
TATCGGATTCAAATCGCACCTAGCCTGTAGCCCCTATCCCCAGGCCCCTAGAAGATGACTGAGGTGTGTAAATCAATTATATCGGACGGAAATGTCACGCAGCTGTCAAACAGTAGCTGATCACTTGACGACTCCTGGGAAACGGCCAGCGATGGCGGCAACGATGATTGTGGCGATGGCGACGCCATTGACGATGGACGAGGACGGCGAAGAAGATGATGACTAATCGCTCACTATTCAAACGCTGGGTGTGAGAAACTAATCAAGGAGATCTGGGTGTGCATTGAGCACAGGTAGCCGGAGTCGCCATATTTGTCGGAAGATACTGCTCCGTTGTCGTGTCGAGATTATTGAGGATTTGTATGAATGGAAAGGGAGAGCTCAGACGAAACCGAATGGTCAGTACATGTGGTCACTGCAATTAATCTTTACTAGACGGCTATTTGTTTTTTGTCTTAAATTCCCTGAGGAATTTCTTGTAGTTAAATCGTATTTGTCATTCCTTTAGTGTGACTGCGGATAGGGTTGGTTGACTGGAACCTTCATCATCATGGGAGTGTACATATTTACTCATGTAGGCTTTTAACTTACAGGAAGGGGTGGACACGTCATCGGATATTGTTTGCGGCGACGGTAATTATTGTAAGGTTATGTGGTATTTTTTTTTAACAATTGATGAAGACTTGGTAATATTTAAGGTAATGCAAATAATTAGTCAGGACGCAATCAGTCATTCACAAGATATAATATTTGAAGCTATTGAAGACATATATAAATTTGTTTACCAAGAATTGATTATAACAAACATGCACATACAGTTCAATGTCGAAAAGTTGAACAGATATAAAACAGGCTCCATTCATCCTTTGAATTGTTCTTCTTTCCAAGCATCGAAATTTAGTTAAAGAAGAACGCGTAGGCATACAAACATTTTCGAATTCATTAGTTAGTCTGTATACTTAGGCAATTGTGGAGGGTTTGGTTCGAAACCCGAATTGATGGTTGGGTATTAGGCGTCTTTCTTCAATAACCGATTGGGTTTTTTTTGCAATGCAATGAATACAAAACCTCTTATAAATCGTAACTCGTTTTTTAAACCTTTTATAATTCGTAGTACAAAACGCAAAACTAAACTTTTTCAGTTTAACTTAACGGTAGTTAAGTCTTTTGTAGACAATTTCGTAGCCTTGATGTCGCTCGAAGAGTCTTAGACTCTGAGCCTGTGGGACAACGCAATAGAGGACGTCCATGTACAAGGTGGCGCACACAAGTCGAGATGGACCACGGCCGGCTTGGTGTGCGAAACTGGAGGCAGCTGGCGAAAAATCGTGCTGGCTGGAGAGGCATGTTGAGTGAGGCCCAGGTCCACCTCGGACTGTAGCGTCCTAAGAAGAAGAAAAAGATGTCGCCTTACACACCGTACTTTTTTGTTCTATGATATTACGAATTTCTTTATTCTTAGCTTAAAATTGAGTACTTAGTTTTATTAAAGTTAAAAAATATGTATTGGAAAATCATATAAAATGTAAAAGCCCCGCTAATTCGTATTTGTATGTTTTCCACCTCGTTAAATGGAATTCTCGATATTTCGTAACCTGCGGTATTTCGTAAAAAAAATGTTGTTCCCCTGCCATTACGAACTATCGGGATTCGACTGTATGTATAGATTTTTTGGTATTTAAAACACACTGCTCATGCGGTGACTTATAACTCAAATAATTCATAGTCAACATCAAGCCCAGCATTCGTAAGCTACAGAGCAAATGCTAAATACAATTGCTGGAAATTGATATTTGAGGATGCAGTTGCAGACGCCCTATGATCAACCCATATTCAAAATCTTTTTAAGGTTCCGTCTACAAAAACAGAACCTTTATAATTTCGGTGTGTCCGGCCGTCCGTCCATTTGTCGTGTCTGTCACACTTTTTTTATCTCCTACATTTATAAAGATATCGGCATGAAGTTTTGGAATTAGATTCCGTAGGCCCGTATATCATTCTCATGCACCCAAATTTAAAAAGTGGTACCATTTAAGTGCTGCTCCCGTTTAAGTGAGGTGGCCAAAACTCAATCTAGCCATTGCCTTCCGCAACCTCTTCAAAAAAAAGTCCCAAAAACGTTGCTCTGAAAAAAATAAGAATATCTTGTGGAGGAGAAGAAAAAAACATGTTTAAATTGATTTTACTTGTACCGGTCGGATTTGAGTATCAGACCACCAAACTATTATATTTTTAATTTAAGCAAGTATCCGGCCGCCGAATATTCAGCTATCCGGTCTAGCTGCAGGCTTCGGTCTTCGTTATCCGGTATCCGGCCAAATCACTATTCGGTACAACTCTAAACAAAATCACAAAAGCTTGGCTTTAATGAGTACTTTCATTTAAAATGATTTCTGGCCCAAAAGTTTTGGCCAAAAACTTTAAATTATCGACTTGCGAATTTTGAAGATATGCAAAGGCAGTTTTGTTGATCTTAGTGAAAGAATTAAAAAATGATACCTAAGTATCAAAATAGCGATTTATGTGAAAATTTGGGGAAATCAAATATTTAAAATTTCAAAAGATTATCATTTTTACACATAAACTCCATGCTAATATCGACAACAACTTAAGATAGACTAGGCCGAAAGGTATATTAAATGTAACATAGATTAGCTTAGAGTACCCTTAGGGTCAATAAGTTAGATTTAAGAACATTTGTTAAGATAGTTAAACCAGATTTAAGTGATTTTGTCTAGGATGTAAGGTATAAACAAGAATTAAACAATAAAAAATACAGTGATGGAAAAATTGTAGTGATGGAAATAATTTTCTGAGTCGCACTTGCCCAGTTTATTTTATTATTAATAATAATAATTATAAAAATGGCGGCGCTACAGTCCGAGGTGGACCTGTGCCTAACCTCTCAGCAGCCGCGTGCTATTGTTCTCAGCTTTTTCCAGACAGATGACAGTCAGTGACTCGAAAGAAGTGAAGCCGACGAACCAAATAAACAAAAACATATTTTTTGGTATATGTACTCGTATTTTCGTTCGTGCCACCCACGGGCTTAAAAATAAAAATATATTTCCGGCAACGCTGCACCCTAGCCGGGCATCTACCGCAGCCAGAACTGTTAGAGCGTGTAAGCCACACAGCTCTGGCCTGAAGAATTTCCAACTCGGAGATAGTAGGACAGCGCCTCAGGGATCTATCAGGACTAAGTTGGCGCAGATAAATTGAATCCATCTGATTACACATTTAAATATTAAGCTATGCTATTCCTATCTAATTTTAACTCCGAAGCAGCAATCGACACTCTTTAAAATTGCTGAATGACGATAGCTATGCCTCCCAAAGTGGATGAGTCGAACAGTATTTCGCACTTAATCCTAACAAGAAATTAACCAATTAACCACTTCAATGTGTCATACAGTACAAGTGGCCTTAAACCATCTTGTGTGCAATTTCTCTGAGTCAGTAGGTTTTAGTATAGGAATATTCAAGCCTATTACTCTATCGGATGTGATGTTGTTAGATATAATCACCGTTGCTTTCCTGACATTTCTTGGAGGATTATGACTTATGAATTGTGGGAGGTAGTTTAGCGAAATGATACAAAAGCTGGTGTTTGCTTTCGGATTGGACTTCAATGGGAGTTGCAGTTGGCTTCTCCACACAGACTACAATATAATTCATGTACACATAGACGCGATTAAATAGCGAGGTAGCGAACTAAAAAAAATATGCCTTTTTATAGTCCAAAAATCAACTTACAATTAATTTCATAAAGAAATTAAGTGACGCAGACGGACTTTCAACGAATCAAGTCCGAATCCAACACGGAGTAAATCTATAAATGCATGACTCATAACGACGTCAGCTAATGCAAATGTTATAAATGTGTAAATATATCAAGCACATTGCTCGCTGGGAATTTGTCTCAAGAAAGGCATTCAGGTTGTGTGCCCAAGTGTGTGTCTGTCAAGAGCTATGTACCTTTTCACCCCATATTGTCAAAATAAATATGCCAATCCATCAACGAAAGTGTCAACCGAGGAATTCGGTTCACATTCAGCCTGTATAACTTTCAAAAAAATGTGTTTTTTTTTCTCTCTTTTCAAAGTCCGTCATTTATTTGCGCTCGTTTCGTCATGTGAATGTATTTGTTAACCATGGCGGTTCACCGCCTATTCGCACGGTCGACGAGAACGATTTATCTTATCAAAAAGACATTCAAACGTGGGTACCTTGCGCTGTCACTCATCAAACCGGCCTCCGTGACAGCCCGCTACAAAACAAACCACACACACTCCACATCTCTGATTATTTTTTGCCGCCTCGACTCGACGTATGCAAACAATTCGCTCTAATCCATTGACATGTCAAAAGTTCTCGAATGCCCGATGATTGATGACAGCTGTCGTCGACATCGTTCGTTACAGACAACAATCACTTTGAGTTTCAACCCAGCGGCAAAGCGCAGAGGAAAAAAAATCCACTGGCATACCAACAAATGAGCCTTCTCAATCCCCACGCTTTGTGAGCCGCGCACTCGTCTGACGGTGGTCAAAGCGCGATAGTTCTGCTGTCACCCTTTGATGTTCCAAAAATAGATTCTACCGTGAATGATTGAAGTAAAAAAATCCGTTAGAGCGGAGACGCTTTTTGGCTTTTTCACTTTTTCTGCCCGCCTAATGTATCAACATCAATTAGAGCATCGAAATGCCAAGTATTTGAGCGTTGTACACTTGCATAGCATCGATTCATCAATCACTCTTGGGGAGACGGACACGTCGCCCTATTCATTTTGGCAGCAGCACCACCTCGACCGACAGGCAGACACAGAGCAGTTGACATGTGAGTCGAATTTTCTGGGAACTTGTCTATGACGTCTGCAGTTGGTTTTGTTCTTTTGGCATCCGCTGCTGAGGGGTGGCGTGATGGGAGTGTGGTGTGCAGCATGCCGGGAGGGCAAATTTAATTCTGGCAACAGCAGCAGTCGCATACATACGTATGTCACTTGTGTGAGAACCTCCCCAATTAAGAGCTGTCAACGGCGAACATCGTGCTTTAAATATTTCAAATTTTCATTTTCATCAGTCGCGGGGAAATTCGCGCCACATATCACGGAGAGCGCATTCTTAGGAGCTACATGACTGAGCGACAAAACGACGATAACGACTCACAGACTCGTATTGGGGCTTGTATTTGGGGTTGCCATGATGTGAGGTGGTTGTGATGGCGTGGAATTTGAAAAAGGAATTTTTCACTTTAGCTCGAATGTGAGTGTGGACGGGTGTATGCACATGGACATGTGTACACAAGTGCAGTTGGTGCAGGATGGTGCGCATTTCGAAAGGAATTTGTGCCCGTCATCGTCCTCTCATGGCCGAAGCAATTCAATTCGCTGCCAGGGGTAACGTCAAAAGTATGCATGCCAATTGATGTGGCAAACAGGAGTCAGATAATCAGAATTTTATACGATTACTTTGTGCACCGAGTCAAAAGTGATTGCACACTCGATATATTTGTGAGACTAAGGTGGAGAGAATTATTGTACAGTATCCGTCAAACTAAATGTCAAAACTGTTGTTCCTACACTGCCAACAACTTGCAAGTGCATTCAATTAAAGAAAAATATGTTCGTTTCAGCTTTGTTCTCTAGAGCACGGGTGATAACATCAACCCTGTTGTGAAGGCTTGAAAGAAATGTACTAATTTGGGATTCGTGCCCATTTTCAAAGAGGAGCTGACGTCAGTGGTTTCATGCTTTAAAACAGATCAGGAAAGATGCGGAGGAGACGGCCTTGGACAGATTGATATGACCACCTCGAAACTACAACATTTAATTAAAGCGTGCTACAAGAATCGTTGGAGTTTTTGCTTTGCCCTAACTTTTCCCTCATTGTCGGCCCTCTGTGTTCGATCAATTGTGGTAATATTTTGGCTAAAATAATTTCCATCTTTAATAAACCTTTTCGTCATTATCTGTGAAAATAGAGTCCGCAAACAAAACTAAACTGTAAGTACGTTTGTGTTTGACGAGCATGACGATTTGGACAAGCAACTATTTTTTAATTTATCCAATTTATCTATATTTTCAGAATTACTAATCGCAATCATTCTATAATAATCCAAGAATATCACACATAATTAAACGCTTTTTGGACATGTAGGGGTACAAAGTCTGATGACTTAATGTTTCAAAGGCTTTTAACTGGTGCAAAGGTAAGCCAACAATTAAGCCGACTGAAGACTCTGAAGTCGTTGCGCAGATGATCAGAAATTAAGACAGTTGCGTGCAAACTTACTTATGTTTTTTGTTTCTTTGGCTGCGTAACTCAAAATACAATTTCAATTGTTTAATTTTAAATTCCAATGTTTTTTACGTTAAGCAAACAAGTGTGCAACTGCAGACCGAGATTGAAATTAGCTAAAGCGATAGTTGATTGTCGCACTTTTATATACATACAGTGCGTTTCATATACAGGGTGGGCCATCTAGTGTTTTTAAGGTTCCGTCTACAAAAACGGAACCTTTATAATTTCGTCCGTCGTGTCTGTCCCACTTTTTTATCTCCGACCTAGATGTCATTGCCTATGCAGCGATTTTAAGAAGTGGGGCCATTTGGGGGTGGCTCCAGTACAGGTGAAGTTGACATTAATTTTGAAAAATTGTCGCACCCCATCGAAATATATATCAATCGATAGGTCTTTTGAAATGAGGTGGAGGTTTCTTTCAACACTTTTTTATCCAAAATACCGTTTGGAAAATATGGAGCTCCAAAGTTTTAAATGCGTCCCCCCCTGCCATTTCTAAACCAGAGTGTTTAAAAATCTGAAAAAATCACAAAAACTTGGCTTCATTGAGTACTTTTATTTAAAACCATTGCGAGCATTCTGGCCCTAATGGTTTTGGAGATATTGGCCAAAGACGGTCAATCATCGACATGTGAATTTTGAAGATCTGAAAACGCAGTTTTGAAGACATCAATGTAAGCATTAAGAAATGATAAATTTCAAAATATCGATTTATGTTGAAATTTTGAAATATCTAAGATTTAAAATGAAAACAATTTTCATTTCCACACATAATTTCATGCTGTGTTCGGCCACTCTATTCGTTGCTGAGCGTTATCTTTTCGATCTCACCCCTAAATGCCCAACAGAAATGAACACACACATACCGCAGGCATGAGCAGTGATTAGATAGGTATGTATGGATGTATGTATGATGGAAGGGATTTTCTGTGTTGGATAAACTTGAATAGAGATATAGGTATATGTAGGGATGAGCATTTGTTTGTTTGGATGTATGAATTTATGGTTGATTTGAGTTGAAGTTAGAAGAAAATTCAACTGAAATAGTTTGGAAACGTCGTTTGATATTCAGAAATCATCCATCAATATTATGCGACGGAACCTTCCCCGTGCGAGTACAACTCGCACTTGCCCGGTTTATTTGAAAAGGAGATTTGGCCGAAATGAAGCACCCACTGCGACTGTTGTACGCAAGTTTCTGCAAAAAGTTCGTGAGTCTGGTATGCTAGTAGACAACACTCATGGTCCCCGTCGTCGTACGGTGCGCACAGATGAGAAGGAACGTAGGTCGGTAATAGGGTGCCCTTGCATCCGGGTCGCGGCTCACTGAGACCAACAGTTGAGTCCATTGTGCCCTATGTGTAGGGGGTGTACCCCGTGAGACCTACACTTTTGCTGCTTATTAGAACCACCCAGATTGTTACATACATCTCAGCTCTATTTTTTCCAGATCCTCCAGCTCGTCGAAGAAGTTGCTGCCTAGTGTACGCAGTATCCTTTCCCGTAGGGCTGGACAATCGCATAGCAGGTGGTAGACGGACTCTACTTCCTCCTCGTTCCTGCAACTTTTACAATAGTCGCTATGGGGGATACCTAACCTTCTGGCATGGGTGCCTATCGGACAATGTCCACTGAGAACTCCTACCACCGTCCGTATATCCTTGCGACTTAGGCTAATCAATGATAATGATTTCCTCCTGTTCAACATCGGCCATCGGCATCGGCAACATCGGCTCTCGTCGTTGACCCAATATGCAGATTAAGCCATCGCGCATTTACTCTTTCTAAGGCTTCGTCCTCCTCCTCCGTCCTTCGACGCTATGGCTCTTATATATAGTTATCATTTTTTTCAGTCAAACTAAGCTCTTTAATCTCCAATCTTTGGACCTTCGTCAATCTAGAAAGAAAGTATTTCTTCTCCAGTGCTTGCCACCAGACTGTTGATCCGTAAGCTAAGATGGGTCTTACTACCGCCGTGTATAACAGATGAGAATGTGGCTACTGTGGCTGAGAGTGTTAGACTCAATTCACGAACATCAACTTGCCATCGAACTCAACAGCTCAACATTTTATGCACTAGCCTGAGGAGAATTCTGCACAAAGATTTCGGATTATTTGCTTACAAGGTCCAATTGAATCAGCAATTGAAGGCGCGTTACCATCCGCTTGAATTAGACAACGATTTTGGGTGCAAAAGCATCTTTTCTGATTAGGCGCATTTTCATCTCGACGGCTACATTAACTAACAAAAGTAGTCGCATCAGGGGCTCGGAAAACCCGCACATTATTGTCGAGAAGCTAATGCATCCACAGAGAGTGACAGTTTGGTGCGGATTGGGAGTGGTGGCAACATTGGTCCATTTACTTCGAAAATGAGGCTGGGGAGAACATTTCGGTCAACGGTGGGCGTTACAGAGCCCTGTTAACCGACTTTTTGTTTAACTGAAATTGAAGACATGGATTTGGACGACCTCTGGTTCATACAGGGTGGCGCACTATGCCACACAGCCCATGCCGCAATCGATCTTTTGCGCACCAAGTTCTCAAATCGTGTTATCAGCCGTCTTGGCGATTTTGATTTTTTGTGGGAATCATAAGGGACCGATATTATGCCAACAATCTGGAAACGATACAAGCATTCAAGGCCAATATCATCCAAGCAATCCGTGAGCTACGGCCTGAAACCATCAACAAGGTCTTGGGAAATTGGGATGACGGACTGCGAAGCCAGCTGAGGCAATCATTTGAAAGGCGCTGTATTTCATAATGAATGGGAATGTTTGTTCTTAATAAAGCCATAATGCATGAAAAAATTTAATGTTGCCCACCCTGTAAATCACCCATCTCAAAAATCGCAAATAATTTTCGGTTTGTATAAAATATCAAAAAAATATATGCAGAATAATACTACTGCTCTTGATGATTATTAAAAGAAATTTTATGTTTCTCAAAAAGGCAATAACATAAATTCTTAAGTCAAAAATATTTTACGAAAAACCGCAGTTTCCGACTTAAGACCTTTTTGTCTAACGTAAAAAATTAGAGACGAAGAGTTATTTTTTGACAAGAAGTTAACATTGACACCTTTCACATCAGTAATACAGTGCGACCTCAATAAAAGCAACTAATAGAAATTTGGGGAGGTTGGTTTTATTGAGCTTGTTGCAATAAACGAGTCAAAAAATTGTTGGTGCTAAAAATGAGACGAAAAGTTAAACACCTCAGTATAGTAAAAAAAAATGTCTCTTGCACTGGTAATCCGGCCAAAACTATTTAGTGCTTGAATTGCAGCCTCTGCTTTAACTTTCCAAATCGGTTTCACTTTCGGCAATCCAATGTCCTCGGAACAGTCAATGGCGGATAGCTCATTAAACGATGACATTATTTTGCGATTTTTAAGGATTTGGTTCCTTATAAAAATAATAATAATAAATAATATAAAAAATATACAAAGAAAGAACGAAATAAGAACTCATGAAACAATAGTTGCTTTTATCGAGTCACCTTTACTTTGAGGAGCTGCTGTCATGTGACTTCTTTAACATCGTTCTTGAGAAGATCGTGCAAAACTCACTGGCCAACACAAGAGCCACGATCTTTCAAATGTCTGTTGAACTGCCAGCTTACGCGGATGACATTGACGTGATTTGGTGAACACAGCGATCCGTCAATGGTGCATTTGCTGGCATTGAAACGGAAGCGGCTAAAATACGAGTAGGTCTGGCGATGAACGAGGGCAAAACCAAGTATATGTTGTCATCGAGAAAGGACGCACAACATCGACGACTTGGCCAGAACGTCAGCATAGGCAATCAAACGCGGGATCTTGCCAACCGCTGTTTTTGGGCTCAACAGGCAATTGAGTAGTAGAGCCCTCTCTCGGAAGACCATGTTGTCTTTCTATAAGACCTTAATCATCCCAGTCCTGCTGTACGGCGCAGAGGATGGACAATATCCCAAGCGGATGAACAATGTCTTGGTCTTTTCGAGAAGAAAGTTCTGCGCGCGATCTTTGGTCCTGTTTGCGTTGATGGCATTTGGTGGAGAAGATTCAACCACGAACTGTATGGGCTGTACAGCGACATGAGTCTAGCCAGGCGTCTACGGATCGAACGTCTAAGATGGCTAGGCCATGTAGAGCGTATGGACAACTTAGCTCCGGCCCGAAGAGTCTTCGACTCTGAGACTGTGGGACAACGCAACAGAGGATGTCCACGAACAAGGTGGCGTACACAAGTCGAGGGGGACCTCGGTCGGCTTGGTGTGCGAAACTGGAGACAGCTGGCGAGAGATCGTGGGAGAGGCATGTTGAGTGAGGCCCAAGTCCACCTCGGACTGTAGCGCTCTAAGAAGAAGGAAAAAGGAAACCTATGATGACCCAACAATTTGACTGCAATCTAAAGTTGGATGTCAAATGCATTTTCCAACGGCCCAATTAGGCCTCAACCATGCACCAGGATATTCATATACATATTAACATAATTCCGGGTATCAAAGATTGGGCATTCCATCCTAAGTCATGCAACAACCAGATGAACTTTTAACCTGTGCACTGTGCCGAAATTAAAGAAGAGTTATAAATTCATATCCACGAATGGACCCACCCTATTCACTGATCGGCTCGCTGCACAAAATTATCACATCTGTGGCAAGCTCCGGCAATCTTCGGCAACCTCCTGAATGCGAACCCGCTTTGGTGTAAATTATAAAACTTTAAATGATTTCATCTTTTATCCAGAATCGAAACTGCACTCTCCGTGGCAGGAGGCGAGGCGGCCAACATCGAATTTTATTATTTATTGTTTCACCTGACATCGTAAACAAGGCCCAGACTGGCCGAATGCTCCAGAGCGCAAACAAGCGGCCGCAAACGTTTACGATGGCAAAACACGCTATGGACATAAATTGATTCGTCGTCGTCGTCGTTGTGGTCGTCGTCGTGGCTGCAGTCGACAAACCGCGCACATCCCTCTGCGCTTTCTTATTGTTCATAATCAACGCATTACTCAAAGTCACTTCCTTGGGCATGCCAACAACTTCATTTGAAGCTTGAACTCAACGAGTCTTTTGTTAAGTCCCACCAATGGTAAGGTTGTGGTGGTTGCGGGCGATGATGCCGGGCCGTGGTGGTGGAGAAACGAAGCCCAATCTCACTCTGATTCGACCTCATATCCTGTCCGTGGTCATATTTCTGTGAGCACCGATCGCAGCAACGTGGGCCGAGAGAACAGGGCTTAATGTTGTTTTATAATAAATTGCCCCTAACGATGTTACATTTCTCATGTGTCGAAGGAGGTAGAAGGAGGCGTGGTGGTGTAGTACCAATGAGATATGGGCTCCGATTCGTTTGCTGATGGCATAGTGGCTGAGACATTGTGGTGTGTGCGTCCGTGTCCGTTGACGGAGTCAGATGAAAGGAATCCTTTAGCAGTGCCGCTGTTGCTGCTGATTACAAATCGTAAATTGCCGCCTTAAAATGTCGCTGCCACAGTTGGTGGTTCGGGTATCGACGATGAAGCCAGAGGAGCCAGTTGCATCCAATGGTGGGTGTATGTGGATGCATGACATACATCAATTGAGTTATGATTTCTATGTCTTATATTAGTTTTATTTTATCTCTATTTTCTTTTACTTTACGGCGAGTTTTGATTTATCGATCAAAGGTGGTGCGGTGAAAACGAATTGGAGAGTCTGTGGTGTTGGAAGAGAGTAATGTAACTGGAATGGAATCACCGGACAATTAATCATTTCCCATAGAAGGACTTCCGACATTTAATCATATCGGCATTTTGGACACATTTTTTTTTTTTGATACAATTTTCACGAAACGGATTTAAAATATATCCTATGCATTAACAGCGTTTGAGCCCGACTTGGAAATAACAGAGCGGCAACGAAGTGCGTTAAAGTCATGAGCGCTGGCGCAATTCAGCTTAACGACTAACAAATTTGTAAATTAAGCAGAAGAAGAATACCCGTACATACATTTGCATCGTGTTGCGTTCATTTCAAATTGACGGACGAAAGTTTTGTCTAAACCTGAATTTCGTACATGATTTTATGCTCCTGTGATACCAACTGGACAAACATTGCAAGCTACTGCGGCTCGCCTGGATGAGACTGGCTTAAAATGAAACAGTGTAAGATGTATCTAACTGTTTGATGGGAAAAGGTAATTCGTTTCTACGCCTTCAACACTTTAACTGTCGAAAAAGAGGTGGCCTACTTGGATTAGGAGAGTTTTTTTTGATAGAAGTCTCTAAATCTAAGGAGACAAAATAAATGATACAACGGCGTTCCTATTACTATCATTGTAAGCGCGTACATTGGATTCAATGCATGACCGTCCTGAATTTGAAAGGGGAACACACGTATCGGAATGCTTTAAAGAATTGTTTTGTTTTTTTTTCACTTATATTAACATTTATTTACATTCACGCAAAATTAATAGTGAAAATGTGAGAAGTGCAGACCATTTTTCTTAGAAGAATAGAGATGGCCTAAAATGAGATTCCCTTAAATAATATACCAAATATAATTAAGAACCAAAAAGGTCTAAGAAAGTCATCGAAAGGAATTCTTTGCAACTAAAAACAGAGTAATTCCATCGAAAGTTGCAAATTTGGATAGAGATATGTATGGATGGATCTTCGTTTATTTGTATGTATGAATAGTTGATTTGGTTTGAAGTTAAAAGAAAACTTAACTGAAATACATATTTTTCATTTCATTTCATTTATTTGACATTATTTAAAAAAAATATTAATAAAGCTTAGCAAAGATCACAGAAAGTGCAATAAAAATATTCAAGAATGAAGTAATGTTTGTGACATTATATATTTTTATACTTAGAATAAGCAAAAATAGTGTTAAATGTCGGTTCGAATCTCGAAAAAAACATCAAACATTTTTTTCTCGGCTCCACCTCTTTCGAGTCACTGACAATGCTCAAAGAGTATAACTGTCTAGGAAAGCTTCTCAATCTCTCCGTTCGGAGTCGGCATTAAACTGTAGGTTCCCTCCACTCGTGAAAAAACAATAGCACGCACAACACGAGTGGTTGGTGAGAAGTTAGGCCCAGGCCCACCTCGGACTGTAGCGCCGCCATTATTATTATTATTATTATTATGTACAAATAATCCAAAGACACGAAAAAAACGAGAAAATGAATAGTACAGTTTTTACTTAAACTATCTGGTTTATAAGATAACTTACATCAGAACATCAGAGAAGTAAGACTCTAAGCTAGAATAATCTCAATTTAAAAGCCACATCTTCACATGCTTTTCGAAACTTTGAGAAAGCGTTATTAATCTGATAAATAAAGGAAGAATTTTCAAATCTTGAATTAATCTTGAATGAATGGAAGTCAAAGATATTCATTAAATATTTTTCGTAGAACCCTTTTTTGTAAAGTTAGTAAAGGCTGTTATACCATATTGAAGCCTCGAGTTAAAAATACCGATACCGATATTTTAAGAAGCTCATTTGAGCAAAACTTTCTAAGATAAAAGAAAATTCGAAGAGTACAACGAAAATATTTACTTAGGTAATCAGCATGACTAGAAAACGTAATTTTCATGTCAATAATTAGTCCCAGATACTTAAATTCTCCTACTTCCTCAATCAAAAAGCAATTTTCACTGCAGTTAAGATCGCTACTGAAAGTAATTGAAGATGAGCTTGTAGTACAATTTCAATAGACAACTTCATACTTTTGACATTCCGGTGCGTGATAGTTAATTTTCACGTTCATAAGATATTGATTTGTTAAGCTAAAGAACATTATTTTAGTCTTAGAACTAATCTTTAAGCTATGCTTAGCAAACCACAATCTTAGATCCTAATTTATATCGGAAAAGGGATCTAAATAACTTGTAGACCCATATACGCAACTAGCATCATCAGCAAAAGCAGCGAGTTTACTTTTAAAATTTAAAGAAAAAAGGGATTTAATATAAATGAGAAATAATTATACTGAGCCTTGCGGAACACCTAAATTAAAAAATCGAACTTCACTCCTCGTTTCCCCAATGATAAGATGATGAGAGATACGAACGGAGCCAGTCGATCATAAAACCACGAAAACCAGCCTGAATGGGTGAAGAAGCGGATGAGTATTAAACCGATTTAAGCTATTGCATAAAATCTCCCAAAACTACTGTTTTTATCAGTTTGTTTAGTAATGAGATGTAATCTGATCGTATAGAATTTTATGTGAATTTGATAGATTGGGTGCTTTTCCTGTAAAATAGAGTACTTATCCATCAGGAAACTAAGAATTTTATGTGAGCTTGATAGGAGAATGGGAGGTGCAGTGTGCTTTGCTTGCAAAATACTGTACTTTTTCATCAGGAAACTAAGGCACGAAAAAATAATAATGATGAAACTTTCGAAACCTGTCTGATCACTGAAACAGCCAACAGGTCATTTGCAGGCAAATAGATTTCAGAAGCCTTAGACGAATGTAAATTGTATCAAATTTATTTCATTACAAGTGAATTCGGAAATTCAAATTATGCTCTTACTTATTTATTCGACAAAGGTCAGAAATGGCAGAGGTATATTTGTGAGCCAGACTTTGTATTATAAGAAAGAGATCGTACTTTTTATCACTTTATGATAATCTATATACAGTAAATCAGAGCCAAAATGAGACACAATGCAAATTTAACTTCAATTACAAAAAAAGACTCTATTTGAAAGCAGAAAATTACTTTTATTATTTTGTAAGGCTTAAAAGTAAATTTAATCATGAATTTAACATAAACTGGGTCGTACATAAATGAAAACACTCAGAAGTGAAAATAACACCTAAATTAAAAGGGAACAGGTAACGAACCCATCCCATAATTCGCGACATCTCCGGGATTTATTCCAAATGTTGACGACATTGTTAAAAAGAAAGAAAGACATGTTAGATTTTGTTTTTGGGAACAAATAATTAAATTATGTTGGGAAAAACTTGTAATTCAGCAATACGAGAATGGAAAATCTCTTCTATCACTCAACGGTGAACAACATCATTAAGCGCTACAAAAGCACAAAGAATTTTGAGAATTTGCCCAGAAGAGCGTCAAGGAAAATTCTAATTGACTCGGATAAACGTTGGATAGTCTGTCAAGTAAGTAAAAGCTCACAAATTAGTACAGCTCACCCAGAAACAATACCAATTGCCCTAAGGAAACACGATTTGAATGGACAAGCAGCAAGAAAGAAGCTTATGAACATAAGCAAAGCCAACATGTCGAAAAGGAAACAGTTCGATGAAAACCACGCTAACAAAGATCTTTTATTCTGGGAGAATGTAAGTTTGGGGCCGCCTTGGCTTTGTGGGTAGGTGCGTCGACTCCTATGCTCGATGTTCTCGGTTCGATTCCAGAAAAAACAACTAAAATTTGTTCATGGCTCCACCTCTTACGAGTCACTGACAATGCTCAAAGAGTATAACTGTCTAGAGAGAGCTTCTCAATCTTGCCGTTGGGAGTCGGCATTAAACACAGCTAAGACAGTCTTTAAATCCGAGCCTCCTGGTTCCAGAAGGAGAGAAAGATCGAACTTTTGTTACAAAGACCAAGTGATAACAGACGCAAGACAATTTGATCTTGATAACTGGTAGTAGGGTGCTCATAACCGTCAAGAATGGAAGGCGGCAATAACTCGGACTCAGGTCGTTGTCCTGATAAGTAAGTGAGTTAGTACCAAAGGAAGGAAATCTGAGAAGATTTTCTTAAACAAAAGTTTAACATTTAATAGACGTCTACTGTTAGAATATGCTTATTCATAAACATTTGGATTACAAATTCGATAAACAACATTTACGCGCAGATTTGCTTAGATATGGAGTTCCAAAGTCGTTTTTAATGTTTTTTCTTAACCAAAATGATTAAAAATCTGAAGAAAAAAAAGAAAGACTATTAAAACTGTATTTTTAGCATTCTGAATGTAAAAGGTGAATTCCTTCTGAAAAATATTTTTCCATTTGGTCGTATTGTCAAGAGATTGGTTTTTCCTGACCGTTTATTATTATCTATCACTTTCAAGCGACTACAAGTAGCCCAGTTCATTTTAAATTCAGATTTATCAGTCCTTATTTTTCCGATGGAGTATAAATTATTACCGAAAAGCCCTAATTAGAAAGAGGCATCACAAGTCGGATACATGATTTACATGGTCAAGTCTGAATCAGTTTGAAGTGTATCGCAAATATTGTGGATATGATCCTGCACCGCTTATGGCAGATACCATTTCAGATAAAAGACAAATTATTTAAATTGAAGAGAGCGACTTTCAAGAAATTGTTCACTAAAAAGAGTCCTCCACTTTCTAGGGTTACCAAAGCTCATAACCTTTAGCCGGTTAATAATTTGAATCTCTCTCAAATCGCATGTTAATAGACCAGTCAAAGGAAAGCACGCACAAACCATGCACCTCAACTAAGTTCATCAAGATTACTTTCTACCTCTGCTTTCGAAAACCCTGTCCTGTGTTACAATTAAGACCATTTTATATTGAATCACTCACGATCTAGAGTTCTCCCAGCTTCAAGTACAAGATTGCATTGCACCTTAATCGGTAGATGACCCCCTTGAGGGACACTCCCAAGTGCAATTTATTTGTTAATTCATTCTCATTTGCCATTTAAAGGGGCTATGAGTATATTTTATTTAGCACCGCCAACCCTTTCGCTGCGAAGATCCAAACAATCTCCATCCAGCGATCTTCACAACTCAATTGAGGCTCGGAGCATCTTCCCACCCACCGCACATAACTCGGCTGCAAGTGCATTATTTCTTAGCACACGAAAAACGAAACACAATTCCAATGGAAAAAGAAATATGAATATTAGGATCTAAGATAAGGACTCTCCGGATGGAGCTCATTTTTCTCTCACCACCCCGCTGGACCATAGATTCGTCGTAATCATAGTCAAAGTACCCTCTGAGCACTTAATTGCATACCTTCGTCGGAGTCTCGTGATTTCCATCCAACTGAATCGATTGTTGCACAGGCGACCGGGCTGGTATCGTCGACCACCTTATGGCGACTTTGCGCAAGCAGCAGGCGCGATTATTAATTGGCGGTTGTCATAAGTTCACCTGGTCCCTGTTAGTCTCTGCCTCCCTGCTGGAGCTGCGGCTGTGGAGCTGGCCGATGGGAAATTTTAAATTGAGATATCTTCCGGACAACAATGGAGCAATTGTGTAGCCGCTTTTGCCTTAGTTTCCGTAGCTGGGGTGCATTGTGATGGCAGCAGGAGGAGGTTTTCGACACGATCCCAGATAAATATTTATTTTATTGTTGCATAAATTGCGCAAGCGAGCAATCAAGAAACGAAGGAGTTTGCAGGAGTGGCTGTGGGTTTCAACTCACGAATCTCATTTGATTGCATTTCCATCCCAAGCATAAGTCATCGGCGATTGGATCTGAGTTCTGGTGGAGTGAATGGGATCAAGGATATGCATATCTTTGCTGCGCTAAGCTACGTTGAGTGTCATTTCGAGAGTATAATGATTTCATTTCAAAAACTCAAGTCGGTGATACTGGCTGGGCACTGCGTCGCCAAAATACAAGTACTTGTGTACGTGCCATGACAAATGGATACCACAACCTCGCAGTGCCACCACTGTCATGTAATGTAATCTATTGTCGTGGCTAAATTATTTCTGGTGTCATTCACGGTACTGGGTGCGTAATTGCGTCATTCATTTTCATCAAGCTGATGGACGGATCCGTCGGCTATAAAGCACAAGCCAACTGAACAGCTAAGCAGTGAACCGACCGACCGACCGACCGGCCAGCCCACTGAAGTGTCATTTGAACGACTGAGCAAGTGAAGGATGTCGCAATCAATCATAGCGATGACCCGGCTGGCAGTGCTAATTTTTCACTTTACTGCTGCTGGTGCCTTCTGCGTTGTGTGCTGTGTGCTGTTGAACTGATGTGGCCGCGGTGGTGTATTGTGATTGTAGATGTTATTGATTGATCTGTCATTCTTTTAGGAAATTAATATTTCTTCGTTTTCAATGGGGCTTTGCGTGAGGAGTAGTGACAGCAGGCGATAACTTATTTTTGAGTGGGATGGCAGTGAGTGAAAAAATGCGAAGAGGAAAAAAATGGATAACAAGGTCGTCAATCAAAGTCTTGTGGGTAACACGCCAGTCACACTCTCAGTCTGTTGTGTGTTTGGCCTCAAAGGTCGATAAGATTCATAGCATCTGAGGCGAATTCGTTTTGTGTTCATGATTTAAGGAGTACATATACGAATATTTTTGTTCAAGTCTTGGAAATACACAGAAAATGAAAGAAAATAGTACAAAGCACAATAAGTGGAATGTTAGGAATACGTAGTACGTCCTTGACTTTACAAAAGACTATTACACGTGCATTCTTAACAAGTGCAGGCATATGAGGGCTTTAGTTTCTTAAATTAGATATCACTTTAAGAACATTCTTTGGACAAAATTGGTTGTTTTCCACTTCTTTTGAAATTACCTAAAGAGTGTCCCTAAATGCATACGGCTTTTTAGGCGTACATGCATTATTTTGTATACACTTTTCATAACCGTTTTGCATGAAGGTGCATTCAATCTCTCTGAGGGAGCCAATTAAATTAAACGGTGTTGAATCGCGTATCCTGGGCGGCCAATTCTAATAACCAAAATGGAAAAAGAAATGGCCAGAAGTTAACTCACGCAGTACTTGAACTGGTTCTTCAGCCGTAGAGAATGTGGCACCAACTCGTCGAAACCACATAAGTCAAGCGAGCACTACTGTCCAGCCAAAACACGGATGAACGCATTTTGTTTTCATTACATTCTCTATTTGCTCACAACAATATAATTTACGAATTTTAATTGTGCAGAGATGTGGTTTAACTATACACCTTAGTGCTGAAATATTTGTTATAAAATTTAAATAAAATATCTCAGATTAAAACAGGAGTTAAAGGAAAAGACTTAGAAAAAACCTTCATTCAAATTGTGGACGGATTTGTTTCTGAAGAATAACTTATGGTTTTTCTGAATCCCAAATTCGACAATTTTAATTAAATGTAAGCTTAAGAAATATTAAGCGGTGTGCAAATTAAACGCGAATTGACAAACATTTCGTACCTTATAAGAAGTGAGATAAATAAAATTAACATGTAATTAACATGCACCAACTCATCTGTAAAATATGGTTGAAAGAAGCATGCCCGATGAATGGAACCTCAGCATTGTTTGCCCGATTCACAAAAAAGTAGACTCTCTAAAATGGTGTGACATTGGACTGATAACGCGCTTTAGAGCTCAAATACATTGTATGGCATTAGTTCACATTCGAAAGTGAACTAACACCATATGGCGTTAGTTCAATTTAATATATGGCTTTAGTTCCAATTTGAAAGTGAATTAAAGCCATAAGTGTATTATGGCGTTAATTCACTTTCAAATGCGAATTAACGCCATTATGGCGTTAGTTCATATGGCTTCGTTCACGGCACCAATCTATATGCCCAGTCATACATCCATGAAAGTGAAAGGGAATTGGTTAGACATTAAGAAATGGCGATCGTTTGAAACTTAGCTATGCAATAATTGACACAATACCGCACAAGGCCTGACGGTTCAAAGAAAATATGCCATAGAATAGAAGGCTGAAAGTTGGGGAGGGTCAGAAATAGAAGTGAATCCAAACCTAATGATATTCGCGACAAAATTGATGAAATGTCCTCGGCCATCCGCCATCTATTCTCACTAAACCTCTCTTAGTACCAGGCATTGGTAAGTTCTCTCTATCAACAAAACACGTAAAGGGGGTAAGCTCTTGCTTCGAGAAGTTGTAACTCCAATAACATATATTAAATGAGTGACAAGCATTGTGTGGCACACCTCCAGATTCATCTGGACAAGATTAAATCCACGCCGCTTCTCTTAAGAGACTAAATTGGTACAATTGTAGGTGGACTTATTCCCAGGACACTGCCTCACAGTAAATGATGCCAGGGTCTTCTTGTTTCGATAAAGAACAGCAGGAGAATGCTCTCCATTTCTTCTTTTTAGAGTGGTACTGCAGTTCTTGTGGACTTGGACCTAGCTTCTCCAGCAACCGTTCGTGTGAAAATTAAATTTATTGTGTCCGGGATCGAACCATGAAGCCTCAGCGTATGATTCAAAACAATTTCGTCCACAGTTTTATTTAAAAAAAACCGTTGGGTTATTCATATCAGATACCTACTCATTTATTGATTTATGATTTTGGATAGACAAAATTTAATCACTCTAAGTAGAGCAGCGGCAAATCGCAGAGCGCCTGAGCACTGCTAGATATAAAGTATACCACTTCGTGACTGTCAGTATATTTTAGAGGTTCTAAATTAAATTTTAAGCAATCAAGCAGTCCGGATATGTTCACCACGATCGAACACGTTCCGTCGAACCATCATGATTATCGAAGCAAAGCCATTCTATTTTTGCTACATACATACTAATTTCTCTCAGTCAGAAATGGGATAGATAATCCCTCGTAGCCCATCATGGGTCCTCGCCACTTTATGTCTTATTTGAGCACTAACCCTTAAATTCATCCACACAACTTTTGTGTGTGGAATGTACACGTAATTCCACTAAACTCTATCCCATCACATCTCAAACTCATTATTCATTCTCACCCTCGGCAGGCACTGGCGGAAACTTAATCCCTTCGGTCTCCAGTTGGTAATTATTGTCCATTTCTCATTTTGAGTCAGGGAAACCACGCTTTCACAGACGCAAACACGCACACTCACATAAAGTTACTTTTTCTCTGTTAATGCTGCCGCTGGTAATCATCGCCTAAACACTACTTCATACTGTTCCATCATTTGCCACTCAATCTTCAGCTGTCACAGTGCCATTAGTCACCATAAGTCAAACAAATACTGACACTCAGGCGGCATGATTCCGTCCCGAACCAGTATTTCTGGATATGAGGTCTAAATCACACATAATCTCACTTGAATGGTTCATTTTTATATCCTGCCACATAGGGTGCATGTACAGTGACAAATTTATTTGTCACACTGTAAAACGGGTGAGGAAATGCAAAGGGGATGAATCATGTTCTCCGTGGTAATTGTGTGACGGGAAAATTCATAAAAAAAGGAAAATTCATAAGAGTCTAAGGTTATCGGTGCGATGTATTCGTTAATAACTTGAGTTACATACACAGCGGATTAAGGGGTAATTTTTTTTTTATTTTTATAGTACGTCTTTATATCCGCTTGTTGTGATTTATGTGTGTGCGCATACGATGGAGGAATCGATCCAACGCCAAGCAAGTGTTTCAAGTTCACCCTGAGATCTTCAACCCCAATTTTAAAGGGTGACCTAGTTTACGAATGCAAGTAGATCGTAGTCGACACTTGCAAAAATAACAATTAATTTTCATTTCACACTTGCAGTCTAATTTCGTTAAATGCTTTTGCTTAGTTAACACCATAAGAAAGCAAGGTTTCGAGCTAGTTCAGTAAGTTGGTTGAAGACGACTTCAACTAAAGGGTGATACAACCATAATGCACGGTGTTACTTGTGAGCCACACCTTAACGTCAAGTTTTGTTGCCCTATTTAATTTGACATCTCTTTGTTTCAGTGTTTGACAAATTCAACCATGGAGAGGTACACAATTGAGCAGCGCGTTAAGATTGTTGAAGCCTTTTACGAAAATGGACGTTCAAATCAAAATGCATTTCGTGCACTTCGGGATTTTTTTGTCAGCATAATCGACCAAATGTGTCCACAATCGGTAGAGTTATGAACAAATTTCAGCAAAGCGGGTCTGTAGGAAATGTCAAAATAGCTGTGCATGCTCGCTGCATTGCTGTTGTTCGCGATATTGTGGCAGAAGAACCGTCAACCTCAACCGTGAATGGTGAATGATGATAACGGACATCTTGTGGCCAGAAATTGAGGATATGGACCTGGACGACATGTGCTTCCAACAGGATGGTGTCACTTCCCACACAGCCAACGAAACAATGGCTCTTTTGCGCGAGAAATTCAATCGCCGTGTTATCTCACGTCGTGGCGATGTTAATTGGCCGCCACGATCATGTGATTTGAGACCGTTGGACTTCTTTCTTTGGAGATATTTAAAAGAAAAAGTGTACGTCAATATCATCAGAAAAGAACAAATCAAGAGCTAAAGGATGAGATAATTCGGCACATTAATGACATTGAACCTCAATAATGTCTCGTAGTCATTGAAAATATGGACCATCGGATAGAGGTATGCCACCGAAGCCGTGGCGAGCATTTGGCCGATATTTTGATTCACACGTAATTGTCATAGATCCTTCTATCATAATAAAAAAATATTAAGATAATGCTCTGAAAACTTTTTGTTTTATTTACAATTATCATCGTGCGTTTTCGTTGGACCACCCTTTATTATGTGTTGCCACAGTTAGGATCGCCGTCTGTCGTACATTTGTATTCATAGCAGCAAGCCCTGGAGCAATTTCAAACGTCATCGAAGGTCGTACTCGATTTCTCACACAAACAAATACTGTTCTTGGTTTCGCAGAATATGTACTAAAAATTGGAATATTGTGACTCCTGTGCAAGGACGACACTCGAAATTGTGGAACGTACCGCATTTAGTATTCGGTCAGTTAGCCATTGTCGCATCGAGCTAGATCAGTAGTTACATATATTTTGACAAACATGCAGATATTTCTCTGGCTAGAGCCCAAGTTATCTCCACAAACTGGGGACAATATCGGGGTTCAGAAATTTAACAAATTGCGTTTGATGAAAATTTACGAAACAAAACTTAAGCGTTTGCACAAAATTTTTCGTCAAAGAGCATTTTTAAACAGATTTTCTGAAGCGACGGAAGTCCTGGTAGCAGTGCACAAGTTTACGTAGAAAACATATATCTGCATCAGTAAAATCGAAAGGGAAACTCGCCCGTTTAGGTAGCCCTAAACGACGAACATGCTCGCTGAACTTGCTGAACTACATGTTTTTCAAAATTGAGTTTCTTATCTAAAATTATACCCAAGTATTTGCAGTTTTCTGCCCAATTGATGTCTAATGAACATAATCTTAACTTTACTTTGTTTGGTAGATAGCAAATTTTCCTACGTTTGGTGAACCAAATGGCCTGGGTTTTTTTGGCGTTAAGCTTAATCTTCCATCTCGAATTTATAAAGGGACGGCTGTAGTAAGTTATATACATCAATAAACAGAGTCCCTGCTGCTAATATGGCAGTATCATCTGCAAACATTGCTAACTCCACATTGTTACCAAGACAAGGTATGTCAGATACGTAGATATTGAAAAGAGTTGGGCCAAGAACGGATCCTTGGGGAACACCATTCTACATACATTTTACCACCGATGAATGATTGTGTACTTTGACAACAAACATTCTATCGCTTAAAAAACTTTTTATCATTTTAATGATTCAATGACTGAATGATAGAGATGTGTCTTTATCATAGAGTGTATGTGTTCAACAGGTTATCTTCACCTG
The DNA here is from genome assembly GCA_930367185.1 of Myathropa florea. NCBI lineage: Eukaryota > Metazoa > Arthropoda > Insecta > Diptera > Syrphidae > Myathropa > Myathropa florea. Next base: position 15,043,677 of record OV884005.1, read on the forward strand.
TATTATTAAATTCAGTGGCATAATTTCAGCCTGAGGGGTTTTATATTTTCTTGTTAGTGATGCATGATGTTACTCATGCTACATTCTGCTCATATTCATCACCAAGATAATCTCTACACTCTGGCAAGGCTTTATTTTAACTCTATCAGTGGCGGTGGAATAAAAAACATACCACATATTTAAAAAATTGTCTATACTTTAATTTGCAATGGCATGTTTTCTATATTACATTTCTATACAAATTAAAGTTTATATTTTGAAAAAAAAAAAAAAAATACATCCAATGTAAGAGTGAGACGTATATATGGAAAAATTGGGTATTTGAGATGACTCTATTGAAATATGAAAACGCTCTAATGATTTTTGCTATTTCGCGATTTGTAGTTTATCGTGAAGTAATCTAAGTAAAAATTAAGTTATTGTATTTTATCTATTCGCTAAAAATGTATTTTGTTCGAATCAGCCAAATATCGGTTTTCTGTAAACGTTTTAAGTTGGTGGTATAAAAATCATACCACTGCGCATTGAACAGTGGTTTTATTTAAAATAAAAAAAAGTGTGTTGTAAAAAAGGTTAGTAGTTAAATTTACTTGTGACCAAATTTGTTTTTCAATATTAATGTAATCAACAGAATTTTAAGAACTATGGTACGTAGGAATCTAAATAAAAACGATATCTAATATATATTAATAATAATAATAATGGCAGCGCTAGTCGGCCTAGCTTCTCAGGAACCACTTGTGTTGTGTGTATTGTTGTACTGTTCTCTCTCTAAAACTACAGTTTAATGCCGACTCCGAACGGCGAGATTGAAAATCTTTTTCTAGACAGTGATACTCTTTGAGTATTGTCAGAGACTCGAAAGAGGTGGAGCCGTGAACGATTTTTCTGAACTGGGATTCGAACCTAGACTGTGAAAGTCTAGTGCGTATGTGTTGACGCACGAACCCACACGACCACGGCACCCACGTTAAAACGTTTAATTAGCAAAAAACAGAGAATTTAGCCTTTGGCTTAAAGAAATTATAATCGCACGAGTTTTTTTCATTTCAAATTGAAAAATTGATGTTGCCGCGTTTTGGCATAAAATTCTCGTAAGCTCAATCTTAGGTGCACTAATTTCTGTGAAAGCCCGATCGCGCGAACACGCCGTTACTATTTGGCCTTTAATGAGTTCAAGTGAAAAGCTTCCAAATAGCGTCATTCTCTTAAAACTTTCGAGGCGGCCACAGAAATTCTGGAGAAATAAAATTGTCCTCCTTCCGCGTTCACTCTATCAAAATTTGTTTGATAAGCTAGGAAAATAACAACATTTTTTTTTGTTATTGTCAAACATGTTTGACAGGAAATCAGTTGATTATCAAATCCGCGTGTGTTATGCAAACTTGACAAGCAAACCAATGAGTGTGAACCGCGCTATAATCTTTTAGTATACCGGTTAATTGAACCGCGCTATAATCTTTTAGTATACCGGTTAATTGGGCATTTGACTGGCATGAAGGAATGAATAAAAAAGTGTTTTTAAAATAAAAAAGGAAAAATAAATCTGAGAAAGTTATCTGAGAAAGAACGTCAAAGGGACAGATCCAACACAGGTGCTGATCTACCCTCACTCACAAAAGTATTCGTCCGATGGTTTTCATAGACAGTGAAAAATACAATTCCTTATTTGAAATAGCAAATTAAATTGTTAAAAATGCTTAAAACCAGCAAAGTATATTTTATTTAAAATGCAAATAAATAATATTATCAAAAATATTGCAACTTTTGCTTCTCATTCAAGGAAAAACAGAAAATCCACTTCGTATGGATACTTTTATGAGTGTGTAGAATCTCTCCCTTGAGCTCAATAGGCAATTGACCAAGTTCCATTTTGCTACAGCATCACAACAATTGCGGTCCTTAATTGCAGCAAAAAGATGAAAATGTAGTGAAGAAACCCTTAAGTAACTCCATGAAACTAATGTTTGCTCCCTTATTTCAATTTTCGTTAATCGCGAATGGAGGAAAAGTTCCAACTATGAATTATGATAGAGATATGATCGCAGTCAGACGTTTGCATAAAGTGGCCATATAGAGCGAATCAAAAGCACAGTGGAATATAGCACATTCAACTCTAAGACTGTGGGACAACGATTCAATTGATGTCCTCAATTGAGGTGGCACACACAATTGGAAAAGGACAGCTAGCAAATGATCCTGTTCAAGTCCACTTCGGATACAACTTAATACAACTACAAAGGATTAGATGACCACCACAAAAGTGGTGAAGACATGTTATAAAGGAATTGAACTAATTTGGCATGTTCTAGAGTACTAGAGTAGATACTAGAAACCAGTTTCAAGACATTCATTCTATTTCAAACACCCACTATTCAAAGATTGAATAGTGAAATGAATGAATCGAGTAATATTTGAATACTTTATGAGTATTGCATTCATTTTACACCAAATATTTACTTCAGTGGACTCATATGGGTACTCATCAAGCACTGAGCAGTCTGAGTTACTTGTCGGGACATTAACACGAATAATTCTGTATGGCGGTAGGAAGTGTGTTGTGGTGGGTGAAGGAGTTGTGGGTGGGGGAGGAAATAGGGTGAATGGTGGTATAAAGGTCGGAGAGGAGTGTGGTAGATTTGAACAAAGCAATATAAACAAGTCATACTATGCACGCAATGTATTCAGTGCACTCAGTGTACTCAGTGCATTTGCTGCAGTTAACATTGCACTCATATGAAATCACTCAAAACATTCAAATGTTTCAGAGAAACCGAATAGTGCACTCATTTTGCTGTGATGGTGATCAAGAAGGTGATCAAGAAGTGCACATTATTTGACTCTCATGGTGTGATATTCTATTTCAGCTTTTAAAGCTTGTTCAAAAATGATACTGTATAGTGTACACTGAAGTACTGCACAAGTTAAGAAAGAGCAAATGAAAGCATTCGCGCACCATTCTAGTATAAACTTGTTAGACGCCCAGATTCTCCCCGGATACTAATTTAATCCGAATGCTTTCCATATTCTGACAGTACTTTAAAAGAAATTATGAATTGACACCATTAGACTCGTACACAGACATGAAAAATGTGTCAAATAGCATGGAACAGACGAAAAGGCCTGATCCATCCAGCAGAGTTAATTTCAGATCCGTTTCTTCGTCCTTTTGTTAGAGGCCCCATGGCGCTGAAGAGTGGCTTGTCAAAACAATTTCCAGGGCCGGGCGTATGCCCATAACTTAGATAAGGGTTTCCCTGTCGGGTCTTCCATTTCCCTACCCAGTTGCGACGAACCAAGTTAACCCGCGTGATCCAATGGCTCCTAACGTTATCAACCGATCTAAAGATGTTTCTCATGATCTGTTTAATAGCTCTATTATTTTAATTTAATTTATTTTAATTTAGTGGGCGCTACTACTTAATACTTCTCCCTACACTTTTCCCTCACAGTCCCTAATTCCCCCTACGTGGTTTTTTAAACATTTTTTTATAATGCTGGTACATTTTTTCCTCCCCAACTTCGAATTTTGTATAATTTTTGCAAAATATTTTGAAGCAAATGTTTCACAATTTGGAGACGTTAGCTCTGCGAAAAATATATGTACTTAATTTAATTTCAAAATTGTGTACTTTCGCTTCAATACTTTTAACTGTCTGTTTTGCATACCGGCTTGAAATTGTAATAAATAAAAATTACGTCAATTAAGTTTTAGAAAAACGAAAACAAACCGAACCGAACCAATTCAAACAAAAGACAACGAAATTTGACAAGCGTGGTTGAGTTCTAACGAAAATTACTAACTCACGTAAAGTTAGTAGTGGATCGAAAAACATCAAGTGGAAGAAGCAAAAGAATGAGGGTACGATAACGACTAAGCATTCATGAAATCATAAATTAAAACTCTGATAATTAACTGAGTTTCTAATACTGAAAGTATCTACATTTTCGCTTATTTTAAAAATCTGTCCTTTTTTCCCTAAGGGTTCATTTTTGAGCTAAAAATACCTACATGTAAGGATTTTCTCCTACGGTTACCATCACTGCTTAAAATGCATAACTCTGCTCTGAAAACTAGTTAAACGTAGCCGTAAGAATGAAACCCTTTAATTTAATAAAAATTCTTTTGGATTCGTACATTTTTGGCTAGTTGCAGGGTCAAAAATAAGCACTGCCTATTTTTCCAAATTTCCTTTGACTTTTACTTCACCTGGCTTCGCAAAAGAATCACAATCAAGCACCGATTCACCTCGTGCGCATTATCATTTTAAGGTAAAGATAAATCGTATAGGGTAAAGCACACCATCCACTTTAGTGTGTAGCAGCTCTTCAGTACGTTCTGCTTGTGCGCAAGTGACAAGTATTCGGGCAGCGTCCCCTTTTCAAACTACAGTCTGCCATCCAGACTCCATAATAAATTATGATTGATGTTTGACGGATTGAGGATGAGTGTGCGTCTATCCGATGGCGTAGTTGCCTGAACTTCAGATGTCAACCACCAAATGGAGTAATCAACCAAGTAAACAACTGACACAAGTCGAGCCCGTCAACTTTATCACGTTTCACCCGATTGTCCACCGTTCATGCGTTGAGTGCTGATGGTGATGGCGATGGCAGTTACTAATTTGATTTTGACGGCCATCTTTTTTTTTACTCATTTAATAAATAGTTCTTCGTACGTCGTTAAGGCAAAGTATGACAACGATTACGTCGATGACAGTTGAATTTGGTCGCCCCACTGGGCGCACTGTGATTAATTGACTTCTGGACAGCGAACAGTGTCGCCACCAAATAAGGTCGCCACCAGTAAATCAATTTCTGAGGCGTATCAGAGTGGGCTTAGAGTGGCTGGGACACGCTGACAGTCATTAGATTCACAAACTTTCAAATGCTCGCGGTGGAGGGGCGTCATGAACGACCGGTGGGTATGCGTTGCAGTAAATCATTCGATTTTGTCGTTCTCTGCGGCGAAACATGTAAGGAAAACGTGAAATCCGGCAGTCATTGAAGAATTAATATTGCTTTGACAGGTGACACAGATAGTTAATTCAACAAATTGACACATTCGGTACATGTGCGATCGATTCTGTGGACCGCAGTGACTCCCTATGGTTGTTAACCGGTTTTGAGCGCCTGTAACACGATCTCGTTGGCCATCTTCTGTCGCTTTACCGTGAGTTAATGAACACAGCCATGGTAATTGTTTTTTAACCAGCCATGTGAACTTAGTTATAAATTCAATTGGATGATGCAGATTCCAATACATCGGGAAGAAGCTAGAGCCTCGTATTTGCCATTCAAATACTTATTGACCCAAAAGTACAGCGATTGAGTGGATTATTTCTGCGTTTAATCCTTGTGACCTTGTTTGTCCGTTTTTGGATAAATATTATTATATATCCATTATCTTAAGTATATCAAAAACATGAAACATTTTGCTAAGAAGCCGTACAATTATTGACGCATTCGGACAACTGATGCTCGTGATCCATTTATCAGAATTACTTTCCTTTGACTGAATGATAGAGATGTGTCTTTATCATAGAGTGCATGTGTTCAACAGTTTATCTCCGGATGTATTATTAAATTCAGTGGCATAATTTCAGCCTGAGGGGTTTTATATTTTCTTGTTAGTGATGCATGATGTTACTCATGCTACATTCTGCTCATATTCATCACCAAGATAATCTCTACACTCTGGCAAGGCTTTATTTTAACTCTATCAGGGGCGGTGGAATAAAAAACATACCACATATTTAAAAATTGTTCTATACTTTGATTTGCAATGGCATGTTTCCTAAATTACATTTCTATCCAAATTAAAGCTTATATTTTGAAAAAATAAATACATCCAATGTAAGATTGGCGTATATATGGACAAATTGGGTAATTTGAGATGACTATTGAAAAATGAAAACGCTCTAATGGTTTTTGCTATTTCGCAATTTGTGGCTTATCGTGAAGTGATCTAAGTGAAAATTAAGTTATTTCATTTTACTATCTATTCGCTAAAAATGTATTTTGTTCGAATTAGCCAAATACCGGTTTTCTGTAAGCGTTTTAAGTTGGTGGCATACAAATTAAACCACTGCGTTTTGAACAGTGGTTTTATTTAAAATAAAAAAAGTGTGTTGTAAAAAAGGTTAGTAGTTAAATTTACTTGTGACCAAATTTGTTTTTCAATATTAATGTAATCAACAGAATTTTAAGAACTATGGCACGTAGGAATCTAAATGAAAACGATATCTAATATATATTAATAATAATAATAAAATAATAGCTTCTCAGGAACCACTTGTGTTGTGTGTATTGTTGTACTGTTCTCTCTCTAAAACTACAGTTTAATGCCGACTCCGAACGGCGAGATTGAGAAGCTTTTTCAAAACAGTTATACTCTTTGAGCATTGTCAGTGACTCGAAAAAGGTGGGGCCGGGAACAATTTTGTTTTTGAAAAATTGTTGCTTGTACTTCGATTTGAACCTAGACTATGAAAGTCAAGTGCGTACGCACTTGAACAAGTCAAGTGCGACGCACGAACCTACAAGGCCACGGCGCCCACTATCTTTTATCTAATAATAATAATAATGGCGGCGCTACAGTCCGAGGTGAACCTGGGCCTAGCTTCTCAGCAACCACTCGTGATGTGCGTGCTATTGTTCTCTCACGAGTAGAGGGGACCTACAGTTTAATGCCGACTCCGAACGGCGAGATTGAGAATCTTTTTCTAGACAGTTATACTCTTTGAGCATTGTCAGTGACTCGAAAGAGGTGGAGTCGTGAAAAAATGTTTGATGTTTTTTTCGAGATTCGAACCGACGACCTCGAGCGTAGGAGTCGACGCCCCTACCCACTACGCCACGGCGCCCACACTATCTTTTATCTGTTCAAAGAAAATTATTGTGAAAGCATCATGAAAGCAGGGTATACCTTACCACTAAAGGAATTTAAGTTAGGTCTCATATCCTGTAAGAACTTTATTGCTAAGATATGCACACTGTAGCAAGACAGGACACCAAAGGAGAACACAATAGATGTGTTCTACTTGCAATCTTTCACTTTGTCTAAGCAAGACAAAAACTTGCTTTAACGAATTTCATGAATGAAAATAGACATTTTCTGCGCAGTGGTATAATTTTCGTACCATGTCCTTGTAAAGAATCCTGTTAGGATAATTTTTTTATTTTGCTATTTTTTTTAATAAAATGATGCAAATAAATTGATTTATGCAAAAAAAAACATGCAATTTTATTTATTTTCTTGTAGTGGCCCGGAAAGAGTTAAAGTGCTCGCTGCTCTGGCGCTTGGATGGCCATTTTATTTATTACGTGCGCCTAGCCTACGGCACATTTAAAATTATTCATCGGACTTCAACATAGGCACATAGGTAAGTTACACCGTGTATACTTATTATTTATATTTTCTACTGTTTACACACTAAGGGAACGAACAAAGGACTTGTGCCGTCTATGAGTTGGTGAGAGACAGGTCGCTGCAATTGGTTCTGACAAATAAAAATTGTGCTTTTTATTCTTTGATCAGCAATTGAATCTAGGCAGCAAGTGACGCACTCAACCACTACATCACTCGTAACCACCAACTCATAGTTTTCCGGCATTCTTAAAAACTCTGGTCAGAACACATACCTTTAATCCAACGAGTTCCAAGTCGATACACACCACCTTTTTGTCGACTTCAAGGTCGAAGATGATGGGTGAATTCATAATCCATCGAAAACTTAATACGATTGAAAATCTGCGATGCGCTTTGCCTTGTACCTTCGAATCGTTTTCAACTCGCACGCTAGGCAAGGAGTCGTGCCTTCGTCTCGTTTCTTTAAAGTAATATTTCAAAGGATAGTGAAGTATCAACACATGAGGCTGTCGTCTGCTAGGATGCACGAATGACATTGACATTATTTCATGCTTCGAGCGTGACGTAACAAAAATTACAAGCCATTTAAAGAAAAAGCGAGCGAAGTTCCTTTAAAAGCAAATGTGGACATAACTATGTATATCCTGTAAAATAAGAGTCACTCCGTCTATTTTCGCCTAAGCCAAGCAGATTAAATTTTGAATTAATTAAGCAGCCTGATGACTTCAGGGAAAATATAAACCGCATAAATGAAACCTTAGCGCAATCGATTGTTCTGTTTGTCAAATATCTAGGGTCAAAACTCTTTGGTCCAAATAATGGCGACGAATGATGGACAATCAAAAAAAAGGGCTTATTTTGCGCTCTTTCATGAAACGATTATGCTGGCTCGCCCACATCAATGTATTGCTTCAATTCAAAGCATCTTTAATTCTCAGCCAGCCACTTTATTCAAAAAGCAAGGAAGATACCAAGTGGCCGTGACTTACAAACTTCTGGAACCGGAAACCTGGTTGGAAGCATTCACTCAGGCTCGGACGTTACACAAGTTGTCGAAAGTACATTTTGCTGAAAGATACGATCTTTTCAAACAGTTTACTTAGTTCAATACGTTAGGCCAGGAAGAAGCACAACCAAACAAAAGACATGACGTTTGATAACCTGATTAAACTAAACATTCTCACGTCAAGAACGTACATACATTCATAGCATTCAATGCAGCTAAATGGATTTCGTAGTTCATAATTGCAAGAACGAAGACAGTCTATGATTTTGAAAGAACATAACTCAACTTATTCGTTTAACTCAAATATCATAGCTCCTGATCAATTCCGCATTGGAGCTAATAACAATCGTGGCAACAGGGAACCGAACATCAGCCGCATACCAGTTTTTCCTCTTTAAAGTTTGTCCGCAACATTATATCTCAAATGAGACATATTCTTGTTTTAATGACCATAAATCAAATGTAGAATCACTTCTCCCCATAATCTTGAACATTTTCACACAATCCAGCAAAAGCTTTATCTCACAATCAGTCCCAGTTAGGCTGTCCTCCTTCCAGCATGTTGTCATCATAAATTATCACCCATCAACATGCCCTTTCCCCACCGAAATTCCACTCGTTCCAATTTAATTATTTCCAACTTATATACCCCCTTCCGCAGAGGCCATCATTAAAGCCAACATCACAACTCGTCGCACTTAAAAGAATGTTATTGCTTGGCGTATAATTTCTCGCCTAACATCAAGATCGGCCTGTTTACCCAGTCAGGCAGCCAGAGTGCAGGCACTCTTCAGCAGCGCCTCCAGCAGGTTGTAAATCACTTCGTCGAAAATCCCATTAATCCCCATTTAAGTTATAGCTGTCCCCAGTTAGTAGACAATAAAGTGGCTCAGTGCCATCTTCCGCCCGTAGGATGCTCCCATCCACAGAAGTCTCTTATTTCGGTGGGGCAGCGAATTAATGCGCGCACATACTCGTACAAGGCGCTCAGATAACAGCTCTTTCAGACGAAAACCCTCGCCGTCGTTGAATTAACCAGAATCAGCGATTTCGTAATTACTCGGGATCATAACTTTTGACTTTTATAGTCGGCAGCCTCTTTACGTACTGTGCCGCGAACGAGGAACGATGTGAGTGAGTACCAATGAAACAGCTTCACGCGCGGTATAGCTTCACAATTGCCCGCCCGAGTTGGGTTGGATTCTCTGAGAGCCACTTTAAGTGTATAATAATAAAAATTACATTAATAAAACAAACAGACCCAGAAACAAACATGTCAGACCTGTGATCGGACCGGCTGCGAGGAGGGGCGATGATCGAGAGGCGGGATCCAACACCCGTGCAGCGACCCACAATCATCCGTATGAGATGTCATAAAACTTCAAAAATGCTTCATTGTTTCTGGACGGATACACCGCCGCTGCTGGTGCTTCCACAGATACCCATGGGCCATGGCAATACATCTTGCGGGGTGTTGAAGGAGGCTGGAGGACCGGAGACATAAAGGGGTTGGATCACACAAATCCTGGCATTAAGCGCTGGTAATAAAAATTGTTTTATGACTTTTATATGCCCCTGTGTGTGTATGAGTGCACGAAATAAATTTTATAATGTATTGTAATGGAAGGGTAATAAAAACGCAACTTGCCGCAATAAACATACATTGCTCGCATCCGTCTCTACGTCGAATGGCTGCAGAGAATGGGGCGGTGGCAGAGGGAATTAATAGTCATGTTACACATGCTGCTGAGTAGGCATTCCAAAGAAGCCAAAAGGGTTCGCTTCCCGATGAATGCGAGGATTAATTTAATTCCTTTAAGTGGAAAAGGGAAATATTTCACCGCTTATGGGGACTTATATCAATTGAGATATATCGCATGGTTGTAAAGTATCCTTTTGACAGATAAACGTGTACACATGTGTATGAATTTGGGAGGGGATGGTAATTGAAGGTTTTAGTTGATCCAATGCTCTCTGATCCTTAGTTGACAGTTCAGGCAGCCGGAAGTAACAAAAACCCATTAAGTGATGGAAGGTTCCGCCTTCATTCATACGGGTATTTAGTGGTCATTTTTGAAACGTTAACAGGATTTAAAGATTTTTTGAAGAAATATTTGTACTGAAACCAGTTATTGACACCCGTGCTTCTAGATATATTCTTTGTTTCCACGTTTCCGTTCTCGAAACACCGTTTTATGTTCCTCGTTTATTTATTTATTTATTATACATTATTCCCAACAGCCGTGTCTAGTACAGTTACTGATTGCTTGTTTCTTCCATTGAAAGGCGATCCCATACCTTGCAACAGTTAACCAAGCCTTTTTCCCCGTTTTGTCTACTAGACCTATCTCATATCGCTCAAAGACATTTTGCATCGCACTAGTCCCAGAACACAGACCGTTCTCACCGAATTCAAATCCGTATACAACAACAACCATTTCCATGAATACGAATGTTTGTCCCGCGATGTACCGTGCAGATTCCATGCCCTGCGGTCCCGGGCACGGTGCTTCCAGTTATCCAGACCATGCGCTCTAGCATCCGCGATAGCTTGGTACTTAAAACGGAGGTTCGGTTTTCCTTTTCTTCTCGAACCTGTGGTCTGTGATTCGAAGATCCTCCTTGCTGGAGCGTTATTGTCCATTGGCTGGATGTGGCCGAGGCAGTGTAGTCTTCGTTTTTTTGGCTTTTTGGACAACATCCACATCTTGGTACAGCTCGTAGAGTTCGCGATTGTATCTTCTCCTCCATTCGCCCTCCTCGGATACGGGAGCGAAAATTCGACGCAGAATTTTTCGCTCAAAAGTACACAAAATGTTAGGGAATTTTTATTGCACTATGCCCCAAGATAGTTGAATTCTCCTCCACAGAGTCCAGATTTAAACCCCTATTGAGCATTTGTGAGACTTCCTAGAAAAACAGCTGCATAAACACACTATAACTTCAAAGGCTACACTCAAGGATGCTCTGCAAATAGAATGGGATCGGGTACCCGAAGACTATCCAGGACCTGGTTTGTTCTATGCCGTGGTGACTACAAGCTGTCCTAAAACCACGTGGAGGTCCAACAAGCTGCTAAGAACCTACTGCAATGCAATAAACAATTTTTTTGGATAGTACTATGCAAAACAAATGAAACAAAATTAAATAAGTAAGAAAAAGAGGGATTAGAAATTCGAAGTCAAATATGCTAAATGATCGGCAGTCTATCTGCCGGAAAACTCACATACCTTTTTTGTCTTCCAAAATCCTAAAAGAATGTAAGAAAATGAGTCACAGTAACATAGGCAGTGCACCTAAGTGGTATCTCAACCAACTTGGTATGCGCAATTGGCGAAAGATCGTGTTAACTATTGAGCCCAGACTCACCACGGACCAATCATGGTGTATGGTTGTCCACTGTGGTTCAACTTGAGTCCTTCCCAGATGGAAAAGATGAGGGTGTTCGAGAGGCAGTGTCTTCGGGCCTGCCTCCAGTTATATCGCACACCCGAATCCGAGTACAAGAAATTCTATCCCAACGAGGCCTTGTACAACGGGGCAAATCTGATTAGGATAGATAATTTCATTATTAAGTTGATTCGGGGTCACATTGCACGAGCTATGACTTCCACTAACAGTCTGATCTTTGGGGCTTACTACCCTAACACAATGTACCATGAAAAGGTGCGCCTTAACGGCTTTATTCCGCCAGAAGCTTGGATAGGCGACTCCAATACGAGCCGGACGTCGCTCGCAGCCACGAAGATCTTCTTCGGTTCAGTGTGGCCATCTCTGCCCGAGACAGAGCAGAGTCTGCCAAAGAACGACATTTTTATTGGTGGTTACACCACAATCAGCCTTCGCCGCCGTTAACTTTTAGTGACATTGACTAGTTAGTTGACCTCATGTGGCCAACTTGCATAGATTAAGTTAGTTTTAGGTAGTATAAGGAAAAAAAATCAAAAAAAGGTGCATCACGGCGTTTAAAATATATATGTTAAGCATATGAATACCATATGCTCCCTGGTGCACGCGTCCGTATTTTGTTACGGACATAGTTTAAGTTGTTTTAAGTAGATTAAGTAGATGTAAGTTTTAGTTAAGCTAAGTTTAGTTTAGGTTTAGTTAGGATAAGGATAAAATAAAAACAAAAAGTCCAAGCTTTTAAAATTTTCTTGGACAAAAAAAAGAAAAATATTTGCATTTTTATAAAATAATTATAGCGTAGGCCGAAAGGCAAATTCATTTATCTTAGATTAGCTTAGAGTACTCGTGTTGGGTCAGTAAGTTAGATTTAAAAACAAATGTTAAGATAGTTAAGCTAGATTTAAGTATTTTTGTCTAGATAGTAAGAATTATGAATTAAACAATAAAAATACATGAGAAACAGAACAACTCACCACGGACTGTAGCACCACAAGAAAAAGAAAAGTCACAGTAACAGTGTTAGAAAGCTGTAGATCCAAAAAGTTCAAAAACGAAAATAAATGTGTGTATATATTGACCAATTGGACTATAATAGCGAAATATTTAAATGTCCCTGAATTCAATTCAGTCTTACAACACACTGGCTATTTGATGTTGTTTCTTGATCTGTCCGCATACCAAATTTGAGAACCCGGCTTTTAGTAAAATGGTTTGTTTCTCCAAACTAAATTTGTAAATGTTGAATTTGAAGTACGGATCTATTTAAAATTGGTTGGGGATTTCTAGGAGGGCCATCAAATTGTCAGCTTTAAAATGGCAGGTCAGATAGCCTCGGCGCACTGGCTTCCTTGCGCATGCAAAGGTGGAGTAGAGGAGTATTGATCAAAGCTCCTATATTGCCTGCAGGAACGGTCTTCATTGCCCGAGTAGTGATCACACACAAAGCGACTGGATGGCGCAGTTGGTTAAGTGTCTGCCAAAAGTTAGTGGGGTCCCAGGTTCGAATCCCAGTGAAATCGAATCTGGTCCAGTCACCATTCGCCGTTGGGATCATATTAACGGCACTGGAGTAGGTTGCTACCTGGCAGTACAATGGACCAGTTTTGAGTCTGAGTGCTGCAGTAGTGTTTTTTCGCTAGACTTTGTTTAAGGTTAGCTTTAGCCTCCTTGGTCTTCTGCCACCACATCAATGAAGGGGTACGTGACCTTGGGTTTTATGATATTTAGAGACCTGTATTTCAATGTGGAGTTATAATGTCATCATGAGCGCTAAAACTATTATTAATAAGTAGCTCCTGGAGTTGGTTTTTGACTACAGTCAAGGGAAAATAAAGAATACATCCCCGTGTGACTCCTTTGTCGAGCCTTCATAAGGCAGGCCTTCATTTTACTACGTCTGAGCATCCTGATAGTCCAAGCCGCAATTGCTACAGAAATGTTTTTCCGTACCATGGATTACGTAATGCACTCTTAGAATGTATTGTCGAAGAAAAAGTTAGAGTGCAATTTCGGTTTTCTTGATCTTCCATAAACATCACGACGCTCATGTTGATGCAGGTCCAACTGAGTAACATAAATCACTTCTTAGGGTCACACAGTAGCCAGCTTCACGCACTTCTCACCGAAGTTTCACAAGAAACCTCATAAAACAAAGTAGTAATCGTTTTTTAGGCATTTGCCGACCGTCTGTGCACTCTTCGCATTCCATCCTGATAGAGGGACAATAAAATTCAAAGCCCACACACACCGCACTGTGCCTCTAATTAATTTTGTCCTATAAAAGCGATTTAAATTAATAAAGCCTGTCTCACACTATGGCCTAACAATAAAATGCATCACCACACCATCGCCACGATGGACACCATTATGTGTGCGCGCGGCAACAGTGAGCTAGCTGCCTGGCCTGGCACACAATAAACCTGGCGATCAACTCAATTGCAGCATGTGGAAGGCAGACAGCAGCGCCCTGCATGCAGGCGGCCACCGCTACCGCCGCCTCTGCTATACCGGCAACGTCCGCAAACGAGGCCCCGTACTGGGGCCGTAAATCATTTCGAATTATTGCCCAAAGGAGCGCTACACACGGAAGGCGGTGTGCATGTGTTTGTGGACGTACTGCACTGGAATTAAAACTAAATTACAATTTCAGATCGGCTCTTTGATTTATGTGTTAATTAAATCATTTTATGGTCGCACTTAAAACGATATGTTGCGCTTGTATTCGAAATGCGAGTGCAGTGCATGTGTGTTGAGTTAGGGGTGAGGTGGCTGTTGGAGGGCGGTGAGAGTGCACAACCTACCACATGAGGGGGCACGTCGAATGCACTCATATGGGCTGCGTAAAGTTAGGAAGGATAAACAGTGCGTTTGTGCGTTTGCTTGATTAACTGCGGCTGGTTGTAGTTTAACAATTATCCCTTTGCTGCACTGTACTTCGACAATGTATCGGGGTAATATCATACATTGTAGGGAAACACCGAACTCTGTGACTCATATTCTATCTTTGTGTATCGAATGTGAAATGTGGTTTATGAATCTGTACTTCTGTGGTGCAGAGAGATCCCTCATTTGACTGCATGCACTATTCAACAAGGCCACTTTTGATTTCTGGAATCGTGCTATTTTTGTGAATTCCTGTTAAGAGCATCGTTTTGTATACATTTAACTCATTCTCTGAACTTAGCATTGAAGTCTAATCGGCCTTAAGAGGAGTCGGTTTAAGTATAAACACTGTTAACTCTGTGAAGTGTATACACTTAAGTCGTTCTAATATCCACAACAGACACCTTCGTTTGAAGGGTATTTGCGATCGTTTCGTGTATGATTTGTTACGAAGTTATCTGCAGAATTCGTCCACTCTTAACAGTATTCGATTTTAAAAATATCCCTAATACAACTAAGCATCGAAGAACATAAAACTGCAAAAATGGAAATATACTGACCAAGGACCACTGCATGTCCTGTTGTATTATGGTTACGCTTGAAGACAATAGTGTTCATAACTTTGCTCAGAACTAGGGAGATCAAAAAATCTGTTTTGAGAACTTGCTGTGCTACTAAAGGGTGGTCCAACGAAAACGGACGATGATAATTGTAAATAAAACAAAAAGTCTTCAGAGAATTATCTCAAAATTTTTTATTATGATAGAAGGATGTATGACTATTATGTGCCGAATTATCTCATCCTTTAGCTCTTGAATTGCTCTTGGCTTATTGACGTACACTTTTTCTTTTACATATCCTCAAAGAAAGATGGCCAACGGTGTGAATTACCATGATCGTGGCGGCCAATTAACATCGCCACGACGTGAGATAACACGGCGATTGAATTTCTCGCGCAAAAGAGCCATTGTTTCGTTGGCTGTGCGGCAAGTGGCACCATCCTGGCACATATTTTCCAGGTCCATATCCTCAATTTCTTTATTCAAAATTCGCATCAGTGATGTTCTTGAGATGTTCAATTGTTGGGCACGGCGATGAGTCGAGGTTGGCGGCTCTTCTGCCACACTATCGTGAACAACAGCAATGTTTCCCACAGAACGAACTGGACGAGCATGTACAGGTGTTTTCACATTTCCTACAGACCCGGTTTTCTGAAATTTGTTCATAATTCTATCGATTGTGGACACATTTGGTCGATTATGCTGACCAAAAAAATCACGAAGTGCACGAAATGCATTTTGATTTGAACGCCCCTTTTCGTAAAAAGTTTCAACAATCTTAACGCGCTGCTCGATTTTGTACCTCTCCATGGTTGAATTTATCAAACACTGAAACAAAGAAATGTCAAATTAAGTAGGGCAACAAAACTTGACGTTAAGATTTTTTTTTTAAATTAGATTAGATTTATTTAAAGTAATAATAATAATAACATTATGATAATAATACAAAATCAGTTAGCATGGCATTGCCGTCTGCCAGATTGACTATAGAACTAATAATAACAAGGATTGCATTTATTTACATTTACTTAGGTACATTTACAAACATTTTTAGAAGTTTCCTGCTAATATACTCTCTCTATATTTTAATGCAATTTTACAGTATCTATATAGCTTAGTGACGTTAACTTCGTTGAGAAGGGATATCATTTCTTGCTCCGATAAGAAGTCTTTTCCAGACTAACTTCTCCTTGTTTCCCTTAGGATTGGGCACTTGCCTAGAAAATGCATGGTATCTTCTCGGTCTTCCAAATTACACATACTATAGAATATAATAAGATTTTCTCTATGGGGGATATAATTGAGTTTTAGGAGTTCTCCACGGAGTTTAAACATTGTTGATATTTCGAGAATGCTATGGATGTCTTTGAAGTAGTGTTTATCCTCAAGATTGTGATCTAGCCGGCTATACGTACTACGACGCAGTGATCCCGTCGCTTCTTCTAGAAACTTCATTCTGACCTTTTCATCAACTCGCGTTATGAGCTGGTATAGTGAGTTCTTCCAGTTCATAGTTTCCGCATTCAGCTCTACACCACAACTGCGAGCTAATTCCAGCCATTCTTCGAACCATGCTTTTTTGTAGGCCATTTTTTTATAAGGCCATTATCTTTGGAAGACATGTTTATAACCCTTAGTATGTAGTTTACCTGCAACTTAAGTGTTTTAATAAATAGTGGAGATAGGCCTGTTTCCAGCATGAGTATATAATTCGGAGTCTTTGGAGGGAGGTGGAATGTTTTTTAATGAAAAAACGTTGTAGTTTTTCAACTTCTTCATATGGCTTATACCCCCATACTTGCGCCGCGTAGAGCATTACTGTCTTCGACACAGCTTCAAATACTTTGAATTTACTGCTGTGCATAATCTGTGAGTTGCTGAAACAGTTTTTCCACAGTATATTGATGACGGTTTTAGATTTCGTGAGTTTCTCCTTCAGATATCTGTTCATACTAAGGCTACTTGTTAAAAGGATTCCAAGATACCTGTATTCATTTACAATTTCTATACTTTCTCCATTAAAGCGCCATTTTTCGTTGTAAGCAAGTCTACCACCTCTCATTTTGAATATCATTATTTTAGATTTATCCAAATTCACGACCAGGCTCCATAGGCTGCAGTACTCATACAATTTGTTAATCATCAATAGCAAGGATTCCGGTGAGCTTGCCAACAGTACAATGTCACCTGCGCACAGAAGGGCTTTAAGAGAGTCCCTGCAATTTCTATTCCTCCTGGGAGAAAGTCCACACTATCGTCTATATAGAGGGCAAATAGACTTGGGCTCAGCGAACATCCCTACTTTACTCCTGATACCGTCTGAAACCATTCTGATAGCGTCTCACCATTCCAAACAGCTGCCTTGGTATCTTCATAAAGGTTTTGTAAAACCCTTCCGACTTTTGATGACATTCCCATACTATACAACTTATAAAATAAGGCATTTCGGTTCACAGAATCGAAGGCCGCTTTGAAGTCCACAAAGAAGACGTAGAGTTTTTTATTTCGGCTTATAAATGTGTCTGCTATGCTTTTCAATACAAAAATGTGGTCGACAGTTGAGTAGCCAGACCTAAAACTCGCCTGGAATTGCCTTAGCTGATTATTGGCCTCTATCCATGTGTCCAGTCGCCTCTGCATTATTGCTGCATACATTTTATGCTTTAAGAACGATATTCCCCAATAGTTAGCAGGAACCGATGTATTGCCTTTTTTGTGGATGGGGAAAATCTGAGCTTCTTTAAACTTTTGGGGCACTATACCATGATCGAGTATGTTGTTGTATAAGCCAATGAGGTTGTCTTTCAGACCATTGGTAATATATTTATAAAATTCGGTTGGTATACCATCCGACGCTGCAGCCTTTCTATCTTTCAGTTCAAGCAGCGCACCCGCGAGCTCCTGGTGAGATATAGGGTCATCTAAAATGTTGTTTCTTACTTGACGTTAAGGTGGGACTCACAATTAAAATCGTGCATCATGGTTGGACCACCCTTTTTATAAAGCCATCAATAAAAGGTGTAGTTTCAAATGAAAATGCAAAACGTTGGTTATACTTATAACTTCTGATCTAAGGAAAAAAAACTAATTGGAACACAATATCCACGAAATGACCAAATTGTTTCTGTCTAAAAATAATAATTCTTCTGATGAAATTTTTCATCAGGTTTTCGCATAATTACGTCTGTATTTCGCGAACAATAGGTTTAATATTTTCATTTGCTGCGTGAATCGTTGGAGGAGTATTGACGCTGAGTTTATCTTAAACAAATTCTCAAGAAAAATATTCTAATTGTGTTAAATCGCCTGACCTCAGCAACCGATTGACAGCTTAATTTCAAGAAATCACACTCGTGGCAAATGTTTCACGCAATAGAATGACGACTTCACCAGCTGTGCATATTGCGTCGTCCTGCTAATATTTAAGGTCAACCATGCATATCCATCTATGTCTAATTTTGGTCAACATTATTCGGTAAAGCAATCCATCATCATCACTTTCCATCAACATTATTTTGGAAAAAATTGGCTCTCCAGTCCAAAAATGGCTCTAAACTTTTGCTCATTGTAGATAGAGAGATGTTACACTTGTTTCTGGTTTTTAGAACGGTAGAACTAAACGACAGATCTATTTGTTTATGTTCCCAGACAAATTGAAATGAGATTGTTCACTCAGAATAATTTTGTTATAATTTCAGAATTTCGTTCAAACAAACAGAGAAAGGCCGGATCTTTGCGTGGTCCCCTGCTGGCTTTAATTCTTGTGTTAACTGGACCTTATAAGCATATAGGCAAAGATCTTGATGCAAAATGCAGTACGAATTCCTGACAAATATCTCGAAATGAATATATCTGGGATTTCAGTTATAATATACGAGTATATAATATATTCAGTTATAATATTATATCTATGCCGGCAATTTTTTACACTGACCTAATCGGATGAACAGGTGTTGGAGTTTCGTATTGCAATTCCGTTGAAGTGAACTTCTCAAGTGCAACAAAATAATTCAGCTGCTGAACCAGTAAGATGAAAGCCCAATGAAGTCAATATAGATTCCAACGATGTGATTGAGATTTAATTGAAATTAAGATAATTCTCTGAAAACTTTTTTTTTTTATTTACATTTATCATCGTGCGTTTTCGTTGGACCACCCTTTACAAAGATTTATGTATAGCGTATGATTAATAATTTTTTTATTAGTTTTTCCACCCGTTTAATAATTTTGTTCTAATGATAGTATTGAAGCCTTCAAATATAATTTTCTGGTAAATTCAAAATTTTACAAGCAAGTTTCGAATTATGTTGACAAATCAAATTATTTATCAAGACCCAATAAGTGGTTTCAAACTGCGATTGCAAATGTCCACCCTTGTCTGACATCAGTCTACGTAACCACGAAGCATGATAATAACGTAAATATGAGGACCCCTGTAAATTATATAAGTAGCAAGTTAGAGTCATTACACACTCTGACTTGGGTCATATGCAGTGAGCAAACATTTTTCATTATTCTTCTTTTTTCGGCTTCTTAGAGAGACTATGAACAAACATTTGACTGTAATCCCCCTCGATAAGCATGCCTTCGAAGATGACTCAAAGAGGAAGTAACACAAAATCATATTCCCCTGAAAAATCTCGAAATCTCATAGCTGGGCTAATTGTTAACACGAAATCGCACTCAAAGATGCCGCACACTTGGTAAACAAACAGAATGGATGGGTGGCTCTATTCTGTGTAATCATTGAGAAAAACGCAAGTACACAAGCTAAGCAAATAAAAGCGTATGCATGTATGCGTGTGTGTACATACGTGCAAACAAACCAAAGTGCACCTCATTACGAATATCAAACAAGCGAGCAGCAAAAAAAAAAATAGAATAAAAGAGCCAAGTGCTTTCCCGCGATGGTAGTGTTATTAAATTTCAGATTTTCTGTCTCGCTTTTCTTCCACTCACTATCACCGTCCTGTGAGGTGAGTCCACAAGCCACCACCACAACCACCCAAGTGGCGATAAGGTCGCCAGTCAACCAGCCATTTAGTTAAGCACTCGGCAGCTGGAAACAAGCGCACTCTGGGAGGTGAACAAACACAATCCCATTCCCTACGGGTAAACACACTCGATATTTTGAAAACCAAACAGAGGCAGCGCTGCTCTGGGTATCTTCACCTGGCATGGTACCAGACCCGGCTGGATGCAAATGAGCTCCATACAGAAATCTGGTCACCAATAAATTTTCGAAAATGAAAGGCAAGAAGAACAACAAAAGCAAAAAAATAAATAAATTGGAAGGAATATAAATAAGCACAACTGTCAAAATTGTTATCTGCGCGGCGAACAATGACGTGTCGCGACACCGGAAGTGGGAGCAACAACGACCCGAGCGACGGATGTTTGGAAATTGTATTCGAACCAAGTGTCAGTCGGTTGCCATTAGTTCGAGTTTTGACATCGACAAGTGGTCACTGATAAGTAGTCGCGTAGTAACGGGGGTTCATACCACAGTTTTTACATAGCTCGATTGTTTCACTGTACCGGAAGCTGAAATGAAACTGTTTTGCATAGTAGGCGGCTTGTAATCTCCGCTTTTCCGATAATAAATCGTCGAGACTGTCATCGGTGTTCGAAACATGGATACATCGCCACCGATAGAACAGTGATTGTGTGAAAGCAGGTAACACATTTGAAACG
Organism: Myathropa florea; assembly: GCA_930367185.1. Lineage (NCBI taxonomy): Eukaryota > Metazoa > Arthropoda > Insecta > Diptera > Syrphidae > Myathropa > Myathropa florea. The sequence goes on from OV884005.1 coordinate 15,064,600, forward strand.
TATTTGGCGAAAATATGATTCAGGAGCGGTTGCGGGTTAGAAAAATAATCCAGGGGTGCTCGCTCATGTGAAGGGGAATTTCTATAAAAACGTTTTTAGAAGTTAATAATAATAATAATAATGGCGGCGCTACAGTCCGAGGTGGACCTGGGCCTAGCTTCTCAGCAACCACTCGTGTTGTGCGTGCTATTGTTCTGTCACGAGCGGAGGGGACCTACAGTTTAATGCCGACTCCGAACGGCGAGATTGAGAAGCTTTTTTCTAGACAGTTATACTCTTTGAGCATTGTCAGTGAGTTTTTAGACCCAACTGTTGGTCTTAGTGAGCCGCGACCCAGTCGTAAGGGCGCCCTACCTAGCTACCCTACCTATTGTTGGATAATCAGGTTAGAGAGTATAGGTTGTCTTGGAAGTACTCTTGACCGAATGAGAGTGACTGCCACTATCAGGAGAATACGTGTAGTGCGTAATCATCAAAAGGTGTCTGCGAAACACATTCAGGAGATTCCTATTTAATCGCACCTCAAATGAGCACTCAGACTCAAAACTGGTCCATTGTACTGCCGGGTAGCAACCTACTCCTGTGCCGTTAATTTGATCCCAACGGCAAATGGTGACTGGATCAGATTCGATTTCACTGGGATTCGAACCTGGGACATCTCTAACTTGGGACAGGCACTTAACCAACTGCGCCATCCAGTCGTTTTTCATCACTTAATTCAAACTTTCAAAAACTGTTACAGTTTTTATCTGCAAGCCCGAAAGGGTTTATCTGCAGAAGACCAATTTAAAAAAATTTGTGCTGCATAATATTGTTGAAAAAAAAGAATTAAAAAAATATCTAAAAAATAAAGAGGTATTTTATGACGGTAAAAAATGTTCAATTTACATTTAATTACATTTACTAATACTGAATGATGATTTAAAATTCAAAAAGATAAAGATTTAACGTTGACGATTTTTAAAATTAATCCAAGGAACATATTGTGTATGTAACACAATTTTTTCTTAAAGTTGGTTGCCAATCTTCCTTGGAAGTAGGTTAAGCATCTTCGGAACTGCTAAATCAAACGTCCTTCGACCATACTCGTTCCAGAACGTCGGAACTTGATATAGCTGTTGCTGTCGTCTTATATGCTTATATGCTGTCGATCCTATAGCTCTTGTCATTGTACAAATTGACTATGATTTCCAATTTGTTCATTTGTGAGATATTGAGCATACATCTTGCCTCGTTTTTTACTCCTCCTCTTTTGCAACAGTTTTCTTGTTTTTGAAGCCACATTTTTAAAGAGGGTATTGCATTCACAATTGGCACAATTGGATAATTAGTGGTAACAGGGATTTTTTAACCCTAAGTACCTTCTGCTCATGGCTGTGACACACGTTGCCAGATTGGTATACTGGATGCACTGAACACAATCAAAATCAGTCGCTTATAAATGGCTTAGTATTCTTTTCGAGAAAATACAAAATTCTCTCTTCCGCCAATCCCACAGTATTTGGCACAACACTGTAACTCACAGTTACACCAACATTACTGGGTCTTACCTAAACTGAAAACTCAATATTCTGTGGGGGAAGTCACTAATGCGCATTACAAAACGGCCATTGGATGGGGATTGCAGTCAACCATTGCGTACTGGGTGTTTGTATCAGTGGTCATGGGTATACCAATTTGGACTCGTAGTATGGTGGACAGCGCACGATAATGCTGTAAAAAAAAATAAAAAGAAAACTGTAAGCTTGACTATTAAACGCTCGATTGTCCTCTGCGAGCTTTCACACACCGAGCCAAGACGGATGAAGGGGTGGATATATGTTTTCTTCAAGAATATTCGTATGTTGCGGTAGCCTTTTCCTGCAAAAGAAAAATTTATATTAATAACAAGCATTTCATTATGTCACTAACGCTAATATTATGTCCCTCGGCGACCCTTTTTCCCTCATCTTCTTCTTCTTCTACAGTCCGAGGTGGACCTGGGCCTCACTCAACACGCCTCTCCAGCCAGCACGATCTTTCGCCAGCTGTCTTCAGTTTCGCACACCAAGCCAGCCGAGGTCCCCCTCGACTTGTGTGCGCCATCTTGTTCGTGGACGTCCTCTGTTGCGCTGTCGCACAGGCTCAGAGTCGAAGATTCTTCGGGCCGGAGCTAAGTTGTCCATACGCTCTACATGGCCTAACCATCTTAGGCGTTGGATCCGTAGGCGCCTGGCTGAACTCATGTCGCTGTACAGCCCATATAGTTCGTGGTTGAACCTTCTCCTCTAAATACCATCAACGCAAACAGGACCAAAGATCGCGCGCAGAACTTTTCTCTCGAAAAGACCAAGAGACTCTTCATCCGCTTGGAATATTGTCCATGCCTCTGCGCCGTACAGCAGGACTGGGATGATCAAGGTCTTATATAGAGTCAGCTTGGTCTTCCAAGAGAGGGCTCTACTACTCAATTGTCTTTTAAGTCCAAACAGCGGTTGGCAAGAGTTATTCTGCGTTTGATCTCGGTACTAATGTTATTTGTACTATTTACCGCGGGGCCGAAGTAGACGAAGTGCTTCACTACCTCAAAGTTATAGCTGCCTATGGTGACGTTCTGGCCAAGTCGTCGATGTTGTGCGTCCTGCATATACTTGGTTTTGCCCTCGTTTACCGCCAGACTCATTTTAACCGCTTCCGTTTCCATGCCAGCTAACGCATCATTGACGGCTCGCTGTTTGATTGATTAATCACGTCAATGTCATCCGCGTAAGCTACCAGTTGAACAGACTCTTTTGACATTGAAGGTCTCGGTGAGTTCGTTACCGACCTTGATGGAGCAGCGAGAGTTCTCCATCGTCATCCTGCTCAGTCTGACGAGTTTAGCAGGAATGTCAAAACTAGACATGGCGCTGTATAGCTCGTCTCTATACACGTGGTTGAACCTTCTCCTCCAAATGCCATTAATGCAAACAGGACCGAAGACCGCGCGCAGAACTTTCTCTCGAAAAGACCAAGACTGTTCATCCGCTTGGGATATTGTCTATGCCTCTGCGCCGTACAGCAGGACTGGGATGATCAAAGTCTTGTATATAGTCAGCTTGGTCTTCCGAGAGAGGGCTCTATTACTCAATCGCCCTTAGAGCCCAAAAAAACAGCGGTTGACAAGAGTTATACTGCGTTTGATCTCGGTACTGATGCTGTTTGTACTGTTTAGTGCGGAGCCAGAAGAAGTAGAAGAAGTCCTTAACTACCTCAAAGTTATAGCTGCCTATGCTGATGCTTTCTCGATGACAGTATATACTTGGTTTTGACTTCGTTTACCGCCAGACCCATTTTAGCCGCTTCTATTTCAATGCCAGCAAATACATCATCGGCTCGCTGTGTTCCCCCAATCAAGTCAATGTCATCCGCGTAAACTAGCAGTTGAAAAGACTTTTGAAAGATCGTGCCTCTTGTTTTTGCCAGTAAGTATTGCACGATCTTCTCAAGAACGATGTTAAAAAAATCACTTGACAGCGTGTTGCCTTGTCTTGTCTTCTTTCCTCGTGTTAGACTAATCTAGGTGGTAATAAGCTTGGGTAGGTTTGGATATGGCTTGGATATAACGTAGATAGGTAAGAATGGTTTTGGATTAGGATATTTATGTACATGGTAAAGACTTGAGCACCTTCCTTTAAAATTTTCTGTCTATCTTTTCTGGCATATCTCTTCAGTTGTCTGTCAGATTTTGTATGCAATCAGGTGGTCTACGTGTGAGAGGAAAAGAATCGGCCTGTGCGACAAGAAAAGCCGTGCCAACTTCCCGCTGTTCTACTCCCCGACAACGAAGCTGCCCCAGTGACCCTGACTAACGTTTGCAACAAGTATGTCACTATGCCTTTCTGCTTCCTAAAGATTGCAGCATTTTTCAAGCAGAGACTATGGCGATTAAAGACGCTCTGTCATGGTACAGGATCAATGTGACGGATAGCCAGGTTCTAATTAAACCCTTGGAACCGCTCACATTTTATTAAAAGACTATTTTTAAGTGCCGCCCGTCTCCTGATTAGATGGCTGAGGCCTCATAGGGGTGATAGGACACTGTGACATTCCAAAAAATTGCGAAGCCGATGAATTCGCCAGGCATCGACCCCCTCAATTTCTCCTGGCGGAGAATTACCACCCGTGTACCCCGTGAAACCTACATTTTCACCGCTGATTAGAACCACCCAGATTGATGTACATATCTCAGGAGGTGCTTCAGCTCAATTTTATTCAGATCCTCTAGCTCGTCAAAGAAGTTACTGCCTATTGTAAGCAGTCTCCTTCCCCGTAGGGCTGAACAATTGCATTGCAGGTGACGGACGAACTCTATTTCCTCCTCGTTCCTGTAACGTCTACGATAGTCGCTATGGGGAATGCTGTATTTCCCAAAGAAGCACTTCTGCAGAAGTTGCAGAGACGTTAGTTAACCTAAGGAAATACCTCGAAATACCTCCTGGACAGCGTCAGCTAACTCATCCGGTCCGTAGCAAGCTCGTGGCCTAATTGGTGGGAGATACCGCAAACCTCATGGTATAACAGTAGCGCTATGTTAGTCTAAGCGAATCCTTAGTCCGTTCAACTTCTCGAAATCCAGATTAATTTACTTTATCCAGTAAAGCTTGAGGTAAATTAGCTAAAGCTTGCATTAATTTGAAATCAATGAAAGCAGCGTCAATTTCGAGGACTTTTATAAACTTCTCAGAATCTCATTTATATTTGAACAAATGCGGTGCGCAATTTCGTATGACCATGTACTCAGTTGCATCAGCATTGAAAGCCAAAATTGGAAACACATTTCTGTAGGATTCGTAAGGATTCCCTCATAATAAAGCAATGATTACTTAGGATTCTTACAGACATCTCATCACGAGTTAATTTTAAAATTTAAATTAAAAAATGAACATAACGTTTAATGGCATGATTCGCTGATTAACTTTTGGTGCGCTAGTTACGAACCGAGACGGAATTGTTAACAATGATCACACAAACAAATTAAAAGGCGGACTTTTGTTTTTGATAATATATATTTCGTATGAAAATTAAAAGTAATCCGACTTCGTCGGCGGTCCTAACAAACCTGACTCCTGCGTCTATGCACTTTTACAATATTACAGTGGACAAAACGTATTGGCGTAAACAAATGAAAGGGCTAAGGGAATAGGAAAGGGCGCTATTGATACAACACGTAAACAAATTAGGGAATTGGGAGAAGACGCATAAACAACAAAACAACAAGCGCATCGACAGTGGGTATGGTTACTAACATGTAACTCGCTCATGTTTGTTTGTAGTTAGCATTTCCATAACTAACTATGTGCCTTGAAATTAATCGGGATTTCAACACCCTTGCACTTTCGATCCGCTCCTGTGCATTTGAAAGCTCTCCAAGCATCACAATAATCGAAAACTGGTTACAAATTACCGAAACATTTACTTTATGTGTGCACATTAGTAGGTATACCACCTAGTAACCAACTACACCACATTGCTGGCTCACTATCATACTGCATCATCGTCACCCTACATCGCACCGCTCATAAATCCCGCACTATCGAGCCACTGTATCTCGAAAATAGACTCCAACATTACATAAATATGCAAAATCCCCTTGTAAATATGCACACCATGACACTAAATATTTTCGATGATTTATGTGCACACAATGTGCTTGTCGAATAAATTTATAATCCCCCCACCGTCATTCTCCACCCGGTTCGGTAACTAAATGGTCTCTCGTTGGACATTTATCATAGCCGCAGAGGGCGCTGTTAATGGGCGTTTGATACAGAGGCTTCGGGTGAGATGAAGATCTCCGGTTTGGGTTTCCATACGTTCGTTTTTTTTCGACTCTTCCCCACACGCTCCCAAGCCAGCAACAAATTTAAAATCGCCTCACTTATAAATCATCCGATGGAAAATAAATTAGCCGACAGTTGGCCATGTCAGATGGCATAAACAACTTTATTTCCTATAAACCCACCTATAAGTAGGTGGTGTGTGGAACTCTTTCTGTTGGTTTGTCCATGTGCTCCTGCGTCTGGCCGGGCCAGGCCTTAATTAATGGGTTTATCGATCTGTAGGATCGATCTCTCAATCAGCGATTATGAGGAGGTTGAGCGAACGGCCGGTATTAATTAGTTCTGTCCGGACTATGCATTGCAGCGAATATGTCTAATTATAAACTCGGACATTAATCTCGAACTAAATCACATGATCACCCTGCACTGCAGAGCATCTACCATCTCCCGAGCGTGTGAATGTGCGGACGATCATTAATTATGTCCGTCGCGAGGATCCTTGTTCAGTGGGGGTCCCAGGCAAGCCCTTTACTGCGGGTAATTAAGAAACGTTTCGACGTCTCTGCGCTGAGAGCCACAAAACATGGAAATGATTAATCTACGCCTCACTTAGGTGATATCTTATTTCAAAAGTTAAAAAAAAAACACAAGCACAAACTCACTGAGTGAAAGAAGACCCCCTTCCCGGGACCGAGGAGATGTATCTTTGGCAAGTATTTCTTTTCGTCTTGTTGATTATCTGCGAGTGAAAAATTGTCACGTTGACTATGTCGCCTTTCGCTGGCGATGATGACAACCCACAGATGGTCGTAAATTCTTGTTTATTCGTCGTGAGATACTATCGAAGTGGAATTGAAATATCTTTCTTCCCGAAAAATGTGCTGAGTGCAGACGGATTTAATGGGGTCTTAGGTTCCCCGGTTCTGGGAGCCACCTAAGATGGCCAACAATATCCGAGAGGTGCGATAAGAATCCCTTGTTGTTATTTATGCGTGTGTTTTTATTAATTCGATCATTAATAAACCGAACCGCAGATGTGTGGCTGCGATGGGAGACATGATTTTCGGTGCTACTAATAAGCACGTTGCTTGCTAGCTGGTCAGGTAGATTGAACAAGAAATTAATGATCTCGCATCATGTGATAAATAATTTAAATCAGATAAAATTTAAGTGGAAATTATTGAAATCTGAAAAGATATCTATTATGTAACTCATTTTAAGAATTTCTGGTATTCGTCTAAAGCAGAAGGGGAAACTTCGCTTCGACTCCATTTTTACAGAACTTAAGCAAATTCATGAGGAAGACGCTGATTGATTTAGAGCTGGGGGAATAAAAAAAAAACAAATCTGTCTTGGGCTCGTCCGGGATTTGAACCCGGGACCTCCCGCACCCTAAGCGGAAATCATACCCCTAGACCAACGAGCCAGTTGGGGTTTCCCCATCGCCAAGATGTCCCAAGCCCAGTGGCACAACAACTCCAAACGTCATATGACAAGGGTATTCATAACAGCACACACACGTGTTGATAAATAAAATACAATATTTTGAAAGAACCTGTCACTGATCAGCATTTGTCTGCGCAAACATTTAAACCGTTCTGCTCGCATAGTAACAGGTTTAGTGAGAGCATAATTTGCTGATTGCAGAAAGAGAAGGAGAGACAGTCTACACCGCTTAAGTGTTCGCCGAATAGGCTACTACAATTCGCTTACCAAAGCATTCGTCAACTGTAATTTCTTTTCATTCTTATTTTCTGGTTTGTGATGCATGTTTGTTGCTTCATATTTAAATTAAATCTCGTTGAGCTTGGGAGGCAGTTCTTTATTATTATTGTGCCCCCTTTTAATACCTTAGCACTATTACGAGTTCCCCTCAAATACTGTTCTTTACTGAGTTGTATTGAGGGTAATGGACTTCTATTGTGCATAGGTGAAGAAATCTATTCTAGAGTATTCTCTCTAAGCCATTTTCCTTCAGGAATCTTAGAATGAGAGATGGTTCTAGTGATTGCATTTCTTCTTCTGATAGTAGGTACTTGCCCAGACTTCCTTTTCTTTTGTGGGCTAGTGCCTCACAAAATAACAGTATATGTTCTGGAATTTCATTAAATTCTCCACAAAATCTGCAAAGACCTTCTTCTGATACCCCTAGTTTCCTTAGTTGCTCCCTGAGTCTACAATGCCCCGTTAGGAAGCCTGTTAGGATACGGGGGTTATTCTTGCTCATTTTGATGCATGCCTCCAATCTCTTCCGGTTATATTGCCCTAGGAGTTTCTTGGTCTGCTTCATTCCACGAGCGCTATTCCAGGTTGCTGTCCGGTCCTTTCCTTTCTAGTTCCCTGAATTCTTCTCTGAGGAGATTGTCCCCTACAGCGCAGAATGGTTCAGGGCCTATGAAGGGTTCTGATGTTCCTTTCCTTGCCAGGGAGTCGGCCATTTCATTGCCTTCTATCCCCGTATGGCCAGGTATCCAGCAGAGTTTTATTCGTTTTCTCCTACTCAACTCCTTGAACTTCTGCAGGCATTCCCATACAGGCTTGAATTTGATGATGTAGGAGTCCAGTGTCATAATAGCGGCTCGACTGTCCAACATTATTGCTATGTCGCAGTTGGTATAATTCCTTTCAAGATTGATCTGAACGCATCTGTCTATGGCATAAATTTCCGCTTGACAGATGCTGGTACATTTGACCATGGATTTGAAGTGTTTTGTCCTGGGTCCAAAAACTCCTGCTCCAGTTCCTTCATCAGTTCTTGATCCATCTGTATACCATTTTACCGTGTTGCTGCTCAGTCTGTGGATCATCGATAAATTGCTCCTTGAGGGAGTTCTTAAATTTAGTACAATTTTTGTGATGAGAGGTAACCGCTCAAATGAACAACAGTGGGTGGGAGAAGGCTATTTGGGCAGAGCCTCTTCAACAAGTGCACTAGCGCTGAACACCAAATAAAGCAGTCAATCATGGAAGCATGCAGACAGGAAAAAATGTATCTAGGCGTCACCCAGTGGGGCAAAAAGGCCTCAAAACTGGAAACAATTAAAAAAATGAAATGAGAAAGATAATAATGTTTTGCTTGCTTCCCTCATTTAAGTCATCATTTAAGTCACTCATTTAAGTCATTTGCCGAAATTTTGGTTGTTTATATAGTATTAATTGAAGAACTTCATACAATTTTAGTAGCAATTTCAAGCGGATATGAAATAAACATTGAAAACTTCAAAAAATTCGCAATTAATACCGCCAAACACTTTGTAAGCATCTATCCATAGTTTTTTCTGCCTCCGACTGCGCACAAAGTCTTAATCCATGGATCAGATGTAATATCCACAGCTCTTCTTCCTATCGAATAGTTGTCTGAAAAAGCTCAGGAGGCGAGAAATAAAGATTTAAAAAAACAGCTACTCCAGAAAATATTCCCGGGAAAGGAGTAATCAAAATGTTTTAATTTGATGTTGGTTACATCTGACCCACTAATTAAAAGTCTGAGAAAACTTAAAAAAAAATTAAATCATTTCTCAAAGATATTTGTAATTTGATTATTTGTGCAGGTGAAGGTGATGTATTTGATGGCACATTTGAGAGCGACGATGATTCTATATTCGAAGTCAATCTTTTAAATTCGCTGTAAAAACATTCAAATCAATTGAAAAACAATTATGCACTATATATATTCTTTATTACGTCTTTATATATGAACTCGTATATAAGTTCGAAAAAAATGTAAAACAATTGTAAATAAAATTGTTCGATTTATGTGTTCTTAAATAAACACTTTAATTCTTAATTAAAACGTAGAAAATAAAAAAATTATAAGTGAAAATGAGTTTATTTACCACTAATAGGTGATATCTAACGATTTCAAAAAGTTTCGCTTGTCTAAATCCAGCACAGGAATTGTTTCCAGTTTTGAGGCCGTTTTGCCGCACTGTGCGTCGCATAGAAAAATGTTCTAAGCATAAAGAAAGGAACATTAAACAGGGCTATTTACAGGCAACGGGAACTTCGAGTGTCCTCTGAATATGGGGGGATGTATGTAGTAGAAGATGATGATTGTCTTGAAAAGAAAGGAGAGAATGTGGAACACACACTTTTGCCAATGCCCGGTATTGGTCGACAAAAGAAAAGAGATTCGGAGTCGTAATTCGGGGTGTAAATTATTGTAATTGAATACACTCATCAAATTATGTAAACATTGTAGAATGTCATTGAATATTATAATAATAATAATAATAATAATAATAATAATAATAATGGCGGCGCTACTGTCCGAGATGGACCTGGGCATAGCTTCTCAGCAACCACTCGTGTTGTGCATGCTATTGTTCTCTCACAAGTGGAGGGGACCTACAGTTTAATGCCGACTCCGAACGGCGAGATTGAGAAGCTTTTTCTAGGCAGTTATACTCTTTGAGCATTGTCAGTGACTCGAAAGAGGTGGAGCCGTGAAAAAATGTTTGATGTTTTTTTGAGATTCGAACTGACGACCTCGAGCGTAGGAGTCGACGCACCTACCCACTACGCCACGACGCCCACGTCATTGAATATTACGTAAAATAAATTCTCCATTTCTGACTAGCCCAGTTGAGGTGCTCATGTGCAAACTTCAGCCTTGCTTTCCTATTTTTGGCCGAAATAAAAGGTTTCCTTACGACCCTGAAGGATGCAAGACCACCATCAACGTCTCTTCGACGAATAGTTTTCGCGCTTGCATCAAGATTCAATTGGTTTTTCAATTGCTTGGGCGTCATAAAAGGATTATTTTTAATAGTCTTTAGCAAGACACTATCGCCACGTTGGGTGGTAACTTCGGGTCTACCACCCCGATGAACGGTTCGGACGGTGCCATTGTTATTAAAATACTTTATTAAACGGCAAATAAGCGATTTTGCAATAAAATATTTTTCTGATTTCCCTTTTGTAATAAGCATTTCTTGCCATTTTATTTAATTAATAAAAAAAACCACAGCACAACATGAACTAGAACTAGAAACGTTCATTCCTCATATTCAAACATTCGACTACAATACCCCTTTTGTTCCTAGAAAGTGCGTCCGTTTTGCATAATTTCGGTCGTCCAGTAATGTTGCACGACTCCTTCGTTAACCGAACCCTGCTAATATGGAGCTCACCATTTCCCATTCATTAGAAGCTAAACACATTAAGAGCTAATGTGCACCTCTTCCACTATTGATCGATCCGCGAAGACGCGGGCTTTGCGAACAAGTCATAGACTTTGGTCGAGCTAAAGGAGGTCAAAAGATTAATATTTGTCGCCGAAAGTTTTTTTCTATTACAAGTAAAGACATTGACTTAAGATATTTAAAGGCGTCTGTTATAAAAAATAAAACAAATTAATTCTTGCGAGAAGTTATCCACTTTTTGTCGGATATTAGTCTTAAGCTTGGTCTACTCCGAAATGGTCGTTAGTTCAAGAAACCCCAGAGAAAGTACGGCAATCATATGTGAATATTACTGTTGATTTGTATTGACCTAGCTTATTGAGTAAATTGAGGGTTTGCCTTTCCTTCAAAGTAAATACTCGTGCAGATACATGTCCCATACAGCGAACATCTGAATAAATCATCATCTCATCATCATTTTCAGTAACCCGCATGTTCCACTAAAGGGGTCGCGGGGGCAACGCACGCATGAGAGATCTCCAGGCTATTCGATCCTCCGCCATCGACTCTAACTCATCAAGAGCTATGCCCAAGCGCAACCAGGCGAGTTTTTGGACCTGGTCCAACCATCTTCTCCTGGATCTGCCAAGCGGTCGCCTATCTGATGGAATCGCATTCAAGGCACTCCTCGGAAGTCGTGATGATAGAGACATTTGTGCCATGTGACCAAACCAACGAAGTACAGCCCTTTCCGTTCGAAGAAGCAGCTGCCAACGCCCTATCCCAGTGAGTAATTTCCGCAACAACACGAAGAAATCTCATCTCGGCAGCTTGTTTTCGCGATCTTATACTTTCGGTGATTAATATGAATAAATATGAGTATTTATTTTCATTTTATCTCGTCTTATGCCATATTATAAAAATTCCTTGAGTTACACGTAATGCATCTTTTCAAAAATTACGTACAAATACAATCGAATTTCCAAATCTGATAACGGTTTACTCAACAGTCTGAAGCTCATAAGCAGCATTCCACATTAAATCCCGGAAGTTAATTTAAGGCGCGCTCCACCACCACGGCTGCTAAAAGCAATTTACAATCGCCCCCACCCAACCACTATAGCAATTCTAAACGGAATAAAGACCTACTGGTGAATCCTTTCGCTACAAATTTCCTCCTTCCACATCGATCGTAAATTTAAGCCAAAGAACGATAACTCTCTGCGAAGTGTGTACTCCTAAATCCATTCCAAATTAAACCATAGAACAACGTCAATACTTCCGCCATTCACACCAGCAGCGCGGTAAACGGCGACGTGCCATCGCAAAGGAACGCGGCTCGAGCTATAGACCTTGGGCCTGAGCTAATTTGAGAACATTTTATTTTAAAACCGTTTATTTGAGTAACGTTTGAGCAATAAATTTGCTTTTAATGTTCAAACGCTTGGATACCGTAACCGATAAAGGATACGCCACACACAACCACTCTCTTTATCACTGCAAAAGGAATACCCATTCCCCGCCCACGCGGGCATGGGGTGCAGAACTTTGGAGAGCGGCGGCTTTTCCTTTCTTCAAGTATCAAATGCCGAAATCGAGTTTGAAGTTGTTATTCAATTGCGTGTAGCGGCAAATAATTTTCATAACCACATGGAAAAGGAAGAGGAACACGTTCCGGGCGAGGGTGAAAAAGTTTTCACCCCCAAATCGGGCAAACACCCCACAGCGACACTCGCGCCTATCAAAAGGGTAAATAGCGTGCATTACTCACCCGGCTGCTGAAGTGAGTGTGAATACGTGTGTGTGTTTTGTCTGGCAGATTTGTTGCACCATGGTGGAAGTGGTGTTGGTCCTGGTGCTTGCTAGTGAGGAACAGTTAAGAGGGTAATTTACGATAGACGCTATTTTTACCATCTTTATGTCTATTCGACTATAAAAGTGACTCTGGGTGAAATATCGTTTAGGAAGTTAATGCGTGCCTGGATATTTGTGAGATCATTTACTTGGCAATTCTACTGTTGGTTGGTTTTGTTTCGTAGCTCAGTTAGGATTGTTTTGTTATGGGATTCGCAGAAAAGACCATCACTGCGAACCTTATAGAATTGGAACCAATGGGTCGTTGGACGAAATTAATGAGCCCCATGTCCCCAGATTTTGTGAGGAGAAAAGGAAAAGTAGGTATAGACTTCTTTTACTCAGGTGGTGCAACAGAAAGCGGTGAATCAGGACTTAAAGGAGTCAGATTCTCCAGATACGAATAATTTGGGTTTTCTGTCTCAGGCAACGCACAGTTGGTATGTATAGCCATATGTTGTTGCCACTTTGGCATTGGTAGTTCTTTGTTGAGTATTTCGGGTTGATGAAGTTCAGGCTGGAGTTGTATTGCCAATGGATTATTCACCATTGGCGTTCAATTAAGAAAAACCTGCGAAGAAACATGTCGCTGCACGAGCTGTGTCAAATACATTGTTAAACCTTCTTTAGGTCACCATCAATGCAAGCGGTACACAAATATTAGATGTATAACTTCATTCGACTGGAAAATCCATGCTGCTGCGCCGGATTTAAAGTCTAGTATGGTCAGGGTAGCGTGGGGGCGTCGTGGCCGTGTGGGTTCGTGCGTCGACCCATGCGCATTAGACTCTCACAGTCTAGATTAGAATCCAAGTTCAGACAAACAATTTTGAAAAAAATAATTGTTCACGGCTCCACCTCTTTCGAGTCACTGACAATGCTCAAAGAGTATAACTGTCTAGGAAAAGCTTTTCAATCTCGCCGTTCGGAGTCGGCATTAAACTGTAGGTCCCCTCCACTTGTGAGAGAACAATAGCACGCACAACACGAGTGGTTGCTGAGAAGCTAGGCCCAGGTCCACCTCGGACTGTAGCGCCGCCATTTTTATTATTATTATTATGGTCAGGATGTCCGGCTCTTCTAAATGAACTGACAAGACTGACTATATTAACCGCGATATGTGAAGTCCTTTCTTTTTTTTCGTTAGGCGTTACAGTCCAAGATGGACTTGGGCTTCATACTCAACCATAAAGATGTATCTTTGTTGGTTTTGTAATTCTCCACTTATTTGCACCACCTTGAAAGTTCTCTATTGCCGTACCAGTGGAGCCGGAGTCGAAGAATCTTTGGGCCAGAGCTAAGTTGCCCATAAGTTCTACATGGACCAGCCATCTTAGACGTTGGATCCGTATGCGTCTGGCTGGACTTTACCGATGTATAGTCCACATTTTTTTTCAGGGAATTTTTTGAGACACTACTGGAGCACTCAGACTCAAAACTGACCCATTGTATTGCCAGGTAGCAACCTACTCCAGCGCCCTTAATTTGATCCTAACGGAAAATGCTGACTGGACCAGATTCGATTTCACTTGGATTCGAACCTCGGACCCCACGAACTTGGGGCAGGCACTTAACCAACTGTCGTATCCTATAGTCCACATAGTTCGTGGTTGAATCTTCTCCTCTAACGCAAACAAAGCTTGCCCACAGAACTTTTCTCTCGAAAAGAACAAGGGAGTTTCTGTATATCCTGTCTGTCTGTGTCGTTGAGCAGAAGATGATCAACGTATTGTATGAAGGCAACTTGATTCTTCGAGACACGGACATAATACATTTTGAACCCAAAGAAACGGTGATTGGCAAAAGTTATTCTACGTTTGATCTTCGTATTGCTTCTTTTGTTCGCTGCGGAGCCGAGGTAGACGAAGTCCTTGATCACCTCGAATTTAAAGCTGCCAGCTGTGACAATTTGGCCAAGTCGCCGGTGTTGTGCGTCTTTTCTCGAAGGCAGTATATACTTCGTCTTGAACGCTTTTATTGTCAGAACTATTTTTAGTTTAGTTTAGTTTAGTTTAGTTTAGTGAGCGCAATACCCCCATTTATTGCGCTTAATACAAGCTTGAACTTAAACAAGCTAAACTTAAAAACTAATACTTAATCTAAGGCAGGGCTAAGGAGGAAAAGAACGGGTCTGGAGTGAATTGCGAAGAGATGTTTTGTTAAGGTGAAAGTCAAGGTAAGGTGAAGATTCAGCCGGTTTTAGCAAACACCGCATTGACAGCTAGCTATGTTTGACTAATCACGTCAATGTCAATCGCGTGTGCGTCTAGTATTGGAAAGCGAGATTTTAAGATTTTCCAAGTATGATGTTAAAGAAGTCACACGACAGCGCGTCGCTTGCTTAAACCCTTTTTTTAGACTGAAGGCTCGGAGAGTTCGTTACTGAACTTGATGGAGCAGTAAGAGTCCTCCATCGTCATCTTGCCCATCCTGGTTGGTTGACTAATGGTTTAAGCGTTATCGCAAAATGGCAGAGAAGATCTCAGAAGTGATGTTAAGGAAACGTATCCATACATAAAATAGATCTCCTTTCTTGTGGATCCGGCAAAAATGTGAAGATCTTGACTCTGCTTTGGTAGCTGCTCTGGGTCTATTATCGATGACAGAATATATTTCATTTTAGACTTCTTAGCCGCCGGAAACGCTTTATCTGCGAAATTCTGAATGAGTTTTTGTTCAACGTCAATGACAAATATTAAAATTGTTGTTATAGATAAGATTTTGTACGTAATGTTAAATCGACTTATCGCTCAATAATAGGTGCAGTCAACTTTTCAATTTTCATTTCGACTGGTCTAACACAGCAGTTTGTATGAAATCACTGTATTTCATTTCATCTAATACCATTTGAAGGCTCCAAAAGAGTTTTTTTATTTTATTATTTTTTCCATTACTCTTACTTGCTAGACAAAAACGCTTAAAACTAGCTTAACTGACCTAATTATCTTATTCTAACTTACTGGCTCTAAGTTACACATATTTTTTCTTTAAACTTGTCTTTCGACGTAATATTAATTAAATATTTTAAAAGAAAATAAGAGAAAAGTACTTAAGACTAAGAAGGTTCCAAAAGAGTGTCATAATAACCCTTAAAGAAAACAATGTTTATTTTAAAATTGTCATTAATCTACAGGAAAGGGCAACTTCTGGTGAGAGTACATACATAAATACAGCTACTCTTAGGCCGAGTTACATCCATTGTGATACTATGCGGTGAAACACTTTTCTAAACACTTTATCTAAACCATACTAATGTTACTTAGCTCACTCAGATTATTGAAGAAATATCCCAATTCCCCTGGTAGGGCGCATGTACCAGCTCATCTGTAAGATATGGTCGGAGGAAAGCATGCCCGATGAGTGGAGTCTCAGTATCGTTTGTCCGATCCACAAGAAAGGAGACCCCTTTGACTGCACCAACTATCGAGGGATAAGTCTCCTTAACATCGCATATAAGATCTTTTCTGCCATTCTGTGTGAACACCCAAAACCTTTCGTCACCAAACTTATAGGTCCCTGTCAGTGTGGTTTCAGGCCGGGGAAGTCCACCATCGATCAAATCTTCACACTGCGGCAGATCCTGGAGAAGACCCAAGAAATGCAGATCGAGACACACCACCTATTTGTCGATTTCAAGGCCGCATATGACAGCGTGCATAGAGACGAGCTATATAACGCCATGTCTAGTTTTGACATTCCTGCCAAACTCGTCAGACTGAGCAGGATGACGATGGAGAACTTTCGCTGCTCAATCAAGGTCGGTAACGAACTCACCCAGACCTTCAATGTCAAAAAAGGTTTCATGTGACTTCTTTAACATCGTTCTTGAGAAGATCGTTCAAAACTCACTGGCCAACACAAGAGGCACGATCTTCCAAAATTCCGTTCAACTGCTAGCTTACGCAGATGACATTGACGTGATAGGGCGAACACAGCGAGCCGTCAATGATGCGTTTGCTGGCATTGAAACGGAAGCGGCTAAAATGGGTCTGGCGGTAAACGAGGGCAAAACCAAGTATATATTGTCATCGAGAAAGGACGCACAACATCGACGACTTGGCCAGAACGTCAGCATAGGCAGCTATAACTTTGAGATCGCCTTCGTCTACTTTGGCTCCGCAGTAAATAGTACAAATAACATCAATACCGAGATCAAACGCAGAATAACTCTTCCCAACCGCTGTTTTTTGGGCTCAAAAGGCAATTGAGTAGTAGAGCCCTCTCTTGGAAGACCAAGTTCACTCTATACAAGACCTTGATCACCACAGTTCTGCTGTACGGCGCAGAGGCATGGACAATATCCCAAGCGGATTAAGAGTCTCTTGGTATTTTCGAGAGAAAAGTTCTGCGCGCGATCTTTGGTCCTGCTTGCGTTGATGGTATTTAGAGGAGAAGGTTCAACCACGAACTATATGGGCTGTACAGCGACATGAGTCTAGCCAGAAGTGTACGGATCCAACGCCTAAGATGCCTAGGCCATGTAGAGCCATGTGTGCCTAGGCCATGTAGAGCGTATGGATAACTTAGCTCCTGCCTTAAGAGTCTTCGACTCTGAACCTGCGGGACAACGCAACAGAGGACGTCCACGTACAAGGTGGCGCTCAAAAGTCGAGGTGAACCTTGATCGGCTTGGTGTGCGAAACTGGAGATAGCTGGCGAAAGATCGTGCTGGCTGGAGAGGCATGTTGAGTGAGGCCCAGGTCAACCTCGGACTGTAGCGCCCTAAGATGAAGAAGAAGAAGAAGAAGAAGAAGAAGAAGAAGAAGAAGACATCAGAGATATCAAAGTTGATCGCAGAATGTATTGTGCAAAAGTGATATGAAAAATCTTCATGAAAATGCGGGAAAAGAAATGAAAAAACTAACAGATTAATTGTGGAAACAGTTAGCCCGAAAATTAATGGACCTAAGTGACTACCCCTGATGAGGCCTTGAAGGGTTTAACAATAGAAGATCTGATATGACCTCATATTGTTTGCCTTTCAAGTAAGATTTGAACCATTTCACGAAATTGGGTTGGAAACCAGGGGCAAGCAATTTAAGTCAGTTGCAATGACATCAACTTCTTTCCCATCCTTAAATGCGCACAGTGCGTTAGATACAAATTCTGTAAGACTCGCAGTTGTCGACCTACCCTTGAGGAAGACGTGTTGGGAAGGAGAAAATAAGGATTTGGAGTGAAAATTGAATCATACACAAAGCCTTCAAAGAGTTTGGGTATCGAAGAAAGTTTGGCGATGGGTCAGTAGTTGTTTACTTCGATTTTTTTATCTTTGGAGCATAGTGTTGGGGAAATTGTGCAAATCCACGGGGAAAAGTCTTGTGTCTGTTCTACAATTTATTCGTTTTGAAACGAATTTTATTTTTACTATTATTTTGCACAACACTGTATGTTTCTGTAAAACGTTTTAGAGTCGAAGAAGCTTAGAAATGTTCCCGGATTTAACTATTTTGCTCTGAAACCATACAGTCAATACTGAAAAGAAAGCGTTGAAAATAGTCATCGCATTCATGATTTGCGATCTCAATTAGTGCTATGGGGAAATCCCAAAAATTTGTCTCGAGACAAGCAATCTTGGTCAGCGTCAGCAGTAGTAAGGGTCTGAAAAGCACTCAAAACAACCTTGCACGTAATCTGATATCGCTTTCGCATATGTTATCAATTGATTTGATAGGGTTGTTTTTTGATAATTAATACAAAAAAGACGAAATATTGCGATATAAATTAACCTCAATTTGAGTATAAAATTAAACGTGATTTAGCCTTTTATTCGGAAGCCAGCTACTTTTTTATTAGAGGTACTTAATAATTTAATCATGTCTGAAACGAATTTGTAGTAGGTTAGATTTGATTTTCTAGCCTTCATTCATTAATGAAAAGAAAATGAATATAATGAATATATAAGACGTTTGCAAACAAATGTACAACTTGTTGCCAGTTTGTAAATTATTAGTCATCAAGTCATAAAAATACATTTAAGAGGATAAGATTAAGGATACCAAGAATTAAAGTGATAAAGTCCGTCATAACCAGTTGGACTGATGTATGCTTCAATGGGGGTGGATGGTCAAAAATACGTCACAGTGTGTATTTGATATGCGAACAAGAATGATTTCTTAAACAAAATATAGTTGTGTGATCGTTAATTGGACATCAGATTGATTAAATCCAGATCGCTTGCTACAAAATATAAGTCGATGCATTTTCTTATAGTGTATGAACAACTTGGTATAATGCGAAGAAATGCTTCTTCTTCTAAGGTTATTATTACTCCAGGGTCCTCTGCCAACTCCTGCCAAGCTTCATTCGCAACATTTCGCTCAGGGACAGCATTTCTTATTGTGGACTTAGTCATTTGAGCAACATTAGCTAGTTCCAGATGGAGTTTTTGCAGATAGTGCGATAAAGGTATATCATCTTCCTCTGTGAAGTCTTCATCACAAGATGTTACCCCAGCATTTGCAAATTGTATCGGCTTTGACCTTCTCCCAAGCATCTGTCCTATGACTTCGAGTAATCGTATTCGTCAGGAACCTCAAAGTTTTTAAACGCTCTTGGAGTTTTGGCCTTTCCTATGACTAACGGCTTAATTTTATGTGTGCCAATGGCACACTTAGTACCGGCAAGAAAAGTTATACGCTCCTTTGCTATCTTCTTCTTTTCGATGGAAGACAGAAATGTTTTTCCAGGAAGCATTTTTAGTACATACCGGACTCGTCTGCGTTATATATTTGGTCTTTTCGTACTCCAGGATATTTTATTTTCCGGTCCAACTCGATCCTAAATGGAGAAATAAGTTCGGGCTTGACTGATAGCTTCTCTCCGCATATACGAGTACCTAGAAGACGGATCCCAAATCTCTTCTTGAAGCTTGCTAATCAGCCGTTGCTGGCAGAAAAATTGTAACTTCTCAATTAATTTCTCCTTTTTGCCCAATACTCAAACACTTACGAATTTTTCGTGACATTTTTCACCTCTTTTAAAACATACGATTTTACTCGTCCAAAAAATCCTAAGAACTGATTTGCGAATGAACGTGTGAGTGCAGTGGAAATAAATCAAAAGAATCAAACAGTTACGTTTTCAAACAAATTGCCTAGACTGAAGTCAAGAGAAGTTAAAGTGTTTACCTTTCTTTCCTTTTTAAAATTTAAAAATTTGCACTGCCGCTGAAATTTTAGTACATAAATTAAGCAGTTCATATATTCGAGTAATTCATATAATCGCGGGTTCATTTAATCGAGACTCTACTCTCCCCCGAACTGTTCCAAACTCGCATTGGGCTTAGGCAAGCTTGCCGTCTCTATGGCCTAGAATCTAGCACAGACGAATATTAAACTGAACGGCCACCTTATCTATCATCATTAGAGAAAGATTTGACCCATCCGTGAAGAAGTGCAGGGAACCTGCAAAAGGTTTAGGATTATCATTGTGGCCATGAACTGAATGATGAATCCAAGTTAAAATATCGATGAAACCAAAATACCCAAGCACTTTCTCACGTCACTTCAAATTTTACGAAGCATGCTTATAGTTTGTACGTTGAACATCATCAGACCATTTTATGTATTCACTTCCTCTGCAAAAGAGCATCGCTTGAATATATTATTGCAAAATATATTTTCTTAACGGATGCATCCACCAGCAGTCGAGTTGTGCTGTCAACTTGTTGTCTAATTGCAATTAAATTCAACATTCAAGTACAGTTCCGGACTGCCATGTGATAATAACACGAAACATGAATAACACTGCTATACGCAAACATTCATCCTCATTCCCCCAATTTCGTTTATTTCGACTCATAAATCCTCCACCTGAGCACTTATTCTCGCCGAATTCACGTCCTTGTGCTTTAAGTGTGTCTGCATATGAGTTGTTGTTGTTATGTGTGCATGTGTGTGTTCTCTTAGCAACACCGAGCTCCCTCTTCGGCCAAGGATCACATATACATATGTACGTACAAAGTCAATTTGGAAGGAAGCACACATTTAGCGCAACAGCCAAAAACCCACACACGCTCGCGTACAGTCACTATGCGGACCAAATGGAGCTCCAACTGTAATTTATACCCCATATGTGGCATGGTAATTTGTTAAGTACAGTTAAAATAATTGCTCGTATTTATAATTTACACATTCGTGTGGCAATTTATTGTACAAGCAAGCGAGAGCCGGCGAGGGCCCCTTAACTCAAAGAGTGGCCGTGTATAATGCTTGCATAAGAACAGGTAGCTTTCGAGAATGGATTACCTCTGGCATCTAGGATAGGATAGGAGATGACACTCAGAGAGGACCTGAACAAGTGGAAAAGTTGTTAATAAGTGTTTTTTGCTACCATAATCTTAATGGATTCGGATTGTGTGTGAATGGTTGGCGGTACTTGTGTGCTGCACCGTGATTAGATGAAGGGTGTGAAAATGTGGGCTTATGGAAAATGATATAGGCCCCAAAGATCTCAAATAAAAATAATGAACTGAATAGAATATTTTAACAGCGGAGTTGGAGAGTGTGGGTTCGGTAGTATTTAGCAATTATATATCTTCGTCTCTAACAATGAAACCCGTCCTAGAAAACTTGTAAAGAAATAATTTGATTTTGATTAATTCAGAGTTGAAACCAAGCTAAATGGTTGTTAGTTGTTTCAGCAAATTCCAAGACAAAGCACGAGGTGGAGAAAGGGAAGAAAAATTAAGGTAAGGAGGAACATGTTAGTGCTAATCATGATATTAGAGTGCTCTAAGTCGTTTAGAAAGTTTAAAAGATCATGATAATCCTGAAGCCAATTATTATAATTTAAATATGTAGGAATAATGTAGTAGTAGTCATGCCTATAAATTAACCCAATACATAATCTTCTATCAATTATTTTAAATTTTGCAAAATTACTGATACTACTTTTAATTGCACATAAAATGCCACCGCTTGCTCTGCTATGTACGTTATTTCTCACTGCAGGAATACTAACATTATAATTAACAAAATATTTAACAAACTGGGCTTAATTGCCTTCTTCAACAAAAGTTTCTAACAATATTACAAAATCATATTTAAAAAAGACTTTAAAAAAATCAGCAAATAATAACTTATTTTTAAGCCCTGAGATGTTATAAGCTATACTCTTAAAGTTATAAATATCATGCAAACAGACGGCAACCTTATCCTATTTACTTTGATTACGTTGGCCACGCAGATTTCGGAGGACCATACTGCTTTCAGCTCGCTCTTGAGCTCGCTCTTCACTGCGTATTCTTGAGTATACTTAAGAAGTGTTTAAACATTTTTTTAGTGGGGAAAAGGCGGGCATTACCATAACTTCCTAATGAGTTATCGGATTTGAAAGCTATTAAATTATTATTTTTTTTAAATATTTTTTGAGCTGATTACCACCATCATCTCCTAAATGTGCTATTAGCGAAAGCCATGGGCAACAATCAATTAGCAACAAACAACCAATCTCGTTAAGCCCCTTTTCGCAAAACCTAGTTGGCTTCTTATAAGAGTCTTATCATCTCGGTTGTACTTTATGGTTCAGAAGAATGGGCCTTGCTTGGTACGAAATAAAGTTAAAGGTTTATTGTTAAGTTTACGAATTGCGGGCTCTGCGGGACATCGTTCTGGCCAGATGTCAATGGATCGCTTAAGGCACTGAGTCCATTCAAGTGAATGGACACCACAACTCAGGACCAGAAAGTTTAGGCTGACCCAAAAGCACAACGCAGTTGGAAAAGGTCGTTAACCAACTTGATGTACGGGTCTTGAAACACCTGGCCAAAGATTGTGCTGGCGGGAAAGTCTGTTGGCTAAAGCCCAAATCCCTCCTAGACTGTAGCACGCCTTAGAAAAGAAGAAAGAATTATTGGTCCGTTATCAGAAACAATGCGCTTAGATAATGTATCCTTAAATGTTGATTAGCCTTTCGCTTAAGTTCATTCAGATGGGAACAAAAAAGTGAAATACTGTCTATGATGCTTAGTGTGGAGTTTTGACCAACATCATTTTTGCAAAACATGGACTGCAAGCCAATAAAACATTTCAAAAAGTAGTATTTTATGGATGTCACAGCAGCATTTCAGTTATGACTTGCGAATTTTCTTTACACAAAATTAGGCTCTATCGTGTATAGAGTAAACAAATTTGTGTTGAAAATAAGGATCATAAGGGTCAGTGGGGATCAAAAGGTGGTGACCAGACGAAAGTCCAAAGCTTAAAGCGATGGTGTTAACTGTATCCAGAGGTACTAGGAACTTTTAGTATCGTCTAACGAAGATTTGACTTGTCAAAGATAAAGCTTGCAGGAGAAAGGTAAAACTTCTGCACGCATATTGTGTCAATTCCGGAGCTTTGGGTGATGTCAAAGTGAGTATGCCCCTGTTGGCTGCACATTTTTGCAAAAAGCCAACCGAAGTATTTAATTATACTTTGGCAAAAAAAAAGCACATTACCCAGCAGTAGCAGAAAATGATGAACTGAAGGAGCGAAGTGGGAGGTAAGAGCATCAGACTTTTTTTTGGTGAATCAAAAGGGAGAATGAACAATCAGCCAAAAACTAGATTTCATTAAAAATCCTTTTTTTTTGCTGAGATTAGGAAGGACTTACTTGAATGTGCTCTTTGTCCGTTCGGTAAAGGTTTGCACCATAATCGGTAGGACAAACAATGGATGAGGAAGCAAGAAGAAAGGCAAATACGATGATTTTCAGAGACACCGAAGACGATTACGATTGTTCAACAGATGAATATAGATTCTGGATCATAGATAGATAGCAGCCGTTAAGCAGATGTTGACGTTAGCACAAGAACCGAGATCAGAGAAGTATTGTGGAGAAAACCAAAGAATATTTAAGACTACTCGTAAGTGGAATCGTGAAAAAGGGTCGAGTCTCAACATTGTCGGTGGTCTGTTTCGGTATCTTTCGAAACGCTCGAGAGCAGTCCTTACATTGCCCTTTTACCGAACGTAGTACCCATACAATAACCAAGCACATTCAAGACATCAAATAAAAACCAAAGTAAGCGTTAAGTAAGCGTTTAGTTGTCAGCTAAAAAAAACTAGCGCCTTTATAGCACGATATCTTTCAGCAATCTTCTCTGGGCATCCTTGCATCCATCATAAAGTATCACTTCTTTTTAAATCATTGACTTTTCTTCGGCACATAAATACTTTTTACTACTTAATTAAGAAAGTCATAATAAATGACTGTATTTGAGGCAAAGAACGTGGCCAGATTTTAACTACGGCAAAACAAAGAAGCTTCTGGCGTTGGACCGAAACTCAATCCGTGTGCTCATCGGAGTGATCACAAGACACTGCCAATGCTCGGGAAATGGAATACGGAATCCAGTAATCTCTGCCGGGGCTGCAGAGATGAGGAAGCGACCGAGATGATCCATAATCTGCTTTGCCACTGCCCAGCTCTCCAGATTTCGCACGTAGCTTCGCTGGGGCAAAGATTCTTCACAGAGACTGCGGACTTAGCGAATGCGGATATATCGGATCATCTAAAATTCATAAGGAGCACGGGCTGGTTTCAGCCATCACATGACAGGATTAGATTGTGTACTCTACAATTGAATGCAAGTGATGCTTTAACCATCACACTTCCCTTCCAAAACCTAACCTAATCTAACCTTTATGACAAAGAATATTTTCATATTTTTCAAATATATTACATATTATCCTTTGTTGACTTGTCAAGAAGAGTTGTTTTAAATGGGGTATATTCTAAGCTTAATCTACAGGGCTTGTTAAGAATTATCAGCTTTACTGAGCAGGTCCATAGTTTGCCTAGCAGTGGCGCAGTCGCTTCATCTTGTTGGAAGCACAAATTGGAATGCTGCTCCGCCTTATTCTTCTTTTTAGGGCGCTACAGTCCGAGGTGGACCTGGGCCTCACTCAACATGCCTCTTCAGCCAGCACGATCTCTCGCCAGCTGTGTCCAGTTTCGCACACCAAGCCGGCCGAGGTCCTCCTCGACTTGTGTGCGCAACCTTGTACGTGGACGTCCTTCGTTGCGTTGTCCCACAGGTACAGACTCGAAGACGCAGAACTTTTCTCTCGAAAAGACCAAGAGACTGTTCATCCGCTTGGGATATTGTCCATGCCACTGTGCCGTAAAGCAGGACTGGTGTGATCAAGGTCTTGTATAGAGTCAGCTTGGTCTTCCGAGAGAGGGCTCTACTACTCAATTGCCTTTTGAGCCCAAAAAACAGCGGTTGGCAAAAGTTATTCTGCGTTTGATCTCGGTACTGATGTTGTTTGTACTGTTTACTGCGGAGCCAAGGTAGACGAAGTCCTTAACTACGTCAAAGTTATAGCTGGCTATGCTGACATTCTGGCCAAGTCGTGGATGTTGTGCGTCCTTTCTCGATGACAGCATTTACTTGGTTTTGCCCTCATTTACCGCCAGACCCATTTTAGCCGCTTCCGATTCAATGCCAGCAGACGCATCATTGACGGCTCGTTGTGTTTGACTAATCACGTCAATGTCATCCGCGTAAGCTAGCAGTTGGACAGACTTTTGGAAGATCGTGCATCTTCCTTGTATGCTATGCTATGCTATATGCTGCTCCGCTACTAACCGAAAGTTGTCGATCAATAGTCTGTAAGTAGCCGGAAATGATTTCTGGCATTCTATATAGAAAATATTCTAGAAGAAATATGGGTTGACAACTTTTTCGGATATAACACCGCATCAAACAATGCATCTTAACGACTGGATGGCGCAGTTGGTTAGGTGCCTGCCCCAAGTTGGAGGGGTCCCAGGTTCGAATCCCAATGAAATCGAATCTGGTCCAGTCTCCATTTGCCGTTGGGATCAAATTAACGGCACTGAAGTAGGTTGCTACCTGGCAGTACAATGAACCAGTTTTGAGTCTGAGTGCTCCAGTAATGTTTCAAAAATCCTCCGAAAAAAGAAATACGATGCATCTTACTGGCTGTGACTGATGCTGGTTGTGCTTGTTGACATAACCACTTAAATTTCCATTTAAGTCATCTGACATCAAAAGGGTATTTAAAAAATCAATTTGTGTCACTAATTGTGGCTAAGCCACACACTGGCTTTGGAGTAGTAGTGTTTTCAAGAACTCAATTATAACCTTCAAAAAGAAAAAAAAACAATTATTTAGGAAAATAAAAAGTTATTCATGTTTAACATGGGTTGGTCTTATTTAGCCCACCATGTACATATAAGACACTGGAAGCTGGTAATGATTGAATGAATAATGTAGCTCAATTGACAGAATTCAACCGAATTCTCGTTCGCCTCATCAGGATAAGATTTGGCCAGAACTGCGTAAATTTAGTTTCCAATGCACCCATCTTTAGCTATTTAACGCCCGAAAGGAGAAACGAATTGATTCAAGTTTGCACTCTGAACATAGTACACGCAACGAGATGTACACTAACTGCATACATACATAAGTACATATTTACAATGGTAAGTTTAAACATCGACGTCGCTACTCTACAAAGGTATTGCAGGTACTTCGAATTTGACATGGCTGTTTCTCTCCAATTGATGCCCACAGACAACGATGCTCTCTGCCATATCTCCCCATGGTTACATATTCAATTGATTCGTCTGACAGTTAGTCGATTGGTTTGTCCAAACGCTTTACCAATCCTCAATGGCTCTCTTCACCGTGAAACATAAACACTCGCACAAACTGAAGTGAGACAGTCAAACAGTCAAACACAGTCACAAGCGATATCTTTCTGTCCTGGCCCGCCACCGCTCAGACCAAGAGGCTAATTCTCCCAGGTAGACAGGGGAACAGTGCAACTTCGTGAATTACTGACTGAGTTTATTTATTCATGGAACATGCTGGCCGACAGGCTCTGACTGCTTTATGGATGGCCATCAATTTATCAGCGCGATGTATTGCCAGTGCTTAAGCTATCGTCAGGTTAGATTTCCTCTAGTGGCTGTGTGCGTGTGTAAGGGTGAGTGTCGTGGGGTGAGGGGGACACGAATGGTTTATTGGGGCCGGGATATGTGATGCGTTGCGATGCAATGTGATGTGATGTATATGACTCAGGGAAGGAGCACCGTAGTTGGTGCTAGTTGTTGGTGGTGTGATGAATTGGATAAAGGAGGAGATGCCCTCAGAACAGAGCGAACAGACGCAGCCAGACAGTCGGATGGACGGATGGATTGATGTTATACAGTGGACGATAATTGCTGGTGCATTTCATTCATGGCATGCAACTTTGTGTGTTGATGCTCTTCGAGTGCTGTTTGTACACAGTTGGAGTGTTGGTGGTAATGATTGAATTAATTACCACCCCGAGTGGGAGGCACACATTTTTTCTCCTTCTCAGTTGATATATCAATTTATCAAGTTACCGCCACTGCAGCGGAAGTGGGAACAATTTTTTTCAAGTGTCTGGTGAATCAATAGGACTGTTGTGATATTGGTAATTAACACATCGTTTATGTGAATCAAAAGAAAGGGATTCGTATGAGATTGAAGTGTTTTGGCGGCTGCTTTGTAAGAAATGGATTGATTGTTTGGCTGTTTGTCTTGGAATTTAAGATATGCTTCGTGAAAACATCTATCACTCCGTATTTTTTCGGGCGATCAATGAATTACAGCACATTTGGACCTTGAATGAAACATTTTCGGAAGAACATCAACGTTCTGCTTTCATTTGTATGCTAATTGGATGAAATATGATTAATTTTTGGACAGCGTTTGAAAGGCATACAGAAGTAAAGTAGAAAGTGGTATTTCGGGTTCTTTTTATTTGATATTTCTCACAAATTTAAATCAATACGAAGTGATAGATGTTTTCACGAAGCATATCTAAAATTCCAAGACAAATCTGGTTGCTGTTTCCTTAAAAAGGTGTACCGCCAAGACCTTGGGCGAATTTCGGTTAAACAGAGTGCTAGACATCTAACAGCCGTGGAGAAGTGATAATGGTACCGAAACCAGGTAAACCGCCAACTGATAAAAAGTCATATAGACCGATCTCACTTCTTCCGATAATCTTTAAAGTATTCAAAAGAATCTACTTAGAATTAAACGTCCGGTCGTGGAAGAAAAACGACATCAATTCGGCTTTAGAAGTAAGCACTCTACTATCGATCAAGTCGGTACATCGCATAACTGATGTAGTGGAAGAAGCACTTGAACGGAAATATATTTGTTCGGCCGCTTTTCTTGATGTTTCTCAAGCCTTTGACATAGTTTGGCATGAAGGCTTGAAACATAAACTAAGTCAATTTCTTCCGGGAAAAATTTTCAGAATTACAGCGAACTATCTCTCAGGTAGAATGTTCCGTGTAAAATATGCAAACGAATACTTTGAATTCAAATCTATAAAGGCTGGAGTACCACAAGGAAGTGTTCTTGGTCCTCTCCTTTACCTGCTTTATACCAGGGATATACCGGAAGACGAAGGCACCGTATCAGGCACATTTGTGGCCGATACTGCCATTTTTGTAAAAGTCAAAAAGGTTGAAGAGTCAACAATGAGATTACAATGTGCACATTATTACAAATCGGGTATGCGAATGGACAAAAGTGTGGTGAATCGCGCTTCTTCTTCTTCTTCTTAAGGCGCTACAGTCCGAGGTGAACCTGGGCCTCACTCAACATGCCTCTCCAGCCAGCACGATCTTTCGCCAGCTGTCTCCACTTTCGCACACCAAGCCGGCCGAGGTCCCCCTCGACTTGTGTGCGCCACCTTATACGTGGACGTCCTCTGTTGGATTGTCCCACAGGCTCAGAGTCGAAAATTCTTCGGGCTGGAGCTAAGTTGTCCATACGCTCTACATGGCCTAGTTATCTTAGGCGTTGGATCCGTAGACGTCTGGTTAGACTTCTCCTCCAAATGCCATCAACGCAAACAGGACCAAAGATCGCGCAGAACTTTTCTCTCGAAAAGACCAAGAGACTCTTCACCCGCTTGGGATATTGTCCATGCCTCTGCGCCGTAAAGCAGGACTGGGATGATCAAGGTCTTATACAAAGTCAACTTGGTCTTCCGAGAGAGGGCTCTACTACTCAATTACCAAAAAACAGCGGTTGGCAAGAGTTATTCTGCGTTCGATCTCGGTACTGATGTTGTTTGTACAGTTTGCCGCGGAGCCAAGGTAGACGAAGTCCTTAACTACGTCAAAGTTATAGCTGCCTATGGTGACGTTCTGGCCAAGTCGTCGATGTTGTGCGTCCTTTCTTGATGACAGCATATACTTGATTTTGCCCTCGTTTACCGCCAGACCAATTTTAGCCGCTTCCGTTTCAATGCCAGCAAACGCATCATTGACGGCTCGCAGTGTTTGATTAATCACGTCAATGTCATCCGCGTAAGCTACCAGTTGAACAGACTCTTTTGACATTGAAGGTCTCGGTGAGTTCGTTACCGACCTTGATGGAGCAGCGAGAGTTCTGCATCGTCATCCTGCTCAGTCTGACGAGTTTAGCAGGAATGTCAAAACTAGACATGGCGCTGTATAGCTCGTCTCTATACACGCTGTCATAAGCGGCCTTGAAAATTTCAAGGCAAATCGCGCTTAATGAAGCGAAATCCGTTCATATAAACCTGCTTTGGGGGACCGGTCCCCATAGTGTCCTTTCATCTAACATCGCAAGAAAAAAAAAAGCGTGGAGAGTTGGTTTTAGTTATTGAGACCAACTCTCATTTATTCCGTCTACTCTTCTTCGCTTTTCCAGTACTCAATATGGCTGAGCCAGTATATAATGATAATAATGGCGGCGCTACAGTCCGAAGCGGACCTGGGCCTAGCTTCTCAGCAACCACTCGTGTTGTGCGTGCTATTGTTCTCTCACGAGTGGAGGTGACCTACAGTTTAATGCCAACTCCGAACGGCGAGATTGAGAAGCTTTTTCTAGACAGTTATACT
Organism: Myathropa florea; assembly: GCA_930367185.1. Lineage (NCBI taxonomy): Eukaryota > Metazoa > Arthropoda > Insecta > Diptera > Syrphidae > Myathropa > Myathropa florea. The sequence goes on from OV884005.1 coordinate 15,094,250, forward strand.
CTTTGAGCATTATCAGTAACTCGAAAGAGGTGGAGCCGCGAACCAAAATTTTTGAAAATTTGTTTGTCTGAACTTGGATTCGAACATAGACTGTGAAAGTCTAATGCGAATGGGTCGACGCACTAACCCACACGGCCACGGTGCCCACTGCTGAGCCAGTATAGTTAACTAAATATCTCCTCTAGAACTGGATCTACAATTTTGTTGAGCCGTTGTGCAATTCGCTCAAGTCGTTGAAGAAGAAGGGTCCAAGATGTTTCTTCCTGCAGAGGAGATGCGTTATGCTTTCCTCTTCTTCTTCGTCTCTGCAGCTTCTGCAGAAATCATTGTGAGGGAGTCCCATTCTTGAGGCGTGTGTGCCAATGGCACAGTGTCCTGTGATAACGTTAATGAGAGTCCTTAGGGATGGCCTGTTCATTCTAAGAAGATAGAGTGAACGTTTTAGATCAAGTTTAGGCCAAATTTGCTCTGTGATGAGGCAGTGCCATCTGACCATCTTGAGTTGGTGTTTTTAATAGTATGATTCTTTAAAAGATGTTTAGCTGTAGCGAATGGCATAGGCGGAGGATCTCCACTAGGAAGGTTTGTGGAGATCTTACCGCCCCTGGCGAAATCATCGGCTTCACAATTCTCTGGAAAGTCACTGTGTCCCGGCACCGTGATGGTGATCTTGGCATTAACACATTTTCGTCGCTCTGTCAGTCCCAGTCCAACACTGCTTTTTCCTTACATTCTACTACTCGGTCCTTGCCATACCCGTGAACAGACAATAGACACATCAACTACCTTGCTGATCGTGGTGTCAAGTCGCATGATCGCAGCGGCCAATTGAAGAACGCTCGCCGTGAGATGACCCTGTCCCAAAAACCTTCGAGTGTTACGTCGCTTGTATAGCTTGTTGGAACCACAGCTCGTGTTGAACTCTGGCCACAGAAAGTCGGTTAACATCGCGCTATACCTGGGACCAGTCACTGTAAGGCTGTCGAAATACAGTAAGATTCTGTGTCAACCAGAATTTGACAATTGTCAAAAGTATTCGCACATTAGCACTTTTTGAATAAATCAAAGTTCAACTTGAAAAAGATCAGACGTCCTAAGGTGTGAACGAAGTTAAGAACTAAGGTAAGAACGAATCCACGGCAAGCTGAGACCACAGCAAACCATGCTGAATGACACATATATATCTTGGACACATGTCCCATGAATTTACTCCCGCGTGTGTACAAACAAACTCATTCTCAATCAGCGATAAACCACATAATATATTGAGGACTTCTCTTATCATCGCACTACATATTGTTCTTAATTACTTTTCCTCACAATCCTCCTAAGCATTTAAATCGTTCATTAGAGGTGACTCATACATACGAGTATCTGAGCCTAAAGTCTAAAAGGACCACCGATAGACGCCAAGAAGGAACTCACTCGAATTTCATTATCCCGTACCCTTCTTGACGACGTCCATTCAATAAAATTGCCCAAAATGCCCTCTCTATCAACATTAATGTCCCCCACACTGATAGTGAAATTTATAACTCCTCGTTTCGAGACAGTTACCCACTCTCGCGGGCATTCCCTTATAAACACCAGCACACCACCGTCAGAGATTTCAGTTTTATAGCCATCCTTGATCGTCGTACTCAGTTGGTCCTCCTCCTAAATTGATTTGTGTGATTTTCATTTGCTGACATCGCTATGCCACTTCTTTCCGCCGTTCGACAGCAGAAGCCCTGTCCAATCCAATTTAATATCGTGTCAATTTATCACAATTTGCTCATGGAGGGTGTGGAAAGGGGCTCTGCACGCAAATGCTCTCCGCATTGCCCTCCACCGCCATTCGTCCTAATTGAAATTTATTTCTCAATTCTCCCCCATCTCACTGACAAAAAAAATGTTTTCTTGTTGCCCTGACATTTGTCAATATCAAGGCTACGCCAATTGACTTGATCTCACCACTGACTCAGTACTCCGCCTAACGTCATCCACGACGTCGAGTGCTGAAGACTCAATCTCGTTCCCAATTGATTTTTATTAATTTACAACTGTGCCTGTCATTGTCATCAGTGGTTGCACGGATGACATGGACGTACGTATTTTTTATTTATCACCTTGTCGGATGGAGGTCGACAGTCGGCTGTGCAAGATTTCTCAATGCCCATAGTGTTCGGTGAATGAGTTGCTGGCTGCTGATTGCCTTTGATTAGACAAAAGTTAAATTTGTAAATTTATGACATTTAGTTTGACACCCTAAGGGTAAACACAATAAGACTATGGAGCAACTGTAGACAGCTGGGAAACACTCAAATTGGACGCACAACATACATACAATTATGGGGAATTACGGGCCTGTGAACACGTTGTCGATCTTGTTCAGCGATATGTCAAAGTAGAATTGAAATCATTTCTTAGCAATCTAATGGCAATTACAATTCATTAAATTTAATGGAACACATTGTTTCGATTCAGAGTCGATTTCGTTATTTATTTATTTTTTTCGCTGAGGGTACTGATTTGTTGACGCTGATTCGGGCTCTTTTAGAACTGACAAGTGGTGTTTTATTAACCGATGACTATCGACGCAGGAAATCAGATAATGACAGAAGTTGGCGTGTTTTATGCCCGCACCGAGTGTTCGTCGATGATTAAAGTGTACAATTAAGAAAATAGGTTGATAAGACGGTTCTGTTGGATATACATACACACTTGTACATACACTCGATTAGCGAAGCAATAAACGTTATTTGATCTCTAGGAATGCATCAAACGGAATTGGACTCCTAATAAGGGGCAATATTTGTATATATACATTTAATGGTACCTCATAACCATTTTTTGTGGCTTGTTTCGCTGGTTGATATATCGGCATAAACCAAACGAAATCGACTCATGATTCACTGTGATGACAAATACGCACATAAACGAGTTGAGTTAACAGCAACTACCGCGATACATCTGAATGAACGGTGATAAAATTATTCAGCATTCACTTTGCAAATATTGTTTTTACTTTGACGCAGGTTGTCTCGGCCGATTCCAGATTACAGTCTCACAGGCCTATTGTGGTATCGCGTGAATCGGAATATCTCTTACTGGTTGAAATATGAACTGCGTCGACTCCTACGCTTGAGCTCTAAGGTTCGAATCTTGAAAAAAAACCTAAAATTTGTTCACGGCTGCACCTCTTTCCAGTCACTGACAATGCTCAAAGAGTATAAATGTCTAGAAAAAGCTTCTCAATCTCGTCGTTCGGAGTCGGCATTAAACTGTAGGTCCCCCCCTGACAGCTATATGTCATATAGTGAGAGATTGACTGGATGAATTTTGTATTTGTTAATTGATACGGACACACTTTATACAAATATATTCTGTTACTCCCAGAAAACTCCTTAAAAATGTTACCGAATAATTGTTAATAATCACATGCCACATAACGACCACCTACCGTGCACATCACCGAACCAATTATCTATCTAAAACTTATTAACGTACCATTATCAAAGTCAACCTTTATTTCGTTTAAGCCTTCACAATAAAGACACAAAAAAAAACAATAATATTGCCCCACAAACACACACGCGCATATCTGTCAAATCACTGTGGACTAACACGAAGTGAGTAAGAACTGTGAACCAATTTAAAATGACAAATGTGTCTACTCAAGTCCACACTTCCCTCCGTTCGTTCGTCGATGTCCGCCTCCATTGAATGGCTTCTAGAGCAATCCAAAACAAAACAGAAAAAAGAAAACCCATAAAGAAAACGCATTCACATTGATTAAAATGTCACTTTTCTTCATTTATTTTGACATGAACTGACGAGGGCCATTATGGCACTTTACGAGTGCTATTCTTGTGTTTCGTTCTCATCGTCATCGCCGTCATCGTCACCGTCACCGTCACACAGAAACTTACTAGCTGGCCTGCCGGACCAGGCACTCCGATATTTAATAATATTAACAAATGACGAGGGTCTCTCTCAATCGGCGCGCAGTCGTAAACACTGATTAAGAGATCCGTCCCTTTGGCCCGCATCACAGCAGTGCAAGGGAAACCTCTGCGTAAAGTCATAAAGATCTGACAAGTCTAACCGCGGCGGACTCAAGTGAGCTGATTGTCTCTCACACGATGACAACTACAACGACGACGACGCTGATGATGGTGATGGCGATCGCCTAAAGGCAACATCAACATCATCAAACCACTCAGAAAACTCTTTAGCGTATCCCTCCAACCAGGAGACAGTGATATGTGGAGAAGGCCCAAAGAGCTGTGTGTGCGGTGTAGCGTGGCAGCGACGGCGGCGATAGCAGTGACGGCGGCGCGTTCGAATCCAACTGATGCTCGCCTCGCTTGACGCTTGACCCGAAAAAGGTTGATGATGTTTTCGCTCTCCGTCAATTGGCATCACTTTTGGTCAGATACCGAGGCAAGCGTGTGTTGTTTTTTTTCCTTTCCTGAATTGAGCGCACATGTCAAACATATAGACAAGCAGAGAAAGAAGGCGAATTTGACAGCTTCATGTGCGCGTTAAGTGTGCGCGCGTACACATTTAATTTGACAGCGATAGACTTTTGAAGTTTCCCGCTGAAAACACAGCGCGATCAACTTGATCTATGAGTGACGTGCAAAATTGAGGATAGGCTATCATATGAAGAACAAACAAATCAGTGGGAAGACGGTGGTTTTGAAGTGCCAAAAGTAATTGTTTTAAGAATGACATGAGCAATCATGACCGCTAGAGTGGTTCAGTGGTTCGTATTACCGAGGAAAGCTCTTAATAAAATTGTAACAGGAAAACTATTGCACATGGCACATGTTGCACTATTGTGTGGTCTAATCGGTTGCATTGGTGGTCGATGCTGCGTCCTATTTGCGGCAACGATCAAAGAAATAAGCAGATTGCATTCCCGAAACACTCAACAGATCGGTGAGAGATTTGGTTTGGCTTGAAAATATGTACGAGTGTATATTTACGTAACTAGGCCTACAAGTAAATACGTGACGGATTTAATCTGAAATGGTGGTGGATTCTAGTTTGTTATCATTTGCGTATATGATGAAGAAGATTAGTCCACAGACTCGTTTGTCTTTGTTAAATATCTTAAATTTCTTTGAATAATTGGTGGATTATGGGTCGAGAATGAAACATCCTGTTCAGCTGAGATTAGAAGTCAACAAATTTAGTGGAAGATGCAGATGTCCAGTTAAGTATAAATTCAATCCCTGAACCACCAAGAAGACTATCAGACATGGGGTGGCGTTGTTATTGTTAGAACGTTGATTCAGGCATGAAACGGACTCGAAATAATTCATATATATATATAATAATAGGTCAAGTGGTAGCATGTGTAGGATCGTTTCCAGTCCAGCTGTTGCGGTGGAGCAGATTGCTCCAGTAACTCCAATACACGCAAGTCTCTGTATATTTGTCAACACCCTAAGATTAATGGCTTTCAATGCTGCCTGCCACCAGACTACGCAGCCATGCGTAAGGATGGGTCTGACAATAGCGGTGTATATCCATAGGATTTTATTGGGGTTTGGTCCCCATTTTTTACCGACAATTTTGGCGCAGATATAAAAAGCGCATGTAGCTTTTTTGACCCTTTCAATGACATTGAGTTTCCAATTTAGTTTTTTGTTAAGAATGATACCTAGGTATCTAGCACTGTCGGATAACGTCAGTCAGTGTGGATCCTTCAATAGCTCGAAGTCTAAATTGCGGAATGACTTTTATTCGTGAAAGGACCAATTCGGTCTTGCTTACGTTAACACCCAGTCCGCAGTTTTTTGCCCACCTAGCTAGTATTTTCATAGCGCCTTCAATTACCTCCTTTGTAGAAGATAATGTCAGGCGTTTCTTATTATTCCTAGACCAGCATTTTGTTTTCGTGCACCGATACGCTTAGACAAGATGATCGATTTCACATTACTTTGAAGTTAAAGATTTGTTTGCTTAAGCTGCAAATTAAATACGTTACATTTCAGATTTTAAGCTCAGATTTATTCTTTCTGAGTTAAACTTATTCACATTCATCATTTCTCAAACCTTGTTGCTGACTCGTTCCTTTCTATATTCCGCCGCATAGGTGATTAGGAATTATTTTAAAGTGTTTATGTGCTTTAGTCTTCAAGTGATATTGAAAGAATGAAGAGGTTTATCTTCAAAGAAGCAAAGATTAATTTCTTAAGATTTTAATTATAAAAAAATGCATACATACATACGAGTACATAGGTGCCGTGAAATTGTTTCAAACGACATTGTGCCAAATTGGCATTTTGATTTGACAAATTCTAGCTTTGGCCATATGTCGCTTTCTCAAAGTGACATATAGCCAAATTTTACCACTTGGCTTTATGTCGCTTTCATAAACCTTTCATTCTTCTTCTTTTTCTTCTTAGGGCGCTACAGTCTGAGGTGGACCTGGGCCTCACTCAACATGCCTCTCCAGCCAACACGATCTTTCGCCAGACTCATGTCGCTGTACAGCCCATACAGTTCGTGGTTGAATCTTCTCCTCAAAATGCCATCAACGCAAACAGGACCAAAGATCGCGCGCAGAACTTTTCTTTCGAAAAGACCAAGAGACTGTTCATCTGCTTGGGATATTGTCCATGCCTCTGCTCCGTAAAGCAGGACTGGGATGATCAAGGTCTTATACAAAGTCAAAGGTCTTCCGAGAGAGAGCTCTACTACTCAATTGCCTTTTGAGCCTATAAAAACAGCGGTTGGCAAGAGTTATTCTGCGTTTGATCTCGGTACTGATGTTGTTTGTACTGTTTGCCGCGGAGCCAAGGTAGACGAAGTCCTTTACTACCTCAAAGTTATAGCTTTCTATGGTGATGTTCTGGCTAAGTCGTCGATGTTGTGCGTCCTTTCTCGATGACAGTTTTGCCCTCGTTTACCGCCAGACCAATTTTAGCCGCTTCCGTTTCAATGCCAGCAAACGCATCATTGACGGCTCGCTGTGTTCGCCCAATCATGTCAATGTCATCCGCGTAAGCTAGCAGTTGAACGGACTATTGGAAGATCGTGCCTCTTGTGTTGGCCAGTGAGTTTTGCACGATCTTCTAAAGAACGATGTTAAAGAAATCACATGGCAGAGGGTCGCCTTGTCTAAAACCTTTTTTGACATTGAAGGTCTCAGTGAGTTCGTTACCGACCTTGATGGAGCAGCGAGAGTTCTCCATCGTCATCCTGCTCAGTCTGACGAGTTTAGCAGGAATGTCAAAACTAGACATGGCGCTGTATAGCTCGTCTCTATGCACGCTGTCATATGCGGCCTTGAAATCGACAAATAGATGGTGTGCGTCAATTTGCATTTCTTGGGTCTTCTCCAGGATCTGCGGCAGTGTGATCGATGGTGGACTTCCCTGGCCTGAAACCACACTGATAAGGACCTATCAGTTTGTTCACGAATGGTTTCAGGCGTTCACACAAAACGGCAGAGAAGGTCTTATACGCAATGTAAAGGAGACTTATCCCCCGATAGTTGGAGCAGTCAAAGGGGTCTCCTTTCTTGTGGATCGGGCAAACGATACTGAGATTCCACTCATCGGGCATGCTTTCCTCCGACCATATCTTACAGATGAGCTGGTGCATGCGCCCTACCAAATCATCTCCAGCTGCTTTAAACATTTCAGCGGGCAGACTATCTGCACCAGCAGCTTTATTAGACTTCAGTCTCGATATCGCTATCTCGATTTCGTCTACGTCGGGGGGACGGTATTCTCTTCTATCATCGTCCATTGTGTTGAGTAGAACATTCTGCCTGACAGCGGTATTTGTGTCCTCATCGCCGTTTAACAGTCTGCAGAAATGACTTTTTCAAATTCTCAGTATCGACTGCGAATCTACTACTATCTGTCCATTCTCATCCCGGCAGGCTTCTGTCCGAACTTTATACCAATTCGATAAAAGTTTCACCCTTTGGTAAAACTTTCGGACATCATTCCTGCCATAACACCTCTGCATCTCCTCGATCGCGCGCTTCTCGTGCTCTTTCCTTTTCTTCCTGAGAAGCCGGTTCTCTTCCCTTCTTCTCTGTTCGTAGAGCTCACGAACAGCTCTCGTGGTTCGATGCAGCGTTGCCCCGTAGGCTTCTTGCTTTGCTGCATGTGCCTGCCCGCACTCGTTGTCAAACCAGGGGTTTTTCCTTGTTGGCGTTTTAAAACCCAGCACATCAGTAGCGGCTTCTCTGATGGCTCTTTGACAACGTTTCCATTCTTCGTCTATTGTTAGTGCAGGCGGCGTCGAACTTTCGGAGAGTTTCAGGGAGACTCGATCGGCAAAGTTCCTGGCAGTCTGTTGCGATTGTAGCTTTTCGACGCCAAACCGTGGTTGTCTTCCTCGACTCCGTTGTTCTCTCGATATCCGTGTCCTTACCTTGGCTACAACAAGGAAATGGTCCGAGTCGATGTTGGCGCCTCGGAACGTTCGGACATCAAGAATACTGGAGGAGTGTCTGACGTCGATCGCAACGTGATCAATCTGGTTGACGGTTGAATGATCAGGGGACCGCCAGGTCCCTTTATGGATGTTGAGGTGTGGGAACCGCGTGCTAGCTACAGAGAGGTTTCGCCCCGTAACAAAGTCCACCAGCCTGAGTCCGTTTTCGGACGTGGTGTCGTGCAGGCTGTGTTTACCGATGACTCTAGCAAAGATGTACTCTTTACCCAGCTTAGCGTTAAAATCTCCTAGAACGATCTTGGTGTTGTAGCTGGGGCACTGATCATACATTCTTTCCTGGAGATCATAGAAGTCATCCTTGCTATCGTCATCTTTGTCCTCCGTTGGGGCGTGGGCGCAGATTAGGCTGATGTTGCCGAATTTAGCCTTGATGCGGATTGTTATGAGGCGCTCGCTTATGTACTTAAAGCTTAAGACTTTTTGCCTAAGTCTGCCTCGAACAACAAATCCACATCCAAATAATCGCTGCCTTCGCTCTCTGTAACAATCGCCGTAATAGATATCGCAGTTTTTCATCCTCTTTTTGCCCGGCCCATCCCATCGCACTTCCTGGATTGCGGTAACGTCTGCTTTATAGCAGTCTAGGGCCTCCGCGAGTTCATCGGCTGCACGTGGTCTGTTCAGGGACCTCACATTCCACGTGCAGAACCGAAAGTCATTGTCCTTATTCCGTTTGCTGGGGTCGTCAACAGTAAATCCGTCCGTATCCGAGGCATATTGTTGCTTCTCAACTCGTTACTTTTTTACGTGGTGAGGAAGTTAACCCCACGCACAACCTCCAACTGGGAGGACAGGTCCATTTGTTTAGCCCCCGGACAAAGGGGTCCGAAGGGATCCGGTGTCGGTATCCTCTTGCAGGCTGTGAGCGCCGCCGTTGGCCCTAAAAGAAGGGCTCATCCGCCGCCATCTCTATTCCAAGGTCCCGACCTTAACATGGAAACCAGGTAGCTCCTGCTGACTGGAGTGACCAATCGGTGACCAGCTCCTCCGGCGCCATCCTAAAAAGAGTGGTGAGCCCTGGTAGACTCACACTCCTCCCTCTCTCGTTTGCAACCACCCAGACGTCCCACGGGGGTTGGTTACCCCATCTTCTGTCGAGGGTACTCGGATCTCGGATTTCACCACGGGGAGGTAAGAGTAGAAGTTCGTGAATAGAGGCTAGGTGCAGACGCTTGTGTCTGCATGGTTCGCGTATTAACGCTTCGAAACCCAAAGCTTTCATTACGTCGCTTTAATAATACGTGCTTCACTGTTCACCCGTTTCCTTTTTAAATGTCTCAGAATGTTTAATGGAAGGTATATTTTGATAAGGTAAGCAAAATCAGATATACAACGGAAAGCAAAATAAGGCCAAAGCAAAAATTAGGTCTTATGTCACTTTGATAAAGCGACAAGTTTTAAAAATTGACCTTATGTCGCTTTGCGTTATGTCATGGCACCTGGGGGGCATGCTGCCCCAATGCAACCCCCTTGCCTGGGTCGCTATAGGATTTGGGATAGGTGCGAGATTCTGTGCATTCAAAGACTCTTTTTATATATGTTTTCCATAGATTTTACCAAAATCTACACGCAGAGAACCTTGCACCTACTCCGATTCCTAAGGTGGCCCAGGCAGGTGGGTTGTATCCAAAGTGACATAATGCCAAATTGGCTCTATGACGTTTCAAAACGGAGAAGGTAATTAACTAAGAATTATGCAATTAACTAAGAAACGTTTTGCTTTGCTGTATCCCTGATTATGGCTGCGGAGATTGGCAATTCAAGAAACAAGAATGCTATATCCACACGTAATACAGTGAACTCTCTCATAAGCGGACACTGACGGTGCCAACAAATTTGTCCCCTTATGAGAGGTGTCCGCTTATGAGGGATGTCCGATAGGAGAGAGTACACTGTATTTGTATTTTTCCTGATGATCAGTCGGTCATTAACTCCCTAGTATCAGTCCCAACAGACTCTAGAGCCGTATCAAGCCGTTGATCACCTGATGACAAAACAATTCCACATTTGCAAACGAACTTTACAGTTGCGACACGGCATTGCTCCTATCATCTTAAAACATCTGATTATGCTGATGTTCCTGTTTGGTGAAGATGCAACACAAAAAGTAGTCATAGACGAGTTGCTGGCAAGGTGAACATCCAGTGCAAAGGTGCATTCTTTATCATAAGTGGCACTATGATTTATTGAGCCCTGCGTCATTGATTGATTGCTTGAAAAGGAAGATAAAACTGTTCTTCACTTTCTTTGTAGCTGTTTGCAAAGCAAACCCTGCGCAAAGCAAGAACAAGAAAGCAAAAGCAACTCGTTTTTTATATACATATGCATAATTTCGTTCGAATTTGCGCAAAAAACTGTGTGCTATCGCTTTATAGAAATATTTGTTCTGTCGGATATGAATTTGCGAATTCTATGCTTTACATAATCTGCGCACAGTCTGCATTTCCCATTAGGCCCTATATTCCATAAACACTTCTACAATTGTTTTGCAGATAAAACCGTCCAAGTTTTCAAATAAAACGGTAATGATACACCGTACGAGAATTGCAAATGTCCATCCTGCAGATTGTTCTAATCATCGAATGGTTGAAAAAATGTTCACATCGATCACACACTTATAAGCTTGCTATCGATGCCAAAGATTAATATTCGGGTTCTGATTTTCGTTGGCTTCTATCATAAGGCAACTTGTCACATATGGAGTAATGAAACTCTCTCAGTACGAGACCGTAAGGTATTGTTTTTTTTTCATTCCAAAAGTGCTTGAGCTTTTTCTGCGGGATATTGGACAGTGTGCAAAATATATCCATAAACCCTTTTAACAGAAATGTCATTTGTGAATGGTAAATCTGACACATTCCAGGGTGTATCTCAACTGAAAGTGTTTAAAACCAAATCACTGGCTAATTAAAGAGATACGAAATTAATTCCAATCTGTCACAGCTCTAAGTATCGCGTGGAATTCATTTCGGACACATATCTGATTTATTTCACCCGAGTAGTAAATTAATTGTTCAGATCTGTGTTGTGCCCGGTTTTCATATTCATGGGAAATTTATGTGACTGTCAAAGCGGGCCTCACAATTTATGAGATACCAAACCAAAAATGGTTCGTTAAATGAGCGATCAAAGGAAATTAACAGCCAAAACGAGATACCGCCGCCGAGTATCAGCGCAGCTACACTCTCAACGCTCCTTTCCATTAAAAACATAATTTACCGCCATTAGTGAAACACTCCCATGCTTAGCGTGCTCGATTGTCAACTATCGAATAAATTGCCGTCCCCCTCCGAGCACCCACTTGAAGCGTCGTTGTTGTCGTCGTCGGCGGCGGCGGCCACCGCATCCCTCGCTCGCTCCAACCGACTGATGCAATAAAAAATATCTTCGGAAGAAAGAAAAAAATACCAGAACACATAGACAGCCATTAGCGTTAATCTACCTCCAGAGAGCAGGGCACACATAGATAGCCCCGGCCTTCTCCTGCTGTCACATACGAGTATACCTACACTGAGATGATTGCTGCGCCTTAAGGAAGGAAAAAGTGTAGTTCTGGTAGACTGCCACTGTGGTACTGTTGCTGGTTGCTGGTTGCTCCTATTAACTAATGACTGTTGTCAAATAATAAATTTACCCGAATCCATTTCATGTACACACTGCGCGACACGACAAGCAGGAAATCCACACACGGTGTCAATTTAGGGGAGAGAGAGTAAGAGTCTGTTGCAAGCAATCCATTCCCAGAGATATGGGCTGCGCGCAAATCCCCCCGCCGCGCTTGCCACTAGGCAATTTGTCTTCCCGAGAGCCAACACATTCACATTATCTTAAAATGCTGATTGCACGGCGGCATCCTCCTGCCATAAATTTCCCTTTCATTCCACATGCCACTAGAACCAGCTTCACCAACACCAAAGCACAACCACATCCTTCTTTTTCTTCTTCTTCTTCATCTTCATTTTCTATCCGCGCATAGAGTTTTGGCCTCCTCTAACATTCCCGCGACTGTATTGGCGTTCGCGTTCGCATTCGAGTTTGTGTGTATGAATGTGCCACTTGACAACGCAGCTTCTTTCAATGAACAGCCAGCAGAAGCGAGCACGGCAAGCTGAGATCTTCGTTTGATGTCGCACCGCCCGTCCAAATCTCTCCTCTATCATCTACGAGTGTTTAGATATCGCCCAAAGTGGAACAGCATGTAGAATGAGCTCATAAATTTCAAAGATACACCGAATGATGGTGGCAGCAGCAGAAGTAGCATCACCAGTGCCAGGAAAACCATGTGATATGGTGCTGCCCTTTGATATGGGTCTCCTGCTGTTGCTGCTGCTGATGCTGCTACGATTGCTCTCCGTCGCGTTTGGACGATCGTGGGGATTATGATGGAGTCCAAAATAAATAAATTTGTTTACGCGTGATGAAAAGCATCTCGTAATCGAGAAATTTTTCTTGAGCTCACTGCTGCACACCATTAATTTGTCAAACGAGCGGAAGATATGCCTTGCCTATGCTCATCTCCAGCAACGGCAACAGCAGCAGCCGCACCATAAACGTGAATGATGGCCGCCGGATGGCTTACACGGTGGGTCTGAATTAAGTGCGGCGCGATTAATGACTTCGTGACGCGGATGATGATTGTGGTGATGAGTAGGCCGTTGCTTTAATGTGGGGCTGAACAATGATCATAAATGTGTGACTTGGAATTGCTTCTCGGATTATTGAAAGTGTGCGTTAAGATCCGTTTGCTTGGGGTTTGGCATACTATTGTTAATTTGTCAGGTATATTGAAATATCCTTCAATCTGAAGCAGTGAGGAAAGGGGTTGTTTAATTATTACAAAATACTGTCAAAATCGGTTATAACGACCTTCAAGGGACTGACGAGTTTGGTCGTTGTAAGCGATATGTCGTTATAAACGATTTCCTACGCTATTGGATTACATATAATGGAGATCAGGCGGGACCTAAGAATTTGGTCGGTATAACCGATACGTCGTTATAACCAATGTCGTTATAAGCGATTTTGACTGTACCTTCAATTTAAAGGAGGAATAAAAATCACGATAATTTCATTTCATTGAGTACAGTAGGAGGAGTTAATGCCAAATCCGAATATATCAGCGCCAGATGTGAGGACAAGTAGAAGTCCTTTACTCAACCAATTGCCATTGAGTGCTGATTAAAATAAGCGATGCTAAGCAAGGAACTAAATTGGTGTTTGCACTCGGCTACAAAAGGCAAGCATCGGTCCGAATTCTTTTCTAATTTTATTTCAGAGTTAAAGTTGTATCTTCATAAATTTAACACCACATAAAAACCATAGGAGCTCAGCCAAACACATTTCTAAAGCTCAGGGTGGAAGGAGATCGCATAATTGGATGACATTGCCATTATCCTTTCAGGTAAGTAAGTACCTCCCTCTGTTGATAAATTATATACATGTTCAAACGAATGTAGCGCCATATAAAGGTAAGACGATATTAAGGAGCTTGTTGAATTCCTTACCAGCTTTGATTGAGAAAAGGGGATTCTCTGGCTCTACATTAGCCATCTCTTCCTACACAAACTTATGTGTTAGAAATAGATTTCAAACGATGTTGATATCAGACATCGACATCGTTCATTCATTTCGTTAAACATTCCCAAGACGTGATATATATAAAAAGTGCTTAAATTTATGAAATAATAATGGGGTGTGAAAGAGCTAGAGACGCGCAATACAATGTAACTCTTATATATCTTATCCTCTCCTATTCTAATATCCTACTCCGAACCTCGAAGTGAATCACCTTGAGCATCGAGCAACCCTCAAGGAGACCGGATATCCAACTCCTATGGAACTGTGGGTCGGTGGCTAATCGAAGAGGGGGCATGTTTTGGCATGTCCTGTCTGGATGCGTAAGCATAGCAGACCTTGTGTCAACAGCCAAACTAACGCCTGTTCACCAAGGTGGTGCGGCTAGAAACGGGTGTCGGTCTTGGAGCAAGCGACTCGCTATATGAACGTGCATGAAGGGCCCGTTTGGGAACCCTAATCCCAAACAGTAGGATTCTCCAACGTTACTTTGGGTTTTTCGTTGGCCCGATAAGCCACAAAGTAAAAATCCCATTATCAACGAAACGGAAGACAGACAAGTTTTTTGAGTTGAAAATAGTAAGACTAGTATATTTTGTTGTTTAGGTACAGTACATCGTAAATACAGCAAACAATTTTTGTGATGGAGAAGATAAATAAAACATCGGAAAAACATCGATGTATCGTTGTTAATAATAATAATAATGGCGGCGCTACAGTCCGAGTATGACCCAACTTTTGGGCAGTTTCTGAGAAGGCTTATCTGGTAGCCTTTGCGGTTAGAGAAATGTGTGACGAATTGTATACCTCGTACTGAACAGGACGATTTCTTTGTTTTGTGAGTTGACATTAGGGATGCAACATCGTTCTTAAAACATCGATGGCTCAACGACAAAATTCGATGTTAAAAAAATCGGTATTAACAACGTTAACAGCGATGTGGGCACCGTGGCGTAGTGGGTAGGTGCGTCGACCCCTACGCTCGACGTTGTCGGTTCGATTTCCGAAAAAAAACCAAACATTGTTTTCACGGCTCCACCTCTTTTGAGTCACTAACAATGGTCAAAGAGTATAACTGTCTAGAAAAAGCTTCCCAATCTCGCCGTTCGGAGACAGCATTAAACTGTAGGTCCCCTCCACTCGTGAGAGAACAATAGCACGCACAACACGAGTGGTTGCTGAGAAGCTAGGCCCAGGTCCACCTCGGACTGTAGCGCCGCCATTATTACACTGATCAAAAGCTCTTGAACTTTCGTGAGAAAAATTCTGCATGTGATTTTTAGTCCCATTTGCGTTGATCGCAATTCGAGTTAAAGATTCACTCATGACCTGTACATGAGTCTCTCCAGGTGGCCTAGATGGCTAGGGCATGGGCAACTCAGCTCTGGCCCGAAGAGTCCTTGATCCTATGGGACAACCCAACAGAAGGCTGCCACTATCAATGTGGCGCACACAAGTCGAGAGAGACCTCAGCCAACTTGGTTTGCACATTTGGAGACTGACAGTTCTAAGTGGACAGGCTCAAGTCCACTCCAGACTGTAGCACCATATAAAGGTAAGACGATATTAAGGAGCTCGTTGAGTTCCTTACCAGCTTTAATTTAAAGGTGGTTCTCTGGGTCTACATTGGTCATCTCTTCCTACACAACCTTATGTGTTAGAAAGAGATTTTAATTAGATATATATTTTCCCTGACGTAATACTAGTCACATACATGGTACTTGATGTTAAGAAGCCCTTCCAAAGCTTCTTGGTAAATTTCCCGTAAATTATCACAAATTCTTCATCGCTTCCACTGTCAAAATAAATAATAATTAATGTGAGAGATTAGTAACCCGATCCGACTACGGTTGACGCCCTATTTACCCCCACCTGTCACTCCCTCTGAACGAACTACAATTGCTTTCATAATGAATAATTCAACGAAATTGTTGATCTAACATTCTACTCTTTTGACTCCCATCCATCAACAGAAACGTCAGCCATCTCTCAAGTTACATGTGTGACATTTCAAATCGAAAAAAACACCATCTTCCACCGGAAACATTCAGCCTTGTGCTTCCAAGCCCAAATAAACAAAACAAAGCGCTCAATCATTTCAACAACACGAATTAATCATTTTCCTTGAGCAGTCGCACAACGCCTCTGAGAAGTGAATATCCCCCACACAGACGGCGGCGGCGGCGGCGGCCACCACACTCGCATTATGTGCACAGCAGCATGTGTAAACATTTTGTTACAATTTCTCTTAATCACCCTGTCATCCACGGGCACGTATCCTGTTGACTCAATCCGACTCGCGGCTGCACACATACCACGCCACGGCTCATGACATTCGGCGGCTATTATGAATAATTCGAACTTTGAATTCGTATTTCGAATAATTCGAGGATCGTGACTAATTGCCGACGTTGTGGAAATTTGTGTAACGCTCCGCTGCCCATCTGTCGTCCGGGTGCTTGATGCAATCGGGCTTCAGTCTGTCTTCTCCCAATCCCCACACACTGGCAGTCTTGGCGATGGACGATTACTCAAAACGACCGGGAAACAAATGACCAATTGTCAATGGTCATTAAGGCGATTCATTTGCAGAGCACCGAAGCCGTAGCCTCTTTGAACCCAGCGAGGCGATTGAAGCAACAACTCGCGTCGCCGTCTGTCGTCCCCATTGCCGTCGTACACCATTGTCGTACGTACCGACGCGGAAGGGTGCACAAGATTCCGTACACTACGATGATGTGCACATAGGCCAGCCAGGCCAAGAGATTCCTGACGGATGATTATCTAGAGTAGCAGCGGAGTGGATACCCTGTGTGTGCCCGAGACAAATGTAATAATTAAAATGATAAATTGTCTCATTTATGTTTGGACGGGGAGATGATGAGGTAATTATTATTTTTATTTTGTGAACATTTTTCACAGGATCTCCTGATTTGAGAAATGGCCCTCGCAGAAATGTTCAGTGTGGACCGACAGAGGGCTTGCGACAATTAGCCGAGTGGCGCAAGGTGGAGATGTTAGGCTCAGCGGGGCCGTTTGGATGCAAATGGTTCCACAGGCTGACACTCGTAATGTTGGTGTAATTGATTGCAGGCGATTAAGGCGAGCGTTCATAAATTTAAAAACATGATGGATGGTTGCTGTGGAGATCTGCGTTGTACCAGCGGGCCAAGGACATTCCAAGTTTAACTTTGGCAACGGGTATAGAATAGAAAGAAGAAGAACGAGTGCGGGTGTATTTAGTTATGTATGAAATTGAGTACGTACTTAAGACTAAAGTCATCTATCGGGTTGTCGCATAGACAATGTACGGGTGATAAAAATTTGATGGAAAATTTGTCAGCTTGCAAAATTGTTAATTAAAACCAATATGACTGCAATAATATTGGAGCTTGAACAGTGTATTAACATAGACTATACGAGTATATACAGTCAGCGTCAAAAGTGAGTGAACATTCAGTCATCTGCTGAAGGTTTATCCACTAAATTAATATTCACCAGAATGAGGTAGAATGAAATGGATACATCAAATTAAAGCTCAAAAGCCATACTTTGAAAATAGTAAAAATTATTTAGCATAAGTGTAAATATAAAACAATTACTTAAATTTCAAAGAGAAAAGTGCTAAAAACGGCATTCAAAAGTGAGTGTATATATGGCTGTCAGTGACTGTAACACATAAAGGCCCGATTCTAAACATAAACATTTGTATGAAAATTATATCAATAAGATACTTGTTTTTATAGGGATGTGTTCATTCACTTTTGACACCTGTTTTTAGCCTCTTTTTTTTCTTTTCAACTAAATTAACTTCTTTATGTTTATGTTTAAATGAAGTATAGCTTATTTTGAGGTATGATTTTACAGCTTTTATTTGTGACATCATTGTCAGACGTTGACCATTCCAGTCAGTTTTCATTTAGAGGAATACCTTTCAACTAATGACTGTTTACTCATTTCTGACGCTGACTGTACATATTTCATTGAAGAGAGTTAGTTGAATTTTTGATGTGTTGGAGCCAAACTTTAATGTTGTTACAAAAAAAGAGAACATTTTTAAGTTCCTTTATCAGTAGATCCAATGGGACTTTTAATCGCACACAATAATTCATCCGCTTCCCATGCTAAAAGAACCGAACTGATAGAATGTACATTTTATTCCCATGTTCCGATTTTTCTCCTGAATACTCATTATTAAACCAGTGGTTGATTTGATAAAATAGAGTGAACTACTGCTTTGTGCTTTCATTATTTTCAAAATTATTCAAGAAATGTCATTGTTAAGTAAAGATTGATCCATCATTCTCACCTGAGACGAAATGTCACAATTTCACCCACAACTTTGACTTATATAAGGGGTTTCTCTACTTCGTGGCTAACATGAACTCCACGAATCACACTTTAATGGAGAATCACTTCGGTTTGTCCAAACAATTTGGGTAAAAACTAGAGTTGTGACTGATATCCGGTAAGTATTCGGTATCCGGCTTCTTTTATAATATTCGGCCGGAGCCGAAGTCTTTTGATATCCGGCCGTATAACGGATAGTCGTCTTTTCAGTAATAAAACAACAAAATAAAAACCAAAGCCAAATTATGGTTAATAGTGGGCGCCGTGGCGTAGTGGGTAGATGCGTCGACTCCTACGCTCGAGGTCGTCAGTTCGAATCACTGACAATGCTCAAAGAGTATAACTGTCTAGGAAAAGCTTCTCAAAATCGCCGTTCGGAGTCGGCATTAAACTGTATAGTTTAGCACGCACAACACGAGTGGTTGCTGAGAAGCTAGGCCCAGGTCCACCTCGGACTGTAGCGCCGCCATTATAATTATTATTAAATTATGGTTAATGAAAATTAGTTTTCCTGCATTCAGGGGTAATGATTTATTACGTTTGTTTTCGTATACGATGCTTCAGAAAAGAGTCTCTCACTGTATGCACTGCTACATGGAGATGAAAAATAAGTTTTGGCAACTTTGAGCGAAATTGTTTTCCATTTATTGACCTGACCACCAAGCTCAAGGGTCACTATTCCGTTCAAAAATAAACTGTTTTGAGATGTAAGTCAAACTCGTTGGCGGTATTTTTTTTGGCAGAAAACTCAATCTGACTTGCCTTCTGCAACCTCTTCAAAAATGTCCCAAAAACTTTGCTGTGTAGAAAGTAAGAACACAGTGCCTCACAAAAGTATTCGGAATTATGTTTCTTTCCTGGATTTTAGTATTTTTAAACAGCAAATAATTATTACAATTATAATGAAAAAAATAAAACAGTTTCAATTCAGCATTTATTCTCTGTTAACAAAAAATCAGAAAAAATAATGCATGTTTTCTGTCTGCAACAACAACAAAATGTAACAAACTAGGATCCAGGAAAAAATATAATTCCGAATATTTTTGTGAGACACTGTATCTTATGGAGGAGAAGGAAAAAACATGTTTAATTTGGTTTTACTTATACCGGTCTGATTTGAGTGTCAGACCACCAAACTATTATACTTTTAATTTGGGCAGATATCCGGCCTCCGAATATTCGGTATCCGGTATCCGACCAAATCACTATTTGGTACAAGTCTAGTAAAGACTTCTGAATCAAGGACCAAAATCACTGTCTACAAAGCACGTATCTTGTCATATGGGCAAAAGACTGGACGGTATGAATGACTGGTCTGGTTCTTCATGTCTTGAAATATTATTTGGTCCAGTCTGCGAGGAATGTGAGTGAAGGTGAATACATAACCGCGAACTTTACGAGCTGTACAAGAATGTGGATATTGTTCGGAAGGCACAGAACTGTCGCCTAAATTGGCTAGGCCACACCGGTAGCATGAAATCCAATGCTCAGGCTAAGACGACCTGATGAGGATGACAGAAACTCAGGTATAAAAGTCGCTGATGCAGGACAAAATTGGTCTCAATGACTGAAAGCAGACTGAGAGGTAAATACGTGACATAATTTCACTTTCCACAACATACTTCAGTGAATATTACGAGATGTAACTCTTACGCTCGAAGTCTAGATTCGAATCTCGAAAAGAACATATCACTTTTTCACGGCTTCAACTCCTGTGAGTCACGGAAAAAGCTTCTCAATCTCGCCATTCGCAATCGACAATCAACTGTAGGTTTCCTCTACTTGTGAAAGAACAATATCACGCGCAACACTGGTGGTTGCTGAGGAGCTAGGTCTAGGTCCATCTCGGACTGTAGCACCGCCACTATTATTTTAATAAATATTAGGGTAGATACCAGTTTTTAGCATATTTTGAGTTGTCTGAAATATGCACCAAACCAGATTTTGCAAGACATCCTAGATACGACTAACGACCGCATTCACGTGATTATAACCGTCCAGAACTTAACTTATTGTATGTAGACTAGTGGTTGATGCTTGTTGCAGTCTTAATTTATTGGGACTGTAGAAGATATTGCCTTGGATCGCGGTGAAAGAATTAAACAATTAAGTGTATTAAAAATTTGGTTTTCTGTGCGTATTCCAAGATCTTCATGAGTAACAATTCGTTTTTTCCACTCCAATTCTCCATTGAAATCATGAAATCGATCAAAGTTTCAGCGTGGTCTTTCACTGCTTCAACTGTTTAAATGAATAACAATATCTTACCGACCGCAAATGTCTCATAAAATTTACAGCGAAGCGCAGCTTGTGTGTGATGTGTCACTGACTTTTGAAACACATGTCCTCTAGGCCTAATCGATCCATTTCAGGCTTTAGAAAGTTTATTCTTGTATGAGTGTGAAGTAGTCTTTGTCGCATAAATTTAGGGTTTTAGGTGCCCTAACTCTGTGGTCGTCGTGGTGTAGTGGGTAGGTGCGTCGACCCATACACTCGATGATCTCGGTTCGATTCCCGAAAAAAACACCTAACATTTTTTCACGGCACCACCTCGTCCGAGTCACTGACAATGCTCAACTGTCTAGTTGTCTAGCTATAACTGTCTAGAAAAAGCTTCTCAATCTCGCCATTCGAAGTCGGCATCAAACTGTAGGTCCCCTCCACTCGTTAAAGAACAGTAACACGCACAATACGAATGGTTGCTGAGAAGTTTGGTTCAGGTCCACCTCGGCCTGTAGCGCCTCCACCATATTATTAACTCTTTCAGTGCCGGTGGTATGAAAAACGTACCACATATCTAAACGTTTGTCTATACTTTAATGTGCAATGGAATGTTTTTTATACCACAATTCTATAAAAATTGAAGCTCATATTTTGAAAGAAATGTAAGAGTGAGACGTATATATGGACAAATTGGGTAATTTGAGATGACTCTCTTTATGCAAAAAAATAGTGCAATTTTATTTATTTTCTTCTAGTGGCCCGGAAAGAGTTAAAAGTGGGTACTCTGTTTTTGACAAAGGCAGCCAAGTCGAAATGTGCTTCTTTTTTTCAAAAGATGGTGGGAAAATATTTTGATCTTCATTCTTCATCTTCAGAAGCCCGTATGTTGCACTAAACGGGTCGCGGAGTCGACGCGAGATCTCCAGGCCACTGGATCCTCTGCCATCGGCTCTAACTCATCAGGAGCTATACTCAAGCGCAACCAGGCGAGTGTTATGACTCGGTCCAACCATCTCGCCCTGGATCAGCCAAGCGGTCGTCTACCTGATGGAATCGAAAGGCACTCCTCGGAAGTCGTGATGTAGGAACATTCGTGCCACGTGACCAAACCATCGAAGTACTGCCCTTTCCGTTCGAAGAAGCAGCTGACCATCATTGAGTTCCTTGCGCACTGCCTTGTTTCTCACTCTATCTCGGCGAGTAATTCCCACAACAGCACGAAGAAATCTCATCGGTGACTTGTATTCGCGATTTTATTCTTACCCTCAACTCGTCCAATGTGAAACATTCCTCGCCTCGACTGCGCTGTAACATCCAGTCCATATATATGATGAAAAGGAGAGGTGACAAGACGCACCCTTGCCGAAGTCCAACGCCCACGGTGAAAGGTGTTGATTTACTGTCGTTAAACCGAACACAGCTGCTACAGTTTGTGTATGGAGACTGAATGGCCCTCAACAAAGAACCATCAATCCCATACTCCTGCAGAACACTCCAGAGTTTAGCTCGAGGAACTCGGTCGTGTGCCTTTTCCAAATTTACAAAACCACTGTAGATTAGTGCGACGTACTCCCAGCCTTCTCAAGTACCATTCTTAGAGTGAAAAGCTGGTCGGTTGTGCTTCTGGCGGGACGAAAACAGCACTGTTCATCCTGGATTCGACCATAGCTCTAGAACGCGCCTTCAACACCTTTCTACTGGAGCACTCAGACTCAATACTGGTCCATTGTACTGCCAGGTAACAAACTACTCCTGTGCCGTTAATTTGATCCCAACGGCAAATGGTGACTAGACCAGACTCGATTTCACTTGGATTCAAACCTGGGACCCCTCGAACTTGAGGCAGGCACTTAACCAACTGCGCCATCCAGTTGTTTTCTACAACACCTTGGCTTAGACTTCACCGGGGAGACTTAAAAGAGATATGCTCCAGTCTTTTGCCCCCTTTATTTGAAAAGAGGCACAATCACACCAGTCTGCCAATCGCCATGTGTCTCACCGCGTTCCCAAGCCACCTTAATGACACGAGAGAGCCATTAAGCTCCCTCTTTACCCATAGCCTTAAGCATTTCTGGCCGGATCTCATCCACACCGGCGAATTTGCCAACTTTTATCGATTCAATCGCCAAAATGACTTCCACCGTTGGACTATTCTCCGCCCTACTCAAGACTACAGGTCTGTCACCTTCATTCAGAGCCCTTTTCGGGATTGATCAGCTCCGAAAAGTTCTCGCTCAATCTGTGCAAGATTTCCACCTCATTGGAAAGCAACACTCCATCTTTGAATTTGACTCCATCGATGATGTTGAACTTCCTTTCTCTGATCTATGGTCGCTTTCTGTGGATACGAATCAAAATTAATTTGCTGTAAACATTTCTTTTAGCCATCTCGTAATAGATACGTGCGTCGACCCCTACGCACTAGTCTAAGTTCAACTCCCAGCACAGACAACAATTTTCAAGTTGCATGGCTCCACGACTTTCGAGTCACTGATGCTCAAAGAGTTTAATTGTCTACAACTCCTCAAATTTCGCCATTCGGTGTCGGCGTTAAATCGTAGATCCGCTCGACTCGTGGGAGAACAATAACACGCACAACACGAGTGTCTGCTGTAGAATCTAGGGCCAAGTACATACCCATCTGACTGTAGCGCCACAATGTATGTATATACAAGCATTCCTTAAGTTTTATTCTAGGATAAATTCTTTTGTTTGTGATTATGTTTACCCGAAAATATGTACATTCTTGTAAGAAGAAGACATAAAACAGCACATCATTACCATGTCAGTTCATCCCTAAAATAAATCCCAATTTAATTGCCTGATGTTTCATGTCCACCTTCATGACGTGGGTAGAGATGTCTAAAAATTTCGACAGTTCAAAATGACATGAACCGCTCCCCAACCTTCGCCACAAAAAGAACAGCAAAAATTAAAAAAAATCCACACAACAAAAAATAAAAACTTGCAGAAAACACAAATGAATAACAACAAAATATACACACATTTCACCGTCATTACAAGAAAGGAGCTGAAAGGAGGGAGGTCGGCGCAACGGCAACCCAAAACAACCGAACAACCCTACTCATCTGTAATGGTCACTGACAGTTCCTGACAGCAATGTCAAAAATTGGAAAGCTTAAAATCTGTTCATGTGCTTTCGGCAACGGCAATGGACGTAAAATACGTCGGTATATACTTATAGTTTGCAGCAGCATATTTTTAAATCCATATTTATGCTCCGAGGAATGTTACTCTGTAACGGACGGCTTTACACATGGTTAGCCAATTTCAGATTCAGCTAAAACATTTTCCGTTGACGCCTGTGTGTTATTTTCGGCAACATGCTTTGTTTGCACACATCTACATATGTACTCGCATGCATTTATGTATTTCCATCAGAAGGCTAATGCGATACATTAATTCGAATGCCCCCCCTCTGCTTCATCTACAAACACGTTCTCTGACATTAGTCGTTAAAGCGATATGTCACTGAATTGTCAGAACATTGTGACAAAATTAAAATAATGTAGCGCGACAGCAGCTGCCGTTAAGAAGGGCAATTGACCAAAGCGGCCAATTGTTTTGGTCCACTTAGGCTGGTCGTTGAGGAGTTTGATGCATGCAACGTTTTACTTTGTGGTGCTACATTGTTGCCTCATGGGCAACCATGTTATTCGGCGTGTCAAACAATAATTAAGTTGTCGCGCTTGCATTAAATATGCGGAACGTGTGGTATGGCTGCCACTTTGTGTGTGCAACTTTGTGAAATGACTCAATCTATTCAGGGAGTTTAGATGATCTGGAGGGTAGGGAGACTGCGAGAATTATAGAACTAGTTCACTTACCGATCGTGCATTTAAATTATTTAAGCGTACACAACTGCAATTTGGTGCAATGTGCAAGTGCTGCTAGTGCCTCTTTTCACCGTAAGTCAACGCTTATATTTTCATTTTTATGAACGCATTTTAATGGATTTTGCAATTTCCCTATGGTCAATTGCATTGTTAAGAGACTTTTCATTCTCCTTTCCATCCTGTAAATGTGACTATTACAGCTCATGCAGATTCACTGGCAAGCTACTGAACTCACGCGCATGAAGTGGCGTACAGTTTCGTGCCGGCAGTCATTGGCAAAGGTTGAGACGCTACTAGGGCTGCATGTTTTGTTATTGTTCAAAATGCTATACACGAAGATCAGTACACTTTTTCATACTATTGTGCTGTGGCGATTGCACCGCAACACAAAAGAAGTTAACGCGCCTGCACAGCAGTACCAGGACGTCCCTGTACATGTCAATACTAACTGGCCATCCTTAGGTTAGGCTGAAGTGGCTGACTGACGGATAGCAGTCACACTTAGGCAATTTAGGCCCATTGTGATACCACGCGGATCTGATGAACGAAGCTCTTTAGTTGATTAATGCCAACGTTATGCAATTCGGTCGTGGAAGAAGTAGGCTCCAAGGCAGTGCTGCCAGTTTGTGGTATTTCCGAAGTGGTAAATTATCAGTGAAGCTCCTCAATCTCGCCGTTCGTAGTCGGCATTAAACTGTAGGTCCCCTCCACTCGTGAGAGCACAAAAGCACGCACAACGCGAGTGGTTGCTGAGAAGCTAGGCCCAAGTTCACCCCGGACTGTAGCGCCGCCATTATTATTATTATTATTATTATTACTAGCTATACCCGGCGCACTTTGCTACGCATATTAAAAAAATGTGAAGTAACAACACTTTTATTTTTTATTTTGTTTAAATATTTCGGTACTTCGGATTAAAGTAACGTTCTCGTAAATGTATCTTGCGTGCATAATGCAAAAAATTCAGTTAAATTTGTTGGCGGCAGTACAATGCCCTTGCTTGTACACTTTCTATTATTAAATAAAATGGACAGCGCCCATTTTCAAGGTGAACTGCCACATGAAGAACTGTTGGATGTCGTTCACGGATTGGAAAAGATAAAATGCGCCATATTTGTTCATTACTACGAATGTAGCGTCCTAGTTAATATTTATTGACTTCATCGATAGGAGCAGTGGCGTTTCCAACTCCAAAAACCGCGATGTCGCTTCCTTTGTTGACGTATTTGCAAATGTACTTGATCGATTTGACAGAATTGCAATACTCGACTTATTTTTTTCGAGGACATAAACGATTGGATTGCCGAAAATGAAACCGACCTGGAACCGACTTACAGCAATCCGGGAACAGAAGAAATCGAAAGTGATGACGAAAATGCCGTTGAAGAATCCCCACAGTCAAAAGTTGAAACGGAGGCTGCAATTCAAGCACTAAACATTTGCCTTCAATGGACTGAAGAAAATTATGCTTCACTGAGTAATATTTTATCTCCGAAAACTTTACGGGAATCAGCCTTGGAAAAATATTCTGACTCCAAAAAAACACAATCGAAAATTTCTAAATTTTTTAAAAACAATTAAAATTTGAATTTTGTTTTTCATATGATTTAAATGATCAGTTTTGGTCTGTTTACCAGTACAAGACACGATTTTTTACTATTCTGAGGTGTTTAAATTTTTGCTTCAATTTTGGCGCCTACAATTTTTTGACTCGATTATTGCAACAAACTCAATAAAAGCAACTGCCCAAATTTCTATTAGTTGCTTTTATTGAGGTCGCACTGTATTCATTCACACATTCCTACATCCAACCAAACAAACTTTCATCCATACATACATCTATATCTCTATCCAAGTTTATCCAACACAGAAAATCCCTTTCATCTCACCCAATCACTGCTCATACCTACGGTGTGTGTGTGTGTGTGTACATTTCAGTTGGGCATTTAGGGGTGAGATCGTATTAAGAGGTAACACTCATCAGCGGATGGAGTGGTTGAACACAGCAAGAAATTTATGTGTGAAAATAAAATTTTCGATATCTCTAAATTTCCACATAAATCGATATTTTGATATTTATCATTTCTTAATGCCTACACTCAGGTCTACAAAACTGCGTTCTCAGATCTTAAAAATTCGCTTGTCGATGACTGATCGGTTTTTTGCCAATATCTCGAAAACTATTAGAGCCAAAATGCTTGGTATTATTTTAAATGAAAGTACTCAATGAAGCCAAGCTTTTGTGATTTTTTCAGATATTTAAATACTTTGGCTTAGAAATGGCAGGGGGGACGCATTAAAAAAAACTTTGGAGCTCCCTATTTTTCAAATGGAACATTGGATCAAAAAGTGTTGAAGCAAACCTCCACCTCATTTCAAAAGATTTATCGATTGATATATCACTCGAGGGGGTGCGACAATGTTTCAAAATCAATGGCAACTCCACCTCTACCCCAATGGCCCAAACACAAACAAACAAACAAACATTGATTTTTATATAAAGAGATTATTCACTATTGAGTAAAACCAAGTCTATTTCTTATTTGAGAAGAATATTCCTCATAAAAATGTAAATAAAACACAAAACTAAACCAGAACTAAAAATATCAACTTTAACAGATATGATGATAGATTTGACGTATCTTCCAATAGGGACTTCTAAACTTTAACAGCTGATAGCTACCATATTGTTAAAGCTACATCTGTCAAATATGCTGTCATTTATTCACTTTAGTTTGCCATTTGCTCTGTTTTGGGCTGACGGCGTTATGGGTCCATATTTTTTTGAGAACAACGTTGGCCAGGCCAACACTGTCAACGGACTCCAAAATTAAACTATATGGGATTCGTTTTTATCACATCGGTACGAACGCCTAAACGGCATATAGAAAATCAAGTGTATTACAGTTTTCCGAAAAAAATATAGCTTTTAGAGTTGTACCGAATAGTGATTCGGTCGGATACCGGATACCGAATATTCGGTATATCTGCCCAAATTAAAAGTATAATAGTTTGGTGCTTTGATACTCAAATCAGACCGGTTCTTTTCCTTCTCCTCCACAAGATATACGTACAGCAAAGATATTACACAGCAAAGTTTTTGGCACATTTTTGAAGAGGTTGCGGAAGGCAAGTCGGATTGAGTTTTCTGCCAAAAAAATTACGGCCAACGAGCTTGACTTATATTTCAAAACAGTTTATTTTGAACAGAATAGTGACCCTTCGGCTTCCTAGTCAGTAAATGGAAGACAGTACCCAATTTTGCCCAAATTTGCCAAAACTTATTTTTCGTCTCCAAGTGTATACAGTGAAAGACTCTTTCTTGAAGAATGCATTATATACGAAAACAAACGTAGTAAATTATTATCCCTGAATGCGGAAAAATAATTATCATCACCATAATTTGGCTTTTACTAAACTTCCAATATTAAATTGTTTTTCTATTTTGTTGTTTTTCACTGAAAAAACGACTATCCGGTATTCGGCCGGATATCAAAAGACTATTCGGCTCCGGCCGGATAGTATAAAAGAAGCCGGATAGGCCGAATACCGAATACTTGCCGGATATCCGTCACACTTCTAATAAATTTTCCTGGAGTTAATTTAAAGGGTAAAGCTAGTTAATAAATAACATTTCTGAAACTTATATTTGGCGATTAAATTTTTAACTAAAGTCAATTGCCTGCTTATTTTCTTCCGTTTCGCACTCCAAGTTGGGTGCTCTTCCTTAAATTGATACTAATTCAACTCAAATTGATTGTCTGTTCCTCCGTCCGGAGATGGCCCTGTTTCTGGTTGGCTCCTTTTGTGAGAGTATTTTGTACGTTTAATTCATTACCTGCTACGGAATCTGCTTGTCGAAAGCCGTTGTCTGTTATCGTTTGTTGAAGGATATTCTTTTTAACGGCACGAAGAGGCTGCACGTCAGTTTATTGAGTTGCGCATTGTATTTAACACCTCGCCAAGTTAAGTGCAAACAGAAACTTTGCACTGTATGCACAACCCCATCTCCAGTTTATCATAAAAACTTAATTTTTTTCATTTGCTATAAAATCCTCCTTAAAGCTAAACGTCTACTTCTAAAAACTACTTCACTGACGTCACATAATGAACAATTGTAGTGCTTTTGAGTTTTGTGCGTCAAACAATTGCCTTTTAACATTGTATTTGGAACGTAAAAAATCGAATAAGTGAATACAAAACAAAAAATGCTTAAAAAACTATAACGTATGTAGGTATAAAAAATATAGTTCAAGTAATTTCAGATATTTTACTTTTTTCAGTTGAAACATTTACTATCCACACAACATCGTAAAAAAGATTTAGACTATCAATCGTAATTTAGACTAACGTCATTGTAAATAAAAATATACGCTGGTTCATACGGTGCCGTGAAATAACGCCGAGATTTGGATTTGCATGTCTTTATAAATTAAAAGTCAAATAAGGCCAACTCGGCGTTATTTCATTTTAGCAAAGTGAAATAACACCGAAAATGGAAATTCCGGCGTTATTTCACTGCACCGCGGTGCACCGGTTCATACCTTAAGAATCATTTATAGGAAAAATATCCGCCTTGACCGGTTAGGTAGGTAGGGGTAGGTAAAAGTGGCGGTGGACGTACAGATCCTGTTTTCGCACCCAATTAGCGCCATGAAAGCGCCGTTTTGATACCACATCCTATGGGATACCTATTTTGTGAGATGAGGGTGAAAAAGAGTGTGTATTTACTCAGATTAGCCTAATTTTGAAACCACTTCGTGGAATTTATGAAGGCTAGCAGACTGTGAATGTTTGCTTCTGAGAGATTTTTAGGGGTGTTGAAGAAGGCTTTGCCCAGAGTGCGTTGCCTGACTCTAGCTAGAGCCGGACATTTGCACAGAAAGTGCTCGGGGGTTTCTGACTCAGTTTCCACCCGGCAGCTGCGGCAGTGTGAGTTGAATGGTATGCCTAGTCTTTCAGCATGCCTGCCAACAGCCCAGTGTCCAGTGCAGACCGCTGTGATTCTGGATATATTTCTTCTACTGTTGTTAAGCAGGTCTTTTGTTTTCTTTTGGTTGTAGTTGGGCCATTAACTTCTGGATCTTGACCGGTTAAGAAGTTTAGAACCCTCTTCAACTTCAGAACTCTGCTATGAACTAAAAGAAATAGTCAAGTTTTTAGTTCTGTCCTTACAACATTTTCCCTAGACGAACGGAAACCCTGTCTCAAAAGAACAATTTTATGTTCAAACAAAAAGTGCGAGCAGAATTGTTGGCCCACTCTCTCTAACTATCAACCGTTTCATAAACCCAAAAGAAATACGAGCATGAAATGGTTAAAAAATAAAAACAAACCATCCCCTCAAAAGCTGTACGCAATGAATAATATGGGTCCACTCCTGTCATGCATTGCCGATGGCGAGCGTCCATGTGTTGCCATCACTTAACTATCAGATTTCTATGCATTTTCCTGCCCAAATTAATTTATCACCCATCCAAATGGGCCACCGCAATCACACGATAGCGGTATGTTCGAGCTCCTCTCACTGTCGGCAACCAAGCGCCTGTCGCAAAATCACACAAATTACATAGTCAAAGCGTCAGGATTGGTCAGCAGACGGAAAACGGCGCACCAAAATCGCGAACACCACAAGCAAGCGTCGCGATATAAATTTCTTTATAATGCGGAATAAATGTCACAAAGTTGACAGTTAGTCTGCCTGCCTGCTGCTCGTTGCCAGCGCTTGTTTCCGTGGCGTGGGGCAATAAGGCGGCCAAGCCTGAAAATTAAAACAACTAATAAATTAGCCGTGCGATTATGGCGAACACCTCCTAGCCCCTTGCGCGCATCGTTCTGATGTGGCATGGATGCAAATTGAAAGCAAAATCGCGACACGTCCAATAAATAAGCTGGTCGCAGCGAGTGAGAGGAGGTTCCCGTCCCGGTCTGAGCTCCTTCGAAATGGTCTCATCGCCTCAGTGCCGTTTCTGAAGTGAAAGCGTGACCAAATAAAACCACAGCAATAACGATCACCATGGTGGTTGTCGTCGTCATCCACATCATCGTAAAATGCAGCGAATTAATTTCAGTTCATTAAGTTTGTTAAATTATTATAATGTCATTTGTAATTTCGGATAATTTAATCTCACTCCAATGGACGCGAAAGAGCAAAACTGTCACTTAAAACAAACGATTGGCGAGATAAGTTCCTACCGCTAAGTGGTGGTATCTCATGGGTGTACAACTGAATGATTGAAATGACCAAGAGTCTTATGAATTAAATCCATGAACATGGATACAACCGGGGGTAAATCGAGTAATGTAATAAGTATGATAGTCGTTTGTTGTTGAGTGACAATGCGGTTTGTGAAAGACCATCGCAAGGAGAACAGAAGTCCATGAGCGTTCACACAACGTTGTATAACGGTAAGGATTTTGACCAGAATAAACATATTGAATTCAGCTTGTTTGTTCTTGATGAACAATTTTAAAATTATTTAATGAGTTTTTAGCTAGGTCAAGACCGTGTTTTTTTTTTTTTTTTTGAGAATTTTTGAAGCGCTACTATAGCACTTAGACTCAAAACTGGTCCATTGTACTGCCAGGTAGCAACCTTCTCCAGTGCCGTTAATTTGATCCCAACGGCAAATGGTGACTGGACCAGATTCGATTTCACTGGGATTCGAACCTGGGCCCCTCGATCTTGGGGCAGACACTTAACCAACTGAGCCATCCAGTCGTTTTAAGACCGTGGTTAGTCTCAAATGATATTGCGAGTCATCCGGTATGTTTAGTATTTTTTTCCATATTGATCTTGATTGATTTTTTAAACTTAAAGAGATTCACTCACGATGTTAAATGCTTTGGGGAAAGCAAGATCTGCTTGATACCACAATGGTCCTGCAGTCTGTCACTAGAAGCTAAAGGTAGCCCTAAACGACGAACATGCTCGCCGAACTTGCTCGTGCTCGCCGCATTTGCGTCGTGTATGGACTGGTTCGCGAGCCGCTCTTTGCTGGCGAAAAATTTCGATTTTGTCGTTTTCGTTGACTTTGATGTTAGCCGTGTAGGGCCATGTTCGCGACCAAACCTCATTTTTGCTGTGAACGTGCGCCGCCAAGTGCATATCGCGAATTAAGCACAATGTCAACAGTCAGCCACGATTTTATCGAGGAATTCACCACTTGCACTTCCCTATCACGCATGTTGACGGATTGAAGAAGCAACACGAAATGAATGTTCGGCAAATGTGTTCGCCGTGTAGGGGATAACGCAAACGAGCAAATTCGGCGAGCATGTTCGTTGTTTAGGGCTTGACATCTTCTGTAGTAGCAGAACGACTATAACCGCAATGAGACTCAGAGAAGTCAAGATGTGGAAAGACAAACCATATGGGCACGCGTCCATCCTATCAAAATGGTCAGCGAATGTCGAATTATCTGCCACCAACCCTGACTACCACGAGGAAGTATTCTACCCGAATTCCGGACGGGAGAAGTTGGGAAGAGCTATCAGCAAATGGCTCAAAAACAGGCGCAGGAAAGGGGGACAGGGGTCTTCTGCGATCTCTTCGAAAGATCCCTAAAAATAAACGATGAATGTAGCGTTTTCCAAGCAGAAGTGGTAGCAATAAATGAGGCGGCACTTAAGGTTAAAGAGCTTAGTTTGACTGAAAAAGCGATAACTATATACTCCGACAGCCAAGCGGCTATAAGACCTATAGTTTCGGATATTGTAAAGTCGAAACTAGTCAAGCTATGCAGACAGAACGTCAACGAAATCTCCAATGTAAACACGGTGACTCTCTGCTGGGTACCGGGACACACAGGAGGGCTCAGAGTTAGATAAATCCCTAGCACTACTTTATGTTTACATGCCGTTAAGTTTGCTAAGGAAAGAAATAGAGGACGAAGCCTTAGAAAGAGCAAATGCGCGATAGCTGAATCTGGATATTGGGTCAACGTCGAGAGCCCTATGGCCGGTGTTGAACAGGAAGAAATAATTATCAATGATTAGCATAAGTCCCAAGGATGTACGGATGGTGGTGTGAGTTCTCACCGGATATTGTCCGATAGGCACCCATGCCAGTAGGTTAGGTATCCCCCATAGCGACTACTGTAGAAGTTTCAAGGACGAGAAGGAAATAGAGTCCGTCCGCCACCTGCTATGCGATTGTCCAGGCCTACGGGAAAGGAGACTGCTACGACTAGGCAGCAACTTCTAGAGCTGAAGCACCTCTTGAGATATATACAACAATCTGGGTGGTTCTAATCAGCAGTAAAACTTTAGGTCTCACGGGGTACACTCCCCTCACACCCAGGGCCAATGGGCCTGGTCTCAGTGAGCCGCGACCCAGTCGCAAGAGCACCCTACCTACCTACCTAAACAACCTCCTTCACACTATTGGCCTGAATCTCATGGCTTAGAGATTGTAGCTCATAGTTTTCAACTTTAACATTCTTCCTTTTCTTCTGATAGCGCTACAGTCCGAGGTGGACCTGGGCCACACCTCCATGCCTCTCCAGGTAGCACGATCTTTCGCCAGCTGTCTCCAGTTTCGCACACCAAGCCGGCCGAGGTCCCCCTCGACTTTGTGTGCGCCACCTTGTACGCGGACGTCCTCTGTTGTGTTGTCCCACAGGCTCAGAATCAAAGACTTTTTGGTTGCATTCTGGGCCCGAGAAAACAGAAGTTGACAAGAGTTATTCTGCGTTTGATCTCGGCTCTGATGTTGTTTGTACTATTTACCGCGAAGCCGAGGTAGACGAATTCCTCCACTACCTCAAAGTTATAGCTGCCTATGCTGACGTTCTCGATGTTGTTCGTCGATGTTGGGCGTCCTTTCTGGATGACAGCATATACTCTGTTTTGGGGCGCGTCATTTTTCAATGACCAGTGCTTTGTACTGGTTTCTATAATTATATCATTGCGGATGGTACCTACCGTTTTCTAGACAAAATCCCCCTCAAGGTTTAGTTACATCCTTTCAATAGTCACTTAATTGTGCCACAAATCCAAAACTTGACATTGGTTCTTACTCTAGAATCTTGTTACTAGTTACTGGATTAGCGTAGTTGCACATGTTCCTTTTTGTGATCTTTGCAGTTCGAGACCCCTGAGATTTTAGTCGTCATTCGGTGTAAACATGTTCAGGCGCACATAAATGCCAAGATCGATGCACTCAAGGCGTTCTGACATTCCGGAGGACAGACAGCTCATGACAGCTAAAAGTACCAATGCCAAAGTGGATAATTATTTTTATTCGTATACCCGCCAGTTTGTGTGTTCATACGTACATATGTGTGTTTGGTTTATACATCACGCTTCGCAAAGAGTGAAGTGTATACTCTTTTGGGTGCCAGAGAAGTCTGCTACACCTCCTCCACACCACACATCCGGCACGTAAAAACGCCATTAAGCACTCGCAGGCTTAATGAATTTATTTGACAATTTAAAACCACATTCGAATTTGTAAGCACATTACGGCGTGTCATTAATTTGACGTTTGTTATTTTGAGATTCCTCATTCACTCACCCAGCAGTAAATCAGCGGAGCACGGACAGATGGAGCTTCAAAGGACAGACAAGACTGACACACGAGTGACGGTGAACACTTGAATCAAACAGGCATATCGTCCCAGAAGATTGTGGCAGAGCAAAGAGCGAAGTGACATCTCCATTTCCACTTCAATTTGTCTGTCAGCTTTTATTGAGTTCAATTTCTGCGAATGTGAAAGGATGGGCTAAGCATGCGAATTGACACATTCGCCAGATTTTTTCTTTGTTTTTACGCCATCGTCTCTGGCTTCAGTAGCCGAGTGATGGTGGTCGTGTAGTGTGCAAACACACAACACATGTCAGTATATTTATGTACTTTCTACGTAGGTTTCTAATCTTTGAGGAAAGAGAAGAGTTATAGTGACAATCAAATTGATCAGTGACTGCTGCAGGAATTTATTGTGAAAGCCGCGTGACATTGGTGTGTAACATTCCGGTTCAAAGGAGCATTGACTTCAAGCGAAAATTTACTATTATTCAAATCACGAGAGCATTTAGTTAACATTTTGGAAATTGCCTTGCAAGGAAAATCTGTAAGCAATAGACACCTAACGAAGGATATTTGTTAAGTATAAATAACAAGGAATACAAGTTTTTAAAAGATCTCTTAAAAATTCTTTTAACAGTTGAACACAACATTTTTTTTTTGCTGAAGAAACAGTGGGAAGCAAGAAAGAAACATAACCCCACTGTTTGTGAAAAGCAACATAGTTTGGGATTCTAACCGCACTTAAAACACCTCCGTGATCATAACCAATCAACTGGTGATCGACAAAGATGTTGTTTTCAACGTAAAGTTGGGTTTTAGAAGGTATTCTAATTTAAATATGGAGTCTCGTTGTTGTCAAAAAAGTTCATGGGACTTGGTTCTCCTTAACCTACGAATATTATTTCGTACATTTAAGAAATCGTCTATATCGGGACTAATTTGTATCTGCAAACGCTCGTTGTGACGCATTGCATGCTTTCTAATTCTAATATACCATCGGGCATTCACTGTTCCTCGAAGGACCTTCTTTGCAACATTTGCACATTTGGTTTTTTTGTGCAACCCCATAGTTGGATACCATATGTCCAAACGGGTTTTAGTATCTGATTATATAATAGAATTTTATTC
The DNA here is from genome assembly GCA_930367185.1 of Myathropa florea. Taxonomy (NCBI): domain Eukaryota; kingdom Metazoa; phylum Arthropoda; class Insecta; order Diptera; family Syrphidae; genus Myathropa; species Myathropa florea. Next base: position 15,129,380 of record OV884005.1, read on the forward strand.
TCGAAGGACAATTCTGAATCACAGTCCCTGGCCATATTATTAGACGCACTGTAGAATTTTTATAATTATTGATTACACGCAATATTTTTAACTTTTAACGTTACAGAAACTAAAATCACTGCCGAGATGAGATTTCTTCGTTATGCTGTGGGAATTACTTGCCGGAATAGGGTGAGAAACACGGCAGGGCGCAAGATACTCAATGTTGGGCAGCTGCTTTTCGAACAGAAAGGGCTGTACTTCGATGATTTGCTCACGTGGCACGAATGTCCCTATCATCACGGCTTCCGAGGCGTGCCTTGAATGCGATTTCATCAGATAGGCGACCGCTTGCCAGACCCAGGATGAGATGGTTGGACCAAATCCAAACACTCGCCTGGTTGCGCTTAGGCATAGCTCCTGATGAGTTAAAGTCGGTGGCAGACGATCGAGTGGTGTGCGTTGCCCCCGCGATCCCTTTAATCGAACATGCGGGTCACTGAGGATGAGATGAGATGAGAAATTTGTTTTGTGGTTTTATTTTCTTTGTTTTTATTTTGATAAGTTGCATAATACACATACATGGATAATGTCAAAGAATGGTAACAGAGTGTAAACAAGTTCAGACTTCTTATAGTCCCATTTTCGCATAAAATCTATAGTGCGCCTAATAACATGGCCAGGGACTGTATATCCTAAGAACCAATAAAGTTTTCTATATCTAATATTTATGTCTTCTACTTTCTTTTTCACATGTTCCTTCCATTTCAGTTTAGCATCCAAATTCATACTCAGATACTTAGCAGTGTTAGTGGAAGGAACTACTTGGTCATTAATAATCACGGGAAGATTCGTTATTGTTTCATTTGTAAAATTGATATGGGTGGACTTTGACTAATTAAGTTTAATTTGCCATCGATGCGTCCATACACATATCTCGTTAATTGAATTTTGTAGTTTTTCTGTAGCTTTAGTCACACATCCATTGTCGATAGAAGAGCAGTGTCTTCTGCAAATGGGGCTATTATGGTATCACTCGCTTGCGGTGTATCACTCGTATATAATAAATACAGGGTGGGTCATAGAATACTTCTCTGTGGAACACCTGGTTGTATTTCTTTAAGTTCAGAATACGCTGAACCATAACCAAGTCTAAAGAATCTATTAGCTATATATGATTTAAGGATCTCATAGCACTGTCTAGGTAGATCCCTATGAAGTTTATACTCTAATCCCTTATGCCAAACTTTATCAAAAGCCTGCGCAACGTCTAAGAATATTGTAGAACAAATTTGTTTTTCTTCCAGTGCCTTTTCCATAACATTAGTTATACGATGCACCTGGTCTATGTTTTAGTGTTTATTGCTAAACCCGAATTGATGGGTAGGGATAAGCTTCCTTTGCTCTATAATTGGGTTTAACCTCTTAAGAAGGAGTTTGAGAAGTTTTGAAAATAAAGGTAAAAGTGAGACTCGCCTATATGAGCTAACTTCTGATAAAGGCTTACCTTGCTAAGGATTAACAATAATTTCTGCTATCTTCCAATGATGTGGGACATACCTTTGTTCAAAGCAAGCATTAATTATATGCTATATGCGAAACTGAAATTGTTACTGAAAACGCAGTTTTGAAGACCTCGGCGTGGGTATAAATAAGTAATAAATATCAAAGAATGAACTTATGTGCAAATTTTGAGATATCTAAGATTTAAAATTGAATTTTTTATATTTATTCATTTTTTTCATTTTATGATCGACAACTCTACATGGTGATGAGTGTTATCTTTTAAACTGATCTCAACCCCTAAATGCCCAACAGATATGCTCACACAAACACACCGCAGGCATGAGCAGTGATTGGGTTTGATGGAAGGAATTTTCTGTGTAGGATAAACTTAAAAATCCATAAAGGGACTTACTGTCCCCTTGATCATTCAGCCGTTTAACAGATAGATCACGTTCCGATCGATATCGGACAAGCATTCTTGGTGTCCGAAAGTTCCGACGAGCCACAACAGATTCGGATCAATTTCCTATTGTTGACAAGGTACGAACACGGATATCGAGAGAACAACGGACTCGAGGACGAACGCCAGGGCTTGACGTCGGAAAATTATAATCGCAAACAATTCTTTAGGATCTTTGCAACAACAACGGCGCCTGCACAAACAATAGAAGATGAATGGAAACATTGCCAAAAAGCCGTCACAGAAGTCACTACTGGTGTTCTAAGTTTTAGGAAACTATCTATAAAAAACCCTGGTTTGACGACGAGTACAGGCAAGCATAAAGCAAAAAGCCTACCAGGCAACGCTGCATAGATCATCTGTACGAAGCAGAGAGCGCAGAGGCATGTTGGTAGAGACCCAGGTCTACCTTGGACTGAAGCGCTGTCATTGCTACTTTTAAACGAACATGAACTATGTAAGCTTGAGTTCGTAACGCGAATATTTCCAATGATCAAACAATTGCACATACAGGTATGATAACATTAACTTACCACTACCTAACGGTAATATTTATGTTTAAAATTAATTTTTTATAAATATTGATTTTTTAGTAATTGCATAGAAAAATTGTAATTATATTCTCTTTTTGATGGATTGTACTTCAAAACTTATGCATTTTGATGAAATTTGCTCCAAGCAGTTTACAATGAACAATCTCGCTCCTAGGAACAGGTCCGGATTTTATTAGTTCACTATATCGAGCGGCCACTATATTCCGTTTAGTAATAGTTGAAAGGCTCACTTTCTCTCTTTGGAGTTAAGGCTAAAGTCTTTTAATGTTGTAATCAGCCAAAAATGACTTAAAATTAAAGATTGAGGGTCTAACACCGATACACAATTATGCTATAAAAGTTCTTAAAAGGCTCTGGAACAAAAAAATAAAAGAGTAAGTCCACTCTATTATCCTGTACAATTTCTTAAAAGGCAAAATAATCTTGTTCTCCGAGCCTATAGAATAACGTAGAATAAATAATAAACTTGGTTTAAGATTGTGCATATAACTTCACAGAGGCCTCAACCAATTTGGTGTGCGCAAATGGAGATAACTAGCGTTCTGTTCCAATTGGAGAGGCTTGTTGCTTGAGGCCCAGGTTCACCCCGGACTGTATAAACTAAAAAAATAAGACAGGCGCCAATTTTTCTCTAGACCTTACATAGTATAAACACCCAACGATGGTCTGAAACAAGAGGTTGATTAATAAATTCCAGAGAATATTTTTATTTCCATCATCTTTATCTATACATCTCAACTTAGACTCAGCCTAACCCTCCTTGCAAAAAAATCTTATTAAAATGTATTGTTTCCGTATACATATTCATCCAATAAGAATAAATAGAATATACATAAACCAATGAGAATAATGAAACAGAGTCCAAAACAAACTAGTCCCCACCACGAAGCAAAAACAACTTCAAAAGTCATTCGAAAACTCGTACAGCCATCTAGTTCAAAAACAACATCTCATTTAATTCCGTATCCAACTTGAACAGCAAACAAAATCAGAGTTCATTCCCTTCCCATCAAGAACTCCTTCGAGTGGCATATGTAAGCCATCTAAGGATTTCGACAACTGACAGCTCTCAACTCACTTCCAAATCGTCGTTTCCTTCCTCTTGGTTCTACTTAACCTCCACCATCCCACCTTTACACTGATTCACCATCTCATCGAATGAATTTCGCTCGATAAATCTTTTTGGCAAAAACAATAAATCGCTTCAAAGGGGTTGGTACCTTACGTCCACCCACAGTATGCCGCCCACATTCTGCTGGTGATTCTCCAAACGAATGGAAAAATCCCTGTAAATATCCCGCATTGTTAGAATTTATTATGCCGTCAGATTCTGTCTAATAACCGAACCGAACAATCTTCTTATCGGAAATTTCATTGCGGGTTAAGTTCTGTTGTTGTTGAAGAAATTTATAGCCCGGTGTCTGGCTCTTAGCCTACACCACGATGGGGGTCACACAAGGGTGAATTTGCTTCCTCGAAAGACTTTTACGGATTTCATTCTCCTTGTCTTCTGCACGTATTCCACCTAAAACTGCACCAGTCAGCAAGTCAGTAGAGAGCACAGTCCCCGAACGTCTTTCGTCTTTCGTCTTTCAACCCTCAAACCAAAACCCGAATGAGAGATAGAAAGAAAAGTCGTTTATTATCATCAGGCGTATCTATGTAGGAGATAACAGCTTTACACCTAGTATATAGACTCTTCAAGTTGTGTCTGCCAGTTCGGTTGGTCCCCGCGAATCCTGAAGCCCTTCGTCACCCACCATCTTCCACCACTGAAATTCGCTTAAGAACCGAACGGTGTGCCGCGTCGAGAAAGTGTCTGGGAAACAAGTTAAATCGGAAAACACCTTGAAAGGTTCCTTTGATAAATTGCACTCGGGGTTAGATTTATTTTCCTGCTCTTTATCTTAACTTTTTGCACTCTTTTATTCCATGGGGTGGGTGTGTGCGGCGACATAAAAGACGGACGACATACCATGAAGCAGTGGTGGTAGTTTTTCGTTCGAGTGAGTTTCAATTCTGCCCCGCCTCGGGTTTCATGTTGACATGACACAGCTATGTGGTGGCAAAGTGGTGAATTTAAATCAGCACTGAATAATTGAGGACTTTGACACAAGGACTTCTCTCTATCCGGTTGGATCTTTCAACTTTCACTACGGAGTGAACACTTTATTTTTATCAAGGAAATTTTTAATAAATGACCTAACTGATGGAGGGGATATCCGATGGCCTTAGGAAAGGACTTAGGCTGATTGGATCAAGCCAGGGTTAACAGAAGCCTTAGACCAATAGACATCGAAGGGAAAAAGAAGAAACGATCTCCGAAGAGGATTGCAATTGGAAGATGTCCCTATGTGCTCAAACGAAAACTGTATTTCATTCGCCTGTGCATAAAGAACTACATCCCATGGAACCTCATTCACACACAATCCATCACGGTCGGACTGAACTCTACTCGAGACAAATAAAACACACATGGCCTCATTCCCGGCAAAAGGAGTGAACTCTCCCAAGTTGGAGGCCATAAATAACACAGCAATGTCCTGAGGTTAGATAAAAACCTCATCTAAGGATTGAATTATGAGGTGTGCGCCTTGTGTGACTTGGGTGTGTTGCGCCTTGATATTTATGATCACGTCAAAACTCTAGCCCGAGACAACCATGGAGCCAATTGACATTATGTGATTGCATCACAATTTATGGCCGAGTTTCTCATCGCACCCTAGACCTACACACACACACACTCAAATGTATTAGAGCAATGTTGATGGACAGATGCATAAGTGAAATGAAAACACTGCCATTATCAGTCCCTGTGTCAACACATTACCATGACGAACACATCCATCAAGGTGTGAGAGGGCGGCAAACAAATGAAAATGTCACCATGACAATGAATGATTTCTCTTTATGTGACACCTAAGTGACACGACAGACAGTTGACAGAAATCAAATCTAATTTCGGTTCAAATATAAGACGAAAGAGACACCAGCTGAACAGCAGCGAACCAAAAAAAAAAAAGAAGAGAAGAGAAACACACGAGTGAAAAAAGAACAACAACAAAATTGTAGAAATGAAACGAAAATAAATGAGAAGCAGAAACAAGCTGTCAAACTGACAGCACACTAACACAATCTGACACCATAGTCGGTGGATGGCTGACGTTGTCGCTGCTGCTACTGTTCGCCTCACATCATTGTGTCATCGTGATGTTAACCGAAGGTGGAGCAGCACAAATTGCATTCGCTGGTCACCATCGCCATGACACATCCACCGTTTGACTTGACATATAATGCACATGCACATGCACATGCATATGGACATGTGAACACATACACATACCCGCCAAGTCATACACTTCGTATCGGGTGATTGCATGCGCTCATGTGGAAAAATCATGGTGTCATCTAGCTGCCACCTAACTGCGCTGCCATACCCACCGTACTACAACGTCATTGAAAATCGGTAGCGAAAAAATGTGTTTTCCGTTGCCTCGCATGGAAGGGATAGTTTCTGTGTGCCACTCTGTCTCTCTTGCTCTCTGTGCGTATGTGTGATTGTTTGCTATGCAAATTGACATTTGCATACGACGCCCTAGAGTAGACTTCAACCCTGTTGGCATGTTGACAGCAATGTCAAGTCAAAAGAAATGAATGTGCCGCTGCCGTGTGTGTCCTGGGGTTGGTGTGTCAGGCGCTCCGTTTCCACACACTTCGTGTCACTGCTGCACTGAAGGAAGCACACATTCGTACAAACGTACGTACATATAGGTGTGTATATGGTTTTTGTCGGACTCCTTGCTTTCTCTCTTCTCTCAGCGTAGAAATGAACACTTTTTGAAGGCATGGTACTGGAGGGAATTGGGATGGCACATGGGTGGCCGTCCAAATGAAATTGCTTACTTTGTACTTTGTATTGGGATTTTGTTGTCTGGCACAGAGCCGATTGTCATAATGTCTGATGTCGTCGACATCGTTGACGTTGATATGTTTATACATAGACATCCACACATGTGCGTGTATAAAACAGATTATTATATAGGTTTGGACAAACGTACACACATTTCTTGGATATGTGAATGGCTGTAAAGTTGACAAGTTGACAATGGTGTTCCCCCCCAAGAATTTCGCCCACTAACTAACAAATTTCTCTCATCATCAGCAAACTCTCATCCCATCCGATTGTCAGTCAAATTGGATTTTTCTTTTATGCTACGAAATTGGAGCACTGAAGTAGTGAGATTTGTGCCACACAGGACATCACACATGTCTGTTCAAATGACAAACACAGCGTAGGCCTGCTCCTCGTGTTCTGATAACCTGCAGCGATGCATCGAAATCTACTACTTCGAAAGACATTTGTGACATTTAGAATGAATTTAGTGTAATTTGTTACGAGGACTCTTCGTACTGAATGACGGGATTATGAAGTTTGTCGGAGACAGACGTTTGATGAGTGAAAATGACACATTCCGTAGGGTTTATTCAATGTCAAGAAGGTCAACTTTGATTTGCTGTCAAACGGGAATAAATTGGTTTCCTACGGCGAAACGAGAAGTTGGAGGCAAAAATAGAAATACGTTTTAGAATGCCAACTACATTTGGATCGGTTGGATTGTTTTTTGAGGAACAATTTAGTTCAGCACCAAAGGCTGATACGTTATCGTTTGCGGAGTCCTTTCTACAATGAAGCAAAAATTGTACTCCTTCTTCGTCGATTTAAAGGCAGCATTTGACAATATGGACCGAAATGCTCTTTTTTATAAACTCTACAGAATAGGGATATCTCTAAAATTCGGACGAGTACTACAAAGTCTTTGCTCCTCAACTAGAGCAGCAGTTTGGAACGGGGAGCAGCTCTCTGAGCGGTTTATGAAGGAAACGGGTGTAAGACAAGGATGTACTTTAAGTCCTGATCTATTTGCTCTCTTTGTCGATGATTTTGTGGATTATTTGCCTGGTGGGGTAAATTTTGCAGGGACTCTCATGCTATTTGCCGATGACATCGCTAACTCCCCAGATTCTCTACAGCTTATGATAAACAAACTACAAGAGTCTTGCTTTCTTTGGAAACTCGTGGTTAATCTGGATAAGTCTAAAGTCTTGATTTTTCGGAATAGGGACGGAAGAAACGCAGCTAACGAAAAGTGGAGATTCAATAGTGAAAACATAGAAGTAGTCAAAGAATACAAGTATATTGGAGTATACCTTAAAAAATCTAGGTACGGAGAAGCATCTAAAGGAACAACTTTTAAAAGCAAACAAAGACTGCTCTAAACTGCACCTAGAGGAGATGCTTCTCCAACGAAAATATACCACACAGCTGCAAATTTAAAGTTTTTGAGACTACAGTTGAAACTATTCTTCTCTATGCGGCACCAGTGTGGGGCCATGCAAAAAACGAAACGGTGGAAAAACTGCTCAGATTCTATGTTAAAAGAGTTTTTCGCTTACCGCAGTCTACGCCTAATTATATAATCATGCTAGAGATAGAATTGCTTACACTTTACATTAAAGCTTTAAAAATGCAGGTAGATTATATTCTTAAGGTGTTAAACATGCCTGATACGCGTCTACCCAAAAAAACTGCCTTGAAGATCATACACAATAGGGCCTGTTGGTTTAGCAAATGGATGGAACTGTCTCAAGAATATAATTTTGAACTCAACCTACAAACCTCGATGTTAGATACTTGGAAGAAGACTCTCTACGAGATGATCGCCAAAGTAGATGATGTAGAGAAGGATTCATTATCAGTGCCTCCGGGTCTTTACACAGGTCAGTCTGACGGTCCGCGAGCAGAAGGTCGACATTGCAATACTGTCCGAACAGTACTGTAATTTGAACTCGGGTAACTGGGTGCACGATGCAACGAAAAAAGCCGCTATATGGGTATGTGGAAATGCCAAGTTCCAGATACCACCTCTCGGCGCGGAAAACTACTTTGTACAGGCGAAGATAAACGACGTGTACATATACAGCTGTTATATCCCTCCAAGTCTTACCATTGATCAGTTCGAGCGTGTCATTGAAAGTATAGTTTGTGATGCTAAGGATCATACCCCAACAATTATAGCTGGTGACTTTAACGCATGGGCAGTAGAATGGGGAAGCGTGTTAGCAAATAGAAGAGCCTTTTCTAGTTTGGACGTCGTCTTAGCTAATGTGGGAAATACGAATACGTTTAGTAGAGCGGGTGCAGGTTCGATAGTTGATATCACTTTCGTTAGTAGTAGCTTATCTAGGCATACGACCTGGCGAGTCAGCAACCACTACACTCACAGTGATCATAACGCGATTTTAATAGATGTATATAGTCCTCTACGTTTTAGAAACATTCCGCGTCAACCTAGCAAAACGAAATGGAACGTGAACACCTTAGACGAGGAGCTCTTAGAGTATGCAATCGCCGAAGCTATAGTCGAAGGGAGAACAGCAAACGAGATTGTTAGCCAAGTAACGCGACAAGTACACGTTGCCTGCGATACATCGTTGATTAGAACGGGAAGTCAGAATCGCCGTCGGCCAACGTATTGGTGGAACGAAGAAATCAAGGAACTCCGATCGGCGTGCCACAAGGCGCGAAGAAAGTATCAGAGGTCTAGACAACGCGACACAGAAAGACACCTCCTATTGCGGGCAGGGCACAAAGAGGAACGTGCCTCACTTAAATCTGCCATTAAGTCTAGCAAAAGACAGTGTTTCAAGGATCTTTGTGACCAATTAAATGAGAATGTATGGGGTAACGCGTACAAAATTATAACCGCGAAACTCAAGACGCCTCAGAGGTCATCGCCAACCTGCCCATTATTGCTCCGTAGAATCGTTGAAACACTGTTCCCTTTCCAAAATGACAGGGTCGTACTAAACGAAATCCGTGAACAAAGCGAATCTATTCCTGCCGTAACAAACGACGAGCTCTCAGCGGCAATTACTAGAGTAAAAGATCGAAAAACTCCCGGTCCCGACGCACGGTGTACCCAGTCGGGCATTAAAAGTATGCTTGAATGAGGGAATTTTTCCGCAGCAATGGGAATACCCACGGTTGGTATTATTACCGAAAGAAAATAAACCACCGGAAGAGCCCTCATCTTACCGACCACTTTGTATGCTCGATACTACGGGCAAAATACTAGAGAGAATAGTATGTAATGGACTACTGCCCATCATCCAATGATGGACTCGCGGAATACCAGTATGGCTTTAGAAAGGGCCGATCGACAATTGACGCGATCAAAATTGTAACGGACAAAGCCCGGATAGCCATAGAAGGTAGACGATGGAGAGGAGGCAGTTAAAATTACTGTGCCGTAGTAACACTTGACGTGAAAAATGCGTTTAATTCGGCGTACTGGATACGTATTTTACAACGTCTCGAACGATTAAATGTACCGAAGTACATATTAAGATTAATTAGGAGCTATTTTACTGATAGGTTGCTTCTCTATGGTTCTGACGACGGAACGAAGTTGCATAAAATTACAGGGGGCGTGCCTCAAGGTTCAGTGCTAGGTCCTTGACTGTGGAATGTGATGTATGACGACATTCTACGACTCCCAGTTCCAAGAGAAGCCTCTATCATAGGTTTCGCGGACGATATTGCGGTGGTTGTAGTAGCGAAACGACTAGAAGAAATCGAGTTATATTGCAACGAAGCAATAGCTTTGATAAAAAACTGGCTTTGCCACATGAGCTTAGACCTTGCGGATAATAAAACGGAATCCGTGCTAATCACTAGTAGAAAGGTACGGGAGACGATAACGATAAAAGTCGGAGAGCACAACATTATTTCCAGCCCCGTTATTAAATACCTGGGAGTGATGATTGATGCTCGCCTTAATTATAAGCATCATCTCGCGTACGCTAGTGAGAAATCGTCGAAAGCGATAAGCGCTCTTTCGAGACTCATGTCAAATGTCGGCGGACCGAGGCAAAGTAAACGGTTAATGCTGGCAAGAGTTGTAGCATCCATACAGCTGTATGGGGCACAAATATGGTCTGACGCCGCGAACAAAAAGTCGCACATGAAAGACGCCAAATCTGTCTACAGATTATGTGCACTGAGAGTTTGCAGTGCATTTCGAACGGTATCCCACGACGCGATATTGGTACTATCCTCCATGGTACCCATCGATATCCTAGCTCTTGAAGCTAGGAGGCTTTACGACAATCGCGTGCAAATCGGGCCCACTGTGAACCACGCGAAGAAAATAGAAAGAAGTCACAGTACAGAAATGTGGCAACAACGATGGAACGTGTCCCAAAAAGGGAGATGGACGTACCGACTAATACCAAGGATTGAAAATTGGGTAAATCGAAAGCACGGCGAGGTTAATTATTATCTTACACAGTTTTTGACTGGTCACGGTGGTTTCCGTGAATACCTATTCAAGCGAAACCGTGATTCAAGTCCTTTCTGTCCTCGATGCCTACACGCGGAAGAAAATGTGGAGAATGTTTTCTTTGAATGCCCCCGTTATGATAACGAAAGAGATATTTTACATGGAAAATTTGGTGCACAGCCGACACCAGAGAGCATAGTTCAGTATATGTTAAAATGCGAAGATTATTGGGCTGCAGTAAACGATGCAGCAGTACGAATAATGTGCGATTTTAGGAACGCAGAACGACAGCGGAACACGAATTCGCTAAACACCTAATGACGAAGCAAATAGCTCAAACCCGTCCCTCGTGAAGTAATACCTAGCGGTAGTTCCGCGAGGGAGCAAACAAACGGGAAGATTGACTGGGGGTGGTTTCAGCCGGTAAGAATCCGGCACTACCAAAGGACGTCGGATCTTTGGTGCCTATGAAAGGTTTCCACCTCTTCTCGCACGAAAAAAAAAAAAAAAAAACAGGTCAGTCTATAGCATACTAAACTACAACCTAGCAGAAAAGAACTATTTTCGAGATGAAAACCGTGTTGATAAAATTTCACTGATGGTAAGAGCTAGAAGAGAGCAATATCACACACAACACGAGTGGTTACTGAGAAGCTAAGAGCAAGTCCACCTCGGACTTTAGCGCCACCATTATTATTATTATTATATTATAGCTCGACCATGCTAAGCTCAATGAATTTCTTCTTGCCAAAACCTTGTCCTAGCCTTCTTCTCCAAGAAGACTATCTAAATGAGTATCTAAAAAATAAACTTACGTTTTTAAGACCAATCAGTACAAGCGAAGCGTGAAATTGTTGTTCCCCAAAAGCATTAATCCTTGGTTTGCCACTCACATGTGTATCATGCTATTTTTCCATTGTTCAAATATCATTTGCACATTTTACCAACTCATAATATTTTAATTTTAATCCAGTGCAAGTGTCCTCGTTCACATAAGTACACATGTACACTCCGCCGCCGTCACTCCTGCTAGGTACGCCCTTGAATCGTTAATGCGTATCAACTCGTTTAATCTCCTTTAAAATCTCTCATCCAGGGGATAACATTTCAAAGGGAAATTAAATTTTCATTTTTTCCCCGTTGATGTAATGTCTCCTGCCAAGATACGACCTTTTGTGCAGTAATTGAAATCAGATAAAACTTCAGACAAGCAGGAATGCGCGCCAGACAGACAGCCAACACTAGCAGCATTCAGTCCCCTAGCTGTCGAATGAAAAAAAGGAGTACTACGAATTATCCTGTCATCGCGTACATTATGACAAACGACAAATAACAACACATGCACACATTCATAGTGCTGCCTCCCTTATCTGTTTTAGCTCAGCAACAGTATCCTGGAAGCGACCCTTAATCCGATCCAATTTCGCAATTGCAAATATCGTATAGGAAAACCGACAAAAAAGGACATGCTTACATGGGAACCTGCAAAGGCGACGACTAAGCAAGTAAACAAGGATGACTCTCTTCATACACAATAAATCTTCAAAGGATGCCTCGAAGTATAACCACCAACCACACCCGAACCCGAAAATGGTCTCTAAAAAAATCTCCACTTCACCCATTCTCTTTCCTAGCTCGCCCTTATGAACCTTGCCGCCGCGCTGTACGCGTACTGCCATCTCACGTAACTACAGGAAACGAGGCAAGTAGATGTATATGTAGAACAATCGACAAAAAGGATTTCAAGGATCATTGATAAAATATAATAATATGAAAATAGAATTGGATTGAAGAAGTAAACTGGGAGTGAAAAATGACACATGGGCAAGGGGTTGGCTCTGGCCCTGCTCCGGTTTCCTTTCTTTTTGCAACAATAACATTAAATCAAATCGCAATAAACAGGATATTGCCAGGGTAACCAATCTGACTGCCATCTGAGGAAGCAAGAAGGGATGCTTTCCTAAGTGAGTAATGTAAACTGTGAATCGGGAGATAAGCAAACCAAAAAAAAGTGCAGAAATCAAAGTGGAAGCAAAGGAAGGACACACAATTGCAACGGTAAATCACTATGGACTAGGACTTATGACAAAGCCGAAGGACAACACAAACTCTCAGGAACCGGCGCACTCTATCCTTTCGTGTACATAGCCACAAACTAGTATCCTATTTATATTCGCAAGCAGTTTTAAAGGAGCAAATCATTTTTTTTTCTGTTGAGTTTTCTTTATCATTTTTATGTTCCATGGTAGACTGGACAGTTCTTCCGGACAATATATTTGAGTTTTTATTTGTGTGGCGAAAGTCCTTGCAGTTAATTTATTGCCAATAATGAAATATGATTAGGCAGTCGCGTATCCTTTTATTTAAATTGGATTTTTTGCTTCGTCTGTCGTTGCGGGTGAAAGGGATAAATTGCAAGATTTCCGTTGTTTTGGGGGACCTTTGAAGGAAAGGTTAGGGGGTTGTCAGGCCTTACTATTTATGTAGCAACATCTGGTGGTGAGTAATGGGTGTATGGGGTCATTTTTCAGTGAAATGGAAGGGAAATTGTTTTCAATTTTTAAGGACACGAATCAATTTATGTTTTGTTTTGCCAATTCTTGCCTAGAAGCTAGCTCTAATGAATTAGAAAAGATATCCTTAAGAGTGCGATAAGAGTAGGTACGTTTATCACGTTGAGTACCACATGAGACCACTTTGGTCTCACACGAATTTGGGCTTGCTGTGCCGCTTGAGACCAGAGTGTATTCGAAGTGTCAATAAAAAAAAATCCGTGGCCTGTGGGGACAGTTTTTCGGATTGTATGGTGGCACTCAACGTGTTAAGTAAGAATGTTTGTTAAATTGATCATATCGGATATTGCATGTTAAGGGTGGTCAGATAGCAATGATAGTTTTTCCAATTGTTTTGTTTCAGCATCTGCCAAGTTACCAATAACATACAGTTTTCAGAATACTCAGTAAGGCTTGCCATTTCATCATGCATCGTTGCCGAACGGTCGGAGATTATAAAAAAACATCAAAATTTCGGCTCAGTTAAAATACACAACATGAATTTCATCGCGATGTCGGTCATCGTCATGGCTTCAGTGTGCAGGCAACTCATTGCAACATTGAAAAGTTTGAGCGTGAGTACATTCATTTGTACCTTAAGCCACCAACCAGACAGAGTTGCAAAATAAAGAAAACATAGATAGCCGTCATAGCTATAGCAGCAAGTATTGAAGAATACTCAATAATTTCGATTCGACGCCGATCTGGTACCGCAAGACGTTCAAGCCGGTTTATTCTGAAATTGGTTCAGGGTTTTTTTTCGGAGCAAACTACCGGAGCACTCAGACTCAAAACTGGTCCATTGTACTGCCAGGTAGCAACCTACTCCAGTGCCGTTAATTTGATACCAACGGCAAATGGTGACTGGACCAGGTTGCGATTTCACTGGGACTCGAACCTGGTACCTCTCTTACTTGGGCCAGGCACCTAACCAAGTGCGTCATCCAGTCGTTTTTTGGTTTTGGGTTTACATCCGTGTAAGATTGTCCTGACGCAAGAATTGAACCCGTACAACCTTAGACAATTCCGTAAGTTCGCTAGTTGAGCGCTGGAAATGTTGGCCGGTCATTTGGATTTTGGCCCAAAAACATCTGGTCAAACATATAACTCACCGGCGATGTGAACTAACTTTCTATGTCCAGAGCTCGACAACATCGATATATTAGAGCTGTGTTGGAAACAAAACGGCGCCACATTTCATACAAGATACAAGTGACGCAACGCTAGAAGTCGGCGACCGGGTCATTTCACAGCGAGCGTTCATTAATTGGCCGTCGCAATCATGGGACTTCGACTCTGAGCCTGTGGGACAACGCAACAGAGGACGTCCACTTACAAGGTGGTGCACACAAGTCGAAGGGGACCTCGGCCGGCTTGGTGTGCGAAACTGGAGGCAGCTGGCGAAAGATCGTGGTGGCTGGAGAGGCATGTTGAGTGAGGCCCAGGTCCAAGTCGGACTGTAGCGCCCAAGAAGAAGAAGAATCATAGGACTTGACACCACTCGATTTTCCTCCCTAGATCTACGTCAAGTCCTTAGTGTATAATTACAAGTCAACCCCTTTGGATGAGCTTGAGGTTAACATTCCAGACACTATTGTCGGAATAACGCCTCACACATTGCACCGAGTCATCAAAAATTGGGCGGAAAATTGGAACCATTGCTAGCGAAGCTGGAACGGTCATTGAATGATGTTCTATTCCATACATAATGCCATGAATGTAACTTCTAAATAAAGCCAAAACCAATTTTATATATAGTGAGCGTCAAAAGTATGTTGCCACTCAGGTATGTGTTTCAGGTTTCAGATTAAATTACGAATTTTATTGCAAGAAAACCTAAATCATTTATTAATATTATTTAGTATTAATGAAAAACAAATTTTATAAATGAATAAATGATATTAAATACTTTCCAAACAGTCAACAAAGATTTGGAGAGCAAAAATGAGGGATTTAAGGAGACAAATATTGTCTCCACTATTAAGCACGGGGGAGGGTATGTTATGGTCTGGGGATGTATGGCGGCAACAGACCTTGTTGAAATGAAAAACCGATTTCATAAAAAATTCAGGATTTTATTTAACATGTTTAAACAAGGGTATTGAAAAAGGAAGAGCAATGGCAGAAGTGACAGATGACGAACTTGATAGTTGCCAGGAAGTGAACGCACGAACTGTACTGACCAGTGACAGATTGGTGCGGAATTCCAACAGACCTGGTTTTTATGGGGTCTACTGTGAACAAAATGGTTTATTTGAATATTTTAAGGCAAAACTTACACCATAGTGAACTGAATTGGGACATAAAATGGGTATTTCAATAGGACAATTATCCAAAGCACACTGCTAAAATTGTGAAAGAATAGTTGCTGTATCGGACGCTAAAGTTGTTGGATCGTCCTCCGCAATCCCCAGACTTTAAACCAACTGAAAACTTGTAAGACTATCTAGGCAAACATGTGCGAAGAAGGGAAAAAACCAACACAGACAGCACTTTTGGAAGAGTGGCGGAACATTCTTCCCGAGTATTAAAAAAAATTAGTAGAATTCATGCCCCAGAGACTAAGTGCATGGAATGAAAATAATAATAGCTTCCATTTTGTACTTTACAAAAACGGAACCTTTATAATTTCAGTGTGTCCGTCCGTCCATCCGTCCATCCGTCCATCCGTCCATCCGTCCATCCGTCCATCCGTCCATCCGTCCATCCGTCCATCCGTCCATCCGTCCATCCGTCCATCCGTCCATCCGTCCATCCGTCCATCCGTCCATCCGTCCATCCGTCCATCCGTCCATCCGTCCATCCGTCCATCCGTCCATCCGTCCATCCGTCCATCCGTCCATCCGTCCATCCGTCCATCCGTCCATCCGTCCATCCGTCCATCCGTCCATCCGTCCATCCGTCCATCCGTCCATCCGTCCATCCGTCCATCCGTCCATCCATCCATTCATCCATTCGTCTTGTCTGTCACACTTTTTTATGTCCGAAGTTTATACAGATATGGGCATGAAATTTTGGAATTAGGTACTTTTGGCCTAGATATCATTGGTCATGCACCCAAATTTAAAAAGTATGCCCATTTGGGGGCGCCTCCCGTATAGGTGAAGTTGCCATTGATTTTGAAACATTGACGCACCCCATAGAGTGATATATCAATCGACAGATCTTTTGAAATGAGGTGGAGGTTTGGAACAACACTTTTTGACCAAAAGTTCCAATTTTTTTTAATGACAAAAATCTGACAAGAACTTGGGCTCATCGATTACTTTCATTAAAAATAATTTCAAGTATTGTGGCCCTAATAGTTTTCGAGATATTGGCCAAAAACTTTTGAAGATCTGAATTTCCTTACTCCTGTCGGCATTTTCTGCATCAGCAGAACAGCCACAGCTGCCGTCAAGCTCCGAATGTGGTCTTAGAACGGTAATTCTGACAGGCAATAATTCTTACAAACAATAATCTAATACGGTAGACAGCTACATGTGTAACTCACATGAGAACCCAATTATTTCATGTTATTAACTTGATGTTAACCAGTCAAACATACCTCAGGACATTGTGCATAGAAGTCAACACCCTTACCCTCTAACCGCGGCCACCAGAATATGTATAATTTCAGCAAGAAACAACTTTCAAAATTTCTTTTTAGAAATTAATTAAACGATCCAATTAGGACCACAGTAGTACGCACAAATGTATCTCAGTTTTTTAAATTTCTTCAATGCTTAGGCCTTAATTAAAAATGTCTCTAATGTTGAGAGGCCTCATTTAGACACTTTACACAATACAAATGAGAATTTGAAGAATTGTGGAGGTTATTGTTCGACGAAAGTAGCCAGAATAAGTTATTCCCGAGATTATTTAACTTTTTACTAAAAAGATAAGGGACTTATACAAAAAAAAAATCTTAAGAATTTATAAGATTAAATGCGACATTAGCTTAAGTGAATAGGAATTAAATTTAATCTGCGGTATTGTTAATATCGATCGACGGAACAATTTTTTGGATTGTGCTTATCTTGCTAAGCCCTCTTCTGGGTTGTTGCGTACCCCAGATAAGGTGAACACCGGATAACATGCACAGATTCATTTTTACATTGACGTCTCTAAAACGTGAATAAATCATGCACGCTCCAAAACGTGAGCAACAATTTTTGTACCAAGTTAACAGTAAAATTCGAACAAGTTGCATTTTAATTTGGAATTTGTCGTTCTAAGTACAAGATTCGTGTCGTCTTGGTCTTTTCTTCGTCGTTTTTTTTTACATTGTATGCACATACTCGTATGTAATAATTTTTTGTTAAAAATAAAAAAATGAATTAAAAGACATTTATGTAGCAGTAAAAACGAAATATTTTTATTTTTGAAATGAAACACGTTTTTTAATGAATATCTACCGCGATATTATACTATTCTTTTGTTAAAATGTATCCTTCGCAAACGTGAACTCTCTCGCATACGTGAACTGGCTTGGTTTTTAATTGTTCGCGTTATCGAGAGTCTACTGTATCCCAAATTTCATAATTCTTCGTCGAATACTTCCACCTTAGTTCGAAGAGACATGGAAGGGGAATATAGCCTGTGAAAGATTTCTGATCCATCCTAACACACTGGAAAAAATTCATAAGGATCGGTTAAATAACAAAAAAGATAAGCGAACAACCAATTTTATATATTTATGTACGAGTATGTTAGTATAAGCCCTACGGATAAGAGAAGGCATTTTGAAGTTTGTATGTATTACAAAAATCTCCATAACTTACACTCCAAGAAATGTTACACCTTCACCTAAAATAATCTTAAGAACTTAATCTCAGAGCACTCACGTAAGTTTGTGTATATGCATGGGGATTTATTTAGTATAATAAAAATAATTATGGTGGCGCTACAAACCGGGGTAGCCTTGGGCCAAGCTTCTACAGCACACACTCGTGTTGTGCGTGCTATCGTTCACTCACGAGTGGAGGGGACCTACAATTTAATGCCGAGTCTGAACGGCGAGATGAGAAGCTTTCTCTAAACAGCAATATTCTTTGAACACTACCAACGGCTCAAAAGAGGTGGAGACGAGAAATTTGAAAAGTACTTTTTCTATGCTGGGAATTGAAGTCTTATGCGTAAGTGTCGACTCATGTAACAATTACGCCACAGTCTCCATATAAATTAATGAATACTTACAGACACCTTTTACAAAAGGCTAGGCGGGTCACTGAGTAGCTTCGGTGACACAGACTAAGACGGTGGCACGCTTCCCGTTGCACGGGGTGGTTCTTGCTAAGAAAGACATCAGCTTTAAGATTACAGACAAGGTTCCCTTTACCCTACACACTTATTTGCCAGAAGATAGGATTACTCCATTAAATCATCTTTTTTTTCTCAGGTTCGAATCCCAGTGAAATCGAATCTGGTACAGTCACCATTTGCCGTTGGGATACAATTAACGGCACTGGAGTATTTTGCTACCTGGCGGTACAATGGACCAGTTTTGAGTCTGAGTGCTCCACAAGTGTTTCAAAATACATCGAAAAAAGAAATTCGTTGAAGAGGAAATAGTCTCGTACTTGAATATGTGGTGACTAAGACTAGCGGACTAGGAACTAGACCATCGGGTATGGCAACTAATTCTGTTCTAATTCTGGCAACTAATTCTGTTGACTTAGATTAGAGATCATAAATCTTGCAAGTATTGCATCCTCTAATTGGGCCTTAATCTCTAGTGGCCGCAAAATAATTGAGAACATATGTAGGTATCAGGCAGGATTTAAAACCAGAAATGAGTGATACTTTCACAAAATTGATGCCATCCATAGACACTCATGGATATCCTTCTTGATTTTCTTCACCAATCACTCAATTCCCACATATTTCAGTCCTGATTTGCCCTTGACTTATATCCCATCGCAAGTATGTCAACCACCCAAGTATCGTCGTCTAATTACTCCTCTGACAATGTCCATTAGAAGAAATTTGCGAATTTCCTCACGCACAGATCATCCTTAACCTTTGTGTTATCATCGAATAGAAAAACCAGATGATTGATGACCCGGCGCATGTTGCTCATTTGTTTTGTCAGATCCTAATGAAAATTAAACACACTGCGGCGACCCATATTTGTTGCCACACACAACACGCACCAAAGCAATTCCTAAAAGTAACCCACACCGCAATCCATCATTTCGTTAATAGAGCACCGACCGGCGAGCACCCCTGAACAGCAGCACTACGATCTCTTATTTTTTTCCCCTCGTTTTGTTTTATTTTCACTGTCATCCCTCATCGCAACACACTAATTCGTTGGCCAATGTCATCATTAATTTTCATTAAAGTCACCTGGCTACAATCCCGCAGTGGGGCAGACATAGGGAGTAAATGATTTAATGTTCTTTTGGTCAGCACAGCTGACAATCCTTCGTCGGTGTCAACGGCAGCCCTTTCGACCAGCAGAGATTCATCATCCGCAACGAGAGACATGCCATCCATCAAAGAAGATAAATGATGGTCTAGCCATCTCTTCTAGGCTGTCCGCATGCACACACACACGGCAAATGAATGGTTGTCCTTTCAACGTCAAGAGGGGCTGGCAGCCGCTCCCACCACCATCTCGACCATCGGGTAGTGACCAGCAGTTGGTCAACATGTTGAAGGCTCTGACATGACATCAGACCCAGCTCTTCAGCCCACGAGTACAACTTCTACAGGGAAGTCTGCCAGCTCTAAAGTCTATCCAAATACATGAGAGGTGTACGACGTTGATTACATACGTATGTACATATGTATCGGTGCACTCATAGACGAATAAAAGCAGTAAAGAACTACAGCAAGTCGGGAAGAAGGAGCAGGTGAAGGCTTGCAAGTGTAAGTTGAAGAGCAAGAGCAAATGAGCCCACTGCTGCAGCGATAGAAGAAGATAAATCAAAAGAAGATGTCATAAAATTTACCATTATCATGTGACAGAGCATGTTGCATGTCGAAGGAATAAACCATAGAGCAGGAAGCGACCAGGATATGAACACGAGTCCTGTCCACTGTCCATTTATGTCAGCAACATGATACTCTCTCCACTCGATATGTACATCTGGACAAGGTGGTCACTTGCACTGTCTGCCATCCATCGTGCGTCGTGGGCGTATTGCTACAATCCTCCAGCAGGAGACGTTGACATCACTGAAATGTACAAATGACGCCTGGAACATTGTGAAAATTGTCTCGATTTGTCCGGGTAATTTGAGATCCTGTTGTATGCTCTGGACATGTGACCACTTCAATGCGGGATGGTCTCGAAGGACATGTGTGCTTGTGAAAATAAATAAATTTTAGTCCTTTCCACTTCAGGGATTTCCAATTAAAGGCAGCAAACAATAAGTGTCGCAAAGATGACTGTATGGGACTCCTTAAGTCACCTAATTGAATTGATTACCCTTAGCGCAATGCAAAGGCACGACCTTACTTCGTGGTTAGAGCATCCATAAATCCTCATCATGATTCCTTGTTGCCACGGTCGGAGTTCGAGTTCAGCATCGGGACTGCTCATATGCAATAACTCAGCAAAATCACAATACACCGAAAATTAATACCACTGCGCCGCTGGCAGATCCTTGGGATTGGGAGCTAAGAAGCGAAGGAAATGCTTCTTCTTCCTCCACTTCGCGAAAATGATTTACAACGACACTAAAACTATTGTGTGGCGGTTGCTTTCGGCGTCTTGGTTGGCTCTGCTTGACTCTTTCTCATGGTAATGAGTGGCGGCGGCAGAGACTTATATTGGCATGCCACAACAACAATACGAAAGACGACGACGACGACGTCTGCGAAGAAGAAGCAGCGAATGGAAAGCGCGGCGGCAGTCGCAACCACTTTCAATACAGCTGCAATAAATAACCACAAATCTGATGATTTATTGGGTGAAACAAATCATAACTACTCTTTCTTTTATCTCGTGTCCTTTTTTAAAATTTGCTTTGAGGTTTTATTGTGGTGAGTTATTGGCAGGGAATTGTATTCAGACCCGAGTGTAGCGCACACCATACGTCGTTTGAAATATTGACACCATGTAGACAACAATTGAGGAGGTAGATCTAAGTATACTTCTTAATTGATGAGGTATGACTCCGTTTATCTTAATCTTATCTTGAAATATGCGTTTGAAGGCACACAGTGCGCGTAAACTAAGAACTCCTGCGAATGTTGAAGGTGTGTGTAACAATGCAAAAAGTTGGTGAAGAAGTATCCAGACATGATGATATATTTTGCCATTTTTTAAGGTCTGCAACCCTTAAGAGTACTAATTTTCCACTCCAGTGCAAAAGGGAACTAAAATATGATGATTGAAACCATAGAGACTGCAGCCTTTCTGGTGAAAATTGAGAATTTTATTTTAATTTCTTAAAAATTACAACAGACATTCATGACTGCTTTCGTCTTTTTTGTCTGGACCATTTTTTGATGAAATCCAAAACGTACTTCGAATGTCATGCCATCAGACTGAATGGAGCGATTAGATCAAGTTCGACAAACCTCCTGGCCTTGTTTTGGCATAGCTTTTGCTGAGTGGTAGTCGTTGGCGGTGATTTGAGTCTCTTGGAGAATATTCAAATCAAATGCACTTCACAGCCGTGACCGTGGAATGTATGAGCGTGTAAGAAGATCATGAATGATTCGCATTTCAGTTCGTTATTGGATTTCAGTATGACATAAATTATATCCGAAAAACCGATTAATGCATAGGGTAATTAACTTATTCACGTGGAGATTTTGTTGAAATGCAATATAAAGCATCTTCCAAAAGGGTCTGATCCGAACTTTGATAGTTGATAGCAGCCATACTGTTGAAGCCACATCTATCTACAGTCAGCGTCAAAAGTGAACGAGCATTCAGTCATCTGCTGAAGGCTTTTCCGCTAAATAAATATTCACCGGAATGAGGTAGAACAAACATGGATATAGCAAATTAAAGCTCAAAAGTCATACTTTGAAATATGGTAAATAATATTTAACATAGGTGTATATATAAAACAATTAATTGAATTTCAAAGAGAAAACAGCATTGAAGAGTCAATGTATATATGGTTGTGTCCGTGACTGTAAGACATAAAGGCTCGATTATGTTAAACATTTGGATGAAAATTAAGACCGCCATATAATAATAATAATAATATAATAATGGCGGCGCTACAGTCCGAGGTGGTCCCGGGCCTAGCTTCTCAGCAACCACTCGTGTTGTGCATGCTATTAATGCTTAATGCTTAATGCCGACTCCGAACGGCGAGATTGAGAAGCTTTTTCTAGACAATTATACTCTTTGATGGGGAAAATCTGCACAGTGTCACATCAATAAGTCACAAGTAGCTCAAAACAAACTTTTAAAAATGATGTTGGATTTACCCTTTGATTATTCTACTTCAAAACTACACAAAAGAGCGGGTGTTGAACTTGTGTCTACAAGAATATTAAAACTGACAAATAAGTTTATAAATTCATGCACTTTTGCTGATAATCCGCTAGTCAATAACCTATTCAATCAATATCTGTGATTTTTCTTTATGTTTTCTTCTAAATTTGCATATAATTTGTTACTTATTTAATTCTTGCTTGTTACATTTTTTGTATATATTAATTTATTATTTATTAATTAATCTAATTATCTATTTATTCTTTAATTAATTTATTTATTTATTTGTTTGTTAATTTATCTTAGGTTTATCTACTTATTGATTTAAATATTTTATATCTGTTTATCTATTTATTTATTTATTTATTTATTTATCTATTTATTTATTTATTTACTTATTTATTTATTTATTTATTTTTTATTTATTTATTTTTTGTTTATTTATTTATTTATTTTTTTTTGTGTATGAAGGTTTTTATCGTATTTTCCTTCAAATTCTTTTGTTAGTTTTTGCTCAACCTTGTATTGTAAACTATTGAAAAAATGTTTTCAGAAGAAAGATATAAATTATATCACATCTCTGTAATATTACTGTGCGATAACCATAAACAATGTACATATTTTTTATTACGAAATAAACATATCTATCTATCTATACTCTTTGATCATTGTCAGTGACTCGAAAGAGGTGGAGCCGTGAAAAAATGTTTGATGCTTTTTTCGAGATTCGAACCGAGGACCTCGAGCGTAGGAGTCGACGCACCTACCCACTACGCCGCGGCACCCACCCAGACTGCCATATACGATAACTGAAAAAGCGGTAAAGGCATACAAAGTCCTTTTTTTTTTCTCAATAAGATACTGTTTTTTAAAGAGATGTGCTCACTCACATTTGACGCCTGTTTTTAGCCCCTTTTTTCGTTTGAACTAAATACACTTCTGGGCGCCGTGGCCATGTGGGTTCGTGCGTCGACCCATTCGCATTAGAATTTCACAGTCTAGGTTCGAATCCAAGTTCAGACAAACAATTTTTCAAAAAAAAATGTTCGCGGCTCCACCTCTTTCGAGTCCACTGACCATGCTCAAAGAGTATAACTGTCTAGGAAAAGCTTCTCAATCTCGCCGTTCGGAGTCGGCATTAAACTGTAGGTCCCCTCCACTCGTGAGAGAACAATAGCACGCACAACACGAGTGGTTGCTGAGAAGTTAGGCCCAGGTCCACCCCGGACTGTAGCGCCGTCATTACTATTATTATTAAATACACTTCTTTATGTTTACTGTTATTTTAAATGAAATATAACTTATTTTGAAGTATTATTTCAGAGCATTTATTTGAGGCATCATTGTCGGACCTAGACCATTCCAGCCAATTTTAATTTAGTGGAATACCTTTCAGCTAATGACTGTTTACTCACTTTTGACGCTGACTGTATATTGGTTGTCATTCACACTGTTTTGCCAAATCACCATGGATGGACATAGCGTTTAACAACAAGTGCAAATGTTTTATCAAAATGGGTGTTATGTTCGGACAACGTTCCGCGCACTGAACGCCCATTTTACGGTCGGCAAAATTGTCCGAGAGGACAATTTGCAGTGTGCGCTGATTCAGAAAACGATAAGCCAATACTGCGTATTTGGCCAAAAACGAGTTGAATTCGCCAAAAATCACTCACAAAAGGAAATGGATTTCTGGAATAGCGTAATATTCTCGGACGAGAGTAAATTTCACATTCACGGTTTCGCTGGAAGCCATAAAGTTTGGCGAAAAATGAATAGGCAGTAAGATCGAAAGTACATGGCTTGTACGGTGAAGCATGGTGGCGGATCAGTAATGGTTTGAGGGTCTGGTGTTGGCAATTTAGTATTTATTGAGACAGCAATGAGTCGGTACGATTACCTCAATCCTCAACAATCTACACATTAGGCTTGGAGGGTTCATTTATATTCCAACAAGACAATGACTTTAAATACTTCCCTGGTTGTGAAGGAATGGTTGCTGTATAATGTGCGAAAACAGCTCAAAACACCACCTCAATTACCGGATTTAAATACTATCAAGCATTTGTGGGATTATCTCGATCGTCAAATCCTAAACCATGACATTAGGTCCAAATTCGAGCTTAAGGCTATTATACAGGACGAATGGGAAAAAATAAGTCTGGAAGTAATTCAAAAGCTTGTTACCTCCATGTGATCGAGAATAAAGGCAGTTATAACTGCTTAAGGATATCCAACTAGGAATAAATTTGAGTAATTTGCGATAAATCTCTCTTTTTTAATAGTGTATACTTACTTTTGTAACATGCAATTTTATCAGTATCTTACTTTGTTTCTTAATATTTTTGTTATTGTTAGTCCCATTCTTTTTATTGTTTGTTTTTTGAAAAGAGCATAAAAATAGCAAAATAAAATGTATAACATGTTACCTAATGTTTATGCAGTTTCGCTTTCTAGTTAATGATTCGGTCAAGATTCGTTATTTTTTACGGTGTATACTTACTTTTGTGACTGAGTGTATACATACATAAAAAGTGAAGTTGATATGGGGTGGCATGCTGCTGGGCCACATATGCAATTTGGAGTAAGTGCGAAATTGATTGTATTTCTTTTTTCTTTTTTCTTAAAACTCATGCGAATCACTAATATAAAAAAACATTGAATACACTCAACCTCGCACCTACTTCAAATTCTACATGTGGTCTAGCAGGGGGGTTGCAGGGAGGCAACATGCCCCTCCATACCTTCCTCACTGTTTTTTTTTTTTTTTTTTCATTTCATTTATTGTGGCATAAAGTGTACAATAGATACAATTTTAAATTATTGTTGTACAGAGATATGGTAAAAGTACCTTACTACTATAATATAAATACAATTGGTTAAAATAATATCACATGATTTTTAAATTTAGAAGGAAAAGCCACTAAAAACCTTCATTAAAACAGTTCCTCACTGTTTGTGCGCCGTAAATTGTATGTATATGTATATGTATGTGGTGTGTATCTAGATACTCGTATATCGGTACATTTTCAGGGGTGCAAATCTGAAAACAGATAAAAATCTGCATGTCTTTATAAATTAATTAACGCCGAATCGGCCTTATTTCACTTTAGCAAAGCTTCACTTTAGCAAAGTGAAATAAGACCGAAAATGTAAATTCGACGTTATTTCGCTTTCATAAAGTCACTCGGCATTATTTCACGGCATCCTGCTTTGTTTGTTTTCTGTGAGTGTGACACTAACAGGCGTGGAGGCAAGGTTGCATTTTTGAGGCCAAGCTCAAAAATCCTAAAATTAATAATTTGCCACATTTATGGCAAAGAAAGTTGCAATTTTCAGACGATCATAAAGCACTGAAGCACAAGCCAAATCCGTCATTCAATTGCTTTTTGAGCCAAGAAAACGAAGTCACTAAAAGTTGAGACGAGTTAGACGAACTTCTTAATTATATCGAAGTTATAGTTCCTCATTCTGGTGCTCTGGCAAGATCGTGGGTGAACTTCATCGTTTTCTGATACTAGCTTTTATACACCCACAAAAAAGGAGACCTCTTTGACTGTGATAATTATCGAGGATCAGTCTCTTCAACATCTTCTCCGTTTTGTTTGAAAGCAGATCTCTCAAGACCCATGAAATGCAGATCATCACCCATCAGGGCATAGAAATGAGGTATACAGCGCCATGTCTAGCTTTGACATTTCCGCCATACTCGTCAGGGCTGTCAAATTTGATATGGCGATCTGAAGTAATTAGGTGAACCCAGGTACCGTCAATGAGGCTTTTTCTGGCATTGAAAAAGAAGGCGCTAAAATGGGTCTGGCGGTAAACGAGGACTAAATGAAGTATATACTGTCTTCGAGAATAGAAGTACAACATTGTCAAACCCTGTAAAAGATTGTCAGTCAGAAGGAAGGAGTAAGGACAAAGAAGGAAAGAAAAAGGAGGAAAGCATTTCACCTACTCTCTTTCACCTCACTTCAAATGTGTCAAATGACACTTGTAAATACTACCTAAAGATTAAGACACGGGCAGCAATTTTATATTGCTGTAGGGAGCATACAAATCAAGGCTATATAATACCAAAAGTTTTATATAAATGAAAATCGTTGAGAAGAATGATAGAAGCACGTATGCATTCATACACACGTGCACATATACGGATGCTTAACGCATCCACATCAATGATGTAATGACAAGTGACACACCCTATCTCCGCAATCAATTCAGAAACACTCTGACAGGAATTGGAGCATCAGTGGGTACGGCAGATACGGCAGCTGTTTTTCAATTCACTTATCTCATCCATTAACTGAGCGATGTCAATCACACGAGCAGTAGGTACACTCCTTTTCATGAGAACAGAAGATGCATTCAAAAAGATCCCCGTCGATAAGATATCCGGCCGGCGCGGCGGTAGCAGACACTTTTCATGTCCCGCCGAAACTAATTTCAACTATCAACACATCTTCCTTTGCGCTCGAGTGGATTTTGCACGGGTATTACCTAAGTCCTATTGTTCGTCTAGAAAAATACCACATTAAAGGATAACGCTCTCACTTTTGACAGACCACAATGAGTTTGTTCTCGCCACTTGAGCAGGTAGCTGAAGCGTGTAATGCTCAACCTTTTTAGGGATGATCTTAACCAATGTCGCCTGAGATGATGCAGATTTGTGTTCCCTTGCCAGCGATAGATTTCACCGCGCAAAATATCCTTATTTTTCTTTTCATTATGTTTTTCTTTTCCCAGCATGTACCCAGCACATGTGACAGTCGTCAGACAGCAATCTTGATGCGTTCTGTCTTCGGTCTTGGAGTGAGGCTCGGAAATGAAATCTTGTCTTAAATAATTTTGATGCCTCCATCCACGCCTCCCGGTGTCTTTGACAGCGCTCTGGTTTACTTGAAGGAATGTGTTACCACCCGACTTCCTGTATTGGGGGTACTTGTGCTTGTGCTTGATTTTGAACATTTTTGTGCATGAAATGGGAAACATGAGAAACAGGATGAGCGACAGCTACACTGAAAGTTGACACGTTATTTCGTTTCGTGTTTATACATACATTTTTTTCTGTATTTTCTTTTTTGCCTAAAACTCGCTCCAGGCAGACAGAGGAAGATGGATTGTAGTGGGGAGGGCGAAGATGATATCCACACAAAAAGAAGGAAAAGGATTCCCAAAGTGGGAATATGTGTTCCACGGAAGTTGCACAAAGCATCTTGCCGAGGATGGCGAGGAGAAAAGAAAAAAAATGAAGCGAAACCCCGAAGGATAAAGGAAACTGAAATGACAGCTACCCCGCTGAAAGCTGTCAGAGAGAACAAAACGTACATTATCGCGCGACATATCATTATGTATTATTATTATTACTTGTCTTGATGCTGTGTCACTGGTGCTTTCTTCGTGTATCATGTGCACGCCGAGTGGAGAAGTGATAAATATGAAGGAAGGAGCGCAAAAACGCAATTCAATAAAGCAGGCGAAAAGAGCGAAAAATAATAATGATAGTACATAGTTATGCTAAGAAGAAGATGGAGGAGGAGGAGGAGGAGGAGCAGGCGGCGGTTGTAGTGACGTTGATGAGTGATAGCAAAGCGGATGGATGAATGAACGAGGTAGCAGGAGCTGGCGTTACTTGGTTTGGTTTTGGTGTGGTTGTGAGCAGCAAAAGCAAGCAGTCAGTCAATTCCCTTGTCAGAATTGTGCGATGGCATGTCTCTTGCAAATAAGGACACTTCCTTTTTTTCAACGTTTCTTGGCTGATGACATGGCTGAGAAGATTGTTCTGTGCATGAGAACGTATTCCCATCCTGTTGACAGCATTTCTTTTCATGTCGTTTACCTGTCAGTCGCTTTTTCGATTTCTATTGTTTGACATTTTTGGTGTTGAAGAACGACAATGAGAACGATGGGTATGACGTTGACTATGAGCGATGATGGTGATTGTTAGGTATGTGAGACGGTAGTGATGGTCTTGACATCCTAACTAGTTGTGAGTGATGTGTAACATAAGGAAAAGTATTCAGAAATGAGTGATGATTTTGAAAGCGAATTTTTATGATTACCTACAACGTAGCGATTGCGTGATGTAGCTGGAATTTTCGTTTGAAAAACTTGTGAAGTAAAATACTCTTCGTCCACATTTTGCCAGAAACAATTCAGAATGGGGCTTACTAGACACATGCATCTCATTGAGCATGTAAGGTTTGATAAAAAGTTGAATAATTTAAGAAGTATGGGAGTACCAGTACCTACTAATACAGCTTGATATAGTTAACATCGATATAGTGGCATATAGCGATATAGACAACCCAATATAGTGAACACACAAAATTTTATACCGTTTGATCTACTCATCGTGTTGTGCGAAAATCTTGCACGATTAGTTATGTTATGTACAGGTGTGTTCAAAATAATAGTAGTGACCACTGCTAAAGAAAACAACTAGTTTCAAGAAAATTTCTTAAACGTTTTTTTTTTTTCGTTAGAAAAAAAAATCCAAAGCTTAAGTATAATTTAATGTTTTACAAGAATTCATTACTTTCTAAACTTATTAAATTTAATAAGGTAAGCTTAAAATAATACTAACAAAGAAAATTCACTGTTCAGAAAAATAGTAGTACAGTGCGACCTCAATGAAAGCAACCTTTGATACGTGCAACTCCTCAATAAAAGCAACACCTTAAATCTTACCATTGCTGACTCAGTAATTGCAACTCTTCAAAAAATGGCGACTCAATAAAAGCAACTATTGTTTCATGAACTCATGAATACATATTTTTATAAGGGACCAAATTCTAAAAGAATCCAAAATAATATCATCGATTAACGATTTGTTTCAAGAGTTGACAGTTCCCAGGACATAACTGATTCGATTGCCGAAAATGAATCCAATTTGGAACCGACTAGTAGTAATCCGGAATCAGAAGTCGAAAGTGATGACGAAAAAGAATTTGAAGCAGAGGCTGCAATTCGAGCACTAAACATTTGCCTACAATGAGCTGAAGAAAATGATGCTTCACATTTTAGCTCTGGAAAATATACGACAGTTTGCTGTGGAAAAGAATTCTGCGTCGAAAAAGACATAATCAAAAGTGTCCCAATTTAAAAAAAAAACAATTAAAGTTTGAATTTTTTTATTGTTATGAATTAAATTAAATTATCAGTTTTGGTCTGCTTACCAATGGAAAACACGTTCTTTTTACAATACTATTCTGACGTTTTTAACTTTTTGTCTCATTTTTGAAACCTACAATTTTTTGACTCGATTATTGCAACAAACTCAATAAAAGCAACTGTCCTAATTTCTATTAGTTGCTTTTATTGAGGTCGCATTGTATTCATATTATTAAGAAATAACGGCCTTTAAATGGCATAAATATTAAATTATTTATTTTGAAATACACTAATGCTTAATATTTTTCCGTGAACCTGTTATTATTCAGAACAGCTTTACAACGATGCTGCATAAAGTCTACTAAGCTGTGGCAAACGCTTTTCTGGGATTTTTGTCCAGGAATCCTTTACTATCTCCCAAAGGTCCCGATTGTTTGATGGTTTTGCCTTCTTTAGCCCTTTTTTAATATTACCCCAAAGATTTTCTATAGGGCTGAGGTCGGGGGACTGTGTAGGCCAAGGCATAACTTCAACCTTATTAACCCGAAACCATTCCTTAGCTGCTCGACTCGTGTGTTTCGGGTCATTGTCCTGCTGGAAGACCCATTTCAAAGGCATACTCGGCGTAGGGTAGCATAGTATTGTTCAAAATATCAACATAGACAGGTTGATCAGAATTATGTGTCTATCAGGTGTATAGGCCCAACGCCGTAGCATGAAAAACATGCCTAAACTAATATTTTGTTTACCCTCCGTGTTTTACGGTTTTTACAGTGTATTTGGGTTGATATTCTGTGTTGGGTGAACGACGAATATACTGCCGAGAACCAGTACCTCCAAAGAGAACGAATTTTCTCTCGTCTATCCACAATACATTGCGCCATTTTTCAACTGGCCTCTCAATGTGATTTTCAGCGAATTGGATACGGATCTTGAGATGTTTCTTTGTCAAAAGAGGAACTTCCCGTGGACGTCGTGTATGCCCTTCGTGGTCTAAACGACGTCTGCAAATAGTCACCGCACTTACAGGAAGTTGAAGCTCCTTTTGGATTTCAGATGATGAAGCACAAGGAAGCAATTTGCTGTATTGGACAATGTGCCGATCGTCATTCGTTCGTTTTTCTCTTTTTACTTCGAGTTTCCACCTTTTTAACATATTTGATGGCATTGGCTATCATTGTTGAAATACAACTTAACAAATGTTGTATTTCGGCATAAGTTTTGCCTTCTCTTCTTAATTTTTAAATGAGATCACGCTAAATGAGGTCAAGCTTGCCACTTTAGATATTTTTCGCAAAAAATTTGTTTTTTTATTTCGAATTTTAAAAGGAAAAGGACAGTACTTACTTTTCCACTTAAAACAAAAACAAAAAAAGTTAAATCTTTGATTGTAAATAGTTTTCTTAGATCTGAGATCATAAACTCGACTCACATGCATTGATCTTTAAGATATTGCATTTTCTAGTAATTTTGTTTGACATATTCCGTAAGTTTCTGAAAAAAGCTGAAAATCAAATTTCCATGTGGAAATATTCCTTAAAGTATTGTTGTGGTACGCACTACTATTATTTTAAACACAACTGTATATGGTACACAGTTTGGGGTTGTTTGAAGGAAATACAAAGTGCGTGTTGCTTGTTTAAAGAATGTATTTATTTTGTTACGTTTAATGTTTTTGTTACGGGTGAGTTGTTTTTGTTGAAAACAAAATATTCTTTTTTATAAATATTGGCTTGTTTTTAAGTTATTGCAAAGAAAAATTGTAATTATGTTCTATTTTTGATGAATTGTACTTCAAAACATACGTTTGCGTTTCAAGCGTTTGTCGTAGAACACGAATCATGTTAACTTCCAATGCTTCGACTACTGATGGGCTTGTCAGTGCAGACTAGCGACTTTATGTATCCCAAAAAAAAAAAATTAATAATAGTAATAGAACACTTCCTTGTCAAATACTTTTTTGGTCGCTTAAAGTCGACGCCAAACCGTGAAGTTTAAGAAGCCATTTCTATGCAATTATACTCTTTGAGCATTGTTAATCATGACAATATCTGACATAATCTCCGCCCTGTTCGATGACACGTCTTAGGATTGGGCTTACCATATAATGATTACTGTGAAAGACGCGCGGATGAAAAAAAAGAAAGAAACGCCTTCTCTGCAGAAAACTCATTCTGCGAGTATAATCCATGAAGGAATCGATAGATATATCCGTTAGGGATATCAAGAAAACTTGTAAATTTATCCAGGAATCTAATTGTTTCCACGAGTAATGACCTGAGTCGACTCAAATGGCTACACAATGGTGGTTTTTCAAATCTGGTCCAGTCACCATTTGCCGCTGGGAACAAATTAACTGCACTATCACTGGAGTGGTCGATCAGTAGTACTTGTCTGACTGTGGGTATAACAATGGACCAACATGGTCATACCTACCTACCGTGCTGGTGAATTCACTAGCAGCCTTCTAACCTAATATAACCTAGTGTCCCCGGGGCTAAGCCATGAAGAATATAAAATGGAGACCAAAAGTTTCCTGGTCGCATTGAGTAGAAGCTTCTTCGGATTAGTTTTGTATCCCATTTGAATTTATGAGGCTTAGACGAGGAGACCCAATTACAAACTGAAGAGGCTGGGCAGTGACAAGTCTCATCTCAGATGGTTGAAATACGTAGAGCGAATAAACACCAATGCTCCTGTGACGAAAGTCTTCGAACCCATTCACGAACAACTTCGCGTTAAAGGAAGACCTTGCCTTTGGCACCGTGTACATATGAAAAGAGACGTTAGATAGCTGACCGTGCAAAATTGGAAGCAGATACATATGTAAAGATCGGGCAATATGAAGGGGCAAGTTACCTGACACTCAGGTTCAACCCACGCTGTTTAATTCAAGTAAACAAGATAGATGTCCTGCATACTGTAGCAAGTCGTTAAACAGTCCTTTTAAATAAAATAACGCACCACTTTATTATTTATATTTCGTGTTTATTATTTTACGTCCGCACCCACTGCTATCTACTTTGCGAATGACTGGTTTACAATATTGTGCTCACTACGAGCGTATCGTACCGACAGTTGTTTCTTAGAATTTACGATTTTATTTGAATTTTGGAATGTATGGCTACAATGCCTAATTATAAGGAGGTATGAGCGCTGTAGCCCTGTGGGCTTGTGCGTCGACCCATGCGCAGGTTCAGACAAAAAAATTAAAAAAAAAATTGCTTCGGGCTCCACCTTGTTCGAGTCACTGACAATGCTCAAAGAGTATAACTGTCTAGAAAAAGCTTCTCAAACTCGCCGTTCGGAGTCGACATTAAACTGTAGGTCCCCTCCGCTCTCAAGAGGACAATAGCACGCAGAACACGAGTGGTTACTGAGAACCTAGGCCCAGGTCCACCTCGGACAGTAGCACCGCCATTATTATTATTATTAATATCAAGGAGTTGAATTACAATGAATTAAATGTTCATTGGGCGCATCAACGCCCGATAGTTGTTTCGATACTTCCAAGAAATAAGTTGAGTCAATTAAATGACTAATAAAGTAAGAAAATTGAACGAATTTACAAACGATGCTTACAAGTGACACAATGATGTCAAGCTGAACTTACGTTCCCAACCATCCTTCCGATTCGATATGCCAATTACTTTTTTCGACAGCTCAAAGATACAAACATAATGAAATTGTTGCTGTAATAAACTCTCCATTACTGATTTCGTGAACCTAGTGCTGTGCTGTGACGGTGAGTTACAACCAGATGACCCAGCACGACATTGGAGGCGCACACGAATCGTATTTATGGGGTGTGTCCTTCAGATAAGAGTCAACCTCATGCAGAGACCACTGAGAACTAATGTCCCCCATGGTGCAAGCCCAACCGCTCCGAAGATGATGTCGATACTGTCACATACTGCTGTTTCGCAGGAGGTCGCTGTGCAGAGGGGTTCAATTGCACCATACTTCCTTCACATCAGAATTTTTCTGCGAAAATTTTTCCAATCATGGTTTGCGACAAAAACACCAACCCCTGTGACTGACAAGGGGCCCAGTCTGGATACAGAAAAAAAGATCAATTGAACCCGCTACACAGCAGAGTGCACACAGTTCAAGCTAATTCGGCTTGATTAACACGACATGACATAACTGACATGACAATTTTCGATCCTTGTCCCTTATAGCCAGGATAATTCCCATTGACTTACGCTGCTTCCAGTAAGCGAATCTTTCTCCCGGTGTCAAATTGCTCTCGAGGGCTGGAAAAAAGAAACAAGCAAAGTGGACTTCTCCAAGTGGATTCACTGAATAACGAGCATGTGAAGATTTTTGACCGAAATTACTTTGACACCTCTCTAGAGAGTGAAAGAAAAGGAGGAAGACGACAGCCGCAATTTAAGTACTTTCTCCGGTCTCCGAAACTGTGTGAACAGCCGTAAGTACACACTTTGTGTAAATGTGTATGGCATTGGTGAGACAGGGCTTTCCCAAATGTTCGCCCGTTTCCTTTTTGAATTCTGGAGCAACTGGAACTGGTCGGTATTTTTTTGACGGGACATAAATTTAATGTGACACTTTACAAAACACAAGTATTTTGTCTTGAATTAGCCTCGAATGCGATGTTAATGCGTTTCGACATATTTGCTGGAGTGTGTATGCGGGGCGAAACGTCAGACCGAATATGAATGGTGGCAGTTGTTGAAATTGAAAGCATGTTTGGCTGGATGTCAGTGCTGTGTGCATGTGGGTCGGTTGGAATGGAGTGTTCTGATAAAAATGGGCATTGAAATGCGAAATGAAAAATGTTGTGAAGTATTAATGGGACAGTACGTTGTCCCATTGCAAGAATGACACATTCGTGCGATCGTATTGGGTGTAAGAGTAAATATTTGAATGAGGGTTCTGTGATTGATAGCAGCATGCAGGGTTGTTGTGGACCTGAAGTGAATGAAATTGTTTTGTTTTAAATTCAGAACCGGTGTCTAGGAACCTAATTGCATAGATTAAGTAGCGGAAGGTTCATTATATCAGATATGTGTGTATTTTGCTTGCTTCTGTAGCTCCGATTTCAGATCTCAACGAATGAACTGTTTAATATTGGATTCCTCTCCTAAATCAATGTTTTCTTGTAAGCATATTGTGACCATTGAAAGTATCGAACCATTTTAAACAGATGTGATGGACACAGGCAAAGTTTCGCACAACCAGAATTCGATGAAATGGGTTGGTAGTGCTCTGACCGATTTTAGGCAAAGCACAATGACAACATTGCGCTTCGATCGCTATCAATTGCAAATTAGGTGTTCTAGATGTCCAATCGTGGGCGCCGTGGCGTAGTGGGTAGGTGCGTCGACTCCTACGCTCGAGGTCGTCAGTTCGAATCTCGAAAAAAAGCACCTAACTTCTTTTCACGGTTCCACCTCTTTCGAGTCACTAACAATGCTCAAAGAGTATAACTGTCTAGAAAAAAGCTTCTCAATCTCGCCGTTCGGAGTCGGCATTAAACTGTAGGTCCCCTCCGCTCGTGACAGAACAATAGCGCGCACAACACGAGTGGTTGCTGAGAAGCTAGGCCCAGGTCCACCTCGGACTGTAGCACCGTCATTATTATTATTAGAGGTCCAATCGGTGTTTTAAAAAAGAGATGTGCCTAGTAGCAGTGGTATCAAAATATCAGAGGTCACAACTAATGAACTTTTACGTTAACTATTACTAACATATAAATCATTTTCTATGACATATGCACTGTGATCCATTTAAAAACCTCAAAGCTCTGCTGAAAGGACAGTGATATTTACAAGTGCTGACGAGCAGAACAGAATGAAAAAGGGGAAATCGTGTGGTACTTAAGGTACGTAATGGAGGAATGAAGTTACAATTTCTTGTCAGAAAAAGGTTGAAAAGTGGACATTTGTTTCAGAGCCGTAGTTAATGCTGAAATATCATATCTGCGGTTTGTTTAACGCTGAATCAGACACAATCAATAAATTTTCGCTAAAACAAGAACATTTTCAGAAAAAAGGGAGAAGGATAATGATATAGCGAATCGAATAAAGTCCTGTTGTAGCCAGCTTCTATCTCAAAACCATTTTATATTTCAAATATGACGACATAAAAGATTTTCCGGTAAATAAAGCGTGCATCGGCCAACAAGACCATCGGAAATACGTACATACTAATGTTGGAGCCGTAAAAATGACTAGTTAGTGGTAATGAAATACTTGGTAAAAACAGACAAAAATTAAATTTTCTTTTGGGATAAATGGTAGTGAATGCAGAAAAGGAGAAAAATATAAGCGTATTAAACACGGCAAATAGCCCAAACCTTTAAATGCTGAAAATAGTTGTATGAAACACATCTAGCTGAAAATAGCAGAATGGGGAAATTCAATTTTCTTGAAAACGCTCTCTTTGCAAAGAATTTCGGAAATTTTGAACATGCGATCGGAATCTAGAGAATTGTAGTGAAATAATATTTAGAAGGTGTTAGTGGGACTCCTCTTCCTCTTCATCCATGCATCTACTACAGTAGTCGTTATATGGTAACCCTAGTCTTGCGGCGTGCCTTCCCATAGCGCAGTGTCCTGTGAGGACATTTACTAGGTCACCCAGACTGTTCCTGCTTAGGCTAAGGATGGCTATGGTTTTCCGGAGATCCATTTTTGGCCATGTTTTTCTTGCGTGTTGACAGGTATTTAGGTTTCTCCATCTCTCTGTACCCCTACTGGTTGCTAGTTCAGAGATTTAGGTTTTCAATGTACCTATTGGCACAGAGATGTTGATAATGTGATTATTGTATCCCTTTTGGCCAGCTCG
Organism: Myathropa florea; assembly: GCA_930367185.1. NCBI lineage: Eukaryota > Metazoa > Arthropoda > Insecta > Diptera > Syrphidae > Myathropa > Myathropa florea. The sequence continues at coordinate 15,166,090 of OV884005.1, forward strand.
TCTGCTTCGCAATTACCTGGTATATCTCTATGACCAGGAACCCAGCACATCATATACATATACGGGAGAGTCTTACCAATTTTGATCTTAATATTGGTGATTCGAGTGCTTTTATACTCGTAGCTGCTTGACTACCGGTGTATATTACGATATCCTCTCTCGATATCATGTTCATCGATAGCCATTCAGCGGCTTCTCGAATAGCCGTAATTTCCGCTTGGAAGACACTACAGTGGTTCGGTAGTCTAAGGGACTGGCTGATTTGGAGTTGTTCCGAGAAAATTCCAGCACCTACTCCACTACCAGTCTTAGACCCGTCTGTGTGGATCTCCTTTGCGTTGTTACTACTTAGCTGTAATGATAACTGGGTTAGGTTAGGGGGTTGCTAGTCAATTTGCCGTAGTGATACCCACAGTCAGACCACTACCACTGATCGACGGCTCCAGGGATAGTACCGTTAGTTTGATCCCAACGGCAAATGGTGACTGGATTTGAAAAACCGGATAAAAACGTATTAACTTTGCTTTCACTGGGATTCGCACCTGGTACCCCTCTAACTTAGGGCAGGCACTTAACTGCGCCACCCAGTCGTCAGTGATGATAACAAAGTCATCTGTAAAAATAATTTGATTTATCCTCAATTCTCCCCATGTGTAACATTTCTCGCCACAAATCTGGTGCAACATCCTACCCATGTACGTAATGACGGGGTGAGGTGACAACACGCATCCTTGGGAAACCTCAACACCTATAATGAAAGGTATCGATTTTAGTCCGTTTGTGAGACATAGTTCTTAGAGCTTGTACAGAAATTCTATCAGGACCACTTCTGCAGATTTCGGAAGCCGAATTTGATCTACAACAGCAGACTTGCAGCCTTTCAAAGCTTTATCGTGAGTTCTTCCAACGTTGGACAGTCCCGCTCAAGACTATAAGTCGTTGAAATACGACTGGATGGCGCAGTTGCTTAAGTGCCTGCCCCAAGTTTGAGGGGTTCCAGAATCCTAGTGAAATCGAAACTGGTTCAGTCACCATTTGCCGTTGGGATCAAATTAACGGCACTGGAGTAGGTTGCTACATGGCAGTACAATGGACCAGTTTTGAGTCTGAGTGCTCCAGTAGTGTTTCAAAAATACTCCGAAAGAAAAAATAAGTCGTTGAAACCAGTGTCTGAAATTGAGACCCCAAAAACTCCACGCTCCGTCTGCCTAAGATGTCCGTGTCATTGGAGAAGAACTCATTATCTTTGGAATTGATTCCTTCCTTCTATGTTGAACTTCCTTCTTCTGACTTGAAGACTATAGCCGCTACATTAAGCGACTTCACTCAGCCGGTGAGTAATAGCAGCTTTTTTTATTCGCAATTCTTGCTACCATTTGATCGAACATTTTCAATTTGTTCAAACCTCTTTGATCACCTCCGTCTAAATGTGAAGACATTTTTTACTTGAGGGCTTAATCATGGTCGCAATTACCAATTCTAATTCTTAAGAAGTTCGACTTGCTGAATCCACTGCAATTTGTTTTGACGATCTTAATTGGCCATCGTTAATTTGTTATCAAAAACGAACTACCACTGCCTTTCCCGAATCTTTGAGTTTGGAAACATGTTGTGGCGGCGCCTAGAGCTTTTAGAAATAATCATAAACTTCCCTTAATTCGTACGCACAGCCTTGTAAAATGTCTTGTAGGAGCTCAGCTTGAGCAAGTTAAATGCAATCAGACATCTGCTTCAGTTGCCGTAAATTTTACAATCTAAAGTATCTCCATACTCGTAAAATTTTGAAGATGCCATTTCCTAGTTGCGATGAAATGTTCAATTGGACGGCGTTTAATACGAAAACGCCAGTCGTATCATATCCTGTGACTACGCCCGTTCCACTGTCACCTCGCATCAAATTTACGACTTAATTATTATCAGTCAATATTTAATGCTATCAATAAAATGTTTTAAAAAGCTATACAGTCAGATCTCCGCGTAAGTGGTTCTATCCCACCGACTGACCGATCAATAAAATTTCGTTTAAAATGGCAGCGATTATGTATCAACAGACCATTAATGTCGTCGTGCACTGACGACGGTGCGGCAATGCATTCGTAGCCGTACCCGCCTGTGAGTAGGACATGAAGAAATTATCGTCAGCGTCATCGTCATTTGCACTATCGCACGCCAACTTAAACCTGAGATCGCTAGTGTAGTCAGGTTATTCGATATTAAGAAAACAACACAGAAGCGTGTAAGTTTGCCATGAAAAGTTCAGAGGATTGCTGCATGGCGTCATAAATTTTCTTGAAAGTATAGGCAAGCCTTAAACCCATTGCAGGACCCGCCCATTTAGGAAGACCGGTTTAGTAATTGGTGGCGCTGGTAAACCACGGGGTTTTGTGCCACATTCTGGTTTGCACATGGCAAGATTGATGCTTTTGGATTATTTTGAAGTGGCATTGCTCAATAAATTCAATTGCACTTGAAACTTGGAATCCTTTAATTATCTATGAAATTTACTAGCAACGCAATTATGCGTATACATCTCGCCAGTCGTCAAATTCAACCCTTCACTCGCAAGTCGTATATTTGATGGCTTTTCCCTGTCCTTTCTTCCTTTCATTCGAATTTGAAGTGCGCTGTCATTCAGTTTGACATTTAAACGATGTCAGCAGATTGCGTCCCCTTGTACTTAGCACGACAAGTAAATACCAGTCTTACCACAAATTATGGTCCTTTTCACTCGATTTTATTATCCACCCCATGTCAACGAAATGGGACGTCCATGTGGAAAACACAAAACGTCTACACTTGGGTACGCGTTGCAAACGCAGTATGTAGACATTCGAATGTCAGCGTCCTGTTATAACAGTTGACATTCACATGGAAATGAATAGGAAGGATAGATGGGAATGTGACACCTTCCTGTCAACCAGTTGAAGGCAATTATACTCGAACAAAAAGGGACATAAAACCAGAATACAATACAACACGTCAGAGAACCACTACAGCGGATGTTTGTTTGATTGCACATGCGGACGTGTGTATGTCGTTTTTCCTGTGTTATATTTCAATCCCCCATAATGACGAGGTCATATGCTCATTTTGTCGAAAATCTCGTGGAAGTGGAACGTCCCTTTTTCAGCGTATTGCTTTTGTTCCTTTGTGCTGTCTAGCATGTTTGTGACAGCAGCAACAATCAATGAGTGGACAATAATATTAATTATCAAAAAGCAGAACAATAAAGGTAAGGTGATAGCTTTTACGCGCTATTTTTTTGTTAGATTCCTCGAGTAGGTTGAACAGGGAATCGATACCAATCAGACATTGGATTCGTAGTACTCCTACTGAATGTTCTCATTGACACTTTCGCACTACGAGAATGGAATTACGTTTTTAACTACTTAGGCATTTAACAAGTAGATAAATGTAGGAAAAATTACTTACTTACTTAGCAGGCCTACGACCCATGTAGGGTCTGAGCCTGAGCTCTCGCTGCCTTCTATCGTTGACGGTCCTGGGCACGCTGCTTCCAGTCATCAAGACCAAGCTGTCTTACACGTATGTCCGCGATGACTTGGTCTTGTACCGGAGGTTCGGTCTTCCTCTTCTTCTCGAACCAGGACGCTCGGATTCGAAGACCCTCTTAGCTGGAGCGTTGTTGTCCATGCGCTCGATGTGGCCGAGACAGTGCAGTCGGCGGATTTTTGCGGTTGTGTCTTCTCCTCCATTCCCCTTCCTTGCAGACGGGACCATATATTTGACGTAGAATTTTTCTTTCGATGGCACCAAGAATCAGCTGCGCAGTTCTGCTTAGTGTCCAGCTTTCGGCTGCATATAGCAGGACTAGCAGAATTAGAGTTTTGTGGAGCATTTTTTGATTTTGGTCCTTCGAGTAAGGAGTTTTGAGTCCAGTTGTTTTCCACTGTGATCTCTGATCTCTCTGATCTCTGATCTCCACTGTGATCTCTCTCACTGTGATCCACTGTGTTCTGATCTCCACTGTGATGTCGTTCGTGGAGTTCACGTTTGCCCTGAGGGAGACAAACTCCTTCACTACCTTAAAATTGTGGCTGTCGATTGTAATTTTTTGCCCTAGGTGGTGTGCGGTGTCTCTTGCTCGACAGCATACAAATCGAAAAATTACTATTGGTCAAAAAAGAAATGAATAATTCTACAGTCCCTGGCCATGTTATTAGACGCCGTATAGATTTTATGCGAAAATGCGACTGGAAAGAAATCTGTTATGCAACATATCAGAATAAAAAAATAAAGAAAATAAAACCACAAAACAAATTTAATAAGCAAAACTTAGTTTCTTAACGTTAAAAGTTAAAAATATTGCGTATAATCCAATATTTATACAAATTTTACAGTGCGCCTAATAATATGGCCAGAGACTGTATGAGTCTATTACGGGTATTTCAAATGGATCCTTTGGTTTCGACCGTCTAGAAGTACATGCCCTAAATGCCCCACGAAGTTTATTCTGTAATCCCAATTTTTGACCACTTCCTAGAATATTTGAATCCACATCCCAAGAATGATAAACTGCATATTTCCATTGAGTGCACTACCCACTTTTGGAAACAATTAAACAGACAAAGGAAGGATGCGCCAATAAGTGGAACAGACGATTGTAACACCTTATTACAGCGAAATTTGACTACCAAAGTACTAGGATAATGGCACCGCCGTCGACAACACTCCACGAGTGGACGCGAGGATGCTAGAGCAAAGATTTCTTAGGTCTATAAGAGAGGCTGAATCACCAGCAGATGACGATGTGGTCTTTGTTGAAGATCGACCTGGAGATGCAGCCCCGTCAAATGCTCGAGCCTCAGCTGTTGTGGACCTCTGCCCTCCACAAGCAGAAAGAAGTCCTCTCCATACGTGCCGTCGCGGGCGTCGCAGAGGGGCCTTGGTGCGACGAGCACTGTTCCCGGTTCCCACACCAGGTTCTTCAATAATCCTGGACGATTTATCCGATTCATCTGAAGGGGGCGGCACATCGCCACAAGCTGAAGCTGGAACCATCCCTAAACTGGCGTGTGATCTTCGTACATCATCGGCCGAGTTCGACTTCATGCGGTCACATATTCTGTCAAAAATGTATTGAATGGACGAAAATGGACGATCCAGGGATTGAGTAGTTTCCTATATAGCGTTCATAAGTTTTTTTTTTTTATTTTTTTTTATTTTGGCTTTATTTCAAACAAAAATATATTTACAAAGATAGTATAGACATATTTGGTTAATATATTCATATGAATGAAATAGTAAAAATACATTCAATTGAAAATGACAAGTGTTGAATGTATCTATCAGAACATTATATAACAAGATAGAGAACTGTTGATGGGGATCGTATTAAGTAATATAACAAAAAAAGAAATAAAAAAAAAAGAAAGTGTACATACAGATAAGTTTCCAATAACAAAAGATAAAATGAAAAGGCAAGAAATAAGATTAATAAAATAAATAAATAAATAAATAAATCTCATCTCTCATCTCATCTCATTTTCAATGACCCGCATGTTCCACTAAAGGGGTCGCGGGGGCAAAGCATGCACGAGAGATCTCCAGGCCACTCGATCCTCCGCCATCGACTCTTACTCATCAGGAGCTATGCCCAAGCGCAACCAGGCGAGTGTTTGGACTTGGTCCAACCATCTCATCCTAGGTCTGCCAAGCGGTCGCCTACCTGATGGAATCGCATTCAAGGCACGCCTCGGAAGTCGTGATGATGGGGACATTCGTGCCACGTGACCAAACCAACGAAGTACAGCCCTTTCCGTACGAAGAAGCAGCTGCCCAACATTGAGTTCCCCGCGCACTGTCGTGTTTCTCACCACTCATCTCGGCAGCTTGCAAAATCAAGGAGATCATCCAAACAAGGTATAATACATAATTAGACTAAATGCGCAAAAGTAATTCAATCCGAGAATAGCTAAGAGAAAAGAGCCACTCCTGAATATTTCTCAAGAAAACCGTTTCCACTCGTTCGCATCGTAGATTAACAGGAAGTGAATTGAAAAACCGAGGTGCAGTTACAAAGAAAAAGCAAGAAAATTGACTCTTCTTTATTATTGGTACAGACGCTAAATTTCTGGTATTGACGCGTAAGTTATAGTTATCAACAAATCTAACCGCATAATAACCAGCATTTCTAAAGAATATTTTTAACACTTTGTAACAATAAAGATGTCTAAGTGGTAGAATTCTCAGGTTTTTAAAATGATTGAAGCTAGATGTACATCGGTTCACTTAGCAAATTATTCTTATAGCATGTTTTTGTTTAAGTAATGACGGTTTAATATTAGCGAAGTATGCACCACCCCAACAAGATAGACCATATTGCAAATTTTGATTTAAAAATACCATCTTAAACCAGTTTTAAAACAGGTTGTGTGCATAAGAGACTAAGGTGGTAGAGCTGTTTGACTATATTATTGAGATACTGCTTAAGATACGAAATGTGATGCTTCCAATTCAGCTTTTGATCCAAAATAATGCCCAAATACTTGTAGTTATCGACACATTCAATTTTAAAGCAGTCGCTAGTACAGCTTACATTTTCACAGTAATAAATGTAATTATTCTGGCATCCGTTTATTGGAAATCGGTTACAACTAGGTGAATGAAAATAGAGAGGGAAATCGCTTAAGTTTGTGCTTAAGTTTGTTCGATACCAGTGTCTATTTCGTGTCAGTGTCTTACTGCTGACTAAGCAAATGGCTTAAACCTCAGTAAAATCCTTTTATAATTGGATTGTTGTGGATAGGAACCACTAGTCTCTTTTGGCATCCCTTAAGCTATTTTCCAATTACAGAACGTCTGAAACACTTAGGGTTTTGTTCACTATTGCTCAACTTGCTGGAAACTTGAGAGTTGATCACCATTATAACTCCAGAAGTTATCCAACTTTCAGTTTTAAAATTTCCCCTGGGATGTTTTTGATAATTGACACATCAAATGTCAATGTAATGAAATTCTCCTTCGTCGAATCATTTTTTAAGCCTGAGATACTGAAGTTTCATCCACCTGCCAACAAACGACGATATCGTTTATTTTCAAATTTGCTGCAGAGAGGGAAAGCCATCCCTTGCGATTTCTAAAATTATTTGCATCACTTCCACCTGGAGATTGTATGCGAACATGTGTGCAAAACGAACAGGCAACTACGATAATAAAAGAAAAGAAATAGAACGAAACCACTGGTTTTCTCCCTTAACTTGTGTTATTTCCGTAAGTTGAGAAAATCGGAAGTTGATAAACTCTCGAGTTGAAAATCGAAAGTTGAAGTCATAAAATCATCATAAAAAAATCATAAAGCAAATCCAGAAGTTGAAGAGAAAAATCCTAAAGTTGTACTCAACTTTTCGTGAATAAAATGGCCCTTAGTCCTCTTCATGTTTTTCCAAAGCGTCTTTTTATCTTAAGAGGTAAGTATATAGTTCTGTGATCCCGTTGTTCCTCTGAGTCTTTTGAGACTGCTTCAGTAGACATGAACTTGTCCAAGTCGCTTTCATTTCAACGTTTCCCATCTACCACTTAAAATGTATACTCACAATCTGCGTGCATATGCACCTGTCGCCATATGTACATTCGTATGTATGAGTAAATATAAAACATTTCAAATAGTCTGTCGGTTTTTTCCGAGGTAGCTCATTCGTATTTGCAATAAATTACTTTCACAGTTGCTGTTGTTTTTGCTCGCGCTTGTCTTCTTCACCCGGATTAAGATTTAAGCCCCATGGTCGGATTAACTCAGATTCCCCACAAACACCTGGTAAATCCATAAATCTACTCCGCACTTGCTGATCCCAATTTATTAAAAATTATTTACTCAGGTTGAGTAAATTAATTTAACTTACTGCTGCAATTCCATAGGATCACAGACTACCCCATCCCGGTCGGTTGTAAATTCAGTCATAAACTTTATGAGGCGTATTGTTTAAAGCTTGCTTTTGCCAACTCTGGCACCTTTGTACTATCTCTTTATAAATAGCAATTCGCGAACCGGGTAACACCCAGTGGAAGCCGTTTATAATCCCATGACTTAACTTATTCACGATTTGACTTTCACTACCTTTCTCAGATGTGTGCACATGTATCATTGTGTACTGTGAAATTATTATAATTTATGTTCGTGCGATTGGAGGTAGATGAATGAGTAAACATTTGTCAGACTTCCATCACAATAAATTGTTAGTGCACTGCGCTAGAAAAAATATTTACATACTCAACAATCAACTGTAGAAAAGTTATCTATTGTTTAATCTTTCAGTCAAGCTCCTGAAACGTGACACTGTGTCCGATGTAAGTGCAGACAGGTTGACAACCAGACGTCAGCCGACTGATGACATTTGATGACAAGCCAACTGACACGTGACTGTCGTTTTTATATATCCTGACACTTTTCGTAGGAATTCTTTGGTTTATCTGTTCTCTTGGGTTCTTGGAGTATTTTTGAGATACAATTATCGGATTGCGACATCAAATATGCCGCAGGAAACATAAAAACAAAATAAATAAATTCTTAAATGGATGTAAGGAGGGGTAGAAGTGTACGAATTTTGAGAGCTACATTCTTGTTGCTCGTATGAGAGGGTAGATATCACACTGATATAGGGTCTTCAGTGTGTAGAGCATACGTATGATAAGCATTTAAAGTTGACAATCATCTATTCTATCATTCAGTGACAGCTACAGATTATGTCAAATGAGACTCATGTTTTTGATCATTGTCAGTGGCAGTATTGGCTTATTGTGTTCGGGTCTGGCTGAGACATAATTAACATAAACTTTTACGTGTGCCATAAGCCCTCACGAATCACTTTTGCTGTCATTGAAAGCTTTAAAAAATAAGTTGACGATATAAATCCCCTGGTTGCTTCATCAACTCTTGTCAAAACAATTTCATCAAATTTTTGCGAAGTTTCGGTGTTATTTCAGCAATTTCGTTTCAAATATTGTACTCAAGAATTTTTTCACACATTTTCCTTCAGGTACTCCCATATAGTTGCGTCTGTAGCGGAATTTAGGCTGAAAGAACCCACATCAGCTGTTACATTTACATTACGTTCCGCTGACGTTATTTCGGACATCGCATAAGAAAAAACTCTCTTGTTTTTTGGACGTGAAGGAGAAAGCACGTGCCCATAAGGTTCCCCCATTAAATTAAAATTAGTTTGTAAATCGAATTAGGAATAAAGGAATATTTTGCTTATATTAAATTTAATCTTTTTCTACCTCACGTCATATCAGGGGATCGTATACCACCACCGGGAAAAATCGATTGAAAAATTGATATCGTAACATGAGCTGTTTGTCATGTGGCACCGACCACATGTTCTGTAGCCCTAATCTAGTCACAAGAAAATTTTCCAACATGTCCTTATAGCGACCACAGGTAAACCACCATGTATTTATTTTATTTATGAGCTTGAAGTGGTCTTTGGTCTATCAATTAAGGGTTGTTTGGTGCCCTTATTGCAGCATTGTCTTTCTTAACAAAGTCGACCAAGTCGAGATGGGCTTCGTTGACTATAATTATTTCTTGGCAAAAATGGTGATCGTCCATAGTGAACTGTACAATTATAGTTGGTCTATAATAACCGCTCTCAATGATTCTCAAATGCCAACTGACAATTTTATTATTCAAACTAAAAAGGAGTTAGTCCACACTCTGCATGGGAATTAAGTCCACCTCACAGAAAGTCGACTTGGTTCCCGCTTTGAGTGTGAATTAAGTCCACCCCGCAAAAAGTGGACTTGGTTCGTACTCTATATGGGAATTAAGTCCACCTCGCAGAAAGCCGACTTGGTTCCCGCTTTGAGTGGGAATTAAGTTCACCCCGCAATAAGTGGAGTTAGTTCCCACTTTGGATAGGAATTAAGTCCACCTCGCAAAAAATGGAGTTAGTTCCCACTTTTCATGGAAATTAGTGTGGAAATTAAAGTGGACTGGGTTCCCACACTGCATGGGAATTAAGTCCACTTCGCAAAAAGTGGGAACCCTGCTTGGGAATTAAGTCAAACAAAATCTGGAGCATAAAAATCATCCCCTTTACGCAGATTGTCCAGAATAACAGCTTCACAAAGCATCATGTTCTTGAATAATATTAGGAACAGTCATGTGAAATTTCTTCTCAAACATCTCATATCCTAGTAAGCGAGAGATTTTCCAAAGAATATTAATTGTTCCTTAATACGTCCTTCCGACTACGTTATTGAATTAAACGCGTTGACTAAAACGTCACAACTTCAGGGTGGTAGAGAACTCCTTCTGGCTCTACAGTTAATAGTACTAACAATATCAGAACAGGGATCAAACCCACAATTAACTAATGGTGCTTTCTCGGTGCCGTGAACGAAGGCCATATGAACTAACGCCATAATGGCGTTAATTCGCATTTGAAAGTGAATTAACGCCATAATCCACTTATGGCTTTAATTCACTTTCAAATTTGAACTAAAGCCATACATTAAATTGAACTAACGCCATATGGTGTTAGTTCACTTTCGAATTTGAACTAATGCCATACAATGTATTTGAGCTCTAAAGCGCGTTATATGTCCAATGTCCCACCATGATCGGACCACGTTTAGTTTCCAACCAACCTACCTCCCTTGCCCCTTACATGCATACATACATATGAGGTATGTATGGGGGGCATGCTGCCCCCCTGCAACCCCCATGCTTGGCCACATATGCAATTTGGAGTAAGTGCGAGTTTGATTGTATTTACTTTTTTTAAACTCATGCAAATCATGGATACACTCAGTCTCGCGCCTACTTCAAATCCTACATGTGGTCCAGCAGGGGGGTTGCAGGGGGGCAGCATGCCCCCCATTCCAACATTACTGTTTATACGCCGTAAACTTTTTTCCTACAAGACCATGTAAATAATGTAAATTATTGAGATTGATGCGAGTGACTTTAATTCAATTTCAAATTTGAACTAAGGCCACTTTCTAAAACGAACTAACGCCATATGGCTTTAGTTCAAATTTGAAAGTGAACTAACACCATATGGCGTTAGTTCAATTTAATGTATGGCTTTAGTTCAAATTTGAAAATGAATTAAAGCCATAAGTGGATTATGGCGTTAATTCACTTTCAAATGCGAATTAACGCCATTATGGCGTTAGTTCATATGGCGTTCGTTCACGGCACCAGTTCATATTCGAATGTGAACTAATGCCATACAATGTTTTTGAGCTCTAAAGCACAGCCAGTGCAATGTCACACCATGATCGGACCACGTTGAGTTTCCAACCAACCTACCTCCCTTGCCCCTTACATGCATACATACATATTAGGTATGTATTGGGGGGCATGCTGCCCCCCTGCAACCCCTCGCTTGGCCACATATACAATTTGGAGTAAGTGCGAGTTTGATTGTATTTACTTTCTTTAAACTCATGCAAATCATGGATACATTCAGTCTCGCGCATACTTCAAATCCTACATGTGGTGCAGCAGGGGGGTTGCAGGGGGGCAGCACGCCCCCCATTCCAACATTTCTGTTTATACGCCTCAAACTTTTTTTTTCATATTCATATTTTTGAGTGTTGAAGTTTTTTTCTTCAAGTTTGTACCTCATTTCTTAGGACCATGTTGATTGATTGATGCGAGTGACTTTAATTCAATTTCAAATGAGAACTAAGGCCACTTCCTAAAACGAACTAAAGCCATATGGCCATTTTTTTAAATTGAATTAAAGCCATAAGTGGATTATGGCGTTAATTCACTTTCAAATGCGAACTAACGCCATTATGGCGTTAGTTCATATGGCCTTCGTTCACGGCACCCCCTTTATATTAAGCTGGTTTCTAGACGAACAAACCTAATATAACTGCATAAGGAAAATCTTAAAATCTTCTTGCCGTTCGGAATCAGTAAAAATGTAGGTCCCCTTCGTTCGTTAAAGAACCATAGCGCGCACAAAACGGCTATTGCTATTGAAGCTAGGAGTAAGTCCATCACGGACATAAGTTCACAACTAAAATTAAAATCATCATGGCCTTTTATTCTGTCCTCTTGGAACATGTACTCATTTTCGATCATCACACTACATTAAAGAAGAAAATACTACCTACTTTAACTACCCAACGAACAAATTGGCAAGCAATCAGAAATCACTTACAAGACAATATCGAACTTGGGGTAAACCTGAAAACCCCATACGATTCAGAAATAGAAGTCGATAAATCTATAGAAGTAATACAGTGCCCTGCGTGGACAAACACGTTCTGTAAACTCCTACAGTTCGGACGTATATTTTGACAATTATTCTATAAGAATTGCTACTCTGACAGATCGTAAAGAAGAATTGCATAAGCTCAAACACAAAAAAGCACCTGGTTATGACCTAATCACAGGAGAAGTTCTGAAAAAATTGCCTAAGAAAGCGCTTCTGAAGTTTCTCTACCTTATTAATGCCGCCTTTAGATTAGAATATGTCCCTAGTCAGTGGAAATTTGCGGAATTAATAATGGTACTCAAGCCGGGTAAGCCCCCAACAGAAAATAATCTTACAGACCGATTTCACTTCCACCGATAATGTCGGTGTTTGAAAGTATTTTACTTAGGCGATTAAGCCCGTTTGTGGGAAAAAGACGACTTATCCCTAATCACCAATTTGGTTGTAGAAATAAGCATTCGACTATTGACCAAATACATCGAATAACCGTTGTTATACAAAAATCGTTTTAACAAAAGCAAGTCTGCTCCGCTGCATTTCTCGATGTTTCGCAGGCCTTTGACAAGGTTTGGCACGAAGGCTTCAAACACAAACTGCGACAGTTCTTCCCGGGATAACTTTAAATGAACGAGTGCACATGTGATACGTTAGTTACAAAATGATACAATATATGAAATATTATTAAACAATTATCAAATTATCTCTCTGATAGAATTTTCCGTGTTATGTATGGAAAAGAATACTCGCTATTTAAATCTTTAGAAGCTGGGGTACCCAAGGAAGTGTTCTTGGGCCTCTCCTCTACTTACTTTTTAGTAACGATATACCATAAGACTTTGGCACCGTAATTTTAGTAACTGCCAAAATGCTCGAAAAGTTTCTACTTGACTTTTCGAGCAATCGCAACGTGCTTTAGATCGGGTACACGACAAACACTTGGCGAATTGAACTCAATGAAGCCAAATCCGTTCATATTAATTTTACATATAACAACGTGAATAATTTGCCCGTGTTTATAAATGGTGTTCAAATACTCTTTGAAAATGAAGCGAAATACCTCGGGATGACTCTCGATATAAAGCTCAAGTGGAACGAAGATGTCAAAAAGAAACCCAAAGAGCTGCAAATAAAATATAAAGACATGTACTGGCTTATTGGAAAATAGTCCAAACTAAGTATTGAAAACAAATTGCTAATATATAAGCAAGTGCTAAAACCCGTCTGGACATATGGTATACAACTATGGGGTTGTACCAAAGAAAGTAATAAAAATATACTACAAACTTTTTAAAACAAAGTACTAAGAATCATCGCCAACGCACGGTGGTACATATGGAACGACGATTTCCACAGAGATGTTGGAATTACATCAATCCAAGATAAAACTAAGAACATGACTCGTAAGCATAAGCGTCGTCTAGAAGAGCACATAAACCCCGCTGTCTTTCCAATTCTTGATGAAAGTATCATATTGCACCGTCTTAAAAGGACTGAACCCCTTGAACTAGCACGGTGAACTCATCCCACGCTTAGTTGCACTATTAGCGGGAACTCTCTGTGGAGAATCTCTTGTAAAACGCGTCTTAATCAAGAAAGTAAAACTGCTGGATAAGTCTCAAGCTTAGTTGTATTATGAGTATATTTTTTTTTGAAAGGAGGTGATTTTACTGGATAAAAATCCCTTTCGCTATGAGGGAAAGGTCCACATAGTGTCTTTTGAATATTTTCCGCTACCCTCGCAAGAAAATAACACTACATCATGGTAATAAATTTGAATAATACATTTTAAATGTCCATGTGAACTATGATTAAACCATAATAATGGTAACTGCATTACCTCTACATGTTAACTCAATCCATACAACACACTCCTAGCTGCAATATCGTAATAGAGTCATATAGATTTTTGAAAGAATTTGTAATCGGTAATATTCGTATATTTATGTTCTTTAATTGCTCAAGACTTCTTTGTTTAAATAATTCTTAAGCGATTAGTCACAAGTCTTCTTCCAAAGTACCCCTGTGGGTAATCTTAAACAAAGTCAAATTCATAACTTCCCAAATTGAATTCCAAGACCATAACCGAAGCATTAACCCTATGGACCCTAGGAATCACAACACTTCACCCCTACAGCGCAACTTTTTGAATTAAGCATAAAAGTTAAAAGTGGCGTTCTTTTAATTTCAAAAACCTTTAAGTGCTTGTGATACTTTATGCCGCATATATTTTTCCCTACTCTTAAAGCCTGTCTTAAAACTGTTAGCCTACAGTTAAGCTCTTAAATATTAATTAAATACCCAAATCGAATCTTTATTCATGAATGTCATTCGAATTAAGTTTGATCGTTTAAGACCACGCTTAACGTGTCTAATGACCTCAGACGACATTAAAACTCCAACAAATCGATCAAACGAAATAATGGAACTCAAAATCCATTTGTCACACGAACCGATATCTTATTTAAGCGTATCTAACTGTAAAGTATCTATTGCGAATGGCATCTTTCTGTCATTTCTCGCCAAAACTCAGCTTCATATAAGTACACATGTTTGACACACGCGTTCAATTACTAGATGCGTTCAATGATATATCTCACAACAGTCGTAAGTAGCTGTCACTTATGCCACAACGAACTCGAGCTGTCATTAGACACATTGCCTTAAAGCCGTTCCGATTGTAATAGGTGACGCGATTTTTTTATATTATTCACTCCCCGTATTATTCCCCGATGTCGGCGTGTTATTCGTTTGAGCTGTCCGTCTCTCTATGACTTTAGAAATAGTACCGCTGTAAGCAGCCCTGACTCATTTCCTTGATTCAGTTCTACTTAAAGTGTAATCGTCCCCCAACCGCCTTTGGGGGTATTATGGGAGATTTTCTCCCATAAATTTATTGCTACTTTTAATTTCGTAATTGTGATTAATGAGTTATTTCAGATGTCGTGTGTGTAAAGTTGAGGATTTTATGTTTGTTTGCTTTAGCTTGGGACTTAATTCGTACGAAATTGAGGCGATTTCGTTGTGACAGAGAGGATTGTCATATTTGTTATGGGTAGCAATCGGAGGGTATTAATTTGAAAATCTTCACACTGAGACGGCGTATTTGAAGTTGGAAATGTGTATTGCATCTGCGCTGGAATGTGCCGAAAGCAGACACAGTGGTAAATAATAAACTTCCAAGATAGTCTCCTGTCACTTGAGTCGTTAACTTTTATCTGTCGGCAGATGTTGGCTTGTCACTTTCGTCGCATATTTATGAGTGAATGTGGACACATGTACTCTGACATATATCCCATTCGTTGCTGTATGAAGTGACATTTCATTTTTGGTACTAAATTGTGTAATAACGCAAAATTATAACATTTGCTTTTGTCACGTTGATATATTTTATATCAAAAAGGGACAGATCTTTCCAATGCGCTGTTATTCGGTTGTTTTTGGTAACATTAAAAAGCAAGTACGAAAGCAGTTGAAGTAATCGTGATTTGTTAGATGGTTATTAAATATCCTTGAAGCTAGGTTGACAGGTAGACGAGGTGGAATCCTTGCCAGGTCTCTATGGAGCCAATACCAACATTTCGTCAGTTAAATTAAAACTTCATACAATAGGCACAAAGTACAAAAACGTTCTTATCAGGCGTGCAACCGATTGAGGGTCTGAACCTGAGTTATTAACGCCTTCCATCGCTGACGGTCCAGGGCACGCTGCTTCCAGTCATCAAGACTGGAGGTTCGGTCCTTTTCTCCATCTTGAACCAGGAGGCTCAGGTTCAAGGACTATCTTGGTTGGAGCGTTGGTGATCATTCGCTCGATGTGACCGCGTTAGTTTAGTCGACGGATTTGTGGTTTCCGGACTATGTCCACATCCTTGTAGAGCTTATATAGTTCGCGGTTGTGTGTTCTCCTCCATTCGCTCTCCCCGCAGACAAGAGCAAATATCCGACACAGATTCTACGTCGGATTTCCACCAAGATGTCGTTTGTGGAGTTTACGTTTGCGCCGAGATACACATACCCCTTATATAATAATAATGGCGGCGCTACAGTCCGAGGTGAACCTGGGCCTAGCTTCTCAGCAACCACTCGTGTTCTGCGTGCTATTGTTCTGTCACGAGCGGAGGGAACCTACAGTTTAATGTCGACTCTGAACGGTGAGATTGAAAGAGGTGAAGCCGTGAAAAAATGTTTGATGATTTTTTCGAGATTCGAACCAACGACCTCGTAGGAGTCGACGCACCTACCCACTACGCCACGACGCCCACACAAACCCCTTAACTACCTCCAAATTTTATCTGCCGATTGTGACGTTTTGTCTTAGATGATGAGCGAGGGACTTTGTCTTCTTTTTATTTTCCCTAAGACCAGCTGGTTTCGTCTGTTCTTTAATCGACGTTAATACTACTACGTCTCGCTGGAAACATGTGACAATGTTGATGTCATCTGCTTAACCCAGCACGTGAACAGCTGCCCGCCGCATAATCTTCTCCAGAACTAGATTGAAGAAATCACACGACATTGCATTTTCTTGCCGAAATCTATGTAAGTTTCAAACGGTTCGGATGTTCTAGAAACGTACTGTACGGTGCATCGCGTATTTTTAACGTGGCGCGACACAACCGGATCAATTTTCAAAGGATCCCTAATTCGGCATCGAATAAGTCCTTGCGATGAAAGCTGTCGTATGCGGCTTTAAAAACGATGAGGGACTGGTGCATATTAATCTGCAACTCATTGGTAGAAAGTGTAGAAATTTGGTTTATAGTCAATTGATCTTTTGATCTTTTTCTGTTGATGGCATTTGGAGAAGAAGAATCAACCACGAACTATATGAGCTGTACAGCGACATGAGTCTAGCCAGGCGTCTACGGGTCCAACGCCTAAGATGGCTAGGCCATGTCGAGTGTATAGGCAACTTAGCTCCGGCCCGGAAAGTCTTCGACTCTAAGCATGTGGGACAATGCAACAGAGGACGTCCACGTACATGGTGGCGCACACAAGTCGATGGCGACCTTGGCCGGCTTGGTGTGCGAAACTGGAGACAGCTGGCGAAAGATAGTGTTGGCTGGAGAGGCAGGTTGAGTGAGGCCCAGGTCCACCTCGGACTGTAGCGCCACAAGAAGGAGAAGTTGATTGCCAGGCCTGAAGCCACACTGGCACATACCTATTAGTGTGGTGCATAAGAGCTTTAGACGTCCACGCAGTACGGTGGATAGGACCTTGTAGGCGACTTTGAGCAGGGATATAACTCTCTAGCTTTTACATGAGGAAGGAACGCCCTTTTTGTGGATGGGGTATATAGAGCTTATATCCCAGCCATCGTGCATGCTTCCGTCTTCCCAAATTTTATAGATGATCTGATGACATAAGCAACATCTTCAAAAGTTGGTGGAGAACTACTTCATCAACTGGACGTAGTATTTCTTCCTTTCCTGTCACTCCCTCACTTCGTCAATAATTGGACTTAAAATTGGTCTGGTTTGCAGAGCGTGGTTTTAGGCCTTCGTGTCAGGACAAGCTTTTTGGGCAAACTGAAGTATCAGTGGTTGCCGAGGAAATGTTCTCCATATTCTCTGTACATATTTGTTGAGAAAATGTTTTTTTAAATCTCTGTGGCTTTGAAGTATGTGTAAGAAGTTTATTACTCTTCAAAGAATCCACAATATTCCAGGCTGAACTCTTTACTATAAATGAAGCCGTACACTGTATCGGCAACAGAAATGCAACAAATTCAAAAATATCGCTACTCTCAGATATCCAGGCAGTACTCAAAGCCCTAAACAGCTTCACATTCAACTCAAAGGCTGTTTACGAATGTCACAAAATACTCTGGACACTGGCAGATAAAACAGAATAAAACTGATATGGGTGCCAGGACATGAAAACCACGAGGGCAATGAAAGGGCTGACCTCGTAGCAAAGAAAGAAGCTGAAACTCCTTATATTGGGCCTTTCCCTCTGTATGGATTCGGAAACGCCGACATACAACAACATATAAGCAACTGGACACACAAATGCCGTATCCAACTCTGGAACAAGCAGGAGGGACTTACGCACTCCAAAAAATTTATGAGGGATGATCCCAGAAGAACCAAAGAGGCTCTAAATCTTCGCAAGCATGACCTCAGAATACTATGTGGTGCACTTACTGGCCACTTCCTACGAGTATGTAACTAAAATCTACACAAAATGGGGCACAGAAAAATGTAGACACTGCGGAGAATCAAAGGAGACCATGAAACACCTATTAGTCGAGTGTACAAATCTGACACCAAGCACATGTAAAATAACCAGTAGATTTACACTAACAGGCACAGACTACCAAGACATTCCAACTAAAGAGATCATAAAATTTCTCATGGTAGCTATGAAGTCCTAGAGAAAAAAAGGGGGCATAATAGATCTATTGTGGTCAGTCAATAGACAGTCACTCCCCATTCTCTTCAATTCAATTCAATTCGTCCATAATTGGACTTAAAATTGATCTGGTTTGCAGAGCGTGGTTTTAGTCCTTCGTGTCAGGACAAGCTTTTTCGACAAACCGAAATGTTCTCTATATCCACTGTACATATTTGTTGAGAAAATGTTTTTTAAATCTCTGTGGCTTTGAAATATATGTAAGAAGTCTATTACGCTTCACAGAAAGCCCCGATTGGTTCTCATAGAGAGTATTATGCCCTTGGAGATTCGCGTGGATCCACAATGGAACTTTTATCCCTAGAGCTTAGCTTAGCGACTGTAATGCAACGGAACAAACCAAAATCACATGTCTTTTAGGCAGTATGAGAAAATACCAAGAGATTCTGCTAGCTGGAGAGGCTTGTCCCAGACAGACTCTGTCATCACCGAAGGCAGAAAAGAAATAAAATTCAATTTTTTTTTCATATCTTGCACCTCTCCCACTAATTCCCTTCAGCCATCATTACCCTGTTGATTGTCATCGTTTGCTTATTGATTAATGACGAACGAAACCATCCGGCGCAAATGTACCACACATCCACAAGAAGCAGTTCATAAATTTTCGAAAAGAAATTTCCCAAGCGCTTTGGTTGACAGCTCAAAATGCTATGAGTAATCACAAGGCCACAAATAAATAGATTAGAGAGGAAAATGTCAACAGAACGAATGCCGACAACCGACATCCGCTAATTAATAGCATTTGACACATGCATATCAACGTGTCAAGATCACGTCTGCCTGTCATTAATAAATTTCGAAAAAAATATAAATAAATTCTCAGCGGTTTCGGCAAAGACATATGTATATACATACATTCTGTATGTACGTAGCTCACAGTGAAAAACAATTTTTTGATAATAAAACCGATAACGACAGTCCTTTGGGGTAGTCATCGCGAAATTTTATTGGTTTTCGTCAAAGCCAACACTCTCTGATAACTTGAGGCCATCGGTCTAATGACTCGGGGTAGTATTATCGGACATCGCCAAGCAATTAGTTTATTTGTTTGCAACTGGTAAAAATAATAAATCATCACCATCGTCGATGCAGACTGAAGCCACCGGGCTTCCCTGGTTTCTTTATTGTTTTTTTATTTTTTTCGTTATTCACTTATCCCCATTTTCGTTGTTGCTGAGTATCATCGTATATCGCGTCCTTCTCCCAGCTTGGATTGTTGTGTTATTTATGATTTAAACATTTATGCTTTTTCTTGTTGTATTCTTTTTTGAAAGAAATTCGCCTGTCAGCGAATGAGGAGTGCTGTTTACTAGTAGTTGGCCCTCCGCTTCGTCTCTATGGTGTGCTGAAGGGGCTGGTGAGAGGGCGGGTGGCAAGCGGATGGTGTATATTTTGTATGCGAACATGTCCAAATGTGATTTATTACACTTTGATAACCCCCAACAATAATTACTGATATAATTTATGACTTTCAGTATTTATATTTATTATTCTACTTTAAAACGGGATGGATTTATGAGGGGTATAGTCTGCTGCCTTTGCGGCTCGTGAGGCATTAATACATGCTCGTACATGTGTGTTTGTATGCATGTGCACTTATAGATTGTAGAACGCAAGTTGAATACGTTGTGTCCACCTCGTAGGAGCCACCTTTTTCGCAGCTCTTCTCATTCTATTCATGTGACCAACGCCTTAAAGTGTGTGACTGGTAAAGTGAAATTCTAGGCGGGTCCCCTTTCCCAATTCTAACAAAAGGGAAGGTGAGATCTTCCTGTTTTAATACTATGCTAGGCCAATGACCCACGAATTGTATGAGATTGGGATTTTGTCGCTCTCAGTCTTGATGTCTCTTGAAAGTGGGTGTTCAAAGGTTCCTGGCATCTGCCATTATTTAGTCTAGTCAGAGGTTTGTGTAACTGTGTAGACCAAACTAAACAGCAGCAGTTTAAATTGAAACCAACCTTCCCACTGTGTCGTGTCACACGACTCGTGTGTAGAGTTCATGTTTGTTGTTATCTCAAAAATGGAGCTGCCAATATTAGAGAAATTTGTTCGTTGGTGTTTATTCTTGTCTGATCGCTTAGCTTGTGTGTATTTCGTCTTCGCCTTCATCATTTAAGATCACCTCATTCGCCCTGTTATTCAGTCTCTTCAAAGTTTCATTAACGGCTTAGGGTAATGGCACTAGTGGTCAGCCACTCTCTAGTGATCGGCCGCTTTAACCCTTTTCTTCATGTAATATAAATACCGTTAGGAATTTTCTTAATGTAAAGATGCAAATGCAAGCAGATACATGTCCTACACATCTACCCTCAAACTTGATTTTGTTACCCAAATACTGCAGCTGCTAGATACACATCAGGCAGTGCGCATTTGCGAAAGTGTAAAAACGTAGTGATTCCTTGATTTTTTTAGTAGTGCGTATTTGCAAAAGTCTTAATTTATGTTACAATTCGTTTGGAAGATAACATTTTAATGAATTTGTTTTGTTCTTAAAAGCATAAGGTATGTATTTAGTGGCTCAAAAATTACAAAATACTAATATCAGTGTAAATAATGGGGTGGCCGACTACTAGCACCCAATTTAATGCGAATTTCAGTACTAAAGAAATGCACTATAGCTTAAATTTATCTTTTAACGAACAATATTGAAAGTTTATTAATGGATTGCTCTGATTTCAACGTTAAGGAAAGAAATGTGTGAGAAATTTTAGTGCTCGGCCAGGTACTAAAGTTGTCGGCGCACTGCCGGCCGATAATTGAAATTACGAAGCTAGTATTCGGCCGCTGAAGCTTATAGCGTTGTTATCGGGCTATTTGTCTTATTTAAGTACTTCAATTTCAAAGTTAATTTAGAAATCAAAAAATGGAAAACGATGTAAGACAGAAAATAAATCAAAATCAAAAATGTTGCCAAATAAAAACTACAAGTAGGTCAAATAAAGTCTCAGATAAGAGAAAATGGTATTGGCTCTTCGTGACTTAAGAAATAATATTTTGAGCATAAAAAAAGCCGCCGCAACCTACGGAATTGACAACAATTTAACATCGCCTTCATGGTCGAATTTCTGAAGAGGTTTCGAGGTTTGGACCAGAATCTTACCTTTCAGCAGATGAAGAAAAGAAAATCACAGAATGAATACTTAATCTAAGTAAGTGCGGTTTCCCTCTGAAGAGAGACGAACACTGTTCAAGAAATAACTAAAGACAGTAAAAAGAAAACACCCTTCATAGACTGCAGGCATGGAAAAACATGGTTTTCTTTATTTTTAAAACGAAATCCTGAACTTGCTTCAAGGGAAGCTGAAGGATTAAGGAAAGACAGAGCAAATATTTCTGAGGAATCTCTACGAACGTGGTTCTTGTAGCTCACAGAATATCTGAAGGATACAGGACACGAAGATATGATGCAAGATCCGTCTCGCATAGTAAATTGGGATAAAACTAGCTTTTGTCTTTGTCCAAAAACAGGCAAAGTTACCGAAAGGATACAACAATGTGTACCAAATAAGTACTGGTCACGAAAAAGATACGACCACTGTTCTTATTGTATTTTCTGCGGATGGAAAGATGCTCCCTCCCATGATAATTTTTCCATATCTTAGGCCACCAAAGGATATTGCCAATAGCATGCAAGAACATTGGTTTTTGGGTCGAACCGAAAGTGGGTGAATGAAGAGTGAGACGTTTTTTGAATACGAGGCTAATTGTGTCGATAAGTGGCTTGAACGGGAATCATACCCAAACAAAGTTCAAAACAGCCTCGAAAACTAAAAAAATCTGTAAGAATTGTTTTGTAGAACTTATAAGAGATGGTGGGGGTGATAATTTGAAAAATATATGTAGGTTGTGATTCTTGTCCACCTCAAATGTACTTCCTTTAAAGACCTCAGAAACTCAGATTTTATCTGCCAGTATTGTGCAATTTAAATAATTTTTTATTTAAAATTTAACTATGAATCTACCTACGCTCTATGCGGACATTTTTGAAGTTATTTTTTTGTTAAACTAGTCTTTCAACAAATAATAAAATATTATTCATTAAATGTTTTGCTTTCAAATACACCCTTAAATGATCATTGAATATGTTCTTTTTTATCGATTAATTGGACCTGGCCGACCACTAGAACTTTTATGGCCGACCACTAAAATTTGGCGGCCAATATGACATAGTGCAATATGACTTTTTTCATTAATTTGGTAGTTTCTTGAAAACAGTGAGGGTTTAATTAAAAATTCTCTCTTTAATATTTAATATTAATATTTGTTTAGATATTCAATAAAAATTTTTTAAACTTTTTCCATCAAAAACTTTACTAACTGGAGAAGAGCAAAGTGAAAAAAAAGTTAAGTGGCCGACGACTAGAGCCGTTACCCTAATGTGCTAAACTTTGAGTCAAGCCACATATAACTTACTATCTTACTTACTTAAGGTGGCGCTACAGTCCGGGGTGGACCTGGGTCTCAACCAACAAGCGTCTCCACCCAGCTCGATCTTTAGCTAGCTGCCTCCAGTTTCGCACGCACAGTTGGTTGAGGTCCCTTTCCTCTTGTGTGGGCCACCTGAGTCGCGATCTTCCTCGGGGGTGGATTCGAAGACTTTCCGGGCCGGAGCATTGGTTTCCATTCGCTCTACATGACCAAGGCATCTCAATAGTTGGATCTTCACCCTTCTGGCTAAGTCAATGTCGCTGAACAGCGCATACAGTTCGTTGTTATATCTTCTCCTCCACTCACCCTCCATGCAGACGGGATCGAAAATCACTAGAAGAATTTTTCTCTCAAAGCAGCCAAGTGAAAACCTCATCCGCTTTTGACAAAGTCCATGCTTTTGCGCCATATAGCAGCACTGGTTGTTGTTGTTCGAGAGAGGGCTTCGTTTATCAGTTGCCTTCTTAGCCCAAAGAAGCAGCGATTAGCAAGAGATATTCTTCGTTTGATTTCAGCGCTGGTCTCATTGTCTGAATTAATAGCGGTTCCTAGGTAGACAAAGTCGTTGACTAATAATAATAATAATAATGGCGGTCAAAACTAGACAATGTTCTGTGTAACTCTTCTCTATAGATGCTGTCATACGCGGCCTTAAAATCGATGAAAAGGTGGTGGGTATCGATTTGTAGCTATAACGGATCTATAACGGATATTATACATCTATAACGCACAAATAACTGGTTTTCAAAAATATATTTCACGTCTCCAACTCTTTTCACCGACGATGCTCAAAAATTTTAATTTTGCCATTCGGGGTCGACACTAAACTGCAGATGCTCTTTACTCGTCAGAGAATAATAGTGTTCACAACACAGGTGGCTATAGAAGCTATTTTATATTTTGCGGCTATTTGGGGCTTAAGCCTCTGCGAAACATGTATTATAAGACAGCATTCTGTCATCATGATTAATGGTATTAGGTGACCACGATGACAGCATAAAAATGCAGGTACTTCCATCGTTAAAAACATAGACGCACAAAACTCCTATAGTAATAAAGGTTGTACAGTAGTCTCGCGATAACGCGAAGAATTAATAACCAAGCCAGTCCACGTTTGCAAGAGAGTTCACGTTTGCGATGGTTGAATTTTAACGGTGGATACTCATTTAAAAATGTGTTTCATTTCACAAATTAAAAGTAATTAGTTTTTGCTACATATTACATAAATGTCCTTTTAATTCTTTTTTTTTATTTTTAACAAAAATTTATTACGTATGTGCATATAATGCAAAAAACGGCGAAGAACAGACCATGACGACACGAATCTTGTACCAAGAACGACAAATTCCAAATCAAAATGGAGCTTGTTCGAATTTTACTGTTAACTTGGTACGAAAAATGCTGTTCGCGTTTTGGAGTGTGCATGATTTGGTCACGTTTTAGAGATGTCAATGTAAAAATAAATCTGTTCACGTTATCCAATGTTCACATTAGCCGGTGTTTACGCTAACGCGAGTCTACTGTAATTACAACGGCGAGATTGAGAAGCTTTTTCTAGACAGTTATACTCTTTGAGCATTTTCAGTGACTCGAAAGAGGTGGAGACGTGAAAAAATGTTTGGTGTTTTTTTCGAGATTCGAACCGACGACCTCGAGCGTAGGAGTCGACGCACCTACCCACTACGCCACGGCGCCCACCAACAAATTTTATTCAATTGACCCTATTTTTAGTTATCTGCAAAAATGTATGCATTTTATTTATCGCCACTGTACCCTAACATGTTTTTGTCTTTTTCAGCGGTTTGAAATTAAAATACTTCAAAGTAGTGTTTCATTCTTTTCTCCGTATCTCCTCCTCAATGCTGTTTTCTGAATTGTGAGAGAAAAATGTACTTCCAAGAGACCGCCACAGGAAACCTCAACACAGGACAGTGGTTGATGCGATACAAACGTCGCCACTTCGTGTGTAAATATATCGACAACTCAATTCATTATGTGCCAAGAAGGTTTTGACATTTCCATTGAAGGTGTCAAAAAAACTGATTTGACAGTACATTGAAAGGATAAATCGATTTCATTCCGTCCACTTGAAAACCTCCCCAGAAACCATCAATCCATCCAGGAGGCAATTCTTCGTTGCGCTCAACACACTCATTACCATTTGGAATACCACCCGCAGTCAAACAGAAACACACACCTTCTCTCAAAGAGGCATGTTCCCCCTGTAAACGCAACGGAGTCGTTTTGTCATCGTGGTTGTTAATTATCGCTACAGTGTAATGCGTAAAGTGCAACAGGCTACAACCAGAAAGACTGGTACCAGAGTGAAAAATTACAAGAAAATGACTCGCCTCGAACCGTACCAGAAGACGCATCCCCATGTTGAGGAATCACTATTTTTTCCTGCCTAACAGCTGATGTCACAGCTAATTAACGATTTTGTTATATATTATAGGAATTGATGATGACAGTTATGTATGGATACGTAGTATTGGGGATGGCCGACGCGCCGGCAACGCACTGCACTGACATCGCGCCGCTGCCTTGCCACAAAGCAAGCGTTTCTTCATCGATTTGTCAGTTGCGCGGGGAAACGTAACATAAATGACACAACAGCAGTGTGCAACATAAATATGTGGCACTTAGTGCGGGTATTTTTGACAGTACGAGATCACTCTTCTCGGCCTGACACCATGTCTGCGTGGAAAAGGGGGCGATCATTCAAACAAAATTTATGTCTTCCTCTGCACTCAGAGGGGTCGCCTTGAAGCTGTTGTTGCCACTGTTAACAATTGACAGACGGAAAATTACAACATGTTTGATGTCTTGTAGTTTGTAGTTATTTTTTTTCCTTTTGTTTTTCTTCTCGAAATTCTGTTGGGAGATGCAATTAGTGAGCTGCGATGCAGAGAGTGACAGAGTGTCAACTCTTCACTTTAATTTAGACAGACGGAAGATTGGTGTCAAATAAGTTGAGTTCAGTGCTATTTTTGAATGACACATTTCATGAAGTAATTGATGTAGTGAGAAGTCGAAAAAATAAGTGACAGATAAAAATGACATTAATGCCACAGCGATGCTCAGCGGGCTGTGAAGGGTTAAAATTGTAATAATATAATCTTGTCTCTATTCATACTTGAATTGGCGACCAAAGATATTTCATCATTCAAAATTGAAAAACATTTGAAGAAAAGTTATAAAAAAATTTCCCAAATTCTGTCTGGTAATATATTATATATTATATACATACTAAGTGCCGTGGCGTAGTGGGTAGGTGCGTCGACTCCTACTCTCGATGTTGTCGTTTCGATTCCCGTAAAAACACCTAACATTTTTTCACGGCTCCATCTCTTTCTTTACTGACAATGCCTAAAGAGCTAACTACATAGAAAAAACTTCTTAATTTCACCGTTCGGAGTTGGACTTTAGGTCCCCACCACTCGTGGGAGTACAATAGTACGCAGAACACGAGCGGCTGCTGTGGAAGCTAGACACAAGTCCTCGCCGAACTTTAGCGCCACAATATATAGAAATGGTTTACTTCGGGCAACAAAGAAGACACAACAATTTTACCCCAGTTTATAAAATCCAAAAGGACGAAACCCTCGGTTTGGCGTTTGTATAACGCCAGAACTGGACATTTGATAAGTCCTATGTGAACCGATGTCTTAGATGTGGAACACAGAAGGCTAGCGCGGGTTCGTGAATATATGAAAAGTGATCTAGACTGTTCTGTGTCCAATCTTTCGTCCTGTTTGTCTTAATGACATTTGAAGAAGAAGATTCAACCACGAAATGAGTCAAGGCAGGCATCTACAGATTTTACGCCTAAGATGGCTACGCCATATAGAACAAATGTATAATACTGCTCCATCCTGAAGAGTCTTCAACTCCGAGCCCGTAGGAAACGCACAACAAAAAAGATGGCGCACACAAGTGGAGAAGAACCTCAGCCAACTTGCCGCGCTACTTGAGCTGCATACAACATGATAAACAAAAACTTGGTAATTACCGCTGTGATTTATTAATTATCATTTGAGAAGCATTTGATCCATGTGGCACTTATTGCACACTTAGCCTTCATAAGCTTATCCTTTAAATGGGTTTCCATGCTTAGTGAGCTCGTAGTAATCACACCCAGATATTTATAGAATTTAACTACTTCCATCTCTTCACGATTGAGATTCCATTTTTCATTTCTTGCATTTCGCCCCGAGCCTTTTCGAAAAATCATCATCTTTGATTTCTCCAAGTTCACTCTCAAATTCCACAGTTTGCAGTACTTATAAAGACGATTTATCATTAGTTGGAGCGTGTGAGGTGAGTAAGCAAATAACATCACGTCATCTGCAAACATAAGTGCTTTGATGATAACTCCGGATAGTTCTATTCCCCCAGGTAAAAACTCAACAAGGTCGTTAATAAATAAAGCGAATAAGCTTGGACTTAGTGGACATCCCTGCTATACGCCCATTTTAGAATGGAAATGAAGTTTCTGTCCCATTCCAGACCGCCGAAGGATTTCCACAGTAGATATTTTCTAGGACCCTACCAAACTTAGCTGACATTCCAACACTATACAGTTTGAAGAACAGAGCTTCACGGTCGATTGTATCGAATGCAGCTTTAAAGTCGACAAAAAAGCGTACAACTTCTTTTTTTGTTCGATAAAGTTGTTTGCTATACTTTGCAAGACAAAGATGTTGTCGATTGTCAAGTAGCCGCTTCTAAACCCTGCTTGAAATTCTCCAAGCAACTTGTTGCTATGAATCGACGATTTTAGATGATCATTCAAAATTGCAGCAAAAATCTTGTAAAAGAAACGAGATTCCACGATAATTTGTAGGATCGGATATGTTTCCTTTCTTATGGATAGGACAAATTATACTTTTTTTTTTGAATTGATCTGGGATTTCACCAGTATCCAAAATTGTGTTATACAACCTTATTAAGTTTTCCACAAGTTGTTCTGTCCCATATTTGACAAATTCTACAGGTTTTCTATCCGCCCCCGCAGCCGTGCCATCTTTCAGTTTTTGCAAAACTCTATTCAATTGCTCAAGTGTTATAGTAGAATCAAATATATCACTTGAGTAAGCTGGTTTAGCATACATAATATATGAGCAAAGCCAGTGGCTCAGAATTTAAAAGTTGTTTGAAACGATCGTGCAAAGTATCGATATTCATTTTTGGGCTAATTTGAACTTTTTTTCCATTGAGTTGGTTGGCTGTTTCCCAAAAATCCTTAGAATTCCTACAATGGGTGAATTTAAGCGCTTCGTTTTCAAAAACCTTTTTCTCTTTGCATAGACGTTGCAAGAAAGAGTTTGCTTTTGTATACAACCTTTTAAAATAGTTAGAAATGAACCTCCGGAACATATTGGGCCAACCGAACGAATCTCTGCGAGCTTGTTCACATTCCAAATCAAACCATTTCTCTTTGTACTTTGAAGATTTGGATCGGTAGTTATTACGTGGATAAGCTTTCTTGATTATTTCTTCGGTGTCTCTTATAGAAAGCAGTCCTTCTGGAGGAAAATTCGTTTGCAGGTTCCGCCTATATTCTTCCGGCTTGCTATCGTTCCATATAAGTTTTGGAGGCAATTTAAGATTTATAGAATGATCATCTTCTATGTTTTCTACTCCAAATTCCACTGTTATTGGCATATGATCTGAATAAGGTACCCCTAGGACTTTAAAATCTGTAAAAAGAGATAACCAACTGCCTCTCGCTAGACAATAGTCGATGACTGAATGTCCTTGCTGGCCCACGATTGTAAACTCTCCAGCTCTGTCAGATACAGAAGCCCCATTTATAATTCGAAATCTAAAAGAGTTGCAGAGATCTAGCATCCTCTTGCGTTCATTATTATTATTACTATATTCCATTCATAGGATCAACACTATTCTGGGATATACAGTGTACTCTCTCCTAACGGACACCCCTCATAAGCGGACAAATTTCAAAGAACGGAATTATCTACACGATTTTTCATGTAAATAATTCTCTCATAAACGGACTTTCTTATAACCGGAGGCGGACAACAATTTTCATAACCGCAATAGAATTTTACTCTCTTTTAAACGGAGAAACGCTTTTTTTTGTTTTCCTTTTTTTTTGCGCTTTGCACTTTGTCCTTGTTACCAAGCCAAAAATTAAAAAAAAAATAATTTAAGCATGTAACATAGTGGGCTGCGGCACCGGCGGACGTTTGCCGACTATGTATGGATAATTCTCGCATAATACTCGTACGTAGGTTTGTGTTTAAGTGTATGCATAATTTGAAGCTTGAATACCATAGATACAAATACTTTTTCATAATTTTTTCGAATAGCATCAACATGGGAAAAGTGAAGCATTTGTTAACGTTGAAAGAAAAAGTTGACAGTTAAAGTTTATCACAAAAAATTATTTCCATTTTAAAATAAAATGTTACACTACAAATGCATGTCTATTGTGTTTCTTTTTTCATTGCTGTCAATGTCGTATTTTTCTCATAAGCGGACAAATTTCTTAGTACCGTCAGTTTCCGCTTATGAGAGAGTTCACTGTACTACTATCAGTCACCAAAAAGAGGATATGCGCTTGGTAAAGAACTGCAACTGCTGAAATTAACCCCGACCGAAGGGAAAAAAAATGTTCACACTGAGCCTAATTGTGGCGATGGTGATACGAGCAGTAGTCACAGAGACAGAGCATCACACCAATAAACCATTTCTAATCCAAATCTTGCATTTTCAATTCCTGCTCGGGGCTAAATCCATTCACCAAAAGTGAAGGGGATGAAATATTTAAGTCGATTAACATTTTCTGTCGCTGGTGATAAGGCAGTCTCTGGCTGCTAAAATAATGCGGAAACTTAAAAGGACATTGTCACACTGAAACTTGGTCAGAACAGACTTCTATTTATATGTACGAATCTAGTCCCGTTCTCTATTGGTCTACCTTTCATCGCTTTACGCCACGATCAACATTTTCTGGACATAACGACACATTTTCTGTACTCTAAATGAATTCCATTTTTCTTCGAATTTCAACATGTTCCAATCCATTTAACATACCACACGACAAGAATGCAATAAACTACTTCCTCAATAAAATGACAGACTTCAAGTTTCATATTTTCAATCAGTCCAACAAAGCTGCGAATACAACAACGACACGTGCTCGGCATCAGATGATAAAACTGAAAATAACCAAGCGACATATTTCTGAAGCATAAAATCAAGGTTCGCCATTTCGCAGCTATTTCAATAAAATATACGAAACCAAAAAAACGTATATTTTCCATCTTAACTTCTATCAATGTCACCATTGCTGATGAATAAATTATATCCCACCGATACATATTCAGAACGCGAAGCTCTTCAAATTGACGCGAATCGACAACGACATGACATTGATTCGTATTTCCCATAAATATCTCGTTTAATTGTTATTACCCACTATGCTAATACAGTATTCAAATATTTTATTGGACTTCAATCCACCTATCTGGCCGATGGATCTCAACAAAACGCTGACAGAAAGAACTCTGCGGCGACGTCAATGGCGGACTTCGCAAGCCGCTGTTTGTCAAAATAATTGAATCGATTCCGATTATCGCTACTGAAGTCCCTCAATATATTATCGAGTTTATGTGATTTCTTCTCTGCGCCAACGAAAACTCAAAATAAAATTAGAAAAGTTAAACAAATCGGAAATCTTA
This sequence comes from Myathropa florea, assembly GCA_930367185.1. Taxonomy (NCBI): domain Eukaryota; kingdom Metazoa; phylum Arthropoda; class Insecta; order Diptera; family Syrphidae; genus Myathropa; species Myathropa florea. Next base: position 15,196,841 of record OV884005.1, read on the forward strand.
ACGAGCGCGTACCATAAATTTGACATTTTGTGTTGTTCCTAGTGATCGTTGTGCGGCTGCTGTTCACCCCATCGTCGCCGTCGTTGGAGCACAACTCGCGGTAGCTGTCCTCTTCTAGTCCGCATTGCTTTGTGGGTACATGGGACAAATTAATATGTTAATTCATGTTATAAACAAAATTTAATGAAGAAATAAACGAATATAAATTACGATTAAAAAGTTCGTCATTAGGGGGATTGGTTTTTTGTTTAAATTCTATCGAATGGTCGCGTCTTATCACGGCAGAGGCCAAGCAGTAGCTCGTTATTGACGGCGACTGCCATCGTTGAGAAATTAAGCGACATCGACAGCGGACACAGGAAGACAAGGCAACACGAAAAAAGAGAAAAAAAAAATAATGTGTGATCCCAACAATGGCACTTAATAATATTTATTAGCGTCATAGTCGGCGGTCAGCGTCGCCATATATTCTCATTTACAAACTGCTTCTTCTTTTTGTGAGAAGATTGGATGCACAGCAGGTCGAAGATGGGGAGACGGGAAGCAAACACCCCTAAAAATTATCATCGTCAGTCTGTCGTCAGCCCGCCATTAGTCATTTGTCGAACTCTGAATTAACAAAGAGGCGAATAGAAATTAACTACTATTATGTTTCCTTCTCATTCTCCTCCCGAACACTGTGAGCCGAAGTGGAAGTCGTGAAAGATCAAATTACCCAATTATTGTTGGTTCGCGCCGTGCTATCAGTTCAGTCATCATTTTGATGATGATGACATTTTGACCGGGGAGATATTTTTTATCTATAGAGTCGACCTTTTCTTCGATGGAGTTGAAGGAATCGTATGCTAATTAAATTTGTTTTTGTGTGTACCTTGAGTGATATGCAGCAACTTTCATTCCCAAAAATGTGCAGAGAGGCAGTCTATTATGTTAAGGTTGTCGGAATGATGTACGAGACACATAGGTGCTAATCATATCCCCAAAGTGAATTAGTATTTCTATTTGAAGTTGTTATAACAAGCAATTCTGAGGCAATCGAAACGTGAAAATTCGCAAATTTGCTTTACTTTTTAAATTTAAAATTAAATTTAAATTTAAATTAAAAAAATTTAAATTCACCTCTTACTTTATTGCTGCATGTATGGACTGTTTGTCAAAAGTTTTGTTTGTCGCTAATGGTAATTTCTATGGAGCAAGAATAATGTGCAAATTTCGAGAAGATGCAGAGCAAGCGTCCGCTTTTGGAGTATAAATGGGTTTTGAGATCATATGATCTTCCTAAATTGTATTTACCTACAGTATACTATATTACCATAATAGCACGATCATTGTAGTCAACCTAGAGCCAGAAAGGGGTATAGGGATATGACTTCTTGCCAAGAAAAACCGTCTCAGCGGATAAATACAATCGTCTGTTCGAGTACCTCGAAGCCAAGTATTTCCCACTATGTTCTTTTTGGATTCCCGAAATCCCGTTCGAGCGAAAGTAGGAAATTGTTCCTACTTTTCACTCGCTTCAGCTCATTGAAATGATAGTATTTGTGTGAAATAGCTAGCAGAGGTACTCAGACGCAGCTACACTATGCGAAATAATTATAAGACAAAACCCAAAATGCACAAATACGTATTCTGAAGCAACTAACGGCAAAAGGAACGGCTGTCATTCTATTATTCATTTATATCCCTGATAATAAAGGTATTTTCAGTTTACTGTGAACTCATTTGCTCATGCATTTAGCTTTTGATGATCAGTTCCTTGCGAAATATTAATAGGACCACACGCGTTTTTGAAAGAAATGTTAATAACAAAGTAACGAAAACGATAATTTCCTTTTAGCAGGTGGATGTTTTATATCTGCTCTTGTGGATAAGTCACTTTTCACTAAGTCACTAAGATCACTTTTGCCTGAAGCTGAAGCCAAATGTTCGGTCGGACTCTATTTGAAGCATATTTTGCAAGTTGCATTCGCATCATTTCTACGGGCCCAGTTGGCCGAAGCCGAATGTTTTGTCGAAGGTGATATTTATAGCTGAAGGTGGCCGAAGCCGAAGCCGAATGTTCGGTCGGACTCTAATTGTCAGTTATGAGTAGGCTGACCAGACATCCTCTTTTAAGAGGACATGTGCTCTTTTTGTCTCATAAAAAAATGTCCGGTATCTTTTTGGAAAAATATGCAATTTGTCCTCTTTTGGTTTTTTCAGTTAACAAAATTTTACGACATCATAAAACTACAACAAAAGTTTTTTTTCCAACACTAATTTAGAAATTTTCTGCATTCTGGTGCGAACACGACTTAAAATATATTTGTACCTAAACTCATTCGCTTCTAAACACAACGCCATTTTTTGTGTTTTTTTAACAGTCTTCTGAACATACCCACTTTTTTGACAGCTTATTTTATAATGTAAAAAAAGTGAGTCTTAAATTTTTATTTGAGACTGTTGAAGATGTCCTCTTTTTCATGCTCATGGATCTAGTCACCCTAGTTATGAGATGTGGTACCGTGAAAATGAAAATTGTTGTATGCGGCATCAAACCATGGACCTTCACCGAATTTGATTTCCTACCGCAAGATAAAAATACAAAAGTTCGAAACCATCATGCTACCCAAGTTGACATCAATTGGCTGGATTGTCCTGCCAATTCGTTTCGAATGTTTATAAAGAGTCGTGTGTCGAATTGGGTATCTAATACAGTGACTTCAATATTCGTATTTATTTACTAAGTTCTTTAATGACACTGTCGTGATTCAAATGCAATGTGGTTTCGAACACAAATGACATCACTTGTTATGACTTTATCATAATTCGTTCAAAAATGCCCAAGCATTTCAATGTTCACCTCATTTGAGGTACAATGCGGCTAATTGTTACATAGACAGTCCCTTTTTGTGGATGGATGGAGTCTCTTGTAGGACATCTGGGTTTGTTGCTTTCCAATAACGCATATTTTGCATATATTGACAAAGCTAATTATGCGTTTTTCAATGAAATTCAGAATTTTTTTTAGCTTCTGCAGATCCCAATCGGAGAAGTTTCGTTGCTGCAAATGATCGTAAGGCTTCAAGGCGTTTGTCTATATGTATGTATGTACGCTTGTAATATAAAATAAAAAGTTTATTCTTCTTCTTCTTAGGCCGCAACAGGGCGGGGTGGACCTGGGCCTCACTCAACATGCCTCTTCAGCCAGCACGATCTTTCGCCAGCTGTCTCCAGTTTCGCACACCATGCCGGCCAAGGTCGCCATCGACTTGTGTGCGCCACCTTGTACGTGGACGTCCTCTGTTGCGTTGTCCCACAAGCTCAGAGTCAAAGACTTTTCGGGCCGGAGCTAAGTTGTCCATATGCTCTACATGGCCTAGCCATCTTAGCCGTTGGATCCGTAGACGCCTGGCCAAACTCATGGCGCTGTACAGCCCATATAGTTCACGATTGAACCTTCTCCTCCAAATGCCATCAACGTAAACAGAACCAAAGATCGTGCGCAGAACTTTCTCTCGAAAAGACCAAGAGACTTTTCATCCGCTTGGGACATTGTCCATGCCTCTGCGCCGTAAAGCAGGACTGGGATGATCAAGGTCTTATATGGAGTCAGCTTGGTCTTCCAAAAGAGGGCTCTACTACTCAATTGCCTTTTGAGCCCATAAAAACAGAGTTTGGCAAGAGTTATTCTGCGTTTGATCTCGGTACTGATGTTGTTTGTACTGCTTACCGCGGAGCCGAGGTAGACGAATTCCTTCACTACCTCAAAGTATTAGCTGCCTATAGCGACGTTCTGGTCAAGTCGACGATGTTGTGTGTCCTTTCTCGATGACAGCATATGTTTATTATGTCCCTATAAAATTTGGTCCAAAACTGTGACATGTTCTGTATCATGTCTTCACTCAATTTCATGATGGACCGGAGTATGCCTTAAGCACAATTTGAAATAATATGTATTGCTTACAAGACTGAACACTTCAGACTATGCTTTTAGGGCTCATTAAATCCACACCTGATAATTAGAAGCATATTTTGCTGACAACAACTTTCGTTTAAGAGCATTCTTTGTTTTCATTAAAACTTAATTACTCATCGTTAAAAATCATTCATGTGTACACGCAAACGTACGTAAACAAATATTCGTTCCGAAAAGCAGTGCGCGAGACTTAGCACATGTACACGTTCATTTGTATGTACTTGTGTCAAAACAATGCTTGTAGAAAAAGACATTAACCGACTGTCAAGTCATAAATAAAGCTGCCCCAAGTAGGTACTGCAGATACACGGTGAATGTTTTTTTTTTTTTGAAGAAATTTATCATTCCACGCCGCGTTAACAGTCGACTTGGGAATTTTTACTACCTCAGTCCTACCCATGGCAAGCCACAGCCACATACGACAGCTCAACGAGTACCACGTCGTCGTAGCCGTCTCGTATGTCGAACAGTAGCCGAAAAAAGGAAAACATTCGTACCCCGCCAATGGTCAAAACATAGTTTGGAAAACTAGGTGCACCAGTCGTCAGTGCCGGCAGTGGAGTTGAATCACGATGAATTTATAACCCTGGACCTTTGCCGCGAGCCCGCAAAAAGCTTTGCCCCTTTGCTCTCAAAACACAGAAAGAGCACCTAGCGCGCCATAAATCGTCGCAAAATAACAAACTTATCAAACAACACCGGAATTGATTTGTAGCTGTGGTAGACCACCACCTTTGGGCTCCGAGACTGCCATCCTGTCCTGCTGCTGCTACTACCCTGCGCGAATGGTCAATTGTGGAAAATAATAAATTTTATTAAGTATCCAATTATTATCGCGGACATTTCGAAAATTTATGGTTTCCTAGCAGAAACTGTTTTTTTTTTACGATCTATGTCATGGATCCACTGACGGGCCTGCTCGAGCCTCATTTTTTCGGGAGTAAATTGAGCTTAATATACATTTTATTACTTTTTTTTCTCGCCTCGTTATTGTCATTTGGTAAGCGTTGTGAGGCTTAGAAAAATATGGAATCTTGAGTTGGAAGTAATAAATTTAATTTAGTGCCTGCGACAGTGGTTCGCCTTTAAAGTGGGCCATCCGCTCTATTAATTACGATTTGGTAATGGCCCTTCAGGAAACTGATACCATGCACTGATATCGTAATGGGCCGCCTGAGAGACGCACGGCGGTCTTCGGCGCCACCAACTGATTCGGCTGACATCTGGGTGATACGTTGAATGGTAATGGATTCGGTTTCGTCTGAAGGGCTGGGCTAGAGCCATATGAATTTTTTGTTTATTTAGACTTCGTTGGTTATTTAACATAATGTGATAGATAGGACGACAAACAAATTTGTTGACTGAAAATCTATATGTTAAATAAATTGTCTGCATCCGAGATTCGTGTTCTGTCGGAAGGGAAGGCTTGCCATATAGACTAATATAACTTAAGTAAATTATGGAATTTTTGGTGTGGTATGGAAAGTTGTGTATGCATAGCAATATCGTGTATAAATGTTCAAAGGGTTGGGTTTCCCACCGTCACGTACACAATTGTGGATCACTTTGTGAAAGGGAAGTTATGAACGTTGAATTTTGAACATCAACAAGTTTAAAGTTGTTAACGTGTAAATTTCAATTTGAAGAACATTTGTAAATACAGTAGACTCGCGATAACGCGAACAATTAAAAACCCAGCCAGTTCACGTTTGCAAGGGTTTAGTTTTAACAAAAGAATAGGATAATCTCACGGTGGATATTCATTTAAAAACGTGTTCCATTTCACAAATTAAAAATAATTAGTGTTTACTATTACGTAAATGTGTTTTTAATTCATTTCTTTATTTTTAACAAAAATTTATGACATATGTGCGCATATAATGCAAAAAACAACGGAGAGCAGACCAAGACGACACGAATCTTATACCAAACACGACAAATTCCAAATTAAAATACAGCTCGTCCAAATGTTACTGTTAACTTGGTATGAAAATTGTTGTTCACGTTTTGGAGCGTGCATGATTTGTTCACGTTTTAGAGATGTCAATGTAAATATAAGTCTGTTCACTTTATCTGGTGTTCACGCTAACGCGAGTCTACTGTATGTCAAAATCGAGTTTGGGTTATTTTTCGTCTTTCACGTGTGGATTTTATTATTTGACAAAAAAGTTATCATAAGGACGTCATTGCACTCAGTATGCGAACCCCATTTTTGAATAAAAATTCGTGAATTGTTGTCAAATGGGAAGAATTTCTTTACATGCATATAAAGTGAGAGGGGAAAGAAGAACTGATAATCCACAAGCAAAATATTAAGTCATATTAATTCTTGTCACAAATTAAAAAAGTATAGGACTTTGGTTAACATTTTTATGTTCACTTATCATTTCTTGTTGAACACATATTATATGTGAAGAGTATTTAGGTAGCTTCCAAAAAACTTAAATAGTGAAGTTCGATATACAGTGGCGTGCAAAAGAAAAGAGCCAAATATAGTTGAATAAAAATCGCATTAAATAAAAAAATATTTTCAAATTTTGGCTAGTATAAAATAAAGTTTATTTCATATAAATAAATAATTTCTTATTTTACATTGACTCTATAAAGCGAGTCAGGTACTTAATATTCATTTTTCTCCACTCATGATGATGGATGATGGATGAAGCAACCTCGTGCTCTTTATAAATCTTAAATGATCCAGTATGTCTGCGTTCACTAAGTCCGCAGTCTCTGTGAAGGATCTTTGGCCTAGTGAAGCTAGGCGCCGGCCCTGAAGAGCTGGGCGGTGGCACAGGCAGATGGATGTATCCGCCTTACTGATGCCCATTTCAGACCCTCGTCTAGCCAAATCGCCTGTTCGCTCGCTCCCTGCGATTAAGCTGTGGAAAGAAAAAAAATTCTGACAACAAGCGTCAAAGGTAAGTGCACACCTACCTCTAAAGAGAACTATTTTATTGAAAAATTTAAGACTTTTGAATGCCTTTACCAATGTTTCCAGTTTTCTTATCTGAAGGTCTAAATGTTCATACAAATGTTTGATGAAATCGAGCCGTTATGTCTTACAGTCAATCACACAACCATATGTACACTCACTACAGACTGCTGTTTTTAGCACTTTTATTTTCTATGTCAAATAATATACATATATTATATGTTAAATAATATAATATATGTTAAATAATATACAAATAAAAAAAAAGACTTTGAAGCCTTAATTTGATGCATCCATGCCTGTCCTAGCTCATTCCCGATTTTAATTAAGCAGATTTAAACTTTTAGCAGATAATTGACTGTTCTCTCACTTTTGAGTCTGACTATGCAGCATAAATAAATCATATTTATATAAATCAACCGTATTAATACGGCAGGGGGCGCGATAGATGGTGGGGCGCAGTGGCAGTGTGGGTTCGTGCGTCGACTTAGCGCATTAGACTTTCACAATATAGGTTCGAATCCAAGTTCAGACAACAAATTTTACAAAAAAAAATTGTTCACGGCTCCAAATTTTTCAAGTCACTGAACTGTCGAGAAAAAGCTTCTCAATCTCGCCATTCGGAGTCGCCATTAAACTGTGGGTCCCCTCCACTCGTGAGAAAACAGTAGCACGCACAACATGAGTGGTTGCAGAAAAGCTTTGTCTAAAATAAAAAAATATATTTATTTATTTATTTATTATAATATATGATTAAATTAATGTACAATTAAAATTGTAATCAATATGAACTATAGGGGCCAAATAGTGGCGATGACTTACGGCCCTTAAAAAAATATAATTTTTTGTATTAACATAAAAAATTGACCTCACAATCCAACACAAAAATAAGTTTAAACAATTGTTGTCTTCTGTTTCCAGCTCCATTTGCGATACATTCAAAAATCCTCACCTATGTAAACGATGTCTCACTAGTGATCTTCGCTTAGCTGTTTTATTGCTCGGAACTGAACTGTTGTGTCCATCAGATCTTTACGGGCTGACAATCAATTATTCGATCATCGACTGCTGCCTCTAGTAGCTGTGGACGGGTCGCTTCAGACCTGACAACTCCTGCAAACTGAAATTGGTGACAATGCCATGGGGCAATCGATTACTAATAGACTCCCCACCATAATTTCGAAACACTTCCTTTTTTTCTTCTTAACAGGGATTGCTGCCCCATGTTTTGTCGAATGTGCTTGCTTTTAACATTAACAAAACCTTAGGATACCATTCAGCTGGCTTCAATAAAATTACATTCGATTCGTTCATTTGTGCTAGATCCCAAAGAAACTTGGGCCTTGCTGCAAAGGATTTGTGATTCTTCATTCATGAACCCTTCTATTCAACCTTAACAATATATCAGTAATGACTTTCAATCACACTTGAACCTAGAATTAACTTAAGTCGCGGCTGTCTTTGGTTGTTATTTTAAAAATGTTATAAATTGCATTCAAAATGACTGGTAACAAACTCCCTAACCCAGAAAGATATTGAAGTAATATCGCTTTTGGTGCTGAATCCCTTTATGCTGGTAAATGATTCTCCGCCAACTACTATTCTTCAATTGGTCATCGTCATAAGCGAAGAAATCGTCTGTTCCTTTTGAAATGATTATTTATAATCCAAGGAGGACAAAACGCAACCCGCAGCCTTAGTTACTGCTATCATACGACTCAAAGCTTTCTTCACCATCTATTCATGTATTGTACCTCATTTCACATACCGTCATACAATTACTTCATCTCATCATTATCTGCGGCCCATGCGTATAATGTCCAGTTTTTATATTCACTAGTAGATTCCGATCGTCATCTGCTTGCAATAAATTATCTGGGTCATTTATGGACTTTCACCCACACACAGTCCAACAATTAAATGATCTGGCGCCTGTGCTAATTAAGTCTCATAATAAATAAATTTCTAAATTGCGGTTTTATAATAATGCCGCGCGTTCATGGCCAACTTTCTTTATCTCTTTGCATAGTTTCCGAAGCGACACATTTCACCTCCTTCAGTGAATTCTTAAGCGTTTATTTTTTTATTTTTTTTATCAAAAATGTTGTTTTATTCAAAATTAATTGCCATCATCAGCTTCGTCACACTTAGCATTCCAGTCTCTGTGGCTCTAAAGTTGGTCTGCAAAATTAACAAACAAATTATTAGGCAGTAATTCATTTCAAGTAGTTGTCGTCGTCATTAAAGCCACACAACATCGTCAACACATCTCCGATCTCTGCCGCCGAAACCGCCATCGTCGCCGTCGCTACCAACTCATCAGAATTCTGATAAAATGAAATAAAATTGTAATAAACTAGAAGAATACCAGAAAATAGAACTTGGAAAACAGAATGGGGGAAAGAAAATAATAAAGCAAGTGAAATTGAAGAGGTCAAGCAGGGGGTGGGCGGTGAGGAACACAAGCGAAATGCCATAAAATAAACGGCAGGCAATAAATAAATAAAAATCTGACACAATCGCATTTCAAATTTTTTTTCTTATATTTTTTTGATTTACAACACAACACCGAGTGTTTTGACATTTGTAGCTATTTCGAGTGTGTGTTCTGTGTTTTATGTGGCCGTGGCCCCGCCACCCCTAACCGTGGCAATATCCGACACTATACCGCTCTATGCCGCACACAGATTGTTTATGTATTCTGCTAGGTGGATTGCTTATTTATGGGGAGCTAAGAACGAAGCTGGAGGGCTGCTGCCTCCAGCTGATGACAGGCAGCGACATCCTCAGCACATGTGATCGTGATGTGATGAAGACGGGCGTGATGATGATGTTTGATGATGGGATGGGATGATTATTATGATGGCACTGCGTCTAACAGCCAAAGTGTCAACCACTCCATAAAACATGTGACAGTGTTTGCTGATATTTATGTCGCTTTTGACGGCATGCAGAAGAGTTGAAAGCTAACTTTGATAGGCCCGATTAATTTGTCAACTGAATAAATATTTGGGCATTTTTGCCGCAGGAAACCAGTCGGAAAGCTGATCTCAGGTACCTACAACCGTCTGCATGTCTGAGTGTAGTTTAGGAAATTTGTAGTTCAGTGTATAAATTTTCTATACGATACGAGCTTTTGTTCGTAGAAATCTTCAATCACTATGACATTCTGAAAGGGGTCTACAATACAGAATACAGTGCGTCAAGCATACTAATTGGAATAAACAAAAATGTGTTCTCATTAACGTGGCAAAAAGGTTTCAGCCTTCTGCGTTATTAGTGAGGAATGTTGTAAAATAAGCGTAAATGGCGACCTAGACCATCGAGTGTTCATTTGAGCAGCAAAAACACAGAGATTCACCATGAAAAATGATATGAAAATATTTCTGACGAAAAGTTGAAGAAAAAAGGAACAGAATGATGTTTTTTGACAAATCGCAACTTTTTGTCTATGAGACTAAAGCGGAGTTGAATCAATTTCACTCCGCTTTTCACTGCAACACGCAAGTTGCATAAGAACTTAATGTCTACCAGTCAACAGTAGTTCGCCATCTGAAGCAAATAGAGAAGTCGAAGAAGCTCGATACATGGGTACCACTCCAATTGGACGATAATCCCGCCGTTTTGAAGTGTCGTTTACACTCCTTCTGCGGAACCAAAACTACCCATTTCCTGACCGGATTGTGACGAGCGATGAAAAATGGATTCTCTACAATAATCGGCGAGGTTCCGCTCAATGTTTGGATTACGGTCAAGCTCCGAAACATTTTCGGAACCCAACGCTGCTCCAAAAGAAGGTTATGATGACTGCTTGGTGGCCTACAGCAGGTCTCATCCAGATTCGTTTAGGTAGCTCTCTGAGGTTCATGATCTTAATAGAGGTATGGCACGTGTATCCAGTCACCCGTTTAAAGCTGATCTTTTGAATTGCAATTTCACGAAGAAACTGTTTTCAGCCAGGGATTCCCATGTTTTTCTTGATAAAAGCAGTGAGTTGGTATGCCTGGCAAGTGCATTTGTCTTGCAATTGCTTGGAATGCCTCAGGATTGAAAATGCAGAAATCAGGTACGGATATTACGTTTCACTTTAGGCAGGATAGGCTTCGCTTGCTGCCATAATATCTAACTAAAACACGCTACAAAGATCAGACATTAGGGACTAATATTTGGGTCATTGTTACGGTGACCATCCGTCCTCTTTTTTAGAGGACAGTCCTCTTTTTCGGTATTGCGTCCTTTTTTGTTTTCTTGAAGAGGACAGTAAATTGTCCTCTTTTTATTAAATTGTCTTCTTAATGTCTTTTTTTTCTTTGAAAACTTTTGTCTATGATCACAGTAAAGTGCTTTCTTCAGTACTAAATTAGTCAATAGTACGTTTACACCGCACCCAAATTCAACATTTCGACTAGTTTCTGCATTCCAGCCCAAATACTTTGCATTTCGCCATACATTTCCTGCACTCTGAAATGTTCGATTCCAGCGAAATTCTGAATTTCGTCGCTGCATTTGTCAATTCGTCAAATCAAACAATCCTCTTTACAAATTCAGCACGTCATACAATGACATTTCAGCCCGCTGTCAACAAAACAATGAATCATTTCAAGTTACAATATGAATGGAACGACGACAAAATTTATAAGCAAGGAAGAAGGAAGTGGACAGACACAGATGAGGAATTTTTTGTTGACCACTTGAATTAGCACTTAAATTAATCTTTAAATTAACATAACAAGCTAAATGGTTTCACCACTTCCGATTTCCAATCAGGAAAAAATATCAGTAATCAATTTTGACACTAGCTGTCATTTGAAATGTTGAAGTTGCACTGGAAACATAAAATTTGATTTCGAAATTTGTTTCCTGCAATGTTGGATTTGGGTACGGTGTAAACGTACTATAAACACTAAAAGTAGACAGCACTGGTTTCAATAATTTAGTTCTATCATCTGGTTTTTGCTATTGTGAATGAATCGCAAACTGTCATCCAACTCCATTCGATACATTTTTATGACATTCGGCATATGGTTGTTGTTGGCTTAAAACCTAAATAAAATCCAAACTATGTACACAAATAAATTATTTATTTTTTATTTTTTTATAAGCCAAATACTTTTGTCCGTTTGTTGACATAGAGAAAAGGTGGGACAAAAACTATTAATGTAGCCCCAAATTTGAAACTTCCATACCTCGAAAACTGCAACCAAAATCAGGATGCTCCCAATAAAATGACGCCCATTTAATACAATAGATAAAAATAGAAAATGAAAATTGCAAACGGTAGAATACATAAAATTTGTTAAGTATATCTTGTATAAAATAATATCTATTATTTTTTCTATTTATTTAATTAATATTTTAATATTTGGCATGACGGTTCTAATTTTTTACCAGAAAACTCAGAGTCGAAGTTATGTTAAAGAGTAGATTCCTCTGTGTTTAAAATACCTTTTTTGGTTTTAGTTTCATTGTAACACATTTAACACGTTTGACGTTTCATGTATAACATGTTTTATGACATATGACCCTTGGTCCGCTGATAAAATGCAAGCTGGGGGTCATATGCCAGAGCCCAACTCCATCCCTAGGTTAAGGTAGGTTGAGAAAATTTTATTTCGTTTTTATCTAGGCTAATTTTTAAGAAAAAAAAAAGAAAAGATAAATTATTCGCAGAAGGTTTTGCCACATTTTCCCTTAAAATTTAAATAAATAATTGAAAATAAACAAAAAAAATAAATTGAAATAGTCGTTAGAATTAAGTACTTCAAAAAATTATACTATAATATATTTTATACATATACAGATAGCATTTTAAGTTTATTTAAGCAATATAAATGTATAATAGTGATTAAGTGGTCAAATAAATAAAAAAAAAAGTTGTATGCTCTTTGTTAGATCACTTTATTGTTTCCGTCTGTTTCGAGTAGTGACTCAAAATTAAAGTCTTGAATGGAGTAAAGATCTGCAATGAAGGCATTTCAGCATATTTGTTAAGCTTATTAATTCTTGGCCAAGTTCAACGTTTCAACCATAAAATGTTTACCTCTTCCATTCAAGGTAGTAATAACATACAGTAGCAACTCGAAATGAACGATTTTTTTAGCCGTCTTTCTTCGGGCCACGGTCGACTAAAAAGCAGTTTTTAAAGAAAATCGTCCAAATATGTCTGTTTTTTACCTCTTATGATAGTTTTTCTAAATTCTTGATACAGTGCTCCACTAGAGTCAGCTTACGGCGAAGGAGTGTGGGAATAAATGGCGTTTATTCCCAAACCAAAAGTGTTATTTTTGTTTTGAAAGGTATGGAAATGGAAAAGATTTCAGATTTTACAAGTTAATATTATTATTCAATTAAAAGTTATAAGAAAAACAAAAACCAAAGTAATACAATTCAGTCCACAAAAGTTTGCGTACGGCTAATAATTATATCTTATTACTTTCAGTGGCAATATTTAGGAGGATATACTTTCATCCTAATTATTTCTTTAAGACGGTTTTGCATTGATGATACCGACTTTTCAGTGAATACAGAACAAAAATATTATGATTTGAGAATAAACGCCATTTGTTCCCACCTTTCTTCGCCGTTTCGTTTTTAATGCATTTTTATTGACTAATTCATTGTGCTTATATACTAGACAAAATACTTATACTAGTTGAACGAACACCATTCTTAATTCTAACTTACTGGCCCTGTACGGGCTTAACCTTAATCTATGTCTTTCGACCTAACCTAACTGACTTTATATAGAAGTTTGGTACAATTTTAGCTTAAGGAAAAAGTATTTAAAAAACTTTAAGGCCATATATATATGTCCATTTTATTTATTTTTTATTTTTTAATTATTAACATAGATGCATCTTACAAACTATGTAAATCGGCCATAGGTTTGCAGCTGATCGAGAAATAATTACCCGCTGCTAGGCTGACTGTTTCCCATATGGGGACCAATACTATCCGTTCTATCCCAGGTCTAAAAGGTTCGACGAGAGAGTTCCCTCGCTTTCCAGCCACTAGAACTTTTGATGCTGCATTGCAACATCCCGAACATCCCGACTTGATTCCGCTGTACTGAACCGGAGGAGACCCTCCTCAGCTCGTTGTGCGACGGTGCGGTCGTAGTTGAGTCGCCCATCCACAGTTGATCGGGCTCAGAGGTCTAAGTCTCATTTGTCATTTCCGATTACACAAGTCAAGAATCTAAACAATTTCACAGCCTTTGTAAAAACGTAAAAATAGTTGTACCTACGATAAACACTTCAACAGTACGTATGTACATATATCCCCAGACTGGATTATGAATGTAGTACAGACATGTGTATATGTTGGCCTAATCCGAAAACAAATTTAATTTTTTTTTGTTTATTTTTATTACAAATTGCTGCTGTCTTCACTGCTGATATAATTTTCTTGCCACCACAAACCTCATACGAAATCAATCAAAATCAGCTCTCTTGATTTTACCCGAAACGGAATCTTTGGCGCCATCCAAGCACACACATGAGCACTCTATCAACAATTTGGAATTAATCTCCCTCCACCACAGCCAGAAGCAAACTCAGCGGAGAAAAAAGTGTTCAGCTCAGTTATTACCATGCAATGTTTGATTAATCAAAACAAGTAGCGCTATGGAGCTGATAAGTATCTCAAAATCGAGCACTTCCCCAGATATCAGTTGTTCACATTGAATTCACGAAATAATTAACCGAATTCATCATGCACAAGCAACAAATACATATTATTTGTCATTCAACCACTAATTTATCAAACTTGTAATCGATATCGATTTATCATAATCAAGAGGAGAGATAAAGTACTTGCAAATATCTGCTTCAGAGAGTAGCCTTACTTTTGTGGCAATGATTCCGAGGATCGACACCGTCCGAGTTGGTATGGAATGTTTTTAGGCCTCGATTGGTTATTGAAAATCAAATTCAATTCATGAGCATTAATAATATTTTGATTGATGAGTTGTGTGAATATGATAAAAATGTCAGGATATATACATACATCGATGCGTACTTGTATTTACGTTTATCTGGACTTTGGGGCCCTACGGCGGTTTTGCTAGGGGCCAAAAATCTCATAAGCAACACGTTGTAATTTACACAGAGAAAGTGATATGTTTATACAATCTGGCTAACAAGTAGCGTCGTTATGGAATACGCAATGGGTAAGTTTTTTTAGTGTCAGGCTATTTGTATTCAAAGGGGTATCAACAACCGGCTTTTGAATTTGCATGTATAGCTTCTTCTAATTGTTTGCACTGGATGGCGCAGTTGGTTAAATGTATGCCCCAAGTTCGAAGGGTCCCAGGTTCGAATACCAGTGAAATCGAATCCGGTTTATTCACCATTTGCCGTTGTGATCAAATTAACAGCACTGGAGTAGGTTGCTACCTGGCAGTACAATGGACCAGTTTTGAGTCTGAGTGCTCCAGTAGCGTTTCAAAAATACCCTGAAAAAAACGAACATTTTAAAGAATACAAATATGAGCAATGAGTTTTTGCAGAGCTTAGCTACAAAGGATCAAATAGTTTATGAAAAAAAAAGATAAAATTGCTTTAAACTGGATTTATGGACGCTTAAGAGAAAAGCTCGACAAGAGGCACGATCTTCCAAAAGTCTGTTCAACTGCTAGCTTACGCGGATGACATTGACGTGGTTGGGCAAACACAGCGAGCCGTCAATGATGCGTTTGCTGGCATTGAAACGGAAGCGGTTAAAATGGGTCTGGCGGTAAACGAGGGCAAAACAAAGTAAATGCTGTCATCGAGAAAGGACGCACAACATCAACGACTTGGCCAGAACGTCACCATAGGCAGCTATAACTTTGAGGTAGTAAAGGACTTCGTCTACCTTGGCTCCGCAGTAAACAGTACAAACAACATCAGTACCGAGATCACACGCAGAATAACTCTTGCCAAGTAGTAAGGCCCTCTCTCGGAAGACCAAGCTGACTCTATACGGATTATCCCAGTCCTGCTGTACGGCGCAATGGTATGGAAAACAGTCTCTTGGCCTCTTCGAAAGAAAAGTTCTGGGCGCGATCTTTGGTACTGTTTGCGTTGATGGCATTTGGGGGAGAGATTCAACCACGAATTGTATGGGCTGTACAGCGACATGAGCGTGGCCAGGCTTCTACGGATCCAACGCCTAAGATGGCTAGGCTATGTAGAGCGTATGGACAACGCAACAAGTCTTCGACTCTGAGCTTGTGGGACAGCGCAACAGAGGACGTTCACGTACAAGGTGGGGCACACAAGTCGAGGGGGACCTCGGCCGACTTGGTGTGCAAAACTGGAGACAGCTGGCGAAAGATCGTGCTGGCTGCAGAGGCTGGAGTGTTGCGCGTTCTATGCCTACTTCGTACGGCGAAGTTTGGAACGCTTTTCTTGACAGTCATACCCTTTGAGCATTGTCAGAGACGGGAAGGAGCTGGAGCTGTGAAATGCGAAAGGTATCTGTGTCGGAAATCGAATCTAAACTTTGAGCGTAGGAGTCGATGCACTAACCCACCACGACACTTTGATGCAACTTGTGTCGCAAGACATTGCTCTTGCTCTGTATGCAGTTAAAACTACAGTTCGACCGAAGGCCAGTTTTTAGGCCGAAGCCGAATGCTCAGTCGGACTCGATTTGAAACATGTTTTTGCAAGTTGCTTTCGCATCATTTTTACGAAATAACCCTAAATCGGATTTTTAGCTGCCATTTTTGGTGTTTTTCTACCTGAAGCCAGTACAAATAAATTGCATGCTTTTGTACAGACTACTTAATAGTTTACCAACTAGCAAATACAAAATCTTTTGATTTTAAAGCTGTGAGCAAGCGCACTTTCAAAATGCAAAATATCCGACAATAAAAAAACAAAAAACACACCGTTCCTTGCAACTTCTACTTTTACAGAAAGCAGAAAATTAAACTTTCGGTTTTGCCGAAGGTGATATTTTAGCCGAAGCCGAATGTTCGGTCTGACTTTAGTTAAAACCTCTGCAGAGGTAACGTATACTCCCGAACCCATCCACCAAATTACGTCAGCAAGAATTCGTTGACCACTGTTCGGTTGTTCTTCTTCAAACCTAAATTGAAAAACTGGCCCAATGATTTTTGCAGTGATAAATCAGATTTGGTTCATCGAATAAACAGTGAGCCTCGTGTTAGGGTTAGGATTCGAATCTGGAACCCGTCTAATTTAGGGCAGGTACTTAACCAACTGCTGACTAACTCAATCAGACTCCCTGATTATGGCAGTGTGTTTCAAGCTGAGGTCTTGGCGGTCAAAGAAGCAGCCAAAACGATATCAACGCCACCAGCTGATATTATGATTCTTAGGATATAAAGATCATTGAAATGGCAAGCAGTAGATGGCGCGGTCTGTCTCCATGTGTGACTACTAAAGCATTATGGCCCAGATACGATGGAGTAAAAACCGACAAAATCCTTCAGTGCGACAAAGAATTGCTAACGATGGCGATTGGAGCTCTCACTGGCCATAATCATTTTAGAAACCACGCCATGGGAGTCTCCAACGACAACATTTGTAGAGGCTACGGTGATGAAGAGGAACGAGAGGATACTCCTCACTACCTCTGTCACTGACCTAGTCTTTGTTAGTTGCGTCATAGAACACTGCGAGAATTTTTCTTCTTACATGAAATTTCAAATAAACCTCTAAGATCTCTTTGCAGGTTCATAAGGAAATCTGGATGGCTTCGGCACACCGAGGGACCATGAGTACGGCAAGGGTTATAGGGGGACACTAATCTCCAGTTGGGCATCACAATGGGTCCTCAAGGGCCTAAGTGAGGCGTGGCTTATACACTTCTACCCACTTACCTACCTACCTACCTAACCAACCAATCAGTCGTCATGAGCCTCCCGTGTGGAGTTTTGCCAGTTCTCCCATCAGGCGCGTCCCCAGGTGGCGGATTGGGGGTCCCTGTGTGTGAACAGGTCACAAACCTGTGCATACACAGGGTTGGTGGAAATAATCAAATACCACCCGCGGACCAAAAAACTGGCAAGAGCGGAATACTCTTTAAATAATTGAAAACATGGATAGTGAGAAGAGGATATTAAAAGTTACGGTGCAGCGAGTCGGATCCCCAGTACCGGCGGCGGAGAGTGCGAAAGCAGGCCCAAAGTCGTCGACATACAATGACTGCAATAAAATCTACAATGTTCCAATATCTCCTACGGCGGTTATTAACTTGGCCCCCGTAGGTAGTAATACTACAAGAAATAACACCCTCGAGACAGATGGTGTGATGGATCCATTTAAGAAAAGTAAAAGGATCACACGTTCACCACCAAAAGGAACTGCCTCGAAGGAACACGTGATCCCCTACCAGCGGCCGAATACGCCAAAGAGTACCACAGTACGCCAGGACCCTGTTGTCAGCCCAAGTACTGAAACCAATGAGCTGAAAGGAAATAAGATGCTTCAGTTGGGCTTAAAAATCGATGAGCTGATTGGTTTTTATAAGGACAAGCATAACGTACACGGAGAAATTAAAAGAATGGGTAGCTTAATTAAATCCGTTTTTCGAGAAGTCGGGGCAGAAATTTCGGATCTACGTTCCAAAGTTTCCCAGCTCGAGCAACAAGTACAGGCTCTCAACCTCCGTTTTGAGGAACACTGTCCGCCAACGTCACAAGTGCTGAGAAATAACAAAAACCATAAAGCGGACCATACGCTCAGTTCACAAGCCAGTCGTGATCAACCAGCGAAGAGAGCAAGGGAAGGAGACAACAACGCTACCGACCAGCAGAATAAGACCCCGTCTCCCAAAAAGAAACGTATAACCACGCCGAAAGTTGCAGCCACAAGAAACGGTAACGAGAAAAGCGACAAAAGCCAAACGCAGGCAACCCCTCGCAAAACAGCTCCAAACGAAAACAAAAAAGTTAAACCAAAGACGAATGAGTGGACAAAAATCAACAAAGGCACAAGAAAAAACCAGACAACTAGGTCGAAACGTTCCGATGCCATAATAATTAAAAGAACAGGCGATCTTACATACGCTGATATGCTGCGAAAACTGAAAGCAGATTCCACATTAGAAAATGTCTTAGCTAACGTAAGCCGAATACGGAAAACAGCAAGCGGAGACCTCTTACTCTCGTTAAAAAAAATCACCTGAGATGTCTACCACGAGCCTAGAAGAAAAAATAGGAAAGTCGCTAGGCGAATGTCCAAATGTTCGTTCAGTAACGGATGAAATACTGCTCGAGTGCAAGGACATAGACGAAGTTACATCGAAGGAAAAAGTCTGCGCCGCTATTACCAAATACCTGCAAGACTTTGAAGTAAAAACACCCGCTGTAAAAAATATGCGAAAAACCTTTGGTGGGACTCAGGCGGCTACTTTAAGTCTGCCCGTAGAAATCGCTAATAAGCTGTTAACAGCCAGAAAAATACGCATTGGCTGGGTATACTGTATCGTCTACTGTCGAATGCATGCCTTGGATGCGGAGAAAACGGACACAAATTGAAGGACTGCAAGGTGAAGCCAAAATGCTTGCACTGCACTGCAAACGGATTAGACTCTGGACATATAACCGGTAGTGTTAGATGCCCAGAGTATAAAAAAGCCCTAGAGAGCTTACACGCGAAAACATGAAAATTTTGCAACTAAAGCCCTCATCTTACCGACCACTTTGTATGCTCGATACTATGGGCAAAATACTAGAGAGAATAATTTGTAATAGACTACAGCCCATTATCGAAGCCAATGATGGACTTGACGTGAAAAATGCGTTTAATTCGGCGAACTGGAGACGTATTTTACAACGCCTCGAACGATTAAATGTACCGAAGTACATATTAAGATTAATTAGGAGCTATTTTACTGATAGGTTGCTTCTCTATGATTCCGACGACGGAACGAAGTTGCAGAAAATTACAGGGGGCGTGCCTCAGGGTTCAGTGCTAGGTCCTTTACTGTGGAATGTGATGTATGATGACATTCTACGACTCCCGGTTCCAAGAGAAGCCTCCATCATAGGTTTCGCAGACGATATTGCGGTGGTTGTAATAGCAAAACGACTAGAAGAAATCGAGTTATATTGCAACGAAGCAATAGCTTTGATAAAGAACTGGCTTTGTCACATGAGCTTAGACCTTGCGGATCATAAAACGGAATTGGTGCTAATCACTAGTAGAAAGGTACGGGAGACGATAACGATAAAAGTCGGAGAGCACAACATTATTTCCAGCCCCGTTATTAAATACCTGGGAGTGATGATTGATGCTCGCCTTAATTATAAGCATCATCTCGCGTACGCTAGTGAGAAATCGTCGAAAGCGATAAGCGCTCTTTCGAGACTCATGTCAAATGTCGGCGGACCGAGGCAAAGTAAACGGTTAATGCTGGCGAGAGTTGTAGCATCCATACAGCTGTATGGGGCACAAATATGGTCTGACGTCGCGAATAAAAGAAAGACGCCAAATCTGTCTATAGACTATGTGCACTGAGAGTTAGCAGTGCATTTCGGACGGTATCCCACGACGCGATATTGGTACTATCCTCCATGGTACCCATCGATATCCTAGCTCTAGAAGCTAGAAGACTGTATGACAATCGCGTGCAAATCGGGCCCACTGTGAACCACGCGAAGAAAACAGAAAGAAGTCACAGTATAGAAATGTGGCAACAACGATGGAACGTGTTCCAAAAAGGGAGATGGACGTACCGGCTAATCCCAAGGATTGAAAATTGGGTAAATCGAAAACACGGCGAGGTTAATTATTATCTGACACAGTTTTTGACTGGTCACGGTGGCTTCCGTGAATACCTATTCAAGCGGAACCGTGATTCAAGTCCTTTCTGTCCTCGATGCCTACACGCGGAAGAAAATGTGGAGCATGTTTTCTTTGAATGCCCTCGTTACGATAGCGAAAGAGATATCTTACATGACAAAATTGGTGAACAGCCGACACCAGATAACATAATCGAGTATATGTTAAAAAGCGAAGATTATTGGGCTGCAGTCAACGATGCAGCAATACGAATAATGTGCGATCTTAGGAACGCAGAACGACAGCGGAACGCGAATTCGCTAAACACTTAGTGACGAAGCAAATAGCTCGAACCCGTCCCTCGTGAAGTAATACCTAGCGGTAGTTCCGCGAGGGAGCAAATAAACAGGAAGATTAACTGGGGGTGGTTTTAGCCGGTAAGAATCCGGCACTACCAAAGGACGACGGACCTTTGGTGCCTATGCAAGGCTTCCACCTCCTCTGGCACAAAAAAAAAAAAAAAAGTCGTCATAAGCCTCGTGACTTAGAAGACATAGAAGATGATTTTTTTATATCTTCACTCAAATAAAAAAATACAGCCGACTCCCTCTAAGTCGAATTTTCACGGGATATCAAAATTAGTTCGAGTTAGAGGGAGCTCAACTTAGAGGGAGTCGACTGTATTTATTTTGGAGCACGTACTTATTGTAAAAAAAAGAGTGCACGGAACTGCACTAAATGTTCACATTTAAGAATCCTAATACTTGAGTTCATAAATATAGCCCTCCCAAAAATTCCCCTCACCCAACTTCAAGTGTAAAATATTCTTGTCAGCCGTGCTGTTGCCCATACACACAGCTTTGCACAGTATGAGTACATGAGCCTATTACTGATTCAATCAGCCGTTCGTTTAGTCAGATTAAATGATTTATTGAAGTGCGATTACGATTTCCTTTTGACACCATGTGATATTTGCGACAGAATTTGACAACGCTCTTTTCATTTTCGTGGACAACCCGTCAGTTGGGGGCGATTAAAAAAAGCAGTTATGGTCGAGTACCTCTGCCTGTAATTGTGATTCTAATCGCCTTTGGCCCACTCAATGCGATTAGACCAGACCATAACACGGACCCACACCCAAGTCTCTCGTCAAATAAAACTCAAGCAATTACGCGATGAAAATGGTGTAAACCTTAGTCTCTATCGCGGTGAAAAGTTAATCAGATTTCCATTTGTCATATTCCCTCACTCTTGGGCCAACTAGCATTGAGACAAGCCCCTGGCTGTACACATAGCACACAGTCACCTACATTAGTTCGAGTACTTAGACGAACGAATGCGTTTTATTTGATTAAAATGACTTGAAGGCGACTTTGTTGTATGGTGTGAATTCATTTAATTGGCTCTGCTGGCATTTGATCTTGGTTGGCGTGGCTGGCTCTTGTTAGTTAGTTAGATACAGAGAGTTGCTTTATTTCTTGTTTTCCTTTTACTAATTTATTAGATCATGCTAATAAGCCATGATTAGTCTGACCGCCAATTAATAGTGAACACATCTCAGCTATAATGGATGTTATTGAACGTGAAGTTTATGCATTATTCGGATGCTTAATTCGATTGGTTCACACTCGTTTGTATTCATAAATTCGCAAACGCTGATTTGCGGTCGCATCCTTGAAGTCAGATTGAATGGTTTATGCGATTAGGCGCTAAGCTGACTCTCATACTGATTAGAAGCAGACAATGCAGAAAATAAATAACGTCAATGTGTGGCAAATTAACTTTTAAAGTTCGCACACGAGCTGATTATTGCTTTCTTTTATTATTAGCGTGTGGCGGGGATCAAATTAAATGGGGTTACCTTGCATTAAGTGTGACAAGCAATATCATCATTTTTGAAATTATTACATCAAACTAAAGGTTAACATTTCCTTTTGTTTGTGGTTCGTTAAGAAGGGATGATTTTCATTTGATTTGTTTGATAATATTTAATATCTCTGGCATTTTAATTTTTTCTTCTTACCGTCTTAATCAGACGTGCAAACAAAATTCTGAGATACTGACCCTGTTACAGTGCATAGTCAAAATCGCTTATAACGACATAGGTTATAACGACAAAATTCTTAGGTCCCGCCTGAGCTCCATTATATGTAATCCAATAGCATTATAAATCGTTTACGACGACATATCGCTTACAACGACCTTCAAGGTCGTAATAACCGATTTTGACTGCATTTTACTTATCAGGTTAATTTTTTTCAATTCTTGAAATCTAAAAGCAAAATAATTTGTTTTAAGTTTAATGGTAAAGAATCAACATGACATCTGGTTCTAAAGGATTTATTCCAGTAATGTAGTGACATTTGTTTTTGTTTGAACAATCGACTTAATAATCTACGAGCAAAGCAAGATCTCCCGAATCTCTGTTCTTATTTTCTTGCTCAGCACTGTACACATGACAGCGGCTCCAGTTTTTGCATTTCACGCTACTAAAGAAGATTATGACGTTTTCTTAAAATTCGAACGAGATTCAAATCAAATCAGTTAGAAATGAAGGACGATATATAAGTTTGCTCAAGTTCCTCTTTGGGTGATTTGTAAGATTTCGCCTGAAGAGATAGCAATGCTTATGTCGAATAACATGAGTGGTGCGCAGACGCAAAAGCGTTGTATCGCATTAAACTTGAGATAGGTAGTTGAGATAGGGTAGCTAGTCTAGTCTTAGAGTAAGTAGACAGCTAAGCTTCCGGACCCACTTCCTTTTGTTGATAAAGGCGTAGACCTTGAATATATTTCCTATTTCTGCTCTCCTATCCCTTTCCTATCTTTTAATTGGTCGTCCGAGGTCTGGATTTTAGGCTTTCTTAAGGCATGAGATTTTTGTATGCAGTCGGGTGGTATACGTGGAAAGGGACAGGAACTATCCTACTGGCTAAGCAATAAACTTTTTGTCGTCATTCCGATACCAAACCAAAATGGTGGTCCTACTTAATAGAGGTCTGCATGAATGCATTCATTTGCCTTCTCTTACAGTGTACAGTACTTCAGTGTGCTCTATTCATTGCACCCAAACAGAATAGTGTGCACTGAAAATGAGTACCGCTATTCGAGAGACAAACACTGTACAACATTCGATCGCCTTATAACGAAATGAATGTGTATTTGATTTCTCCCTACTTGTGGGTGCTTAATGACACAAGTTCAAATTTAACTGATCAAAACAGAATGTGTACACCGAGTTCACTGAATGCAAAACGAAATGAGTGGATGTTAGTCTGGCTATCACCCCTATCATAGGATCCGTCGTAACCTCGATCGCGTTCGGAATTCGGATATCGGTATCATAGAATTCCATCGGAACGAAGGTTCTTAACTTTGACGTACGAAAATTTCGAAATTCGTAAATGAATGAATCGGAAATTTTACAGATAAAATTAAATTATCCTCCGAAGGAAAATTGTTGTCGGAACTATTGATAAAATAAGTTAAGTCTATGAATTTGTTGCAAAAATACTATTAAAATACGGGTAAAGTACAGCAAAAATAGTTTAATATTAAATTGTATGCAAACCACAATAAAAGTTGTATAATAGAAGAGGAAGGAAAAACCAGCACCGCTACTGGAAGAACAAAATATACAAATAATACAACCTGGATATCGAGAATCAATTGCTCGGATTCGCATGTAAAATATAAACATACCAACATAGCATTTAAGCTGTAAAACTCTTTTCTATTGTAGTATAAGGAAACTCTTGCTTTGGGTTTAATTATTTTGATGTGCGTTCCATCAACACATTTTTTTGAAAAAAAAATAGCAATTGAAAAGTGACAGGAGTCTAAGTTCGAATTCAAACATAATGTTACCACCTAAACAAAAATTAAAGATCTTACGACGGATCCTATGATGCCTTTTCATTCGTATTCGGAACGGAGAAATGAGTTCGGAGGTTTTCTCCTATGATAGGGGTGTATTTCTTTAATTAAAAGAAAATTGTGATGTCTATCAGCTGATTCCGAGAGAATGGATACTAGCGAAGTAAGTTGATTTGCATGGTTTTGGAAAAATTTGTTCATTAAAATGTATGTAAGGATTCAACAAATAATTCGAATATTTCAATGGTAAGCGAAACTGGGCTGTTAAATAAAAAAATAGAAAGTAACATTTGTATTTTCATAGTCTCGGATGGAGTTCTTTGTGTAGTTTATCCATAGGATTTACAACTTCTACAGGTGGAATAAAGTTTGTAAATAGTTCTTTATCATCCGATAATAAACTATGCAACTCTTCATTTAACGATTGTTCTGGCGATTCAACAACTTACTCAGATATTTCATTCAAATAATTTCGCATGAAGCGCTTGCATTAGTCTTTAATATCTTGTTTTTCGTCTTTATTAAACTGAATGAGATTGTTAGCTGAAGGAAAGAAAAAGGGCAATTTTGTGAATTATTTTTAAATTTAATACAATAGTACCCAAAGAAGTATTTAATTTTGTTTTCAAATTTGCAATTATATCTAAATCTTCGAAATCGAAAGAACATATTTTTTTTAAACGATGAATGTGGACAATTGTTAAATGAAGAGTGCTGCTACTCCTGAACGCGTTTTTTCTTCATTTATTTCGGACAGAGGTAGTTTGATTGGTTCCCACCCAGTTTTGGTAAGCCAAATACAGTAGACTCGCGATAACGCGAACAATTAAAAACGAAGCCAGTTAACGTTTGCGAAGGTTGAATTTTATCAAAAGAATTATTAGGATTATCTCACGGTGGATATTTAAAAACGTGTTTCATTTCACAAATTAAAAATAATTAGTTTTTAATATTACATAAATGTATTTTTTAATTTATTTTTTATTTTTAACAAAAATTTATTACATATGTGCATATAATGCAAGAATGAAGAGGAACAGACCAAGACGACACGAATCTTGTACCAAGAACAACAAATTTCAAATTAAAATGCAGCTTGTTCGAATTATACTGTTAACTTGGTACGAAAATTGTTGTTCACATTTTAGAGCGTGCATGATTTGTTCACATTTTAGATATGTCAATGGACAAATCTCATGTTATCCGGTGTTCACGCTAACGAGAGTCTACTGTAATGTTTTTCAATTACCCAACAATGTTTTTCAATTACCCCAATTCAACAACAGAAATTTGTACTGAACTAAAACAACAAGAAAATACGTAAGTTAAGGATTTCATTTTATGGGAAATAAAAAAATTCGAACGCCAACCTAGAGACTGGTCCTACTGTTCGTTTCAATGAAATGCCGTTTTTCCAATAGTGAATTACCGGCAAATATATTAGGTTCCGTTAAGTACGACCGATGTTTTAAAGCTAACTTAATTTTACTATCCCACCTTACTGCCAACCGATGTCTTATGAGTAGAAATAGCTGAGTCAACATTATGTGCCGGTGCGTGTATCTGGAGCATCGCAAATGTAATTTAATGCCTCCGCGAGTTCCCGTGGGAATATGCTCGCACCTGAACAAATCAAATTTGCCTATGCAGTATATGTATATGGATCATGCTATTTCTTGTGGCTAGAGCGCGTGGTGTTAACTTATGACTCATTTTGAAAAAAAAATTGTAATCTTTGTTTTATTTACAGTAATTTTTCTTAATAAACTGGATTACAATTTCAGCTTTTAATCGTCGTTTTATTATTCTGGAACCTTTTGATTTCAGAAGAATATTAAATTATTGTCCACAAATACAATGAATGTAATTCGCTGAAATCTGTGTACACCGAATACTCGGTGTACTTAGTTCATTGTACCCGTTCTATTTAAGTATACTGAACTAAATGTCTTGTTATCAATGAGTAAAGTACTAATTTAATAACCAAATATTAGGTGATTCAAACATTTTAGCTTTCAAGATCTGAGTGCAATCAATAAGGTACTCGAAAGAAAGGAATGTCTTGAAGCTCGTTTCAAAACTTTCATTGCAGACCTTTACTACTTATTGCTATCAACAATGATACAATTTTGTAGGAAATACCTCTTTTCAGATGTATAAAATAACATTTGTCGATAAAAGCACACCCTTATGTACGTGATGGAGCAGTGATCAAAGCAGAAATCCTACCGTCATCATTAATTGTTGCCCGTTTTACAAATCTTTGAAAGATAACAAAATATGGTTGGTAAAGAAGCGATGTTGAAATACCTTAATCAACGGTATGCAGTCTTAGGCATTCTTGAAAGAATTCTATGTCGTCCATTGACATGAAAAGATAGATACCTCTTAGAATCACGAAAATGGATTTGGCTACTCATTTTATTTTTGTTTCCGATCTCTCGAAAGATCAAGTTGGCCTTATATAAGACGTTGACCATCCCAGTCCTGCTCTATGGTGCAGAGACATGGACATCATTAAAAGCGGATGAAGAAGCTCTTGGTCTGTTCTCTTAGTTGGGCGGCGGAATGAGCGTCTACAAATAACATGCTTACTCGTAAGATGGCAAGGCCATGTAGAGCGTATGAACAATACAGCAACAGAGGACGTCCTCGTTATACTCGTACATACATGGCGCACACAAGTGGAGAAGGACCTCAACGAAATTGGTGGGGTGATTAGCGGCAGCTGGAGACCGTGCTATCTGGAGAGGTTTGTTGGTTGAAGCCCAGGTCCAACCCGGACTTTAACGCCAGACAAAGGAGAAGAAGAAGTTTCCGATCTTAGGCTTTTAAATTTGGCTATTAAGTGCATTTGCTAACAAGACTAAATTTGATTATAAAATTGTTTCGTTTCCAGTTTGCCTACGTAGTATAATTGTAGTTAAACTGTTGGACAATGAAATTATATGCAATCTGCGATTGCTTTGCTATGAAGCTATAAAGTTTTGGACGTCAATGATCAAAACATTCGTTTTAACAACCTTCATGGTTCCGATTCAATCCAATTCAATTCATTTTCTTTTAAGTAGATGATGTTTAATATATTGCGAAATTACAATTACAATTCATATTTAGAGTTTTAGGATACAATTACCTTTACAGCTAAGATATATTATTATATAATAATTAATAAGAAAATTAATTTATGTATAAGTATATTGAGGGCAAACTATAACCCTTGTAAAAAATAAGCTTTTTCTAGTGGTTAAAGAAATTATTTCCAATAAACAGCATATCTTTATTCGAGATAGATCATGTACACGGTGGCGCAAAATTATTCATCCAATTTTGTCTTTGAATTACTTTTTTATTAAATAAAAAAATGATTTTGTGTGATGGAAATCTTTATTTGGACAAGTTTGTCTGCTAAGTGGAAAAGATTATATCCGCCAAGTGTTGCCACACATTTGTGCCCATTTTATAGCAGTTCTCATAACTTTCCACAAAATCTCAAAATCCAAATCACTCTTCCCGTGTGAACGCCGCACCGCACAGCTTTGAATGGTTGTAATGGCTCTTCGTGCATCACACGCGGTTTTCCAGTGCCCCAGAAACGAAGATTTTGTTTATTGACGTAACCGCTTAAATGGAAATGTGCCTAGTCGCTCATGTTGATTTTAGAAACAAAATCGTCCTCTCCGTTGTTGAGACTGAGGATGGCTTGACATTTGTATACCGCATCTGTCTAGTTCACAAATGTCAAATATGATTGACGTACGATGCCATTTGCAAAAATTATAACATCTTCCCATAGGATGATTAATTTGCGTCACCTTGTACTACTAATTTAGCATTATTTACTAATGAAATATTTGACAGATTGGAGAATCGTTTACAAGTTTCTGTACTTTACACTGATTTACGAGAGGTTTTTGATAGAGTCCATCATACTTTGCTTTTAACTAAGCTTAAATTGTTGAAGATTGAACTTCAATGTGAGAGTGGTTTTCCAATTACAATATTCAAGAGACAGAAGGCAGTTTGAGAATGTCGATCATTTTACATAATACAAACAACATCTGGCGTCATCCCACAAGCTATTAACTTTGTTTTAAATGATGTTCAAGAAATATTCAATTTCTGTGAAATCTTAACATTCACAGGTGACTTTAAATTTTTGTTCACTTGTAAATACTGTTTAACGCAGTGGTGTAAACATAATGCATTAGACCTAAATATTTCTCAATGTAAAATTTGTACTGCACACCCCATCACAATGTTGATCTTAAACTTAATCGCCTTAAAAAAATGACAACACCATTGCTAAGTCAAATTCTATGTTAAGATTTCTTAGAAGAACTAGCAAGGACTTTCGAGATGTTGCTTGATTAGATCATATTTAGAATATTCATCCATCTGGGATTCCCCATACGATGTTAGGCCAATAATGGTTGCAATGAACCACTTACACTGCTGAGCAAAATAATAAACATACATGGTACCTTATCTCTCTCGCTCTCTTTAACGTTTTGAGTGATAATGCAGAAGGCTCATTTGGCATTATTTTTGTTGGGTTTTAATAAGGGTTAAAATAACAGTAAACAGATGCCTCTAGTTTGTTTACTTAAGTAGTTCTGAGCATTATTATTTTCTCGTGTGCAAAATAATAAGCACATGCAACTTTTTGCATTTTTCCATTGTAAGAAATAACAGTCTAATTATAAGAGTTAATTTAACAATTGAAAATGTTAGGGTTTTTAAAGAAAAATGGGTCGAAAGAAGCATTGTTCACCAGAACTAAAAACATAATAAACCAGTTCAGAAACGAAGGGCAATCACTGAGAGTTATTGCCAAAAATGTTTCTTGTTCTGTAGGAATGGTTAGAAATGCTTTAAAATTTTAATATTCGGAAGAAGCTCGGGGTCGAAAGCGGAAAACATCTTCTAAAACTGACCTTCGAATAGTTCAATGCGTCAAAAAAGATCCGTTTATAACATCGAAACAAATTAAAACGGATTTAAACTTAAACATCGATGCGTCAATAATTAAAAGAAGATTAATGGAACATAATCTAAAAGCTTTCCATCCAAAAAAGTGTCCCCTTCTATAAAAAAAAAATCAAGGACCGTATCAAATTTGCTGAAACAAATTGCAAGAGGTTACTTGGAAAATGGCGAAACATACGTTGGTCTCGTGGGACAAAAATGAATTTATTTAGACCAGATACTGTTTGTACTGTTGTACTCCATATTTTTGCTTTTAATTTTAAAGTAAAATTAATACAGAATAAGAAAAAAAATAACTACTAAGTATACAAATTTATTTTGGCTTTAATAACCGGAATTCAACAAATCACCAACATGTGCTTATTATTTTGCACAGCAGTGTATATGGTGCTCGATTTGATTTAAAGATTGCGTTTGTTCATTATTTTTTGATAATTGTTTTATGTCATTTATTTGAAGTAGACTATGCAAACTCGGTAGATTTTGCTTAGAAGCGCAAACATCTGTTGTGTAAGGCGATACTGAGAGTATACACTGAGAGAACGTGGTCTGTGATGAAAAAATAAAAATAAACAAGATATAAAAATCACGAATACAATCAGGGTTCCGATGTGCAGGGGCCCAATTTTGCCTGCTAAATAATTGGGAATACATTTGTCTACATAAAACGCTTGCCAAAGTTTTGCCATAGAACCATCCAATCATAAAACAAATTGTTACTTCTGTCTCACAAGAACAAGGATAAAATGATATACATATGCTGATGTCCTTCGGTTACTAAACCTACTAGTATCTACCATTCAGACAAACTGCCTGTTCCAACACCTGCTGGTTGATTCTGTAAAGCTCTCATGTCCAGCACAGAATCACAAGAATCAGAAGTTGAAAGTTCTGTTCAATTGTATTTGTTGTTACTTGTGAAGATCCGCACATGATCACTCAGGTTGAGTTGATAAAGTAAGAGAGTTGAAACGACTACACCAATGCACTCGCAGCTCCATTTCTTTCCCGAAATCCTCGGAAACGTGAGCAACGAGCAGGGCGAGTGTGTTTACCAGGAATTGAAAAGATTTGAGCAGAACTATCAGGGATACTGGGGTGAAAATATGTTAGGGGACTACTGTTGGTCTATTGTAAGAGACACAGATACAAAAAGTTATAATTTTTGTTTGTTAATTTTTTTGTTAAATGAAATGAAAAAAAAAATTATCCGAACTAATTGGAACCGATGGTGGTTCAGATAATCAAATTTGATTAAAAAATTCGGATAATCGAACACATAAGCGAATCGTCCTTTTTACTTTTAATTTCAGACACTGTAGATTCTCCAATATTCAACACCTTCGCACGACTTCCGAGGCGTGCCGTGAATGCGATTCCATCAGGTAGACGACCGCTGGGCAGACCCAGGACGAAATGGTTGGATCAGGTCCAAAATCTCGCCTGGTTGCGCTTGGGCATAGCTCCTGATGAGTTAGAGTCGATGGCGGAGGATCGAGTGGCCTGGAGATCTGGAGGGTGCATGCATTGCCCCGCGACCACTTTAGTTGGTAACTGAAAATGATGATGATGATGATGATGAAACATCTTCGCCACTTTCACCTTTTTCCAATTTCTTATAAATTTCTATCCTTGTTCCGATTGATTGAACGTTTCGGTTCCTATTTTCTTGTTGACGGCATTTTAAAAACTGACTTTCTTAACTGAAGCACAATTCACGAATAAAATTAACAATGTTCAGGTGGATACTAGGTACATACTCGTACGAGTACGCACGTATGCATGTGTTAAAGTGGACCTTTAACTCAGGAACACTCCGTTAATTTTTGTTTTCTCCTTTGAAGGTTTAGTTCGGATAATTTACTTTGCGGCTGATTGGAGTTGGGATAGCTGACGTCCATTTGCTTCCGCTGTTGCGTTCGGATAACTGACGTTTCGGGTAATCGACGCTCTACTGTATGCTAATTGGAGTGATTAATTGCTACAATCAAACGGAATAATGAAAGTCTCAGCATATTCAACAAGACGCCACTGATTTTGATGAGTACGTTTCGTGTGAAATACGAACTTTGAAAGCGATGCATCATTTGAATGTACAAACATTACCCAATCCTGTGAGACACGCAAACTGCCATGCTCACTGAGAAAGTATGTTAATCTCTGCTTTGCTGATTAAAAACACACGTTTATGAATTTAATTTGTTTTAATAATTTTCCTTTTATTTTATCATTTTCTTTTCGTCGTTTTTTATTTCAAATTCGAAATTCAAAGTCTTACAGTCTACATAATAATTAATAATAGCAATTCTTTTCATTTTTAATAACTATGTATATTTAAATTCCTACGTTATTATACAGCAACTTATACTTTGAGTTATTTCATATTTCTTTCATTTTAAACTGTTGTTGATGGTTGTTTACACTGTCTATAGATCAAGTCTTGTAATATGTACATAAATTCTATAAAATTAATTAAAAAGTAAATCATACAAAAAACGTAATTTCTTGCAATAGTTTTGTTAAATGTTTATCCTTTGGCGGAGTTTATAAAAGAACAATATAAACAAAAAATCAATTGAAACTAAAACTAACTCGCTTATGAACAAAGTCTGTCCGCGCGTGTTTACGGTCAACACTGTTTAAAAACTCCTACGTTATGTTTTGTTTACTATCACAGGTGAAACTTCCAATGTCGGTGTTGGAAGAAGGATTTTTTGTGTCTCCGTCTCATCTCTCGTTTTTGGTATTCGGTTTAGAGGTGATGATAATCGCGATGGGCTGCGCTGCTTACTGATGTACAGCAGCCGATCCAATGCGCTGGCCGTACATGGCGTACGGTGAATAGTAGGGTCCGAGAGCGGCTGCGGCTGCAGCGGGATTGAAGCCTGCGCCCCCGGCAAATGGGGATCCACTAAGTGGGGACGGCAATGATCCTGGTTTGGCATATGGATGATATCTGGCCGCGGCGGCAGCTGCTGCAGCAGCGGACATTGGGCTTAGCGGAGGTGTTGGATAGCCGCGTTGAAGTGCCGACGGGGGAAACAATGAACTGAGTAACGATTGGGTCTGCGATTGAGCTAGAGCTGCAGCAGCAGCGGCTGGATCGGATAAGTTGCCAGTGTGTGTGCGTAGGTGGGAGAACAATTCGTCGGAGGTATTGAAACGCTTGCCGCAGTACGAATCGCCAGCGATCCAGCTACAGACATAAGGTGAAGATCTCATTTGGGCGGCGGAAGCAGCTGCTGCGGCGGCGGCTGCTGTATACGGGTGACCTGGTGGCAGAGATCCAGCCATTGATGCAGCCATTGCGAGACCATATTTCTGATGTTCACATTGTGTGCACCCGCTTGGACAAGGAGCGCCCATAAGCATTTGTTGAGTGTGCTGCGAGTATGGACATCCCGGGCAATAGGGATCCTTACATACCGGGACTATAGCTTCACCGCCGGAGGGAGTCTTAATGCGCTGATAGCTGATGTATGGGTTTGGATTGCCTTGTGCTGCACCTGGGTATCCATTGGCAGCGGCAGCAGCTAGCATAGCGGCGTGATGGTGAGCAGCATATCCACCGCTGAATGGGGGGCGGAAGGCTGGATTAGCGTGTTGCTCCATTCCAGGTGGACAGCAAAGCGCGGCGGAGAGTGGATTAAGTGGCCCATATGGGCCTGCTGATTTGTATGCAGATGGATGCCCATGGAGCACTTCCATTCCCGAGCGAACAATCGGACTTGCACCACGTTGAGACGAACCCGCTGGTGAAACAGTCTTTCGACTATCACCATTTGGTGTCGACTTTCCATTATTGTGATGATCATCAGAAGTTCTTGTCACACTTATCTCCGGGCTACTGTTGGACTTATTGCGTGAGGGTGCTCGTCCAGCATTTTCACTTGAACTTGAACTTTTGGAGTTTGGTCTCTGCTGCTGTGAATTCATCGTTGATTGATCCTCCGACTTTGTCATGTGTTGATGATTCAAAACATTCGCTTCGTATGGCTTGAAAGCTAGCTTGATCTCGGTGGACGCTTGCGGGGTGCTTGACTTTGGGGTTTTCACTTGTGATGGTGACTTTGAAGTTGTCGATGAAGTTGACGACAAAGACGATGATGAATCGCTGCTGCCATTCTTTTTCTTATCCATACTTAAAATGGGCTTAACAGCATTGGAATCAGCGCCTATTTGACTACAGGTCTGAGCCAGTAGAGCAAGTGGTGATTTTTTTGCATCCATCTGGAGGAAGAAAACGGTAGGGGTTTAATTTTTTTGCCTTTGTTTTTAATTAAATTAAGCAAATTAATGAGTTCAAAAAATGAGAAATAAACTAACTATTTGACGTCAAAATAAATGAGTTCATCTGCAAAAAACGCCGCCGGCAAGACGCTATTTCCGTGAGACAAATTTGGTAATGAAAAAATTGGGTGCTAAAATAAACTTAACTTTGCAGCGAATTCCTAAAAATGATTTATAGAATTCTTTCCTGTCCAAATGCCTATTTTTTGCTGAATACTTAGAGTGTGAACTATTTTCATAGCGCCTGATATTTTCCTCACAATTAAGCAATTTTTTCCCTGAAAAAATGTGGCCCACAAAAATTGTATTTTTTGTGTCAACTTTTCAGCCGAGAACAAACGGCTCACATTTTTATTTACCTTGCTGCACTAGCCTCAAGCAATATTAATCTTTCACAGAATTTTGTTCCATAAAAATATTTTAAGAACCTAATTAAAAACATCAAAGAATAGCCTTCAACAACCCGACGGGGTCAAGTCTCTCGTCTTGACGCTCTCCCATTCTATTGCTGGCCGAACAAAACTACAATTAAGTCTGGCATATCAACAAAAAAAAAACTCTAAGATCTCCAAAATATCTTTTGAAATAAAGTCTTCAACTAACCGTTGTCGGCAAAGGTGATAGGTAATCCGGTTGAAGGTATTGATTGTTACCGATGGTAACAACACCACCGCCACCTTCTAATACAACCATGTCGCTGATAGAGATTTATTAGCTTGAGTAGCAGTAGTAGTACCAGTTAAATAATCCTTTAGAAGTGTGTAAAGTAATCCACAGGAGGTAATCCTTGTACAAATTGTTTCTGTTATTTTTTTGTTTTCTCTTCTCAAATTCACAATCACTTGTCAATATGTATTTCTATTTGTCACTTGATTTGTTTTTATATATTTTCTTGTTTAACCGAACCGATGATGGGGTTTTTATGCTTTCAAAATTCAATGAATTTGTTTTCTTAGAAATTATCTTTATTATATTTTTTTCTTCTTTTCACAAGACAACAAATTTCTTAGCGAATTAACTTGCTTCCGAGAGGTATGTCTAAACGCAAGGAAGGTCGCACTCAAACTGATTTAAGAAATTCACAGCCAACCTGTCCTCAGTTGCAACGAAATGTATTTGATGGTTGAAATGAAAGAGTCCAGCTGATGAAAGTATCTGCAAATCGGATTGACTCTCTTTTAGTTTGTATGAGTGAGATACATTGCTCTCCTGAAAGGGAGAGAATTACGTGGAAATTTCAACATGGCGTCCTATTGTCCAATCAAATGCCATGCGCCTTGGGAGGGGGTAAAATTCTGGTATGACTTTTGAGAGAATTCCCTGGAATCTTGTCTACTGAGCGGTGTTCTCTTTGAATACGACACAATACCTTTGCAGCTCTCTTTTCAGAGGTAACTCATCCCCTCCATGACTGTGCTCATATTCACCAATCACAGCGACAGGCGCAGTGTTGCCATTTGAACCGCACTGACACCTTTGTTGTTGTTCTATTATGTTGTTGTTGTTCAAATGTATTTAAATTAAATTGGGTGCAAAATAAATTTCCAGCAAAAAAGCAACTAATTTGTTTATGATTTGGGCTTGCGTTCGCTTTAGATTCAATATTTTAGAGGTTTGTTTCATTTGCGGAGGGGCTGGGTCTGCAACAATTAGCGGTTATGCTGATTGTGGCTCGGTTTCAGAGAGTATTTATGAAAAAACAATGAATTTGAAACTGAAGTTCGGAGTTTATTGCTATTTGAATTTCGGTTCATCTACGGAAGGGGGTAGAGAGTGTATTTAAGTCAGTTAATTATGTGGAACGAACGCGGGGTATGCACTGAGGAATTAATGAGGCAGTTCTCCCTTTTTTTTGCATTTTTGTGGGGATTTGTTGATTGGTTTCTGATGTTAATTTTTTCGATGTCCGCCTGTTGGTCGTGTTGTTTGCCGAGTATGGCTTTTTAACTTAATGAAATTAAAATGAAGTGGGCGAGCACAGGTGATGATACAACGATTAGTGTGCAGAGGTTTTTGGTTGACTTGTGTTCTGTTGGAGGGAGGTAGAATCGATTTCGTGGTAAAATGCAAATTAACCAGTGAATGGCGGTTTTAGTGGTTGACTATGGTTTAAATTTTATATTTTGTGGAACATGGTTGGCTAGTTTTTCAATACGAATTTTTTTCTTTTCCCTCTTCTGAATATTAGATTCTGAGTTCACGGAAGTGGGCTTATAGTTGTTGACCACCCTAACACACATGAACATAAACAACGTTTTTGGATTTATTTTGTGCGATATTGCGAACAGAAATATTTAGAGAACGATAACATATTTTCACGTTTTGTATTTATGGTTTTGAATATTGTTTTTGGGCGGACGTTTCAATGTCAAGTTATATGTTTTTCATTGAATCTGTGTCAACTGGTTCTTGTGGCTGAATGAGAAGTTTGGGTTCATCCCTACTCTTGGAAGAATGAGTGAAGAATGAATACGAAATAAAATTGATGCCAACTAATGCCTCAAGAAAGTGTATTACTAAACAGAACTTTCACTGGGAACAGCAGCAAAACGATATTTGAATACTTACAAAGTTAAAAAAAAGTCATCATTCGACTTTTCTTTTCAGTGATCAATCATCCTTCATGAAAATTGGTAATCTCAGTGCAGAATGCGACTCAGTGGATTTGTAATTAAAGCCTCTTGATAGCCATAACAGATACAGTGTATCTAAAGGAGAACCTGAACTGTCATGGAATTTAATCATTTGTAACAAAAGTAAGAATATAAAGCTAAGAGGAATGACAGAACTGTCGTTCAATTGTCGTGAAGTCTTGAAGAAGACCCTGATATATTTAAACTTCTCCGCCTGTTTCAATGGGACTCCACTAACATGTAGAGTGCATTGGATAGGCGTTCTGGAAATAACCATAACCTCGGATTAGTCCATGTTTTTAGCACAGTATTTGTTGCAATTTTCACCTATGGTCATGAAGTTTGGGTAATGACCGAAAGACTAAGATGGCGAATACAAGCCGCCGAGATACTGTTGTGGGAATTACTCGTCGGGATAGGATGAAACACGACAGTGCGCGAGGATTTCAACGTTGGGCAGCTGCTTCTTCGAACGAAAAGGGCTGTAGTTCGATGGTTTGGTCACATGGCACGAATGTCCCCATCATCACGACTTCCGAGGCGTGACTTGAATGCGATTCCATCAGGTAGACGACCACTTGGCAGACCCAGGACGAGATGGTTGGACCAAGTCCAAACACTCGCCTGGTTGCGCCAGGGCATAGCTCCTGATGAGTTAGAATCGATGGCGGAAGATCGAATGGCCTGGAGATCTCTCGTGCATGAATTGCCCCCGCAACCCCTTTAGTGGAACATGCTTCTTCTTAGGGCGCTACAGTCCGAGGTGGACCCCCCTCGACTTGTGTGCGCCACCTTGTACGTGGACGTCCTCTGTTGCGTTGTCCCACAGGCTCAGAGTCGAAGACTCTTCGGGCCGGAGCTAAGTTGTCCATACGCTCTACATGGCCTAGCCATCTTAGGTGTTGGATCCGTAGACGCCTGGCTAGACTCATGTCGCTGTACAGACCATACAGTTCGTGGTTGAATCTTCTCCTCCAAATGCCATCAACGCAAACAGGACCAAAGATCGCGCGCAGAACTTTTCTCTCGAAAAGACCAAGAGACTGTTCATCCGCTTGGGATATTGTCCATGCCTCTGCGCCGTACAGCAGGACTGGGATGATCAAGGTCTTGTATAGAGTCAGCTTGGTCTTCCGAGAGAGGGCTCTACTACTCAATTGCCTTTGAGCCCATTAAAACAGCGGTTGGCAAGAGTTATTCTGCGTTTGATCTCGGTACAGCAAACGCATCATTGACGGCTCGCTGTGTTCGTCCAATCACGTCAATGTCATCCGCGTAAGCTAGCAGTTGAACGAACTTTTGGAAGATCGTGCCTCTTGTGTTGGCCAGTGAGTTTTGCACGATCTTCTCAAGAATGATGTTAAAAAAATCACATGGGAGCGCGTCGCCTTGTCTAAAACCTTTTTTGACATTGAAGGTCTCGGTGAGTTCGTTACCGACCTTGACGGAGCAGCGAGAGTTCTCCATCGTCATACTGCTCAGTCTGACGAGTTTGGCAGGAATGTCAAAACTAGACATGGCGCTGTATAGCTCGTCTCTATACACGCTGTCATATACGGCCTTGAAATCGACAAATAGATGGTGTGTGTCAATCTGCATTTCTTGGGTCTTCTCCAGGATCTGCCGCAATGTGAAAATTTGATCGATGGTGGACTTCCCGGGCCTGAAACCACACTGATAAGGAGCTATCAGTTTGGAATTAGTTTGGATTAGTGGAACATGTGGGCCACTGAAAATGATGATGAAATGATGATGAAATTCCTGGCAACGTCTGAGATCGAATATTTAGAAACATGTACCTATTGTTGATTGCGTTGCGGTTTGGTATGATTTTCCAAATTATAGTCCAATAGGGACTTCCGAGCTTTGACAGTTGATAGCGGCCATATTGTTGAAGCTACATCTATCAAATCTGCTTTAATTTATTCAGTCTGTTTCCCAAATCACACACGGATGGACACACTGTTCAACAACACGTGCAATTGACAAAATTGTTCTATCAAAATGGGTGTTCTGTTCGGGCATTGTCCCACGCGCTTCACCCATTATAGAGTCGCCATAATTGTCCTACCGAGACGTCTATTCGCAGTGTGGTGTATAAATTTGAGTGCAATAATTGGGTAAACGATAAACCATACTTCGACGAAAAACAAGATTTGCCGAAAACATCGCCGCTGTGCGTGAGAGTGTGCAGGAGAATCCGCGCTAGTCGATTTCGCGTCGCTCACAAGAACTCGGCCTTTCGCAGACCACAACTTGGTCCTGCACCAGTAAAAAATTCAACTGACCCTCAAAAGTAAACGACCATAGACAACGACGTGTTTTCGCTGAATAGGCTTTGGAGCAGTTGGAGACGGAGCCTAATTTTCATCGAAGGATCATTTTCACCGATGAGGCCCATTTCTGGGTACGTCAACTAACAAAATTGTCGAATTTGGGACGATTCCAATCCAAATGAGATCCAAGAGCGTCTAATGCACCCTGAAAAAATCACGTCATCGCTCCATATTTCCATCACCGTCAACGGCGAGCGCTATAGGTCGATGATTACCAACTTCTTTTGGTCTGAATTGGAGGAAGTGCTCTGCAGTGTCATTGTCTTCTCCATAGGCATCGCAGAGGGTTTCATCACTGAGGCCAAGCACACTTAGGTGTTTGGCGAAGGTGTAGTGCCCCTTCAGTACGCCAATAAGTTGTCTACAATCTTTAATTTTAAGAGATAACAAGAAAGCCGCGGATTTCTTACAGACGTTGGGAAGCATGCGCTTGGTCTGTCTACATCCTGGAGAGTCATGCCACCTGCGGTTGTGCTCTCGAGAAGTCCAACCATCGATGAAAGCCCTAACCAAGGACGCGGGCAGTCTCAGCGTAGGATCAGGTCCTGAGAATCTGATCCTCGCCTAGCAAGTTCATCGGCGATCTAATTTCCCGGGACCCAGACAATTCTTAGCGAATTTAAGCTACCGATCAAATTCAGAGAAGATTTGCATTCCTGAACTATCCTGGAAGTGGTTAAAGGCCTTAAGCACAGCTTGGCTGTCGCTACCGTAAATACTTCGCCCCTTCCACCTAATCTTCACAATATAGTTCGCAGCCATTAGGATCGCATAGGTTTCCGCTTGGAAAACCAACGCAAATTTACCTAACGAGGTGTGCAGTCTAAAGTTGTCGCCCTCCACGAAGGCACCTTTATTGGTTTTGGAGCCGTCTGTGAAAAATCGACTACATTCCTTTCCTGGCTCAGATTCTGGCCAGAGCCAGTCCTGAGTGCAAGGAAAGTCGACTTTGTACATTCGACGCAGCTGGAGTACAGGTGTCCGTGCGTCAGACGGCATATCCATAAGACTGGGGTCAAAGGAAATGCGGTGCGCAAGGTCATCGAAACTTCAGTGCGAGTTATACCAAAAACCATTTCTTTTTAAACGGAAGATAGCCTTGAGATTACACCCCATGATATCTAGGGGGATATCTAGGGAGGGGAGGGGATTCAGCAGTGCATCCAGAGCAGACCCAGGCGTACTAGGGAAGGCCCATATGCAGCCGGGACAGACGCGAAAGCTTATTCCACCAAACGACCTATGCAT
Source organism: Myathropa florea (assembly GCA_930367185.1). Classification (NCBI taxonomy): domain Eukaryota; kingdom Metazoa; phylum Arthropoda; class Insecta; order Diptera; family Syrphidae; genus Myathropa; species Myathropa florea. The sequence goes on from OV884005.1 coordinate 15,236,842, forward strand.
AGGAGAGAAGGGGCCTAATCATAGCTGTGTAGATCCAAACGGATCTTTTTGGTGATAGATAATCATGATGGTATATTGCTTAAAATTTAGTGGTGCCTCGAGTTTAAGGTCAAATGCAAGTTCTTAACCCTTCAGTGGACGTGATATTTTGTGACAAGGGAAGATCTACGGTCGTAGAACAGCCGAGTTTGAGACCTTACAACACCGTCTCTCTGTCTTCATCAACTGCAGTTTGCACACTAATCGGTGAGAACAGTTAATTTCAGGAAGCTATTGAAAAGGATGAGCCAAAAAATGATGTCTAGGTAGTGAGACCATTTTAAAGAGGGTGATCTATGATCGTAGACCTTGCGACCACTGGAGGGTTAATCCCTTGTCAAGGACAAATACCAGCTTATAGATTGTACTGTAAATTTCCATCTCATGTTAATTTTTACTGGAACTGCATACGTCTTGCTGTTGCATAGTGATGAAGTAAGCTGAACATTTCCTTTGAATGGACACAACCGCTATTGAAAGTGAGTACCTGCACTAAGATTATACGCAGATATGTATTAGAAAAACATCATATTTCTTACGATCACTTGAAGGATATTCCAAACTAGTTATATTACCCCATAATAAAGGGTCCTTTACCTATTCCACCACCAGTGCCGACTAAACCAGAAATGCAGAATTAGCTATAAACTTACAAGTCGCTGCGAGATTATCCGACCTCATTATGCTTGCATTCGTTTTTCACACAAAAGATGAATGGATTTTATGGCACGGAACATTGAAGGTGGTGCTACGTCGTAAAAATATGCTCTTTTTTTCTGGAAATCAGTGAATCTGGCGACTGCACGACGACCGCAAGTATGAAACAATGAGACAGTATGTGTTTTAAAAAAATTGGAAACATCTGCCGCAATTTTGAGTTTAAGTTAAAATTGTAAGAAAGCTGAGACTATAGTATAGAGAACAGCAGAACAGCCAAGCTGCTCTAATTGAGAAGATGCACAAAACATACGAATATTTTTACAAAAGTAACTTCATACACGAAGGTTTATGGGGATATACTCAAATTTCCTAAGCCAAATCTTTCTCAGCTGGATTCTTGACAAATAGTCGTTCATCCTAGATCATCAGATAACTTCATATTCAAAGAGGAGACTATTGCCCTTTAAGACTTGCAACAGCTATACTAATTGCTTCCCCTGGCCTGTATGTTTTGTATACACCAAACGCACAAAGCAAATTACTGCTATTGCTAATCCCCCATTTAAAACATCATTAAACCATTTGGATATTTGTAATGGGACTCTGCCTTTCAGATGTTGCCTTCACTGTAATCTCTCTCAACTTTTCATACAATGCAACCATAAGGTACCTAATAAGTCTTGTGTATTTCATGTACAATGCATCTAATTTCGGTTTATCCGGATTTTGTCCTCACACCTACCGTCTTTAACCGCAAATACTCCGATAGATGGATTCCTAGATAATCCTTCCAAATCCATGCAATAATGCACATTTCGGTTATTCAAACGAAAGGTTTGTGACCACTGAGATATGCTTGTACGAGTACATAGGGGAGATATTACTCTTCAATAGTGTGGATTTCTACATGTGTAGCCTTACGCGCTGACTCCGACAAACGGTTGTTCAAAAATAAAATTATGTCGTTAATCCTTACTCTCAAATAATGAACCTATCGTAACTTATATAAAATTCCAGTCGCGCCCTACAAAATTCTTTCTTAGAAATGCTGCAGGTATTTGTTAATCATTGGGACGATTTCAAATCCAGGATAACCGCGACCGTCGTGTCGATAACATTATCGCCTTTCCAAAACCAACGCATCGGTTCCTGTTTAGTTGTTATCTGGAGGAAAACAAACATGAGTTGCCTGCTAAGTGAAAGGACATTTGTCGCAAAACTCGTAAAACCTTGACACTTAAGAATAAAAATCTCCTTTTCTTTTATCTCCTATCCTTTGGAGTTAATTTTTTCTCTCTGCTTCTTCGGAGAAAGTCAATAAATCTCTTTACATTGGGAAAATAAAATTTTTAGTTTTTGTCTCTGGATTTTATGATCTTGTGTGCTTGCTGAAAGGGAAAACAATTATCCTCGCCTATTCAACTAATTTCATTGTCCTTGCGGGAAAGTAAATGCTGGGTTCTGTTAAAAAATATTATTTCTATAACGCCGTTGGGTGGTTTCTGTACTGTTTTGCTTGTGTCCTTCTTTTTGGCAACTGCACCCATAAATCTGCTCGTAAAACTAACAATACGAACAATGAAACTTCGGCGGGGATAGACATGAAGGGACACGAAGACAAAACGCGACGCATTTTTTCATTGTCGTTGCCCTGTCGTGCGTGCGTCTGGTGGTATAGATGCTGCTGTTACTGAACGTCCTTGGAAGATGCTTACTTGTTGTATTTTTTTGTTGTTGTGTGCATGCTGTCGAGAGCAGAGATGTTATCTCACCGAGCAGTTGACAGTCATTAATAAAGATATTGTCAGGCATTATGGTGTATATGGGTCGTTTTTGTTTTTGGATAGCGATTTGAGGACGAAATTTGAGCACGAAAACGACCAACCTTCATAAATTATCGATTTCATTGCTTTATGAGATATTTATGACTTTGCTAAGATCTTTCTCACGACGTGAGTAGCTAGTTTTATGACTGATGTCGCCCTGGGCTAATTAGGACTGATGCGGACGCTCAAACCAAAGTACTTAGTGCTCACAGTGACTCACGAGTGACTTATTTATTTCTCACAAAACGATCATATTTTAAGAAAAGTTGTAAGAAATCCTAAGCCTCAACGCGTTCTTGTATGTGCAAGTACCCTACATTGAAGAGGGTGCCATGACATAACGCCAAGCGACATAAGAGGATGTTTTTAAACACTACACTGGGGCACTCAGACTCAAAAACTGTTCAATTATACTACCAGGCAGCAACTTACTTTTGCAGGCGATTCTGTTTTACATTATCAGCTCTCACCTCATCACCACTTGATTCGAGCGAAGGCGGGACAGTAGCAGAGGAAGTGCTTTGCAGTGTCGTCGTCTTCTCCACAGACCCGTATTCTGTAGAATAGAATCGATTTCATCGTGGAGCTTCTATCTGAAGAATTGGTCCACGAGTTAAGTGATTTAAATTTGACAGCTGTCGCAAATGTCTATTGTGGAAGTCGACTTAGGATTTTCTTTTCAACTTCTGGACTTGCTTTCATTCGGTACCATGACATGTCGCTTTATCAAAGTGACATAAGACCAAATTTTTGCTTTGGCCTTATGTCACTTTCACAAAGCGACAATTGGCTTTATGTCGCTTTCCGCTGTATATCTGATTTAGGCTGTATATCTGATTTAGGCAACCCCCCTGCTTGGCCACAGATAGGATTTGGGGTAGGTGCAAGGTTGGATATATGTTACTTTTTCAAATCCATTCTAAATATGAAAATAAGGAAACATTGGATACCACCAACCTCACACCTATCCCAAATCGTATCTGCGGCCAAGCTGGGGGTTTCAGGGAGCAGCATGAACCCTCATACTTCACTTTTTACCCGTTCCCTAATACAAACTCCACTGTTCAATTTCATTTTAATTACACATATACATGTTATTAAAAATTGTGGAATTATGACCCACTTGATGTTTATTGATATTATTATTTGGTGTTATGTCTCAAAAAATTTGGCGTTATGTCGCTTTGTCGAGCGACATAAGACCAAATTCTTAAATTTGGCTTTATGTCACTTTGAGAAAGAGACATAAGACCAAATGCTAAAATTTGGCCTTATGTCGCTTGGCGTAATGTCCGGGCCCCCTTTCATTCACCCAAATTTTATGATTTCAACTTTCAATTTACAACTCGAGGGTTTATCAACTCCTGAGTTAAGGGAAAAATCCAGTGATTTTACTCTTTTCTTTTATTATCATAGTTGCTTGTTCGTTTTTGAATTCAAATGTCAAAATGAATTTCATATTCCAATGAAAACATCAAAGTCTATGTTGAATTAAACGTAATTTAGTGACAAAAGCGCATAAGAATGTTTCGTCCAAGTTATTTTTGGGAAGATTGGACATCTTCGAGTAGTGAAGGCGAAGAAAATAATTTGCATTTTGCAAGGCTTGAATACAAAATGCTTTATGACATTAACAAATGGGATGACCGTGATTTTTTTTATTGTTTTCGTCACTCAAAGCGGACAACAATTGTGGTGCTCGAACTATTACAAGATTCATTGCCGTGCGACCAGAGAAGGTACTGGTTTGATTTGAATAATGTTTGATAAATTCATTTTCATTTCTGAACAGACCGTGTGAATTACGGGCAATCACACAATTACTAATCGTTCCATGATAGTATGTGAAACCGTCCAAAGAATTATAGTCGCTTGTGCTGTTCTCCATAACATAGTCAGATAATCAAAAACATCCCAAGGGAAATTTTAAAACTGAAAGTTGGAGAACTTCTGGTGTTATAATAATGAACAAAATCAATTTTCAACTCTCCGGTTAAATCTCGAGTTGATACCAATTCCGAAGTTGATCAACTCTCAAGTTTCCAGCAAGTTGAGCAGCAGTGAACAAAATTACCCTAAGAGCAATGAAGGAGCATGTCTAGTGCAGCAGACGGTGTTGTGTCGGTTATGCAGATGCACGTTTACCTCTATGTGTGGCTTAGGAACACATTAGCCACCAGACAGTAAGGCTTGTTAAATATGAGTATAGTTCGAATTTTTAGAACACAGAGTGCCTGTTCATTTTCCATGTAACCCGGGCTCATATTAAAGATGTAGGGATAAGAAAAGGGATTAGCATAAGTAGGTGAGGGTAAGTACACGCCTACGTAGTTTAGCATTTACTGTAGTTTAATAATTAAATGATTATCTAACGCAACAATACCCAGATTATCCTGATAAAGACTGTTCAAGTTGACTTAATCTGAGGACGCATTAAGTAACGCCTGCACATAACATACGACATTAACTCCTCCGATAGCCGTGATAAATCTAACAAGGGAACGACTTTTACGTGTTGGCGGTCGTGTATCCCTGATTAGCGAGGTACTCGGAGGTAGATCTTCGATTCTAAAGTAAATATTTTTACAGTTGCTTCGGTCGGGCGAAGTACAAGGCCTAGACACACACTCCACGCGTTCGTGTTCCGAGGTCGATAATGAAAGGACATGAGTGAGATTTTTTAACCACCTTAGAAAGGACAGGCGATATTCATGAGTCATCATCTAAAAATAAAAATAAATTACTTACTATTCTGGCTAATAACATTTTTCAACACAAGCTCTTACTTTAATTTGGAGAAAAAGAACAGTCTGTTTTTTTTTTTGGCAAAACACTAAAATATGAGCACTAAAACTGGCCATCAATATTCCCATCCACACGGCTGGCTCCAAAAAGTAATATCCCACTCAACTGCGATTATTCACTTATCCACCCTTGTCAAGTTTCAGTTCCAACACTTGCCGACATCCCCGACACGGGGGATAATGCCGAATCACAAAGTCATAAACCCACCGTATGTGTTTCCCTGATGATGATGACTTATGCAGCTTAAAACACTGAATTCATGTTTCCACCTCATTAATCAAAGGAAGCATATCCAGATGATTTATCTTCCGAAAAACTCATCTGTCCGGCGTGGCGCGTCCCGTATGCATTCACTCTAATCCAAATGCGTCTGACTGGGGTTTCGGATGAATGCGAAAGAATTTTGAATATTTCCATCGGTATCTGTGCAACAGAAATGTATCTCTCACAGTATGCGCTCTTGTCGCGCCATACGTAAAGTCGTTCATTCACTGGCGTAATATATCTGAATTATCTATGCAGCATGTATGAAGTTAACATTCTGCCGCCGCTGTTGCCTTCGCTCCGCAACTAAGCTATTTGGTGCCGGCGAAAAGTTATGGCTCCTCATAAAACGGTGGAAAATCATATCGAGGCGGCGAGGCTATAAAAATAAGATATAATATCTATAATTTTTCTTCGCTGCTTGTATCGCTCTCTCGTCGCGCTGACTCTGCTGGGTATAGAGATGCTTGCTCTGAGTCTAATGTTGTTTTTCGGGATGGGTTCCTTTGTAATTTATTTACGTGCAGATGCGAGCGTAGCTAATTTCGCTGTCATAACGAACACATAAACACATATTAAGAGGGCACATTAGGTCCGTTTTTCTCTCGTTTTTTTTGTTCTTATTCATATCTCCGGGAGGGAATAAAGGCATAAAACGCGCTCGAAAGGGAGAGAGAGTGTATGCTATTCCTGCGTACCATGGAAAACACAACGGCGAACCATATTTTATGTGTCAGCGAAGAGGAGTTTATGTTAGAAACAGTACACAGGAGGGTCGGGCGTTTGCTTGAAATTAGTTTTCGGTGCATTCTGCACTATGATCGTGGTCACTATTCATTTCATGGTCAATTGAGTGAGGATTTATAGTCGTATGCCAGCTTGCATGTGTTGTGTGCGGAGTTTTTGTGTGGAGTTATGGCAAAAAATAGTAATAAAGGCTGTAGTAAAGCACAGAGACATTTCTCATCAGTTGGACATGAAAGTAGATTGCAGGAGGTAATATTATGTGTTTAAAAATGTATCAACGCAGCAAGTCCAATTGAATGCGTCTCCAGAGTAAAAGGGAACTGAACCCAACGAATGAATTAAGAGGCATACTTAAATCCAATTTCAGCTTGAACCATATACACGAAATATTTGGTTTAATAGAACAACGAGATCTCACAGGATCAGATTGTTGATACTTACCCCAGTGGATCCCTATACCTAAGCGACGAATGTAGTGTTTCTCAAGCAGAATTGGTAGTATTAAATGAAGCGGCACTTAAACTTAATGAGCTTATTTTGACTAAAAAAACGATAACTATATACTCCGACAGCCAAACAGCTTTAAGAGCCAAAGCATCAGAATGTTACGTGCGGCTAACACTATGGAGTACTCATTTGACTTTCAACTTAATAAAACATCTCTTCGCAATTCACTCCAGACCCGTTCTTTTTCTCCTTAGCCTTACCTTAGATTAGGTATTAGTTTTTAAGTTGAGATTAAGTTCCAAGCTTGTATTAAGCGCAATAAATGGGGGTATTGCCGCCACTAAACTATAAAGTCGAAACTAGTCAAGCTATGCAGACAGAACGCCAACGAAATCTCCAGAGTAAACCCGTTGCTCTCTGCTGGGTAACCGGGTCACATAGGAGTGCAAGGAAACGAGAGCTCAGAGCTAGATAAATATCTAAAACTACCTTATGTCAACATGCCGTTAAGTTTTCTAAGGAAGGAAATAGAGAACGAATTCTAGAAAGAGAAAATGAGCAATGGCTGAATCTGGACATTAGGTCAACGACGAGAGCCCTATGGCCGGTGTTGAAAAAAATTATTAGCATAAGTCGCAAGGATATACAGACGGTGGTGGGAGTTCTCACCGGACATTGTGCGATAGGCACCCATGCCAGAAGGTTAGGTATCCCCCAGAGCGACTACTGTAGAAGTTGCAGGGACGAGGAGGAAAAAGAGTCTGCCACCTGCTTCGCGATTGTCCAGAAGGAGACTACTAACAGCAGGAGTAACTTCTTCGACGAGCTGGAGGATCTAAAAAATAGAGCTGAGGCACCCCCTGAGATATATACAACAATCTGGGTGATTCTAATAAGCCGCAAAAGTGTCTCACGGGGCACAATGGACCCAACTATTGGTCTCAGTGAGCCGCCACCCGGTCGCAAGGGCACCCTATCACCTCCCTACCTACCCCAGTGGTGCAATAGTTATTTGTCAACTGCTTCGCTGAAGGTCCCCGAACTTAATTTCATTTTCACCGGACCTCTTTTAAGTCTCGCAATACTCAGTATGTTATTGTTATTATTTATTCAAATGTAAATGAATTACAGTTTTTGATAACTAACTAAAACGCTGGCTACATGGACATATGACCGGAAAACACAGAGTGTATAAGTGTTAAAAAGGCTTCTAAAACTTCGCCATTGGGTCCCCTGTGCTCGTTAGAGAACAGGTATATGTAAGTCCATTCCAGGCTGTATCATCAGGTTAAATTCTAAGGCTGCGGCCACGCAAAGAGCGACGAGCGATTGAGCGATTATTTGCGAAAATCTCATTTTCAAGTTCAGTTCGTCGTAGTCTTTTAGTTGAAAGTCGCGTTCATATAAACAATCCTCTGGCTGTCGCAGATTCCCATCAATTGGATTTGGATAAACTGTTTGCTTTACGAAGCTCATTATTTCAAAAAAAAAAAACAATTACAAATGTGTCCAACTTCATTCCACTGCCTTTCGGTGACATTTTTATTTTTATAATCCTTGTGGCCTCCTTCCATAGAACTGGGAGTTTTTGAACAGCTGAGATCAAACTTTCTACGTTTAGTTTCTCTATTTCGTCGCTCACCGATTGACTAAAAAATTAAAACAGATTTGGTTGCCGAGCAACGTCGCTGTATCGCTTGAAAAAATCGCAAATCGCTCAGTGCTTATGTGGCCACCTCCATATGATTTCATGTGTATTTATTTGTTTGCGTCAGTGGGCGCCGTGGCGTAGTGGGTAGGTGCGTCGACGCCTACGCTCGAAGTCGTCGGTTCGTATCTCGAAAAAAAAACATCAGACATTTTTTCACGGCTTCACCTCTTTCGAGTCACTGACAATGCTCAAAGAGTATAACTGTCTAGAAAAAGCTTCTCAATCTCGCCGTTCGGAGTTGGCATTAAACTGTAGGTCCCTTCCACTCGTGAGAGATAGCACGCACAACACGAGTTGTTGCTGAGAAGCTAGGCCCAGGTACACCTCGGACTGTAGCGCCGCCATTATTATTATTATATTAATTTGTTTGCGTCACTCTATCGCTCGTCGCTCATTGCGTGGCAGCAGCCTAAGACTCGGCATGGAGCTATGTTATCCATTCGCTCTACGGGGCCTAGCCGCTTTGAACGTTGAATCTGTACACGTCTGGCCAGGATGATGTCGCTGTTAAGTCCATGTAACTTGGTTGAATCTTCTCCGCCATTCACCGTCAACGGAAATAGGGCCAAAGATCAAATGCATTCCTATCTTTCCGGATCACAGAAGGTAGAGGTCCTATATAAAGTGCCCAAAGATACAGAGATTGACAAGAGGGGTCTGCATTCTATTTCTGTAATTACGTAATTTTTTTGTTATTGCGGAGCTGATGAAGACTAAGCCTTTGACTAACTCATTGTGACATTCGAGCAAAGTCATCCATTGTGTGCCCATTCTTGATGTCACAATTTATTCGTTTCTTTTCGAGGTTCTGCTGTACACATATATTTCTTGTATGAAAATCTTTTATGTGCCAAGCCGTCTTCTCTTTGGTGCTTCAATATATTTTCATATGCCACGATCAAAGAATGTTTGAGATAAATTTGAAAAAAAAACTGCCTTTCCGCGCATTTTATTGCCCCCAGGCCGAATATTCAAACACCCCACCCATCAAACATAAATATTGCACTTCAGACTATTCACTCACATTGTCCTGATTGTCGACAAATACTTTCCAAATGACTTTTCACTTCCCATTCGACTGAATGCGCCAATCAATACAAAAAGCAAACCACATTGATTGTCCTTGTACTTCGGCGTCCCCCGTTTCGCTTCACTAATAAACTGTTACACGCCACTTCCCCTGAACGCTGCATAAGGCAACAAAAAAAGATACAGAATAAAATATTTTAACCTAACCCTTGTCCCCTTTGTTATAGTGAATATTTATCATTGGCATTACAATTTGTTAAGGACGATGAAAATAAATTCATACCATTATTCAAATCCTGCTGTCTCCTGTCGCCCGGTCACTGTTATCGTCCTCATTATTACCACTGCTAATAAATTTTCCAATTCCAGACGCTGGTCTCACCCTCGGCATTTAGAACGCTAGCTGGGAGCACGGACCACACGGCCACGCACAAGGGCAGGCAATTTATTACGCGGCATGGAAATTGAAAATTATGATGACTCGCTATATCCTCCTCCTTTATCAACACTAAAGTAAAATGAAAAAAAAAGAAAAGGACGCGAGAAATATCCTAATCCGGGAAATCATAAATTTCATATCCCATCTCTCTGGAAATGTCCTGCTGAGCTGATTCACTTACATGGTCAACGGGTGGTTGATAGGTAAATTCACTCGGGCCCCTTTAATGCCGTCCCCTGTCAATTTCAATTGAAGTTAGGAAAATAGCTGCCAGGGCGATTAATCAAGGAATTTTCGGAATTTTCTAGGCAGCAGCAATGCGACTGACAGAAGAAAGTCACAAACGGGAGAGGTGAATTTTCCGCGTCAACAAACAAGAGTAGCCACATTCAGCGCACATTGTTCGGCCGCATCGACTCCTTCATCGCCTCTTTGTAATGAAATTGTAACACAAAGTTAGCTGGACTGTGTCCGTCAGTGTTGCAGCCCATAAATAAAATTTTATGGGGGATAGAAGAGAAATTATTACACCGTCGCCGCATCGTCCCAAAACTCAGACTCATAAATTTCACCCTCCTCGCGTTTTGCTTGTCTGCGGCAGCCGTAGTCAGTGCGGTGGCCGGGCCCTCTTCGCGGGCATTTATCTGTCATGTTTGAGAAATCTGCCAGAAAATTAAAAGTCTTAATAAATTGTTTTTTTTTTTGCGCTGTACATTGCATGATGGCTTGATGATGGTTAGCTCTTACCCCACAAGTATCCGCCTTGAGGAGTGATGACTGCCACTTGCATGCTTTCTAACATTTTGCGTCTATCATATTTCTGCGCACAACCGTGTGTGGCAAATTCTGATGTTACCTAGACAGATGTTCCCCTTAGGCTATGCGCTGGAAATTAATGAGCAGAGATGCATACATACGAGTGGCTTAAGTGATTCAGTACGGGTTTATTTTCCTGATTCGCTGTCACAGACAGGAAATCGAAGTTTTAAATCATGATTTCGGCCAATACCTGTATAATGTATGATTATAATAAATTAAACAATCTGGGGCTCAATACCGTGAGTGTACTCAATTTTAGTAGTGAGCCCCTTGGTATATGCTCCTGAACAATTTTTGGTCCATTTATGAATGAATATATTTATGAAAGGCAATATTATTTTGTATAGTCGACATTATCTTCCATGCGTGCGAGTTTATAATTAAATGCAGCCTTTGTGTTGTGTTTGAACGTGAGAATGCAGGAAATAGAGTAGTGGCCCAGCAACAATCACTTGGGTATTGAGCTTGTAGTTTTCTTTTTAAACGAAGATATCTATCCAAAACGAACGATTTAAAAAGTCTGGTTTAATAATCAATCGAAAATCGTACAAAACTCACTGGTCAAAACCGGACTTACAATTTATCAAAACTATCTACAGAATGACGGGAATTTAAAATAAGAAACTAATATGAGTCTAATTTTAAACGAGAGTAAACCAACTACAGTCGACTTCCTCTAATTCGAATTTTCACGGGATATCAAAATTAGTTCGAGTTAGAGGGAAATTCGACTTAGAGGGAGTTTGACTTAGAGGGAGTCGACTGTATATGATATCTTTGAAAAAGAACGCCGACCGTATGGCTAAGCTGACTTTGTACAAGACCCTAGTCATTCAAGTTGAGATTTAATTGTAGATCCCCTTCACTCGTGAGAGAATAATGTTTTATAGTCATCTTGTTAGTAAGAAAATCAAACGTGTTTTGGTTTAATTTGTTATCCGTAACATTAGCGACATAGGTTCGAATTGTCCGTAATTAGTACGATAGAACTTGAGATGGAAGAGAGGTACTACCCTAAGACTACGTGGATTGGTGTTGGTAGGTAGGTAGGTGATAGGGTGCCCATGCGACTGGGTCGCGGCTCACTCAGACTAGCAGTTGGATCTATTGTGCACTAGGTGTGGGGGTGTATCCCGGTTTCATTGCTGATTAGAACCACCCTGATTGTTGTATTTAAATCCTCCAGCTCGTCGAAGAAGTTACTGCATAGTGTTATCAGTCTCCTTCCCCGCAGGGCTGGACAATCGCATAGCAGGTGGTGGACGGACTCTATTTCCTCCTCGTCCTTGGAGCTTCTACCGTAGTCGCTATGGGGGATACCTAAACTTCTGACAAGGCCCGGTGAGAACTTCCACCACCGTCTGTATATCCTTGGTAATCACTGATAATGATTCCTTTCCAACATCGGCCATAGGGCTCTCGACGTTGACCCAATGTCCAGATTCAGCCATCGTGCATTTTCTCTTTCTAAGGCTTTGTCCCCTATTTCCATCCTTAGGAAACTTAACGGCATGTTGACATAATGTAGCGCCAGAGATTTATCTAACTCTGAGCCCTCCTTCGCTAACACGTCCGCTCTCTCGTTTCCTTGAACTCCAGTGTGTCCTGGTACCCAGCAGAGAGTCACCGTGTTTACTTTGGAGATTTCGTTGACCTTCTGTCTGCATAGATTGGCTAGTTTTGACTAGTATCCGACGCTATGACTCCTATAGCCGCTTGGGTGTCGGAGTATATAGTTTTTTTTGGTCAAACTAAGCTCTTTAAGCTTAATGCCGCTTCATTTGTTGCTATCACTTCTGGTTGGAAAACGCTACATTCGTCGCTTAGTTTTAGATATCTTTCGAAGATAGCGCATTTTTTCGAGTCAGGGTATATTGAGATCTCTTCGCTGCCATTCACAGATAGCTCTTCCCAACTTCTCCTCTTCGGAATTCGGGTAGAAAACCTACTAGCGGTAGTCAGGGTTCTTCTTCTTCTTCTTCTTCTTCTTCTTCTTAGGGCGCTACAGTCCGAGGTGGACCTGGGCTTTGCTCAACATGCCTCTCCAGCCAGCACTATCTCTCGCCAGCTGTCTTCAGTTTCGCACACCAAGCCGGCCGTGGTCCCCCTCGACTAGTGTGCGCCACCTTGTATGTGGACGTCCTCTGTTGCGTTGTCCCACAGGCTCAGAGTCGAAGACGGACGGACTTTTGGAAGATCGTGCCTCTTGTGTTGGCCAGTGAGTTTTGCACGATCTTCTCAAGAAAGATGTTAAAGAAGTCACATGACAGTGCGTCGCCTTGTCTAAAACCTTTTTTGACATTGAAGGTCTCGGTGAGCTCGTTACCGACCTTGATGGAGCAGTAAGAGTTCTCCATCGTCATACTGCTCAGTCTGACGAATCTGGCAGGAATGTCAAAACTAGACATGACGCTGTATAGCTCGTCTCTATGCACGGTATCATATGCGGCCTTGAAATCGACAAAAAAGTGGTGTGTGTCGATCTGCATTTCTTGGGTCTTCTCCAGGATCTGCCGCAGTGTGAAGATTTGATCTATGGTGGACTTTCCCGGCCTAAAAGCACACTGATGGGGACCTATCAGTTTGTTCACGAATGGTTTCAGGCGTTCACACAGAATGGCAGAGAAGATCTTATAGGCGATGTTAAGGAGACTTATCCCTCGATAGTTGGCGCAGTCAAAGGGGTTTCCTTTCTTGTGGATCGGGCAAACGATACTGAGATTCCACTCATGAAACAAGATTGATATTCTTAATTTTAAAAATGTATACCAGATCATATATTTTCTTAAATGAATTACAATGGAATCTCGAAAACAGGAACCTTTCTATGACATGAACAAATGAACTATTTTTCCCATCTTTCCTCCGGGCGACAGTCTAATATATAGCAGTTTTTTTTTTAGAAAAACGTCAAATAGGTCTTTTACTAACCTCTTATGAAAATTTTGTATTGTATTTCGGGATGTGTTTCTTTAAATAAAGTTAGTTGTTATTTTGACATATGCAATGTTTTTATGTACGACTACACGTTCTTCTTTAACAAAATTTCAGTGCCTGGAAAGATGAACACCAAAAAATTGAACGGGACGTGTTCATCTTTTCGAGGTTCTACTGTAGTTTCTTTAATGTAATCAATGGCATATAAAAGTATTCATTTACGCAAGAGTTTCAAGACTTATTTCACTGCGAAACTGCTTAGCCTGATATCATCAACCATTTTTTCCATTCATACCGGACCAGAGTGTGAAGCCATTGAATTAATTCCATCAAATCAGAATAAATTCAATTATGTATCTGCCATCTTGAATAATGGCCGTTGACTGTGACTTTTCACAAAGGGTGGCAATTAAACTAGACATCAAAAGTGATTCCAACGCTTTTTGAATAAGTAATGCCTAAACAGAGAAGAAGATCTTAGCACCGCCTTCAAATTTTTGAATTAATTTTTCTGTCAGCGGCATCAGTGATGTGTTTATCCCCAATCAACACAAACCTTTCTTCATTCCCACGGCACATTACGCAAGCCTTCGGTGCTTTATATTTCACACTGAACTTGCAATTCTGGTCACGATCCTTCTATCCAATCTTTACATCTATTTATAATATGTATAAAGGCTGGGTTTTAAGAGGCTCTAAGATGTATGTATGCCCATCACTTACTTAACCATTCACAGCATATTGATTTCATTTGTCAAATTGAATACGCTCGTCGCCTCTAAGTGGGCGTTCTACGATCAAATATAAAACTTTACGCGCTAGGAACATCCAAAACCGAAACCGCTCCTCCCAGTGGCAGTCAACCGTCTTTCTTTCGTCCCTCGTCGGCTTTGTTGTCTCTTCTTCGTTATGGACGTCGTCGCCTTTGGAATTGTCATTTTGGGCTACCGTACGTGCATCGCACCCATCATTATTGAAAATTGTATGTATGCCTTCCACTCGATTTGTAAGACTTTAACGAACGAAGCGTGGAAAGGAAGAACCCTGACGACGACGATGTAGACATTTTCAAGTGGTCTTCTGTCTGTCCGCCCGTTAATGTCTTCCTAATCAAATTAGAATCCAATCCCAAGAAAACGCTGAGTAAAACAAAAAAAAATAAACGAAATTCCCCAAGAAAAAGTGTGGAAAAGATCAAACGCTGCGCCATTAATTTTAGGTGTCTGCTTTACTACACATTCTGACATCTTTAAGTGGGAATGACGTCCCATTAATGCCTCGGCCCCGTCCAGTATACTCGTATGTGTTGTTGGGCCGACCGACATTTAGTCGTATCTGGAACCTCCCGCAGCCGTCGG
The DNA here is from genome assembly GCA_930367185.1 of Myathropa florea. NCBI lineage: Eukaryota > Metazoa > Arthropoda > Insecta > Diptera > Syrphidae > Myathropa > Myathropa florea. The sequence goes on from OV884005.1 coordinate 15,251,923, forward strand.
CGGTGGCGGCGGCGGCAACGTCATTTCTATGGATGTGTGGCCGTAAAATGCGTTCCGTTTCACATTTCAAATTAGAGGTCTTCAACGTTCCTCTCCTCCTTCACTCCCAGTTGCTTGGTAATGACTGTGTGGGGAACTGTCATTTATGCACTTTGGCAGATCGTTCATTAAGAGCCAGAGTTTGGTAAGAAAGCAAAGCGAGGCAAACGCCAAACACGAGAAAACATCCATTTGAGTTCGTGTTGAGAGGACCTTTATTACGTCGTCTTGTGATGCGTGAGCAGGAACAAAACGTGTATAAAGCAGAATGAGGTCTCAAGAGCAATGAAGGGACAGGCGACCTGACAACGGATTCAAGGAAAGGAGGAAAAGGAAAAAAACAACCGAGACAAGTGTGTAATCAAACCATTTGCCACTTTGGCATTTAATACCGCGACAGCTGTTGGACAGGCTAAATGGGCGGCCTTCTATCCTTCACTCAATTCTTCCCTTAAACACATCGGCATTGTGCTCTTCGTGGAGTGCCTCTTGATGCCTCTCAGAGGATTCCGTGCATGTTATTTAGTTCTCGTGTATTTTGTATTTGGTCTTCATTTACGTGTTAATTATTATTTTTTAAGGGATTCCTCCGCAGAGATGGTTAGGGACGACGAGGTGCGATAACAAAGTATGCATCCATATCTTGGGGTATGCATTTGTGATGACTTAATTTATCGCGTATTGTGAAGTGAGTTGCGGTGAAGGCCGTGGATCGGTGAGAGCACTTGAAACGAATGTACAGAAGGATCCCTTTACAATTAATTTGTCGTGTAAGATGATCTTTGAGATGTAAATGACAGCGGAGTAATTGCGATTAATGCGAACAACTTTATGCAAGTAATTTTGAATTTTTAATTTTTAGAATTTTTTTTTTATTTTTTCCTCAGTTTGTTGCTGTTATTAATTTTAACGCAAACGTTTAATTTTTAATACCACCACTTGTGTTGGTAAAAATTCAGAGGAATGCTATTCAAACAATTATTTGGATTAAAATAAATAACAGCTCTGCAATATTAAACATTTTTATAGGCTGACATATGAATAAATGCATTTGTGCGTTTATTTTATCCATTATCGCATTTTTGGACAAATCCATACACACATACATAAATTAAATTTAAATTAGTTCAACTTTTGTAAAAAAAAAAAATAATCTTTATTAAACGGGCAGCGCTTCTGCCTTTTTTACAACTGACTTACAATTCTTTCTTATTTCTACCTTGAATACTAAATTGTTGCAGAAACTGCATTTTCGTCATCCGTGTCATACGATCGGTTGCAGGTGGATACAGGCCATTGGAATAGTGCTTTATCAGCGCTTTGGACTCAGGCAGACCGTGGGAAGGGTGCTTTATCAGCAGTTTGACTTCGGCGTGTGTTGCTTGGGTGGAGTGATATTGTGTGACGTTAACTTATACCCTTAATTTTTGTTCTATTTTCTCGTTACAGTAACTTTCAGTTTGGATACATCAAAGTTGCAAAATGTGCAATTTTGTGTGAAACATTTGTAAAAATTTACCCACTATTAAGCATTCCTCCAAATCCGAGCTGTAGCATCCAATCCATGATGAAAGGGACATATATGTTACAAGACTGGGGAAGTTCAACGACCACTGTTCAAGTTGTTGATTTAACACGTTGAGTGCCACCATACAATCCGAAAAACTGGCCCCACAGGCCACAGGAAGCCGCATGATGCCAATGTGTCACCGCAATAAAACAAACCGCAAACTCCTACGGGAGAAAACGGAGTAAGTGTTTTCAGTAAAGGACTCAGTTTGTGTATTTGCTGTTGTGTCAAACAGTGAGAGGTAATCTTCCCGGTGACAGAAATCTGCGAAATAACAGGAGCTATATTTTGCAAATTTGGAAAAATGTCTTACGAAAAAAGAGAAAGGCGCTTGAATGGAATGATCCAAGAATTGATGTCGAATGAAGAAACTGGAGGAGCGGATGCTCATCAGATTAATCATTACCGAATTTCCAAATTTGCAATTCGGATTCCAGATCAGATTATGAACCCCCAGCGAGAAAAGTTAGAGAACAACTGTTTGATTCAGTGGCCTCAACTTCTCAAGCAGCCGTACCGATAGAGCAGCTTCAAGAACCAGTATCACCGGATTCTAAAAACCCGATGCAACTTCTCAATAAGGTAGATGCAACAATAGACGAAGTCGGAAACGTAGTCTACAGTGATATTGAGGATGATGGCAACACCGATATGCGCAAGTATAGCAAGTTCGAAGCTCCGTATGGTGACACATTGATCTCACAGCCGAAAACCAAGACAACCCTAACAGTCTCTTGGGTGTATAGCTCAGAATGGCATTAGATTCAATACATATTGTGAGTCTAATACAATGCTGCATACACAAATGTGTGCGAACCTACTGTGAAACCAGTCTGGTATCATGCAGCACAGCAAGCCCAAATTCGTGTGAGACCAAAGTGATCTCATGTCGCACTCAACGTGTTAACGCCGTTGAATAAAGTTTGAACGGCAATTAAAAGCTACTAACCATCAATTCCGTTCTCCTGTGGAAGAATTACAAAATAAATCGCTAGGGATTCGGTCGCCCGCCGTCTCAAAATTCACAAGGCAACAGATGTGATGTAAACCCTTTTTAAGTATCGTTCGAAACGTAGCACACTATATCGAAAAAACGGAAAAAATCTACACAATTTTCTAAAAAATGTAATTTCTGATACAGTAATGATATAATATAGCTTGGAAACAAAGCGGCGTAAAATGACAGTTCGGAAATGATAGTGTGAAGGCTGCTTTAGACTATGGTAAAAACGAAAACCACAGTGTTCATCCCCTATCCTAGATTCGACCACATATCTAGAACATATCCAATCCTTACTAGACATATTTAAAAAAAAACGTTTGCCTCTCTGATTACTGCATTTTCTTTGTCACCCTTTTCGAAACAGAGGGTATCACCTCATTTTGCCAGTCAATTTATTCGCAGGCCACTTTATTTATACGACAAAGTCTAATATTCCCTCTGCACTCGGCCTGGGCATATTTGATCGAACTCCATCAGCACCGCAGATTTGGCGACTTTAAGTGCTTCAATCATGGCCACCGTTTGACTTTTTTCCGACCCGGTTAAGATTATAATTTGGTCACCCTAAGGAAAGCCTTTCTCTCTATATCCACCATATTTTGGATGGCATTGACATTTGATTCGACTCCTTCTGTGGTGTCTTACTTCCTTCTTTTGTGTCGACGAATATTTTGCCAGAACCCCTCGCAGATCTATGGTCGTGGTCCAACTTTTAACTTCTCACCGAGGCTTTTCCAAGACTTCTCTTTAGCTACAGGAACAACCAATTAAATAAAAGAAGTCCCAGGGGAGAACTCACCGTTTTAAGGCCTCCCACTTCTTCATGATTGCGTCTTAAACTCCAGGCATTTTAAGTCACGTAGTCTTTTGCTAAACTCCAGGCGTTTTAATCCACGCAGTGTCTTGCTGAACTCAGGCGTTTTAAGCCACGCAATCTTTTTCGAAACACCCACATCAAGCCATCTTACTCGACAAACATACACATATAGTGTAGAGGCAATGACAGTTGCTAAAAACATTTGGCAGGCTTCCTCTGCATTTGATGCAATAGTTGGAATGTATTCATTCCATGTGCACACATCTGCAGAGGTTAGGTTAGGTTGTGTTAGAGGGCTGCTAGTGAATTCACCAGCACACATGGTGTCAGTCTTGGTTCATTGTGATGCCCACAGTCAGACTACTAGCACTGATCGACCGCTCCAGTGATAGTGCCGATACACAGTGGTTCAATTTGTATGGGAAGGGCGATCAAAACTCAAAATTTAATTTTTAATGATAGAAAATAAAACAAATTGTTAAAAATGTGAGAAATTTTATATATTATTTAATTTAAATAAAGTTTAAAGTAATAAATTCAAAGTATTTTTAGACAAAGTAGATTTTTATGTTTTTTTTTTTAAATTTCGTTTGTTAGAAAGCAAGCCCTGGGTAAGAATCTTGTTTCGATTTAAGAACCTTAGCATAACTTAGAAAAATATTAACTTCAGTCTTTTGATTTACCAAGTTCCTGATAACTTGGTACTAATGTTTTGACAATTTGGCCTCAACCAAAAATTTCAAAGCATTTTTTTCTCGCTTAGAAGCCTCACACCTTCTATGAAAGGACTTACAAAGGTATTCATCTTTTTCTTTGCGTATAAACTTTGAATTTGGTAAGTTTCCTTAAAAATTGCCGATGTTTAATTAATTTTGGCAATACTGCGACCTTTCTTCGCCTTATGCCAAATATTAAAAATATAAATGCGCTTGATCATATTGCTAGAATCTAAAAAAAAAGAGGAACATTTTGTTTTACTTCGGGTTAACATTTTACGATTTGCGCAAAAAAGTCGTGTATATTCTCAAAGAGGAAAGATAACTCTAAATTATTGTATATAAATTATCGTGGGATTTTATGGGAATTTGATGTTTTGACTCTTCAGAGAAACACGAAATATGAAAAAAAACACAAATTATGCACCATTTTCAATACAAGTCAAAATAATAAAAAAATATTTTTTTTTTAAATTATATAAAAACTGTCGTTAAACATTATTGTTACTTCCAAAATAAACTTTAAAAAAAAGACCAAAAATGATTTAACCGCAGTGTCGTATTTTCAGATTAACTTTTTTTTTTATAAAACTGCGAAAAACACTCAACTTCGTGACGCAACTGACTGTCCACAACCACTGTGCGTTAGTTTGATCCCAACTGCAAATGGTGACTGAGCCTGATTTGATAAAAGCGTATTAACTTTGCTTTTCACTGTGACTCGAACTTTGGACCCCTCTAACTTAGGGCAGGCACTTAATCAACTGCGCCATCCAGTCGTCTCATCTGCTGAGGTACTTTAGTTTGAAAGCTGCGGGTACTACTCCAGGACAAATGCGTTAAGCATACGATGTTCTACTCGTATATGTCGCCAGGAGCATAAATGAATCGGCCCGTAATAGGGACCACCGAAGGGACTCTTCGAAGAAGTCTCATACTGAATCCTATATAGCGCGGGTAATGATGATGATGTAGTATGCTTAAAAACGCTCAAGGATCAAGGACATTTCTCTGGTACCTAATACGTATAGTCAAAATCAAATGTATGTACATACATACTTCTTTGGTTGCGAAAACCTGTCAAGTATTGCGACTCTGTGACCAGTCGTCAGTCGCCAGTCTGTTACAGTACCAAAGTGTACTAGAATTTGTTAATAAAATGTTGTAAACATTTGAGATTCTTAAGCTAAGTTGCGTGACACTAGATTAGGTTGGCTCCAGTTGCAGGCTGTAAATGAAAACAAACACACTTAGCCACTAGATGCCAGCTCTTACAATGTTCTGTTAGAGAGCCAGCGAGAGACAATAGTTACATTTTTTGTTTAAATGAATTGACACAGTTTTAAAGGTTCTCATTTATTTGAATTAAAAGTTCATAAATATAATGATAACGGGAATTCCTTTGCATTTATGCCCGTAAAAGCTAAACCTAACTCAGTCCCTATGAAGGGGGCATAATTCATCTGTTCAAGGACGTACATATGTGCAACTTTCACTAGAATCCTTTCACAAGCAATGAGCGCAATACTCCTTCTTTGCTTGGATAAAATACAATTTACCAAATGAAAAGTAACTGAAACAACAACTGTCTGCAAGGATATGAATTTATTTATGCAATATATTTCTTCTTTTCGTCGTCGCAGTTGTCCGCATTTCTGCTTGCGTTTTTATTTTTTTCGGTTTTTCTCCTCTCTTATCCACACGAGCAGAATGGAAAAATTTATGAACATCCCGGGTACAGATATCCAGCGGGAGATGAGCGACCAACCGCCATTTATTCCAACTTAAAATGTCCAATAAATTTCAGTCGCGTTCATACTCACACTAACTTTCGCCAGCACAACGAAGATAGAAAGATTCGTCCTGGGATCATAATACAACAGCATTTAAACGGCATGGGGTTCACAATTACCCAATTTATCTTTTTTCCTCGCTCTACTCTTGGTCGCCCATCCTTGGCGTTCAGTGTGTGTTCTCGTTGATCCTGGCACTCACACAAAATGATGACTCTACGGTCTCAAAGGGGGAATTGGGTACTTGCAACACCATCATCACCCCCACTTGCCCAGAGAATGTAATGGTATCTAAGAGCGATTTATCCTTGCCGCATCTCGAAGGGGATCTTGTCGGGTGTCCTTCTCACTTCCTTTTAGTTATTTTTCTTCCTTTTCTATTCCTTTTCCCTTTATTTGGTGTAATAAATTGCATTTGTCTTCGTTCGCGATAGTTTATTGCATTTTGCCACCACCATACGTGGATTTGAATTTATGTGTGTGTGTACGAAAAAGTCTGTTCGATAGCAAGGATAATATATGTTATAACTTTCTGTGAGCGAAAAATTAGGATATTTTCTGTGTTTATTGCCGGTAGAAACATAAGCAATTCAAAGATTTATGTGCATGCTCACAGGTTCGCTTGTCGTCGTCGTCGGTTTCCTTTCAAGGATATCGCGGATGAGATAACAACAATCTACTAAATGGTCGTTATCAGCCGTATCGGCGGATGTTTTATGACTCCGTTGAGGTGCAATAAAAAGTTACGCACGCCATATTGGTTGAGACGTAAACGATCTAATGGTTGAAAGAGAAGTTAAAAAGATACCGCCACCACCGCTGCCGCCACTTTGTCGACTCCTGTCGGTTGTAATTAAATTCATATCACATTGAGAACCCTCCAACAGCAGACTGTTCATTATCCTTTCTTGAGTTAGGATTTTGAATGAGGATGTGAATGTAATCGTAAAACTGATCCTTGGGTTATATACATTTTTTATTTTTTGTTTTGTTTGCCTCTATCGCCGTAAAATTTATGAGCTTGTGTATTCCGACCCGACCTCTGCGGCAGGAACAACAAGGTGGGAATGATGAAGCTAAAAGTGCTATAATGCATCTCGTAAAGGAGATGGAAATACAATTTGATTACGAGATCAAAAGGTGCCGAATGTGTTTTGAATGAAATCGGGGTTAGTTCGACGTAGCTCATGTTCAAATAAGGCAAGTGAACACATGACAGGTTAATTTCGTCGGTCTGTTTGCTGCGGTTATTTAGGAAAGTGGATGCCGATAAAAATTTCACAGAAGTGTGTGAGGCAGTTGTTGATGTCAGGTGAGGTAAATGGCGATAGGTTATATCAATTTTTGAAGAAAAAAATTCTATTGCGTAATGGCGGATTGTGAGTTAGTAGTCTCAATGAGTGCAATTGTCATCAACGAAATGTATTTTGGATGACCTTACACATTCGTTAATAAGGAAACCACTTTTAAAATGAGTAACTTAGTTGATTGAACAAAAGTGTTGGGAGGGGAAAATTGAGATTGTAAATAAGTAAGAAGTGTACCTGATTAGAAATTGAACAGATTTGTTCTGAAATCAATTTTTATATCTACACCCAATTCAACGATACTAAAAGCCAATTGCGTTTTTTTTCTAAATTAATAAATGCTTGAGCTGTGATTGGAACCCAAATCGTGTCCCGAATTCAACAAATTACACACAGTCACAAAAGTAAGTATACACCGTAAAAAATAACGAATCTTGACCGAATCATTAACTAGAAAGCGAAACTGCATAAACTTTAGGTAACATGTTATACATATTTATTTTGCTATTTTTATGCTCTTTTCAAAAAACAAATAAAAAAAAAGTGATATAATATATAACAAAAATATTAAGAAACAAAGTAAGATACTGTTAAAATTTCATGTTACAAAAGTAAGTATACACTTTTAAAAAATAGAGATTTATCGCAAATTACTCAAATTTATTCATAGTTGGATATCCTTAAGCAGTAATAACTGCCTTTATTCTCGATCCCATGGAGGTAACAAGCTTTTGAGTTACTTCCAGACTTATTTTTTTCCCATTCGTCCTGTATAATAGTCTTAAGCTCGAATTTGGACCTAATGTCATGGTTTAGGATTTTACGATCGAGATGATCCCACAAATGCTCGATGATATTTAAATCCAGTGATTGAGGTGGTGTTTTGAGCTGTTTTCGCACATTGTACAGCAACCATTCCATCACAATCAGGGAAGTGTGTTTCGGGTCATTGTCTTGTTGGAATACAAATTAACCCTTCAAACTTAATTTCTGCAAGCTATGGTGGATATTGTTTTTCAGTATACTGAGGTAATCGTATCAATTTATTGTCGTCTCAAAAAATACTAAATTGCCAACACCAGATGCCGCCATACACCCTCAAACTATTACTGATCCTCCACCAAGCTTCACCGTACCAGCCATGTTCTTTGGATCTTACTGCGTATTTGGCCAAAAACGAGTTGAATTCGCCAAAAATCACTCGCAAAAGGATTTCTGGAATAGCATAATATTCTTGGACGAGAGTAAATTTCACATTCACGGTTCCGATGGACGCCATAAGGTTTGGCGAAAACCGAAGGTACTGGAAGTCCGTTATTTTTGCAGACGAGAACAAATATAGTAATAAATATAATAATATTTGGCTCAGATGGTCGTGGTAAAGTCTGGCGCAAGGAAAATACTGTGCTCAACAGAGAGAATCTATTGCCGTCCGTAAAATATGGTGGAGGTTTGGTGATGGTGTGGGGTTGTATGTCGTATTCGGGGGTGGGCAATTTAGATTTTATAGACGGGATAATGGATAAAATGGTATACTTATACATTTGAAAGCAGAATTTGTGACAAAATTCTGAAGAAATGAGAATTTAAAGAACTTTTAAGTACTACCAGTCAACGATCCCAAACACAAAGCTCGAATGGTATCTATACAATTCCCCAAAAGTTATTCAAAACCCACCCCAGGTCCAGACTTGAACCTCGTTGAGCATTTATGGGAATATCTAAAACGTGGAATAAGGGAACATACAATCTCCAACGAAAATTATCCAAAAATTCTCTTAGAAGAATGGGAAAAAATAAGTACTGCAACAACATGAAATTTGGTGAAATTAATGGGAAGACAACTCGAAAGTGTTATTAATAAATTATTAAAGCCAAAAAAAATATATATATAATGCAAATATCTTAGTACTTATAAGTTTGGCCCAATAATTATGTGATGTATTTTTATTAGGCAGAATGCATTATTTTAATTTATTTTTATTGTTTCGGCATTGAATTGTTTCTTTTTTTATTTAGCTTTTCTTAATAAGGAACTATAGACAATATTTTTATTTATTTGAATTTTTTAGCTCATATTTTCTAAGATTTTTCAAACATTTTAATAAAAATTAAGTTTTGGCCCAATAATTATGTGAGTAACTGTACGTTTCAAAACAAAAATATCACTTATCATTTGGGGATAAACGTCATTTGTTCCCACGTTCGCTCGCCGTACGCAGACTTTTGTTGAAAACTGTATCTGCTGTGTATCTAAACTTTAGTTTACGTGTAGTTGCGTCGGTAAATTGTAAGTTTTTTTCTGTTAATAAACCTTATTGTATTTAAAAATGGGTCGCAGAAAATCTTTAATTAATTTAAATTTAATTTAATTTATTTTTTAATTTAATTTAATTATTTTATTTAATTGATTCGATTCATGACTTTTTGTCATAGAATTATCTCCCTGACTCGTATGCTTTACGTGAAAGAAGTCCCCACACATTCTCTATGATATTTTGGTCAGGGGAGTATGGAGGCCACACCAGCATCTGAACATTTTTGCTCTCAATCCACTGTTTTACCGCCCTCGCTGTGTGGATAGGGGCATTATCATGTTGGAATGTCCTCGATAGTAGTCCAAACAGCTCAAAAATCAGTGGGAAGGCCTTTTCTAGCACACCTTTAAAAGAATTAGCATTCATTCTCGAATTAGGAAATTGGAGTTCGAAGGATCGGTAGAAGGAAATAGCTCCCCACACCATGCTACACACACCTATACAGACAGCTTAAGTTATTGCAAATTTCGGATTTGCACAGGTTTTAGTAAAGCACCTATTATTTTGCATACCGCATTGTATGCATGTTCAATTTTCCTCACTAGATGCATATTTACATATATTCGCTGATCAGAAATACCACATTCATTGACTTTTTTTTTTTCAAAAACCCAAAATGTATCAACTCTTGTTTAGACCAAATTCAAACATTGTTTATGGGCTAGGAGGAGATACCAGTCGACACAGCCCGGTTATTGATTTGATTGCCCAATCCAATCATCCGCTATCGAATTGAATCGATATTTACCTTCCTTTGCTTATGCACCATAAATTGATGAGTGAGGGAGGATTTGAGATTTTCAATTAATTTCCTCTTTCGCCAGTTCCATCAACCACCGATCAAAATTCTGAAGTATCCCTGATTTAAATAAAACTCATCAATACATACAAACACTTTCTCGCTACAGCCTCGGTGTCCGCCGCCATAACGCCGTCATTTATCAACTTCTGTCATGAATTATGCCTATTAATTCCGACACCCTCCGTCGTAATTTATCCTGTCATCCTGCCGAAAGGGAGAAAAGAAAAATCGATCAAAAATCACTTCCACCCTCATGGGCGCAGCAAAAAGGATACGAAAAATGCAAACGATTTCACCACACACCAAAACGACGAAAGCAAGAGAGAAGAAAATCAATCAATCTTTCTGTGGCAGTGTCAGCAAGAGGAAGTGTACAAAACAGCAATTTCCTTAATCAAAATGTCCTTCTTCCTTTCTGTGTGCAGTCTCGATATGTGCTATTGCGCAAACAATACTAGTACAGCACTTCTGTTAGCTCTCACTAGAGTGAGAGAGATACAGAAAGGGAACGAGCGAAACGAAAGTGTGAAAGAGACAGAGAGGAAGTGAGCTCCATCTAATTGCAAAATTTCCTTTCTCATCTCCTTCTCTTTTGTCGAAACGGGCACCACAAACACGCTGAAATCGAGGTGGTGCTATGTGCAACCGATTTCCCGCCAAGTAAACTTGACTCTTCCATCGACAATCTGCATTCACTGACAGCTCTCGTTTTATAGCTAACCAGCAGGCACTCACACAAACACACACACACCCATATACACATTCTAGACTATGCCACCCTGGGCAATACTGGGGGGCGCAACATAATTCATTCCTGCCATTTGCTGCTAAAAATTATTACTGCTTCGTTCATTTTTCAGAAGTGGCGAACCCCTCCCCCTATCGTCTCGAACGATGGGTCCACTGTGCTTCACTCTCAGACCTTCCGTCATCCATCTTTTCACTACCGCAGTGGTGGAACTACCACTCGCTGGCTGCCTCTACTACCAGTGCCACCTTCGCCTTAGCAAACCCGGTGGTAGTCGTCGTCCTCGTCGTCGTCGTCGTCGCCGTCATGCAATCTATATGTGACTTGGAAATGCACGATAAATTTTCATGGCATCCCTTGGCGTCCCCTTCGTCAACGACTCGGTTTTGACAAATGATTCCAAGGGTGAGCCATCAACATAACAAATAACGTCGACTAGCAAAATTGATTGCACGTCATTAATTTTCATTTCACAACACACGAAGCTGCCGTTAAACATCACGATTGCCCTCCTTGCAGGATACTACACCCAGCCATACTTTGAGGGGGTATGTGCGCGCCCAAAGGTGTGTGGGTTGGCTTGTATCTGAGTCTGTGTGTGTTTGATAGTGGCGGGTCTGTCTACCATCAGCAGAAGCAGCTCAAAAGGGGTTTTATCGCAAAAGACAAGTGGGTTTAACCGAGACACCACATTTAACAACATCAAAACCCCTTCATGGAATTTTTATACCGAGGTTAAGTTTATAGTTTACTTTGATGCACTGCAGGCAAACGGGGTGAGCGAATGAGTAGAATGAGCTTAAGGGTTAGAATGGATGGAACTTTGAAGCATGGTTAGCATATCAACGTCAGAGCAACATGGAAAATTGACTTTCATTTCCATACGCACGGGTATGGGGACCATTGACGGATTGATGTTCAGTCGAGTACTTTCAATCTATCCGATCCTGAGAGAGTTGTCTTTCTGTAATGGAGGAGTTATTTGATTATTTGATGAGAGATGATGGCAAAGCTTGTTAAAATAAATTTGAAACTTGTTGAAACAACAGATGAGTGAGATGGATAAGACATAAATTCTTCTATTTCATTCATTTTTCGACTTGGAATTTCTAACATGGAAATTTTTAGAAAAGGAGTAGTGACTGTGTTCACATGTTGAACAGCTTCTGGTTCACTGTCCTTTATTCATTCACGTGTGAAGTAGCTACTAAGTGGCAACCGCAAATCACTCGGGTCACGGATGATATGTACACACGTGGTGAGACGTAGTGTCACATTTAGAGGAGTCCGTTGGCTTTTTTTTCGGAGGATTTTTGAAACACTACTGGAGCACTCAGACCCAAAACTGGTCCATTGTACTGCCTGCCAGGTAGCAACCTACTCCAGTGCCGTTAGTTTGAACCCAATGGCAAATGGTGACTGGACCAGATTCGATTTCACTGGGAATCGAACCTGGGTCCCATCGAACTTGGGGCAGGCACTTAACCAACTGCGCATTCAAGTCGTCCGTTGGCTTAGTTCAAATTACAACAAAGTCTCAAACCAGCTTACAAGAAAATAAGGATCAAGATCCTCTAACTATTTGTTTCGTCAGCCATCAGGTGACAAGTCCAATGTCCATACGCACACTTTAATGTAAATTAGAGAGGCCTCTCGAAAATAAGACATAAATAAGTCAAAGCTAGATACGCTAGGAGGAGTGAGAGTGTACATACATTTGCTTGAGTGGTAAGCTAACTGCCCTTCAGATGCCAACTGCGATCATGACCTGAATGCCAACTGACGCTGAAAGTATCCACAGACTTCAGCGTTAATCCAATGAACCACACAAGTATTTACTTTTTTTTGCTTGTTGTCACCTCATTCACCTCCACATCTCCGCGGATCGATGGCACGAAAATGGAGAATAAGCAAAGAGTAAAAAAAAGGAAAACTTTATCCAGAAGGCAATCAATTTACCACCACTACGGCGAACCTAATGTAAACACTTGTGACAGGTGATGCCACATCACTTGCCACAACAGATAAACGAGCGACTGGCAAGCCCCAACAACACACACAGCCTCTGCAGATAAATAGACAGACAAACTGATGGACGAACGGACGGATGAATAAATATGCTAAAAGATGAATGAATAAATTTTCCACGAAAACTTCAAATGCCAAAACAGCAGAAACTTGCAAGCCCAACTCGTCCATCCGTCCGTCCAACCTCCTGTCTGTGTCCGTCTGCATTGATGGACATTCGATTACCATAGGAGGAGCACACGAGAAGACAGGATGGCAGTTAAGCAGGCACGCGAGATTAACGATGTAAACGAGAGTGTCCATCATCGTCTTGATCATCATCCCCCCATCTCGTCATCATCAGTAACATCAGCAACAGCAGCGGTGCCAGCAGGAGGAGGACTGGATGCAGAAGTCAGTGCATCACCAGTCGTGGTAGAAACATCGTGTTGGGTGTGCACCAAAGTAACGGCTGACAGGCTCCACAAGAGAACCAGAGAAGGCACATTATAACCACAACCACATGCACATACGAATACTGTTACCAATTGCCTGGTGCACGCAAGCTTTATCTGCACGATTGCATCAGAGAAACAATCCAGCACTCTGCACGTCCTAGTGATGGGTTCAAACTGACAAAAGGCAAATGCGCACGCAATTGCAAATGGAACGCAAATTATAAATCGCATGACTACACAAATTGGGATTGGGTTGGATTGAAGGGAGTACGTCGATTGTGTCCTCATCGGTGGGTGCTGAGCTGTTGTGCTGCTGTGCTGTTCCTGTTGATGATGGTAATGACAATTCGTGCTTTGCGCTGCTCTCGTCATGGTCTGCTTTCAGCTTTTGATGCAAAACAAACGACGTTGATGAATTACTTAACAAGATAGGTGGCTGCCATGACGATAAAAACCAGCATGACAGTGTCGTCATTCACATTCCCCCATGCTGCAGCCTTGGTACCGCAGAGACAAAGTGGAACAATTCGCCTCTATTTAACCCCTATTGCAGCATTCATTCGGCCGACAGACGACATAATTCATTATGCCAAACAGAAAGGACATAAATTATAATTAAGTATCCTTTTCCACATTACACACTGGCGAACACATAAATACTCATTGTCTACATTAATCTCTTTTTTCTCGTTTTGTTTTGTTTTGTTTCTGCTTCCTCTGTGCGCATTGCTATTCTGTGTTCTCTGTTTTCGCTCGTTTGGTGTCCTTTCCAGTTCGTGCCTGTCAGTGCCTCCTTTTGTCTGAAAATTGAAGCTGCACACGACTAGGTAGAACGAGAGAGACGAAATTCAGGACGAGTGGTGTGACAACCTCTATCAAAGGTACACTCGCAGTTCCTCTTGGGTTGCAATAAATTATCTTTGCAACCTCAGTGATGCAGTAATTATGCCTTGAAGGTCACAGGGAACGATTTATCAGGCATACCATGTGTTGTCGCATCCTTCTGACCTAATGATTATCCCGGCTGTTGGGGGTCCAACAAGATGATTTATCAGTCCAAAATTTACAAACAAAAAAAGTCTGTACACATGTACGCTCATAATGCTCGACTGTTGATACAAAGGACACTGTGTCCTTGGATCGTGTTTGCACGAAATGGGATGCGCACTATCACTTAAGGGGATGCTTCGTTTTCCAATTGTCCAGGACTAATTGTCGTTTATTTGCCATTGGGCTTTCGTGGAAATAATTTCCTTTGAGAAGAAAACCTCCTTGTATAAACAGATGGCGGATTTTTCTTTCAAGTGGGATTGACGATAGCGCTAAGTGCTTCCGGGACTTGGTTCCGATTTCATATTGAGCAATATTCCAGGGAGAGTGTATAGAGTACTTAATTTATGTGTATCGTAGACTTCTTGATTTTAGGAATTATTTCTTTGAAAAATATGACATGAAATTTTCGGCTAATGTGTTGTAAGTTTTTAATGTCGATTTAAGTTTTTAAAAACGTGTGACGAATGAATAATGAACCTACCTTACACTTAAAAACACTGTATTCGGATATCCAGATAAGAGTAACGTCTGACTATTAGTAAATTTGGCATTTGCTTTGAAGGGAACAGATTGAAGGCTTTGATTGCCGCTTAACTTTCGGTAAAATAGCGATATCCATGATCCTGTGATTTTAGAGTAAGAGTATTAAATAGTAAGATAATAATAAATTAGTAAGAGATTAAATATTTGCAGCTATTCAAAAAAAAATTTCTCCATCAACTCCGCAGACTGTCTTCAAATAATCTGTGCCACAGTCTCTGAGCACCCTACCAAGTTTCTATTCTTCTTTTATCGTAAATCGATGGGAAAAAGGTTTGCGAAGTTTAGGGTAGGAACGGTGTAGACGTTTGGAAACGCTATCACGCTACTTGGTATTAACTTCGGCACCTACTAACTCAGCAGCTGGTTTCCCTAAGCCGGATCGCATTTCAGATGGAAAACAATTTTAAAAGTTAATCGAGTAGGTTAGGCTAGGCTTAGGTGGCCAACTGCAGATAGCAGTCACACTTAGGCCATTGTGGTAAAACGCGGATCGGATGTCTCCTATCCAACAAACCAATTTTTGCTTTCCACGGACCTTTTGAGTTGATTGATGCCGACTTTGTGCAGTTCACTCAGAAGCAGGCTCCAAAGTGTTTCTTCCTGCGATTGGGGAAAGCGCTACAAGTGCAGAAGAGATGCATTATGCTTTCCTCTTCTTCATCGCCTCTGCAGCTTCGTTATGAGGAAGTCTCATTCTTAAGGCGTGTGTGCCAATGGCACAGTGTCCTGTGATAACGCCGATGAGATTCTTTAGAGATGACCTGTTTATTCTAATAAGATGGAGTGATTGCTGCTTGGCTGTCTGAACAGATGGTGATGTCCTTCTTGGATATCACGTCGTTCTTGAGCCAAGGCAGGGCTTTTTTTATTGGTATCGTCTCAGCCTCGAATACCCTACAATGTTCTGGAGAGATTCTTTGAGTAGATGTCTAACCCTACTCTCTCGTTCGTCTTGGATCCATATGTGAAAATATGCAGAGGACCTTCCAGCGTCTGAGTATCAGACTTGGAGTCAGACCTGGAGGGTATGCTAGTAGAGAAATTCTTCTCAAAGAGGAGATGCGGTAGTAGGAGGTCAGTGTCGTTATCTAGAATGGTGGAAGAACCTATAAGGAAGTTCTGCCACAAGTGAAGTCCCGGAGTCTTACTGCTGTGCAGGCTGCTACTTCTCTTTCAAACAAGTCGAGCAGAGGGAGATGAAGAACATTTAGTACTTCGGATGGTGTCGTCCTTAGCACCCAACTGATGCATATGCTTGCAGAACTTTGCACGCAGTTGAGAAGATTGCGGTTGACAGCTGCGACTCCATACAATAGGATTGGTTTAACAACGGCTATGTACAGCCAATATGCTACTCCAGGCTGCAAGCCCTATTTATATCTACAGTCGACTCCCTCTAACTCGAACTAATTTGGATATCCCGTGAAAATTCAACTTAGAGCGCTGTGGTAGCTTTCTTAATTCGCTCCATGTTGGATGTTGGGCTTCCAGCTTAGTTTTCGATCAATGATGAGACCCAGGAATTTGGCATTTTCTGTGAGTGGAAGTTTTACGCCACACAGTGAAGGAGGGTCGAAGGGAGGAATTTCGTAATTCCTCGTAAAGAGTTCCGTATTTTGCGGATTGATGTAAGTCTGTGCAAAGTATTTTTTTTTCTGAGTTTTTTTTGAAACACTACACTGGAGCATTCAGACTCAAAACTGGTCCATTGTACTGCCAGATAGCAACCTACTCCAGTGCCGTTAATTTGATCCCAACGGCAAATGGTGACTGGAACAGATTCGATTTCACTGGGGTTCGAACCTGGGACCCCTCGAACTTGGGGCAGGCACTTAACCAACTGTGCCATCCAGTCGTAAAAGAGTTCATATGCAAATTGTGACCCGATGTGCTCGAAACATGTAAAAGCAATTCGACCATGATCAATCAATAGCAGGATAACTTTTAAGGCGTCCATATGATAGGATCTAGTAACCTTCGTATTCCCTATACATGCTGCCCTCTGAATTTTTTCCAGGCGATCAATGTTGTATTATTTGACAAGCCCCCATACAGCATAGGTTAGGGTAGCGCATTCAATGGCAATACAGTAGACGCTCGATATAGTGAACATCGATATAGTGAACAATCCAATATAGTGAACACACAAAATTGTATACAGGCTATTCTAAATAGTGAACAAAAAAAATCGTTATAGTGAATCTATGTTTTGAACCATGAACAAACACGTCTAAAACTGACTAGTGCTATGCAGCGGGCAGTATCCATACATCCGTCCTAATTTACCGTCTGTATATGGTACACAGTTTGGGGTTGTTTGAAGGAAATACAAAGTGCGCGTTGCTTGTACGTGGAATGTATTATATTGTTGCGTTTTACATTTTTTACGTATGAGTTGTTTTGTTAAAAATAAAATATTCTTTCTTATAAATATTGGCATGTTTTTTAGTAATTGCGAAAAAAAATTGTAATAATATTCTATTTTTGATAAATTGTACTTCAAGACATACGCATTTTGATGAAATTTGCTCCAAGCAGTCCACGCTCGTTACAATGAATAATCTCGATGCAGTGAACAGGCCCGGTTTTTATTAGTTCACTATATCGAGCGTCTACTGTATATCATCTTAAGCTGATGACCCCTAGATCGACTGTTACAGGCGACCAAGGCAGTGCTTAGTGCTTAGTATGCTTTCCTAATTGAGGTTTTGAAATTTTTGATCATGTACGTGAATGAAAACCGAAAACAGCGTAGCGTAGCTCGGGAGAATGAAGATCACCTTTCCGCATCAAACTTAAGCTTAGCGTAGGGGATAGATAATAGCATTGAAAAGGATTGCTTAAATTTGAAAACACTGAAATGTAGAATTGAGTGGAAGAATTGAAATCAATTCGGAGTGGATTAAATCACATGCAGTGTCTCCGTTGGATCTGACGTCTGTTTATAGAAGTTTGACAGCCTCCTAACTTTAGTAGCCACTCCCTGTAAAAGAGGTTTCATTACTTCAAGTACTCCACCGCAAAAGCAGTTAATACCTACTTCAGAAATTTTCTCATCTTAACTGAAAAATTGTGCCAAAATCATTTGTAAATTGAAATGGTCCAATGTCCTCAGGTTAAACAGTAATTTCAACGTGCGAAAAGGCATTGCTATCATCGCAATGTCAAAATCTAGAGCCATAATCCTAAATTGATATAATAAATCCAAACTACTATGATAGTCTCATATTTATACAAAAATGGCGTCAATAGCGAAAACAAAAATCAACCAAAGAGTACGCAAGTCACTGCTTCAGTGTAGACATCACATGAATCATGGTAATCTCTTCTCTCTCTCAAGTTATTTGCTAGACTAACGCCTGCTTGCTATCCTTTACACCCACAAATGCAATTTACAACTTTCAACGTGCCTATTTCGGATATCAAAAACGCTTATGACACACATACACGTCAAACAAACCGAAAAATAACAAGAACCAAGAAATTAAAGCCAAACTGTCACAATTTTCATATAACGTTGACAACAATGACAGTGTACAGAACTTCCCCACAAATGTCAGAACGAAACGTCAGTGAGGAAGGATGAAGGAACAAAAAAAAAAACTGTCTGACATAGCCTGAAATCCCAAACCCTGTTTATGACAGTTGTCAGGACGAATTGAAATTTTCATGTCCTTTCCAGGGAAGGAACATTATGTCGTCTTTCAATTTTTCCTAGCCGAGTGAGAGTGCAGCGCAACGACAGCAACAGCTCTCTGCCACCACCATCACCACTACCAGATTCAGAAGCAGGATAGTCGCAAATGCAACACCCACCAACTATCCGCCCACCCACCGTCTCCTGTCAAGCACCAAATGAAAAGCACTGGGAGAACAGAGGGAAAAACACAACCAAAAGAAAACGAAACAAAAAAATTGAACTAAATTTTCTGTGACAGACATGATTTGCTAACAAGATACAACGATGACAGGATGTCGACTTGGAAATTGTTGGGGAGGCAAACAGCAGCAGCAACAGCAACAGCAACACCAGTCTCACAGCATTTTCCAAGTTTGAAAAGAAGAAAAAGAATAATGACTCAACACGAAAGAAACTACAATAATTTCCTCCCCCGAATGAAGAAGAATGCTGGAGGGCTCTAAGCAGGGGATGATAGGTGCCAGTGTTGAAGACAGTGTTGTGGAAGACAAAAAACTCAATTCTCTTTCTTGCTGTGAGGGTTGAAGGTTGCGACAGCACGAACTTGAAAATGGCACACAGGAAATACAGCAAAAGAATGAGAACGAGCAGGAAAAGAACTTGGCATAGACAGCGGCAGAGTGCAGTGGTGAAGTGAAAAGGAATACAGCCACCCTACTGTACTACCCATCTAGTCAGCCGTCACCCTTTCGTTTTGTTCGTGTTTCATTTCTTTTGTTTGCTCTTGTTCTTGCATTTTCCACTTCCATTCACGAATACCGTGCAAATCTTCGAGGCGAGGAGCAGCTTTGTGTGGCAGGAAGCAACTGTCAGTCAGTTGCCAGATTGAAGCTTCACTTTTGCGGGTAGTTGATGGTGATAATGACTTTTGACAGGTTAACGGTGGCGTGAAGTTGTTTTCGCGACTTTGCTCAATTGAGCTTGGGTTGCTTTCGCTTTTTTCATTTACATCGCAGGCAGAGTGGGGTGGCTAGGTGTTCAACATCATCATCGTCATCGGTGTCAGATCCAATTTCAAGTTGGGAAATTACTTTCGTAAGAACGCTCTGAGGCGGAACTGAAAATGAGATGAAATGTTGAACGCGCACGATAGAGTTAATAAGCGTTTGCCGTTTACGAGCTCAGGCAGGCATGACAACCGCACACATTTTTCAAGTCAAATTATTACATTTAGCGTCAACGTACCTGTTATGCAAAGTGCTTATTTACTTGTTGGCAATGACGCCTTTATAGCGAAACATTAAATTTCTACTCATTTAGCACCAGTGTGTCTCCTTGATTCTCTAAATAGATTATCAAACTCTCATGAGTTTTTATCAAAACGAAACAAAAGCATTTCGGGTTGAGTACAATGAGAAATGTCTGCTGATACATTCCTCGGCTTCACTAATTTAGAAGCAGATAACTTTGGAAGGTTTAAAAGAAACGATGAAATTTGAAGTACATGATTTGAGCTTAACACAAAAGCAGATTTTTAAAAATATTCAGAACAAGCAAACGTATTCTTGCAGACCTTTTTACCGAATAATTCAGAACGACATGCATTTGAATCGGCGCAGGAGATTAGAATCACATTGCAAATTAATTAAAGATAAAGTTGTTTTGAGATATTTTGTACATTGAGTTTTTATTTCCAATTTACATTATTGCAGTAAATATAAGTGAACAGAACTACGTTTTTCTAAAATAACCTTTGAAAGAGTTGTAACTAATTAGTCTAGTATGATAAAGGAAAGTTTAAGTGCACAGATCAGCGTTAATTTACTTAACACGTTGAGTGCCACCATACAATCCGAAAAACTGTCCCCACAGGCCACGGGTTTTTTTTTTATTGACACTTCGATTTTGGGTATTACTATCGGAAAATTATTTTAGATAAATTTATTTGCGTGTTTATACTTGCATTTTACCGTTGTTTTATTGCGGTGGCACTTTGGTCTCACGCGGCCACCAGGTGTGCAGTAAATCCCGAGAAGCCGCATGATGCCAATGTGTCACCGCAAATTCCAACGAGAGAAAACGGAGTAAGTGTTAGTACAGGACTCAGTTTGTGTATTTGCAGTGAGAGGTAATCTTCCCGGTGGCAGAAATCTGCGAACTAACAGCAGTTGTATTTTGCAAATTTGGGAAAATGTCTTACGAAAAAAGAGAAAGGCGCTTGAATGCAATGATCCAAGAATTGGTGTCGGATGAAGAACCTGGAGGAGCGGATGCTTTTGAAGGAGATGTCTCAGCAGATTAATCATTACCGAATTTCCAAAATTGCAATTCGGATTCCAGACCAGATTATGAACCTCTAGCGAGAAAAGTTAGAGAACAACTATCTGATTCAGTGGCCTCAACTTGTCAAGCAGCCGCACCAGCAGAGCAGCTTCAAGAACCAGTATCACCGGATTCTGAAAACCCGATGCAACTTCTCAATAAGGTTTTACGAGCTCAATGCAATAATAGACGAAGTAGTCGGAAACGTAGTCTATATATATATATAGTCTACACTGATATGCGCAAGTATAGCAAGTTCGAAGCTCCGTACGGTGACACATTGATCTCACAGCCGAAAACTAAGACCCTAACAGTCTCTTGGGTGTATAGCTCAGAATGGCATTGGATTCAATACATACGAGTATTGTGAGTCTAATACAATGCTGCATACACAAATGTGTGCGAACCTACTGTGGGACCAATCTGGTATCATGCGGCACAGCAAGCCCAAATTCGTGTGAGACCAAAGTGGTCTCATGTGGCATTCAACGTGTTAAATAAATTTACTCATCCAGAATACACTACCTTTGATTCTGCTGTACATCTCAGGTCATGTGCCAGTTTAAGTTTCAAAGGTGTTTTAAAAAAGTGTTTTTATTCAGAATTAGTCACCTGATGCGTTCGGCGCTACGAATCAGACGACGAACAGTGTAGTTGTTTTTTAGGAGTCACCGCTCTTGATTTTTGCCACAGTGAGAAACATCTTCTAAAGATCAATACGATTAGACCATAAATAGTCTAAAGGTAATACGTGCTGAAGTTGCAGAAATGAGGAGGAAGAGGAGGAGACTGTAAAGAACCTCCTTTGGACTTGTAGCGCCCTCGTTATTCGCAGAAAAGCCTATCTGATGGCTTACTTCTTCGACGATTTGAGTAAGCTGTATGGCATCAATATCATCACGATCCGCGTGGCCCTATAATGGGCCTCAGTTGGCCGGGGTGAGACTGTAATCTGCATTCAATCACTTGGAACTAACCTAATATAACCTTTATCAGGAAGGTGCTATAGAGGTAATACTATAGTTGAATTAATCAGAAACAAAAAATATACTCGTTGTGATTTTCGTTGGGGAAATAAGCCGTATATATACACAATTTTCTATGAGTGCGACGCTTTAATTTCTTATTTAGAGAGAAGGCACTTCCAAGTCAAAAAATGTTTTTCGCCACTTAACAGTTGGAATACAAATTTTAACCCTGGAAAGGAATTTTTGAGCTTATGTTATAAGGCGACAAAAATCTCGGAGAGCACACTAATCGAACTAGGTACCAAAGAAAATTTACTTCACTTTACTGGGCTATGTCCATTACAGATCGAAATAAGGCGAAATCATTAAGGAGATCCATCGGTGCCTTTCAGAGCCGGCATTAACCAGTAGGTCCCCTCCACTCGTAAGAGAACAATAGCACGCACAAGACGATGGGTTAATGAGAAGTTAGGGCCAAGTCCACTTCGGACTGTAGCGCCGTCATTATATCGAATATACCCTTGGTCGCTGAGGAACTTTATCGGGTAATAGTTCTTTCTTTCAATCTACTCGTACAGCAATCGTCAACCATTCTCTAAGATTTTCTTCCTAGGAATTCCACTGATTTTGTAACTAATAAATTTTGCATAGAAAGTATGGCGTTTATTAACTTCTCTGATTATCAGGGTAAGCATGATTATCCTTCTCCTGTCGATGGTAAGCAGTAGGTGCAGTCATTCAAGCGTTCAGCTTCAGTTGGGGTAGCTCGAAACCCAATAACTTGGTTTTATCTGGCATTTTAACTGTCAAAAGATGTCTTTGCCCCGAATTTATACAAAATTCAGAATGTCACCTTAAATTTCTTATATTGCATGTACTATAAATCTTAAATTTGCAGTTTTACAATTTTAAAATATTTAAATGTAGCCATGAGAAATTTCAAAATTAATAAAACAAACAAACAAACAGACAATTATAATTCTTATGAGTCTTTCTGCAGTCTTCGATTCTGAGCCTATGCGATAATGTAACGACACAAAGAAGTCTACCGTTGATGTTGCGCACACGAGTTTAAATGACCACAAACAACTTAGTGCGCGAAATGTAAACATTTACCGAAGGATCATGCTAGCCAGATGGACATTTGGGGAAACATACGAACAAATAGGAGTCTCGTAGATTATGGTAAGGTCCTTTACAAGAGATACCGTCTAGAGCTTGTAGCATATCAAACCCTCTAGCAGAACTGAACATAAATATCATTGTTCTTTTCAGCGTTTTTGATTGCAAAAACTTTCCGTAATCTGTCATTTGTTTGGACACATCGTATACGCATGAGCTTAGGAAAATAGTAACTAGGATGACCCATAGCAAGAAAGTTTTTGCTGACTTCCGCTCTCAAGAACAATTTGCTCCCTTTTGTAATAGAAAAAATATATATCTTTTATTCCATGAGACGGTTTGATGTAATTTTGGTTCAAAACCTCAAGCGGTTAACCTCTCATAAACCAAAATAGCCACGAAGGTTCCCACCGGTAAATCTTGGATCATCATACCTTGCTTATGTACATACCGGTACATACATAGTATATTTGAGCGGAGTTTGTAATTAGCATATGACAGAAAGGTGATGAATTACTAGCAATAATGGAAACAATTACAATCTGAAGTTATTCAAAGGGAAACAACCGCAGTTGGCGTTGCCACATATCCCGAGGATAGGGTGACTCAACTCGATACATGGTATTTTCTTTCACGGTCATAATTTATGTGCTGTAATACGGTTCAGTTAATTTTGGGGTGGTTGGTTGCTGGTTACTGATTGTGTGACTGAGTTATGCCAGGAAACTCGTCAGATAAATTTGAGTTAACTGTCTGCCACTGTGCTCTATTATTTGAAAATACAGATATACATCTATACGTATAGGAAAACGCATAAAAGCGGTCAGTCGGCAATGCCTATAACATTTCTCAGTTGTCAGCTTTATTGTTATTTTATTGGATTTTACAGAATTTATAAATGTCATGTTTTAAATTCTTTATTTTATTATTTCTATTAAATCCATTACTGTATTGTACTTTCTGAACGTAATAATAGTTACATTTATATTTAATTAAAAATTGAGCTAATGTCACTTAATACTAATGCCACATATTCTATACTCTTGTAATCAACGCAAAAAAAACAATTCTTCTTAAATGGCAGCACGCGTATTAATTATGTTTATGTAAGAATAGGGTCAATAAAAATGTTGCCATGATAATAATAAATGCACACTGCTTTGAGTATATCGTAATGTATAGTTTCAACATCGTTGCCTGTACTAAATTGTGCTCGAAAAAAATCGTTAATAGACATTCGCTAAGGTCCAACCGATAATATCGAAGTCAAAATGTAATTTCACTTATCACTTGATTTTCCGAAGTTGAAGATGGATCATATCACCCTGTGTCATCGTTTAGATAGAGCTAGCTTAAGTGCTGTCAGATTTTTCAAGTTACAAGTCTCTCCTTCTATGTTCGTCGCTGCAGTCCGCAGTGAACCTGGGCTTCAAACGTCATAAACCTCTGCAGTACGTTAACTAAGAGTGCTTAGGCTTTTGTTGAAAACTGAACCCTATCTTGATTATGCTGACCAATCTTAAATCCAATTTGACTGAATTATATATGATGATAATAATAAAAGATGACCAAATAACAATGATCATTTTTCCAATTGCTATGTTTCAGCAGCTGTCAAAGTTACCAATAACACCCGTCTGTTAAAATATTTAGTAAAGTTTGCCACTTTAGAATCCAGCACGCCGATCGTGCGGAAATAATTGAATTTTATTGTGAAGTCGTCCTCGTCATAATGGCTTCAGTGTGTAGGCAATTCGTCGGAAACGTTTGAGCGTGAGTACACTCTGTAAAGCCTTTAGCATCTTTAGAAGAAGATTTGTGCAAGAATTGAAGCCGAACGACCATAGACAACCCCGGGAGTCCGCTAATTGGGGGCTGGAAATTTTGTTCAAAGATCCGGATTTGGGCCAAAAAATCATCATCTCAGATGAGGCCCAGTCTTGAGACAGGGCCTATGTCTACAAGCGAATTTTCCGTCACTGGTGCGAACACAATCCACAAGTGTTCGACCGAGCATCAATGCATCTACAAAGATTGCTTGTTTGGTGCGGTTTATGGCATGACGGCTTAATTTAACTTTTTTCTTTCGAAATGAGGAAGGCGACAGCGCAACCTTCAACAGGCTCAAGTATAGAAAAATTTCAGCCGACTTTCTGCGGTCAGAGCACGACAATATCGATATATCTGAGATGGAGGTAGATGGTAAACAAGCGACACTACGCTAGAAGTTGGCGACTGGGTCATCTCAGGATGAGCGTTAATTAGCTTCCGCGATCGTACGACATTGCACCTTCTTCTTCTTAGGGCGCTACAGTTCGAGGTGAACCTAGGCCTCACCCAACATACCTTTCCAGCCAGCACGATCTTTCGCCAGCTGTCTCCACTTTCGCACACCAAGCCGGCCGAGGTCCCCCTCGACTTGTGTGCGCCACCTTGTTCGTGGACGTCCTCTGTTGCGTTGTCCCACAGGCTCAGAGTCGAAGACTCTTCGGGCCGGAGCTAAGTTGTCCATACGCTCTACATGGCCTAGCCATCTTAGGCGTTAGATCCGTAGACGCCTGGCTAGACTCATGTCGCTGTACAGCCCATACAGTTCGTGGTTGAACCTTCTCCTCCAAATGCCATCAACGCAAACAAGACCAAATATAGCGCGCAGAACTTTTCTCTCGAAAAGTATAAGAGACTGTTCATCCGCTTGGGATATTGTCCATGCCTCTGCGTAGTACAGCAGGACTGGGATAGTCAAGGTCTTGTATAGAGTTAGCTTGGTCTTCCGAGAGAGGGCTCTACTATTTTGTATTGCCTTTTGAGCCCATTAAAACAGCGGTTGGCAAGAGTTATTCTGCGTTTGATCTCGGTACAGCAAACGCATCATTGACGGCTCGCTGTGTTCGCCCAATCACGTCAATGTCATCCGCGTAAGCTAGCAGTTGAACAGACTTTTGGAAGATCGTGCCTCTTGTGTTGGCCAGTGAGTTTTGCACGATCTTCTCAAGAACGATGTTAAAGAAATCACATGACAACGCGTCGCCTTGTCTTAAACCTTTTTTGACATTGAAGGTCTTGGTGAGTTCGTTACCGACCTTGATGGAGCAGCGAGAGTTCTCCATCGTCATCCTGCTCAGTCTGACGAGTTTGGCGGGAATGTCAAAACTAGACATAGCGCTGTATAGCTCGTCTCTATACACGCTGTCATATGCGGCCTTGAAATCGACAAAAAAATGGTGTGTGTCGATCTGCATTTCTTGGGTCTTCTCCAGGATCTGCCGCAGTGTGAAGATTTGATCTATGGTGGACTTTCCCGGCCTAAAAGCACACTGATGGGGACCTATCAGTTTGTTCACAAATGATTTCAGGCGTTCACACAAAACGGCAGAGAAGATCTTGTAGGCGATGTTAAGGAGACTTATCCTCGATAGTTGGCGCAGTCAAAGGGGTCTCCTTACTTGTGGATCGGGCAAACGATACTGAGATTCCACTCATCGGGCATGCTTTCCTCCGACCATATCTTACAGTTGAGCCGGAGCACGACATTTCACCATTAGATTATTTTCTCTGGATCTACGTCAAGTTCTCAGTCAACGCTAACAAGTCAATCTCCTTCGACGAGCTCGAGGCCAAAATTCAGTTTTAAAATAAAGTTCGAATCAATTCCATTTCTCACCCCGCTGTTATTTTATTGGGGCATTGGGTCATCAGGGCTTGCGGATTTATTCAAGTTGTGACCTTTCAGTACTTTTGCAACTGTACGAGTGACTATCGACAAGAATTATATTTTCTTTTTGTCATGAGAGTCTGTAGATGGATTTTACAGGCTTTTGTTTATGGCACGCATTCCTTATGGAACGTCGCCTACAAGATCCTGTCCAGCGTACTGTGTGGACGCCGTTTTGCACCGCACTAATCGACACGTACCAGTGCGGCTTCCAGCCTGGCAAATCGACTATAGACCAGATCTTCACACTGAGGCAAATCCTGGAGAAGACCAGCGAGTTTCAAATCGATACGCACCAATTTTTTTATCGATTTTAAAGCCGCATACGATAGCATTCATCAAGGAACTATTCGAAGCGATGGCCGAATCCGGGGTACCGGGAAAACTGATCCGGTTGTGACGGACCACGCTACACATACGCGATGCACCGTGTAGTTCGGCTCGAGTACCTCCGAGCCGTTTTAAGCCTGCACCGGATTTCGGTAAGGAGATGCTCTTTCGTGTAATTTCTTCAATTTGATACTGGAGAAGAAAGTGCGCCTGACTGCTGTAAACACGGAAGGCACTATCTTCTACAAGTCAGTCCAACTGTTGGAATACGCTGAAGACATCGACATCGTTGCGTGTTCCCAACGCGCCGTAGTGGAAGCTTTCACGGCGATTGAAGAACAGGCGAAACGAGCTGGTCTACAAGTCAATGAGGATAAGAGAAAATATATGCTGTCGAGCAAGAAACGATCCGCCGCACACCACCTAGGGCAAAGCATTACAATCGACTGCCACAATTTTGAGGTAGTGAAGGACCTTGTCTACCTCGGGGCAAACGTGAACTCCACGAACGACATCACAGTGGAGATCCGACGTAGAATCGCCCTTGGCAACCGATGCTACTTCGGTTTGTCAAAACAACTGGGCTCAAAATTCCTGACTCGAAGGACGAAAATCATGATCTACAAAACTCTTATTCTGCCAGTCCTGCTATGTGAAGCCGAAAGCTGGACACTAAGCAGAACTGCGGAGCTGATTCTTGGTGCCTTCGAAAGAAAAATTGTACGTCGGATATATGGTTCCGTCTGCGAGGAAGGCGAATGGAGGAGAAGACAAAACCCCGAACTCTATGGACTGCATCAGGATGCGGATGTAGTCCGAAAGGCAAAAATCCGTCGACTGCACTGTCTCGGCCACATCGAGCGCATGGACAACAACGCTTCAGCTAAGAGAGTCTTCGAATCCGAGCCTTGTTCGAGAAGGAGGAAAGACCGAATCTCCGGTACAAAGGACAAATCATCGCGGACGTAAGACCGCTTGGTCTTGATGACTGGAAGCAGCGTGCCCAGGACCGTCAGCGATGGAAGGCAGCGATAGCTCAGGCTCAGACCCTACATGGGTCGTAGGCCTGCTATGTAAGTACTTTTGTCTGTATTATATTATATAAATCTGGTAGAAGGCGCATATATGTTCAGAGAAAATCCAAGGTCTCTCATCCAATTCTTGGTGTCTGTGAAGGTTAACACACACGCACTATTGATTTTTTTTTACCCCATCTGCATGGACAACCAGTGATGATGGCTTCGTGTAAATTGAGACTACAAGTGTAGTCTTGTATGCGTGGAGTCAAAAGAGGTGCCGGGACTCTAGATTAAACATTTTACGGCGCCCATGTGAATTGCAATAGTTTCACAGCAGCTGGATTCCCCGGGTCGCAACGCAATATTAGCAAAATAAACTAATAAATTTATTGTTAAATAATGAAATTGTATTCGAAATTTTGAAGAGATTATCTTCTAGACTAAATGACCTGAGTGGTGCCTTTTCACACGACCCAAAATGTAAGCTACTATGCAAACCCCGGCACATCAAAGCAAAAAAGACAAAATTCATATGCCTCATTTCCGTGGAAATCAGGACGTGAATAACACCAGACTTTCTTCTCTCAGACTTGTCTCCTACCTATCCTTTTTACTACTTATGATAAATGAATACACTGTACATGCTTTCTTCTTACCGACTGACAGCGTTCTTCTCACCAAAGATTCCACAGGCGAAAGGAATTTGCAGAAAATCCCAAATACAAATTATTATCCGGTCAATTGACCTTCTACACAGTTATTTGCACAAGACAGAACAATTAGCTAGTATCCGCACGTACACATTCCAACAATGGCTTTTGTTGTTCGCCTGACTTTGCTTTGGCTCCGCTCTGCAGAGTGCCGTGAGGTCACAGATGAAAAACGGCACAGTTTCAGTGAAAATTACCTTCTTACCTGGTGATGTCAAAGTGCCGCATTAATTATCCTGCTTTCAAACAAGGATAAAGTGTTTTCTTATGGGTCCTCTGGGCGACACACCTCCCTCGCTGCTTCACTTTTTTGTTTTCTTTTTTTGGTTCTTTTTTCCATTTTCACATTTATTTCCTCATTTTGCCGTCGACAGAGTCCATTGAGAATTTATCCGTCTCTCTAAAAGTTCCTCCATTGTTCGTCCTTTCTCTCATCATTTGTCATTGTCTTTTGGTTGGATGGTGTGTGAGTGCACGTGTATTTATGTGAAAGGTGAAATGTTTGAACCGTTAGAGAAAATTGTTTTATTGTTCCGAGGTGTCAAGAATTTGTCGGCTTCTACTTTGGTTGGCATTCCTTGAAGACATTTCCTCTTCCTGTCTTTCCTTACAATATTCTCCTCGTTTTTTTTTTATCTTCGAAAGGATATGTCGAAAAATGAATTTGCAAAACTCACCACCGAACAATGGGATATGTTTGCGCCCATTCCTTTGACTGCCTTCAATAGAAAGTTGGTGGCGTTGAGATTAATGTCCTCCTGTCAAAATATACAATTGAACAATCTCTCCACTGACCTCTCGCACTAGCTCATGGTTTTGAATGATGTCTAAGGAGGGACATCCAAATGGGCTTCATAAATCACTGAATTGTTCACTAAAAGCTTGTGAGGGTAATAAATCTTTGAATGGTGTGCCCTCTCCCAAGATAGGACAGCATCAAAAGAACGAACAGTCTCGGGCAATAGTGTGACAGGTAGTTCTACTTCTCTGTCAACTTAAGGCCACAAATCAATGACGAAGTGGTAGTATCGGATGAACGCCGTGGTTTAATTGATTTTAAATGAGCCGAGTATAGGATCGGACGAACAACCTCCAACGGCGAGCGTCTGTGCGTGAATGTGTGGCGATGTTAAAGGCTAAAGAGTCAAAACAAATAAATTACTTAATCGATAATGGATATTTGTTGTGGGTCATAAATATCCAAATTGAGAATCAGGGTCGTCGAGTGCCTAAAGTGGACTTGGACATGAATGTCTCCAGTGTGCGCCTCTAAAAATTGTCACAGATACAGGATATAGGAAGAGTTTATTGTATGACATATTTTATGAAAAGCCAAAGAATGCAGACACACATATATTGTCTGATCAAATAAATTAAAGCCTGTATTTCAATTAGATTTAGTATGACTGGATTAAGTGTGGAGTATTGTTTGAAGTTGATACATCTCGTAGAGCTCTGTTTGATGGAAATACAGGACGGCGCATAAGAAACGTTAAGATTTATTTGATAAATAACGTTTTTCTTTCTGATCTTAAATAAGATCTTAGTATTTATTAAAATTAAGATTATGGCTTGGAAATATGGTCACATTATGTTTCACCTTCTTACCTGGTGATGATAATATTTTTCAAATAGCGCCCTTCCTTCGACGAGCACGTTAGCTCTTTTCAAAACATTTTCTATTACTTTTCTTAGATTTTCAGGTCTCATCGCCCTCACTTTTTCTCGGATATTAGCCTTAAGTTGTTGTATGGTTCTTGGCTTATTGGCATACACCTTACTTTTTAGATAGCTCCCCCCAAAATATCTGGAGCCATTTAATAGGGAGAACGCGGTGGCCAGTTAAAATCGCGATAGTTGAACGAGCTGTGTCTGCATAATTGAATGTCGACTTTCAAAATAAAATTGAATCACTTTGGTTCTTTTTTCTTGACTGAATCTTGAATCCGTCATGAATTTCCCATGTATTTCAAAGTTAATTTTGAAAAAAACGTAAACAAAAGAGTAATTATTGAATACTTTTGAATTGAATAAATCTTAAGATTTCTTATGCGCCACCCTGTACAAACAGTCATATGCAGTATTCACCTTGACAGTGTGCTCAGAGGTTATGTCGGTTACTAAGTCAAAGAACAGTAAAGATTTATATAAGAACAACATTTAAGAAACACACAAATATTCTACCATTCGCAATTTTGATACACTTTTTCAAAATGTTCTTAATTTTAAATATAATATATAATACTTAAAATAATAAACAAATAAAAAACTATGATCCGATTAGTTTCATGATCATATACTGATCTTATTTAATTTAATTTAAGTCGAATCCCGATAATCCGTAATGGCAAGGGAACATAATTACCGCAGGTTACGAATTATCGAGATTTCGATTTGACGAGGTGGAAATAGGGATGCAACGTCGTTCTTAAAAACATCGATGTTGGAATACATCGATGGTTCCACGACAAAAATCGATGTTAAAAAACATCGGTATTAGCACCGATTCATCGATGGTTTTCCAATGTTTTATTTATCTTCTCCATCACACAGATTGTTAGCTATATTTGCGACGTACTATACTTAAAAAAAAAATATGCTAGTCTTGCCAGTGTCAACCCAAAAATTTTCCCTGTCTTCCGTTTCGTTGATGATTCGATATCGGGCCAACGAAAAACACAAAGTGACGTTGGAGGATCCTACGGTTCGATATTAGGGTGCCCTAGCGAGACCTCATGCACGTTTATATATCGAGTCGCTTGCTCGAAGACCGACATCTGCTTCCAGCCGGCCCAGGCCTTTGGTGAGCAGGCGCTAATTTGGCTGTTGACACAGATGCTAACGCATTCAGCCAATGCATGCCGAAACATGAACCGTTTCCGATTAGCTACCGACCCGCAGTTAAATATGAGTTGGATACCGAGTCTCCTTGATGGTTGCTCGATGCCCAGGGTGTACCACTTGGAGGTTCGGAGTAGGATGTTCGACTAGGAGAGGCTAAGATATAACAAAGTTACATTGTATTGCACATCTCTAGCTCTTTTACACCCCATTATTATTACAAACTCATTTTATATATAACATACATGTATCTTGACAATGTTTAATGAAATGAATGAACGATGTCGATGTTTGACAGTTTTGTCGTTGATATATCGGCGATGTATCGGTTATCAAACCATCGATGCTTATGAACGAAACATCGGTATTTTGCAAACATCGATGTATCGTTTGCATCCCTAGGTGGAAAACATAAAAATACGGAAATACAAAAAATAGAATTAACGGGCTTTTACACTTCATATGATTTTCCAATACATACTGTTTAACTTTATTAAAACTAAGCCCTCAATTCACATATTGCATTACGAATTATAAGATGTTTCAAATACGAATTACGATTTATAAGAGGTTTTGTGTTCTTTGCATTGCAAATAAAATAACGAGGGGAGCAATATGTATGCGAATTTTACGTTAATACGACGATTTTTTAAGGGACTAGCAGTTTGTTACGAATTATTGAAGTTTCGATTCGTCGGGGTACAAATTATCGCTATTCGACTGTATAAAAAACAATTGCAGACCTACAGTCCGGGGTGGGCTTGGAACTAGCTTCTACATCAATTACTCGTGTTGTGCCTCGTACGGTTCTTTCAAGAGTGGAAGAAACCTACAGTTTTAATCCCGACTCTGAACGGAGAATTTGAGAAGATTTTTTGTAAACTTTTTTTATACGCTCTTTGAGCACTTGCCTAAAACTTTTATTTAACGTTGAAGGCCTCAGTGAGTTCGTTACCGACCTTGACGTAGCAGCGAGAGTTTTCATCGTCATCCTGCTCATATCCAAGAACAAATTTAAATCTTGCGATCTATTCGGATCCACCAAGCAGTTACTTAGCGATTTGGTTTTAAACATCGTGCTCCAATCATCATTGCGATGAATAAAATCTTCAAAATCCTTTATTTAAGGTTAAATAGTGGTGACATTTAGAAAACAGCCTTAGTGGGATATTGCTTCTGCGCTAAATGCAACTCCAAAGTTTGGTGAATTTCAGAATTATATTCAGGGTTAAATTGTCGTCAACAGTTGTCATTCTCATACCCTTTGATGATTCGCGGATTATACGGACTGGCATCACTTGATGCCAAATGGCGGGACGTGAAATAGTGTTGTAATATATATGTACGGGGGTTTAAATTTTTGATGTTGCATGAAGTAATATGTATTGTGGATGAATTGATTTATGGATTAATTTAAAATCTTACACAAATAATTTTATTATTGAGCCCGACCTAATCTCTTAGTGCAGATTGACAACTTTTACTATATTGGTAGATTAATATACACATTTGATAGTCAATAATAACTGTTTCACTCATAGAAGTCATTACAACAATCTGAACTTTCGTTAGCTCTACT
Source organism: Myathropa florea (assembly GCA_930367185.1). Taxonomy (NCBI): domain Eukaryota; kingdom Metazoa; phylum Arthropoda; class Insecta; order Diptera; family Syrphidae; genus Myathropa; species Myathropa florea. The sequence continues at coordinate 15,285,343 of OV884005.1, forward strand.
CTTCTCACCTCACATGGATCGAAAGTTAGCAGTTTTCGCGCATGTTCAAATATTTTCGCTAAACAATCTAGTCCCAAACTTACCGAATTTTCAATTTTTTAAGTTAAGATAATATGTAGCAAACTAGCCTTAAGCTGATTTGTATCTTTGATTTGCTCTTATTCTTGGGTCTATTACCACCAATTGTAGACTGCATTTCACCTTCTCAAGCTTGCTGCGCAGGGTAAATAATTTTGCGAAATAGAATTGCCTCTTACAATAACTAAGTACAACTTAAGCACAAACTATAGAACCATTCACCACGTACAACTGCTTAATGGCTGGATATCAGCATTAATTTAAACGGTTGGTCCGCCTCCTCGACTTCTGTTAAGACTGCAATTATTTAAGTCATCGAACAGGACTATACTTCTTGCAAGGATAAGGATGATATGATTATATTTTTGAGGTTTATTCAAACCGATTTCTAGTTGCCTGGTGTAAGTTATAAGACATTTAAGACACCATAGCTATAAGTCATTGTTCTTCTTAATCCAATTCCAATTACATTTCTCACTTTTAGCATTTCCTGTACGTTCACCTCCAATACCACACTATCAGCACTTCCTCTCTACCTCATAGCAACGCACTCATTTTTGTACTGTCAATATTTCCTCTGCACGATCGCCCATAGTTGACATAATCACATTATTGTTAAGGTAGGTTAAGATAATTTTAAAAGGGAAAATAAAGTTGCCAAGATCACCATAGGTGGTAAGACGTTGTTTTGTTTATACGTGTCCACTTTAAAACCGTACACATCGTCTACTAATCATCAGTTTTTTTCCAGTACTCCCTTTGTCAATCTCAAATTCCTCATATTGGTGTGTCCCAAAAAATTCACATTTCTGAAATGCTTCCTCCGTGACAATCCTTTTCCTTTGAAATATTCTATTTATGGCTGCCGCCCATAAAACTCTGATCCAGACCAGAAAAGAAAAGTCTCTCACTTAGTATTCAGTATAAAAGTGGTCTCTTAGAGTTTCTAAAGCAAGCAAGACCTCCGTACGGACGTGGTCCACAATGAAAATCAAAAGCGAATACCTTTTGCTGTGTCCTCAATGTCCAATGAAAGCGAATAATAATGAACTCTGACATTTTGTTCTGCCGTCTCACATCATCCCAGTTGACAGACGAAAGTAGTTTTACGGTCTCGAGACAGTTGACGTCCTAAATTTAGGTGACCTTCTTACTTCTAATTGCCTAATCTCTTCTCAGTTTATATTGCTCTGACCACATTCCAAATACGATGGGCAATCAAAACCTTAATCGTGTTTTATATCCGTCACGAGTTTGTCTCCAAAGAATTAACCAACACGAACAATTTTAAGGCCAACTGCCAGCAATTAAACTGTCAGACACATAAACCTCTTAAAACATCATCAGCATATCCGTGAAGATGCTGTTAAATCTCGTGTCATCAGCTAATGGCCAGACATACATGGCTGTATCTTTGTCTCAATATTTTACTCTTTCCCTCTGCTCAATTTCGAATGCAAGATATAAAATTTGTCACGAAATGACAGCTATACGACCCGTGTTCAAGCTCCACGCCTCGAAATGGTGTCCGGCCATTTATGAGCTCGTTGATTGGCTCAATTTAAAAAAGATTGGTCACACAAATACATGAAGCGTTGAGGCCGCGCTTCAATCTGACTTGGTAATTGCTACTGAATTGGAAATTTATACACATTGAGTAGGAGGTCGTGGTCTGGACCGGTGTGTTTTCGTTTCAATTTATTACTGTTTTAGACTCTCTCTCTCTTCTCAGGTGGCACAGGTAAATGGATTATATTTTTTGGCTTAATGTGAGCTTCGTTGTATAGGTACGCTCTTTGGGGACCAAAATAAGTAATTTGCAACACCACTTAATGTTAATTGTTCAGGTTTTCGGGGTGTCCGCAAGGGTACTCCGCTTGCGGAGGAGATTTATTTCCGCTATAAGTGGTGTAATTTATTTAAAAACACATGCGCTGATATTTTTTTCATCCTTCTTTGGGGAGGGTTTGGTATGTTAATTGCACTTTACGACTCGAATTTATAGTGTGCTGCCCCATAAATTATTGATAATAGAGAAACGAAAAGATATCTCATTGAAATGGCGAAACTGACTGCGTAGGCTAGAGTTATTTTGTACAAAACTCGAAAACTTATATAAGCCCACATGCAGAACATTGGCCATCCCATTGTTGCTATTCCTCTTCCAAAGAGTCTTGAGAAGATGTTGTTGTTTACAGCTTTGTTTTGACAGCAAAAATTCTAGCTTAGCACGTAGGCTGAGTGACCCCTCTTGACAATACCTTGTTTATAATTTAAAAACTGGATTGTTTGGAAAGACAGGAGAAATCAACTTGAAATATAACGTATTTGTTGTAAGTGGCGCTAAATTAAAATGAGTGAAGAACAGCATTGGTCATAGTTAAAAAAATTTATGGTTTAAGTTCTAATTTTTTGCAGTCCTTTAAAAAGGGTCCACGAAAAAAAACTGTGTTATAAATCCGCCTATTTTCAGACCGAGATGGCTTTATATAAGCGCACGCGTTAGGAGAGAGTGGGATACATGGATCTTATAAAAATAGCACAAACACATTCAGTTTTGACTGTAGTATTTGGGAGAATAGTTCAAGCATAGGTGTCTATCTATGTCTACGACTCAGCTCCGTCCCTAAAAATGTTCGACAGCTATTCACTACGATTGCGACCATGGTGGCTCACAGAATTTGCAAATGACTTCAAGCAACTTGTTGTGCAAACCTCGAAGCAATCAGCAAACGTTCTATCTGCCACCAAAAAAGAAGATTTTAAAGTTATTCTAATTTAAAAATAAAGCAAAATGGAAGCGTAAAACTTGATGATGGAAATAAACAGTGATACGTGGATTTAAGTTGTTTCTATGACATGGCACCAGTGGCACCGAATGCATCATGACACCGGTGATGGGAAAAGGGGCAGATATGCCAGTTGAAAGCGTCCAAGATCGTGGATAAAGAACTGTGGGTCATCGCAAGCTTTGGTATAGTCTGTCATAGGAAATCACTTATGATTCATACTACGCTAAAAATGCGTTGTAAGATTGAGACAGGTTATTGAACGAAATTTGCTCGAACTAATATACCATTCCAATAACGGCCGACCGTAAAACCCATTGAAGATCACTTAGAAAATGCGAGAAGTTGTTTGGATAACAAATTTAAATTATCGACATATAGCATGACTCTATGAAAGGATCTTTTCTGTTTGAAGCGAATGTCGTTGTTATCAACATAACGATCGAAAACATTAAGTGTACAAAGATCTGTATTTGGTTACATGTAACCAGGGGTGGAATCGGCTAATGCGATTGTTGATTGTCGCACTTTTGACAATCAAATGTGACTATCAAATATATTCACGTCTGGGTAATGCGATCGCAAAAAATATATGACTGCTTGGCATCACTTCCTCTTTTTTGAATGTCATGACATGCTTAATCATTATTATTTGTATTTTAAATAGTTTATAAATTAAAAAAAATATATATATCGTTAACAAGTTATGGCTCTGCACTGAAATTTAATTTTCTTAAAAAAACTTCAGAAGATTTTTTTCTTCATCGTTCCATGAGGAAGTAGGAAAGGTGTGCGTGAATAAATACGCTCCCATCAATATTGTGTGTAGAACATGTGTGAAACAGAAATGTAACATATTCTGCCAATAGCCTGTAATGAGTTTGCGGCTTATATAAAGTTATGTTTTTAAAAAAATTCTCTTATTTTTCTGATGCCACTCTATAATTAATACAATTCAAATTCACCGCTATTTTCATCCATAATTCAAATTGAGTAGTAGTTGTATACACATATACATGTATGTACATACATATCATTGCATTTATGCTATGTGTTTCTTCATGGTTAAATAATACGTCCTTCAAAGATTAAATAAAAAGACGGATTTGCATTTACTTCCATATACTTTACATATGCATATTTTACCTACATATGTACACATATTTAATTTATAATTGTATCATTTAATGAAAACAACTGCAGTAAGATCATATGATCAAAACAATCGAAGATTGTCCATAAATAAATTATTTTGAACATCCACTCAACAAAAATATATGAAAACGACACCAATTTAGCTGTCACATGAAAACGATCGCAAATTTGCGATTCTTAAATCGACAATCGCATTACTCAGAGCAAGAAACTCAAATGTGACAATCAACAATCAACTATCGCATTAGCCGATTCCACCCCAGGGTTGGCAAATGTCACATTTTTTGGTTTTTATAAATTTTACAGTTAAAAAGCGTATAAAAGTGTATTAAAGTGCATGAAATTATATTAAAATGTATAAAACTATCCTTAAATGTATAAAAGGGGATAAAACTGAAAGTGTATATTAATGTGTGTAGAAGTGAAGAAAAGGATCTAAAAATGTATACAATTTACAAGCAGATTATAGATATACATTTGCATTTTTTCCTTTTTTACCTATTTCTTGATTTTATACACTCTTATACACCAGCAATGTTTTTCAGATGTATAATACACACGAAGTGTGTATAATACTCCAACTATTATACGTCTACAATCCTGCCTGTAACTGACTGGATGTAGTGGAGACTCGTCTGCAAGACACCTAAAATTATCTCCAATTAAGCATTTTTAAAAACATTTTGAGAGAAAGAAATCTAAAAATCTTAACTTACAACTCAAAATGGTTGTTAGAAGTATGAAACAGAAGTGGATCTGACACTTTCCAGATTGGTGATCGTGCAAAAATAAAAAAACTTAAAGTAAAAAAATTGACTAAACAGTGACCAGATAAGATAACAATAGGAAAAGTAAATTAAATGAAAAAACAACAATGTGAGATTTGCAATTGATTCTGACTTAATTTTGAAATTAGATTCAAGCGGTCGGTCCAATATTTAATGACTCAGTCCCATATGTGCGGCGTTATTTTAGCAAAAGCGTCACGAACGTTGGCCTTGAGTTCGCCCAAGACTTGAAGTAGCCCCATAGAAAATGTTCGAGTGGTGTCAAGTCACAAGATCGCAGTGGCCCATTGGTGAACACTCGCAGTGCGATGACCAAGTCTCCAAATTTCTTCTTCACAATTTCGAGCACTGAGTCGTTTTTTTTAGGAGGATTTTTTACTGGAGCACTCAGATTCAAAATTGGTCTATTGTACTGCCAGGTAGCAACCTACTCCAGTGCCGTTAATTTGATCCCAACGGCAAATGGTGACTGGACAAGATTCGATTTCACTGGGATTTGAACCTTGGACCCCTCGAACTTGGACCAGGCACTTAACCAACTGCGCCATCCAGTCGTATGAGTATTGAGTCGTTAGTATGCCATGCAGCGCCATTTTGTTGAGACCACAGCTCGAAAATATCAATGTCGTCGAGCTCTGGCCGCAGAAAGTCGGTTAACATCGATCTGTACCTGTCAGCATTGACGGTAACAATATCTCCTTCCTCATTTCGAAAGAATTACGGTCCGATGATGTCGCCATGTCATAAACCGCACCAAACAGTGGATGCTTTAACGCACTTCTGGATTGTGGATTGTGTTCGCACCAATAACATAAATTTTAATTTTTGACATAGCCGCTGAGCCAAAAATGGATCTCGTCCGAGAATATGGTCCGTATCTTCGGCCAATTCCAGCGCCCAGTTGGCGAACGGCGTTGTCTTTGATCCATGTTCGGCATTAACTCTTACGTCAGCACAATCTTATACGGATGTAGGCCCAAATCCAACCAACAGATAAGCTTTGTCTATTCTCTGGTGACGCCCAATTCAGTTGATCGGCGCCGAATCGACGTTTCTGGGTCTCATTCGATACTGGCCTCTACGGCAGCCATGTTTTCTTTATTTCGCATCAATCTCCATCTAGTTGGTGGCTTAAGGCCACCGCTCAAACTTTTCCACGGTGCAACGAATTGCTTGCACACTGAAGCCATGATGACTACCGTCCTCACGATGAAATTCACGTGGCGTATACTAAGCCGAAATTTCGATAATAATTATCAAAAATGTTCGTACGTTTAGCAAGCATGAAACGATGCATGATGAAATGGCAAATCTCACTGAATGTTCTGACACGTGGATATTATTGTAACTTTAATAGCCGATGAAAGATAACAATTGGAAAAACCATCATTGTTATCTGTTCACTCGATTTAAATTATTTATTTTGCATTTTTGTACATAAATGCTTGTTGAAATTGATTTAAAGTTGATTGTTACAAAAAAGAAATATGTTCCTCTTCACAACTTAAATACGCATGTTAAAATATTTGACTAAGTCGCACCAGATGAGACCCACAAAGAAAGAAACAAAAAATAATTCTCCTGTTCAAAACTTAGATTTTTATTCAGCCACTCACTGCCGAGAGGCGTGTGTATAAAACCAAATTTATAAACGCCAACTAGAGAAGCTAGATACTCAGATATTTTGGGGTAATTAAGTCACGTAGATTAATATGGGTGGGCACGTCTTAAGAATAGAAGACGAGTGAGAAACGGACAGACAATTTGTTGGCACGCCCAAGAGGGAGACCCCTAACGGGGATCGCGTAGAATTGGATATTCGCTAGGCTGGGTGGTCTCTATTTGGACTAATGGCCAGTGTCTTGAATTAATGGAGTTAATGACATCTTGTACATTCCTGTATTCGAGAGCTAAAATGTCATGAGTGGTTAGTACTCAAAATCAATTAAATTTTTTTGTTTTTCATGCTCTTTGGTTTGTTGGATATCGAATGCGTTCATTGCCACGATTGAATGTAATACTGATTCATCAAATTTACTACTTTGCTTCGCAGTTTCACTGAAAGAGCAGTTGAATTTATGCTAGTCTTCGATCGCCGTGTATCATGCGAATTATAGAAGAGATAATTTAAGTCAAAACGTGTTAACTTTACCACAAAGATAATCATTTTTAGGATAGACTTGAATTGTTTATCTATCTCCGTGATGTTTTTAAGATGTCAAAATAAATGGTCATAAATTCAGTATATCTTTTTTTAAAACAATAATTTACGCAGTTCCCTTTACACGGGAGTTGGTTGTGGATCTGAATAAACGCGACGTGCCGTAGTGGGTAGGTGCGTCGACTCCTACGCTCGAGGTCGTCAGTTCGAATCTCGAAAAATACATCAAACATTTTTTCACGGCTCCACCTCTTTCGAGTCACTGACAATGCTCAAAGAGTATAACTGTCTAGAAAAAAGCTTCTCAATCTCGCCGTTCGGAGTCGCCATTAAACTGTAGGTCCCCTCCGCTCGTGAGAGAACAATAGCACGCACAACACGAGTGGTTGCTGAGAAGCTAGGCCCAGGTCCACCTCGGACTGTAGCGCCGCCATTATTATTATTATATTATATAACAATAAAGTTGCTGGTGCAGATAGTCTGCCCGCCGAAATGTTTAAAGCAGCTGGAGGTGATCTGGTAGGGCGCATGCACCAGCTCATCTGTAAGATATGGTCGGAGGAAAGCATGCCCGATGAGTGGAATCTCAGTATCGTCTGCCCAATCCACAAGAAAGGAGACCCCTTTGACTGCGCCAACTATCGAGGGATAAGTCTCCTTAACATCGCCTATAAGATCTTCTCTGCCATACTGTGTGAACGCCTGAAACCTTTCGTCACCAAACTGATAGGTCCATATCAGTGTTTCAGGCCGGGGAAGTCCACCATATATCAAATCTTCACACTGCGGCAGATCCTGGAGAAGACCCAAGAAATGCAGATCGACACACACCACTTTTTTGTCGATTTCAAGGCCGCATACGATAGCGTGCATAGAGACGAGCTATACAGCGTCATGTCTAGTTTTGACATTCCTGCTAAACTCGTCAGACTGAGCAGAATGACGATGGAGAACTCTTACTGCTCCATCAAGGTCGGTAACGAGCTCACCGAGACCTTCAATGTCAAAAAAGGTTTTAGACAAGGCGACGCACTGTCATGTGATTTCTTTAACATCATTCTTGAGTAGATCGTGCAAGACTCACTGGCCAACACAAGAGGCACGATCTTCCAAAAGTCCGTTCAACTGCTAGCTTACGCGGATGATATTGACGTGATTAGGGGAACACAGCAAGCCGTCAATGATGCGTTTGCTGGCATTGAAACGGAAGCGGCTAAAATGGGTCTGGCGGTAAACGAGGGCAAAACAAAGTATATGCTGTCATCGAGAAAGGACGCACAACATCGACGACTTGGCCAGAACGTCACCATAGGCAGCTATAACTTTGAGGTAGTGAAGGACTTCGTCTACCTCGGCTCCGCGGTAAACAGTACAAACAACATCAGTACCGAGATCAAACGCAGAATAACTCTTGCAAACCGCTGTTTTTTTGGGCTCTAAGGGCGATTGAGTAGTAGAGCCCTCTCTCCGAAGACCAAGTTGACTTTGTATAAGACCTTGATCATCCCAGTCCTGCTTTACGGCGCAGAGACATGGACAATATCCCAACCGGATAAACAGTCTCTTGGCCTTTTCGAGAGAAAAGTCCTGTGCGCGATCTTGGTCCTGTTTGCGTTGGTGGCATTTGGAGGGGAAGGTTCAACTACGAACTATATGGGCTGTACAGCGACATGAGTCTAGCCAGGCATCTACGGATCCAACGCGCAAGATGGCTAGGCCATGTAGAGCGTATGGACAACTTAGCTCCGGCCCAAACAGTCTTCGACTCTGAGCCTGTAGCAAAACGCAACCGAGGACATTCACGTACAAGGTGGCACACACAAGTCGAGGGAGACCTCGGCCGGCTTGGTGTGCTAGAGACAGCTGCCGACAGAGGCCCAGGTCCACCATCAAGTAAGCAGCCAATTCGAAGTTGATTTGCTAAGTCGATAGTTACACCAGAACAATTGTCACTGCAGATTGCAGATTTAATATCACTGAAACACGCGTTCCTTGTTGAAAATTGTTAAGAGCTTAAAAGGAGGATTACACCAGAACAATTGTCACTGCAGATTGCAGATTTAATATCACTGAAACACGCGTTCCTTGTTGAAAATTGTTAAGAGCTTAAAAGGAGGATTAGATTCTGATTTTCTTAGATACTTCATTGGAAGAATTGGTCTGCCAATGTCTCATTGCATGGTTTTTTCCAGAGTTAAAAAATAAATTTCTTTTTTTTTATCTTGGCAGCTATAGCAGGGCTGCCGTGGTTTTATAGGTATGTGCGTCGAACCCTACGCACTAGACTTTCAACTCTAGGTTCGAATCGCAGCACAGACAATTTTTTAGAAACAAATTTGTCCGCGGCTCCCATTCTTTCGAGTCACTGGCGATTCTCAAAGAGTACAATTGTCTAAAAAAAAAAAGCGGAATTATAATTTAAGACCCCTTCACTCGTGAGAGAACAATAGCACCCAAAAAACGAGTAGTTGCTGAGAAGTTGGTCTCAAGTCCACCCTGGACCATACATTTTTTAACACGATGCTTTAAGTTGTCAAGATCGACTTTTTTTTGCATCCGCGATGACTTGATCTTTATACGGGAAGTTCGGTCTTCTTTACCTTTTCGAACTCGGGCTTCAAAGATCTTTGCCTTCCCGATTATGTTCGCATCCTTGTTCAGCTCGTTAAGTCTGCGCATATGTCCTATCTCCATTCGCATTCCTTGTAGGCAGGACCGAATATTTGACGTTGGATTTTTCTTTCCAAGTATGTTCTGCCTTTGGGATCCTGTAGCACTAAGTTATTTTTTAAACCACTGCAAACATAACGCTAAGCTTTGCCTTCCAGTTTTAGCTAACCGCAGAAAATGTTAGTGAACACCAACCAGAGTGTTGCTAATTGTCGAACGCCTTCAATTCATCTCACCTGGTGCTCTCTCATTATCGTGAAGTCACTGTGTTTGGAGATATGCAGGACATGTGAGTGTTTTTGTCGATTGAGCTGATAGACATGACGTATGTAAAAATCGTGGGGCATGTGTTAATTCTCCTATATTCTCTTGATAACCTGATTCACGTCCGCATGAAGCTATTGCCATGTCTATTGGCAGATAAGTGGATCTTAACCCGCGGATTTGCTGTCTTTTACAATTAAAACACAAAAATGAAACACCCTGTTTACGGTCTGTAGTTAAATACAAGAAGAAGGATTGAAGCAGTGGAAGAAAAAAATATGTCCTTCAAAATTTTCCACCGCAAACAAACAATTATCTCACAACGACGGACTATGAATTTACAAAATTCGTCATGAAAATAATTTTCTTCTCAGGGTGACTTTAGCATATTCTTTATCGAATTTTCATCCCTCACAGTTACGGAGCAACCAATCTACTTTTTGTCCTTGTCTCTAACTTGCTGTCCTTTCCAAGCCTTAATTTTCTCTTGCATTCAGTGGCTTTCTGCACCCCTCAATGACAAATTACCATTTCCATAGAAACAGGTGCTCCAAAAGTTCCTCATTCATACACCCTTCACACAGATTAAGAAATTCATAGAAGCCCTTTTTCCTCGGTTTGTCTTTGTTGGTGGATCCACTGGAAGGAAGTTCATTTAATCCAACGTCGACAATCAAAAACGGCAAGGAGGAAAAACCACGAACAAAAAATGGAAAAACTGCTAACTCAGAAGCACCGCAAACAAGCTTTCATGGAAGCTCTTTTGCTCAACCACAAGGAAAACAGAATTAAATGTCGCAAATGTGATTAAGGGATTAACGCGCACTTCACATTCCGCAAGCGTTCTCGAGTCGTTAGGATTTTACATTGAGTAGATTACGTTAGAGGGGTTGGGTTTTGATGTGCTGAAGAAATGGTGTGAATTTATTTTTACTAATTGAAGTACACCGTTTGTTTGCATGTAGCAAGTCGTTAGTGGTAGCTACAGGCTCAGTTATTAGGTGGTAACATCAAAGAAAACAATTTATTTTTTTTCTGTTTTTTGGCTTCCGTGGATTGTTTTCTTTTATCGGATGAGATAAGAAGTAAAAGTAGTTCCTAACATGATTTTGATAGTCACAACATACACAGCTGAATGAGTAAACACTGCTGTTACTGGTAAGAATATCTCGCTTTGGAGAAGGACGCAGATTTTATTCGAAAAGTTTTTACGACAAGCGTCTGTCAAAAAAAAACAAGAACACATTCGGATTTGCATACAAAAATACAAGAACATTAAAACAACTTTAGCAAGAGTATATACATTCTGTATAACGCCTTTTCTGTTTTGAGCCGGATCAAGGAATTTAATTTTAACTACTTAATACGCTATTTTGTGAGCGCCGTGGCGTAGTGGGTAGGTGCGTCGACTCCTACGCTCGATGTTCTCGGTTCGATTCCCGAAAAAAACACCTAATGTTTTTTCACGACTCCACCTCTTTTGAGTCACTGACAATGCTCAAAGAATATAACTGTCTAGAAAAAAGCTTCTCAACCTCGTCGTTCGGAGTCGGCAACTGTAGGTCCCGTCCACTCGTGAGAGAACAATAGCACGCACAACACGAGTGGTTGCTGAGAAGCTAAGCCATTCATTTTGAAACATTGTCGCACGAGCCATCGAGTTATGTATCAATCGGCAGATCTTTTGAAATGAGTTGGAGGTTTCTTTCGACACTTTTTGATCCAAAGTACCGTTTGGAAAATATGGAGCTCCAAAGTTTTTTTTAATGCGTCCCCCCCTTTCCATTTTTAAACCAAAATGTTTAAAAATTTGAAAAAATCACATATTTCAAGCATTAGTATCGATATAGTTTTATACTAATAGTTTTCGAGATATTGACCAAAAACGGTCAACCATCGACATGCGAATTTTGAAGATCTGAAAACGCAGTTTTGACGACCTCGTCGTAAGCATTGAGAAATGATAAATATCAAAATATCGATTTATGTTGAAATTTTGAGATATCTAAGAATTAAAATGATAACTATTTTCATTTTCACACATAAATTTCATGCTGTGTTCGACCACTCTATTCGTTGATGAGCGTTATCTTTTCGATCTCACCCCTAAATGCCCAACAGAAATGAACACACACATCGCAGGCATGAGCAGTCACTACGTATGTGTATGATGGAAGAGATTTTCTATGTTGGATAAACTGTTGGATAGAGATGTAGGTATATGTATGGATGAATATTTGTTTGTTTGGTTGTATGAATGTATGAATGAATGGTTAGAAGTTAGAAGAAAATTCATCCGAAATAGTTTTGAAACGTCGTTTGATATTCAGAATTCATCCATCAATATTATGCGACGGAACCTCCCCCGTGCGAGTTCAACTCGCACTTGCCCAGTTTATTATTATAATAATACTGTCACATTACAATTTAACTTTGCTGTAAAACATATATACATTTTAACCCTCTGAAAACCGAGGTTGTTCTCATCAGGAAGAGAAGAAAATTAAATGTTCCGATTCAACCAGTACTAAAAGGTGTCACTATCCGCTTTTCCAATGAAGCTAAATATCTAGTTATTATCCTAGATAGATAGATAGAAAACTTATAGGACCCATACACAACTTATAGCAACCATAAGTCTGTGCAAATATCAATTCGCCACACGGTGCAAACAATCTGCACATACGTTAGTTTGTATCGTTTGTATTAATCATTGCTTTGGTAATTAAAACAACAAAAAGAGAGACCAAAGGAAATAAAGACTTTGGACCAATTTCTTTCAATTTCTGCACCATTTTATCATAGGCATCAGATTTTAAAACCCGATTACTATAATCGGCACTGTTACATTCCACAAAATCGGCAAACTTTTTTAAATATCCAGAAATTCTATCCAAAATTTTTATTCTTGTTTCTGGCATGTACTTTCCTTCTGGTCTATGTAAACTTCACTATTCGCTACACAGACACGTCGCTGCAGACCATACCATTTTGAATTCATGCAGAAAGTCGCTGCAAACATGCGACATGAGTACACACGGCACAGATGGTCTGCGCAGACTTGTGCACAACAACAAAATATATAGGTCTACGAGTACATCGACGTGTCTGTGTCGTGTATGGGCCCTAAAAAAAACATCGAATCGAAAATTGCGAAGGCACTGTCAGTTTTTGCGAGTGTAAGGGAATCTTCGGCAAGTCCTGGGGTCTATTACCAAAAAAGATCCGCCTGGACCTGCACGGCTATTATAAGGCCCCTTCTCTCTTATGCATCCATCGTAAGTAAATACGTAACTGGTGTTTTCACTTTTTTTTCACAAGTTTCAAAGAACATTCCGTCTCGGCTGTATAGGGGCCTTCTCTAGTACGCCAGGCTCTGCTCTTGATGCCCCGCTGGCCTCCCACACTCGACCTTGCTCACGGCATTTCCTTTGACTCCAGTCTTATGGGTATACCGTCTGACGCACGAACACCTGTACTCCAGATGCGACAAACATACAAAGTCGACTTTCCCTGTACTCAGGACTGGCTCTGGCCAGAATCCGAGCCAGAAAAGGAATGAAGTCGGACGGCTCCAAGACGAATGAAGGATCTTGCGCTAGCGCCTTCGTCGAGGCCGACAACCTTAGACTGCACATCTCGTTAGGTAAATTTGCGTCGGTTTTCCAAGCAGAAACCTATCCGATCCTAATGATCGAGAACTATGTATATTGTGAAAAACAGGTGGAAGGTACGAAGTATTTGTGTGCCAGGCTGTGCTTAAGGCGCCAGGATAGTTCAGGAATGCAAGCCTTATTTGATTGGCAGTTTAAATTCGCTAAGATCTATCTGAGTCCCGGGGCACCACGGGATCACGGGAAATGGGATGGCCGATGAACTTGCTAGGCAAGGAGCAGAGGAGGTACTCTCAGGACCTTAACTGCGCTGGAACTGCCTGCGTCCTTGGTCGGGCCATCGATGGTTGGACCTCTCGAGAGCATAACTGATATGGCATATAAGATGTAGACACACTAAGCGCACAATAACGCCAGTAAAAATCCGCGATATTCTTGTTATCTCTTAACAGAAAAGACTGCAGAAAACTTATCGGCGTACAAACGGGCCACTACACCTTTGCCAAGTACCTTTATATGCCTAGCGCAAGTAATGAAACCCTCTGCGGCGCATGTGGAGAAGGAGACGACACAGTAGAGCACTTTCTCAGCCACTGTCCCTTTACTCGGATTAGATGGCAGTTATACGGTGCCGATGAAATGATAGCTTATGATGTAGGCTCCTCATCACAGCAGCTCTTGCTGATCTTCCTCCGGTAGACTATGAAGTTGCAGCAAAAGTAGATTGTTGCCTGGTAGTGCAATGGTCCAGTTTAAGAACATCCGAAAACAAATACATGTATAACTTCTTTCTGTGGAAAAAAAATTGAAATGCTTTTTTTCTCCCAAGAAATTACAAACATATTTGTCTGTAAAATGTTTATGTTGATGTAATATAATTTCAAATAATTCAAAGGGGCAACTACTTTGTTATCCGGAATTAGAATATAGCTTCGACTTCTGACCTGACTAACTTTCTTAAGCAAAGCGACGTAAAGAAGACAAGCAGTTGTAGGATAAACAAAGCATTTAAGTCACAGGTAATACAATTCTTATGAAGTATCTGGCATAATCTTACTCAATGAAAATTCATTGCGCTCAAATTGTGAAAAAAAAACAATGATGACATCCATACAACACTGTTAACCTTTAAGTTTCACACATCGTCAATACTTCACTCGAGCTAGTACACTGCATGAGTTGTTACCCCCATAAAACCGTTGTATGAACTAAGTGCACCTTTTAAATCAACAAAAGACACAAACACGTAAAACTACGAGGAAGGATGTTTACAACATCGCCTAACAGGCACAAAGCAGAGAGGATTCAAACTTTTGTAATAATACCTGTCTGCCAAAGTTTATGGGTGTACTTATGAGAGCGCGGAAAAACGCCTGGGTCAGACGCTTCTTTGTGAAGTACAGACGTTCCTTTGTACAAGGACTAACCGCAATAAAATGTGCCATAAACTCATAACAACTACTGTTAAATAAACAAAAAACACAAAATTCCGTCTTGTAAAACCATTTTGAAAATAGCACCACGGGTGTGCTAATTATGACCGTGACACGAAGCATCTATTTAACAAAAAAAAAATATTTCTAGCAATCCACACCACTGAAGCAACACTTCAGTGTTTTATTGCCACACGCCAAGCGAAGAAAACATTTAGTTTTAATGCTGCCCTTAAAATCTTATGAATGAGCACAAGCAGGGTAAAGGATCGACCATTGTTTGTTTGGTCTAAGTTGCAATGTTTTGCTGCGAATGATTTCAAAGTTAGCATTGCTCAAGAGTCTAATTATATGTCCTACGCTCATATTCATGAAAATTAACTATGAGTTATAAGGGGTGTCCTGAAACTCGCGCAAATTTCGAATTCTCCGCCATTTGGAAGGTTAAGTGAAAAAAGGACTACGTAACATCTAAAAGTTCAAGGCTATTAAAAATGAATTAGTTAAGGTTCGCATCTATCATAATAATAATATAATAATGACGGCTCTACAGTCCGAGGTGGACCTGGGCCTAGCTTCTCAACAACCACTCGTGTTGTGCGTGCTATTGTTCTCTCACGAGTGAAGGGAACCTACAGTTTAAAGCCAACTTCGAACGGCGCGCCGCGGCGGGGTTGAGAAGCTTTTTCCAGACAGTTATACTCTTTGAGCATTGTCAGTGACTCAAAAGAGGTGGAGCCGCGAACCATTTTGTTTTGAAAAGTTGTGGCTTGTGCTGGGATTTGAACCTAGACTGTGAATGTCCAGTGCGTATGGCTCACACCCACACTGCCACGGAGCTCAGGTTCCCAGCTACATTTCAAAAAAGATCGGTTTCAGTTATTTGGCGCATTTTCTTCTAATGTTTTAATTGTGTATCACCATGTCGAATTTGGGATTCAGAAAATCCACGACGGATTGTTGAGGAACAAATGTATAGTCATTGTGCCATTTTTTGGTGCAGATTAACGAATGGAGGCATCATCTGGGCATTCTACAATAATTTTCAAATGAAACTGGTCGCACGAAAACAACTAATAGTACTCATTATCGTAACGTGACATAAAACGCCGCTGAACTTTTTTCTTTGGGAGTTTTTGGAGTTTATGGCTTATATCAGCACATTTTGATGGACATTTTATGGAACACAGTAATAGATTGATCATCGTCGGCTTTACTAGCGGTGAAGGGTAGGGTGTGCCGCAAGGATCGATCCTTGCGCCCATTTTGTTCTCTATGTTTATTAATGACCTAAAAACCGTCTCTATGGTGATGATGTACAGATGTACTTGGAAAATTCATCAATAAACATTGATGAACTTGTCAATAATTTAAATGAGGATCTTAGTAGCATTTATTCTTGGGCTACGTCTAATGGATTGATTTTAAATCTTAATAAATCGCAGGTTATTCTCATCTCCAATAAAAGATTAAGCCTCCACAACTTACCTGAAATCGTTATTTCTGGTAATATACTAAATGTGGTACAAGCGGTGACTAGTTTAAGCGTTATTATTAATTCCAACCTATCAGGATATGACCACATAAACTACGTGATCCGAAGAATATATGGGTGTCTTCGTAAAGTGTGGATAACTGCAAGCTTCACTCCCGTCGATACCAGACAAAAATTCGTTACTACTCTAATTTTACCCCTAATCACATATTTTGAGGTTATATACCTACTGCAATATTGGCTCATTGTCATTTCGCAAACTTCAAATAGCATTTAATGATACTGTTAGGTATATCTACGGATTGCGCAGATATGACCATATATCTCAGCTTGCATATGAAGTACTGAACACCACTCTGAAACATTTCATAGACGCCAGAATTTGTATTTTCTTACAGATAATAATAATGATTAAGACTCCTGTGTATTTATATGAAAACCTTAACTTTGCTCGATCCCATAGAACCCTATGTTTGATTCCACCACGCCGTCACTATTTGAATTCATGACGTCTATTTTTTATCTTTGCCATACAAGTGTGGAACTCTGTTCCAATAACAATCAGAACTATTCCTAATGCCACTCGATTTAAAAATGCAATTTTTGAATATTTTTCACAATTACCTTAAATCGTGAACTATTGTATTATTTTTAACTATTTTCCATTATCTTTCTTCTTGTATCTTTGTTATTATATACATTTAATTTAAGCGTTTGTTAATTATTCTTCTATTCGGCTAAATCTTAGTACTATAAAAGATATTTAACTTAATGTACCCTTGATATACTTTAATAAAATTGAATTGAAGTTGAATTGTATCAACAAGAGCATGTAAACCATTTTGAATTAAAAAATTGTGTTTTCTATGAAAATTAAGCCCCGTGAATTTTTGAGAAACCCTTTATTAGGTACGATTTGCACTGACATCTTCTTTCCTTCAGGTTGCGCTAAATCTATCATGACTTCCTATTATGATGAGATATTTTGTACATAATGGCATGACTGTAGCTTAAAAATAGAGCCGGAATCAGTTTTATATAAAGGGTGATAAACGAAAACGCACGATGATAATTGTAAATAAAACAAAAAGTTTTCAGAGAATTATCTGAATTTTTTACTTATGA
The DNA here is from genome assembly GCA_930367185.1 of Myathropa florea. Taxonomy (NCBI): domain Eukaryota; kingdom Metazoa; phylum Arthropoda; class Insecta; order Diptera; family Syrphidae; genus Myathropa; species Myathropa florea. Next base: position 15,302,915 of record OV884005.1, read on the forward strand.
TAGAAGGATCTATGACAATTATGTGTGAAACAAAATGTCGGACAAATGCTCGTCACGGCTTCGGTGGCATACCTCTATTCGATGGTCAATATTTTCAATGACTCTGAGACATAATTGAGGTTCAGTGTCGTTAATGTACCGAATTATCTCCTCCTTTAGCTCTTGAATTGTTCTTGGCTTATTGACGTACACTTTTTCTTTTAAATATCCCCAAAGAAAGAAGACCAACGGTGTCAAATCACATGATCGTGACGGCCAATTAACACCGCCACGACGTAAGATAACACGGCCATTGAATTTCAAAATGGCGCAAAAGAGCCATTGTTTCGTTAGCTGTGTGGAAAGTGGAATTACATGTCGTCCAGGTCCATATCCTCAATTTCTGGCCACAAGAAGTCCGTTATCATCTCGCCATAGCGAAAACCATTCACGGTAACTTGGCCGACATCATTTTCGAAGAAGTACGGCCCGATGACGCCGCCAGCCTATAAACCACACCAAACAGTCACTCTTTGTGGATGCGGTTTGCTGAAATTTGCGCACAATTCTACCGATTATGGACACATTTGGTCGGATTATGCTGACCGAAAAAATCATGAAATGCATTTTGATTTGAACGCCTATTTTCGTAAAAGGTTTCAACAATCTTAACGCGCTGCTCAATTGTGTACCTCTCCATGGTTGAATCTGTCAAACAATGAAACAAAGAAATGTCAAATTAAGTTGGACAAAAAAACTTGACGTTAAGGTGTGACTCACAATTAATATCGTGCATTATGGTTGGACCACCCGTTGTTGTTTTAATTAATTTTTCATCATGTCGTTCTCATTTGGCCTATTGACCTAATGTCGCCTGTCGTTATTAAAATATACGTTCCATTAAACATTGTAAGACATTCAAAAATAGAACGGGTAAAAAGTGAAGTAGCTATGGGGGGCCAGCATGCCCCCTGCAAACCACACAGATAGGATTTTGAGTAGGTGCAAGATTAGGTATACGTTACTTTCTCAAATCCATTCTAAATATGAAAATAAGGAAACATTGGATACCACCAACCTCGCACCTATCCCAAATCCTATCTTAACTTTTTTCTATTTTAATTACACAAAAATATATATATATGTTATTAAAAATTGTGGAATTATGATCCACTTAATATTATTATTTAATGTTATGTCTCAAAAAAATTTGGCGTTATGTGCTAGAATTTGGCCTTATGTTGTTTGGCGTTATGTCCGGGCACCTCCAAGAGTGTTCACTGCGTCCCGAAAAACTCACTGTGTGGTGTGGATTTTGGGCTGGCGTTGTAATCGATCTAAATTTCTTTGAGAACGATTTTGTCCAGGCCATCACCGTCAACGGCAAGCCCTAAAGGTCTATGATTACCTCTTTTTTTACTTCTTTTGGCCTGAATTGGATGATATGAACACCAACGACGTGAGTTTTAAACAGGAAGGCGCTGCATGGGACACAGCTCACGCCACATTGGAAATTCTAAACGAGCGATTCGAGGGCGCAGTCGTCTCACGTGGAGGTGATGTGAACTGGCCACCGAGATCGTACGATTTCACCACGTAAGGCTTTTTCTTGTGGGCTTTTCTAAAGTCGCAAATCTATGCGAATAAGCCACAACCCACAGCGGCCCTCAAAACCAACATAACCCATACGATCGGTCAAATTCGGCCTGATTTATGCGCCAGAGTCATGGAAAATGAGACATTTTGGATACACGCCACCCAGAGAAGCCGCGGCGGACATTTGAACGATGTTATATTCTCCAGATAAAGGCATCGATCGGCTTTTCAAATGAATAAAAAATTCGTTGATCACACACACTTTGATTTATTTAAATTGAAAGATAGGAAGCGCTTAATGATGTACCCTTAATTAATAATAATAAGTCGAAAACGTATTTTCTGTAAGTAAATTTGTACGTGTTTATATTACACCCAAATTTATCACAAAATTTATTGTATATTCTGAATTAAAATTTGACTAGCTGTCGTCCACAGTTAAATCCCATTAGTTAAATTCATGCTCGGACCAGATCAAGTAAACAACCACAGCGGAATGCTGCTCAAAAGTTTATGCGCAAGCCTTTGTTGGGCAGCCGCTTCATCGGGTAAGCTTCGAACGGTTCCGCCAAATTTTGATTGTATTGCTCTTATTTGCATATAAATACAACCAACAGTATTTCGAGGGACCAGAAACAACAATGTCGGCGCTCGACGATCATTGGACTTTCCAAACTGCCCCTCCCATAAGTTTTTATGGGTTTAATCGCCCCGCGCTCGTAAAAAACTGATTTTTTTATTAGTAAATAATGGTTATAAATTTATTCAGCTGCCATAAAATGATGTTTCGCAATGGTTTTGATATGGTTTTTTTTTTTTTTATTTATTCCATTCGTTGGACTTGATATGCTGATCGAGGAAAATGATTAAAAATTGTATTGTTTTTGACGGTTTTGGTGATGAATTGGTAATTAGAGCGTGCACGTTTTCTGAGTAGAGGAACCCATTTTGGTTGATGGTCAAGTTATAATTTATTTGCCATCAAAAAATATGTTAATGCCTAATGAAAGTATGGAATGTGAGCGCCGAGGTGTTTTAACCGAGAGAAAAAATATGTTATGTAGTGGCAATAATAAATCAAAGTGATTTGTGACTTGAATCATATATGAGAAGTTTCATTTAATCTTATTGCTTAAGCGTATGCATGCATGGGCACAGTCATATTTGAATATTCACTGAACGCAACCGATTTTCATAGAACTCATAATGTCATCGTTATGAAACCGCTCAGGCGATATAATTGTAATCGTATATTACTGTTTTTAGGCAATAAGAAAACTTGAAAGAAAAGAAAATGTTAGTAAATTATTTGTCTAAAAAGTGACTGCTATGAGTAAACAAAGGAAAGAAGATAAGGTGGCAGTTAGAAATAAACAACGTTACAGGTTCTTGTAAAACTTAACGGTAGCAGCACTCTTTGACAATGCTGTACCAAATGTTGGTTAAATTGAACTGCATCTTTTATGTACACAAATTTAATATGAAATGTGCCCATTGCAGAATTTTGAAAACTTTTGTCGTGGTGCCAAGCGACATAAAGCGACATAAAGCATTTGGCCTTATGTCGTTTTTAAGGTTCCGTCTACAAAAATGGAACCTTTATAATTTCGGTGTGTCCGTCCGTCAGTCCGTCCGTCGTGTCTGTCACACCTTTTTATCTCCGAAGCTTACAAAGATATCGGCATAAAATTTTGGAATTAGGTACTTCAGGCCTAGATGTCTTTGCCCATGCAGCCAAATTTAAAAAGTAGGGCCAATTGGGAGTGGCTCCAGTACAGGTGAAGTTGCCATTAATTTTGAAACATTGTCGCACCCCATCGAGTTTTATATCAATCGACAGATCTTTTGAAATGAGATAGAGGTTTGCTTCAACAGTTTTTGATCCAAAGTACCGTTTGGAAATATGGAGCTCCAAAGTTTTTTTTAATGCCCCCTGCCATTTCTAAACCAAAGAGTTTAAAAATCTGAAAAAATCACAAAAACTTGGCTTCATTGAGTACTTTCATTTAAAATAATTTCAAGCATTCTGGCCTTAATCGTTTTCGAGATATTGGCCAAAAACCGTCAACCATCGACATGCGAATTTTGAAAATCTGAAAACGCAGTTTTGAAGACATGAATGTAAGCATTAAGAAATGATAAATTTCAAAATATCAATTTATGTTGAAATTTTGAGATATCTAAGATTTAACATGATTACTATTTTCATTTTCACACATAAATTTCATGCTGTGTTCGACCACTCTATTCGTTGATGAGTGTTATCTTTCGGATCTAACCCCTAAATGCCGAACAGAAATGACCACACACACAGCAGGCATGAGCAGGGATTGGGTATGTGTATGATGGAAGGGATTTTCTGTGTTGGATAAATTTGGATAGAGATATAGGCATATGTATGGATGAATGTTTGGTTGTTTAGATGTATGAATGTATGAATGATGGGTTGATTTGGGTTGAAGTTGGAAGAAAATTCAACTGAAATAGTTTGGAAACGTCGTTTGATATTCAGAAATCACCCATCAATATTATGCGACATAGCCTTCTCCGTGCGAGTACAACTCGGACTTGCCCAGTTTTTTAAAATGACATAAGGTCAAATTTTGACTTTTTCACAGAGCTAGATAACGCCAAATTTTTTTGAGACATAACACCAAATTTTAGTATCAATAAACATTAAGTGGGTCATAATTCCAAAATTTTTATTAACATGTACATATAAGAGTATGTGTAATTATAATGAAATGAAGAATGAAATTGAACAGTGGATTTAGTATGAGGAACGGGCAAAAAGGGAAGAAGACATGGGATGGCATTCTGCCTCCCTGCAACCGCCCAGATTGGCCCCAGATAAGATTTGGCGTTGGTGGTTGCTAATGTTTCCCTATTTTCATATCTGGAATGGCTTTGAGAAAGTAACATATGTATACCCAATCTTGCAGCTAACCCTAATCCTATGTGTGGCCAAACAGGGCGTTGCAGGGGGGGGGCAACATGCCCCCCATACGTACTTCACTATCCACCCGTTCCCTTTTTAAATGTCTCAGAATGTTTAATGGAAGGTATATTTGGTCTTATGTCACTTTAAAATTTGGCCTTATGTCGCTTGGCATCGTTTATCGTTACCAAAGGACCTAAAAAGAACTATTTGAAGTAACGCATACAAAAAAAAACAATTGCAGAACTTGAAATACTTGTTAATGCTAAGTGCTCATTCTGTCTCTTCAGAATTAACAGATTTGCCTCTAGGATGGGACCCCAATATAACGGTTTCTGCAGAATATACAGAATCGGGAGAGAGAAGGATACCATAGCACATCTCCTGTGCATGTAGCAGAAGCTCTCTTCGAATTCATCATAAAACAGTCACGTGACAAAACATGACCACTGATGGTTAATATGGTGTCTAGAGCTTATAGAGGTATTTGTGGAAAATAAATTATGAGTTAACAAATTATTTGATATCGTTTTTGACTTCCAGATTTCAGTAGAGAATTGATGTGTGAATAATAAATTTTGAACCCACCATATTTAGGAAACTGGACCGAAAACCACGTTTTTACAATCCATTCCGTTAATTGTACCGAGATCCATAAAATTGTGTGATCTCGGGTCATTTTGCATTTTTTTCACTTCAGTAGGGAATCTGAACTTTCAAAAATGTGACCTTGAAAGAAACATAAAAAAATTAATAGAACGGTAAAATACTGATGGTGCAATTTATTTGAGCGTACATTAAAAAGAAATATTTAAACTCTTCGGTTAATTTTTTTTAAATTTGTTTAATGTACTATCTTCGGTAACGAGACATATATTTTTGACAGCTTTTTTGGCCGTATAATAATAATATTAACAATAACAATACTCGCGCTACAGGTGAACTTAGGCCTAGCTTCTCAGCAACCACTCGTGTTGTGCGTGCTATTCTTCTCTCATGAGTGGAGGGGATCTACAGTTTGTGGGCGGTTTACAAAAAAAAAGCACAGTGATTGCTCTTGTTCAAGGTTATGCAACGAGTGATTATTTCAACAAACAACATGTTTTTATATACGAGTATGACAGATCTGATACGAAAACCGCTAATGGAGAGTTTTCAGTACAATCAATCCATCAGATGGTGCAACACTTTAACAGTGTCATCCACCACACATACATAAACGTCATAGCGTACATAAAAGTCTATGACGTTTATATATATGTACAGTGGAGTACAATAGTCAGCGACAAGTGAATTTTAATTTTAATTAGCCTACAAGTTTAATGCCCACTCCGAACGGCGATATTGAGTAGCTTTTTTTAGACAGTTGTACTCTTTGAGCATTGTCTCTTTTGAGTCACTGAAAGAGGTGAAGCCGTGAAAATATCAAAGGTGTTTCCTACAGGAATCGAGCCCAGACTTCGAGTATAGGAGTTGACGCACTTATCCACTATACCACACAGCCTGTCCGTTATATTCAAGGTTCTGATTTTTTTAAACCAGTAATTAATACAGTCGACTCCTTCTTAGTCGAATTTCCCTCTAACTCGATTTTTTTCGCCATATTTATTTTGGCAGTACCCTAATATACCATAAAAAAAACCATCCTCTAAGTCGAACTCCCTCTAACTCGAACTAATTTTGATATCCCGCAAAAAATCGACTTAGAGGAGTCGCCTGTATTTGCAATCTGTCAAGGGTATTTGCCATTTTATCTCGAAGGTATACAAGTTTCAAGAACGGTTCTAAAATTATCGTTCTGTACGACAAACCTATAAAACACTTGCAACATATTACTCCCAACATAATCGATCATTCGAGACAGATATTTGCCTTATTGTTGGCCGTTTTCACACAACATTTTCGAAGATCTCCAAAATTGCTCATTTGGGTGTGATCTGATGGCTAGCGGAGTCATCGCGATATGGTAAACGGTATTCACTTTAGAGCCACGATTAATGACTCATTCCTCAAATCAACAGCTTGAATATGAAAGAAAGTTGGTATCAGAAGGATGGAGCTACATATTTTAAACCAATATAATTAAAAACAAACACAACTTCATTTTTTTATTTTCTATATCTTTTATTTCAAACTGGGTCCGTTCCGTTTGGCTTCCTTCTTTACAATGGATTTCTTTTTACATATTCTTGTACAGGCAGGCCTTTTGCTCTCTTTGGATATTATTCCTAGAATTCCTACAACTGATTTTTTGTATATCGTTCCTAGAAATGCCACATATCACATATCATTATTACTGAGGACATACGGCCACAAATGTGTGAAAAAGTTGTTGAAAAGTTTGTTTCTCTGATGGCATTCATATATATACATATGCCCATTGTGTTAAAGAACTAATTGCATAATGTTTTCTCCCAAGTGAACACAAATATATGGCTATTTAATTAAATTTAACGTATTTAGTTCAGTATCTATTTTAGTAATGGCTTAAAATACATCCGATTTGTATGCATTTTGTTCACAAGTCTAAGCTCTTAAACCATGTAGAACCTCAAAAATCTCATTTTTAAGTTTTCATATGTACATATAACTATAACTACAAATGTTCATACTCGTAAAGTATTTTATTTCATCTGAATTGCTGTACCTTCGCACAACTAAAATGCCAGTTCCTATGGTATTCTGGTAATTTTAAGAATCCAAAATATTTGAAATCGAATTCCACAAATGAAATTTTAGACTCGAAATTGCACAAAATGTTCTGAGTCATTCCCCAAAGGACTATTCAACACGGGTATGAAAAACAAAAACCACAAAAGCCATCTTTTCAATCGCTGTTTTATGTCCCAACACATCAATCTTGCACAAACAAAACGAAGAGGAGAATAGGCGGCTGAAGTCAACAATCCTTCGACAGCAGCACGTCTACTCACCACAATGACAGCACGTTCGAATGGCGAAACTCAAACAAAATATGGAACCCCAGTAGCAGTTTTTGTCAGCATGTCATTTTCACTGTCACCCTGTCCATCGCTCGTCCTCCCAACGCACACAGCAGTCATCAAACGTCGGCGTCCTTTGATAACCCGTTCCCGGCTTCACTTCAACTTCAACTGCTCATCCTTCATCTCCGCTGGTGGATGTCGCCCGAAATGTTTACCTTTCCATTTCATTTGAAGGCGGGCTTTCTATTCCGCCGAACACGCATCAGGCCCGAATGCTATTTTTATCCGCTTTGACAGCTTCGGAGGGGAATAAAAAAAAAACGAAAAACGAGAGCCCCCAAAAAGCCGTTGTGATAAATTTTGAAGAGTTGAGTACGATGACAATCGACAGCATCCAAGGTCTAAAAAGGATTTATTTAGGTATCGATTGTTTGAGAGCACCCCTCGGTTCCCGCGTTATCGTCCTGCAGTCACCCAACCCTGCAGCCACGAATGCGCTACGAGCAAGTGAAACGATTATAAATAAATAAAGCCTTTTAAAAGTCCACAAATTAAATCCCATGTTTGGTTAAAAGATCAAAGGGCGGCAGCGACAGAGCCGCCAGACACCGTTTTTGTTTTTTTTTTTTTCATTTTTATTTGGTTGCCTTTTGGTTGACTCATTGAAAAAGGCAGAGTCATGCCATCATTTGGAATCCGGTGTTGTAGAACCGACGCAGCAGCCACGACTTTAGGAACACTCCTTTTTCTGTTTCGGGAGGGACAAGCATTGTGTCGTTGTGTTATACATTCATACGTATTGTGTTGGCATTTTTTTTCGGACTGTTTGTTCAAATGTCCTAATCACAGGAATTCATTCTGGAACACGCAGTGCTGTTCGTTTGTATTTAGCTGTTGATAATTTACCTGAGCCGGACCGGCACTGTCGTGGGCTGGTTTTGAGGAGGAACGAATCTCATGTTTATTGACAGATTTTTTCGGGTTGTTTTCATCTTGTCAAAAAGTCAAGATTGTAGAAAAATAAATGATCCTTGTGTTGCGTTCGGTCCCTGAGGTGATTCATACGCACAAGAGGAAATATGTATAATGGCTGCTGAGAGGACAGTAGCTGCGTAAGTGGCGGCATAAAAAATTCCAGATTAAAAACGCTTCATTATTTCCTTTATGACAGTTTGACACACTGGCTGTTGATCAAAGTGAGCGGAAATGTGTGAATACATTACGAGAAATTGATAATTTATCTTGTGAGTCCGTGAGTTTTGTCCGAGTACATGTAAATGGAAGCTAGAAGATATATTAGTGTGTGGGCGATTTCAAAGAATGTGCCATTTGGTTTTGATTTATGCACACCTTTGTACAAGTTTTCGACATTCCGCACAAGTAAATAAGCCACCCTTAATTCGGGCCTAAGGTATTATAACCCTGATCACGCGATTCTTCCAGTTAACTCAGTCTATTTCAGATCGTGTAAAAATAAAATGATTTGCCTTTGGTTAGCTTCTTCCGCAACCACAAAGTGTGTGCCAACGTATGGAGACTTTCAGCTTTTTTGGAGTCGATCTCTAAAATGAATACTTGTGGGGCTTTTCAATGTCACGAGGGATGGAGCCAGTAAACAAACTTTTGTGTTTACCCCCTGGAATTGAAACAGGGATACCTTGCGAAGAACCAAAGCGTCGTCATTTATATCTGCATTTAATACAAATTTCTGCAGTATAGTAATCAAGTACTCTTTAACATAAAAGTGTTAGTTTACTGAAAAAGATTTTAAAAAAATTATTCTTGTGACACATACAAATCTAATACAAGTTTAGCCTTACATTCGCGAATTTAGTTTTTGACCTATAAAAAAAACAGACATTATTCCTGATTTAAAACTTTGACCGCGTCTCCTGAAAAAGCATAAAAACCGACTTAGGCGGTTATGCCTAGTGACCACCGATTTATGCTCTTGGTTGTTATTTTTAACCGATATTTAAATAAATTACAATTTAACAATTTATATTTTTTTACCGCTGGCGTGGTCTATGGTGCGCTATGTACATACACACACTCACATAAGTATCCATACGAAGTGGATGTTCTGTATTTCTTTGAGTGAGAAGCAAAAGTCGCAATATTTTTTGAGAATATTGTTTATTTGGATTTTAAATAAAATATTCTATTTTCTTTCTGGTCTTTAAAGATGCAATCTTTAAAATTATTTTAATCAAGGACTTGACAGCCTAATTTGTCACAGTCCATAAAAACCATCGTACGGATACTTATGTAAGTGAGAGTATGTGATATCCTATTATTCCATGGCAAATATGATGTTAAGGCTAATTTTTCATTTTAAACACTTTTTTAATTACAATTTCGCAGGCTTCTTGTGTTATTTCGGCAATTTTTTTCAAATGCTGCTCGCGAATGTGTGTGAGGTGTCCACCTCATCCTCCAAGTATCCTCATAGAAAGAAACCGAGAGGAGCAGAATCAAGGGATTCAGTCCCGAAATACAATCTTAAAAACGTAAAGTAAATAAAGTTCGGAATAAATTACCCCAACAACCTATGGGACAAACCTACTTTAGTAATGAACCCCAACATGTAATGTTTTCGAAAAAAATTAACATAGAAAATTCCAAGAAGCGTACAAATGAACTTTTAAAATGTCCGTATTCGTAAGCACGCGTCTAACAGGATCGAATCACGGAGTAATTAGGTCAAACTTAAATACCCATGTACAAACCAATGTGTGGGTATTACTTAGTCACGTATAACCCTCCAACGTGTGCGTTAATTCCGTCACTGATTATCTATTCAAAACATTTTTACTCAAATGCCTTGTTTATTTCGCCGCCAAAAAGAAACCGTTTTAAGAACTTCCTCCGACAAAACTGCTTTTCAAGTTTAAATTATAATCAATTCCCGAAGGCCTAAACAAAAAAGGTTAAGACCGCCAGCGTAGTTTTGTTTCAACAGTAAGTGCACGTACGTACGTAACTCCTTAATGAACCGAGGTTCTAAGTTTAGGTTTAGGTTCGTTAGAAAGTTAAATTCTTCATACTCTTCCAAGTCATTCGCATGGTGTTTCTAATAGCGGAATTTAAATTAGAAAACTGTGAATGAAACCTGAAACGTGTGTGTATTGAAATCTTTTCGACGCAATAACGCTCATAAATAAGGAATGTTTTCAAGAACGAAATTAAAAATAAAAAAATAAATCTTATTAATTTATTTTGGAACTATTCGACATTTTTAGTCATAGAAAAACTATGATAGAAATACTTCAGCAACTCCAGTCAACATTGCGACGTCTTGCAATACTTGGTGGTTGAAGTTTGCCTGACAACCACGATACGACCACCTACGTTGGATACGATGTGGTCCAAACTGAGCGGAACATTCTGCTTCATTACGGTTCTGCAAAACTGATTCTTCGGAATAGACAGTAACTCTTTTACCAAATGTCCATCTACGTCCTGTAAGGTTTCCGTTTGAAATCTTTTACAATTTGATAATTTTTTTACCCTCTGGTAAAACTTTTAGAAATCATTCCAGTCATACCGCATCCATATCTCATTGATCGCGCACGGTTTTTCGTGCATATTCTTTTTCTTCTTGATGGTCATGTATTTTCCTTTCTCGAATACTCGTAGTTCGATGCCTTGCAGATTTACTGTTTTCCTGCATATACTTGCGTGCACGCGTTAAACCAGGAGTTTTTTAAGGTTCCGTCTCCGGTGTGTCCGTCCGTCGTGGCTGTCACACTTTTTTATTTCTGAAGTTTATGAAGATATCGGCATGAAATTTTGGAATTAGGTACGTCAGACCTAGATGTCATTGCCTATGCAGCGATTTTAAAAAGTGGGGCCATTTGGGGGTGGCTCCAGTACAGGTGAAGTTGACACTAATTTTGAAAAATTGTCGCACCCCATCGATATATATATATCAATCGACAGATATTTCGAAATGAGGTGGAGATTTCTTTTAACACTTTTTTATCCAAAATACCGTTTGGAAAATATGGAGCTCCAAAGTTTTTTAAAATGCGTCCCCCCTGCCATTTCTAAACCAAAGTGTTTAAACATCTGAAAAAATCACAAAAACTTGGCTTAATTGAGTACTTTCATTTAAAACCATTGCGAGCATTCGGGCCCTAATGGTTTTGGAGATATTGGCCAAAAACGGTCAACCATCGACATGCGAATTTTGAAGATCTGAAAACGCAGTTTTGAAGACATCAATGTAAGCATTAAGAAATTATAAATTTCAAAATATCGATTTTTGTTGAAATTTTGAGATATCTAAGATTTAAAATGATAACTATTTTCATTTTCACACATAATTTCATGCTGTGTTCGACCACTCTATTCGTTGATGAGCGTTATCTTTTCGATCTCACCCCTAAATGCCCAACAGAAATGAACACATACACAGCAGGCATGAGCAGTGATTGGGTATGTGTATGATGGAAGGGATTTTCTATGTTGGATAAACTTGGATAGAGATATAGGTATATGAAGAGATGAATATTTGTTTGTTTGGATGTATGAATGTATGAATAAATGGTTGATTTGGGTTGAAGTTAGAAGAAAATTCAACTGAAATAGTTTGGAAACGTCGTTTGATATTCAGAAATCATCCATAAATATTATGCGATGGAACCTTCCCCGTGCGAGTACAACTCACACTTGCCCAGTTTATTCTAGGTGATATCGTAGGATCCACCCACCAACGTTTGCGCAAGCAGCGTCGAATTTGCAGAAAGTTTCAGGGGAATCGATCGGATGAGTTCACACTGCACCAGATCCTGGAGAAGACCCAAGAAATGCATATCGACACACACCACCTATTTGTCGATTTCAAGGCCGCATATGACAAAGTGCATAGAGACGAACTATACAGTGCCATGTCTAGTTTTGACATTCCTGCCAGATTCGTCAGACTGAGCAGAATAACGATGGAGAACTCTCGCTTCTCCATCAAGGTCGGTAACGAACTCACCGAGTCCTTTAATGTCAAAAAAGGTTTTAGAAAAGGCGACGCGCTGTCATGTGATTTCTTTAACATCGTTCTTGAGAAGATCGTGCAAAACTCACTGGCCAACCCAAGATGCACTATCTTCCAAACCTCCGTTCAACTGCTAGCTTACGTGGATGACATTGACGTGATTGGGCGAAGACAGCGAGCCGATGATGTGTTTGCTGGAAATGGGTCTGGCGGTAAACGAAGTCAAAACCAAGTATATGCTGTCATCGAGAAAGGACGAACAACATCGACGACTTGGCCAGAACGTCAGCATAGGCAGCTATAACTTTGAGGTAGTTAAGGACTTCTTCTACTTCTTCTGGCTCCGCACTAAACAGTACAAACAGCATCAGTACCGAGATCAAACGCAGTATAACTCTTGTCAACCGCTGTTTTTTTTGGGCTCTAAGGGCGATTGAGTAATAGAGCCAACTCTCGGAAGACCAAGCTGACTATATACAAGACTTTGATCATCCTGCTGTACGGCGCAGAGGCATGGACAATATCCCAAGCGAATGAACAGTCTCTTGGCCTTTTCGAGAGAAAAGTTTTGCGCGCGATCTTTGGTCCTGTTTGCGTTGATGGCATTTGGAGGAGAAGATTCAACCACGAACTGTATGGGCTGTACAGCGACATGAGTCTAGCCAGGCGTCTACGGATCCAACGCCTAAGATGGCCAGGCCATGCAGAGCGTATGGACAACTTAGCTCCGGCCCGAAGAGTCTTCGATTCTGAGCTTGTGGGACAACGCAACAGAGGACGTCCACGAATAAGGTGGCGCACACAAGTCGAGGGGGACCTCGGCCAGATTAGTATGCTAAACTGGAGACAGGTGGCGAAAGATCGTACTAGCTGGAGAGGCATATTGAGTGAGGCCCAGGTCCACCTCGGACTGTGGCGCCCTAAGAAGAGGAAGAAGAAAAAATCACCATTCGCAACTCCTATTCACGATGGCACCAAGAACTTGTTAAAACGGACTTGTGAAAAGAACGCCTCTGGTTTACAAAAATTGCTGGAATTGGCTGCAAATCTGAACATCTCAATCAAAGTTTACTATAAACCCAGAATAAATTTTCACCTGGGATCTGCCAAGGAACTCATTACTTCCTCACCTTAAAAATTTCAAAAAAAAGATAAAGAATTTCAACAATATATGTATATCAAGCAAAAGTTCCTAGAATTAAAAGAAAATTATGTAAGACTGGGATCGTAATATTCGTTGACTGATGCTTCGGAAACAAACGATGATATTTCTTTCCCTGTTGTCGCCGAAGAAGGATCTGTTATCTACTACACTTTACTACATCAATCTCCACGTCAGTAGTGTTTGCAACACTCGAAGCTATTCGAAATGCGAAAAATTAAAAAACAATTATTTACACTGATAGCCTTTCATCAATAAACTCTATTCACAACACTACGAGTGTTTTGCAGTCAAAAAGAAATTTAAGAATTGCATGTGTACTTTCCTGAACACGTAGGCACTGTTGGAAACGAGAATACTGATTGAGAAGCTCAACTAGCATATAAATAATTCCTAGAATCGTTTAACAATACTTGACACTTGAATACGTTTATGAACAACAAGCTCTTTAATTTCTAAGCTCCTTCAAAAGTGTGTTTCTCTGGAGTTACATCACTTGTGTACTTATGCGATCCACGAATCACTCAGCATATCATTCGATTTCGTAAACCATTGTTCACTTCAACTTCATCACTCCATCGTATAACTGAATGTAGCCCTCCAAAAGTGAATTGTATTCTTTTCCAAAAATCATTGCTATACCACAGAAATAGCTTGCATCAAAACTGTGACTCAGATTTAAAATTAAAAGGCTCTAATCTGTTTCTATGGGGGTATAAACCAAGTCTACGATGATTATCTTTTCTCAAGGCTTTACACGCTTATTTGAATAAATATAAGAGTTACTATGCGGACCATTTCGTGACACAAGAAAATATTCACTTCGTTCAACAGTAGTCGAGAGTCAAACTCATGATAACTCCACCATTTGACTAGCATTAAGACACTAATTGAATTTTCTAATCCCCCATGCAATTATTTGTCGGCCTTCACATTGAGCAGTTCTGTGCCATCGTTACACTACGCCTAATCCATATTTTACTGCGGCATTATTTCTAGGATTTAACTGCCGCCAACAACACCCAGCACACCCGGAGGGCGAGAGCAACAGAAAACTTCTAGATCCAACACACCCACCCCTTGGCTTGTCACTTTATAAATCCGAATGTATTTTCCTCTCATTTCCATTCTCGACACTTTACGATGCCCACTTCAGATTTTGACCACCGACACCGAAGCACTGAACGTCTGACAGCGACAAATCCCGTCGAATCTCAGACTCCGTCGGCTATTGGACTAAGAAAGGGAGAAATAACGAAAATAAATGCTTAAATAATGATGTTGTGTTTAATAAAACCATAAAATTGTTAACAAAGTTGTTTATTTATGGCGGATTAGCCCGGCCAATGTGTATGCCCCCAAGAGTCCTTGCTGGGCCCTGTTGCGAGGGGGCCATCAGAAAAAAGGGGTACAATGAAAATATACGATTGAGGGCGCATTTAAAATTGGACGTTTATTGGAACAGTAGTGGCGTATATTTTAAAGTTGGTGACCGAGCGACCACATGCTGCGCACACGTTAGTCCGGTTAATAGTTGAGCAGCGGTTGCTGATGTGGTGTGCTGGGTGCCGACGCAACGAAGGTGGTTGTGGTACTACTGGAAGCTTAACCGTCATTATAATTGAAATTTATGTCTCCACTTGACAGACATGCGATGAGGGGAGCTATGGGTATTTATTCGAATTTGATTAACAATGAGACGATTTAATTTTACTGCAGGGGTTCGACGGCTTGGTAAGGCTAAGTAATTGCTGATAGGTGACACTTTACTGTGGCGTGCTGTGAGAGTATTATCCACGGATTTTTGTGCTTATATCATTTTACCGCAACCTTTATTTTGTATGGGCCATTGTGATCAGTATTCTTACATCTGAAATATGTGGATAACCCATTCATTGATGTCGCGGTTGGTGGCTCAGTGTTATGCTGCTCTATAGTTCGAAGAGGGTTTAAGACGTTTGATCTGCGCACCAAGGTTGAGTGGTCTCGTCAGAAAAAACAATGTTTCATGATGTCATTTATTGTTAATTAAGAATAAGCTTATGCTTAAAAATAACTACTTTCGTTGGATATGATTGAAGAAAAACAAAGAACCGAAAACAGTCTCTACAAACATTTCCTGAGATTGCTAGTAGAAATCCTTCTAACCACCCGAACTGGATTGAGGCAAGGATGTATTCTCTAGCGGTAAATAGTACAAAGAACATCAGTACCGAAATCAAACGCAGAATAACTTTTGCCAACCTCTGTTTTTTGGGCTCAAAAGGCTATTGAGTAGTAGAGCCCTCTCTCGGAAGACCAAGTTGACTCTATATAAGACCTTGATCATCTCAGTCCTGCTTTACGGTGCATCGGCATGGACAATATCCCAAGCGGATGAAGTCTCTTGGTCTTTTCGAGGGATTCCGCGCGCGGTCTTTGGTCCTGTTTGCGTTGATGGCATTCGTTCAACCACGAATTGTATGGGCTGTACAGCGACATGAGTCTAGCCAGGCGTCTACGGATCCAACGCCTAAGATGGCTAGGCCATGCAGAGCGTATGGACAACTTAGCTCCGACCCGAAGAGTCTTTGACTCTGAGCCTGTGGGACAACGCAACAGAGGACGTCCACGTACAAGGTGGCGCACACAAGTCAAGGGAACCCCGGCCAGCTTGGTGTGCGAAAATGGAGACAACTGGTGAGAGATCGTGCTGGCTGGAGAGGCATGTTGGGTGAGGCCCAGGTCCACCTCTGATTGTAGCACCCTAAGAAGAATAAGAAGAAGACCACCGGTGAGACATGTGGACGCCGTGGCGTAGTGGGTAGGAGCGTCGACTACTACGCTCGATGTTCTCGGTTCGATTCCCGAAAAAGCACCTAACATTTTTCACGACTCCACCTCTTTCGAGTCACTGACAATTCTCAAAGTGTATAACTGTCTAGAAAAAGCTTCTCAAAAATCGCCGTTCGGAGTCGGCATTAAACTGTAGATCCCCTCCACTCGTGAAAGAACAATAGCACGCACAACACGAGTTGTAGCTAAGAAGCTTGGCCCAGGTCCACCTCGAACTTAAGCGCCGCCATTATTATTATTACCGGTGAGACCGAGAGGGATTCTTTGGCTCTAAATGTATGTATCAAGTATTTAGTTATTTTCTATAGAGGAGAAAACCTTGTAATCTTCTACAAAGAGATGTCTTCCAATTTGGAAACCAAAACACCACTATCAATTCGGTGTAACCCGAGCTTTAACCAACAAAAATTCTCCAGTACACATGATCTCTTACTAGCTGTCCTAATTTTTTACATCACAACATAGTTGGTTGAAGTCTCATTTCCTTCCGTGCCAAAATCGTGCTCATCCTTTGACCCACAGCCGCAGAGAGGAATTCTTTTCTTGTTGATTCTGCACTTTCCTATTTACATCAAATGTATACTTGCCTATTGCGGCTTTCTGAATAAGTCACCTGTGGTGTGCGTCTTTTCTGGACGGAAGCCTTCAATTGTTATCTAGTGTGTTTACCCAAGCCATCAAGTTGGACAGGAATGTCAAAACTGAACATGCACCTGTATAGCTCGTCTCTTTGCATGCTGTCATATCAAGCCTTGAAATCCACGAAAATTTAATATCTAATGAGAATTTCTATGGGACAAAATGGCGGCCCTCTTTTTGTTTGGAACGTGAATGTGTCGAGTTTTAAGATGATATTTAAGGATTAAAAATATTCAGGTAAGATAATTTCATAAAACCTTTATGTCCTTTCAGTGTCAACTCGTGGTAGCTGAAGAGAAATTTATCTTAACCGAGGAATAAATACTTTAATAAACCGATATACAACCTTGGCCAAATGTATTAGGCACCCTTATCTTTTTGTCTTTGCTGCCAAATAACTCATCGGAAGTAATTCATTTAAATTGTGTGGTTTTCGGCGACACTATCTGAGGTTGTAAACGATTTTTTTCCCCTCATTTATTATTTTTTTTGCTTTTTAAAGATGTAACGAATCTTGAAGGGAGCCTAATACAATTGGCCAAGGCTGTATAGACAGTTCAGGCTATGGCGTGAGCATCGAAGGTATCATGTATTGATTGTAAGGCATAAAGGCTCGTTTTCATTAAACATTTGTAGAAATATTTAGACCGGAAGATATTTTTTCAAATTTTAATCATCTTCCTCGGGCCGTTTCGTTTTGTCCAAATTACTCGTTCCTCAATCAATATCAAATTGCCACATCCACCAATTTCAATGCTATCAATTTCCACAAAACAGCTTATCCAACAAGTCGCTCCGCTCACAGTTGCTGAAATTCAATACAGTGAACATTCACTTATCCGCTGGATTCAATCAAATGAATTTTCAACTGAACTCCAAACTATTAATGACCAAAAGCCAATCAAGAAACTAGTAAATTGTATCGACTTAATCCATTCATCGACAGCAACAATATTCTTCGTGTCAACGGTCGTTTACAAAATGCATTTATGTCATTTGAAGGAAAAATTTCCAATAATTCTGCCGCCGAAAAGTCGTATTGCAACTTTAATTGTGGATTATTATCATCACCTCACACTACAGGGTGCAAGTGACAGTGAATCAAATTCGTCAAAATTATTGGACCTTAGATGTGCGCAATATCGCACGTAATTTCATCAACAAGTGCTTTATTTGTTTCAGGTAGGTAGGTAAAAGTGGCGGTGGACATACAGATCCTGTTTTCGCACCCAATTAGCGCCATGAAAGCGCCGTTTTGATACCACATCCTATGGGATACCTAATTTGTGAGATGGGGGTGAAAAAGAGTGTGTATTCACTCAGAATTAGCCTAATTTTGAAACCACTTCGTGGAATTTATGAAGGCTAGCAGACTATGAATGTTTGCTTCTGAGAGATTATTAGGGGTGTTGAAGAAGGCTTTGCCCAGAGTGCGTTGTCTGATTCTAGCTAGAGCCGGACATTTGCACAGAAAGTGCTCGGGTGTTTCTGGCTCAGTTTCCACCCCGCAGCTACGGCAGTGCGTTTCAAGGCACGTCTAATTTTATTGCAACAACAAATGGCTTCATTGCCCACTGCACGCGTCAATACCAACTCCAGACCATTTGCATCGATTATTGTCGCCGGCCCATATGACATTCGTGCTTCAAAAGGTCGTGCACAGACAACATATAAGGGTTATGTGGCTATTTTCACATGGCATGACAACGAACGCAGTCCATTTAGAAGCAGCCGGAGATCTAACAACACAAACATTTCTCCACACCTTCGATCGATTTATCGCCCATCGTGGACTTTGTCATGATGTGTTTAGTGACTGTGGAACCAATTTTGTTGGTGCCAATAACGAAAATCAACGGCTCTACAATGAAGTTCTTCAATCAGTAGAAAGGGAGATCATTCTCGCAGACGTCATCTGTATATACATATGTTTATACATATACATATGTTTATACATATACATATGTTTATACATATACATATGTTTATACATATACATATGTTTATACATATGTATATAGATAGTTGAATTATTTTTCATTAACAATTTTAATCTCATAGAGTTTCTTTTATTTAAACTTTACAATATCTGTATATAAACTTATGTACACATGTAAATAATAGAATTATTTTTATTTCTGTCATTAATATAATATAAATACGATTATCATTAGTTTATTGGAATGAAGTTTGTTTATTTATTTTTCTGTTTATGACAACTATATTGTCATTGCCGGGGCGATGTTGAATTTGAAACTCAGATGTTACTCACCATAAATGTAACACCCCATTAATCAATAAAAACAATCATATTGTTATACCATCTTGTATTTGTTATACCATATTATATCATTTTTGTTATACCAATCTATATACCAATCTATGTACTTGTTAAACCGCTTAAAATAAAGGAATAAAGTAAAGAGTGAGCGACGCACGCATTTAATTTAGCCAATGACTGTTCACTCACTTTTGGCGCTGACTGTATGTGCCTTTGGAATGTGTGAGACTCAGAGCTTGCTTACTTCCGAGAGCGTTGCTTTAGTTAAGGAGGCTTACTAACCTGGTAGAGCTCATATATGACCAGATCTAATCTTCTAAAGTATCCCCAAATTACAGTTACCGATTGTGATATGCATTTTTCTGTAGACTGAAAGAGATGGATCGGTTTTTGCTTGGCAGCATGTACAGCTGTGCTCAAAATAATAGTAATGACCTCTACTAAAGAAAACAAATATTTTCAAAAAATTTTCTTTAAAGTTTTTTTCGTTAAAATAAAAAAAAATCAAACCTTAAGTATAATTTAATGTTTAAGAATTTATTACTTTCTAAACTTATTAAATTTAATAAAATAAGCTTAAAATAAAACTAAAAAGAAAACTCACTGTTAAAAAAATAGTAGTGATCATATTATTAAGAAATAACGGACTTTAAATGGCATAGATATCAAATTAAAGTTATTTTAAAATACACTAGAGCTTAATATTTTGTCGTGAAGTCCTTATTATTCAAAACAGCTTTACAACGACGATAGGTAGGTAGGTAAGTGGGTAGACGGGCTTAAGCCACGTCTCACTTAGGTCCTTAGGGACCCATTGTGATGCCCAATTGGAGGATAGTGTCCTCTTTTTAACCCTTGTCGCACTCATGGTCCTTCGTTGCGCCGGAGCCATCCCGATTTCCTTATAAACCTGTAAATCTAAGAGGTATACTTGAGATTTCATGTAAGTCTTGGAAGAAGAATTCTCCCAGTGTTCTATGACGCAACTGACAAAGGCTAGGGCAGTGACATAGGTAGTGAGGAGTATCCTCACGTTCCTCTTCGTCACCACAACCTCTACAAATGTTGTCGTTGGAGAGTCCCATTTTCATGGTATGGTTTCTAAGATGATTATGGCCAGTGAGAGCTCCAACCACCATCGTTAGCAACTCTTTGTCGCACTGAAGGATCTTGTCGGTTTTTGCTCGGTCGTATCTGGGCCATAATGCTTTAGTAGTCGCACATGTAGACAGATCGCGCCATCTACTGTTTGCCATTTCAATGATCATAGTATCCACCTTATTCCTCAACCCTGAGAGTGGCGGTTTAATACCTTCAATTGCTTGTGACACGTCGGTCACTGACCCTGTTCTGGCAAGTTCATCAGCTATCTCATTGCCGGCTACGTCCCTATGTCCTGGGACCCAGCACAGATTGATCGAGTGCTGTGAGCCAAGAGCCTTTAGATCTTCGCGACAGCTTGCGACTAGCTTGGACTTGACTTCTATTGCGAATATAGCTTTCATGGCCGCCTGACTGTCAATGAAAATGGTAATATCAGCTGGTGGTATCGCCATCATTGATATCGTTTTGGCCGCTTCTTTGACCGCCAGGACCTCCGCTTGAAACACACTGCCATAATCAGGTAGTCTGATTGAGCAGTGCAAGTTTAGCTCGTTGGAGAAAATGCCCGCGCCTGTGCCTGCTTCCATCTTTGACCCGTCGCTATATACCTTTATTGACGAGTTGTTGATGGGTTCATTGGACGCCCACTCCTCTCTGGTGGGGTATTGGCATTTGAAGGGTCTCTCGAAGTCGAGGAATGGGAGCCTGTAGTCGCTCTCGACTTCTGATACTGCATACAACGACGATGCATGGAGTCTACTGAGTTGTGGCAATGCTTTTCTGGGAGTTTTGTTCAGGAATCCTTTACTATCTTCCAAAGGTCCCGATTGTTTGATGGTTTTGCATTCTTTACTTCTTTTTTAATATCACCCCAAAGATTTTCTATGGGATTGAGATCGAGGGACTGTTCAGGCCAAGGCATAACTTCAACCTCATTAAACCGAAACCATTCCTTAGCTGCTCGACTCGAGTGTTTCGGGCATTGTCCTGCTCGAAGAGTCATTTTTAAGGCATTTCATAGTTGGCGTAGGGTAGCATAGTGTTGTTCAAAATATCAACATAGACATGTTGATCTTTTATTCTGTCTACCAGGTGTGTAGGCCCAACGCCGTAGTATGAAAAGCATGCCCAAACTAATCTTTTTAGTAACCGTGTTTTACGGTTTTTACCCCAAAGAGAGGTGGTGCTTATATTTATAAAAACCACAAAAAGTCAAAAGAATTATTTTGAACCATTGAAAATGTGCAGTTCGTATGCGAACAATAATTCTCACAGATGAGTGGTTTCTAGAGATGCTTAATATATTTATAAAGAAATTACCCCACAAGATACAGTTTCTCCTTATAATCCGGTTTCCTTATTTATTTCAACAGTAAGAAATTTCCAAACGATTGCACACTTAACCACTTCTGTCATAAATGATTGAATAAAATGCTAATTTCGTTGTATCCAAAGAATATGCCAGCCTTTTGTAAAAAAAAAAATTATCGTTCACTTCCTTAACTTTATTGTTACATCTTGCGATATTTCTCAAGGAAACATAAGAGGCCCAAGTACTGTAGATTGACACACAGCACCACTTCAATGCCTTCTTAAAAGCCACAAAATTAGGGTAAGGCATTTATGTCATCATTAATGCGTTCTGCCCATCAACTCCTCTGACGACCCTTCCTCAGATCAGAATCAATGCCACTCCCTTTATAATGGCTGAAAATTCAGTTCACACCAATTGTCAGCGTAAGTCACACAAGGTGCGCGATAACAACGAGCACTGCTAAGTGCATTGAACCATCACGCACGCAGCTCTAAATAAGCCTTGTTCATTACACACACTGTAGGGTAGAAAAGACCCCTCATCCTGTGATCCTGTTCAAGCGGTGCCGCACAATTAAAAATGATTTCACAATGTGACATTTAAGTAATTCCGCTGAGCCACATAACGGGGTCGCATTCGGTTTGCTTGATATTGTTGCCATTCTAGTGCACTTCCCGACTTACCCTTGTGATAAATCCCCAGGTCATTTATCCTCCTATCGTCGTCACTGGCACGTCACGTCACTTCACGTCAATCATCATCTTGTTCGACAATTCCCTTTTTTATATCGCCAAGCCTTATTCCACTTCTGCGTGCTCTCCTGTTGTTGGTTTATTTTCATTTTTAAAATTTATTTTGAGATTTATTTTTTCAAAGGCTTAGTAAGGGTTACTTTTGAATTGGAGTACTTAAGGGCCCCTATGAGTGATAGAAGCGCAGAGCGAAATGAAACAATAACAAATTCGGTAACTGGTAGGATAACAGGAAAAGGCAACTGCGTACATACATATAAAGTTAAATTTGGACAACTGAAAAAGTGTACTTCAGTTGAGGGGTAAGTCGAGAGCTCAGATGGGCCGAGGCTTTAAAGGAAAACAGACTTATTTAAGTGCTTAGAAGGGAAACAGTACACTAAGCCAGTTTTTTTTAGCTATGAATGGGGCATATACGGATTTACTGAGAACACGAACAGATGTTTTGTACATATAAGCATACATTGATAATTGAACGTTTTTCATGGAGTCTGGGATACATTGGCTTAAAGGACGAGAACTACTTTGGGTAATGGACTCCTATTGTGCATAGGTGAAGAAATCAGTTCTACAGTATTCTCTCTAAGCCAGTTTCCATCAGGAATCTGAGAATGGGAGATGGTTCTAGTGATTGCATTTCTCAGACCCAGACATCTTTTTCTTTTGTGGGTTAGTGCCTCACAAAATCCCAGTATATGTTCTGGAATTTCATTAAATTCTCCACAAAATCTGCAGAGACCTTCTTCTGATACCCCTAGTTTCCTTAGATACTCCCTGAGTCTACAGTGCCCCGTTAGTACAGTTAGTACTATAATCCGATGACAGCGATTGGGCGAACACAGCGAATTTCCTGGAATCGCAAACCAACTATTCATGCTGCATAAACATATAGAGGTGCTTTCGCTCTCACAAAGAGACTGTTTTACAACAGCCAACTCGATGTGAGGGTGAAGGTAATCTGCTTCATGGCCCTTATCAGGCCAATGCTCACCTATGGCTGTCCCGTGTGGGTCAACGTGAGTGCAAGCTTGATGGAAAAGATTCGGGTGTTTGGGAGGGCTTGTCTTAGGACCTGCCTTCGCCTTTACAGAACACAAGAGTCCCAGTACAGAAAATTCTATTCAAATGAGATCTTATACAACAGGGCGGACATGATTAGAGTGGATAATTTTCTGCTGAAGATGGTTCGAGGTCATACTGCCAGAGCGATGAACTCGATCAATAATCTGACCTCTGGGGCTTACTACCCCAATCCACAATACCATGAAAAGGTACGTTATAATGGCTTCGTCCCCCCAGAAGCATTTCTCTATTTCGATAAGCACGGTCTGATACAAGATAAAAATGCGGTACCGCTTATCTTTCACATCGCCCGATCAATTGTGGATGGGCGACTCAACCACGACCGCACCGTCGCACAACGAGCTGAGGAAGGTCTCCTCCGGTTCAGTACAGCGGTATCGAGTCGGGATGTTGCAATGCAGCATCAAAAGTTCTGGTGGCTGGGAAGCGAGGGAACTTCCTCGTCGAACCCTTTAGACCCGGGATAGAACGGGTAGTACTGGTCCCCATATGGGAAACAATCGGTCTCGCAGCGGGTAACTATTACTTGATTAGCTGCAAACCTATGGCCGATTTACATAGTTTAGGGTAGTCTTAAAGTAGTTTGTAAGATGTATGTATGTAAATAATTAAGTAAAAAAAAAAAATAAAAAAAAATTAAAAAAATTTAAAAAAAATGCATATATGTGTGTATATGAGCTATACATATATATATGCTCTTGTATATAATGCCACATATGTACACTCATACATATACACATGTATGGATGTGCGTATGTGCAGATTAGTTATAAGTTATTTTAAGGAAAATTTTAAGTTAGTATCTAAGTTTTATACAAAAATGTAGTCTTAAGTTTTTTTTCCAAATACTTTTTCCTTAAGCCAAAATTGTACAAACTTCTACATATATAAAGTCAGTTAGGTTAAGTCGAAGGACATAGATTAAGGTTAAGTTTAGCTTAGAGAGCCCGTAAAGGACCAGTAAGTTACAATTAAGAATGGTGTTCGTTCAACTAGGATAAGCATTTTGTCTAGTATATAAGCACAATGAATTTATCAATAAAAATGCATTAAAAACGAAAACGAAAACGAAAACGATTCATTGCTACATACAAACACAGAATAAATCATTCATACGTACAGTTCTGTGCAAAAAAAAGTAAGAACAGAGACGTAGGAGACCATAATTTTGGTCATAAAGTCGACTGTTCGCTAAATTATTGCACTACAATAAATTCTGTTAAACCTGCGTTGTGTAAGGGCGATTATGAGCTAAGAATAAAGACCTAAGGAAGAGAACCGATTTGATTTGAAATTATTACTATCCCAAGACTCGTGTAGTTAAACGCACAATGACTCAGGAAAGATAGATATACTCGTAGATGTACTTTTATAACAAAAACAAAACAGATGCCAATCGGAGTGCAATTCATAATACTGCCAACCCACGAACGTCACGCTATGATCTCGATGCTCCTTATCTGTGACTATCAATGCTCCGTGTTCAAAACTCTGACAGCTATTCATATTCATTATTGAAGCACCAACAAATAAGTTTTCTTCTCTTCTGAATGACTCAATCGCCTGGAGCAATATTTATGTTTCCTTCATTCAAGACCCTAACAACATCCGACACCCCCCGTGGACATACACACGCACGCACGCACAAACGACTGCTTGAATTTTATGCATTTCCCGGCAAATATTTCGCTCGTTCACCGCTGTCGCCGCCTATAAAATCACGTCATCTTGTCATTACTCTTATCAAATCAACATGTCATTCCATACGCTGCATGTTGGTGTGTAAATAGGCTCTTGTCGAGCTGCCTATCTGTCTGTCTGCCGACTGTGGGACTATTTATCTGTTGAGTCAGAGCTCAGCGAGAAGAAAACGAGCCGCACAGCCACGCACCATTGCCACTCCTCGCGCATCCATT
Source organism: Myathropa florea (assembly GCA_930367185.1). Classification (NCBI taxonomy): domain Eukaryota; kingdom Metazoa; phylum Arthropoda; class Insecta; order Diptera; family Syrphidae; genus Myathropa; species Myathropa florea. The sequence goes on from OV884005.1 coordinate 15,328,453, forward strand.
CGTAGCAGCGTACGCAAGCGGCAGTCAGGCGGCGAAACATCAAAGCCTGCCATCATTTGGCACATAAACTCAACCTTTCGCAACATTAAACGCTGCCGGCTGTCAGCTCTGTTGTGTAACTACTGCCGTCGCTCGCTTCTTGTCGAAAAGTAACAAACAGCCAGGCGATTCCGCTGTGAATTGTCGACTGGTTTACACTCGATGTCTGGGTCCGTGAGCTCTGGAGTGGCCATTTAACATGGAGGCCTTGCCAAAATGTGGCAGCAGTTACACCCAAATCTCGATGCCACGTGGTGACACATTTCCAAATTTGCAACGAGCCACCTTTGTCGGTGCACGACAACGAATGACTTCCACTTGGAGCGACTGGCTCCCTGAAAAGACCACCAAGAGGTCGATGGTCTGCATCTGTACATCCGATGGCAGAGAAGACTTCAATGGAACATTAACCTGCTGGAGTGGGCAACTGTAAGGCAAATAATGAACGACTCAATTAAGTGCATTCAATGGAGGAACACAATTAGGTGGCAAGTCGGGCGGCGACTAGAAGACCAGACAGCCAGGTAAAGTGAAGAAGGCACACACATCGTACATGGTACATGGCACATGGCACATTCGTTTGCGCAACATCGTGTGGGAGGGTGCAACTAAAGGAAATATCTTCATTTACTTGGCCCCATGTTGTTGGATGATATTCTGAGGATGGCAGTCACAACTGGGTGTCCCGTGTGTAGGTTAAACCAAACATGGGTGCTTGATGCTCATTCACTTCTGCCAATTGTTGTCGGGGAGTGTTGCAATGTGAGAGCTGGTTTATTGTTCACCATGGCAGGACATTTGTTTCGTTTGCTTCTGCTGTTTCCGGCATTTGGTATCGGATATCACTTGTGTTTCCACCAACAGAATGGGGAGTCTTTAGCTGTTGTGAGTGTTGTAATATTGATCTCAAGTTGCATTTAAACGCGATTTATAGCATAAATGTATTTACATGAAATACATGAGAAAAGAAGCAGTTTCATGTAATTGAAAAATCTGCACATGCTACTGCAGCGGATACACACTTCCACGACGCACATTTGATCGACGAGGTATTCACATTTTTCGTTCGTGTGCAATTCGATACCAATTGAAGCAGCATGTTGTCAGAGTAAGTCTGGCGTATGAGAACTTACATATGTACGTGCGACTAGAGACTTCTTTCACATCCAGTGCAGGTTAACAACTTACACACATGCACACAAGCCCAACTCAGCCCACTGGCAGGAGGTAGTGGCTTCTGCGGTTGGTAACGCAACATGACGATGATTACGTACTCCCATTGTGGCCCTTTCCTGAGATAGGTACACATGTTTCTTTGGGTGTAATAGCAATGTCAGCACCCATCAAGAGCAGATGACATTTTCTGTATGTGAAAGAAAATTTCGTCAACCAGATATTTCCCTCGTTTCCAATATTCTCTTGTAGCTGAGAAGGCACAGCCATGATATGTACGGCTTGTCGCACTGCCTGCAGGAGTAACATAAGGAAGTAGGAGTACAAAATGTCTAGAGATGACATTTTTGACAGCGGCATGAAAATCAATTTGCAATACGTCAATCGTGTTATTTTTTTATGCTGTCAGTGTTTTCGGGGGAGGAAAAATAACATGACAGCTCGATGTGACACATTCTCTGGGACGACGATGTTGTGTGGTCTTGTGGTGGCGTTGATGGTGGTGGGGTTTCCGTTGTATTGCTTGACATGTCTCAAGAATTTTACTACGACGACGGAATCTACATGTACTTCTTCTTCTGTACATCATCAGAAGTTGGTTTGACATTGAAATATTGATAGATGGAAAATTGAGTGGGGAAAGGAAATTATAATTCGCGTTAGACTTTCTTAAAATGGGCCTGAGGGCTGTCGAGTTTTTCGCTTTTAATTGGTAATGTATGACAGGCTTGGAGTGGTTTGTTTCATTTTGCTGCAGTTTGAGATTTAATGGATACTATTTTAATATAATCGTTATCTGTGGCAATTTTTTTAGCAAGTGTCTATAAATGTCCAAGATACAGACGAATCCCGATAATTCGAAATGGCAATGATTTTTTACGAATTATCGAGATTAGGATTTAATGAGGTGGAAAACATAAAAATACGAATTAACGTGGCTTGTGAACAAAGAATAAAGAAACTCGTAATATCATAGAACAAAAAGTACGGTGTGTATGCCGACATGAAGGCGACATCAAGGCCGAAATCGAAACCGAAAAGGTTTTTTTTGCGTTTTGCACTACGAATTATTAGAGGTTTGAAAAACGAATTACGATTTATAAGAGGTTTTGTGTTCTATGCAATGGATGAAGTTTTTATTCTAATCTGATCTGTACAATCCTTGTGGTTAGTAATGAAATAGAATATCAGCCAATACATGCCTCTCAATAAATAGTCAATCTTTTGATAAAACTTTTCACCACATTTTCACATAATTTCGGCTGCATTTTACGAATAAATTAACCGATATTTTCCTTCAGAGCACATTGGTGTGGATTTTGCCTTAAGTCCACCTCGCGAATAGTGGTCTTGGTTCCCACCTTGCATGGGAATGTGGCCTTGGTTCCCACCTGACATGGGAATTGAGTCCACCTCGCGAAAAGTGGCCTTGGTTCCCACCTGGCATGGGAATTAAGTCCACCTCGCGAAAAGTGGCCTTGGTTCCCACCTGACATGGGAATTGAGTCCACCTCGCGAAAAGTGGCCTTGGTTCCCACCTGACATGGGAATTGAGTCCACCTCGCGAAAAGTGGCCTTGGTTCCCACCTGGCATGGGAATTAAGTCCACCTCGCGAAAAGTGGCCTTGGTTCCCACCTGACATGGGAATTGAGTCCACCTCGCGAAAAGTGGCCTTGGTTCCCACCTGACATGGGAATTGAGTCCACCTCGCGAAAAGTGGCCTTGGTTCCCACCTGACATGGGAATTGAGTCCACCTCGCGAAAAGTGGCCTTGGTTCCCACCTCGCATGGGAATTAAGTCCACCTCGCGAAAAGTGGCCTTGGTTCCCACCTCGCATGGGAATTAAGTCCACCTCGCGAAAAGTGGCATTGGTTCCCACCTTGCATGCCTGTTACGAGTATATTGTTGATTTAGCTAAAAAGAGCCCGGAGAGTGGATATAAACTTTGTTAATTTATTACTCCATTTTTATGAGCCTGTATTAAATTGGCCCCATCGGCGAACCAGTTATCTATCGAATGACATTTGTTTCCAAAAATATAAATCTAGAAGAGCTTCTACAAGGTGGCGCAAAATTAATCATCCTATCGGAAAATGTTATAATTTTTGCAAATAGCGTCGTACTAGGCAGCTGCAGTACACAAACGACTTCTTACTGCCGGAATTGGATGAGCGGTGCTTTTTTTTTCGGTCCATTGTACTACCAGGTAGCATCATACTCCAGTGCCGTTAGTTTGATCCCAATGGCAAATGGTGACTGGACCAGATCCGATTGCACTTGGATTTGAACCTGGGACCCCTCGAACTTGGGGCAGTAACCAGGCATCCAGTCGTCTATGAGCGGTGCTTAATGAACATGTGGTTTCAACAAGACTGCACACCGCACACACAGCACGAGCCACAATGGATATTGTGAAGGAAGCGTTTCCTGGTCGCAAAATCTCCCGATTTAACCATCCCAGACTTCTTTCTTTGGAGCTACTCGAAGTGGCGGGCTTATGCCAACAAGCTACAGACAATCGCAGCCCTTAAGGAGAATATTCGACAGGAATGCGAACAGTTATCACCGGAAATCTTGTGGAAAGTCATGGAAAATCCAATAAAACAGACATAAATGTGCATCAACACTGACGGCAGTCACTTGGCGGATATCTTCTTTTTCAAATACAGATTTCCATCACTCAAAATCATTTTTTTATTTGGCAAAAAAGTAATTCAAAAATAAACAAAGCAGCATCCTTACTCAAGTACTTAGCGGGCTCCCGACCCGTGAATGGTCTCTGCCTGAGACACGGCAGCCTTTTATGCATGCCTTTATCTGGTGCATGTTTGGAATATTTCGGAGGAACTGTTCCCAAATTGCACATTGCACCGCGTGTTTTCCAGCGTGGCACGGCACAGTTGGATCAGTTTTCCCGGGATCCCGAATTCGGCCATCGCCTTGTAGAGCTCAAGGCGATGGATGCTGTCGTATGCGACTTTGAAGTCGATAAATAGGTGATGAGTCTCCACTTAAAACTCGTTGGTCTTTTCCAGGACTTGTCTCAGTGGGAAAATTTGGTCCATTGTCGATCTGCCGGCCCGGAACCCACACTGGTACGTGCCGATTAGTGTGTTGCAGAAAGGTTTCAGACGTTCACACAGTACGTTGGATAGAATCTTGTATGCGACATTTAGCAGGGCTATGCCTCGGTAGTTCTTGCAAGACATAGGATCGCCTTTCAATTCTAAATTACGTTCCATTCACCTGTAGTAACTTAGCCTCTGTCATCCCCCGTCTTATACGTTTTTGTGTCGAGCGTATTTATTTACTGTGAAGATGGTGTTTTAATTTTGAAAATGTAAAGCCTATGATTTAGTTTGTTAATTAAACGATGTTACTTTAAGGACTCCCTACACACCATTTAAAATAAAAAGGACAAAGCCGCTGTTCTCTTATCATCCAGCGTATCCACAATCATTCTTTTACATAGCATAAAGTTTGTATACGATGTCGTGAAAGTTAACTGACTTTGGGTGACTTAAAAGCCACACCATAGGTAGTTAAGGTGGCTTCCCCACAGGTGAAGGATTCACATAGACCTACGAGTACATAGAGGATCCATTGTGATGCCACTGAGCCGGCTTTCAACCGATACTCTTGAAATCATCGTGTTTTCTGGATGGACATATCAGAAATAAATGTCAAGGAAATCTGGATGTTCATGTTAATTCATTTATGTAAGAAGCTCCTAGGGGTTCTTTCCTTGTGGAGGCGATTGCAGGACAGTTGCAGAGAAAGTGCGAGAGTTCCTCTTCTTCATCCATACATCTACTGCAGAAGTCGTTGTATGGCAGGCCTAGTCTCGCAGCTTGTCTTCCCATTGTGCAATGTCCTGTGAGGACTCCTACTAGGTTGCCCTATTTATTCCTGCTAAGGCTGAGAATGAGTGTGGTTTTTCGAAGATCCATTTTTAGCCGCGTTTGTCTCGCATGTAGGCAGGTGCTAAGCTTTCTCCATCTCCCACAAGCCCTTCTGATTGCTAGCTCTGAGATCTTGGCTTCCAAGCTTTCTATCGCCACAGAAACATTGACAATGGTTGGGTTGATAATTATTGTACCCGTTCCCGGCTAGTTCGTCTTCTTAACAAATTCCACGCCATGATAACGTTTCGATCTAGTTGACATATTAACTTCTTTCTTCCTGATTGAACACGAATGCTTGTAATTAAAGAGAAACAATAAATCACATAGATCGTTACAAATGATCACTCATTAGCAGATACTTCACACCGATTTGAATCTTTAAACCAAACGTTCTGAGTGGCAACAACAAAAACAAACAGACAAACGCAATGCATACGTCAAATGTATTTCAGAATATCGCTCAATTTCGCTTCCTGACACACATATCCAACTTTATAGAAACTCGCTTATGTTTTGAATGTATGCGGTGAAAAGAGGATTTCCGAGTTTCCCTTTGAACTGATTTCACTTTCCCATCTTTCACTTTCTGCACCGCATCACAACAAATTACCCACAAGCGTGTTAGGCAAATCACCTATCCACCCGAAACATGCACACGCACGAAAAGTAAAAGAAACGAACGTAATCAACATCAAACGCGCCAACCGAAAACCTTGAAGAATGACTGAAATGAAAATGAATAACCAGAAAATTTGTATCTGCCGCCATGGAACATAAAACATCCCCCGAAAATAGAGCGAATGAAAAACACACATAAATCCACCTCCTTCAACAAGCCCCGGCTCCGGCAGGCTCCGCTGAAGGCTGTATTAACCAAAACAACAGTCGGTCCTCTAAAACGACAATAGTCAACAGCTTTGGTTTGGTTTGGCTTGTCTTGGCTCCAAGGAAATTGGCAGTGCTGACTGACTGACGGCAGAGTAATAAGCACCACAGAGCCTCCGCCAGCTAAACGGAGGGGCGGTGGCGTGGTGTGTGGTGTAACGAATTCGCAAGGTGGCTCTGGATGACGTCTGTTCATACGGTATGCTGATACCTGCCCACACCACATCCGTCAAATTCTTTGCGTTTCATCTTGTTTGGAGGCTTTTTGCAGCGGAGCAACGTTAACAAATTAAATGATAAATCTTCTGTTCAAAAGGTTGGTATTTCTTGGTTTTTCTCTTGCGAATTGAGGAACCACCCTATCCACGAAGTGAGTGTTTACGTGTTCTCGTGCGTTTCTTGACGAAATAATGGCATGTGAAATGGCAGTGAATAATACTTTTGACAGATGGGGGCGATTAATCATCCCCTGCTGTAAAACGACTGTTGTAATGGTAGATGGGCATTTTGCTGTGTGGAATAGGGTTCATTATTTATTGCGAATCATTTGGTGATTCTTGTTGTTGTTGCTGGGCTATCGGGGGATTGAAGACGAAGAAGGACACAGCGTTTTGTGTGCCATTACAGTGAACGAAATGACTGACAGTGAAAGACGTTACTTGACACTGAGCAATTAGTCATTTTTTCAAATGGATTGTGTTTAGAAGGGCGGAGAGGGGAATGGCTGTCATATATTCACTTAAATTCGTAAAACGATCTTACAGTGCCGGACTTCAATTTGCGGATAGATAAATGGGTAGAAGGTCGAAGAAGGACAGTGTTTATATATATACTCGTAAATGACCCTTCAGGTATTGACGTTTTTTAAAATGAAGGCAAACAATTTACTGGCAACTTTTGAGCCGAACTCTTTTGTTCAAAGAAAGCCAAGAAGCCCATTGAAATTTGGCATCAAAAAGAATCTAAGTCTTCCTGAAGAAGTCGATTGCGTTTGCATGAATACAAAGAAACGTTAAAAGTGTTCGTAATAAAAAAAAACCACGGCCAGTGAGGAATTGATGAGAAATCTTAAAGCTCGATATCCCGTGTCTCGACCGATATTTAAATTGTAGCTAAACCGCATTTTTTCATCTTTAAAATTAAAATATCGATGCTTTACTGTTTTTGGACAATGGCTTCAAAACACTTATAACCACAATATCGATAAAGTCTTCATCGAGAGATGTCTTCAGATTTCTTGTCATTGATAAGCTATTGTTTTTAAAATGTGGTGCGGAAACTGAAGGAGGGATACAATTATTTCGAAATCAGGAATACGAAACAAAAAAGAGAAATTAAATCCCTATTTTGCGAGACCTATTCAAGTGGGTAACTGGGTTATTCTGGTAAATTGGTTATTCATTTCTTATTTAGTTTTGTACGCATGTAAAAAGATTGACTTTGGTTATAGTTCTTCTCTAATCGCTTTTAAAACCCGCGTTCAGTATATTTTTTCAGTTATTTTTTACTTCTACTCTAAGCCTTTTACAGATTTATTGCGAATATTTTTCAAATCTGCACTTGATACCCGTTGCAACGATATGGCTATCTCAAAAATTATTAAATATTAAATACATATTTATATATATATATATATATTAAATATATTTTTTAAATATTAAATATTAAACAAAACTTTTCTAAAGAGCAGCTTTTCTTTGAAAAAATATTTGACTTCAAAAAACTTCGGAAGCTTTGGAGAAACAATTGTGGATAATCGTCAGCAAGTTTTTTGAAGGAAATGTTCGTGGTGTTTTAAGTCAAATATTTAAAAGGAATAATATTGTTTATGGGTGCCGTGTCGTTAGTTGGAATGTGGGTCGACTAGGCCTTCAGTTTAGATTCAATTCCCAGCAAGGCAACCACAAAAATTGTTCACGACTCTGCCTCTTTCGATTCACTGACAATGTTCAAATAGTTCTACTGCCTGTAGCCGTTCCACAGTGGGCAAAACGGCCTCAAAACTGTAAAAATTTCAAAAAATGAAATGAGAAAAATTATAATGTTTTGCTTGTTTCCCGTTAGATAACATGTCAGTGCATCGAATAATCACTCATTTAAGTCATTTGCCTGGTCTCCCAATCTTTGGTAAGCATTTGAAGTCACAGTTTTATTAAGATTGCGAAAGTGATGTGCAAAAGTGAAAAAAAGTGTTGGTTTCAAAATACTGTAGTTTTGTTAAAAATTAAGATAGAACATTACCAAGACATAGAATCGAAAGCTTCAGATGTGTAGTCAAATATTCTAATCTGCCGTAAGCTATGTATGTGCCTGTTTTTAGTTGTTTTAATTAAAAATGCAAGTGTGTTCCAGAAACTAATATTTTCTATGCCTTTTCTTAATCCTTAAGCTTAAAGTAGGTTTCCACATCGAGATATTTGCATTTCTATATAGTTGAACTTGTTGGCCAAAAAGAGATCGGCTGCGCATAGTTGCGCCATTTTTATAAATTAATTATTAAAAATTTTGATCAACCAAAACCAGGGTTTGGCAACACAAATGATGGCAACACTGCTCGGAGATTTTTTAATAATACAAACCACATATCCGAAATTTTAGGTGTTGAAGAATTTCATACAGTTTTAGTGGCAATTTCAAGATATGAATTAGACATTGAAAACTTCAAAAAATTCTCAATTAATACCACCAAACACTTTGTAAGCTTCTATCCGTGGATTTGTCTGCCTCCGAATGTGAAAAACCTCTTAATCCATGGATCAGATCAGATGTAACAGATGTTCTTTATTACGTCTTTATATATGTTATAAGTTCGAAAAAAATGTAAGACAATTGAAAAAAAAATTTGTTAGATTTATGTGTTCCTAATAAATACTTTAATTCTTAATTAAAACGTAAAAAATAAAAAATTGTCAAAATAGATACACCCTGATTCACTTTTTTGTTCGTCTTTAGTGTTGCACAATGAAAGAAAAAGTTAAAGTTCGCAAAAAGGCTAATATATTTTTATTCTATATACTTATTAAAAACTTAAAACATAAAAATGTTTACGTAAATAATTTTTTTATGAAGATTAAATTGTGTTAGCTCAAAAAAATCGTGTGAAATGTAACCATTCTTTCACTGTGCAACACTAAAGACGAAAAATGTAAGGCGAATGAGGGTGTATCGATTTTTTTGATGAGGTGTGCACCTCAGGATAGCCCTCTGATCGATGTCTAACTTTTATTTCATATGTCTGCTTTCCTCCAATCCTTGAGCTAGCATATCAACTTTTAAAATAAATGGAGTGCGGTTAATTTCAAATCATTTGTTTCAATTTGCTACGAATATTATTTCAAATTTCCACCAGGTAACTTTCATTTCTGTTTTATCGGGCTACATATCATTTGACTCCCGTTAGATCGAAATTCAATCTTGTCTAAAAAAAAATATCTTAGTTATTAAATTAAATGTAAATGATTTATTCCACTGGCATTATTTTTATAATCAAAATGCGTATCGCACATTCTTGTTACTTTAACTTCATCCACCCCACCTTCATCCCATTTTAATAGATCATCCTCTTCAATGTAGAGAAGAAAAAAGTCAAAAAAATTAGAAAACATCTGTCAAAGTTGAATGTTATTAAAAGAGTTTTTATCCTTGGCACTCCTTCTTGCTTTCAGCTCCACATTCATTCACTTGGCCTCTAACCATTCATCCTCTGCAAACGCTTGGGTTGTTTTTTTTTTTTTTTTTTTGCACTTTTCCCTACCACTCACTTACTCACTCGTTTTCGAACGGACATCCTAACAAGCACACACACACAAACTCACACATAAAAAATGTATGTCAAGACGACTGACAGGAACAGATCCTTTTCTCGGAATCTTGGGCTTATGCGGCATCCATCATCCTGTCGTTATGGGTCGTTGAAACGAAATCTCCATACATTTTTCTCTTCTCCTGTTCTGACGTTTTCACTTTTTTCGTTGCCCAACTTTCTCCTGAGCCGTTGTTGTTTTTGCTTAGCCGTGTACAGCATGTACAGTTTTATTTGGAAGGAAGGAAATATTGCCACAGAACGTGAGGAAGGTTCACGAAAATTGCTGCTCTATTGTCTGAGGGTGCAAAAATATCAATGGTGGAGAAGAAAAACTGAAGCAAAAATAATAAATTAAACACAAGGAGTCGTTTTCTTATTGATTTATCCTTGTGATTGATATCTGCTAATGAGAGTGATTTATCATTGCGCTTGGTGTGAGATGGTCTTCAGACGGTATTGGCTTCCATTTAGTTGCTGACGGGATAAATGGCGGGAAGTCAAAAAGGATACCCGACAGATGAGGGAAGGAAGTGTGATGTTCTGGTGCTGTCTTCTTGATGAATGGTGAAATTGGAAAAGTTGATGTTGATGATGTAGGAGATATTGAAGTTGAGTGCATTGATTAAGACTTTGAAATTCTATGATTTGTGTTTGGAATGCTGATTCATGCTGATTCGATTATAGATAACAAACATTCTGCTAAAGTCATACTTCAAAAATTGTTTTCTTACATCTATGAGGCAGTGATTACTTAAATAAGGTACCGCAACCTTAAAGGTTTGGTACCAATTTGGTGATCATCTGCAAAGTGTACAGGACTAAGTCTTTCCCCTTTTTTTCTTCTTTAACAAAATTGTGGTTTGTGATTGTGTAACAAAACGATCGCGCAGAAAAGAAAAACCTCAGCATAATTTCCGACTAATGTGTTCCAGTTAGAGTTCTACTATTTTTGACACCTTTACCAATTTGGTCCGAAGGCGTACATTTTAGTAAATTGCAGTGCATAGCAAATGCCTATAAGAATAAGGAAAAAAAGATTAGAGGTAATATGCAAATCTCCTTAAATCTTCCGTGAAAGTTGTGTTGTTTTCGAATGAAAAACGTTTCGAATCAGATTACACACAAGTTATTTCGAGATGACCAAATGCAGCCCTAAAATCAAAAAACATCAAATCAACCATAAAACATGGAGAAAGTTGTGTAATGTTTTGGGGTTGTATGGCTTCAACTGCATTAGGAACATTAGGGATTTGAGTATTTTCAAGAAGGAGTTCAGCAGGAAAATTAGGTCTTCCTTATAACCCACGTATAACGTGGGCGCTGTGGCCATGTGCGTTCATGCGTCGACCCATACCCGTTAGACTTTCAAGTCTAAGTTTGAATAAAAGTTCAGGCAAACAATTTTTCAAAAAAATAATTGTTCGCGGCTCCACCTCTTTCGAGTCACTGACAATGCTCAAAGAGTATAACTGTCTAGAAAAAGCTTCTCAATCTCGCCGTTCGGAGTCTGCATTAAACTGTAGGTCCCCTCCACTGTGAGAGAACTTATATCACGCATAACACGAGTGGTTGCTGAGAAGCTAGGCCCAGGTCCACCTCGGATTGTAGCGCCGCCATTATTATTATTATTAGTTCGGCAAAACATTCTGCCAAGTTTAACAAAAAACCAGGGTATGGTGCTAGCCGACACTAAGATTTATGTTTTTATCATTACTTATTTGATGTTATAGCCATAATTTGACTTGATTAACTTTTAGTATTGTGCGTTAAAATTAATTATGTATTGTTTTATAAGTGAATTACTTTAAAAAAAACAGAAACGAAATATATTTCTTTGCTTAGGGTGTAGGCTTATTTTTGTGAACTACTGTACCTTTGCTGACGGACTGTTTGCTGAATGTGTTCCTGCCGGAAGACAATTTACGCATTTGAGAGTGATGCATCATTATCGCTAGAGTTTGACTAGTGCATTCATGGACAAACTTTCGATGTGTGTAGGCCTGAGAAGAAAACAGCAACACCTTTGTTATTCTGGTTAGAAACTCAGAAATATGTCCTGCAACACTGGACAAAACATCCGTTCGTCCAATGTACTCTCACGAAGTTGGGCACCAACTCATGAAAGTGAAAATGCTACAATTTTAATAACGCTCCTCTTGTAAATGGCATTCCAGGTGAACATGTGGATTTTGACAATGCATGGCAGTCATGTTTTGATATCTTTTGATTTTCTCGTTCCTTGTTTCTCAGACACATTCTCTATGGCGAGTTAGATACGTTCTATTCAAAAATTGATCAACTTATCAAAATAAGTGTTCTCCTGTGGCAACGGTTGACGGTTTATGGGTGCAATGCACGTATCTTCCTTCTTCCCACTCGACCATTCAATTTTTGGTACTAAACTTCGGTTACAATCAGCCAACACTCGAATTTCATTGAAAACCAAGATGTGCCGAATACATCATCGTTGCCTGCTGTGTGCGAGATAGACAATTCCACGCCGCACACAAAAACCCGGCCTTTTGCAAACATTAACTTGGCGAGTTTCAGTATCAGTATCGAATCTCAGTATCGGTTGCCCGGTCCATAAGAAAGAAGACCCATTTAACTACACCAACTATCGAGAGATAAGTCTCCTGAACATCGCCTACAAGATCTTCTCTGCCGTTTTGTGTAAACGCCTGAAACCATTCTTGAACAAACTGATAGGTCCTTATCAGTGTGGTTTCAGGCCCGGGAAGTCCACCATCGATCAAAACTTCACACTGCGGCAGATCCTGGAGAAGACCCAAGAAATGCAAATCACACACACCAGCTATTTGTCGATTTCAAGGCCGCATATGACAGCGTGTATAGAGACGAGCTATACAGCGCCATGTCTAGTTTTGACATTCCTGCCAAACTCGTCAGATTGAGCAGGATGACGATGGAGAACTCTCGCTTCTCCATCAAGGTCGGTAACGAACTCACCGAGTCCTTCAATGTCAAAAAAGGTTTTAGACAAGGCGACGCGCTGTCATGTGATTTCTTTAACATTGTTCTTGAGAAGAAGTGCAAAAGTCACTGGCCAACACAAGAGGCACGATCTTCGTCTGTTCAACTGCTAGCTTACGCGGATGACATTGACGTGATTGGGCGAACACAGCCAGCCGTCAATGATGCGTGTGCTGGCATTGAAATAGAAGCGGGTAAAATGGGTCTGGCGTTAAACGAGGTCAAAACCAAGTATATGCTGTCATCGAGAAAGGACGCACAACATCGACGACTTTGCCAGAACGTCTGCATAGGCAGCTATAACTTTGAGGTAGTTAAGGACTTCATCCACCTCTGCTCCGCACTAAATAGTACAAACAACATCAGTACCGAGATCAAACGCAACCAACCGCTGTTGTTGGCATGGACAATATCCCAAGCGGATGAACAGTCTCTTGTTGAAAAGTTCTGCGCGCGATCTTTGGTCCTGTTTGCGTTGATGGCAGTTGGAGGGGAAGGTTCAACCTAGAACTGTATGGGCTGTACAGCGACATGAATCTAGCCAGTCGTCTACGGATCCAACGCCTAAGATGGCTAGGCCAAGTAGAGCGTGTGGACAACTTAGCTCCGGCCTTGTGGGACAACGCAACAGAGGACATCCACGTACAAGGTGGCCGGCTTGGTGTGCGAAACTGGAGACAGCTGGCAAGAGATCGTGCTGGCTGGAGAGGCATGTTGAGTGAGGCCCAGGTCCACCTCGGACTGTAGCGCCCTAAGAAGAAGAAGAAGATGAAGAACTTGGCGAGTTTCGCGTCGGGACTTATGCCTTCACCCGTACAACATCAAACTGATCCACATCTAAAAACAAATGACCGCTAACTGGGGTCATTTCCAGCTGCTTTAAAATTAGACCTCAGTCTCGATATTGCTATTTTGACTTCGTCTAGGTCGGGGAACGGAATTGTCGTTTATCATCGTTCAAGCTGAGTGGAATCAGAGTTGGCGGCATCATCGGCCCGTCATGACATTGCCATCTTCAGTATACAGTATATTTTGGAGGGAGGATACCACTACCGATCGAAGATAACCAATTTTTTTCGGCCAAAATTGGATGATATGGATATGAACTTTATGTGGTTCGTACAGGATGACGCTACGTGTAAAATGCGACTGGACTAGCGATTTTAGTGCATAGTTATCTCATGCAGATGCCATGTGAACCGGCGACAGTGATTGTGCGATTTGACCCCGTTGGACTAGAGTTTCTTAACTTAACTTTGAGTTTATTTGAGTCGCAGGGGTATGCCAATGAGCCACAAGACACCGGTTTCGTCAAAGTCGTGCTCAAATTCAGTAGGATGTATGCGCCAGAGTTATCGAAAATTTGACCCTCCGGATACGCGGGAATTTGAACGATGTTCTATTCCACACTTTATGTCATTGACAGGTCTTTAACATAAACACACAACATGTTTTGTTAATTTTTACTCCTATTCGTCTCTATTGCAAAATAATTTATATTTGGACATTCTAGACAAAAGGAAATTTTCAAGTTTCAATGATGATAAACTTCCTGGATTGCCACAGCTTCACTGAAATCGTTTGCTGGTTCGAGATCCACCTATGGAATAGTATTTGCGTCTCATTTGCCAGGGAATATCATTCTAGCTAGAATAAACTTAAAACCGTTCAAAGTCCGTACACTATAAATATCTTCCCTTTGGACTGTTTTACAAACGACGCTCCCTTTCAAGCCGGAATATTATATAAGGGACCAATCTAAGACTTCGTAAAAACAGAATACTGCCTGGTTTCACCGATGCTTAGATGCATTTGAAAAAGTGTCATTTGCACCAGGGATACCTTTTTAGAGAAGCATTTTGAAAAGAGCGTTCGAAGTATTTTAGTGACTCCTTGAATTCAATCGTCTGGTTTCCCACCTGAAAAATTGTTTAATATGCACTGCCGCTCATCTGAATAGGTTCAACTTTTTTTCACCTTAATCCTAGCCAAGCCTATTTGTTACATATGCAATGAAATAGCATCATTATATAGTTAGTTTGATTGAAAAAAAATTTGTCTTAAAGCTAACCGTTATTTTCTGTACCATGCCACTGCCTTCGCACCTATCCAGACGACTTTAATAATGTTCCTCTTTAAGGTAGAGGGCCCTGGTGGCTATAATTATTATTTTCATGACCTTCGGAAAGAGGAACACTATTTAAGCCGTCTACATAGGTGCGAAGGCAGTGGCATGGTGTGGGGAGGTATTTCCTTCTACAGAACCTTCGAGCTCCAATTTCTTAACTGGAGAATGAATGCTAATTCTTATAAAGGTGTGCTAGAAAAGGCCTTCCCACAGATTTTTGAGCTGTTTGGACCAATATCGTGGACATTTCAACATGATAATGCCCCTATCAACTAAAATTAAATTAAAAAATAAATTAAATTAAATTAAAAATTAAATTAAAAATTAAATTAAAAATTAAATTAAAAATTAAATTAAAAATTAAATTAAAAATTAAATTAAAAATTAAATTAAAAATTAAATTAAAAATTAAATTAAAAATTAAATTAAAATTTAATTAAAGATTTTCCGCGACCCAATTTCATCGTTAACTAGTAAACACAATAAGGTTTATTAACAGAAAACAATTTGAGTACAATTTACCGCCGCAACTACACTTAAACTAAAGTTTTTGCTGTTGAACCTATTCAGATGAGCCAAAAATGTGTTCGCTTTCTATGAGTACAGTTGGTCAAGCTAGCATGTGAAAAGAACGGTTAGCTTTAAGACAACATTTTTTCAATCAAACTAACTGTATAATGATGATCTTTGATTACATATATAACGAATATGTGTCATTGCAATATATATGAAGAGAGGCTAAGAATAAGGTGAAAATTAAGTTGAACCTATTCAGATGAGCGGCAGTGTATCTTTTTCTGACTATCCAGCTTTATTTCCAAGACTGGTGCATTACCATACCACGTCCTCCAGTAAAATATTTAAACAATTAACAACGAACGGCCGCTATTTGTCAAGTTCAGAAAGTTGTCATTAGAATTAAATTAGAATTCTGCCACAGACCTTTTTGCACAATCTGCAGTTCAAGTTTCTCTGGCCAAAACAACTGGATGGCGCAGTTGGTTAAGTGCCTGTTAGAGAGGTCACAGGTTCGAATCCCAGTGAAAGCAAAGTTATTACGCTTTTACCCGGTTTTTCAAATCTGGTCCAGTCACTATTTGCCGTTGGGATCAAATTAACGTAATCATTGGAGCGGTCGATCAGTGGTAGTAGTCTGACTGTGGGCATCACAATGGACCAACATGGTCTAAGTACGCTGGTGAATTCACCAGCAGCCTCCTAACATAACCTAACCTTCTCTGGCCATAACATCTCACAATGGTCTTTAAAACTTCAATTTCTGAAAATATTCAATTGGGCTTTAGTCTGATTACTTCAACGGTCATTCGGTCGGATTCAAGCCTCGTTATTAAAGACGCAATTTTTTCATTGCTGGTGAACAAGATTTTTTTATTCCTCTTCATAATGGAAATCGTGTTGGTGTGGCGTGTCGACCACTCAAAACCTTAACGAAGACTGAAGACCAAGTAACAAGCGTATATACGTTTGGCCACACACTTAAAATCAGAACAGATAGCAGAGAAGACAAAACGTAATTGATTTCCTAGTTTACCAGTTGTGGCGTGAAATTATTTCTTAACTTTCCTGGTCATACGCTACGCTTAAAATCAACTATTCTGATAAAGGACATTTGCTGGCTCATTAAAGACACAATGACGAATTAAAGGAGACACATGTTGTCGCTCTGACAAATATCAATGCGCCGACAAACTAACCCCACTCAAAACGGATATCTGTCAACTTCTCTTGTCAATTGCGTTATTATTTGCCATTATTATTTCTAATTCATCCAAACTGGAGCTCCCCTCGTCAATGGAAACGGAAAAGTAATTCTCCTCACTCCTTGTCACACAAAGAACCATGCCCATTAACCCATTCGTCTTCTGTAACGTTATCCGACATGAATTATGAGGGTTCGTCCTTTGATTGATTTGATACAATTTTTCTCCCCAAAACTGACATTGCAAACGAAAGGCAAACAAAACAAAAAAAAACAACCCAAGGATTCAAACGTGGTGGAACTTGTGTATCCTTTTCTCGATTTAACACCCCTACGGGCACTGTTTGAACACGAAAATGTGTGCCGATTGTCAAGGATAATGAAGACAAATATTGTTGCTGCAAATTTTGTATGTGCGTCCACGCACGCAGCTAACAAGCAAGACTGCATTGTGGTGGTGGGAACAACTATCGTACAAAACATATGCGAGTCCTGCAGTTTGCGGTTGTCAGAGCAACGAGATTAGGGGGAAATTGTATCAAATATCAAAAAGTTTTGTCGACGAAAAATTAATCGCCGCTCTAGACTTTGTGCGATGAAATGGAAAAGGACAAAGGGAGTTACATCAGTCGCGCTTGTAGTCATGGAAAAGTCACCTCTCGAATGCGCTACGCTGCCAGCAGCAATAAATCAGACTAATTTCAGAAGGTTTGCCACCCCCTGGGCTTGAGCATGTTGAATGTGTAATTTATTGGTATTTATTGTGACCACATATGTGATGTTAGTGTTTGGCTCAGGGCTGTCAGAGACGACGGAGAGATGTCGAATGGAATTTGATTGATGCTGGAAGTTTGTCATGCAAATTGATGGAAAAATTAAGGATATTCTACGATAGTCGGGGTCTGGGTGTGCAGTGCGGCGATGATGATGATGATGAGGGTTTTCGGGGTAGACACCCGAGGCTTTTTGTCTTAGGTTAGAAATTGATGGTAATTTATGACAGCAGAGCTGGATCGGATTTCGGCATGAATGGTACCGCACTGACAAATGTGCCTTATGCGACACGTTCATTCATCATTTTGGGTGAAGTGATTTAGCTTGGGTGAGAGGGGCGGCGATATTGATGGTTTCCAACATGAAATATGTGAGTTCGAGTAGTTTTTGCTCAAGATGAGGCGTCCTTCTGAGTATTAAGTTACCAATGCTTTGGAGGTGTTGAGACATGGGTAACACATTTGTTTGGTCTTATGCACGTTGATTTTTGGACTTCAGAATGATCGAGTTACGGATTGGGTCAGATTTCTCCGATAAAATTTGAATGGAATTAATGATTTTACTGGCAGTTTGAATAAATCAGTTGGAAACAACTATGTTGCCAAATTCGACAAATGCACGAATGCCGAAAGTCGAAAATATGGGACACACGGTATTTCTTGTGGAATAAAGATACCAAGAAGCATGGGTTACCCAATTTATCCACTGTATTTTCCGTCTTTATAAGCGATTTAAAATACATATGGGGCAACTTCTGAATTTATTTATTTATTTATTATTTAGGGAGAACTTATTGCAAACTAACTAAATCACACCAAAAGATGTTCTTTCACAAGGCATCTTCAATTATGTTATGGATTGCTCCGTTTTATTAGAAGTAAGAGAGCATAGGTTTAAGTTTAGAAATAAGAGTCAGTTGAATAAACGACGCTGAACGAACCACACGTGTTTTGTATTAACCAAACTATAACAAATTAAACCCACGATAATTTAATATAAATAGTTACATAGCTCAAACTGCTGGTTTTGATAACCACAGCACAATTCGTATCAAAAGGTAATTAAGTTTTACTCACTGCTTTCCATTTCAATAAAAATCGTATTCAATGTAGGTAAGAAGAATTTCTTAATACTTCTTAATAAGGCCGGTGTTCTTTTTTTACTGGGTTAAATACTTTTGGGCTACTCAAGCAAATCGATGAGCTTTACGTCAGCGTTAGAATATCGTTTCTGATAAATACTAGAGTAGTTCTGCGTGCGATCGCTGGTGTCTCTACGTTAGTGGCAACTGGAGAGGAAAATTCCTACAAGAACTATACCGCCTATACTGTGACATGGGTCTAGAAAGGCGTATATGGATCCTAAGATAGCTAGGTCATGTTCTGCAATTTAGCTCTCGCCAGGATGGGGGGTGTCCACGTTTCATGTGGCGCACTCGAGTCGTGAGGGATCTTACCCAACATGGTATGCGCAGTTGGAGACGGCGGATGGTGCTAGTTAGAAAAGCTTGTTAGGGCACATGCCCACCCCGGAAAGCGCCACAGGAGTTGAAGAAGAACTCAACAATTAACGCATGTTCGAATCAGAAAATTTTTTTTTTCGAACAATCTCTGTCTGTCTAAAATACTTTGTACAAATGTACAAAGGCGACTCTTGTCGCCTGTATTAACAGAACCTTAATAGTCTTACACAGAACATGTTTTGCCCGTTATAAAATAAGATAAGATCGTTCCAATATATTGATAAAATACAGGAGCTAAAAATGAAATCGTTAACTTTTTTATGAGAAGCACCACAAAAAATTTATATAAAAATAGCTTTCTTTAGTTTAGTATTTTAAAATGTAATGCATAAGTTTTAAGACCATGAAGTCTGCAAATGGAATCACATTTAATTAAGCTTATAATAATAATAATAATAATAGTGGCGCTTAAGTCCAAGTTGGACTTCTCAGCAACAACTCGTGTTGTTAGTGCTATTGTTCTCTCACGAGTGAAGGGGACCTACGGTTTAATACCGACTCCGAACGCCGAAATTGAGAAGATTTTTATAGACAGTTATACTCTTTGAGCATTGTCAGTGACTTGAAGGAGGTGGAGGCTCCTGCACCTTGGAGCCGTGAAAAAAATCAATGGTTATTTTTCGGCAATCGAAAACAGACTTCTGGCGTAGGAGTCGATGCACTTACCCACTACGCCACGGCGCCCACTTTAATTTAGCTTAGGTACATTGTAACACTACGAGGATTGGGAGATTTTTTACTACTTGAGCTGTTGGATCTTCACTTCACATTTTTTTTTTTTTTACAATAAAACTCAAAAACAGACTTTCATCGATTCATCGATTCTGCTCTGCCAGGGGTGGAAATTATTCCTACCTAATAATCTAGCCTGATCTTAAATACTCCCCGATATTCTCAAAATTCGATCCTAAGCATAACTGTTTATGTTTAGTGGTCTTTTGGTTTCAGACAACAAGCAGCTTGTGGTTGCACTATTAAAAAGTTTTAAGCGGTTGACTACAGGTGATAATTAATTCAAAAATTGAACTGTTTAAGTTTACTGAACAGTGACTGGCTGTAACGAGAAATTTAATATTTGAGTTTTTCTTAAATGTTTCAATTGATATGTATAATGTAAGGAAACTAGTGTCGCTGAAGGTACTTTCGATTAGACGTTTCCCATAAATTGCTTTTTATCCTTATTTTTTATCCACAATAATCTTATTTATCTCCTCGGGGACCCATAGGACCTCATATGAACACTTCGTACCGTCTTGCTATGCACTTCATCCATTCGGTTGTCCTTATGAACATACAAACATAAGACAGAGTTATTCTTCGTAAATAAGTTAGTTAAAAAGTTCGAAACTTTATTTAGATTAAAATTTAACTATACAACTATAACTTGGTTTGGTCTAAGGCCATCTAATAGATAATATTCTTCTTCAAGAAAATTTCCCAAATGAAATAAGACACTGCCCTGGTGTTAGTAGTGAGGGTTGTTCCTCTTCATCTCGTCTTTGAATTAAAGCCGATTATGGGATTATGGTCGGTTAGCGCTCCAACTACCAGCAACTTTGTGCAGCATTAGATGAACTTTTTGGCTTTTTGCACTGTCGTAATAAGATATAACCGTGGTTTTGTGGGTCTAGTGCGTCGACCTCTACGCTGCTGACTTTTAAGTCTAGGTTCAAATCCGGAAAGAACCAACAATGTTTTTCAAAAACAAAATTGTTTACGACTTCTCCTCTTTCGAGTCACTGACAATATGCAAAGCTTCTCAATATCGCCGATAGGAGTTAGCATTAAACTGTTTCTTCTTCTTGTGAGAGAAGAATAGCACGCACAACAGGAGTGGTTGTTGTGAAACTGGGCCCAAGTTAACATCGAACAATTAAATCAATTCATTTCATCGTGTCACAATTGTGATTATCAATTGGTTGATAACTGATCATTGATAAATTTTATCAATCATCAAAAATATCGATATTACGATCGGCGATTGATCAATTTTAAACCATTGTGAACGGTTTCAATGATTTATGGGAAATGTAACGTATTCTGTGAAGATTTTGTTGTCCCGTCGAATATAGTTCATGGTGCAAATGAATCTTTTTTTTAATCTATTTGCTTTATTTATCCTATTACGATTCCATTATTCTGGTGATGAACTTGAATGTGACTATTTAAATTCAAAATCTAGAAGTATCTAGTGCGGGATCGCATTCATGAATCCTTGTGTTATATGTGTTGTGTACTTCTTTCTTGAATGCTATTAAATTCCCAACAATGTCAATTTGAATAAAGCCGGAGAATCCTCAAAGTGCTAATTTCGAAATTGGACGTTTTCTGTTGTAAAACCGCGGATATAGAAATAGACTTAACTAGCAGTATACGATCCTACAATTGAAGCGGACGTAAATTAAAATCCCTTCTTTTTTGAAATAGCTTCAGCTAAATAATTGTGTATTTCTCTGTGTATGTACCAAAAACAGTTGTATGAAATAATGATAATAACATTAATGGCGGCGCTACAGTCCGAGCAGGACCTGGGCTCAGCTTCTCAGCAACCACTCGTGTTGTGCGTGCTATTGTTCTCTCACGAGTGGAGGGGACCTACAGTTTAATGCCGACTCCGAACGGCGAGATTGAGAAGCTTTTTCTAGACAGTTATACTCTTTGAGCATTGTCAGTGACTCGAAAGAGGTGGAGCCGTGAAAAAATGTTTGATGTTTTTTTCGAGATTCGAACCGACGACCTCGAGCGTAGGAGTCGACGCACCTACCTACTACGCCACGGCGTATGAAATACTTTTTTCAATAAAAAACACGAAATGCATATGTTTGCACTTTTATCAACCACGAATTTGCAGTTGAGGAAATAGTTGATGACAGTCAAAGTCAACCATAATATCAATAATAAACAATAATTTCATTCACAGTAGCTATTGTAATGCCATTCGATCAACAAAATGGATGATTGACAAACGTAATATGGATACCCTGAAATAATTAATAAGTATCAATCATCGTATTGATAACTGACAACCATAATAAGGCCCTCCATTTCATTTACATTTACCAATTCATTACACTCTGTTTGAACAAGCATTATAAGGTTTACAGAACCAGGAGATCGGTTTCAGGTTCAAACCAGGTAATGATATCAAGATAAAGGTACAAATGGGCCATTCAGAAACATCATACCAAGCAACCAGATGGATAGCGTACGTGCAGAAATGACAAGTGGACGAATTCAGCACATCCCAATAAAAATCAGCTTAAAACTTTATGGGATTGTCGTCAGTTACAATTATACTAGAATCTCAAAAACAAACAGTTCGCAAAGCTGAACGATTTTTTTTCTTTCTTCCGGGCAACAGTCTTCTACAGAGCAGTTTTTTTTAAAAGAAAAAACATCTAAATAAATCAGTTTTTCTACCTCTCCTTAAATATTTTCCCATTTTTGATGTAGTTTCTTGTTTTTTTTTAAAAGTTGCTGTTTTTATATATGCATTGTTTTTATGTGTGGGTACGCTCTTATATGATAAACATTTCGAAAAGATGAATGGGTTCATGAACGGCTTGTTTTATTTCTGTTCATCTTTTCGGGATTTAATTGTATATCTTGAATACCCAAACATACTGCTACTCATTGGTCATAGGTCACAGCGGTATTATCGGAAATTAAATTACAGCCCATCTCGCTAGGAATGACTCTGACACCTTAGTCAACACGATTTCGGCTGCGCAAGGTCAGCAGACAAGCAGAAGTATTTATACCAAATCACTCCTACCATAGGACATTGGTTGTTTCTTATGTACTATGTACCCCTTTTTTAATCTACAAACTTACGTGCTATGCTAATAGATTTGGTTTCACAAAAGAATGTACTTGCAGAAAAGGTGGTGACCATGAACAAACAACTGAAAATATCCCGTCACTGTATGGACTATTAAAGAAAAGCTTAATCACTTTTAAACCTAGATATTCCAGACCAAAGGATATAACAGCTCGTGGTTCTGCTACAGAAGTGCTCTACCACTTGAAGAACTGAGTTTCATAATTGAACTACAAGATCCTATCTTATTTAGAAAATCGCAGTAACCCCATGACAGGGACTGGAACCAAAGTTTAAAGAATCAGTTTAAATCAAGATCTCTAAATTTAAATCGAATGAACATACTTATTGTGCAACATATCGGTGTTGTGTACCTTAAATGCCTGACAATTTTGTACAGAATGTTGGATTGCTTATGTTGCTTTCAGTCCCAACCTAATTTCATAAGAAACCACAAATCTGCTACCGCTTCCTCAATGTCAATCAATCTTAGTTACTCCCACATAAGAAATACCCCATTTTCAGCAAATTACAAAACCGTCAACAAATCCCCGAGCTTAGCTAGTAGAAAACACATTTCAGGCATTCGTTTCACCACCAAGCAGATTCCAAAGCCTACTGAGGTGAGAACAAATATCACCTCTTAGGCAGAAGTACCGCATACTGCTGTGTTAGTTGGTGCAGATGGTAGTCACTGGCTCACTAATTACTCTTTATCCCAGTGTACTTATGCCGGCCTAATGCCGTTGCCGTACATCGGTTAATCGGATAATTGTGAAATCCTCTTAGCGAAAAGGAATTCCGTTGCTATGGCTGTGTCACCAGTGCAGCGCCAGTGGTGGGCAATGGGAGAAATTCCTCTCCGGCTTAGTAGAGGTAAAAAACTAGGTGGCATTCTGCTTGCTTTGATCCGCCCCTTTTTTCCTCCGCTCTGATGGGCACTTCTTGTGTATAATTATCACCATCGCCTTAATCGTTATGTTCCGAGTGCAATTACATGTTCCGCTTTGCCTAGAAATTTGTCGGCTGGCTCTCTAAATAGATCGGTTAGGTCATGTTAAATCGATTTTTAATTAGAGGACGGCAGACTGTAGTCTGGCCAAAGGAATGCTTCATGGATAGATGGGGGTGGTATGGATACGTTCTCGAACTTTGCTTAGGGTAAACCATTGACGGATTCCAGGAAGAGACTAAAGAGCATCTTGAAATGGAGATTTTATTTGTGCTACTTTGAACAATACTTATGGATTTATAAATCCTGGTGATTAAGCTAATTGAATAACCAGAACGCATTTTTCTCATAACTTAGCCCTTGTGGGATGGTGAGAAATTACCCTCCCTGACAATACCCCAATTAATTTAAACAACAGTTTAGAGGAATGTCTCTGCGGGACTTAATGAGGGGAGGCATTTGCATAAAGACAATCCACCACAGCTGATATACAGCAGCACACAGATAGCGTACCGATCTCCTTGGCCTACGTCATGTTGACGTCGCATTGTGGGCTAAGAATGTCGTCTTTGTCATTTAAATACAAAATTATCTTTGAGATCAGATCAGCGTGTGGAATACAAGAGTTGAAAAGATCGTTGTAACATCATCTACTTCATTAGTGATATCTTAATCGGAACACATGGAGGGAAACCGACCAAATGGTAATTAGTCCGTTTCTTTTCCGTTGGGAAACGATTTTGATCGATGGCTGGATGGAATCCGAAAATGTAAATTAAGTGAGAATCTTGAAGGCGTTGGATGCCAGTTAAGTAGATAAAATCTGTTGATAGGACTGAGTAACTGCCACACCAAGAGATAGTCTTTTCTTTTGAATACAAAGAACTGCCCACGTCAGGGCAACGGGGTGCTATTGTTTACGTCTTCCTTTATGCTTTTTCGTGTAGTATAATATATTTTCTTAAATGAAAAAAGAGATGTTGAATTAATGTCTACACAGGCCGCTAGACCAGATTCGAACTGGTTGCTGGAAACTGCGAGGAGGATGAATTGCTTGCATTTTACACTTTTGCATTTAACAAATACTGATTGGATTATGGTTTACTTCATTATTTGCGGTTGTGTTCACGTCACAAGGTAAATTGGTCCTGTTTCGTCTTTGCGTGCGGACAGATCTTAAGGACAGTCAGAATATCGCAAGTTTTTAACTTCATAAACATTATCAGCTACAAAGGAGAATGATTTGTTGGTTTTTTATTCTTACACTGTCGTTGGAGTAGATTGTCATTGTAAATTTGAGTATTCAGATATATAGCATAGGTACCAGCTTCTCAGTCGACGAGGTTTAGCGAAATAAATATACAGTACAGAACCATCGATTCTCGCAACTCCTCGATTTTCGCAACACAAAAGTCGTAGCACATCTTGACTCGATAAATGTTACCTCGATTAGTGCAATTTTTTGTGTCTATACATCTGTTTTCGCACATTTTCCTTCGGAAAACAATGACTGGCTTCACGGAAACGTTGTCTCCTCCTTTTCAAATAGTGAGGATCCGACAGAAATTAAGAGCACAAATGAAAGTGAAGGTGAAGCTGCCCTAGCCATTTTTTATCAAAAGTTAAAAAAGAAGTTGCATTTCGGTCCTTCAACATATGTTTACAATAGGCCGAAGAGAACAACATTCCAGTAGAATACATTTTAAATCAACAAAAAATAAAAGAGAAGGGAGTTTTGAAAAATATTGAATTACAAAAAACTCAGTCTAAAATATCTGACTGCTTTGAAAAAACCCATAATATTTTTACACTATTCATCACATATATTAATTTTTTGTATATACAGTGGACGTTCGATATAGTGAACAATCCAATATAGAGAACACACAAAATTTTACACCGTCTGTTCTACTCACCGTGTTGTGCGAAAATCATGCACGATTAGTTATGTTACGTATATGGTATACAGTTTGATTTGGTTTGAAGCAAATATAAAGTGTGTATTGCTTGTATAAGGAATGTATTATTTTTGTTTCGTTTTACATTTTTTACGGGTGAGTTGTTATTGTTAAAAGCAAAATATTCTTTTTTATAAATATTGGCTTTCTTTTTAGTTATTGCAATGAAAAATTATATTTATAGTCTATTTTGGATGAATTGTTCTTCAAAACATACGCATTTTGATGAAATTTTCTCCAAGCAGCCCACGCTCGTTACAATGAACAATCTCGATGCAGTGAACAGGCCCGGTTTTTATTAGTTCACTATATCGAGCGTCCACTGTATTTCTAACCTTTCGTTTTCTTATTAAACAAAAATGTGTTCAACAATACAGATTTCTTTTGGTTTCAATTATGTTTTTTTTATAACATTGTCGTTATATTGTCAGGTTGTTGAAATAAACCGTTTGAACTACGATTTTTTATTTAAAAAAATATAACCCAGTAAGTGCATTGCAACTGCCTTAATTTCTATTCTGTTGTGTAAATCAAGTTTGTAATGTAATTGTTTTTAGATATGGACTTAAAAATATTTTAAATAGTAAGATTCGTAGTGGGTGGAGCAAAGCATTGTACAGAAGAAAAGAGAGAATTGATCGATAGCATGATGTAGGATGTAACAAGAATATCAGAAGCGGTGAGATCATAGGATACCCCAGAAATGTTGTTCAAAATACTAAAAAGGTTATCCGTGATATTTACAAGCAATCCGAATAGAAAATGCTGGATAAAAAAAAGCTTTAAAATAATTGCTGGGATCATACAGAGGATCAGTCGTTAGTGATCCGGTTTTAATATCCCGGGAGATTAAACAAAAAAAAACAGTCAGCTGATAATTGTGACATTGAAATACCAGCTGTGTATGTGAATCGTCGTCTGGCAGAGTTTCAAATCGATGGATGGATCGACTGAAAGAAACGGGACTAAAAGAAAAGGCTTGGTGTTGCTAATGCTCACAAGGATAAGTCTACGCAATTTCAAAGAATATTTTATGGAGCTATGAAACGAAGCTTATTTAAATAGGATCAGATGGAAAAAAGCCGCTAAGCCTTGAAAACGATTCTAAGTATACTATGAAGACCGCAAATTTCGGTGGCGGAATCTGCTAATTTACATACATTTGATTATAGCCCACGATAATGTATAGTTACTCACATAATTATTGCTTAACTGACCCTTCAATTAATATCGATTTACATTTAGCATAGAACTTATTTTTTTCTTTGATTCTTGCAGACATTTTATTTGTCAGCCACGGCTTCATTTTGTTAAGTTTATTTTATTTATTTAAGTTCATTTTTAGTTCTGCATAGATCTAGGTAATAGTTAAGCTTATTTATAAATATGGAAAATGCACTAGAAGAACACTCGCATATGTAAACATCATCCCACACTTACTGGCTAAGACACTCCTTGAGCTTAATAAAATTTATTTTATTGATTCAGTTGATACCGGTGCAGAAATGATATCTAATTCTAAAACGAATGATAGATTATAAGAGCATTGTCTGAACTTTACAAATACATAACCTATACATGATTTAGTTTCGTCAGTGACTCTAGTGGGTACATTTATTACTGATTGGAACACCCTCGACGAGAGAAGTAGCATATAATCCCCACTGTCCTTTAGAAGATCTAGGATGTCAATATTTAAGTCACCAAAAAGACAGACATTTTCACATTTATAAGAGCACAGCACAGCTTCTAATTCTTTAATAAAAACATTATATCCAATAGACTGAAGTCGATATACACTAACTAATAACATAGTGGTCTTACCTAGTTTCTTAATTCAACACAATCAATTAATCTTAATTACAACACAATTTGCACTAAGTATATGTATCTGCAGTGGGCGCCGCGATGCGCACTTGACTTTCATAGCCTAGGTTCAATTCCCAGCACAATCAACAATTTTTCAAAAACAAAATTGTTCGCGGCTCCACCTCTTTCGAGTCACTGACAATGCTCAAAGAGTATAACTGTCTAGAAAAGGCTTCTAAATCCCGCCGTTCGGAGTCGGCATTAAACTGTAGGTCCCCTCCACTCGTGAGAGAACAATAGCACGCACAACACGAGTGGTTGCTGAGAAGTTAGGCCCAGGTCCACCTCGGATTGTAGCGTGGCCATTATCATTATTATTTTTTCTGAAGTGGATACATCAACATCAAGTTCAGGTTTCACAATCACTGTTGTTCCTCCCCTCTATAATTTCCATTGCATTTTGCGAACAATGTGTACACCGGAATAAATAATTTATAAAGTTTATGATCATAGACCAAGATTTCAGTTAAGACAATCATTACAAAACAAGTTTTTATATTAAGGAAGTTTTTAGAGTGAATTATTGTTGATTTTTTAAAAGTATTTTTTAATAAACTCAAAACAAAAAAAATGTTCTCAAGTTGCGCAGAAAAAATGTGCCCATAATCTTTTGTTTGTATTCAAATGTAAGAATGTGCTGTACACAACAGGATGGCGCACTTGGTTAAGTGCCTGCCCCAAGTTAGAGGGGTCCTAGGTTCGAATCCCAGTGAAATCAAATCTGGTCCAATCACCATTTGGCGTTGGGATAGATCGTAACGGCACTGGAGTAGGTTGCTACTTAGCAGTGGACAATGGACCAATTTTGAGTCTGAGTGCTTCAGTAAAGTCTCAAATATCCTCAGAAAAAAAAAAATGTGCTGTTATGTGATTACTGCTGTATTTCATTTTAGAAGTTAAACTTTCTGTTTCTCTCTCAAATAATGGTTCCACAGCGCAGTCCACGTGAAATTAATGCAAAGAAACAATCTCGTCCGGAGGAAAAGCTACAGTGCACACACATAATCCGCTACTACACATCTACAGAAACGTGTTTCTCAATAAATGAAAAATATAACATCTGTCAGCCTATTTTATGCCCGAATATGCAACGAAAATGTCAACTATCCCGCCTCATTTGGTAACGTGTTTCCTCTTAAGTGAAAAAAAGAAGTTAAACAATTTTCAAGTTCTTCTTTGCCAATCGATTTAGTAAAGTCATAGACTTTATTGCTGCACCGTAAAATCTTTTATTTCTCAGTTTATAGCCGTATAACGCCTACACGCTCTGTGATCCTAAAATAAATCGCAGATGGAGTGAAGAATTGTTATGTACATAAAGAAACGCTACTCCCTCCTACCGAATGTCATTTGTCAGTTAAAGTTGTCAATGCACTAATCAGTCATGCCCCGCCTCCGTCCTTGACAAGTCACACTTAGCAAAACGCAAAACCTAATTCCATACTTGGTACCTACAACGATTATCCATACAAAGAGTCAATGGCTGTCAATAAATTACCCCGAGATTCTTTGACAAGACTCTGTTAGCATTGGCTGTTTTGTCATCTTTATGACTCTAGGACCGCATGCCCGCTGTGCGCGACTAACGAAGAAAGTGACTATCTATCCCGACGCAGGATTCCATGTAAGAGAGGGAAACCTCGATTGGACACGTACGGCAGAGATAAATTAAAAATTTTTATTCCTGCCTTTCGAGGAGAGAAAGAGGATTCCCTGGAAATGAACGAAATTCTATTTAAGGGAGCTGTCTTCATTTCTCCCTAGAGGATGTTAGCTGTCAAACTCTCGGAAGAATTATTTACCTACGACACGGATGGGTGAGAAATGACTTGAGCATGATTCGGAAGAAACTTGGGAGCTGCTGATGATTTGGAGGCTAATGTTGACGGCATATGTTACACATGTTCCGTGTCATGACCCCGTCATTAGGATATATCCAAAATCTAATTAATTCTGAATGATCCTTGATGTTATGTATTGCATCGATGATGACTTGCACATTTGTTTGACATCAGTCAGTCAAGTTTGAAAATTCTAAGATTAATGGAGTCAGTTTTGAAGAGCTCATAATTTTTCGGTACCTTCAATCGGAATAGTATGTTTGGGAGGACTCTTTTTGGGAGAAATAATATCTTAATTTTCTATGGAGGTAATGAGAAAGATGACTTTGCATTTCTTACGCAAAAGCAACACAAGTTAAGAAGGATATGCTGTGAAAGAAGTTGTCTCAATATATTCATAAATCATAACTTGGGAGTAGATTTTCATAACTTATCCCAAATTGTATAGAAATGTTACAAAACTGAGTTGACTGAGTGGGATAATTAATCATACTGGATAGTGGTTAATTGTAACCAGGTATTGGACTCATAACTGAAGTTTTTTTTTATAACAGACGTGTAGCATCGATCACTTTGGAGGCGAAAAGAAAAAAAATAGGTAACCAGTTGGACTAACTTTGAAGCGACTTATGTATCTGCTTTCTGCTCATATTGAGCATGCTCTGGTTTTCTGGAAGTATGCTCTTTTAACGAAGTGCGAGGACACAACAAAAACAGCGCATGTAAGGAATTGTTTCCTTCTCCCTTTTATCCCTGACAACTTGTAGAATATCTGGAAATAGATAGTGACCCGTAGAAACGGCAATTAATGTCCTTATAAAATAAAATCAAGCAGGAGTCACTGAAGAGTTCCCAATTACAGTCGGCGTACACCAGGGAAGCGTTCTCAGTCCTTTGCTGTTTATTACAGTCCTTGATTGTACATAATCTATTCTTTGCACATGATGGAGCCATCATAGGTGAAAATCAAACGTCCTTGCAACGAGCACTTGATGTATGGGTGGATGTTTTGGAGGGAAATGGGTACCGCTTTAGTTCGAAAAAGACAGAGTATATGTACTGCCCATTCTCAGATCCACACCGGCCTATTCCAGACATTTACTTGAATGGAAAAGTGCTTCCCAAGTGCGAAAAGTTTAAACATTTGGGATCTATGATCAATAGCGAGGCAACTTGTAATGATGACATCAATCACCGCGTAAATTGGATAAAGTGGCGGGAAAACTCCGCTATCCCCCAAGCTGAAAGGAAGGCTCTACACTGCAGTTGTACGTCCGGCGCTCACATATGGTTTACAATGTTGGACAATGTACAAAAAGTATGAGAGCAAATTAACATCAGCTGAGATGAAGATGCATCGCATGACAGCAGGAGTAACAAAACTTGACAGAATTCGAAGTTTGAAGATTCGAAGAAGCCTTCATTTAAAAGAACTCTTCACAAGGAAAATAGAACACAACCGGCTCAGTTGGTTTTGTCATGTTCAAAGGAGAGATCATTCGAACCCCGTCAAAAAGGCAATATCAATCAACGTTCTTGCACAATCGCGCAAAAAAGGCAGACCAAAAAACAATTGGATCACACAAATGCAAAAACACCAGCATTTGATTGGCCTCAGTGATGAAGTGATCAGAAACCGGGAAGCCTGGCGTTACAGGCAAACCCCACAGGCGAACCAGTAGGGATGCAATAAAGTGGGAGGGCTATGCTCCTTTTATTCCGGACCATAACCTCGCCGTAAAGAAAGAAGAAGAAGATAAAATAAAATCAAGCGAAGATCAGATTTACTTGGCAATGTGGCAAGCATTGCATTGTCCATCTTCGGTTGTTGAAATGTGTGGAACGCTTGATCGTAGTGAGAGGCATGGTTGGTTCTTCTCCCCGGGGAGCTGGTGGCAGGTGTGGCGAGTTTGCCAGATTCGCAATTACTTCAAATGTTATTAAACAAAAATAACACAATCCAGGAATTTAATTTCAGTCATCCACTTCCAGAACACAGCCCTTAGATGGATTGTAACTCTCAATGGTTCATCGAAAACCTTCATCGGGATATAAGAGGTCTTAGTCTAGGTCGGTAATGAACTTACCGAGACCTTCAATGTCAAAAAAGGTTTTAGACAAGGCGACGCGCTGTCATGTGATTTCTTTAACATCGTTCTTGAGAAGATCGTGCAAAACACAATGGCCAACACAAGAGGCACGATCTTCCAAAAGTCCGTTCAACTCCTAGCTTACTCCTGACATTGACTTGATTGGGCGAACACAGCGAGCCGTCAATGGTGCGGAAGCGGCTAAAATTGGTCTGGCGGTAAACGAGGGCACAACCAAGTATATGCTATCATCGAGAAAGGACGTACAACATCGAGGACTTGGGCAGAACGTCACCATAGGCAGCTATAACTTTGAGGTAGTGAAGGACTTCGTCTACCTCGGCTCCGCGGTAAACAGTACAAACAACATCAGTACCGAGATCAAACGCAGAATAACTCTTGCAAACCGCTGTTTTTTTGGGCTCAAAAGGTAATTGAGTAATAGAGCCCTCTCTCGGAAGACCAAGCTGTCTCTATACAAGATCTTGATCATCCCAGTCCTGCTGTACGGCACAGAGGCATGGACAATATCCCAAGCGGATGAACAGTCTCTTGGTCTTTCGAGAGAAAAGTTCTGCGCGCAATCTTTGGTCCTCTTTGCATTGATGGCATTTGGAGGAGAAGGTTCAACCGCGAACTATGTGGACTGTACAGCGACATGAGTCCAGTTAAGTGTCTGCAGATCCAACGCTTAAGATGATGGCTAGGCTATGTAGAGCGTATGGACAACCTAGCTCCGGCCCGAAGAGTCTCCGACTCAGAGCCGCAACAGAGGAAGTCCACGTACAAGGTGGCGGACACAAGTCGAGGGGAACCTTGGCCGGCTTGGTGTGCGAAACTGGAGACAGCTGGCGAAAGATCGTGCTGGCTGGA
Organism: Myathropa florea; assembly: GCA_930367185.1. Lineage (NCBI taxonomy): Eukaryota > Metazoa > Arthropoda > Insecta > Diptera > Syrphidae > Myathropa > Myathropa florea. Next base: position 15,360,803 of record OV884005.1, read on the forward strand.
AAGGCATGTTGAGTGAGGCCCAGGTCCACCTCGAACTGTAGCGCTCTAAGAAGCAGAAGAAGTCTATTTGAGGAGATCAAGTCACACAAAAAATATTGTACTTCAGGAAAATGTAGATGAGCAAATTATCTCAAAGTTTATGGAGTGAATTTACTGCTTCCAAGTTTGTTTATTTATTATCCTTCCAACGCCGTCACGATCATAAGTCGTACGAAATAAGAAAGTACAAGGCTCTACAATTGTCATTCGTTGCCACACAACCGCTACGGGGTATTGACGCGGTTCACTCACTTATCGCTTCAATGATAACCCTAGTGCCTTTTAGACTGAGATTACGACAATTCGCAAAGATGTGTCTGAGCTAAAGAGGAATTTGTGTCTGCACGGGATGCTTGTATTTTTCCTAATAGCCACGCTATTATAAAGTTCTTGGAATTAGTGTCTACATACCTAATAATATTAGCTTGGGCAGCTTGGATCTGTCTTTTGAAGAGATGACGGAACAGTACAACATTCGTCTGTACTGGGTATCGGGACATAGAAACATTCTAGGCATTTGAAGGCACAGGAAGTTGCTGGGCATTGCACCACATTGCCTCAACCATCTTACAATAAAAACGTGGCAATGCCTCCAGCTAAATGTTCACTGTTGCTTCGTGAAGATGTTCAACACCAGTTGGGTGACTGGCATCTTTTTTTTTTTCTTTCGGATGATTTTTGAAATACTACTGTAGTACTCAGACTCAAAACTGGTCCATTGTATTGCCAGGTTGCAACTCACTACATTGCCGTTAATTTGATCCCAACGGCAAATGGTGACTGGACCAGATTCGATTTCATTGGGACTCTAACCTGGGACCCCTCTAACTTGGGGCAGGCACTTAACCAACTGCACCATCCAGTCGTATAAGACTGGCATCATTCGCTAGATTACTAAAATTGTCTCATCAAATCTAGGTTTACATCGCTGCAAAAGTTTGTTGTCTTTTCCACATATCAAAAATTATCACTATATTGTGTGTCAACAAATGCCTCTGGGCACTTTCTTGAACAACTTCTGAAGAAGTTGCTGGGACGAAAATGAGTCCTTCCCTTTCCCTGTAGCTGCCTCTAAGACCCTTGCAGCTAGGCGCTTACTTTTTCAGCAATATCTCAGACCTCAATGAGGTATCTACCTTTTGCGAGAGACAATAGCTGCATAATACCAACCAAAAGTTTAGAGTCTTATTCTTGTTGTAAGTTGATCATATCTGCCTGAGTATGACATTTTAAGAACTTTGAAAAGCTATCTATTTTCTACGCTTTTTTTTAAGTATAATAATGATGACGCTATAATCCGATGTGAGCTTGGGCCTCATATTAATTTATTTATTTATTCATAAACTTAATACAAGTCGAAAGCAACTATGACTAAATTATTTACAATAATTTACTTAAGACTACTTAAAACTACTTGAAATATACAATTTTCTAAGCAAAGAGGAAAGGGCTTGTCTTACTGAGCTCTTGTTTATATTAAAATCAAACGTGTTTAGAGTCTCGTTGGTTATACGCAACATTCGCGATACAGGTTCGTTTCGCCCATAATCAGTACGATGGTACTTGCGATGGAAGAGTAGGTACTACCCTAAGGGAACGAGGATTGGTGTTGAAAGATATCTTTTGAAGCAGTGCAGGACAATCAATGATGCCCGTTAATAACTAGTGTACAAATAATACATCAGCAACTTTTCTATGTTTTTCGAGTGATTGCATACTCAACAGGCACAACCGATACTCATAAGGTATTTGAAGTATTTGAAGTTCATAAGAGTCAGCGGAGATAAAAATTTCCTTAAACTTTTTTATGTCGTCCGCTTAAACTGAAAGACGAGAATAATTTATAAAGTTATCCACGTCGTTAATTGCTAGGATGAAAATCAGCGGACCAAGATGGCTACCCTGGGCGACCCCAGATGTAGCTGCAAAATTGAAAAAAAAGTGGATCTAAAAATTACTTTATATTGACACTCTTCAAGGTAGGACTTGATTCACGCAATAAACTCCGTTTGGAAGCCAAGAGCTTTAAGTTTCAAAAGTATAATCGCGTGTGAGATTTTATCAAAAGCTTTGCTAAACTCAATAGCGACAACATCGACATCTTTCCCATCTTCCAATGCGCACAAGGTGCTGGACACGAATTCTGTCAGGTTTGTCGTAGTTGATCTTCCCTTAAGAAATCCTTGTTGATGGACAGAAAAAGTAGACTTACAGTAAAAAATCATTGTATCATAAACAATGCTTTCAAATAACGTAGGCAAGGTAGAGAGTTTGGCTATAGGCCGGTAGTTCGCAATCTGATTTTTTTGACCTTTTTATGTACCTACAGCAACCACTAGTGTTGTGCGTGGTGTGGTTCTCTTTCGAGTGAAAGGGATCTACAGAAAAATGCCACCTCCGAAGGGCGAGATTGCTCGCGTACGCAAATTTCCTAGTTTTCCACAGAAGAGAGCGCTCTTGAGAGAGAAAAAAATTTTGTAAAATCTGTATGGTTTTTAGCTGCACAATTTTTTTTTCATATCTGTAAAGTCAGTCAGACAGTCACCTACTTGATCTCCGTACACTTTTCTTCCACCATTTAAGTTTGTGAGCTATATTTTCTGCCCGTTTATTTTTTCGCAATTTTCTTTTGGCATAATTTTACTACTCTCTTTGAAGTTGTATCTCGAATCGAGGTTCAGAAAAGTTATTGGGAAGGGCTGAGTTCGTAAACATCAACAAAATGCGCATCACTTAAGTATCACTGCCTGTGTGATGCGACGCAACGATTTTTGAATGTTGCGATGCATCACGATGCTTTTATTTTGTTGGCGTTTTGGAACGGGTTATTGTTTTGTGTTTCAATTGTTTCTTTTTTTTATAAAAATGCCAATGAAATGAAATTGGGAACGAATTACATAACTTATTTAATAATGTTGGCAATTATAATGCCCGCATACTTCAATATATTTTAGACAAGAAAAAGAGACAATTGAGTCGGAAAATAAAAAAAAATCCATCTCATCACAATAATCTATGATCACGGTACAGATAATAAGGTAATATATTGCGCATGTGTCAAAAAAGTAAACACCGAAGAAATCCAAGATGGCTGCCGAGTGTGATCAACTTTTGTTTACATATGTAATAATTGCTTCAGTTCGAATTCTTTACGGAGACTTTTATTAATTTATAATAAAAAATATTGTTTAATAGCAATTCTAAAACAACAATTGTCTGCGACTTGGTGTGGTGTATCTGAAAACAAATCCAAAATGTGTGTATATGAGAAAATATAACACAGAAAGACGAATTCCATTCCTTGAACACATATGTATGTAATTTATTAGAACATAAGGTAATATAAAAATGATTCTACGTTTACAAAAAAATATCACAAATTCAAAACGGATTAGCTTAACTCTATTTTACAGTATTGTTTTTATCATTTTTCTTTTTCTTGTTGTTAAATTATCTTCTATTTTATTATTTAAATGCTTAATTCTAAAGTACATACGTGATCGGAAGAAAATTTCTTTTACTTTTCTTTCGGACGGTATGTCTTTCGAGAAATTCAGTAACTGTTTTAAATAGTTACGACAGTAAACTAAATCATCTTTATTAAATCTTTTAAAAATTACTTCCATCTTTTCCATATTCACCATCATTTCATCTTTAGGTTTTTGAAGAAATCCCTCCGTCAGCTGATTTGTCCACGTGAACGATGTCTCTTGCTGCGTATTTTGTTCAGCTAAATCTGGATTATTGATCCTGTGGCAAATATATCCTGCTAAATGCTCCAGTCCATCGTACTGTAGGGATTCCAGCTCATCTGCTGGCTCTTCAGTAGGTATGAAGTCCGGATTGAGCGTCTTCAGTAGAGTGCTACTTAAATAGCCCGTGCCTTCTAAATCAGGTGTACTATCTACTAAAGTATTGCCTGTGGAAGATGTAAATATGAACGTGTTGTATTAAAAGAATATATGGTTATTTACAGAATAAAACATACCATTCACAGATAAACTTCCTTCATTTCGTCCAAGTATGTATGACCGAAGTCGATACATGAATTCCAAACGGTTTGGATGATCATATAGGCCACCTTTGGATCGAATCGTTCCAAAAAAATTCTCTAAAACATCTTGGTTAAGTCTGTATGTCAGTAAATACGAAATACTGTATTCAGTCTTCAAGTCGTTGTACAGAAGTTTTAGAGAATTATTCGTCATGACAATGCCTAAAAGTATTGTAAGATTGTAAAATCAAAAAACTTGGTTAATTCAACATTACCTTTCTGGAAGGGCATCATGGTTCGTTTTCCTTTAACTCTCATATTGAGCATTACGGAAGTCATCTCATCGACAATTCCAAATTGAAGCGATTCTGAAAGTCCAACGCCTTGAACTCGTTCGCGACTATCCTGGTAAGGAACTCTTACGTTCAGGCAGTCGAACCAATCATTCACCTGAAATTGTAAAGATGTACATATTTAACACTTGATTTTTAAGGAAATAAGAATTATTACCTGTTTGAAAAAAACGGAACACTTAAGCCAACCTTCGCAACTTAGTTCCCCTAAACTACCAGCCCGCATAATAGCTTGAGAGACCGTGTGTGAAAAAAGTTTTGTTGCCAGCTTCACTTTTTGACGTTCTGCACCTTTAACATATAAATTGGTTAGTGAAATTTTATATGCAATACTTAAATCAGACTTATCATTGGTTTTTGAAATTAGCTCTTCAATGATTCCTCTGGAAACCAGTTGCCCGTCCAAAATGAAACCACCATTGTCAACGAAGTTGTTCCGGATGAGTTTCATGAGATGAGGCACATCAGCGAACACATAAACATTCCTTGACACATCGGTTGGGTTTTGAAAAAACGATTTTGTAACCGTGATTTCAAGTTCACGCAGCAAACCTTGGTTCGTTCCCCCGAGATCACAGACGATTGCACACACTTTGAAGCCGCACACACTTAATTCCCGAATAATACTAAACAGTATTTTTTTGGTCATCCGTTGGTCAAAATCGTAGAAAATTGGTTGTTTCCAATTGCCAAACAAACCCCTTATCATTGCCACTTGGACGTATTTCGCAGCTTTGAGGGTTTCATCCTTCCGTTTGTCGTAGACAATTTTTTCTTTGACTTTCATTTCGTCAAATGAAAGTACACAAATTTTATCGACTTCTTCCATATCGATGTTCTTCATTATATTCAAAACGGATTGAATTATTCCCGGATATACCTCTAATTTTGAGCACCACTTTTTAAGTGTTATCACAGCTGGAAGAGGGAATTGTTTCCGCAACAACAATCGGTAGGCTCGGGGCCCAGCTGCATGTATTGCGATCGCATTAGCAATATCGTCTGATGACCATTTTGCACGTTTCTGAGGACATTGCAATTTCCTTAATTGGCCCTTGGCAAAAATATGACCAACGGAGTCAATAGTTTTTTGCTGCTTCCAGTTTTCCGCTTTCAGTTTTGCTATTTGCTCCAATAATCTGCAAAATACAAACAATGGTTGAAATTCTTATTACACTAATTGAATAAGTCATTTACTTACTGAGAATATGTAGGGATGTTTTCATCAGTTTGTGTACTACAGTCGACCATCAATGGTTTCACTTGTGTACCGCAGTCTACCTTGGAAGCATCAGTTTGTGTGGAGCAATCACACTGGGTTGGTAGGAATAAATTCTCCGTGGGGACTTCTAATTCCATGTTCTCCTTGTCTTGCACAGTTAGTGCAACACTGAAATAATAAAAACACGATTTAGTGTTATTAGTCTAAATAACGGTTATAATAATCGTTCTTCACATACCTTGGGATCAAAACTCTATTTTGAATCCGTAAATCCCGTGGGCTCGTCACTTCTTCGTCCTTTTGTAATGGTAGCAAAAGTGAAGGAACAGCATCTGCTTTAATTCTAGTTGTTTTTAGAACAATTCCGTATTCTTCGTACAAAGGATTAATGATAAAATCACTTTTTTTGAAATGCTTGCCACAAATTCGCGCCGTTTTTGTATTGAATTTGTCTTTTCGGCGGCACAAAAAAACCCACTGCTTGCACATTTTATTTTGTTTTGGAAACGAGTGATACGATATCTCCTCGTTTCCAATTTTATTTTTGATTTTATCGTTGTTAACACAACACCCGTACATAGCACAACGCATTTTAACACCTTTGAACACTTTTTGAATCAAAAATTTATAACTACCAAACTATTTCCGCCTTTGTCATCACAGAAGTCGGCCATATTGCCAGAATTTGACAGATGCGCAGAACGAGACCAAAATAATTGCGCCAAGTATATTACCTTATTATATGTACCTTGATCTATGATGGGCTGGTTGCTTTTGTTTGCGCGTGGTTGCTTTCATGTTGCATTTCAGTTGCAAACAAAAATATCGTGCCTGTAGCTAGCAAAGAGGAGATAGAGAGAGGTGAAAAGATAGGAAGAGAAGAAAGCCTAATACCCTAACAGACCGTGTACGGACAACTAAAAGATGGGATAGAGAAGAGAAAGAAGAGGAAAGAGGAAAAGAAAGGTGTTCAAGGTCTATGCCTTTACCACCGAAAGAGACCGGAAGGGAGTTCGCGGAGCTAAACTAACTAACCTAAACTAATCCTAAACTTACCTACCTAACTTAAAACTATACCTAAACTAAACCTAACCTATCTTAAAACTACCTAGCTTAGCCCTACACGAAACAACACCCTTCCAGTGTCGTTTGGCGATGCAGGTTCGTCGAGAACCCGAGGGTGCCTGTTGTTGTTGGCACAAGTCCGCCTGCCTACCCCATCATGTCAATCGACATGACCTTCACTATCTCCCTTGGCGAAGTTTGTGGGAGATAGCCCCTTAGCGGAGACGTTAGCCACAGCCTAACGTTCCACTCTGTCAACTACCCCGAAGAAGGACGGCCTTCCCTCACCCTACACACACATATTGGCAAAGAAGTAAATTATTCCATTAAATAAAACGTTGTAGTTTTCACAGTAAAGCAATATAATTCATTTTTTTATTCATAAAAATTTGAGGGAAAATAATGATAAAATAAAACAATTCAGAAAACTTAATCTATATTTATCAAAAGGAAATGTCATTTCGTTGAACATTGCCAAGATACATGTATGTTATATATAAAATGTGTATTAAAAAAATGGTTTAAAAAAGCTAAGATGCGCAATATAATAACTTTGTTATATCTTAGCCTCTCCTAGTCTAACATCCTTACATCCTGAGCATCGAGCAACCCTCAAGGAGACTGGATATCCAACTCCTATGGAACTGTGGGTCGATGTCTAATCGGAGAGGGTTCATATTTTAACATGTAGTGGCTGGATGCGTAAGTATAGCAGAACTTGTGTCAACAGCCAAACCAGCGCCTGTTCACCAGGGGGCGCGGCTGAGAGCGGGTGTCGGTCTTGGAGCAAGCGACTCGCTATATAAACGCGCATGTAGGGCCTGATCGGGAACCCTAATCCCGAACCGTTGGATCCTCCAATGACACTTTGGGATTTTCGTTGGCCCGATAAGCCACAAAGTAAAAATCGATGTTTTTTAGAACGATGTTGCATCCCTAGATGCAAAGCATCATTGCCAAATGTTTGCAATTAAGAACGCTTGACGTTGCAGTACTGCGCTAATGTTGTGATTACGAACTCACTCAAGTTTTCGAACAGACCGGTTATTCTAAAAAGAAATCATTCAAATTTTTTTCCTTTTGAATGCCAGCATTTTGCACTGAGATTGCCTAGGGTCCTTTAAGAAATGACACCAGACTGGCCATCTAATAGGCCGATAAACTGTGCTTTATAATTGTTAAAATAAGTATGTTGCAAGTATTTCCTTTTGAATTATAGTTCCTTTGCATTGTACTCCTATTTTAAAATTTGACTACTGTCTACCGACGAGAACAGCGCCTTTGCTGATGAACGCTTAAATCAGAAGAATTTTTTTCTAGCATCTTGCGTGCGTTGTATTAACGATTACCATTAAAAAGTATCGTTGCCAAAATGTGTTAGCAATAGAACATAACCTGTGATGAGGGAAGTAACATCTAAAATCGAAAGGGCACCCAAATTTACTTAACTTTCGCCGACAATGACCTCTCAGTGTCACTGTCAACGTTCTGATGTAACCTCAAGCATCCTCAAAATGCTAAGCAGAATAGGATAATGAGCAACACAAGTATCAAGTACGAAAAATGCACCGCACTCTGCACACTTTTGCGGGCGGACATAATGGGCCGGTTAATTATAGAACTGCATCCGATATCGTATAACAAGCTGTTTCAACGGTTTTTCAACGTGACGGGTTGGCCACTAAGTGCACCTTTAGTCTTTAACGACATACTTTGTGTGTTTGCCCAAAAGAACCGGAGGGAGCGGTCAGGCAAAATTACTCCCGGTTTGGTGTTTCCTGAAACACGTTAGGTTAAACTTTATTTTATTGTTATTCACAGGAAGAGTTAGGCAAAGGAATGGAAAATCGGATGTCATGAATGCAGAAGTGGTATAAACTCAAAAGGTTTCCTCTTTCAACCAACAGAAGAGCGTCGTTTTCATTTCATTCTCGGAAGGGGTGAAAATAAGTCTGCCTCTGCTGCCACCTTTGTACGGCGTTGTTTTTGAAATTTATGAGAGTACTTACTTACTGAAACGTGGCACTTGCAAATTGCATTCACCGCCTTTGCCGCCCTCACTTGTAAGGGATAAAACAAAAATTTAATAGGGTGAGACTAAAAAGACTGAGGGGGTAAATACATATGCTCGACTTCTTTTTTCAGGTAGTTGGTAAGTAAGAGGCACCGATTTTGTTTTTTTAAGATTTTAAGCCTTTTTCGACTTTCTTACAGAGACTTAAGCTCTACATGAATTAAGTTCAAAGCGAAAGCATAATTTTCGATTGCGAGTTTAATAACACAAAGGTGCTTTACAAAATAAACGCTCAAAGGAGGTAGTACCCAGTTGAAAGAATATTCTTTCTCAGCATTTGCAGTGCAAATAGGGGTACTCTGTGGTTTTAACCTCATCAAGAGACTTGCGGAAACGAGGTCTTTAAGTCGAATGTGACGAATCCGCAGCTTGGCTGCACGGTCATACGATAAGGTCCCTTTTGGATATTGCATTACTATCAAGCCATGACAGAGCTTCGGATGATATTTGAATAAATGGTTTCACATTATCTGCATACATTTATCGGTCTGAATTTAAGAACTTCAGGAATACCGTTTTGAAAAAAAAAATCAAACAGATGAGGACCTAAATGTCTTGCTTGGGGTAGTCCTAGGTAATTGTACGAGTTGGTTATTGATACACTGTATCACTATACAGAGCCACCACCATGTTATGCAGTGCTGTCAGTATTTTTAAGTAAAATTTACCACGCTAGAGAAGAAAACTTACCATTTTACTAACAATTTACCACTTCCAAAAAACTTGAGCTATAGCGAGAAACAATTTTTTTCGCAAATTCGGAATTTATAAATATTGTTTTTGAAACGGGAAACGAATGGTCTGTCATCTTAATTGTTGGACTACATTTGTATTCTTTTAGTATTTGCATCCTCTACCATGCTTTATTATTTCTCTTCTTAGTTCTACAACTCGCTTTTTTGTGGCACAAGTTTCAGCCATGCCTTGAACTCAGGGTTTTCTAACTGTAGAACTTCATTTGGTTCTCGCCACACGCAAGATCGACCATGGGATCTAAATAAACCAAATTTACCGAGAATAAGACTTTATTCCAAAAGGAAAATCTATCAACTGTATCAATAAAATTGATGTAGAACCATCAATCTGGTTTTTGATTTGGATAGGAACTTAATATTAATAACGGCTGCGCTACAGTCCCAGGTGGACCTGGGCCTAACTTCTCAGCAACCATTCGTGTTGTGCGTGCTATTGTTCTCCCACAAGTGGAGCGGACCTACAATTTAATACCGACTCCGAGCGGCGAGATTTACGAGCAGAAGCCTTTTGTAGTCTTTGAGCATTGTCGGTGACTCGAAAGAGGCGAAGCCGTGAATTTTTTTTAAATTGTTGCTTTTTCTGTGTGTTTAACCTAGACTTGAAAGTCTAGTCCATACGTACTAGACGACGCACAAACCCACACGCCTATGACATCCACGGTAGGAACTTAATCGTTTTTGAAGTTTTTTCTGTAATATGTTAGGTTAGGTTAGGTTGAAGTGTCTGACTGTAGATAGCAATCACAGTGAGGCCAATTTAGGCCCATTGTGATACCACGCGGATCTGATGTTACCTATCCAAAAAACCATTTGGTGCTTTCAAGCTCTTAAGTTGATTAATGCCGATGTTGTGCAGTTCGCTCAAGTCTTTGAAGAAGTTGTCTGCAAGGTGTTTCTTCCTGCGAGAGAAGAGAGCGGTACAAGTGCAGAGCAGATGCATTATGCTTTCCTCTTCTTCTTCGTCTCTGCAGCTTCTGCAGAAGTCGTTGTGAGGGAGTCCCATTCTTGAGGCGTGAGTGCCAATGGCACAGTGTCCTGTGATAACGCCTATGAGAGTCCTTAGGGATGACCTGTTCATTCTAAGAAGATAGAGTGAACGTTTTAGATCAAGTTTTTTTTGCTTTGTGATGAGGCACGTAGTGCCATCTGACCATCTTCAGTTGATGTTTTAAATAGAATGATTCTTTAAAAGTAGCTTAGCTGCAGCGAATGTCATAGGCGGAGGATCTCCACTAGGAAGGTTTGTGGATATCGTACCGCTCCTGGCGAGATCATCGGCTTCACAATTCCCTGGAATGTCACTATGTCACGGCACCCACATCAGGTGAATATTAAAATGCTCAGCCATCTCGTTAAGAGATAGGCGGCAATTTAGGGAGGTCTTAGAGAGGAAAATTACCGACTTCATTGATTTGATTGCTGCCTGGCTGTCTGAACAGATGGTGATGTCCTTCTTGGATATCACGTTGTTCTTGAGCCAGGACAGAGCTTCTTTTATTGCCATCGTCTCAGCCTGGTATACGCTACAATGTTCTAAAATTGAGATCCTTGGAGTAGACACTTAATCCTACTCCCTTCTCCGTTTTCGATTCATCTGTGAATATACGCAGAGGACCGTCCAGCGTCTGAGTATCAGACTTCCAGTCTGACCTGGAGAGTATGCTGGTAGAGAAGATTTTCTCAAAGACGAGATGAGGCAGTAGGAGGTCGGTGTCGTGCGGTAGAAACTCGAGGTTATCTAGGATGGTGGAATGACCTGTATGGTGGTTATTCCACAAGTGCAGTGTTCTTAGTCTTACCGCTGTGCAAGCTGCTACTTGTCTGGCAAACAAGTCAAGTGGAGGGAGATGCAGTAAAATATTTAATGCTTTGGATGGTGTCGTCATTAACACCCCACTGATGCATATGCTTGCAGTTCTTTGCACGCGGTTAAGAAGGTTGCGGTTAACGGCTGTGCCAAGAGCTGTCCACCATATTGAGACTCCATATAGTAGGATTGGTCTTACTACGGCTGTATACAGCCAGTATGATATTCTAGGCTGAAGGCCCCATTTACATCCGATTGTTTTTCCATGATGTTGGGCTTCCAGCTTAGATTTCGATCTATGATGAGACCCACGAATTTGGCCTTACCTGTAAGCGTAAGTTTTACGCCACAAAATGAGGGAGGGTCATAGGGGGGAATTTTATATTTCCTCGTGAAGAGTACTAGTTCCGTTTTTTTGCAGATTAACTCCAAGACCGCATGCACTGGTCTATGAGGTTAGTCTTTGGAAGGCATGCTGCATGATTTCCCTAAGTGTTGGGAAAAATTTTCCGGAAACTGCAATAGCAACATAATAAGTAATATGTTCCTTATTTGTAAATTAATTATTTACCCTCAATGCGGTGAAGCTGGACCTTGAACCAAAAACCTCGCCACTCACCAAAATTGTTTGCTAGCTGTCTCCCATTACTTACGCAAAATTGGTTGAGGCCCTTCTCCACTTTTGAAGAAAATTTTTCCGGCTGGATGTTGTACATGCGCTCTATATCATTATACTATCATTGCTCAAAGCCCCTAAAAACTAGATCCTAATTTTGTACATGAATTTCCTAAATATTTGTGTGTATGTACGTATCTAAATCGCGTAGAACCTTCATGCATATCGTCATGATCCATGAATGAAGTTGCGGTCACATTTATACATGCAGCAAAAAAAAAAACGATAAATATAGGAACGGTCTGAAATTTGTCATCCTATCCACTGATAACCAAAATCTAATTCCATTCAATTAATTGATTTATGTCGATGAAAAATTGCCGATAAATCAATGTAACGGCAAAAAGGACATCAATCCCCCAGCATTCACATTCCAAGGCAAACATGCGAAGCAATAAACATTCGATAGGAAGACATGTGTGCCCTCTGTCAACGTGTGTCATGCCATGCCACGCACATGCACGCTTGTGTTGGTACAGTTTTCGTGCTCTGTGAAACAAATCCACAGTTACGATAACACCATCATTGGGTTTTAGCTTGTTAGCACTCCTGGGGTCTATAAAGTCATAAGGACACCACGGCGACAAGGACGGCTCCATAAATCACAAAGAAAGACGAGGAAAAACAAAAAAGAAACACCCAGGTAGTAGCACAAGGACACAGTTATAATACATTTAATGTGTGTTTGCAACGTAACGTGTGCCTATTTATTATCCTTCGAGAGATCACATTTAATACAATGCGGAGCACACACTTACTCCTGGTGTCTCATTTTTCATTGTGTGTGGATGTATGTGTGAAGCCAAAGCGTGTTATCCCCTAACCTTCGCAACGACAGCGACACGTATTGTGCAGCAAAATGTCGTAGGGTTTTGCCTGACATTAAGTGCCGATGTCCTTTTCGATAATGATTTCATGGTGGTCACTGACTAATAAATTTTACGACACTATTTATTGTTTCCGACCATGTGACCGTCTGTGCCAACTTTTATGACACGACAAAAGGACGAATAGGCGACAAGTAAACATCTGCATGGTCTTATCTTGGTTCAACTCAGGTCGCGCGGTATTGTGCCATAAATGGCAGATAATGAAAAAGACGAAAAAAAAAAACAGAAATCAGATTCGGGACAGTGGGTGTGACAAAATGATTAATTGACAGACCGGGAGGAAGTGCTTTCAAAGTCTGTCATCTTAATGAAGTCCGTTTGACAATTGGGGTGCTCTGCGTTCACACAGGCCCTCAACGAAATGACGGAGATTTATCGTTTATTATTTTTTTCCTCGACTGAAGGACATCAGCTGGTGGAAAATGATTTATTGCCGTTAATGACAGCAGACGACAGGGATCTACTTTGTACTTAAAGGTGTGAGGAATCTTTTCCGTGACACTGGTAAGATACAACATTTGGTGTGCGTGCTTAGGGAATGGAATTCAATTTGGTGTCATTAATAAAGAAGGCCATACTGAAGATATTTTGTTATCAATAAAACCTATTTGGCATGGGGGTACAGAAATATTAAGCGAAATCGTTATTTAAAAATGGCTAGTTGAAGGTTGAAGAGAGGAAACTCTTTCAAATAAAAGGCTTAACAAGTTTGAAATGCAAATCTCAATTGCTGTGCAATCTACAACGATTTACTTATGTATAGGTAGGTACGTTAAAGCGCTTAAAAGCAGAACTATGCTTCATAATTTGGCGGGTGAACTAGTGTCAATTGTTTCTAATGAAGGACATTCATCTGATGCGCGTTGACCTTTGATTGTATGATTTTAGACAGGTTGGTTGTTGTGAATTCTTACCACGTAGCCACTTTGGCAAAGGTTTACTCCGCAAAGCGGAGGGCTGTCTTATTTCTATGGGCTGCAATTTTTTAGATTTTAAAGATTTACTTGCTCCAATCGTTTTATTTCTTTTATTATCTTGAATTGATTGGTTTTTTGTTTTGTGGATAAATATACCTATTTAAGCTCCTTCATCCCCCGCGAATACTTTATTGCACTACCGAAACATTTTAGGGCCAGCCGAGGGACACATGGAAGAACTGGTCTTTTATTTATGTAACCTTCCACCTTTGAAGATCCAGGGCAAGCTACTTCCAATTAATAAGACCAACCGGTGTACACGATCACTGGTTGCAATGGAGGTTTCCTCTTCATCTACCTCTCTAAGACGCTAAACAAAAATTCTCTTAGTCTTCATTGCATGGGACTATTAATTCACGCGCAAGTGTAACCGATCCAGCATAACCAACGGATCTTTGGCTTCTTAACTACGAGTATGTCCAGATCCTTATGCAGATTGATGAGTTAGCGATTACCTCTTTTCCTTCATTCACCTTTTGGACACAGAATTTCTCTTTCCATTCGTTCTAAGTATCGCTCAGTATTCTGTTTTAAAAGCTGGAAACCTTTTCGATTTGAGATAAGCAGGTTAGACAAAGCGATGAAGCAGCAATTGCCGGAGGCAATCTTATGTCGAATAGCCACCATGAATCCCTTTATGAAGTTTGCGTTTGGACCGTTGAGCGAGCTGAACCTACATACTAGCGAATTCATTCGAGTCAGAATTATATTTTGAATAGACCAATGAGTTATGAGTGGGCGCCGTGGCGTAGTGGGTAGTTGCGTCGACTCCTACGCTCGAGGTTGTCGGTTCGAATCTCGAAAAAAAAACATCAAACATTTTTTCACGGCTCCATCTCTTTCGAGTCACTGACAATGCTCAAAGAGCATAACTGTCTAGAAAAAAAAAGCTTCTCAATCTCGCCGTTCGGAGTCGCACAACACGAATGGTTGCTGGGAAGCTAAACCTAAGTCCACCTCGCCACCATTATTATTATTTTTTAATATTTTATGATCAGATCAGGGGACCTACAGTTTAATGCACTAGAAGAACACTCGCATATGTAAACATCATCCCACACTTACTGGCTAAGACATTCCTTGAGCTTAATAAAATTTATTTTATTGATTCAGTTGATTCCGGTGCAGAAATGATACCTAATTCTAAAACGAATGATAGATTATAAGAGCATTGTCTGAACTTTACAAATACATAATCTATACATGATTTAGTTTCGTCAGCGACTCTAGTGGGTACATTTATTACTGATTGGAACACCCTCGACGAGAGAAGTAGCATATAATCCCCACTGTCCTTTAGAAGATCTAGGATGTCAATATTTAAGTCACCAAAAAGACAGACATTTTCACATTTATAAGAGCACAGCACAGCTTCTAATTCTTTAATAAAAACATTATATCCAATAGACTGAAGTCGATATACACTAACTAATAACATAGTGGTCTTACCTAGTTTCTTAATTCAACACAATCAATTAATCTTAATTACAACACAATTTGCACTAAGTATATGTATCTGCAGTGGGCGCCGCGATGCGCACTTGACTTTCATAGCCTAGGTTCAATTCCCAGCACAATCAACAATTTTTCAAAAACAAAATTGTTCGCGGCTCCACCTCTTTCGAGTCACTGACAATGCTCAAAGAGTATAACTGTCTAGAAAAGGCTTCTAAATCCCGCCGTTCGGAGTCGGCATTAAACTGTAGGTCCCCTCCACTCGTGAGAGAACAATAGCACGCACAACACGAGTGGTTGCTGAGAAGCTAGGCCCAGGTCCACCTCCGACTGTAGCGCCGACATTATTATTATTATTATTATTAACCTTCATCCCAGCATCAGCACATACGGCCACAAACCTATTTAGCGCGCGCTGGATTTCTATCTGGGAGGATGTGAGGATGACTAAGTAATCTGCAGAAAGGAGATGGCTTACCCTCAACTCTCCCAATGTGAAACATTCCTCGCCTCGACTGCGCTGTACTGAAAAGCTGGTCGGTTGTACTTCTGCCGGGACGGAAACCCTACTGTTCATCTAACATCCTAAATTCGACCATAGCTCTAGAACACGCCTCCAACACCTTAGGTTAGACTTTACCAGGAAGACTTAAAAGAGATATTCTCCTGTAGTTGGAGCACTCTCTTTTGCCCCCTGACAATCACCCCAGTCGACTCTCCCTCCTAACGGTATCTACTCCAATACCCGGTCTGACAGCCTGGGACTTGTGAGTATCCCACTCCCGCCTGAGCAAACATTTGAGGTGCCACTCCCGACAGGAAGAGTTTCCACCCGTCCGAAAGTTCCACAGTTCCAGAGCCTCTTTGCTTCGTCGAAAAAATTTCTACGGTATCTAACCGATACCTGGCAGCTTCTCCAACTAGCTCCAGATCCTTTCCTGTGAGCGATGAGACGTTCCATGTGCCTATCCTAAGCCGATGCCGTTGTCCGTTGCCTCTAGATCTCCGCAAGCACTGGTTAGTGCATGGCGTGATCTCCATCCCAACCCTCACTATATTTTTTTTTAGAAATATAACAAAGAGCTTGTCGAGAGAGACGAGAGATGGGCGGTCGGACTTGACCCAACAACAACGGTTACTCTCGCGTTTTTGAAGAGCCTTCATCGCCATGTTTCTGTGAGATTAGTTCTTATAATGGGCTTTTCTTTTTCTACGTCCTACAGTCTCCTACTGGCTTTATTCAGGTAAGAGATATTTACTTCCAAGCAGGTGTGTATTAGAGTCCAAAGAGGTCGACAATCTTAATAAGTGTGCACAAGTCTGCCCCGTCCTACTCTTAAATACCGAAGCTGCCACTGTACCCTGGACGTGCAACAATCTATACATACACGCTTATTTATTAAGCATGATGAAGATCATGGGACCTTTGCTATTTACTTCTGACCATTTATCCCATGTGTATGAGAATTATATTTCCGATATAAATCTTAACTTTACCATACGCCATACATATATCCCACCATTTCATCCATTCCATTTCGTGATCACTAAAAGTTATGACATATAATTAGCGCCTTCGTGTTTCGAAAAAAATCCAATTTTGTTTCAGTTCAGGTCCTTTCGTGGAAAACGGTCGACCGGCAAACCTCCACAGTAGCAAAACTAATGAGGAACACATAACGTTCTTATGAAAAATCCTTTTTTATGATTTCGTCGAAATTGAACATCGTCCCTTCGGTTGAATGAATAATAAAGTCAATTTCAAAATCCGGTCGTAAACAGATAGAAATGTTATTGCACGAAATTATGTTTTATTACCGGCACTTTCAGCAATCTATCCACCTACCAATCTCTATTTACTACTGCCTCGACGAACGCAACGGCACGAATTTTACGTCAATGTGGGTGTTCCGATCGGGGTCCACTTATTGTCTGGCGCATGAACGGCGAATTGAATTTCCAATTCCCATGCGAGATCCGGTGAGTACCACGAATTCGTGTAAATATGAAATTTTACGACTTGTTAGATACTTAGATACAAATTTTCGGTTGATTACATTAAGCGGTTGGTTGGTATTGCGCTATGCATACTAAGTGAATTGGTCGCATGGGAGCAGTAGAGGATCCTAAGCAGCCTGTGCACAATGAGCAATTTCATTATTACCATTAGCCGGGCATTACTGTTTAACCCTTGTGCGTGCTGGTGCCTTTGCATTCCCCACTCTATGTTTTGGTGGTTCCAAGAAGAGGGTGGGAGTGCTGCGCAGCACTCATTGGTTACTCAGTGTTATTCCTATTGCAGCCACATCGGCGTAGGTGTAGGGCGTGATGTTAGTAGCTGGCCACGAGCAATTATGTATGCAGCATAGAAATGCATTTCTGGCGCCATTGGATGATTTTTTTTCCGTTTGGATACATTATTTGACAAGGTAGGCGAACAGATAATTAAGGTACCTCCATACATTTTAATTATTAATTTATTATGTATTTATTTTCACCGGAATGCCTGGTGGGTTATTTTTGGAACTGCGTTCCTAAGAAGTATATGCAGATAAGCACTTTCTTGGAATGTCGATATTTCGTTTGGTCATAAGAAAATTATTTGAATAATCAGACATACGTGCATTTGTTTGAATGATGAACTCGAGAAATAAGTTTATGTTGTGAGGAAAATGGACTGTTGCCGTTGTACGTCAACAAAAGATTTATGTCAAATCAGAAAGTTAATGTCAAACTTCGATTGGAGTGACCATGAAAATGCATAGATTTTATATATCATTCCCTGGCAAGTAATTATTGCGTCTTTTTAGACAAATTACAGCAATCAGTTGATATTGCAGGTGTAACGGATATCCGGTAAGTATTCGGTATCCGGCCTATCCGACTTCTTTTATAATATCCGGCCGGAGCCGAATAGTCTTTTGAAGTCCGGCCAAATACCGGCCAGTCGTTTTTTTTTTCAGTAAAAAACAACAAAATAAAAGAGCAATTTAATATTGGAAGTTTAATAATAATAATAATAATAATAATGGCGGCGCTACAGTCCGAGGTGGACCTGGGCCTAGCTTCTCACCAACCAACTCGTGTTGTGCGTGCTATTGTTCTCTCACGAGTGGAGGGGACCTACAGTTTAATGCCGACTCCGAACGGCGAGATTGAGAAGCTTTTCCTAGACAGTTATACTCTTTGAGCATTGTCAGTGACTCGAAAGAGGTGGGGCCGCGAACAATTTTTTTTTTTTGAAAAATTGTTTGTCTGAACTTGGTTTCGAACCTAGACTGTGAAAGTCTAATGCGCATGGGTCGACGCACGAACCCACACGGCCACGGCGCCCACTATTGGAAGTTTACAAAAGCCAAATTATGATGAATGAAAATTAATTTTACTGCATTCAGGGGTAATCATTTATTACGTTTGTTTTCGTATACGATGCAAGCTTCAGAAAAGAGTCTCTCACTGTATACACTGCTACATGGAGATGATAGATACTCGTCAGTTTTGACAAATTTGGACAAAATTGGGTACTGTCTTTCATTTACTGACCACCACGCCAAAGGGGGACTATTCAAAAAAAAATTGTTTTGAGATATACGTCAAGCTCGTTGGCGGTATTTTTTTTGGCAGAAAACTCAATGCGACTCGCTTTTCGCCTCTTCAAAAATATTCCTAAAACTTTGTTGTGTCGAAACAAAAGTAAGAATATCTTCTGGAGGGGAAGGAAAATAACATGTTTAAGTTGGTTTTACTTGTACCGGTCTAATTTGAGTATCAGACCACCAAACTATTATGCTTTTAATTTGGGCAGATATCCGGCCGCCGAATATTCGGCTATCTGGCCTAGCTGCATGCCGAATATTCGGTATCCGGTATCCGGCCAAATCACTATTCGGTACAACTCTAGTAGAGTCCCATTTCTGCCGCATCCGTTTCAGCAGACGCCTCATTGATAACTCCCTGAGTTCGACCGATCACGTCAATGTCATCCGCGTATGCTAGCACATATTCGGTCTTTTGAAAGATTGTGCCTCTAGTGTTGCCCATTGAGTTTTGCACGATCTCCTCAGGAAATAATGTTGACATTGAAGATAATACTGATCCTGATGGAATAACAATGGATGGAGCAACAATTTCATCATCATGCATACTGTTTCCAGTTTTTGTATCTGTCGGTCTAAATGTTCGTACTGATGTATAATGACAGGGAACCATTATGTCTTACAGTCATAGACACAACTATATGTAAACTCATTCTCAAATTTCGTTTTTAGCACTTTTCTCTTCTAAATTTGGTCACTTATTTTATGTTTAAGGTTATGTTAAACAGTATATTTTAAGGTATGACTCTTGAGCTTTAATTTGATATATCCATGTCTGCCCTAGATCAGTCCGCCGAATTGTAAGTACATCAACTTTCAGCAGATAACTGACTGTTTACTCACTTTTGAAACTGACTGTACATGTGACTTCAGATTGGGTTTTTGTATAATTCGATCACAATAACTTGATGTACTTAGGAAATTACACAGAAGTTTTGTGAATGTTAGACAATGTCCATCCATTATCTCAAATCATACGTTGAACGGATGCGGGAAATGTAAATAAAAAATCGCACTCCATTTATTAATTAAAAATTCAGGTTACTATCGAGATTGGGCAGGGATAAAAATGTCTGCTCCGTTGAGGTCAGTTTTGGGAAAGATTCTAGTTCATCGATTCATCATTTTGTGTAAAAAATTGAACCGAATATACTGAATATGTTCACAAGCTATCAACAATTTCGTGGCAAATATGTAAGCCAAATAGGCGCTTGATCAGTTAATTCCACTCCAATGACCTCGTTAAGAAGAACATTTATCATTAGAGATGACAGGATCTCAAGGCGAACCATCATCTACCGATGCACACTGAAAAATACATCTAAGTGTGACTTGCGAGACCACTAGTCCGTACTTCTTCAAGAGCGTAGAATATGGAAATTCCAATTCCGGCTGGTAAAGACTAATAATAAGCTACCATAAAGGTTCCAAAAGTACATGATTATGGTGTAAGGGCATTTGTTACGCTGTTAGAAATATACAGCTTATTAAAAAGGATTGTCTCCAAAACAAGACTTAGATGTCGCCCTATTCGACCCCGTTTTCCGTCAAGCCGACAACCGCATACCAATCATTACATATGATGTCGACAAAGAGAAAACTACCCCTGCTGGTCACATTTCGAAGAAAAAGTTGTATTAAGATTGTCTTTTGTTCTTTTTCTGAGCAATTGTTCAGTACATTTGTGTGCAATATACATGGATATGGCTGCCGATCCACATCAAAGGAGGCCCATTTGATTACCCCAAATATCGCAGGTTAAGTCTCCTTAACATTGCATACAAGATCTTTTCTGATGTCCTTTCGTCACCAATCTGATTGTTCCTTATCAATGTGTTTTCAGGCCAGGGAAGTCCGCCATCGACCAAATCTTCACACTACGGCATTTCAAGGCCGCTTATGGCAGCATGCTTATAGACGAGCTATACCGCGCCATTCCTGTCAAAATCGTCAGTTAAAGCACACAAAGTAAATTTTTTTCCATTAGATAGGTCTTTTTAGAGGTAGGCCTTTACTCACTTGGACGCTTGTTTTAATTCCTTTCTTTTCTTCTGTATGTTTACCATTTTGTTATATCAAAAATACCTTATTTTAAAGTATGATTTCAGAGCTTTTATTTGATGCATCATTGTCTTGACAAAATATCTACTATAGTTGATTGTCAATTGTTCCTTGGTCATGTTCTTAATATATATTTACATTTATCAGGATTCATCCTTATTCAGCGGCTGAATGTTAAGTACGCCTACTATTATCCGTTCTAGCATGAGTCCGCTTCCCTAGAGCGAATCATAAATTCAACTCAGCAATATCTCAATTTCATCCTTCTCATTCAAATGATTAACGTTAACCCCTCAATCATCGCCTTTCAGTCGGGCCGCTCTCTTAAATTATTTTCCTTCGATATTGCTGCACCATAAGTAACAAAGAAATATGATCGACCATCAATTAAAAATCTCACCGGGGTGGTGTAATAATTTCTACGAAGAGCACGAACCGTGCACGCCACATGCGGAACACATCGACAATTTATGCGGCCCATTTACCAGGCCGCACTACAACCGCGAGCAGTAACAATCAAATTAAAATGTAATTTTCAACAGGGCGGCATAGCCCACAGAGCATGGTGCTGGCATTCGTCAGCGGAGCTGTGCTCTGCTCTCCAGGCCCAGGCCCCATCGCCGCAATAAAACCTATGACCGAACGGTGGAAAAATTCTTTGATCTCAGCCATCAACCATCAAATGGACCTTTTCACAACCGTGTCTGTGATCTCTCATAACTTATCAAGCAGAGAAGAAAAAAAAAATAGAAATGTTGAGACTTCCTCGCCGTCTCGCATCAGCATGTAGGTGCTGTGGCAGCGTTTATACGCCCTCCCCCACCCGTAACTGAATCGTTGTTCCGATTCGTTTCGATTTTCACTTGTCGCGCCGCCATCTTCAAAGATGTCTTCCATCAGCGCCAGCCATCAGAGTGTATACAAACAACGACGAGATCAAAAGCAGCGAGCCAACGGCGGAGCGAACTGGAGCTGTGATTGCCACCACCGCCACCCGCCTTCGAACGTGATAGACACGGCGGGTATCGATGGCACTAATGGCAGCCCATAATGCGATCAATACTAATTATTTGTTGATGGAAGCTGTGAGGTGAGTTTTGGTTGGAAACATGTTTGATGTTCGGAGGCTTTGTGCGTGGGTGG
The DNA here is from genome assembly GCA_930367185.1 of Myathropa florea. Lineage (NCBI taxonomy): Eukaryota > Metazoa > Arthropoda > Insecta > Diptera > Syrphidae > Myathropa > Myathropa florea. Next base: position 15,382,910 of record OV884005.1, read on the forward strand.
TGTAGGTGTTGGCGGTGTTGTGGGCGGCAGTGGATGTCGGCTTGGCTCTAGTCGTCATCATAATCATCATCGCCATCAAGCAAGAGGGTGTAACATTGTAAAGAACATCGTAACGAAGATAATGTTTGTATTTGAGTTTGATGAGAGCAATGAAAACATTTACAAGAGTTTGCGATTAGTTCCCAGGATCTAAACGATGTTGCCAGATGCATCTATTAAATAACATCTTAATTTCTCAGTTTGTGACTGAACTGAAATTTAAATAAGTCTGTGGATAATGTCTACACAGCTCAAGAGTATAAAGACAAAAAACAGATTTGACAGATTAGGTTCCAATTTAATTCGTAAAAATTTAAAATAAGGCTTTCTTTTCAAAGAAGGTTACATCATATGTATTTTGTATACGTTCAGAAATCTAACCAAAACAACAAGATATTCAAAGAACAGTTACATATTTAACAAACATATTTAAATGAACCTTTGAAATAGTAGCGCCATAAGCATTGAATTGAAATGGGCTCAAAGTATTTTCATACATGGACGTCTTTGTCATCTCGAAATCTGGCAATACTATACTACTGTATTTTTAGCAGACTAATGGCAATTAATAACTGGACAAGTCTAGAAAATGGGGAAATACAGGAAAATTAAAAATTACCTTTCAGAGTTCGTACGTCCAAATATCAGTGAGGAAACAGCAAAATACGACCATATAGGTGTCATGCGTTATTCCAAACTAAATTAGAAAGAGAACTTCATAATCGTTCGGAAATATTTGATGTCTTAGATCTCCTGTGGTGAAGTGACTATATGCGACGGTAGTAAAACTCGCCCTAATATACAGTCAGCATCAAAAGTGAGTGAACAGTCACTAGCTGAAAGCTTTTCCTCTAAATTAAAATTGTTAGGGGCGATCTACGCCAGACTATTATGCCTCAAATAAAAGCTCTGAAATCATACTTTAAAATAAGGTATATTTGATATAACAAAATGGTAAAAATACAGCAGTTCATTTAATTCAGAAGAAAAAAGGGCTTTAAACAAGCGTCCAAGTGAGTGAACAACTACCATTCTTGTAGAAAAAAAATTTTACTTTGTATGCCCTACTGTTTCCAGTTTTTGTATCTGCCGGTCTAAACGACTGGATGGCGCAGTTGGTAAAGTGCCTGCCCCAAGTTCGAGGGGTCCCAGGTTCGAATCCCAGTGAAATCGAATCTGGTCCAGTCACCATTTGCCGTTGGGATCAAATTAACGGCATTTCAGTAGGTTGCTACCTGGCAGTACAACGGACCAGTTTTGAGACTGAGTGCTCCAGTAGAGTTTCAAAAATCCTCCGAAAAAAAATTTAAATCTGCCGGTCTACATGTTCCTACTAATGTCTAATGACAGCGAGTCATTGTGTCTTGCAATCATTGACACAACCATATGGTTATATAAACAACTCGCTTTTGATTCCAGTTTTAAGAACTTTTCTCTTCTGAATTTGGTTAATTATTTTATGTTTAGGCTTATGTTATGCCTGATTTTGGAGCTTTAATTTGATGTACCAATATCGGCCCTAGATCAGTCCGGTAAATTTTAATTAAGTGCATGAACTTTCAGCAGATGACTAACTGTTTACTCACTTTTAACACTGACTATATGAATCAGTAATCAGATAGCAAACATAAGAGACCAAAATACCCAAAAATGGATATACAGACACTTTCCCTATATAACCACAGGAACAGGGGTAGGGGTACCTCGCAAATTCTTTGAAGAAGTCCTGATTCTAAGCGACGACTATATCGTCTTTATAGCGGAAATCGAAGTAATAAACAAGGCTTAATTTTATTGAAAGCCCTTACTTGACAAGCGGCTATTAAAGGCATGTCAGCGGATGTCTGACCATGATACTGGTCAAGTAATGCAGATTTAGCGTCAATGACGTATCTACATTAGGCACGGTGCCCAGCACATCACCAGTGCATACAGGGACGAAAAAGAGCTAACGTACCTACATAAGAGTTGTAAAATTATCCAGGTGCACTCCGACGACCTTTTGGACTTTAAAAATGCAAACAAAAGATGACTGAATCTTGATATTAGTTCAACATCCGCATTGTGGTGGGAGTCCTTACTAGGCTCTGTGCAATAGTTATCCACAAAATGGACCGCCTGCTTTGCGACTGATTTAATCTAATGATAGTAAGTTTGTAGACATTAGACAAACATTTTCTTAAAGATATTTTGGAAATCTGTATAAGATTGGGCTAAAAAGCCTTTTTAGATTCATACCTAAATTTTTATGGTTTTAATCTAAAATCAAATCGATTGTAACTTTTTGCTCGAAGAGCGCTTTAAATACCAACTGTCTCTCACCTGTTGATGCGGGCATAGTGGCATTCGGTGAAATTGTGAAGCCGACAAAGGGTGAAAAATGTTACATGCCAATTGCTACAATCAAACCCTAAGCAAAGCTCTTCGTTACAAATTCGAGATTAGAAGACGCAATGTACTCGTATCTCACTTGAAGACATGACTGGCCTACCCTGTACTAGGACCCCATAAGGATTCTGACTGAAGTCATCACAGAACCACTGAAGGATACGCCAACAGATTGACTTTTCCTTCCAACGACTCATACCGTAGGAGGAAGCGGAGAAAACAATCTCACACTCAATAGAAAAAGTTACCTAACACAATATTACTTCATTTATCTGAGCGTGTCAAGAAACATCGCAGTAATATAGCATCAATCACCTTAATCAGTTTCTTGCTAGCTGCATATACATACAAAGTGCTTCAATTAGTATGGGGAGAATATTTAACCTCTTGGTATTACTTGGGCCTAACTTGACATGTCACAACGTGCCACTAGAAGTTTTTATAGCCAAATACTTACTTAATTACTTACTTAATGTGGCGCTACAGTCCGGGGTGGACATGGGCCTCAACCAACAAGTGTCTCCAGCCAGTTCGATCTTTTGACAAAGTCCATGCTTCTGCGACATATAGCAGGACTGGGACGATTAAGGTCTTGTACAGAGTTACCTTGGTTGCTCGAGAGAGGGCTCTGTTTATCAATTGCTTTCTTAGCTCAAAGAAGGAGCGATTAGCAAGAGCTATTCTTCGTTTGCTTTCAGCGCTGGCGTCAGTGTCTGAGTTGATAGCGGTTCCTAGGTAAACAAAGTCTTTGAGTTATATCTTTCTGCTGTGACGTTCTGTCCGAGACGTCGGTGTTGGGTGTCCTTTCTGATTGACAGCACATACTTGGTCTTGCCCTCATTTACCGTTAAACCCTCCGTCGCAGTACTCACAAAAGCGCCATTGACCTCACGCTGTGTTCTTCCAATTATGTCAATATCGTCGGCATATGCAAGTAGTTGGACGGACTTCTGAAAGATTGTGCCTCTGGTGTTGGCGTGCGAGTTTTGCACAATTCTTTCAAGTATGATGTTGAAGAAGTCGCATGACAGCGCGTCGCCTTGTCTGAATCCTTTTTTGACATCAAAGGTCTCGGTTAGGTCTTTACCGACCTTAATGGAGCAGCGTGAATTCTCCATCGTCATCCTACACAAACGGACGAGTTTGGTAGGAATGCCAAAACTAGACACTGCTCTGTATAGCTGGTCTCTATAGATGCTGTCATATGCGGCCTTAAAATCGATGAAAAGGTGGTGGGTATCGATTTGTTGTTCCTGGGTTTTTTCCTAGATTTATAGCCAAATCCCCAACAGAAATAGACGGTTTCCAAGCAGATAGACAGAAAGCTTTGTACAACCCCCTGACAAAAGGACGTCAATTTGTTGGATCTGGCCTATGGTAATCCAAATGAGCCCCTGCTATAACCTGCCGCTGTATCCATTAACATACCAAGCTATCTACTCTATGATGTTGTTTTTCTTTGTTACTGCATATTTATACTCATAAGAAACTTTTTTGATTGACGTATCAGTAAATCCTTACATACATATCGAACCAATAGGTCAACCAATCTAACAGTGCAATCATTCATTTGTGTGTTTTTGTGTCATTTTTAATATTACCACTTGTGCTAAAAAAAAAACAATATTCCCAGCGCCTGCTTTAAGTTTCTCTTTTGCATCTGGCAATTCCGCACTGAGCCCACAAATTATGCCTACTCTCGCGGTGTATTCTTTTAATCTTATTTCCAATCAATTTTCTCATTTTTCTCTTTATTTTGAAGGAAGAAAAAACATCAAAAAGTTCATCCAATAAACAATAGGAAAATTCATTTGAAGATTTCTTACATCTTCCAGGAAATGACTTCTTTACGTTTGCGTATGTCCGCCCATCAATCCATTCATCCCCAATGGATCGATTTGTTCGCCCGACAACAAGTAACTCCGCGATTTATATTGCCGTCCATACAAGCACAATATGGTTTTGTGCTGTGTGTACGCCAAGGATGTGGGTGGTAGTGATGGTCTCTGCCTGTGGTGGGGTTTGTGTTCGCCGTGGTTAAGGTTGGTTGTGTGTCTGTGGTCTAGAAATTCCACAAAATCAAGCCAAGCAGCAAACGGTATGAAGCTGCGGAACGCGCATAAAATCTATGAAATGTAATGACAGCTTTGATCATCGTTCGCGCTCCTTTGATAGCCTGGTTAACAACTGTGTTGATCATAAATTCATGTTTTAATTGAGGCAATAGGTTTGCGCTGGATACTCCCCTTTTTCTGCGGTGTTGATTTTCATCGTGCTCGTCATTCTTCCTTTTTTCTCCTTCAAGAAACGCTCTCTGGAATTTCTTCTTCGCACTGCTAGTCCCATGCATATTCTTGGGATCGTTTGAAGATTCTTTGGTACGTCGACCACCAGCGGCAGACGTCAAACAAAGTGTCAGGAAGTTTTGTTGATGATTTTGCAAGATCGCAGAGTGCGAAGGGGGTTCGAGAATTCTGATTGAATTGCCGCGCAATTGCAGATGTGATTTTTGTTTCTCGAATGGTTTACATAGAATGCTAAAAGTGACAGCTCTTGATTTACAAAAGTCAATCAAAGATTGTTTATGTGAAGATGTGACTTTTTGACTTGGAGAAATCAATCAGTTGCAGCCAGAGGATGAAATAAAAAAAATCATCAGTCTCAGTTGGGTTGGCATGTTTGCATCTTGCTGTTGGGGGTAAATCAAACAAAGACGACTGCTTGATAAGCATTGACAAGCACATGCAAATGTTTACACACACGATGAATTGGCAGTTTGACCTAGTAATCTGTTATCGAGAAAATTAATCAGTTGAAAAGGCAGGTTATTAGAACCGAATCAGATCTATTTATCTCACCCAGCTATTGGTATAAAATAAATATGTAGTTTAGGTTGGGTTGAAGTGGCTGGAGAATGCACTTAGAGCAGTGCTGCCACATGGATTGAACCTCACTAAGTTCGCATAAGCTCTCAAGGAAGTAAACCCCCCGATGTTGGCATCGAAGGGACATCAGGGCCGGACAGGAGCAGAGGATATGTGAAACGCTCTCCACTTCCTCCTCGTTTAGGCCGGAGTTCCTAGTCTTCTGGCGCGATCTCCTATGAGGCACTGTCCTGTAATAACACCGACGATTTTACTTATGTGGAGAGAGATTATTTCTTTAGTTGATAGTTTGATAGTTGATAGTTTCTTTATTGTAGCTTATTGTAGTATTTCTTTAGATCTTCCGAGGTCTAGCTTGGGCTAGACAATTCTGAAGGTGTAGCACGTAGTGCCACTCGCCCATCTGTTATTTGTTTGTTGAGTTGCATGTGCTAATAGAAACAATTTACATGTTGTGAGGGGCATACTCAAGCAGCTGTGTTTTGGTAGTAAAGGCTGGGTGGTAGCGAAATTAACATCCGCTTTGCAGTTCCCTGGAATGTCTCTGTGGCCTGGTAACCAATACAGGCGAATGTTGAACTGAGCGGCCATCTTGTCTAAAAATGAGCGACAGTTGATTACTGGTTTAGAGTTTAGTGAGACCAATGCTAGAGCCCTGATGGCTGCCTGGCTGTCCGTAAAAATGCAAATACCACTTCCGGATATTACATTCCATTTGAGCCAGGACAGAGCTTGATTTATCGCCATTATCTCTGCCTGAAACACGCTACAGTGATCGGGTAAGCGAAAGGAGAGAGAAAACATCATTTGAGAAAACATCACTGCCAAGCCCCTTCTGGACCTTTGACCCATCCGTAGAGAAGTGCAAGGATCCTGCAAGTGGTTTATGATTGTCATTCCAACAGTCTGTCTGGAATTAGGGTTTTAAAGTTCCTATCAGGAAAGTATTGGGGTGTGGCGCGATCTAAATTTCTAGTCGGCCTTGGGGCAAACATGAGCTTGACAAACGACGTCTTAGTGCCGATCCGACGATGCCCTTGGCTAACGCTGCTACTTCGCTTTGTCCAAACAAATTTGGTCAAAACTCCTGACTCGAAGAAACAAAACTATGCTCTACAAAACTCTTATCTCGACAGTTTTTATATATGGAGCAGGACTGCATAGCTGATTCGTGGTCCAAATGAAAAATTCTGCATCGAAAATTTGGTAACGTCTGCGAGGAATGGAGAAAAAAACATAACCGAGAGCTTTGTGAACTGTTAGAGCTGTTTCTGCAGTTCCAAGATAGTGCAGGATTATCTCCTCCACGTCCCTGAAAAGTCTGCAGAAATGTTTGTAGGGAGCTCCCATCCCTCCCACCCTTCCTAGAGGTACTAGCCCATTATAATGCCTAATGCATTTCTTATTTATTGCTTGAAGTAATTATGTTCTTTTCGAACTAAGTGTAGGTTTAGCGTACAAATGACATGGTTGAATGCATGGTGATAGGAGTCAGCATCTCTTGCTCGATCCACAAAAAAGAAGACACGTTTGACTGCGCCAACAATCGAGGTATCGCTTATTAGGTCTTCGCTGCTGTTCTGTGCGAGCGCCTGAAACTATTCGTGATAGGTCCTTATATGTGCTGTTTTAGGCCAGGGAAGTCTACCATCGATCAAATCTACTGCAAATCATGGAAAAAATCCAAGAAATGCAAATCGACACACATCCATTCGTCGATTTCAAGACCACATATGACTGCGTATATATTGCGCCATGTATAGTTTTAACATTCCTACCAAACTCGGCAGACTTAACGATGAGAACTCTCTCTGCTCCATCAAGATCGGGAACGAACTCACCGAGACCAAGGTGGTGAGCCGTCATGTGACTTTCTCAACATCGCTATCAAGAAGATTGTCATTCACTGTCGAACACTAGATGCACGATCTTCCAAAAGTCCGAACAAGTGCTGGCATACGTGGATGACATTGATGTGATTGGTCGAACATACCATTGAAACGGAAGAGGCAAAAATGGATCTGGCAGCAAATGAGGGCAAAAAGAAGTATATGCTGCCATTGAGAAAGGACGCACGACATCGACGACTTAGCTAGAACGTCATAATAGGCGCCTACAACTCGAGGTAGTAAAGGTCATCGTCTACTTCGGCTCCGCGGTAAACTGTAAAAACAACATCAGTACCGAGATCAACCGCTGTTTTTTGGGCTCAAAATGCAATTGAGTAATAGAGCCCCCTCTTGTCTCCGTTCTGCTTTCAGCGCAGAAGTATGGACAATCTTAGAAGCGGATGAAGAAGCTCTTGATCTTTTAGAGAGAAAAGTTGTGCAATCGCCACAAGAAAAAGAAGAAGAAGAATTTTTGAGCAATATTAATACTTAACTTACATTCTGGACATGGACATATCCCAAACGGATGAACAGTCTCTTGGTCATTTCGAGAGAAAAGTTCTGCGCGCGATCTTTGGCCCTGTTTGCGTTGATGGCAATTGGAGGAGAAGGCTCAACCTCGAACTATATGGGCTGTACAGCGACATGAGTCTAGCCAGGCGTCTACGTTTCCAACGCCTAAGGTGACTAGGCCATGTAGAGCGTATGACCATGTAGAGCGTATTAGCTCCGTCCCGAAGAGTTTTCGACTCTGAGCCTGTGGGAAAACGCAATAGAGGACGTCCACGTACAAGGTGGCGCACACAAATCTAGGGGGACCTTGGCTGGCTTGGTGTGCGAAACTGGAGACAGCTGGCGAAAGATCGTGCTGTCTGGAAAGGCATGTTGATTGAGGCCCAGGTCCTCGGACTGTAGCGCCCTAAGAAGAAGAAGAAGAAGATACAATGAAAGACGGGATGGAAAGGAATCTCGCCCAAATTGCATTGCAGCGATGGACACTCCAAAAAAATGTGTACCTTTTGGAGTGTACCTTGATGGGCGCCGTGGCCGTATGGGCTTGTGTATCGACCCATACGCACTAGACTTTCACAGTCTAGGTTCAAATCCAAGCTAAGACAAACAATTTCCAAAAAAATAAATTGTTCGCGGCTCCACCTTTCTCGAGTCACTGACAATGCTCAAAGAGTATAAATGTCCTTAAACTATAGGTCCCCTGCGGCGTGAGTTGCTGAGAAGCTAGGGCCAGGTCCACCTCGGACTGTAGCGCCGACATTATTATTATTATTATTTTGGAGCGGCATATTGATTTATTGATTGTTATTGATTTTGATCATCGTGCGATTTGGAATGTGATGCAACCTGAAGAGAAAAGGGTTTACGTTGCTTATGTAATCAACCAAGTAAAGTTGTCTTTTGTGAATACTAATATCAGCCGAAGGATTTAGGCCGATTGTACTCACGCCTAAAATTTCTATCCGCACCTCATCTCAATTTAACTTCAGCTACCCAATTAACGCATTCGATACTTACCCGCAGCAGACATCAGCAGACACCTTCGTATAAACAGTTGCTAATTCCGTCACACATATGTACATCGCACTTTGATCCCTAATCTAATTTCAATTAAAGAAGATTGTAAAGAAGATTGTAAAGAAAATTTCATTCCTGTCATCCTGATTTACCGGATTCAAATAGTTTTTTTTTTCTTTCATTCTTTCATTTTAAAGAGAAATAACAAGAAAAAGAATACAAGAACTGATCCTTGAGGATGGACGGTTTTCAATGATACGCTACAAAAGAAAAATGCCAACCGTCTTTAGCGGCTGACATGAGACAGTGCTGCTGAAATTTTCAATAAGGATTATGGTTGGATTTGACATCCTTGTAACGACCGACACACAAGGCACTAAGCTGAAACACAAAAAGAATTCAGTTGCCATCACTCAGCTGGTATTTGGACAAGGAGCCATCAAAATGTCATAAATTCCTGATTATCCCGACAGGATTTCACGATTGAGAAAACATCATCAGCCCATTTCAGATGTCAGCTTGTCAATCAGGTTTAGCAATGTCATATCCTCATCTCCTCAACGTGCACGCACATACGCACATGCCTCCGTAAACAATGCCCGCAGTGTTGACAATCGACAACCAGAAGCAAAACCAATTTAAGGATATTCAGACTTCCAACAACAAAAATAAGACGAAAAAAACAACAGAATCAACCGAAAAAATATTGGGGAACCTAAGTAAATGTTTATCTAGTGTGAAATGGGCAGGAAGTGCCAAAGGTGACAGTCGTTTTCATTTTTTTTAATTCCCTCCCAACGTTTCGTCCTTGTTTTTGTTGGTTTTTCATTTGAAAAAAGAAAATAAATGTGGACTATGGTGTGGTCTTTCAGAAGCCGGGGGTCGTATGCCGATGTGCGCATGAGTGTGTTAAAAAGGATGAGTGGTTTGTGTCAGGGTTTGTAAAACGACAGGATAATTACTTAGGGGTGCACCGCTAATGCTAATTTCCCTTCTTGTGTGTAAACTTATTTAAATGGACTTAAATGGGAATGCGATTGTGTTTTTGGTTGTGCATGGTTGGATTTTTAAGTACGAAACGGTGCAGCTGTTGCAACTTGTTTTGTTTAGTTTCGAGAATTGTCTGATGTTTTTACAGTTCTTTTTGTGTTGTCGTTAAAAATAGGCGCTGAAGTTGACGCTATTATTTCAGCAAAGGAAATCTGTTTTCCAAATAGTTATGGATTTTCATAATTTCGCATACACACAAAAAAATTAATGTTGTTTCAATTTCATAAATTTTGTTTATGAAAACAAATAATAAAAACAACAAAATATTTTAAAAACACTCTTTCTTAACGTATTATAAAAGAAGCCTTCATTTTAACGCCAAAAATTGAAAATACACAAAAAAAACTAAAATGTTAGCTGAGTTTGAAAACGTCAACAAAATGAGCATGGCGTAAGGATCACTCCCTATGTGATGCGACGCAATGATTTTTTTATGTTGCGATGCATCACGATACTTTAATTTTGTTGGAGTTTCGGAGCGGCTTATAGTTTTGTGTGCAATTGTTTCTTTTCTTCTAAACGTCAACAATTTTCTTTTTTTTAAATTTGGTTAATAATGTTAGCAATCACGATGCCAGCATACTTGATTATATATTAGACATGAAAAGGAGACATAAAAAAAATGCATCGCATCACAAAAATCTATGATGCGCTGGTTGCTTTTGTTTGCGCAGTGGTTGCTTTCATCTTACATTTTAGAACGTGATGCAAAGCATTATTGCCAAATGTTTGCAATTAAGAATGCTTGAAGTTGCAGTACTGCGCTAATACTGCGATTACGATCGCACACGTTATTGAAGTTATGGCTAAAACAGTAACTAAAAAATTATATCATGTGCTACTACAAATATTCATTTGTTCATTGTCGGGTAGTACATTTAACAGCAGCTTATAACAGTGAAAGAGGACAGAACGCTTTCCCAAGCTGTTTGTAGGTGTTCAGTAGGGTCGTATTTGGAGGTGTTAAGTTGCTAAGGCTCATTCACGTACTGAGCAGGAAATGTGCTTCTGGCTTTTTAAAATAATTCTTAATAATTTAATTTCATTTAAAAAAATTAAAATAACTTTTTTTTCCTTTTTTTTTTTTATATCCATCACAGACCACACAGAACACAACGTCCTCTAAGTGTTAACTCTCAGTATCGCTTTACACAGCTGATGTTTACTGCGCGACTAAGGATAGTCTACCGATTTTTCATCTCATAGATTACTTCAAATAAGCAATATTAAATCTAAAAATCAATTTCGTGGTAGAGTTCATTGAATATGTTTATGCACCTTGTAATGGGTTCATTGCAACCATAATTGGTTCTATGCCTTTTATCAAAGAGTAAACTTCTCACCCGAAAAGATCTTTGGGGAGAATATATATTCATGAGAAAAAGTAATTCTGGTGAAATAATATGATAATTAATAATATCGCGGATAAACATGGCTGACGTTGCCTTACGCCTGAAACTTAAGGTTTGCAAATTTTGCATCTTTCTTCATAAATGGGAAGTATATATATTTGAAGGGAACTCGTAATAGTGCAAGGGTATTAAAAGGGGGCACAATAGATCTTGAAGGTCGCGGTGCAATTTACAATCAACAACACTAATAATTCGATAATAAAACGTGACGCATTTTGTCATTAGCTGTTATGAGCTATTTCACAAATGATTCAGTTTTTCTGTTTTTTCAAGAACCTTTTGATGTTGATGTTTACCGCAGAAGATGAATACGTTAAACTTTGCATTGAAAGTTATACAAAGACGAACTTCAAAATTTTCTTTTTTTTGTCGGTAGTCTTCCATTGGTACATCGGGAAAATAATTAGTTTCATTTTATTACAAAAGGCCGAAGCAGAACAAAGTTCTCTACAACGAATATCTATTCGAGATTGAAGACAGATGCAGTTTTACGTCTTGCTGGGTCCCAGGTGTATAGAGAATTCCACAACAAAGGTGAAATAAGAATGGTAACGTGTATCATCAAGCGACACTTATTCTTAGGCAATCGTGGCAGAATATTAGTAGGCCCCTTTAGAGACTCCTGCGGAGACTGCAAGTGGATGAAGAGAAGACATTTACTTCCTTTGCACCTGCCCAGCACTTACGAGTATAAGAAAGAGAAAACTTGGAATTTCATTTTTCAATAACCGGATGATCTAGTTAATACAGGCAAGTATTGGTCGACTTATCGCCGTCTGACTTTGATCAATAAATTCAACAATTAATAACACAGACGAGACTGTGTGCACTAAAACTAATTTCTCCTGGACATGTTCAGAGATCAGCTTAATTTTGTGAGATTTTTGCAAAATTAATATAATAATAATAATAATGGCGGCGCTACAGTCCCAGATGGAACTGGGCCTAGCTTCTCAGCAACCACTCGTGTTGTGCGTGCTATTGTTCTTTCACGGGTGGAGGAGACCTGCAGTTATGCTCTTTGAGAATTGTCCGAGACTCGAAAGAGATGGAGCCATGGAAATTGTGTTTTTTCAGATTCGAACTTAGACTTTGAGCGTAGGAGTCGCCGCAACTGTTCAATATGCCACGCTCGCCGTTTTTTCGATTACCAAACACATAAAGATACTTTGGGACTTATTATAAAAGGTGGACCAAAATTCATCACCCAATTTTGTTTTTGAATTACTTTTTTACTCGATAAAAAAAATGATTGTGAATCTATTTGGACATTTTTTCTGCTAAGTGGAAAAGATAATATCCGCCAAGTGGCTGCCGCCAGTGTTGACACACATTTGTGCCCATTTTATCGCATTTCCCATGACTTTCCACAAGATCTAAAAAAATACGGCCCAATCATTACTCCTACGTAAACACCGCACCACACAGAGGCTTCAGTGGATGTAATGGCTTGTCGTGCATCACACGCAGATTTTCAGTGCCCCAGAAACGAAGATTCTGTTTATTGACGTAATCGCTTAAGTGAAAATGCGCCTCGTCGCTCATGATGATTTTTGACAAAAAATCGTCCTCTTCGTTGTTGAGATTGATGATGGTTTGACATTTGGATACTGTTTGTATACTGCAGCTGTCTAGTTCACAAATGTCCAATATGATTGACGTATGAAGCCATTTGTAAAAATTATAACATCTTCCGATAGGATGATTAATTTTGTGACACCTTGTATAACGATTTCTTACATAATATTACAATCAAACCCTTTTCAAAACGTTTTTCAACAAAAGTGTCAGTTATCGAGATTTATTCTCAAAGAACTGTAGAATACACGTCGCCTTCCAAACTGTATTGTCTTAGTTTACCTTACCTGGATACTCCCCGGCTTCCCTCTAACGCTGAAAATGAATGTTACTATAGCTTATTTTAATTGGATATAGCTGATAACTCCTCAGAGCAACTATTATCTTGCAACAAGGTATTGAGCACGATCACCTGGCAAGAATAATAAAAATTTCTATCATAAATGTCCCTCTCAATAGCTCTCAAGTCAGTCAATCTGTTACAATTAGGTTAAAATAAATCGAACCAGTTGATTAGTCCAAAAATATACATTACCATATAAATGCGATAAGATTCATATTTTGTGTTGATCACAATTCCTACAAACGGGTGATAGTGTGTGCTTGCACAAAAAGGAAGCTGAGAGTAAGACACTTTGAACAAGTTTTGGAAAATTGATCCGTCTTTGTTTGAACTTTTCAAATTGGTCATCATATGATTTTCTACTGCAAGTTATCCTGAAGAAGTTAAAAGAATTATGCATGTAAATCATCACTGAACGCCTCTATACAAGGCCCCCATCCATGAATTCAATTACAACAAACAAAACGACAGCGTAATTCAACGCACATGGGCGCCATCAGCTGTCTCGTCAACATCAATCCACAGTGAATGATTGAATAATAAATAAATAAAAAGAAGGAATAATTAAAATCAGTCACAGAGCTCGCAGCTGCATTTACATTTCACTCGGGAGCAATGCCACACACGTTACCCACCCAATCAAAGGGTCTTTTGTGTGATGTCACACATCACATGTGGTCACTGACAGCGACGACGACAGTCGTAATTAAATATTCTCGACCACACTGCGACAATAAAATGGATCCAATGAATATTAAAAATCCATAACAATCTGGTAAATGAATGAATGACTGGCTAGCTATGTACCCAGGGGAGCCAGACGACACTCACCAAATCGGAGAGCTTGACACTGTCGTGTCATTCGTTTCCTGGGAAACAATACTGGCCTCTACTTGGGAATGCATTCCATGTATCTAAGTTTCCATCGACTGGACAGTACAATAAAATCATTTAATCAATCCCCAATCAAATGAGCATTTCAAACTAACTGCGAAAACCCCACCCACTTTGTTGGCAGTCGGGATCGGGTAACGTTCGACTGTGCGATCGAGCCCATTTGGATGGGATTCTGATCGCGTATTAAAATGCAACGTCTGTGATGTCTATGGCCGGTTGAAGTTGATGCCATCCGCGGGAGCAGAGATCGTGACCGATGCTTTCCGTTCTGTTGGGGGGCAAGCGCCGCTGGTGGTATCCCATTGGACATGTGGACATCTGAGTGAAATTTCCCTCGCAGTGTGTTATTTTTGAGAATGGACATGCGGAGAAATCCGATAAGTTGCGTCTGCCGTCAAGCTGACAGCAGGTCAACGTGACTTGCTTCATTTGCATTCAGCTGCTGGGTGGTAATTAAATGCGACGTATTAGGCTAATTTTCTGTCGTCTTTGAATGCATAGACGCGTAGTTTTATTGAACTAAAGTGAATACACGGTGGGTGTTGTTGTTTTTCTTGTTCAAGTCTCAAAAGGAAGTTATCAATTATGATTGATTGCTTGTTTTCAGTAGAGAATGACACAGCATGTAAGCTGTTGGCATTTATGTGCACACTGAACGATAGGCAATCACGATTTATTGCGCTATCCTTGGCGCGTGAGTCATAACTGGAATTTACAACCTTGCAGCTAGGAATAACAATTATTGAGCTTATAAGAATTGAACAAGTGCCTGCATGCTTGACGGACTTAAAGTCACGGGAAAAAAAGTCGGCAGGAAATAAATTAACACAAAACTTGTACTTCATAAAACATAATAAGTAAATAATTCAATACAAAACAAAAATAAATTAATTATTTAAGTACTAATAATATGAAGTAAACAATGAAGTAAAAATATTTACATATTTTTTTTCGCGGAATTCACAAAATTGTTCACGGCTCCACCTCTTTCGAGTCACTGACAATACTCACAACAACTGTCTAGAAAAAGCTTCTCAATCTCGCCGTTCGGAGTCGCACAGCACGAATGGTTGCTGGAAGCTAAACCTAAGTCCACCTCGCCACCATTATTATTATTTTTTAATATTTTATGATCAGATCAGGGGACCTACAGTTTAATGCCGACTCCGAACGGCGAGATTGAGACGCTTTTTCTATACAGTTATTCTCTTTGAGCATTGTCAGTGACTCAAAAGATGTGGAGCTGTGAAAAAATGTTAGGTGTTTTTTTGGGAATCGAACCGACAACATCGAGCGTAGGAGTCGACGCACTTATCTACTACGGCACGGCGTCCATTTTTACCCATATTTTTTACCAGGCCACTACTCTTTCATTCTCAGCTGAAGAATTAATGAATCGTTGTGTTAGCTTTATTACTTGTACATCAACGTTATCGACGTAGACTATTAGCTGACTGTTGTTTAGGAGAATCAACGAGGACTGAGTAAGTTTTGTACCTACTTCTCAGGAATTCTAGAATTCTCTGTGAGGGAATTACAATTTAGTGGTGCAGTGACAACTCTCACTCTATCTTATTAGAATGAACAGGTCATATCTAAGGACTCTCATCGACGTTATCACAGGACTCTGTGCCAAATGCCAACGACTTCTGCAGAAGCGGCAGCGATGAGGAAGAAGAGGAAAGCATAACGCTACTGCTCTGCACTTGTAGCGCTCTCTCCTCCTAATTTCAGGAGATTAAATAAAATGGCAGAGGTTAACTGGCACGAGATGTGAAGGAGACTTCGGTAGTTACTTAATTACTTACTTATCAGGCCTACGACACATGGAGGGTCCGAGCCCGAGCTATCGCTGCCTTCCATCGTTGACGGTCCTGGGCACGCTGCTTCCAGTCATCAAGACAAAACGGTCTTACATCCCCGAGGACTTGGTCTTTGTACCGGAGGTTCGGTCTTCCTCTCCTTCTCGAACCAAGAGGCTCGGATTCGAAGACCCTTTTAGCTGGAGCGTTGTTGTCCATGCGCTCGATGTTGCCGAGCCAGTTCAGTCGACGGATTTTTGGCTACCGGACTACATCCACATCCTGGTACAACTCATAGAGTTCGCGGTTGTGTCTTCTCCTTCATTCGCATTCCTCGCAGACGGGACCATACTCGTATATCCGACGTAGAATTTTTCTTTCGAAGGCACCAAGAATCAGCTCTGCAGTTCTGCTTAGTGTCCAGCTTTCGGCTTCATATAGCAGGATTGGCAGAATAAGAGTTTTGTAGAGCATAATTTTGGTCCTTGGAGTCAGGAGATTTGAGCCCAGTTGTTTTGACAAACCGAAGTAGCATTGGTTGCCAAGACGATTCTACGTCGGATCTCCACTGTGATGTCGTTCGTGGAGTTCACGTTTGCCCCGAGGTAGAAAAACTTCTTCACTAACTCAAAATTGTGGCTGTCGATTGTGATGTTTTGCCCTAGGTGGTGTGCCACGGATCGTTTCTTGCTCGACAGCACTTCGGTAGTTAACGCAGTCAAAAAATTATCCTTTCGTATGATCTTGCAAACAAATGGTTTGTTTTCACGTGAAAAAATGTCTCTAACTTTGCTTCGAATGCCCACGATTTTCATACATTCTAGAGAATCCAATGTACGTACCCCTAATTGGCTTTGGTTTCAAAGATCCAAATGTTTTCATTCTGTCAACTGAGCATTTGGATGCTTTCAGACGTTATCAGGTGAAGTCCGTAATTCAATTTATCATTTAAAAGCCATTGTACTTGTACCCTTGTACCCTTGTACTTTACAACTGGTATTGAAATACAGTGTACTCTCTCCTAACAGACACCCTTCATAAGCGGACACCTCTCATAAGCGATCATATTTCTTGGTAGCGTCAGTGTCCGCTTATGAGAGAGTTCACTGTATTGCCGAAAGTAAACGGATTTAAATTGTAGATACAATCGTTTAAATCCGTTCTGCATGTCATTACCGATGCATGTCATCCCTTAGGTCAATTTGCTCAAAGTGTTTTTTAGATGAAAATCCCCTCTGGGGGTTACATAATTGAGCTTCAGAATCCATTGATTTTGTGTATTTCTATGTTATTTTACTCGACATTCTTAGAACAATAAGTACACAATCCGTTTAATGTTTTAACGATTCTGGGTAAGTGGTGTAATATCATTGATATGATACATTTACTCCCACTTTAGATAGTATTTCACTTGTTCTTCACTTCTCTACACTTTTCATGTGGCAATTCCTTTACGTTGGAGTGAGGACCTTACATTTTATCACAGTTTCAAATACTTGCCCACTGTAATTCCATTCCCCTTGTACACTGTGTCTACCTCCTGCTTTTCAAAGTAGCATAACTTTAAATATTTGCTAAACTCGCAATTAATTTCCATGTCCTGGAGTACTCAATAAACTGATTTATGATACGGAGTAAGATTCTCGACGTCAAAGGCAGTTGGACTATGTCATCTGCGCGGATTTGAAACCATATTCTGCGCCTTTTGCTTACTTACTTACTTACTTAAGATGGCGCTACAGTCCGGGGTGGACCTTGGCCTCAACCAACAAGCGTCTCCAGCCAGCTCGATTTTTAGCTAGCTGCCTCCAGTTTCGCACGCACAGTTGGTTGAGGTCCCTTTCCACTTGCGTGCGCCACCTGAGTCGCGGTCTTCCTCTACTGCGCCGTCCCTCGGGGGTGGATTCGAAGATCTTTGCTCTACATGACCTAGCCATCTTAGTCGCTGGATCTTCACCCTTCTGGCTCGCTCGATGTCGCTGAACAGCTCGTACAATTCGTTGTTATATCTTCTCCTCCACTCACCCTCGATGCAGACGGGACCGAAAATCACCCGAAGAATTTCCCTCTCAAAGCAGCCAAGAGCAACCTCATCCGCTTTTGACAAAGTCCATGCTTCTGCGCCATATAGCAGGACTAGGACGATTAAGGTCTTGTACAGGGTTACCTTGGTTGTTCGAGAGAGAGCTTTGTTAATCAATTGCTTTCTTAGCCCAAATAAGCAGCGATTAGCAAGAGTTATTCTTCGTTTGATTTCAGCGCGGGTGTCATTGTCTGAATTGATAGCGGTTCAAAAGTCCTTGACTACCTCAAAGTTATATCTGTCTGGTGTGACGTTCTGTCCGAGACGTCGGTGTTGGGTGTCCTTACTGGTTGACAGCATATACATGGCCTTGCCCCCATTTATCGTTAAACCCATCTTCGCGGCCTCCGTCGCCTTTTAGAAGATTTAAATTTAACATAACACAATTAAAAAGTTGGTAGACCATATAAAAATTTGACAGTTCTGTTGACAAGTTTTACTTTGAACCCGATTAATGGTGAACATCTAACTTGTCAGTGCCTTCGATACAATCTATTTGTGACCCTTAATGGCCTTTCGGGCCTCTATACTCTATCCATATAAATAAAAAGGAAGGAAACACAAAAATCCCGTTTCGTCCTTACACCCGTGACAACATTCTCTTGTCCTCTTATTAATCACCATCCGACAACACAGCATGCTGTCACTTGCCCTCAATCCCAACCCCCCTCTGCGTAACACAATTCCGCCTTTAACCATGGAAAATTGTTTCTTTTCCTATTTATTAGACATTTTAATGGGTCACAATGGAGAGCGCGTTCAGACTAAGCCACTTGCAGTGTCCCGGTCTAGCATTAGCTACGCATGAAACTTCCACACCCATATGACAATGCCTTCTCGGTTTAGTGCAATAAAATGGTGTGTTAGGGTCCATCCCCTTCGTGTGTTAATGAATCGAAATCCTTTGCTCAATGCTGTAACGACATAATTTCCAGGATCGGTGTCATATGTTACATGAATCTTCATTGAGACATTTCGACGGCAAACGGGAAGAAAGAACAAATTTTATGGGTCATTTGGAGCAAACGGTCTGCTACGAAGGAAGCGGGAACGGATAAAATTTGATTAGAGAATTAATATGAGGGCGTTGGATCTTTCCAGAGCCTGTTTCCTGCGGATACATTCCTACATTCACACACATGAGGGTAGAAGATGGAAAAAGACGTCAAGTGTAGGACATAACTCTTCCAAGTTAATTGAAAACGGGCTGACTCTATCGTATATCCTTTTCCTGATCTTTTACTGTATAGGAAAGTCAAACTGTGCTTTCTAAGACTGAATGCGTGCATGTTGTTTGGACGTGTGTAGACTCCTCCGCCTTCTTACAAATAAAGAATTCGTACGAGTCACGCATCTTGATGAGCCCAATGGTACCTACGTATGAAAACCAAATATTATCCCTGCAACACGATCCCTTCTGGTATCTACTCGAAAATGACCTAAAATCACAGGACATTCTCTCCATTCTCTCTCATATTGCAACACACCTGCCATGTCAGCATGCATTGGTTTTAGTTATCATGTATATCACCCCACCAAAGTGTACTGCTTTATGAACTTCTCTCCTAAGAAGGCATTTAGTAGAACAATATGTGGCCAGAACAAAAAAGGTCTATAAATATTAATTTCCATCCATACCCCATACGATAGCAATTGCCCAAAGGCAGGCGGCATGAAATTTACGACATCCTGCACCCGGAGAAGTAGGCGACAAAATCGAGCACACAATAGACACACAATATTAGATTCTCGAAAAGAACCATACACACACAAAATAAATTACAATCAGATTTTTACAAAGCGATAATTGCACCACATAGCGCAACGAAAGATGTGTCCTTATGCCGTGCATCCTTCTTGAGTTACTTTCCTTGTGAATTTATTACTTTGGCACCGGGAGTGAGGTCGACAGGGACACTGTGAAGAATTATCTATTCTTGTGGTAGTCCTCAGTCGTAAATTACAAGAAAAGGAATGGGGCAAATGTTGACCAGATCACGGATTTTTGAAATATGTTCTCCTGTGTGAATTTGGGATTTTCAATTTGCAATGTCAGTTAACCTGATGTACGAGTATGTACATGTACAGTCTTTGAATTAGAAAGTCGCTTAGTGAAAAGATGAGGGATGGGAGGATATTGATTTCTCTATGAGTATTATTGTCCATACAAATTTTGTTTAACAGAAATTGTAAGGAAGCTTGAAAGTATATACAAAAACAGCGACCATGAGAATGTTGTAGTAGCAATAAGTGGTGGTAGGAGAATTCAATATTTAATAGCCAGCAGATGGACAAAAATGATGGAGTTCTGGGCTGCTGAAACTTGCGACAATCGATTGGTTCAAAAAGATAATTTTGGGAGCCGCGCATTCATTTACTGTATAAATTGAAAACATAACAGCAACGGAGATAAAAAAAAATTAAAAAAAGTATGTAACTCTATCACTTCTGCTTTAGATGTGCAAAAAAGGTTGTAGTCAGAATCGTATGGTGAAAATCTGTTTCACAGTTACATTGAATAAAAAACAAAATGCGTCAGTCAGTGTCAAAAGTGAGTAAAAAGTTATTTGCTGAAAGTTTATGTTCTAAATTAAAATTCACCTGAATGAGCTAGGACAAATATGGATACATCAAATTGAAACTCAAAAGTCATACTTTAAAATATACTCAATTACTTTTATCATAAGCCTAAATATAAAATAAGTAACCAAATTTTGAAGAGAAAAGTCATAAAAACGAAAGGTAAAAGTGTGTGTACATATGGTTGCGTCAATGATTGTAATACAAAACGGCTCGGTGTCGTTAGACATTAGTAGGAGCTTTTTGACCTGCAGATGAACAAAAACTGAAAACAGTAAGTAGTTAAGAAATACAAATTAAAATTTGTTTAATATAAGATAGGTTTTTTTAGAGGTAGGTGTTCACTCACTTTTGGCCCTTGTTTAATGCCCTTTTTTCTTCTGAATTAAAGTAACTGCTATATGTTTACCATTATGTTACATTAAATATAGCTTATTTTAAAGTATGATTTCAGAACTTTTATTTGAGGCATCATTGTCTGGCGTAGATCGTTCCTTTTAATTTTAATTTAAGGGATAAACTTTCAGCTAATGAGTGTTCACTCACTTTTGATGTTGACTGTATCTGTAACCAACCTTAAAAACAATCAAACTTCGCGAAATTTAAATGGATCCTATTGATATGGCGTCTAGGGGATTATGGATCAACTTATTTGTATGTACAAAAATGTACTGAGATATAAGATGGACCCCTAACCCTTCTAATGCACACTAGTTGACCCTTTCCTATCTGACGGTACTAATTAGTGCCGCTTACTTTTCCGCCATATATTTCAAATACCCGACCGCGTAAGGGAAGATTATCATTGTGGATCAAGCCAATGACAGCACGTTATTTGTATTCCGGCGAAAAATAAACAATCTGTGAAGCTTGCAAGTTGAGACTTGAATAAACGGCGGAGCAAGTGAAGTGCGAACATTTCAAAAACATATTAAAAATAGAAAATTTATTGAGAACTGTTTTTCAGAATACCACGGTGTCTATTAGTTAGTAGATAAATAAGTGTTCATAAAAAGTCAAAAAAGTTCCTTATTTTGTAAAATATAGACTTTTTTTTGTACAAAAAGCTCCTGGCGGTGCCAAAAAGTCTAGGTTTAAGTGTACTTAAAACTCCAATAAAAGTGTAAAAAAAAATATATGTTGTTCCTTTTACGTCATTTTAAAAGATAGTGCAAAAAGTTATAATTTCTTATTATTTCTAGTAGCCGTTAGGAAAGAGTTAAGTACATTTTCCAACAAAATATCGAACATGAACATAACACGCAAGTTGTAAACGAATGGTTTCCAGAAGAAAATATATATGACTTTTGGACTGCATAGACCACACTCCTTGAACGCTATAGAAAAAAGGGGTCTAAATGTTTTCCAAGATATTTGAGAAACAAACACGACTGTGTCTCCTTCAAGACGACGGGCTGCAGATGGAATTACGCTCCGGAGAGTTGACGATGTTAGAACTTACAGCAAATAAATTAATATTTTTTATATGATATAATATAATATTTTTTATTTAACTGCTTAATTGTATTTCTGTTTTCAAACTTGTTCTAATAATAATAATAATGGCGGCGGTACAGTCCGAGGTGGATTTAGACTTAGCTTCTTAGCAACTCTTAATCAGAATAGCCTTTATTGTCACAAGAATGAATAACCCCCCAGCTTCTTACATCAAAAAAAACTTTTAAAATAGTACACGCATAATGTAATAGATTGTAATCTACTGCCTAACTGTTTTATTTATATTTTGTATATCACTTACGTATTTACAATAGTGAGCGCCGTGGCCCTGTGAGTTTCAGCCTCGACCCATACGCACTAGACCTTCAAGTCTAGGTTGAAATCCAAGTTCAGACAAACAATTTTTCAAAAAAATTGTTCGCGGCTCCACCTCTTTCGAGTCACTGACAAAGCTCAAAGAGTATAACTGTCTAGAAAAAGTTTCTCAATCTCGTTCTCGCACAACATCACTGGTTGCTGAAAAGCTATGCCCAGGTCCACCTCGGACGATAGCGCCGCCATTATTATTATTATTATTACCAATAAGCTTTTTAAGAGTACAAATGTTTCCCGCAAAGAATTTTTTTTTAAATCATTTACAGATATGAATATAAAGGGCAGAGAAGTTAAATTAACATATTTATATGTATTGCAATTAAAGATGTCAAAAAAGATCCCTTGTTAAAAGGAACTACTTCAATTGTGTAGTAGTCATCCTTCATGGGGCTCCGCTGACGACAAAAACGACGATCTTTTTTCTTACTGGGGCGGTTGGGTTCCTGAAACTTTTTAACTCTCGGGTCCCACTCTGTTTTGGACCACGATGTACCGCAGAAGTGGAGTTTGGAAGGAGAAAACCCAGGCTCAATAAACGTTTGAAGGGTAAAAGCTCGAGCCGCTAACAGAAATGGCTGTAACATTATCGGTTGCAGGAGTAGCACTTAGAAGTTCCTCCATCCGTAATTTGTTGTTGGTGGTTTCATGAGAAGCAGGAGAGTTCATACTTATGACTGCGAGATGTTGGATTTCCTGCCAGAGTTCAGTAATCATCTTTTACATATCCACATCAATAGACGACAGATGGTCACAGGCTGAGTATCGCCGATAATTATACGCTGTTGATTATGTTGTGATCGTGTAGCGTAGAGGATCCAAGCGAATACCGTATATGCATTCCTTAGTGTGATGTAAATATTCACTTTTATTAATTCCGAAAGCACTATACATTTTTTTCTAGCTTGTTAAATTTTTTGCTGATAGAGTTATTAATCTCCTCCAATTTTAATGGAGGTTCGATCAACAGAAGAGATATTTAAATGTTTTTCAAGAGCCTTCAGACTATCGTTACGAGGCTCAGTACGATTTTCGAAGCAAGATTGGGTATCAACGATGGATTGGGAAATACTCTGTATAGCGGAGAGCTTTTTTTTTGTTAAGGTTTGATAAATTCTGTAATTAAAGGGGTCATTGTCTTATTATCGCACTTAGTCGCTAACAATATGTACAATGCAGACAATTCTTTATAATCAGGACAAGCGAATTGCATATGGTTAAGAGTTGTTTTAAATATGTCACAGAATGACCTTTGAGGCATTTTTAAAACTGCAAGTAATTAATTCACTCACGTTACCCAAACCGAACTCGCACTTTTTGCTTGCGCAGCATTATTTCATTTTTGGAAAGGAAGTAGGTTTCGATGAGTATGGTACGAGAACAGCAAAAGTTTGAAAGAATGAAATTTGAGTGGCTGAGAGAAAACGAAAAAGCGTCCGAAATGCACAAGTTCTAAATTCTAACTTAATCGCAGTAGAATAATTATTTTGTGCAAATTAAAAAAAATGCGCAAATTCAAAAATCGAGTTGATTATCTTTGTTGCTATTCGCTTTGCAAAGTTTGCATTTTCTGAACAGGCTCTATCCATGAAATAAGGTCCGCGTGCTCTCTCAATTCTTCAAATAATAATCTGAGTCGTTAATCAGTTACTTAAGTCACAGAGAAATACATATATGTACGAGTATATATTATTTTTGTTAGAATTTGTTGAATTAAATGCGATTTATTTAATCAAATTATAAATACGGTTCTTTGCTAGGTAATTCAAAAAATTTATGGTAATCCGCTGTTCCACATTATTAATTCAAATTTAATTCATCTTAGCTCACCCACTCTTCTTTCATTCCCAATATCACGACATAACTGCCTACATTCAAGTATATGTCCATAACATTCGCACATTCAATTTAATTCTTTAATTTCAAGTAATATTTCTGCAATCAACGATTCATTTTGTCATATACAAGAATGTGCATATCATTTCTATCTACAGAACACTTAAGAAATATGAATATAGATGCATATGTATATATTTGCAGTATCTTTATCATCTTTCCAGGAATCAATGTATTGTGACCTAAAACAAAAGCCAGATTTTAACATTTCCCTCCATTCATTCCCCTTCTTTAATTGGTGGTCCAGACAAAAAAACAGAAAAAAAGCTTCTAGAGACCTTTGTTCGATTTAATAGCTTATTAAACGGAAATGTTTCCGTAACCTAGAAATTAGGACTTTTTTTGTGATATCGAACATAATTGGTTCTAATATAATTGATTCCAGAAATCTGACTCTTTATACTTTCATTGGGAGTGACAGAGAAGAAGTCAACATTTTTTTCATTTTTTCGTATATATTTATTTATTTATTCTTGACAGTGTAAAACAAAAACTGATTGTAAACTATGTTACATTCCTCGTTCTTCGTGATGTCTCTTAGGCACTCGACTCTATTCATCATTCTATTGTGTGTTGTGTTATTTAATTTTAATTAACAAACAATTTTAAAGTGCTCTATTAATAATAATATAATAATAATAATAACAATAACGGTTCTACAGTCCTTCTTCAGCAACCAGTCGTACATGTGCGTGTTATTGTTCTCTCACGAGTAGAGAACAGTATTTTTTTTTCGGAGGGTTTTTGAAGCGCTACTGGAGTACTCAGACTTAAAATTGGTCCATTGTACTGCCAGGTAGCATTCTACTCTAATGCCGTTAATTTGATCCCAACGGCAAATGGTGGCGAAACCAGATTCAATTTGACTGGGATTCGATCCTGTGACCCCCCTAACTTGGGGCAGGTACTTAACCAACTGCGCCATCCAGGCGTTGACCTACAGTTTAATGCCGACACCGAACGGCGAGATTGACAAGCTATTTCTAGACAGTTATACTTTTTGAGCATTGTCAGTGACTCGAAAGATTTTTGAATTTTGTTTTTTGAAACATTTTTGCTTGTGCTGGAATTTGAACCTAGACTATGAAAATCAAGTGCGTAACCCACACGGCCACGGCGCCTTCAGTGCACTTATGTAACCGCGGACACCTAACATTTGCTGACAACGAATTGGGAGGATGATCTCTGCAAAAAGCCTGAGCATATTTATAGCTCCATTGCAAAATTGTCCATCAATCTTTATTTTCCACATTGCCTATAGTGCATTCCTTTAAGATTTCGTATACTTTTAACTCAAGCTCGTATTATGTAGAGGATGAAAAAAATAATCTTCATAACACACGATACAATTCGGTGGTATTCGGCATAACCATCTTATTTGTGACTTTAAACTTGGAAGACCAACGTTCCTGATGTGTTCATTTGAAACTATAGATCGCGAAAGTGGGTGTAGTTCGTCGGGTCTCCAGACAGCAGTATTTGATTTAAAATTTTTGCGGTATTCTTGTACTAGATTTCTTTTTCAAACAAATATTCCTTTATAGGCAATTTCACACAAAATATTAAAGTACCAATACCGACCTATACTTCCGTTGATATGAAACCAGCTATCCCACGTCAGAAGTTTCCGGAAGATCAGCACACTCCAACCAAAAATTCTGGCAAACTTACTTTGGTCTGTATCGAACGTCGATATGTACTAATTTGCAATTAGTTTCACTTACGAAGGATTTTGTCTTTGAAACTGATCTATTAATTTCGAACTTAGACCTTTCCGTACACCTCTTAGATGTACGTATTCATTCTATGTATTAATTCCGGAATTAAGTATAACTTTACGTATGATATTTCGAATATGGCGATACATACAGATACAAATGCCCGATAGTTTATCAAAACCTTTTTGATGCAAATTTTCGTTAATCAGAATCAATTATCAAAATGTCAGTCCATTTACTTGATTTACAGTCGTCATTGCTTCATCTGCATTCAAAGCAGCGAAACCACAAAAGAACAAATGAAATCATGTTCAATTTGTTATTCAATTGGCATCAGGCTATAGTTTGGTTCAGTACCTGTCGCAAGCCCATCCTTTCCAATACTCATTCTGTCAAAGAGCCTTCTGTCGGCTTTGACTAATTTATCACCTACCTTCCCTTACAACTAATCACGGTCGCTTTCCATTTGACTAGTCTTTGCCTTTTCCCGTGCCTGTGCGAGACGTGACGAAAATTATCACCCCGAGGCGCCGCCGGGACGACGCTTGCTGCCATTTTCATTCAGCCGACTGGAACACTTCACCACTAGGCCTTCCATCTGGGCTGTAGTTAGGTCTTTAATTGAGCATTGCCGCCGTACCATGTAATTTTTTCCAACACCATCACCGTAGGAGACAAAATAGACGTTTCGAATCATGCCTCCTCTCTTTTAATTTCGACTTTACAATTATTCCACGGATTTGGTGAAACTCATTTAATTTCGTGACGTGCAGACGGGGACCGTCGACGTTCGGGATAAATATTCTCAACTGTTGTCATAGCTATTTCGTTTTTTTTCTTATTTTGCTTTGGTCTAAGCCGTGTGTATGGCACTTTGGGGGTGAGTTTTAGACATTAGAGGCCTTGCGGCGGCGGAAGGCTGTGCTCTCTGGTTAGACATCGTTTAAATGCGACCACAATGGACAGCAATTTGGCCTCCGGCCGCCATGAACATGATTACTCATTCTATGGGTGTGCAGTGGGTATTGTCGAGACAGAGAGTTGTACCGCCCTTCGCGTCGCAAAACGAGGGCCTTGATTCAAATGCAAAGCGAATGAAAATTGAATTGCAATGCAATCAAAGTTTCGCATCCTTACTCGCTTGTGGTACCAATTAGAAAGGAGAACTGCTAAGTACAGTACCGAGGGCAGAAGTACAAAACACTGACTTAAATTTTTTAAATTTTTAGTGTAAAAAAAATATTGTGTGCAGTTAAAAAAATGCAAAAAAAATGACACCCAAAAACGATAGCTAAGGACTAAAAGGCCAACAATAATTAACTTCAGGGAACTAATTCAGTTATGAATGATGTCAGAACCGTGTGAAAAGTTACTCGTTAAATTTCATAATTGCCTGAAGTAGTAGTCCCATAGTTGGCGAATGGGCTGCTCTACTCGTCGTGCCGCTATCTCTGGTGAAAGAGAAGTAGCATATGTCAAGGATTCATCTGCATACAAGAGTGTCCTGCAGCCACTTGTGCTGGTTGGTTAGTCTCGCGGTGTAGAAGTTGAAGAGAATTGGTCCCATCATCGAACCTGGTGAGACTGCAGCGTTTAAACCCTTCATTGATAATCTTGCAATGTCAACCTGGACAAAGAAAACACTTTTAGTTAGAAACCTGTAGATTATTCTTACCAAGTTCAGAGGGAATCCAATCTCGAGATGTTTAAAGATGAGCCCTTTCACCCAGACGGTGTCAAAGGCCTTCTCAATGACCAACAGACACTCCACTGAGGTTTCCATTTGTTGAGTCCCCGCGTGATAGCATTGTGCAGGACCGGAACCACTTTAGCCAGCTTCCAAGGAGTTGGAAAGGAGCTGTTATTCTAGCAATTGTTGAATATGACCGTCAGTAGCAACAGTGCCAGATTTGGCAACTTATTTAGCAAGAAGTTGGAAATCTGGTCATTACTCGACGACTTCTTCGCATTGCCGGAGTGAATATTGCTTCTGACTGTGTTGGTGTGTGTTGATCTCATTGAAGCATGTGATGTTGTCGTTGGGGTCGGAAACATCTAGACGGCTATAGCCAACACTATACGCTAATAGAAAAAAGAATCCTTTCCATTAGTAGGGATTAAATAAATATGGTCACTGGACAACACCTCTCACGCTATCACGTAGTATTTTTTTTTATATATATTTTTCTTCTTCTAATTAAAACTACCCTAAAAACTATGTACGCTGGCAACAAAGGTCAGCTAAAGGGCCAATCGTTTTGAGACGTGAGTGGCGGCGGGGGCTGGTTTTGGTGTAACCACCAGTAAAAGTGTCGTTCTTTGGCGGACAGTGCCCTATCTCGGGCGGAGATCGTCCTACTGAACCGAAGAAGATCCTCGTGGTTGCGAGCGACGTCTGGCTCGTATTGGAGTCGCCTGTCAACTGTTCGGCGTACGACATGGAAGATGATAGGACATCCTTCCGTATCCTGTATCAGATCTTTCGTATCCAAATAGAGGAAAGCTTCGGGCGCTATAAAGCCGTTAAGGCGCACCTTCTCATGGTACATTATATTGGGGTAGAAAGCCCCAAAGATCAGACTGTGGGTGGAAGTCAGAGCTCGTGCAATGTGCCCTCGTGTCAGCTTAATAATAAAATCATCTATCCTGATCAGGTTTGCCTCGTTATACAAGACCTCGTTGGGATAGAATTTCTTGTACTCAGATTCAGGTGTACGATACAATCGGAGGCAGGCCCGAAGACACTGCCTCTCGAACACCCTCATCTTTTCCATCTGGGAAGAACTCAAGTTGAACCATACTGGACAACCATACACTATGATTGGCCGGATAAGGGTCATGTAGGAGATCACCTTCACCCTGGTATCAAGTTGGCTGCTGTAAAACAACTTACTTGCGGCAGCAAAGGCTTTCTTAGCTTTCGTCAAAGCAGTAGCTGCATGCTTATCACAATACAGATACTGATCCAGCCAAATGCCAAGATATCGCAGTACATTTTTCACAGCTAACAGCTGTCCCTGCGGGTCGACAATGCCGAACTTGCGCCAGTTTTTGTTCGTATCACTTGAGGCCTTGGGCAGCGGGGTTCTGAACAGAATAGTTTCACACTTCCGGAACTTGATTTTCAACTTCCAGTCGTCGCATCAATCGCTGAATCATATCGAAATCACGCTGTAACAGGATATTAATAACTTGGACCTTCGAATCTGATCTGTACGCTATGATATCATCGGCATACGCTATTATGTGTGGCATAGAACCTATAAGATCGCTAGTGAATATAGCGAACAGGATCGGCGAACCAACTGCCCCCTGTTGCAACCCATTTTTAATGTTCCGTCTACAAAAACGGAACCTTTATAATTTCGGTGTGTCCCGTCCGTCCGTCCGTCCGTCATGTCTGCCACACTTTTTTATCTCCGAAGTTTATAAAGATATCGGCATGAAATTTTGGAATTAGGTACTTCAGACCTAGATGTCATTGCCCATGCAGCGATTTTAAAAAGTGGGGCCATTTGGGGGTGGCTCCAGTACAGGTGAAGTTGCCATTAATTTTGAAAAATTGTCGCACCCCATCGAAATATATATCAATCGACAGATCTTTCGAAATGAGGTGGAGGTTTCTTTTAGCACTTTTTTATCCAATATACCGTTTGGAAAATATAGAGCTCCAAAGTTTTAAACATCTGAAAAAATCACAAAAGCATTCTGGCCTTAATAGTTTTCGAGATATTGGCCAAAAACGGTCAACCATCGACATGCGAATTTTGAAGATCTGAAAACGCAGTTTTGAAGACATCAATGTAAGCATTAAGAAATGATAAATTTCAAAACATCAATTCGTGTTGAAATTTTGAGATATCTAAGATTTAAAATGATCACTATTTTCATTTTCACACATAAATTTCATGCTGCGTTCGACCACTCTATTCGCTGATGAGCGTAGTCTTTTGGATCTAACCCTTAAATGCCGAACAGAAATGAACACACACACCGCAGACATGAGCTGTGATTAGGTATGTGTATGATGGAAGGGATTTTTTGTGTTGAATAAACTTCAATAGAGGTATTGGTATATGTATGGATAAATATTTGTTTGGATGTACGAATGTATGAATGAAAAGTTGATTTGGGTTGAAGTTAGAAGAAAATTCAACTGAAATAGTTTGGAAACGTCGTTTGATATTCAGAAATCATTCATCAATATTATGCGACGGAACCTTACCCGTGCGAGTACAACTCGCACTTGCCCAGTTTATTTATGTGAAAGATCGAGGTAGAAGTTATGTTGCCATTTTTCACAACGAACTTCCTTCCAGTGATCGTGTCATGGATCATATATACAATAGCAATGGTTTACTGATGCCGAGCCCGACCAACTGGAGGGAAGGGCCTTCTAACCATACGGTGTCGAACGCCTTTTCCATGTTTATCAAGCAGGCACATTTTTATTCCACTGGATGTCGGAGACCAATTTGGACACGGCATGTGTGGTGTCATGCCCCGCCCTAAAGCCGAATTGGTTGTTCGGTAAGATTTGCTTTTCCTCAAACTATTCTTTCAGAGTTCTAATGACAAACTTCTCAAAGACCTTGCGGAAGAAGACTTATCGACCGGAGATTTGTCAGGATTGAAGTATGTTTGTCCCGTTTAGGGATAGGTTGTACTGAAGCTGTCTTCCAATGTGCCAGGTAATATGCATTACTCAGCGCATTGTTAAACAGGGTTGTATATACGTCCACCGCCTCAGAGGGGAGATGGCGCTATAACGTAGTATATTAGTAGAAGGTTGACAACAAGAAACCCCGCTTTACCTCACCTTCTTCTGAAGCATTTGTATATTCATCAATAGAACCTCAGTAAACTTAAGAAAATGTACCTCTAAGACAGTGGAAATGGGCTTAAAATGCCTTAAATTGATTAGTATTGCACTTGAAAATGGAAGGGGATGCAAGAACATCGGTGTATCCTTTTGCCCCAACAAGACGCTCCAGCTTGTTCTTCTGTAGTGCCAAGAAAGGAGCTTTTGCTGCATCACAAATAAAGCAGAACAAAAGATGTTGAGTCATTTTACTAATTAAAATTATCCTTAATGGTTTTTGTAAATATAATCGGATTCAATCAGTTTCCTTTAATTTAATTATAAGTTCCCATAAATGTGCATCGACTGAGGTCTCAAATTCACATCATTAGAAGCAAGTTTTTTATTTAGACCTCAAATGAGACCAGTGGAGACTAGTAGTGCAATTAATTGAAATCATTTCTGATCTTGTTAACGTCAATCTTCCTCAGATCTTCCTGTGCTCATCTAGTCATTATGAAATACCAAAACCAATTGTCTGCCCAAGAGTGAGTGCGGACAGCACAGAGATATTCCTGTCATCACCACTATCTCCGTCATCACCCTCCGCCCGGAAGTAAATAATTTGAACGCTATAATTACGAGATTTCACCCAGACGCCGCCGTCGCCACTGCTGCAAGTGCTCTTTTCGAATCAAATGGAAGTCCTGGGACTTGCTCCCTGGCTGTCCATCCCATTCATCTATCCACTTAACCCAGACATTTGATATCATTGGTGGTGGCGATGGTGGTGGGGTCTTGCTTCTGCAGCAGCACTCGTGTATTGGTTAATTTGTCGACACTTTTCATGTTCGATTACTCCACTCTGCTTTTTGTTGGCTTCTCGTTTGTTTTGGTGTTAATTGGTCCTGACTAGCATGCCATGCCATATGTCGAATGAGGGCTTCACTGCACAAGCTGTCACCTGACACCGGCTTAGGTTAGGAGGCACCGCCGAATATGAACAGAGGCAGTTGCACACCCCTCGTGTAATCTTTGCTTCGTCTTCATGTTCTTTCAGTAGATCTGTGGTGTTCTCGTGGTGTTTGCGGTGCAGAATTCGAGTGTTGGGAGTAAGCTGATATTTTGCTTGGGTGTGTGTGCAATGATTTCAATCATCTGACCACATGACGACCCTTTTGTTGTGCGCCTTCTTCGGTTGGGTTCGTGTGAAAGATTTCTTAATTGCTCCTCGAGTGTCAGTGTGTAGATCGTGTAACTGATCCCCAGTAGCAGATTGCAGGAGAAATCAGTGTCAATTTTTGGTTTAGCCTGCGCCTGTCAAGACGTTGATTGATTTTGGAACATGTGGTGACACTTTGTGGTGGTGTTAGTCGTCGCACTGTTTTGGCAAGGCATAAGACATCGGACAGACGGTGGCTATGGCTCGAGTTAAACTCGTGGTTTTAATTCGTAAGACAAGCAGATGGCTTGTGTTGGACTGACATTTTAGAGTTTGCAAGGTTTGCTCATGCAATCGAAATAAATGGTTACCAAGAGTAACTTGATCCACAGAGATTAGGTGAACCTAAGCACGGTTGATGCATAGTTTTCCAAGTGAGCGGTTTGTTCTACGAAGAGGTAGAATTTGCCAGTCGGTTGTTTCTAAAAACTGCTTGGAAGGGTAATCAAATTACGGTGATTTTTTTTTTATATATTCTAAGGATTATGCTGCTAATATTTCGCAACGATGCTTACCGATTTTAGAAAGGACAAAGAGAAGGTAAGTTCGTAAATGGCTCAATGAAACGTGGTAACAGATTAAGTAGGCCAACATATGGAAATGATTTTTGTTTTTATAAAAAACAAAATATGTAATGTTATAAATATGTAAAATGTATGTTGTATAAAACAAAATGTGGTAGGGGTACTGATATTCAGAACATTTTTCATATTTTCGGACATCAAATTGTGTTGGGTGTTTGTTAGATAGAAAGCTTCTACCCGCCCCCGGTAGAGCTCATTTAGGTACATTGACTTGCCATTTAGTCATCGCAATGTCATCGAAATTTTTTATTCGTTTAAAAGGCCAATCTTCGTTATGTATGAAATATAACAACGTCTAAATGTCAGCCGCGGCTTCTCTGGGTGGCGCGCATCCGAAATGTCAAACTTTCCATGACTTCAGCGCATAAATCAGGCTGAATTTGAGCAATGGCATGGGTTATGTTGGCTTTGAGGGCCGCTGTGGTGTGTGGCTTATTCGCATAGACCTGCGACTTCAGAGAACCCCACAAGATAAAGTCTAACGGAGTCAAATCGCACGATCGTGGGGCCCAGTTCACATCACCTCCACGCAAGATGACCATGCCCTCGATTCGCACTGTCGGACACATAGCGCCGTCCTGTTAAAAGCACATGTCGTTGGTGTCCATATTATCCAATTCAGGCTAAAAGAAGTTGGTAATCATCGACCTATAGAGTTCACCGTTGACAACGCTGTTCTTGAAGAAATATGGAGCGATGACACCGCCAAAACCCACCCAAAACAGTGATTTTTTCAGTATGCATTCGACGCTCTTGGACGCTCATGTGGATTGGTATCATCCCAAATTCGACAAAATTTGTTTGTTGACATACTCATTCATCCAGAAATGGGCCTCATCGCTAAAGATTATTTTTCGATTTTTATCATTTGATTGATTTGACGATATTTCCATTCACCATTCCATTCATTCATAATTTGGCAAAACAGACTGAATAAACGACGGCCAATTTGACAGATGTAACTTCAACAATATGGCCGCTATCAACTGGCAAAGTTCAGAAGTCCTTATTGGAACACGTCTTATATCGACTAAGAAAACAGCAAACATGGTTAGGTTAGGTTAGGGGTGGTGTGGTGGGCCTTGCATAGACCACACAGGTCAATAGTGAAAAATCTCAACACTGAATAAACCTGAGAATTAGTGTTTGAGTTGTTATTGAGGCAAAACGATATGGAGGCATGTACAAATTTGAGGAGAAGACGTGGTTGCAAATCCGCCACGTCTGCAAAGTAGGGCGTTATTACTCTGAAGGGCAGTTTTCGATTTTATGGTGTTATTTTGGTTTGGGGCTATAGCGCTAAATTAATTAGATGATGGACCAATGGGCACATAAAAGTATTTTAAAAGATGTGATATTGCCGAAAGGGGACTGGGAAATGCCGTTGCTCTAGGCCTTCTAGCAGGAAAGTGACACAAAGTACACTATTCCAAACGTGCTCATAATGTCATGTTTATGTATTGGCCAACGGGTTTTAACCTGATAAAAAGGCTTTGAAGGATCTTCAAAAGCAAAATTAATAGTGAAAATGTCAAAAGATAATTTTTCTTAGACGAATAGAGATGGCTTAAAATGGAATTTAATTAGATATTATACTAAAATAAATTGAATTAATACCAAAAAGGCCTAAGACAGTCAACGAAAAGAATTATTTGCAACTAAAACAGATTTTTTGTAGTTTTTTTGTAATTCCATTGAAAGTTGCAAATGTTTTGTCGCGTATCAATAAGAGGTTACATTTACAAATCAACGCAGATTACTCAATTCTTTAACACGTTTCAAAAGTTATTTACTTTTGTACAGTTTAAATATAGATCTTTCAGAATATATATAGGATGCTATGCTTTTGCAAAAAAAACTTCAATGATTTTGAAGAAATTGCCTGATTTCACTTCTAGTTGCAAATGTTTTGTCCAATACTGTATGTTAACATGGATTCTATTTGAATGAACGTCTTAGATTTCTACAGCTTAGCCTGAAAGATACTGCATTTGTCATGCAGCTTGTAATACATTTTTTCGTTGTGAGTGGCGATACCAGTCCCAACTCCTTCTGTCTGTCTACAAACAAACATAGGTTTGAACATTTAATCAATGAAGTATTTATGTCCCAGAAATGCATTTTTCACTGATTCTTAAAAACCACTAAACAATTTGTATCTTGTAATTTTCCAACGTAAGCATTTATATCACGAAATAAGGAGGTAATTCGTTAACAAATTGAGGCCCAGATTCTATCTCAAACTAATAGTCTACCGTGACTTTGTCCTGCTTAAAAATTAAAGTTAAAACGCAGTTAAAATTTTAAAGTCATTCTGAAAACGGATTTTGCAAAGGTTCAAAACATCGAACGAACCTGTAGAGCGAAACAGTTGAAAAGGAATATTTTATCTTCGAACAGTAGCACAAGCCAAGCCAACCAATTGGTTAACCCACAAAGAGCCTTTATACTTCTTAAACTCATTCGGTATAATTATGCGTGTGTATGTCCATTCATCTCTCTGCCATGTTACGAAATTATGCAAGTGATAAACATATTTAACGAGCCATAGCCCATAATCCATAGCTTATTCCTCGCCTCGAAAAAAAGTGTGTAAGAACACAAAATTACGATTAATTTATGAACCATATCTAACCAGTAAATATTATAAGAGCAGCAATGAAATCATTCAGAAATTTTATGCGAGAAACACATAAGCCCTCATTTCCATAAAGCCGTAATTTATGCCGATGATATCCATAACAATCGGCATCCACCACCGTATCTGATGATCATAAAAATATTCAACTAATTTTACGCATTTCTTAGGAAAAAAACGAGCAAACTATTTCCCATAATCGTGTCGCATCTGCGCAATGAATCTTGGACGCATACAAGCGCACATGCCTCCGTATGTACGCATCCATGGATCGTAAATAATCGGTCAGACTCTTGCGTTTAGCAGCTCCTGGAATTCACTTAAGTGCCTTATTTATGGGGCATAAAAATTGCACTTTATTGATTTATTTGACTAGTTGTTTGCTATTAGTTCTCCCAGTTGCACTCATAAATAAAGAGATTTTCTTCGCCATTGTTCAAGTGAAGATAATGGACGAACGCAAGACGGTAGTCCCCTGCGAAATTTCTGAAGCGCAAGAGCACGTCATAATGGCATTTCTAATCTAATTGGCCATACAGATGTGCGGCTTGGTAAATCGCAATCATTCACTTATAAACGGA
Organism: Myathropa florea; assembly: GCA_930367185.1. Lineage (NCBI taxonomy): Eukaryota > Metazoa > Arthropoda > Insecta > Diptera > Syrphidae > Myathropa > Myathropa florea. The sequence goes on from OV884005.1 coordinate 15,418,656, forward strand.
CTGGAAAATAGGGATGCGAAAAAAACAAATGCGACGGTTGAACAAGGGGCGAGAGAAACAGGACGAACAGGACAGGGCGACCGGCAATGATTTCGACACGCACTCAAATCACTTAAGGTGAAAATGTGGTTTATCAAGTTTTTGTCTTTACTTGTTTTCGAAGAGATGTGTTGATAAGAGCCAAGTACATACACACATACATTCCAAACAAAGAATCCTTTGTTCGTCGATCACGGGAAGTGAGCAGATCGTTGCGTTGTTGGTGGTGCGATTATATAGTTTCTAGCCAGGATCTCTGATTTGTTTCTTGATGTTTGGTGTGGCGAAATGAAAGCCGGTGATGCGAAAAGGGATCATCCTCTTTGGGAGGATCACCTTTGAAATACGAGCCGATGCTCGTTGTTGTTGATGCAGGGTGCTGGAGGAAGATTTGTTTGACTGTAATTATAGTTTGCGGAGAGGTATGTTCAGCTTTGTTTGCGCTAATGCGCTTGTAATCTGAGTATAAGCTGTTTGAAGAAGAGGTTGCAGTTTTTCAAAACGAGACCCAACTATTGATGAGGGATAGGGAAATACTGTGTGCTGCCTCCAAGGGCGAGGATAAGGATGAGAATGATCTCATGTTTCGTGAACTGACAGTTGATTTGACTTAGTGGAAACCGGAAGTTCTCTTTCGCGTCATTTATTTTCTGCGTCAATGATGCCCAGTTAATTTTAAAGGAAATGTCCAAATTGGCTGAATAAATTGACTCACACAATCTGTTTCAGTCAAAAAAATCATTCCTATGTGCAGCACGTCCAAGTCCTTTTCATTGTCTTAGCAAACTAAACCAAAGCTGGAAAGTAGTTCTTTTCCCACGAACTAATCAAGCGACTCACCATCCGCTATTAAAAACGTTCTACTACCTGTTTACGTCCAATGACGTCAATGCAATCCTTGTATGTAAGAAGTTGCGCGACCTTTTAATGGAGGAATATTTTGAAACACTACTGAAGCACTCAGGCTCAAAACTGGTCCATTGTACTGCCAGGTAGCAATCTACTCCATCATGATCTTACTTTGGGCAGAAAGTTTTGCATGCACTATTCAAATACGATGTTAAAGAATTCATTCCATAGCGCAGCACCTTGACTTTTCGAATTGTACGTAACTGCTAATTTCTTGGTCTTGATGACTGGAAGCAGCGTGCCCAGGACCGTCAACGATGGAAGGCAGCGTTATATCAAGCTCAGACCCTACATGGGTCGTAGGCCTGCTAAGATAATAAGTAAATTAATTCCTTGACAGAGCGGCGAAAGTTCTCCGTCGTCACCCTGCGTTACCTGACGGCCCATTACATAACTTTGAAATCTATAAATAGTTGGTGCCTTTAAGTAATTCGTGAGACTTTGCAAGATCCGAAGCTCTGTGAAAATTTAGGCAGCTAAAAAGCAAATCGCGCAAACGATGCTGATACGATGCTTTCCTTTAACTTTGTCTTACAGATGAGATGATGCATGTGCCCGACTGTTTCATTTGACAGACACATCTTTTACGTCAGGGACGAAATTCGTGATCATCTTCATCGAAATTGAGTGAAACACTCTGCCGAACAGAGAAACCCCAGTCATCCTCACGCAGCAATCCCAACCCCCAATTGTGGCTCTCTTTGCGCGCTACCCTTCTGGTCTTCTGGCCCTGGGATGATCGTTTTGCATTCTAATGAAACTTTCGAACGTCATGCCTGCTGTAATGTTCTTCATCTTCACAATCGCGTGCTTCTCTCTGTGTCGTTGCTTCCGCACAATATCCGTCAAAACTCATTGTCTTAATTTAGTTTATTACATTTATTAATTAATTTGATGGGTGACTTGTATGTCAAAAGTCTCGAAAGGCACCTAGTGTCACTAGGAGTTTATTATCTTCTATAACTTATAAACCTTTTCATTGTTTTTTCTGTTCTTTGGAATTTTTTTCATTTCATTCATAGCTAATGCAATACAGCAGCTCGAAACCAAACGCGGTTACATGAAAAATAATATAAATGAAAAAAATTATTATTATTTTTTTTTACAAATTTATTTAGATTGGAAGCGTTCGACAAGGTATGGCACGAAGGCCTGAGTTATAACCTAAGGGTAATATTACCAGATAAATTCTACAGAATATTGGAATCATACCTTGATAACAGACTCTTTCGTGTTAAGCATGGGGCAGAATATTCGGAATTCAAAGGAATCCATGCCGGTTTTCCGCAAGGAAGCGTTCTCGGCCCAATCCTGCTCCTGCTCTACACTAGAGATATACCACAAGATGAAGGGACTGTCGTAGCAACGTTCGCAGACGATACGGCTATCCTCGCTACAGATGAGCCAGTCGAATCATCAACTGGAAAACTCCAGCGAGCTTTAAACAAAGTATGCGAGTGGACAAAGACCTGGAGGATTGTCCTTAACGATACCAAGTCAACGCATGTCAATTTTACGTACAAAAAGATAAACAACTTACCTATATCCATTAGCTCGGTACAAATACTGTATGCAAACGAGGCAAAATATCTAGGAATTACACTAGACGCAAAACTTAAGTGGAACCCCATGTTAAAAAGGAGCGCGAAGAACTCGAAATCAGACTTAGAGAAGTGTACTGGCTACTCGGAAGATACTCGAAGTTAAGCGTATACAACAAATTGCTCCTGTCTAAGCAAGTGCTAAAACCATCTTGGACATACGACTTACAACTTCGGGGTTGTACCAAGCCAAGGAATATGACTGTACTGCAAACATTCCAGAACTAAACACTTAGAGTAATTGTGAATGCTCCATGGTATATAGTGATATTCACAGAGACCTAGGAATTGCTACCGTGAGCGATGAAGTAACAAATCTTGCTCACAAACTTCGTACTCGCCTTCATGATCATTGCAATAATGAAATAATCCGTACTCTGGACGTGACAAACCTCGGACGCCGACTACAAAGAACAAGACCGTACGATCTGGCGCAGTAAGGGAAAACCGCATGTAATGACGATATTAGTAGGTGCCTTCGCTGGAAAGCTACCTACCTAACGCGATTAACATTACAGAAGAGTAAACTACTTGTTAAGGTAACTTAGTCGTAGTCACAACAAAATGAAATAAACTGGGCAAGGAAGGTTCCGTCGCATAACATTAATGGATGATTTCTGAATATCAAACGACGTTTCCAAACTATTTCAGTTGAATTTTCTTCTAACTTCAACCCAAATCAACTATTCATTCATTCATTCCTACATTCATATATTCATTCTACAAAACTGCGTTTTCTGATCTTCAAAATTCGCATGTCGATGGTTAACCGTTTTTGGCCAATATCTCGAAAACTATTAAGACCAGAATGCTTGAAATTATTTTAAATGAAAGTACTCAATGAAGCCAAGTTCGTGATTTTTTCAGATTTTTAAACACTTTGGTTTAGAAATGGCTTTGGAGCTCCATATTTTCCAAACGGTACTTTGGATCAAAAACTATTAGAGCAAACCTCTACCTCATTTCAAAAGATCTGTCGATTGATATATGATTCGATGGGGTGCGACAATGTTTCAAAATCAATGGCAACTTCACCTATACTAGAGCCACCCCCAAATGGCCCCACTTTTTAAATTTGGGTGCATGGGCAATGACATCTAGGCCTGAAGTACCTAATTCCAAAATTTCATGCCGATATCTTTATAAACTTCGTGTGACAGACATGACGGACGGACGGACGGACGGACACACCGAAATTATAAAGGGACCGTTTTTGTAGACGGACCCTTAAAAATGAGAGGAACGAATAGTAGGAATACTACTATGAGCACGAGCGACCAGTTCACATAGTGCCTCTCTGGGGGGTGAGGTTTAGCCCGTAGGCATATACTGGCCGACATTTATGACATCACCAGGTCAGATATATGAATCGGGCATAACTAATGGTATGGGTCATTGGTATCTTTTGAAGACTCCTGCAACTCCAGGCGCAACCAAAAAAAAATTATTTTTTTATTCGATGGAAAGAAAACAATTATAATACCATTCCTAAACAAAAAAACAAAACTCTCAACGAAAATGTTACCCCGGAAATTATTTAAGAAAAACTCGTTCATTTGCTTTCTTCAACTTCAATATTCCACTTGTATTTAAGCTTTTCCATTGATAGTTAATATTTTGTGTGGTGTTATTTATTTTTAAAAACCATTTCCAACGCTGACGACATTGATTGATCAATAGTTTGCAATACGTCGGCTCGATTGTATACTATTTATCCGCTAATACCCTTTTAAGTTCACTTTTACCTAAAAGCTTAGTTTGGCCATTTTTATCTTAACAATTTCCTATCAGATTAATATTCGGACCTTGAAGTAGAAATTCCATGACATTTGTGGGGTTACTTTCTTGGTAAAATCTTTATTTATCCCCAAGCCCGAGTTTCGTCTTGCATTGGGAAATATTTTGTCTTAAGGTATCTAAATACAAGTATTGGTCCGTATTCTGATCTGTAAAGTGGCTGATAAAGCGCACCAAACCATCACAGATCCACTCCCATATTTTACAGTGGGTTGTACATTTTTTGAACGGAGCTCCACTTTGGGTGTCCTTAAACGTATGAATTATCATCCGATGAGCTTACGTTAATTTGTTTTCGTCAGTGAACAAAACGTCTTGCCAGAAAGAATGGTATTTTTTTTTTGTTGAAAACTGTTTCTATAAATTGAATACTGTTAAGCTTGTTATGCTTACTGCTGAGTGGCTTTCCGTTATCTTTCTTCCATTCATATTCGCACGTATATTGCGGCACTAAGCAAGGGTTCCTTTTTAATTTCGCGTACCAAATACCTTCGTCCTGATTGAGTAAAATTTTGTTTGTTCGTCAGTTTTCCAGTTGTCTCATTACTTCTTACTACAACACGATTTCTAGAAAAGCTTTTATCGGTATCCCGGAATGATTTTCCGTTTTGCGAGTATACTTACAATTATTTCTCGAACATTTATCAATCTCTGACTACTTAGTTTTTCTTTTTTTTCAGAACAACTTTTTCTTCACAAAATGTTGCCAAAAATTAAGCCTTAATGCAAAATAAAATTAGTTTGAGCTTTCAAAATCATTCATTGTAAATTCCTTTCGCTTATGATTTCTTTTTTCGTTTAATAAAAAAATTGAATTTGTGAAAAATTATACTTAATATAAGATTTAGTACTGAATTTGTATTTTTCAAGTGCGTTTGGTTTGAGGCTACTGTAAGTCTAAAATAAAATTTCACTGCAAATCATTTAAAAAAAACACCCAGGCAGAATGTAAGGAATACTTGCAATGCCTTTTCATGACCGAAACAATATCAGTCATATTTAAAAAGAAAATGCATCATCCATTTAACTGCATTGAAGCTCATAAATAATTCCATACAAATGATATCTATCCATTACACGAAGTGCTTAGCAGATCTAATTCGGCACCCGCATTGACGACCAAACAATTCCTAGTACAATGACATACAATTTAATTTCAATTAATTCATTCAATGACTTGGCAAAGCTGTCACCGCTAACAATGACGACTCAATAATCATTCCACTAGGGCGCTCCTTTATTATGAGACTTCTCATCCACCGCCTCCGCCACCGTCAGACATTTTTCGTCTTCTTTCATTGAGACCGACATATAATTCACAGTCCCATTCAGTGAATGAAATTAATATCGACTCCCATCATCGTCATCATCAACTTCAACCGAGTGCTGAAGCGGAGAAGAAAAAGAAGCATTTGCTGGTATTGTCAGTTGAAGAGGATCCCAAAACACGATGCGGTTTACCCAGGGTTTTCGTTCTGTCAGTGCTGATGGTGGTGATAAATCCTTGATATTTTGAAAGACAACATAAGGTCTCCGAAAGTTTTTTTCCTGTCTTTTTGTTTTCCAATTTGAATGATGGCGACCGGGAAATTGAGACTACTAAAACCCACGAATGACGATGACGCCATGGAGAAGGAAAGACAGAAATTAAATCATCTTCGCCAAGACATGGGTGCCACTGACACAAGAGCCACTTGAAATTAATTGCTTGTCATTATTCTCTCATGTCGCCCGGGCGGATTGTCTGTTGTGAGGCGGCTGCGGATCTGGAACTAAGTGCGAATGGTATTGAGAGGCGAGGAAAGATCTGACGAGTGGAGAGCGCGTGAAAGCGTACTTTCTTTGTTAAACGGGTTTTTAATGAAATTTTCATTTTGCTTTTTTTTTTCTTCTGAATATTGCTTAACATAGCTCTGTGGTCCTTTTTTCTTGATGGAAATGGGTGCAGTGTCTGGCTTGACAGTATGCAGAATGAGAATTTCTTTATGAGCAATTGAAAAACTCATCAAGTCATTTAGGTTGGGGTGGTGGGCTGTTTGTTGTTCATGGATGTCTGCGTTAAGCTTACTACGTGCAGAGCTTTAAATTTGCAATTGACTAAAGAATTGAGTAAAATGCAACACACCTGCACTAAAATTCATAATTTTTCAACCGCGAAAAATGAAAAGTGAAACATAATAAACGTGAGGATACATTTATTTGGATGCAAGCAATTGATACAAGAAACTAAGAAGAAACAATCTTTAAGAAGACTCAATTTGGGATGTTGCCATCAATACTCATGGTATGTGTGCTAGTGTTATTTCACGAATGGTGAGAACTACATTTTTATGCCGATTCGAGGATTTGGAAGGAGGTTTGTCAAAATACGAATCAAGATTTTTAGCTCAAGAATGGTCACAACGATAGGGGTATGAGCCTATCATATCATACTATAGACAAAAAACAAACATTCTAAACCACAATAAAAATCAAAAAGATTTCATGGGTTAGGTTCAATGAGAGCAAATGAGCGATGGCTGAATCTGGACATTGGGTCAACGACGAGAGCCCTATGGCAGGTGTTGAACAGGAAGAAATCATTATCAATGATTAGCATAAGTCGCAAGGATGGTGTCGATGGTGGGAGTTCTCACCGGACATTGTCCGAAACATCCATGCCAGAAGGTTAGATATCCCCATAGCGACTATAGTAGAAGTTGCAGGGAAGAGGAGGAAATAGTGTCCGTCCGCCACAGTCTGGGTGGTTCTAATCAGCAGTAAAAGTGTAGGTCTCACGGGGTACACCCCCCCACACCAAGGGCACAATGGACCCAACTGTTCGTCTAAGAGAGCCGCGACCCAGTCGCAAGGGCACCCTGCCTACCTACTTTCCATAGGCTAGGTTGATAGAAGGGGTCTCAACTGTCTTTCTTTTGAGAGGGCAGTCCTGCAATTTGTTCCTTTGTCATCTTTTGATTTCGAACGTCCGTAGTAAAAAGTGTTCATTCCATCTACAAATTATTTACATATTACTGACTTTGCTGCACTTTTTCATATTCTCAACCTTAAATATGGAGTTTTTTTCAGATGAAGTTGATGTAAGCTTTTATTAAGCAAATAGCTTTGCAAAGAAGTCAACAAATATGCACTTTTATAACAATCAATAAAATAATTTAGTTTTTCAAGAAAAAAATACTCCGAGTTCATGTTTATTTACTTCGTACACCTATTCAACAACATTTTTCTTCAGTCTTATCTCACCAAATGATTGAAAACATTTTTGAAAATAATAATCTCAATTTGTATCCAAAGCAAGTATTACCAGGTAAGTAAAACTGAACTCTGATGTTAATCAACCGCAGCGTACCATGTTATTAAAACAATTACGAAAGCAAAGGCGTTTTGATCCGCTGATTTAATTTCGGTAACAATGAAAAAACATATCTACTTTACTATTCTCAAATAGCAACCTAAAGAAAATAAAGGGTTTTGATCTCATAACAAATCATGGCATTTACGTTCTTTGCCAGACAGATTCTATACGTTAAAAAAAAGCAAAAAAAACTATTGTTTTGAAAAATATGTGCATTGTTTTGTTTCGATCAACATTGGGAATCCTGTCTGCGACATAATTTGTCTTCAAAATGAATATGCGTTCTTAAAATGTCCTTTTTCAAGGCAGCGTGTATGATGTGAAGTAGATTCACATCCACAGATTGTTTAAATTATTATCCAATTGCAACTTCATCTCGGATTCATCTATTGAACTTTGTAGATACATCTTTTATACATACACAGCTGATCAAAAAATAGATACATTCTCTATTCATTTTGCGTCTTTTCTGTTGCCCAATGAAAGAAATGGTTAGAGTTCGCAAAAAAGGCTAATATATTTGTTTATACTTATTAAAAACTTAAAACATAAAAATATTTTCGATATTTACGTAAATAATTTTTTTATGAAGATTAAATTGTGTTAGCTCATAAAAATCGTGTGATCAAAAAATAGATACATTCTAATTTTTTCTAAAATATTTAAATGAAGAGCTGAAATGCTTACTAGGGTATGTAGGTAGTAGGTGCGTTGACTCCTACGCTCGAGGTCGTCGGTTCGAATCTCGAAAAAAACATCAAACATTTTCACCACTCCACCTCTTTCGAATCACTGACAATGCTCAAAGAGTATAACAGTCTAGAAAAAACTTCTCAATCCCACCGTTCGGAGTCGGCATTAAACCGTAGGTCCCCTCCACTCGTGAGAGAACAATAGCACGCACAACACGAGTGGTTGCTGAGAAGCTAGGCTCAGGTCCACCTCGGACTGTAGCGCCGCCATTATTATTATTATTATTATTGTTATTAAAATGCTTACTTATTTCAGTTGCAAAACCAATTACCACTAATACCCTGTGAAGTTACCCTTTTGCATTATATTTTTTGCCATCCTTTTCGGCAAACTGCTGATGAATGCTTGACATGTCTCTACTGGTATTACATAACAAGTTTTTTTATACAAATTTATTAGCCTTTTTGCGAACTTTTGAGTCGATGAAAAGCGTTTGCCATGACCAGTGCCCATCCCATGTTCAAGAAGACTTTGAAGACGATGAACGTTCACCGACCCCGAAAAACTCGACGAATGCAGCAGACATTGTGAAAGTCAGAAAAATTTCGCGCCCTGACAACTGTGTGTTGGCGAGACTTATTGAGGGATGACTGACATTCCTAAAAGTGGGAAAAGAGAAGTATAGCAAAGAGCCAGATGACAATGCACCATCGCACAAAACTCTAGTTGTACGCCTGACCATCCGCTGTCCTCGCCTGATCTAGCGCCGTGCGACTTCCGGTTGTTTCCTTAACTCAAATGTTCATACCATACAGAATGATTCCTGCAATCCAGTAGGCTCCGGTCGACATCCTCAAGGCTATTCCGGTCCTCGAGTACCATACAGGCTTCGACCAGTGGGAATGCCACGAAATTTGGTGTGAAAGTAGATGACAGATGTATCTTCAAAGTTCAATAGATGAATCACAAATGGCGATACCAGTCGCATCGGAAATCGGACAAAATGTGTATCCAAGCACAAATCTTTTTAAATCTTTAAAAATTCGTTCCGTCAGATTATTTAACGCTGAGAAGTGCTCAATGCAAAACTTAATATGTGCTTAACATTTTTGTACGTGTTAAAGTCCTCCTTCCGTTAAAATTCGTATGACTCGTTCGTCTACTCTTGAATATTCTGTGAAAATATCATTCCTTGAGTTTTAATTACTAAACGATAATCAATTCAAAACCTTCCTCTTTGATTAACGTTAAATCAAATTTCAAAAAAATGTCTGACAACTTTCCGGTCATAAATAAACCGCCAATGATTTTTGAGAGCTCAAATCAAGCGTAATGTGATCAACCATTAAGTTGATATACTATCGGCGGCTTCATCAAACACTCCAGAACCGCGCTCGAGCATAAAAATATTGATTATTCTTGACTCGCTTATTACCTTATTCAAATACTCGTACAAGCAAGAGCCGCATCGAACCAGAGGTCATCGATATTCAACATTTAATTAATGGCCAATGATAATTCTTCTTAATAACAACGGCGGCAGCAGCACATCCAACTCCAGCTTCAGTCACAGTAGTCGGACAAATGACAAATGATCCGACAGCTCACCACAGAGAAAGGTGTGTTTAATGTCTACCTTTCCCTGCCTTCCCAAAAGCCAGCGATTTACCAAAAGATCCCACATCCCAGCGGTGGCAGCCACTCATTACAATGACACCAGGTAATTTTCAGCTGTCATTATTACCACATACTCGCCCCAGAGCGGCTTCATTGGCGAGATATTCAAATCGCCTTGTCATCTGACAGCCAACACAAAGCCCCAACCAGACCGACAGGTCGACCATCCGAGAAGGCGTGTAATTTACCCCATCGATCATGATTAGTGGGAATTGTGTTCTGCTCGGTTCCCAGTTTCTACCTCGCTCGGTTGATTTAAGGGATCTCCCCAGAGTCCAATTGTCAAAAATTTCACTCAGAGTCAGATGTTAATTCGATTCAGAGACCATTCCAGTTCCGAAAGCAAAGACCCGAAGTGGGGAACCAGAGCAGCTACAACCAGGAGCTTTGCTTGTTTAATTTATCATTAATTTCTTTTTGGTGTTTTTTGACAGCAGAGAGTGAGATATGTATGCGAGGCGGCAACCGTAGACAAGCTATGCTTGGGTTTGCCGCTTGTCTACTGTCTACCCAGGCAAGCGGAAAAATTGAAAAACCCAACAATGCTACCGAAAACAGTGACCATTTCAAAGCGACTTCCCCCTGCTTCCTGTGTCATTTGTCTGCCAGTTTTCCCGTTGGAACACCGACCTGATGATTAATGATCACAGCGACCGGTGGGAGGGTGATTTTTTATGCGGTCATACATGTTTTTCCAAGCCTTATCGCATTTAGATGTGGTAAAGGTGTATGAAGTGTGGAAAATGCTTACGTGGTCTGGATGCATTTTTGATGAGCGAAAGTCAACACACCCCGACGCGCGACCTACCTATGCACGTGTGTACGTGTATTCTCCAAAACTAAAATTGTCTGACAAACAACAAACAAATGGACTTAATGAGTTGGTTAATTTGTGTCTACATGCCTAGCCCGGTTGCGGTCACCCGCATAGGTTTTTGTCGTCGTGGTCGTCGTCGTTTTGTTTAGCAATTTCGAGTTGGTCATTCCAATTTGATACGCACTGGCGCGTTAAGCGGTTCGGAATGTGGAACAAATGGAAACACATTTTGTTTAATTACGTGGCGACCAGGTCAATTAATGCCAACCACATGGACACCTGTAGATTGCTGGACTTAATTTCATTTGAAAGAGTAAATTTTAATGACTCAAATTCAGCGTATGAATTGCATGGGAGTTACAACATCTGTTGAACCCTATTTCTCACGGGTCTGCTGGGAATGACATCAAAGGGCTAAGTATCCGGTTTTAAGTGGATGTAAGAAAGAAGTGCCGCATATGGTATTGTGTCTGTTGATATTTGACTACTTTCTGAAGTGTGTCTAAGGACATGCAGGCAAACTTGGAGCAAAACCAGATACAGGACATTAAGAAGTTTAAATTTTTTTTGAACGTCATTATTTCGACTTTTGCAAGGTTTTCTACATTAAATTACATCGCATAAATGGTGTAGAACTCAGTGTAATGATTATTTCGATCATTTTTTTATGTTTTCTTTGGCACAATAACAGGATTTTTTCGCACAGGGTATTAAATTATTTTATTGCCTAAGTTTGCTAGCCTTTGCAACTAGATCAGTAACCCAGTAAGTGCATGTAACAGATTTAGATTGGTGTGGAGTTTTACTTTGATGTCTCTAAGGCTGCGGCCATGCAATGAGCGACGAGCGATATTTCATTAAAATATGAAATCATACGGAGGTGGCCACGTAAGCACTGTGCGATTTGCGATTATTTTAAGCGACAGAGCGACGTCGCTCTGCAACCAAATTTGTTTTAATTTTTTGAAATAAGAACATAACTTAATAAGAACATAGAGAAACTAAACGTAGAAAGTTTGATCTCAGCTGTTTAAAACGGCCCAGTTCTGTGGAAGGACAACCACAAGGACTATAAAAATAAAAATGTCACCGAAAAGCAGTGGAATGAAGTTTGACAAATTTGTAATTGTTTTTTAAAATGCTTTGTAAAGCAGACAGTTGTTCCAGATCCAATTGAAGGGAATCCGCAGCCAGAGTATTATTCATATGAACGCGACTTTCAACTAAAAGACGACGAAGTGAACTTGAAAATTACATTTTCGCAACTAATCGCTCAGCGATGACGCTCGTTATCACTTTGAAGCCAAATGAGTGTCACTGTGATGGTGTCTGCAAGTGTTAGTTAGTCCGGACGCTCACTAGCCCGGACAATTCAGTAGTCGGGACACTATCTATATTTCGGACACTTTCAAAATGTTACCTCTACAGTCCGGGCAGAGTATTAAAATGCGTACACATTTTGACACTGTTCTATGTACATACATACGTACACGTATGCTTACAAGACTAAAAAACTTGTAGAGACAGTTCACTGACAGACAAGACCTGGAGATAAGGACACTGAAGTCGCTGATTAAAAACCTTCAAGTACTAATTAAAGCAAATTATAGGCTATCGGCCAATTTGCACTGGGGCAACAAGATTCGAGCTATCAAGTCTGATAACCCGAGTATGTTTCCCCAGATTAATAAAATATTTCAGAGGAACGATACCAACGAATTTCCTTGTCTGAAAATCCGTCGGACTACGAACAACGAACGATTACTTACTTCGGCAGGAATTGATCCAATAGCAGCTGCTGATGATAACGACTTCTTCGTGGTCGAAGATCCTCAAGAGAAGTTAGAGGCTATAGGGTCTATTTTCGAGGACGTGTACAAGGTAAATGTTAGCATTCGCCCGAATCACGACCTTGAGAATAGTGTCCTGGTCCACAACTCCTACCTTCGAAGTGACCTCGAGCACTGGCGATCTGAGAACATGGGTTTCACCCAGTTCAGTGATGAAAATTTAGCACACAACGCTATCGCCAGTGAAGGGACCCATCCCCCGTACATATCGAAGGTAGAACTTCAAACGATTTTCGAATCACTGAGGAAGAAGAAATCAGTGGGTATAGATGGAATATCGAACATTGTGCTTCGACATCTCCCTCCAGTGGCGGTTAAAATCTACGCCATCCTGTTCAACAACGCTCTGAATAACGCACATTATCCAGAGCATTGGAAAACAGCCATTGTGCAACCGATCCCCAAAAGGGGAAAGGACACCTCCAATCCGGCAAATCTCCGGTCAATAAGTCTCCTTCCGAATATCAGCAAGGTATTCGAAAAAGTGATCAATAGAGCCTTGCTCAAGTGGGTTGAGGACAATAGTATAGTTCCGGATAATCCGTTCGGTTTCAAGGCGGGGCATGATACAATACATGCAGCGTCGAAACTGGTATCCGATATACAATGGAACAAAAGCAAAAAACAGTGCACAGGTGCTCTGCTGGTTGACTTGGAAAAGGCTTTCGATACCGTTTGGCTAGAAGGACTCTTTTACAAGTTAAACAGTCGAGGCATTAATAAATCACTCCTGTACATATTGCTCAATATGCTAACCGGAAGAAAGTTCGTTGTGAAAAATGGCAATGTAACTTCGGCTGGTATTTTTAAAATAAAAAATGGTCTACAACAAGGTGCGGTCAATTCGCCGATACTATTCAATATTTACACTGCTGATCTGATAGGATCACTTCAGTATGCGATTGCGTACTCGGACGATTTGATCGCGTACAGATCAGAGCCCAAAATCGAGGAAATTATTCATCTCTTGCAGGGTGACTACGATGAGATCCAGCGTTTTTGCGATGACTGGAAGTTGAACATCAACTTAGAAAAATCGGAAACCATTCTTTTCAGAACACCGTTGAGTAGGGCCTCAGCGGATACTAAAAAGAATTGGCGAAAGTTCTTAGTTGTTGGACAACACGGACAGCCACTGGCGAATCGAAGTGTAGTCAGATATCTGGGGATCTGGCTAGATCAGTATCTATATTTTAACAAACATGTAGATGCTGCTCTGGCCAGAGCCCGAGGTGCTTTTGCTCTTACAAAGAGACTGTTTCACAACAGCCAACTCGATGCGAGGGTGAAGGTTATCTGCTACATGGCCCTTATCCGGCCAATGCTTGCCTATGGGTGTCCCGTGTGGTTTAACGTGGGAGCAAGCTTTATGGAAAAGATGCGGGTGTTTGAGAGGGCTTGTCTAAGGACTTGCCTTCGCCTCTATCGAACATCACAGTCCCAGTACAAAAAATTCTACTCCAATGAAGTCCTATACAATAGGGCGAATATGATAAGAGTGGATAATTTCCTGATTAAACTGATTCGTAGGCACATTGCAAGAGCAATGACCTCGACGAATAACCTGATCTTCGGGGCTTACTACCCCAACTATATATACAACGAGAGGGTTAGTCTGAGTGGCTTCGTTTCCCCAGAGTCATTCCTATATTTTGATCAGACAGGTCTGATCCAAGATAGATCAGCAGTACCGTTAATCTTCCACGTAGCCCGTACATCTGTGGATAGGCGACTTAACTACGACCGAGACGTCACACAGAGCACTGAGGGGGTACTCAGGTTCAGTAGGGCGGTATCCAACCATGATATAAAAGACGCAGACAGGCAGCGCACAAAATGTTGGTGGTTGATAGAACCAGCTCCTTCGTCGATCCCTTACAACCCGGTATAGATAAAATATTGGTCCAAAAGTCGAGCCATTTCTTATCGCCATGGCCGGCGTACACAGTTCAACCTGTGTCCTAGGATTAGATTAGGTTTGTAAGTTAGTATGCAAGGAAGAAAAGAAAAAAAAAAAATTCTAAACTATATGTTATATTTTTTATATAGTATAAGTTTTAGTATATATAGTTGTTTGTATACATGTACGTACTAGTTGCATCTATATTGTAAAATTATACAGATATTAAGGAGTACGTGCATGTATGCATACAGTATTAGGCATAGGGTAGGATTAAGATAGTACGTAAGGAAAAAAAAAAAAAATATATATATAGTTTTAGTTTTAGTTTAGTAGATTAGTAGTAGTTTTAGTAATGTAGATTTAAGACAAAAAAAAATTATTAAGCTGACAAAATTTTTCTACAATTTTTCTTAGTCTTAAGTATCTTTCTTTAATTTTTATTGGAAATAACTATATTAACACGTCGAAAGACAAATTTTAAGGGAAAATATGTGTAACTTAGAGCGCCCGTATAGGGCCAGTAAGTTAGGATAAAATAATTAATTTAGTTAAGCTAGTTTTAAGCGTTTTTTGTCTAGCAAGTAAGAGTAATGGGAAAAAAAAAAAATACAATTATAAGAATTCCTCTGCTAGTTCTGTCGCCTGCAGTCGGCTCTTGAGTCTAGACATTGTGCGGTTGCGATTTGCAACGTTCACGTACGTTCCAGCTCATTAAAGATTTTTGAAATGCGTACATTCTGCATACATATACACCCTTATCATAGAATCCGTCGGAGAAAACCTCCGAACTAATTTCTCCGTTCCAAATACGAATGAAAAGGCATCATAGGATCCGTCGTAAGATCTTTAATTTCTTTGGTTGGTAACATTATGTTCGAATTCGAACTTAGACTCCTGTCACTTCAAGTGCTAATTTTTTTCTTCAAAAAACCAACTCTGCGGAGTAATTTTATGTGTTGATGGAACGCACATCAAAATAATTAAACCCGAAGCAGGAGTTTTCTTACACTACAATAGGAAAGGGTTTTACAGCTTAAATGCCATGTTGGTATGTTTATATTCTACTCTTAAAGTTTAGATATTTATAAAAAAGATATTTAAAAAAAATAAATTTTATTCCTTCCTCTTCTAATATAAAACGAAAATACAAAATTTTAATTGAAAAATTTAAAAATAGTCCGGACACACCCAAACCTTTTTTTTCGGACTAGCGAGGCTGTACTGTAATTGAAAATATTCTTTTCCGATTTGGCTTGCATTGGTTGAATTCAGGTTTTGTCTGAAAAAGATCCCGATGTCGTGAACATCCTCATCGAATGAATCAGGGTCCAGGCTGAAATGTATTTACAGTGCAAGTCACATTTTATGTATTATCGCACTCATTAGTATTGCCGTAATGATCTTAACTCAAAAAAGGAGTTCAGGCAATTTGATATATGAATTCTTGAAGTAAGTAAGTAAGTAAGTAAGTAATGAAAAGTAAAGCTATACGGAAATATTCTGAATGGAATGTACCGGGGGTGACATGAAATTTATGTCATACTAATTGTTTCCAGTAAGAAGTCTGTAAGTGGATAAACGGCATAGTCTTGTATGTATAAATTTAGAAGCCGAAATTTGCGTAAGGCTCGAGCTGTATTTGTTTAAACTACTCGTTATAGCTTATCTATTCTGCTTGAAGGGTCTTTTATAGAATTTTTAAGGTTCCGTTCATGGAAACATAATTTCGGTATATCCGTCCATCTGTATTCCATTTAGGAAGATATCAGCATGAAATTTTTGAGTTAGATGTGTACACGTAAAGTTGAAGTGATATATCACAATATATCGAGTGATGCATCAATCGACAGGTCTCTCCAAATGAAGTAAAGGTTCCGTTTTCGACTTCTGATCCAGAGTACCGTTTGAGAAATATAGCTCCAAAGAGGTCCAAAGTGTGCCTCTCTTAGCCATTCTAAGCCATCTTGTCCTTCTTTGTGTGGCACTACAGTCCGGCGTGGACCCGGGCCTCAACTAACAAACTTCTTCAGCCAGCACGGTCTCTCGCTAGCTGCCTCCAATTTCTCACAACAAGTTGGTTGAGGTCCTTTTCCAATTGTATGCGGCATCCTCTGGTGCGTTGTCTCAATGGCACGGATTTTTCGACTCTTCGGCCAGAGCTGTGTTGTCCATACGCTCTGTATGGCTTAACCATCTTAAGCGCGCCTTTCTAAGCTAGAGCGCTTAAAAAACGTCTCAAACTTTCAGTGTAGGCTTAAATCCCAGTACAGACAATAATTTTTTCCAAAAAAAACTTGTTCACGGCTCCATCTCTTTCGAATCATTGACAATCTCCAAAGATTATACAGTGACTCTCATAATTGATCACATGTTTCAACAAAGTAAGGCAAGAATGTATTTCTTATAAAATAAAACTAAAAAAAATCTTTGGATTTCAATGTTAAAAAAATCGAAAAAATCGAATGCAAAAAAAAACAAAAACATTTCATTAAAAGAAGCATGCGATCAATTTTGTGAGTTTAACCTACTTTAATATTTCATACAATGTTACAATGCCATCTTCTTGGCATGGCGTACACTAAGTTCAAGCATGCTTTAGCCTTTTTTTAAGTCAATGGCAATGCCCTTCGTCACCTCGAGTGGTATAGTCCTAAGTCCGGTATAGTCCGCAAATCATCTGCCTCTAACACTGGATCACTTGACAAAATGTGGAGAAACTATAATCTGCTCTATTAAATTACACTTTAGTTACACTTACGAGTACTTCCTAATTTAGGCAATTTTATAAGTTTAAATTACAAGAATATGATAACTCACAAAATTGATCACATCGAATGGCTTACCAAATCGGCTATAAAAGTTCACTGCAGCATACTACCTTACCGATAACTAAATAAAATTGCTAGTTGCGCAAATAGCAGACTTGAACATATAAACGATCGAGTAATGGAACTTAACAACGGCGACATGAGAGAAAATCGCAGAAATATGAAACATGTGATCAATTATGGGAGTCACTCTAACTGTCTAGAAACAAAATTCCCTATTTCGCCGTTCGGAGTCTGCATTAAACTGTAGGTCCCCTCTAATCGCGGGGAAACAATAGCACGCACAACATGAGTGGTTGCTCTAGAATCAGGGCCCAAGTTCACCTCGGACAGCAGCGCCACCATAATTACTATTATAGAATAATGCAAACTTTCTGTGGTGTCTGTAAGTGATAAATTCTTCAAGTTATATAACTTTAAAGTGGAATCGACAATTTTTATTTGATAATACGCTTTTAATTGAGATTACAGTACCAGTACCAGCCAAAGAAAGACGACTAGAAGTTGTTTAAAAGTCGAAAGGGAAACAGACTAAGTACTCATTTTGAGTTTTCTTGAATAGAATACACTTATCTTTTACACGAAAAAATGAATTATTTTTTGCTGTTTTTTTTTTATTGAATTTTGTACTGTGTTTTGTTACTAGAAAAGAAAAAAGGATTTTCAAAACATCAAAAACTTTCAAAATCGGAGATCTGGAACCCATTTTATTAGCCTTTTAATATTTCGCCACATAGTTGTACACTTTCTTTTGACGCTCACAGTATCGTAGAGATTTTCTAAGACTCTTCCGAATTTCGAAGAGTTTCCCACCTGATACAATTTATACAATAAAGTACTCCTATTCAAAGAATCAAAATATAAAAAAGTTACGCTTACGAGTATGTTATCTATCACAATTTATTGTAAGTCCAAGATTGCCCACGAATTAGTAATTGTTTTGTAACCCGATCTTGGTCGTATGGTGTCTATTAGATCGCTATATCATGAGAGTACGGCGTACATCAGCTTCATGAAAGTTTGGAGAACAACATTCCAATACGAAGTGATTTTACTCCATTTTAATTATAATTCAAGTTGTTCAATAACCATCAGTATCACCCAGTGCTTTACGTTTTTCCATTCAATCATATCTAAGCATTGAAACATTCAAGCATATTCAGGCAACAGTCTGGTCTCATACCACAACAAACAAATCCAACACCGATTAACTGGCATTTAGAAAAAAGTTATTTGCACAAAACTCATAAAATATTCAAAACACCTATTTAAATAACTCAATCAGAACCGCAATTTAATTTACGATTTGAAATTGCTCAAGTTTACGTACTCCACTAAACAAACATGTTTATTGAGAGCTGAACAAATTCCATGCTTATACAGCTGTCTGCACTAATTAACCTGACAAGATTAAGCCAAACAACTTGACAAATAAATTTATGCCAACACTTTGCGTTGTCTCTCCAAATTGTGCTTTTGAAGCGGGCATCATAAAAATGCACAAATTGTAATTACATCTCTCCCCTCGTGTGGCAAAAGTTCCATGTACCCAGCCCAGATACATATTCGTATAATCGTGTTGTTCTGCTTCCACTACCACAGCCATCAGCAACAACCAGCAGAAGATGATATGAAAGTAGCCTTTGGCGAGCACCCATCATCGCAATGTGCGACCCGTGTGTTGGTGCGTTGACGTTTCTGTCACAAACTTAATTAATTTGTGCGTGTCAGCTGCAACGCAAGAGTGTAATCAGCATGGACTCACAGCTCCCGGTTCCCTGCTTTTATTAAAATAACCTTCTTTTTTTCTTTGTTGTTGTTCTTGTTGTTGTTGTTGTTAATTTCGCTCACCACATTTTCCTGCCATAGCCGCAAGCGACTGTAGGTTGCGTGCATCTCACTCACAAACCCGCACCGACGAAATAACCTTGTTAAGAGCTTGCTTGGACTGTGGGGATGGAGATGCCTGGTGCATGGTAGTTATCCATCAACCAGAGCTGGGACGTTCCTCCTTTCAATTGCATAAATTTATTGGCAAAGTATAAGCCGTGCTCTCATTGCATATGCAATTCCAGGCCCGCTATCAAGCCTCCCTCCATTTCCACAGATGCCGCAGACCCAGAGAGTACCTCGTTTGTGCAGTAGGCTTTAATCAAGCATCAATGCTCCTTGCTATGCTGTTGTTGCCATTTGCCGTTGCCCTGTACTGCGCTTCTTTCGTTGACTTGGTTTGTTTATTTGACAGCAGTTCCTTTTAAATCACTCAAGTCTCTTCATGTGTCAGTCTGCCGTCCATCGTCCGTCGACTACGTCGTCCGGCAGTGGAATTGATGGACAGATGACAATGCCTTTGACATGAAACTTTCCTGGTCTCCCTTGAGTGAATGTCCTTTCGTTGCTACTCAAAGAGTAAATTGGTGTTTCTGAGAGTGATATTTAGAGTGGAATAATTGACGAAGATGTCTGCAGAGCAGCGAAAACTAATGGGCTTCGGTGTCGGTTGTCCTTTAAAACCAAAGGCACCATGGGACTCCTTCGTTTGAAGTTTGAGAATCTTTAGAGGGACAAACAGGAACTTATTTTCAATGCATGGCACGTAGAAGATAGTTATCATGCGTCAGTGTCTAGACATATTAACCTCTTAGCTGTAGCCACCTACGAACTTTCGATCTTCTGCTTAGTGTATTTCACAAAGGCACCTTCAAAGGATGCGAGCGGTCAGTCATTGGTATTTGCTAAAACTATTCATGGGAAAAAACACAAACCACAAACTTCATCTAAAGCAATTCGTGGAACGCTCATTTTAAGTTGTTCCCAAGAATACTCTGATTTTGCTGCTATCCCAAGGGATAACATGCCTCAGTTGCTATGCTATAAACTCACAAGAAGTCATGAAAATTGGTAACAATAAACGATCTTCGAACTTCGCCGAATGGAAACTCCTCAAAAAACAAACGAAACGCGTCGCTGTTCCAAAGAGAAGATGAAAAATTCACATAATTGCTGGAAGGGAGTCACGACAGCGGGGCAGCTCGCGCAAATAAACATGACGTGTCATAAATCAATATGTTTCGGCTCATAAATTCATGTTGGGGCCAGTGACAAACGATCCGCTTGAAGCATAAAAACTAACATGCTCACCGTTCACTCTCCCTTGTTTAATGAATATGAATTCAAGTTGTTGCCACTGTTCAAAAGGTCCCGGACGGCGACGGCGTCAGCCTAGCATAGGTTACCATTCTATTACATCCTTTGTGTCTCTCTTTGTGCTTACGCTAACCAAAGGAATCACCGACTGGGTGGCAGATTTACTTGCCAGATTAACTTACCTCTCTTACATATTTTATGGAATTTGTTTTATGTTTATCGGAAGGATTTTCCCAATAAGTAGATAAAGTGATCATACACATCTCAAATATTCTTGACTACTATAATAATAATAATAATAATGGCGGCGCTACAGTCCGAGGTGGACCTGAGCCTTGCTTCTCAGCAACCACTCGTGTTGTGCGTGCTATTGTTCTCTCACGAGTGGAGGGGACCTACAGTTTAATGCCGACTCCGAACGGCGAGATTGAGAAGCTTTTTCTAGACAGTTATACTCTTTGAGCAGTGACTCGAAAGGGGTGGAGCCGTGAAAAAATGTTTGATGTTTTTTTCGAGATTCGAACCGACGACCTCGACCGTAGGAGTCGACGCACCTACCCACTACGCCACGGCGCCCATTCTTGACTACTGCTAGAACTTTATCTCCGACTATGAACCAGTGGGGTAACACAACAGAGGATGTCCACTTCCAAGGTGGTACACATATTTGAAGAGAGTTCTCAACCAACTTGGCGTGCACAATCGAAGTCAGTCAGCACAAGATCGTGCTAGGTAAAGAGACTTGTTGGTTGAGATCCAGGGCCACCCCGGGCTGTAGCGCCACAAGAAGTAGCTAAAGCTTTGTATCTGATTTGACTGGCGTCTTCTGAATCCGTCAGTCTGGATGCCTTGAGAAACCGTTTCGTTCGTTTCGTTTTGATGGGGATCACACGTACACAAACTGTTCGTCTCTAATTTTCAAATTACGACTAGAATAATTAGTACCTATTTTGCTTTTTTTGTAAAATGGAAAGTGCCGATAATATTATTTTTTCCTGTGAAATGGCTGGTGTTCGATACTGTTTTATTTGTTTATACAGACTGCATAAATACACAGTAGGAGCCTTTTTGGATGAGTTTGCGAGATTTTTAGAACATCAACATTGTAAGAAGTTGATATTGCTAGGTGATTTCAATGTCAATATTTTATCTGATTCTGCTGATGCTGACAACTTTTTGTCGCTCTTGTCTTCTTTTGGTTTTGATTCTCTTGTGAATCAACCAACTCGACTTGAAACCTGCTTAGATCATATTTATATACGCCTTCATAGAAGGAATGATGTTAACTACAAAACGGCTGTGTTGGATTTAAGAATAACGGATCATTGCTTAACTAGTATTCAGCTAGACTGTAAGGTTTTTTGAATTCTGGGAAGACTTTTAAGTCTGTGAGGACCCATCTCTGGCTTTTGACCTGTTTCTGAATAAGCTGACTACGCATTTATCAAACTGTAGCCAGCAAGTAAATCATAAGAGCAATAAATTAACTTGTCTAAAGCAGTGGATGACTCTTCCTCTTCTTATGAAGATCAAAAAGAAAAATCGTATTTACGCGAAAGTTAAAAAACATCCTCATAAACTGAGACTTACAAACTTTTATAAAAAAAATATGCTCAGAACTCAAGACTGAAATACCTCTCTGCAAGGATACGTATTACAGGAACAAACTCGCTAAAAACACTGGCAACATCAAGAAGGAATGGGGTGTGGTAAATTAAATTTTGAACAGAACCAAGACAAGCGATGAGTTAGTTTTAAACATTGATAGTTCTACGGTGTCGGACCCGATTGAAGTTGCTAATTTGTTCAATAACTTTTTTTTGCGATTTGAACTCTTCACAAAATGTTTTAATTGATATCAACAATTTCTGTCAGTGTGACAACGGAAGATTGTTTTCAACCACAATCTTTTTTTTTTGATGAATTTTCTGCCTATGAAATTCACAAGATTATTATGTCTTTAAAAACAAGTAATACCAGTTCTTTTGACCAAATTACTAGTTCTAAATTAAAACAAATTTCTTTTCAAATCTGCGAAGTCTTATCTTTTGTTTTTAATTTTTGTGTTTTTCGTGGAATATTCCCTGAAGCTCTAAAGGCAGCGATAGTAATACCTTTACACAAAAAAGGCGATACTGCGGTGTTAAACAATTACTATCTCCTTCTATCGGTTTTCTCAAAAAATTTTGAAAGAGGTATGAAGTCTCGAATTATTTCTTTTCTTGACAGAGTTAATTTGTTTAGTGATTATCAATTCGGTTTTAGGAGTGGGAGAAGTACAGAAAGTGCGTTGCTCAAATTTCTTGGCGAAATATATTATAGCCTAAATTCGTCTAATATCTCTGCCGCTCTTTTTATCGATATCACTAAAGATTTCGATATGGTCGACCACACTATCCTCTTAAATAAATTGTATCTTGCAGGTTTTAGGGATTTTGCTTTGAATGGTTTGCCTCGTATCTCGAAAACAGATCACAAATAGTTAAAAAAAAAAACTGTTTTAGTTCCCGTAAATGTGTTGATATGGGCGTCCCACAGGGCTCCGTTTTGGGTCCAATCCTGTTTTTAATTTACGTTAATTCATTGTTTATTCAACCCTTCAAAGGTAAAATTACTGCGTTTGCTGACGATACAGCTCTGTTGTACTCAAATAGTAATTATTTTAATCTCTTTGCTGATGCTAATTTGGAGATACATCGAAAGTGGTTCTTGCAACACCGACTCTTAATCAGCTCAAAAACAAAATTTATGTTTTTCAATATTATGGGTTCAATCTGCAATAACTTTCCTTTATATTATCATTCACATAGTTGCACACGATTTTCTTTAATACATTGTGAGCACAATTCCAATACTTACAATGATACTTTAAGTTGCACTGGCCAATGCTTCGAAATTGAAAGGGTCGATCATTTTAAGTATTTGGGAATTATACTGGATCAGAAGCTAAGTTGGAGAGATCACACGTCGTATCTTAAAAAGTATCTTAATAATAACTACATTATTTGTTGTATTAGCAGTTGTATTTACTGCAGCCAACCTACTCGTATATTAAAATTGGTATACAATTCTCTTTTGAAATCACAATATGCTTTATCTTGTTGGGCTGGCGCATACTTTGTTAATATTAAACAGTTATTAACGAAACAAAAACATGCAATATGAATCATTTGCAAAGTAAATCGTTGTACTCCCAGTCTCGAACTTTTCAAGATTCTTGGAACTCTGCCATTAAGGCATCTCTATTGCTACAAGGTTATTATTATGCAGTTAGGTTTGATGATCATCATAATGTGCGCGTCAATACCAGATATTTTGTATCATAGCCAATCATCTTAAAAACCCACTTTTCAAGATTTTATGCAGTCACTACGTCTTGCCTGTTTAATTTACTACCTGAAGTCCTTAGATGCGAGAGAGTTATTAAAATTTTCTTGCTTAGCGTTAAAAATTGGCTTTTCTCATTTGATTATGCTTCAATTGAATAATTTTTTACACCTATAGTCTAATGCTTCTTGTTTGGATTATCTACTTCTTTTTACCATCACATCATTAATTTATTTATTTTTTTTTTTAATATGGATTTATTTTATTCGTTTGCCAAAAAATATAAAAGAAAAGTAAAATAACGAAAATAGTTTCCCCATCAACTATTATCTATATTGAATTTTATTTTTATTTAGTTAGATACATTCAACTCTTGTCAGTTGACAATAGATTGTACCTTATACTATTTCTTGCAATTGTATTCTGATAAGAAACATAAAAATATGTGATATGATTATTCCTGATTTGTAAGCTTTGCCGGAAATAAAGAATTTAAAAAAAAAAAAAAAAAAAGAAACCGTCAACCTTTATAGGCTGGCATTCTGAACACGTAATTAGTGGAGGACGTTAAGGGCGACTATAATTCGACTTTGAAAAACGATTCAATTGTCTTTTTCACTAGAGATGCGTAGGTAGCAAATTAACAACTTAGTAGCACGATCATTAAGGTATTCACCGATGGATCGCGAAGTTTGACAGGCAAAAACGCGGACGTACTTTCCGAAGGATTAAACATGTACTGCGGACTACCTGACTACGGTATACAGTTTTTCAAACGGAGATCCTGGCTGTCAAGAATGATATCAACGTTGACAAAACCACCAGATGATACCATTCTCATTGACAGCAAGCAAGATCTGCAACGTAAATTAAGACCAGGCATGCTCACGCGAAGAACTCAAAGCTCTTGACTCACAGCATTTGATAAATCTATCTATCAATCTTCGCTACTGGATCATCACAGGGAATGAAGTAGCTGATGAACTTGACAGAAAAGAGTCAGAAACGGACCTGTCATAAAGAATCCAATGGATCAAACCACAACTATCCGATCCTAGGAAACAAATGGGAAACACTATTCTAGAGTAAGCAACAGAAAGTGGTGCTCCTTAACCACCTGCGAACCAAATCGGACTAGGTAAAACCAACAAACTCCTTAAGTATGGCAAGAAGTTTCTGACGACGGTAGTTGGAGCTCTTACAAGTCATAATCCTCTGAAGAACCACGCCAAGAAAATGGGGCTTACCAATGACGTCATATGTAAGAAAACACTCCTCACTGCGTCTGTCACACCGCTAGTTTTGTCATTTGAGATATAGAACTTTGGCGAGAGAATTTCTTCCAAAACCTTAAAGAAATATCCTTTTTCTCTGCAGCTTTATAAGAACAACGGAAAGGCTGGAAAACTATCTGTCATACGGCGTGACGATACGGGAGAAGAAAAGATACTACTCTCCGTAAGGACATTACAATCCACGGGGGCCTAAGTGAGACCTGACCTTCCTTCACCCAGCAGCTTACATATTTTTAACGTGGTATGATCATCACGTATGAACTATTCGTCTGTACAGAAGATTTCTCTTGCCAAGTAAGTCCTTACCGCATGTGTTATCCTTCATGGGCGCCGTGGCGTAGGGGGTATGTGCATCGACTCCTACGCACTCGAATTTCAATATGGGTTCAATTCGCAGAACAGGCAACCATTTTTCAATTCCTCCTCTTTCGTGCCACTAACTATGCTTAAAAAGCATAACTGTTCAGAAGAAACTTCTCGATTCCATCGTTCAAAAGGTAGTTCTCTCTCAACCCGCGACAGAACAATAGAACGCCCAAGACGACTGATTGCTATAGAAGCTAAGCCCAAGCCCACCTCGGATTGTAGCGCCACATAATATTTCTTAAAATTAAGTGAACATCCTGGATTTAAGAGCGCAATATTATGCCCACACATCTGGGAATTGCAAATTATGATAGCTGCACTCTATCGATGTTCAATATTCGATGATGCAAATAAGCTTATAGAGCTGATCCGTTTGCTTGTAGAGCTGATCCGTTTGGATGTACACGGAGCTACCGACTCTGCCTTCCCTTCGTACTTTATGATCTTCATGGCGATCCAATCTATTCCTAAGATACACACTTTTGATCTGGTTTATGATGGAAATCCTCTGTCAGCCACTGTCTGAAATTGTTTTGATTGCTCTAATTGCCCAAAGCCAAAAAATCTGATGAAAAGTTATCTTCAGACTTTTTTACAGAAAGTGCTTCCACGCGGCGTTTATGAAGACTACGTGATGAATATTTGGGATAGCTGGTCCCTACTGAGGAAACTAGTACAGTGAACGCTCTCATAAGCGGACACTGATGGTACCAAGAAATTTGTCCACTTATGAGAGGTGTCCGGCTATGAGAAAAATACGACATTGACAACATTGAAATAAGAAACATAATAGACATGCATTTATTGTATAACATTTTATTTTAAAATGGAATTAATTTTTTGTGATAAAGATTGTCAACTTTTTCTTTCAATGTTAACAAATGCTTCACCTTTCCCTTATGATGCTATTCGACCAAATTACGAAACAATAGTTGTATCTATAGTATTCAAGCTTCACTTACACATAAACCTACGTATGGTGAGACGAGAATTATACATAGTTGGATAGTCGACAGACGTCCGTCGGCGCCGCAGCCTGCTATGTTGACATTCTTAATTTTTTGCTGGGTAACAAGAACAAAGCGCAAAGAAAAGGAAAACAAAGCAATGCGTTTGTCCGTTTAAGAGAGAGTGAAATTCTATTACGGTTATGAAAATTGTTGTCAGCGTCCGGTTATAAGAGAAATAGTGCAGATAATTCCGTTCTTTGAAATTTGTCCGGTTATGAGAGGTGTCCGCTCATGAGGGGTGTCCGTTAGGAGAGAGTACATTGTATAATCAATGCTTGGAGATATCCAACAGCGCCTTTCTCTTGGTATACTTAATGCGGTCTTGGATTAATTATTTGTTCCCAGTTGTATACATTTGTAGATGGCCGAAATTTTGTGGTTCATAAGTTCAATTGTGTCAAGCCCCAGCCAATCTGGTGTACAAGCGCTGTAAATAATGCAAATTTCTTCTTCTTAGGTATAGCGTTATTTCATCCTGTATAATGCTGCTTAATTCTTTAATTTCAGTGAACGACAATGATTAATTAATTAATGATTAATAATAATGGTGGCGCTAGAGTCCGAGATGGACTTGGACTTAGCTCATCACAATGCGTCCACATAGCCCCAAGTGAGTTAGACTTTTACCCTGTCTACCCACCTACTTAAACTAACTTCACCTGGGCATAGCTTCACAGCAACCACTCGTATTGTGCGTGCTATTGTTCTCCTACAAGAAGATGGGCCTATAGTTTAATACCGGCTCCGAACGGAGAGATTGAGCATCCTTTTCTAGACAGTTATGCTCTGTGAGCATTGTCAGTGACACGAAAGAGGTGGAGCCGTGAAAAAATTGTTTGAAAAATTATTTGACTGAACTCATATTTGAACCTAGACTTGAAAGTCTAGTGCGTATGGGTCGATGCACAAGCCCACATGGCCACGACGCCTACAAAGGTTTTTTTTTTTGTAATTTTGGATGTAACGATGTTTGATCGATTGCTACAATTTTTCCATTATTTCGTGTAAACTCAAAAGGCAAATAAAGCACAACAAGCACTTTGATTTTAGCTCCAAATCATTTGCTAGAAGTCAGCAAAAGCCTAATTTTAAATAAATTCCTAGGAGTACACCAAAAAGTTTGTTCGACAATACCTACTATGGAGTTATCTTTTCAACCGCCAAAGCAAGAATTACTTTACAACAGTGTTACCTAAGTTCAGCTGTTGCATGTAGCTCCTTCCAATCCGTAGCCTATAGGTCATGCCTTCCCATTAATAAGCCCCTGTTTCACACTTTCGCAATATTCTTACACCACCACATTCAATGGGAAATCCCGGTGGCAATGCCAACAATGTCAGCCAATTTCTGCCAGCAAATTTCCGAAAGCCGACTAAAAACAAAATCATCCATCAAAAGCCAAAGAAAAACAAGAAGAAGAAATAAACAATTAACGTCGCGTCGCAAATAACCAGGACTGTGCGCAGCGAATATGCGTGCCATCATGTGTCTGTCTGTGTTCGTGACGTCTTCCTTCAACTTTTCGGCCATAAATAACCGGAATGATTGACAGTGCTGACAGTTTTGATCGATAGTCATCAGTCGACGGCAGAAATATGTTCGAAATAAATATCATTGTGATGTTCGCAGAGCTTCTAAGTTTTCGACGGCCTGCTAGGCCAGTGGCAATGCAGCGAAATTCTCGTAGGAGCAATGCCAACAATGTGTGTGCGCAAGTCGTCCTCAGTGGACACTGGACGATGGACGACGGACGATGGTTGGCCATGTCTGTGGATGGCCGAGGGGGAAACTATGGTGAGAATTCGCATGCGGACAGCTCCAACTGATGGAATTTTTCGGCGGCAGCAATTCTGCTGCATTTGATGGACGACAATGACAATGCAACGGGCAAAGAGTTGAAGTCATCAACATCATTTGCAGGATTTATGTCATGCTGGCGAGGCCACTGGTTCTGGCGAGGCTGCTTGAAACTTGTGACTGAGAATGGCTACTGTGAAGGGCTGGTATCAATCAGCGGCCTTAACGGACAAAGGATCCAAATGGCACAAATAACAAAGTGCTCCAATTTACATACAATGGACGCTTCAGAAAGGACGCGCACTGAAAATACTCACAATCATCGTTGGATGGACTGACAGCGACAGTTCAGGAGTCGATTGATGGAATATCACCGTTTCTCTGTGATTGGCGGCAATAATCAATAGGGCGAGGTAATGCGAAGGGTTTTCGTTGTATTTTCGATGTGAGAGGTTGTTACATGGGATTAACACGCACTTCTGAGTGTTAAGGTGAACGTAGCCGAATTCACTCAATAAATACTATTGATGTGTTAGAGAAAGTCATCGCTTTGTCATCGCTTTTTGCAGTGCAAGACTTGTGAATGACTTTTTTCAATGTCAAATTGTTTTTATTCTTCCTGCCGAATTAGGCAGAAGGTAATGTCGAAGGGTGTGTTATGCAGTTCTTTTGTAGTTCCCAAAGCCTAGAAAATGTAGAATAAAGATTTAATTTAATCAAAATGGTGCTACTTTTCTCTCCCTGTATTTAAAAAAACAACAGTAGGCACTATAGTAAAAATTAATCGTATGATATTTGTCAGTTGACATTTGACAGTTGTGGGTGATATCAATTTATTTTGGAGCAGTTAACCTCGCAAGAACGTGTTCACATTATTAGAACATTTCATTTAAATAATCAACAATTTTTGCAACATTTTTGGTAGAAAATCTTTAGAACCCACTAGTCTAGCTCTGTTAATAATCAAAATAGTCGCTATTGGAGAACCGAAGACCCACAATTGTTACACAAAGGATCACATCTAAGCTCTTCGCGGGCCCTACCTGAGGCCAGCACACCGCTTAGCACCTTGCACAGGGAAATAGACATTGAATCAAACGAGACGGCTAATAAATGGTGGTGTCGATTAGATACATGCGCTACAGATCTCATAAAACTAAGTCAAAGGGATATACGAACAGCCGCCGGGGTCGTAGCTGGGCACTGCGCGATAGGAAATCACGCAGCACGGTTGGAAATACCCCATAACGATTTTTATAGTAGCTTTAGAGACAAAGAAGAAATAGAATCTTTTCCGCACTTACCGTGTGATGATAGGAGGAAGGAAGCCCTAGGAAGATTCTTCTTTTCGGAGCTGAATGATCTAGGGAAAAGGGAAGCTTAGCAAACTCCTGAGACACATATCTATATCTGGGTTGTTTAACTTAGCTGTCGATACATTGAAGTTTTAGGTTAGGATAGGTTCGGATAGTGGTTTAAATGATCCGCTGACATGTTTTATGTCAGCAAGGGCACCCATTTATCTAACCTAACCTAACCTACACAAAGGACCTCTACACCCTAAGAGTAACTGCAAGGTGTGCCATTTTGGCTGGCTGCACCATTTTGTCTTATTTCTTTGAGGATGCTAAAGGTAGCCCTAAACGACGAACATGCTCGCCGAACTTGCTCGTTTGCGTTATCCCCTACACGGCGAACACATTTGGCGAGCATTCATTTCGTGTTGTTTCTTCAAACCGTCAACATGTGTGATAGGGTAGCGAAAGTGGTGAATTCTTCGATAAAATCGTGGCTGACTGTTGACATTGTGCTTAATCCGCGATGTGCACTCGGCGACGTTCACAGCAAAAATGAGGTTTGCTTGCGAACATGGACCTACACGGCGAACGAACACAACAAAATCAAAATCGCCAACAGAGAGCGGCTCGCGAACCAGCCCATACACGACGAAAATGCGGCGAACACGAGCAAGTTCGGCTTTTGTCAATAAAAGTTACTGGTGATCGCTATCGGGACATTTTTAAAACTTACTTTTGCCCACATCTAGCCAATTAGGGCTACAGAACATGTACTAATAATAAAAATAAAAATAATAATACTAATAATAATAATAATGAACTTTTATTCCATTTTTGATATAAGGCTAATAACTAACAATTATTACATAAATTCGTATTAATAGCATGGAATAATGTTAAATACATTCAATTGTCAAATTGACAAGAGGCAAATGTACTCTTAAAAAAACAAAAATAATATCATAAAGCAAGTTATTATAATAATAATTGTGGCGTTACAGTCCAAGGTGGACTTGGCCCTAATTTCTACAGCAGCCACTCGTGTGCGTGGTATAAATTAGGTTACACTCTTGACCATTGTCAGTGACTTAAAGCTGTGAACAATTTTGTTTAAATTGTCAGTGCAGGGAGTTGGACCTGGACTGAAAGTCTAGTGCGTACTAGTCGACGCACATACTCACTACATAGTTTTGTAGATATTAAAAAACATCGAGGTGGAACACAAAAACCACTCTATTAGATATTATGCACTTGTGCCAGTGCTTCTTCCAATCCTCGAAACACGATACGCTCTTTCAACGATGCGATGTTAATGTCATCTATGTTTATAAAACGACGGTCCTTTAAGTTTCTCCTCACCTTTGGAAATTGGAAAAATTACACGGAGCCATGTTTGGCGAATATGGAGGCTGAAGCATCGTAACAATATTATGTTTGGCCAACAATTCACGAACAAGCAATGAAGTCTGAACAGGTGCATTATCGTGGGCCAAAAGCCTTGAACTGTTTTGTCACAAAACCACGCTCCATTGCATGAGCTAATCGATATGCCAACATCAACAGCGACTTCTCTGATTGTGATTCGGCGAGCGTTCATAATCATTTCTTTTACTTTTTCCGTGTTTTCACCGGTTGTTGATGTGCAGGGGCGTCCTAGGCGTTCGTCATCTTCAACGTCTTCAACGTGCCCGGGACCGCAGGGCATGGAAGGCTGCCGTGTCCCAGGCAGAGACCCTTCTCGGGTCGAGAGCCCGCTAACCAACCATATCACTCGCAAACTCTTGTTTTACTCATATCACAGGCACCATAGGCTATTCTTAACATTTCACACACCTTATAATAATAATAATAATGGCGGCGCTACAGTCCGAAGTGGACCTGGGCCAAACTTCTCAGCAACCACTCGTGTTGTGCGTGCTATTGTTCTCTCACGAGTGGAGGAGAACTACAGTTTAATGTCGAGAAGAGAAGCTATTTCTAGACAGTTATGCACTTTGAGCATTTTCAGTGACCTGAAAGAGGTGGAGCCGTGAAAAAATGTTTGGTGTTTTTTCGGTAATCGAACCGACAACATCGGGCGTAGGAGTCGACGCACTTACCCACTACGCCACAGCGCCCATTTCACACACTTTGTTACACTTTATTTCATATTCTTTGATCCGTTCTTAACAAACGAAAATCGCCGAGCCCACAAAAACACGCTTATCCTTAGCGGCTGCCACAGACAAAGTAAACATGAATATAGCTTCACATCACACTTCAGGGACATATTACCTATATAATAAACAAAAAATTTGACAATCCGGCTCTACAAACCTGCGAAAATTAAAAATGCCCGTAATTTGCTTAACACATCTCGTATGTAAGTTCAACACCACCAAGTGATAACATTAGAGGCAGTGTACAATGAATTAGTTGCAATGAGAGCTGAAAATGCCATAGCTCTCTCTACGGTTCACTCTCTTCAATAGGAAAACATTAAATTATTTCACATTGTTAGTGATCTTCGTAAGGAGATTAATATTTTGCATCAAGAGAAGAGAGAAAAATGTGTAGATAAATGCTTCCTCTGATCATAATTAACAACGGATCTATTAAATATGTGGATACTGCCAAAAACATTGGTATGCTTTTCAGCTCAACTCTAATCTGGCATGATCACATAAAAAGTTGCTTTGCCAAAGCTCATGGAGTCCTCCGCTCCCTGTGGGCGTTACATCATCTTACACCAATTGCAATCAGATTTCTGTTAGTCAAGACCAGGGTTGCTTAATCTCACACTTTTTGGTTTTTATACACTATACCGTATAAAAGCGTATAAAAATATACAAACTTATATAAAAGTGTATAAAATTGTATAAAAGTATACTTTTACAATACAATTATACAATTTTATAAAAGTGTAAAAATATATATGAAAGTGTATAAAAGTGAAAAAAAGTATCTAAAAGTGTGTACAATTTTACAAGTACCTATAATAATAAGTGCCTATTCTCTATGCATTTCTTCGACGTTTATACATTTTTTTCAGTTTTATACCTATTCCTTGCTTTTATACACTTTTATACACCAACAGTATTTTTCAGATACATATATAATACACACTTTTATGCGCGCAGAAAAGTGTGTACACTACACCGAGTATTATACGTCTACATCCCTGGTCAAGACTCTCATTTTACTTATTCTTACTTACGGATGTGAATTCTACGGAAAATGTGACGAATTAAGTAAACGTAATGTATCTCGGGTCTCTCATTTGATAGCATCCTTAAGTACCGTTCCATCAATATGTTGCATAACATATTTTTTTTTATTTTTTTTACCGCGCTTCTCTCATCTAGCCTCTGAACGCCAATTCTTTGTCAACACCACTCGGCTCTGGAATTCCCCCCCTCACGCAACATCAGTGAAATAAAAAATAAAATAAGATTTAAAAAAGAATTAAAAATACATCCATCTACCTTGAATTAATTGAATTTTTCCAAAAATTATGCGTTGTTTATTAAACCGTCGATTATATTTTGCTTTCTCTGTAATCTATTAGCTTATCACAATTTTTTTTAAAAAAGATATTGTATCTTAAGTAAGTAAGCTCTCGAATTAAATGAAAAAACAATAGTGCATGTACGTAGGTTCAAAATAAAGCCAAAATCAATGTTAAATATCACTCCGTTATTATTTTATTTAAATGTCTGTTTCCATCGTTCTTATCTGGTCACTCTGTATTTGTTGAAAAAATATCGTTATTCGACAAGTAATTATGGAAAGTACCACTTCAGATGGTTAACAACCATCCACTGCATTCGTATAAATTCATCTTCATCGTCACATCACCTTGACTGAATCTTGCTGCGAAATTTGAGTTCGTAGTTGAAAATCCTCAAAAATCGCACCACAACGTGCTAGGTATTTTTTCGTTCGTTTATTTCAGCTGCATATATTTTAATTGAAGATAGGATTTAGATTAGCATGAAGCTTTACTAAGATCTACACTTAAATTTTGTGACCCCTAGCACTAGATCCTATCACCGCACCCATCTTTAAATTAGCTATGAACCCCAGTTCCCAGAAGGGGGCGGCTGTCCGTAAACGCTCATGCAGTTTGCGACGAACTCGTTCTCTGCTAGCCTTGTCTTTAGCCTCTTTAACGCGGATTAGAACTCCACAGGCTATCACACGCAAGTAAAATCTCGTTTTCACATAACCTCATGCTCCATTTTGCATGCGTCTTCGTCAACATTATCTC
This sequence comes from Myathropa florea, assembly GCA_930367185.1. Taxonomy (NCBI): domain Eukaryota; kingdom Metazoa; phylum Arthropoda; class Insecta; order Diptera; family Syrphidae; genus Myathropa; species Myathropa florea. Next base: position 15,452,614 of record OV884005.1, read on the forward strand.
AGGCCAAGTTTCAAACGAACCAGCCTGACCAAAGCAGTAGGGCAATACTTTGATGGGCTTCATCTCAAACACAACTGCATACGCCAACATTTGTGCATGCGAATCTGTGAGGCACCGGCCTTCATCCATGGCTCCTGCTTCATCATCAAACTGCTGCCTTTTTGACAGTGTCCAAGTGTGTGTATGTGACCGTAGTGCTCCTCCTCTGCACTGACCCGCTCGTAAATCATATTTTCGCGAAAGTTTTCCAAGTCCGTCCCCGTTGGAAAAATAAGAGAAAAACTCGGATAGCCTCCCATTTCACCGATGCATGTTAGCCATGCATGACTGCTCATAAATAATCAACTAACCCTTTCCGCAGTCCCGACCCATAGAGCCATGTGCAGTTTATAAAATACCCGCACAATGTACATTTGCAGATATTATGCAAATGACACAGTGGCGTACACGGGTCGTCCGGGTCGCGCGGCGATCGCTAGGTGTGCAATACATCATTGCTTGGGTGAGAGATGAGGACTCGTAGATTTATGCGTATGGGTTGTCTCGGGTGTATCTGAAAAATTTACTAATATTTAATAAACCCTCCAATGATGAGGAGAAATTTATTATTCATGACGAACGTATGCATCCCCGGGCACATGTGTGTTACCGCAGTCAGGCGGAGTCCTTTCGGAATAAGTGTGTATTACATTCGTACATACTCATGCATGCATGCATATGCATTGAGGTATTGTGTAACGATAATCTCTAACAACGAGGTAACCTCCGGCGCGCTGTGAGTGGTTTGCATGTGGATTTCAATGGACACGCACGAATGCACGAATGCGTTGTACTTTGGAATTTATGAGATTGAGTTCCGTTCGATATAAATCAAAATTCTTTGACAGTTAATTGTGATTAGTAAACAGACTTTGTCCTTGAACTAATCCAACGAGCTCTTTCAGCCTTATTGCAAGGTTGTGTATTCATGAGCAGTGAATGAAGTCGAGCTTAGTCAGGTTTTCCTTCTGTGCCACAGATTTTTCGGGCAAATACCTGACCTGTTTCGATAACAGGAGTGATCTGGCCTTCGAGTAAAAATCCTTCCCAGAATGCACGATCGTTTGCTAGCTGTCTACAGTTAAACACGTTGAGCTAGTTAGGGCTCTTTGACATGTGTACGCGACCTTCATCATAGGCGCCCTCTCCTACTTTTTGTCACGGGCTCATAATCGAGCCAAGTTGTTCACGTTCTTAACCCTTTCAGTACGGATTTCGTATTTTAAACTTTTCTAAGAATTGTTTCTCATTTTATTTTCTAACGGGGCTATTTAGTGTATCTGCATATAAATTTTGTTAGAAAAGGGGCGTGGTCAGAAAATATAAGCGGGACATAAATACCCGAACCGTATTTTTATATGGGACTTTTTTCTCCCTGCAGTACTGTAAGAGAGAAAAAAACAGTAAAACTATTTATGGCTTAAATTTATTTGAAAAGAAAACAAAAACTTCAAAAAATTTTAGTGAACAAATAAATCTTATTTCATATGATAGGGTGCAAAACAAGCTTTGAATAAGGGCTCCTGACACTCCATGCAAATTGTCTTTGTACGGCTTTCGACTTTATTCGCTGATTGTTGGATGTTCTTGATTTGGCAAGGTTGACTTGTAGACAATTCCTTTTTCGGTTGAAAGTCGCCGAAAGATTGAGACCAAATGGATGTTATATAGACATCTTTCTCTTGACATCTTGACTCTTGATCTGTTCTTCTGGCATGTGTTCTTCCATAGATTCAAAATTTTCGCTTGACCCTTGAGACTGCTCTGGCTCAGAGGGACAGTATTCGCTCTCCGAAGCACTAAAATCATCATTGCTAGATTGATGAAGCAACTGTTCCATTTATTGTGTTGTAAGTCTTTTTGGCCTCGACATGTTGAATGACTTCTGGAAAATAAGAGCCCATAGTTGTAATGTAACAATACTACTGGGACTCCCACTCAAAAACACGAACCGGACATTTATATCCCATACAACACATTATGAATTTTTACAAACAAAAATCCATTCTTGTCCTGAGATTTTAATTTTCTATAAGATTTTATAGTTTGATACGCAAAAAAACGTACCTTTTGTAAGTTTTGGCAGTACTGATATACATATATATCTATCCTGATAAAACCTTAGAAGAGTTTTACGAGTGGCGCCGTGGAGTAGTGGGTAGGTGCGTCGACTCCTACGCTCGATGTTCTCGGTTCGATTCCCGTAAAAACACCAAACATTTTTTCACGGCTCCACCTCTTTCAAGTCACTGACAATGCGCAAAGAGTATAACTGTCTAGAAAAAGCTTCTCGATCTCGCCGTTCGGAGTCGGCATTAAACTGTAGGTCTCCTCCACTCGTGAGAGAACAATAGCACGCACAACACGAGTGTTTGCTTTATTTAATTTGCACAGCATAAACAAATTTTCAAATCGAAGTTATATCACAAAGATATAGAATATATACAGTCAGCGTCAACAGTAAGTAAACAGTCATTAGCTGAAAGGTATTCCTCTAAATTAAAATTGACTGGAATGTTCTACGTCTGACATTGATGCTCAGATAAAAGCTCTGAAATCATACTTCAAAATAAGCTATATTTCATTTAAAATAACAGTAAACATAAAGAAGTTTATTAGTTCAAACGAAAAAAGGGGCTAAAAACAGGCGTCAAAAGTGAGTAAACGTATCTCTTTAAAAAACAATATCTTATTGAGAATGAAATTGTACTTTGTTTGCCTTTACCGCTTTTTCAGTTATGGTATATGGAGGGCTTAATTTCATACAAATGTTTAACAGTATCGAGCCATTATGCCTTACAGTCACTGACACAACCATATATACACTCACCTTTCAATGCTGTTTTAGCACTTTTCTCTTTGAAATTCTAGTAATTGTTTTATATATACACTTATGTATGTTAAATATTATTTACTATATTTCAAAGTGTCTGTTCTATCTCATTCCGGTTGTTCATACATTATCGTTATCACACATATATATTGTAATAAGATTATTTCGTACTATTATTATTACATATTATTATTATTATTACTCTTGAATTAAAATGAAGTTAAAATTGTGAATGACTAAATCATTAAGAACAATTTCCCATTATTTCTAACAATACATATGTATGTACATGGCTGAATTCCAAAATTGTATAACAGATTCTTGTACCTTAGAAATAAGAATAAACGATTCTTTTTTTTTTCATCTGACCGCCATCAAATAAAGTTCGTCGATTCCACAGTATTTGAGTTTTATAGTCGAAGTCCCAAAAACTATTGTGGACACCGGTGAATATTAATTTAGTTTATAAACCTTCAGCAGATGACTTAATGTTCACTCACTAACGCTGACTGTATATACTTAATAGATTTGTTTAACTTTATGCAACAGTCTTCTTCTCATCGGAATGTCCGCAATTGAGAGTCCCTTGTTTTGATTAAAATTCTTTCATCTTGACACTGTAGTAGTGAATCAAAATTGTATCTACCGTTTTGAATCCGACTCCTTTTTGCTTAAAGCAATCCAACTGTTTTTTCGTTGTGCCGAAAGTAGGCTGTACTGCTCATTCTCTAACCTCACTCGGTGGTAGTATAGTATAATTTTGTCAACATTTTTTCAAAGGCATTGGGAGTTTTCTGTCGTCGGGAACTCATCATTAGCCATCATGGTGGCATGACTACGTGGGGATTCAGTTATCCAACTTTCCACGGTGACAATCGATATGAAGAGTTCAGCTCGGCTTAAATGCATTTAATCGAATCACTGCATTCGTTTTTTTTTTCTAACAAAAAAAAGTAGTCTTTTACCACGTAACGTCAGCTTCATGTTCAGGCTCTAAACCTTTTAAACAAAACTGTTAACGTCTCCAGGCTCACAACTGTTCAAACTTCTCTCGTAGTCGTTGGATCTCTGATCTTGTAAAACTTCCTACACTCATGTTGCGTATACTTGATATGTTGCGACTATATCACACCAGAATCATTTCTCCTGAATAGGAATAGAAGACCAGTTTCCTTTGCATTTAAAGTAACACCTTTGATATGTAAATTTAAACCGCTGCATAATTAGTGTTATTTTCGATCATAATGGACTTTTCAAAGAGCCACTGCTGTAGGTAACACCTTATTGTTATGGAGTGTAACAACCTACGACCACCCGTAAAGGTGGGATATGTCCCATACGAACAGTGGAATATAAATAGCTTCTTAAGAAGCACGATCTACGGCAATAAAAATGCGATTATTGGTATGCTCAAAGATAATCCATTGTCACGAACACTCCTTTCGAATGTCTTGTAAATAACTTTTTCATTGTGCTCTGTCTTAACACTACACGGCGCAGGGGCACTTTTCAATTTCAAACTTTTCGTTATGGGAGCCAAACAATTTAATTACCATCACAATGGAAAATGTTAAGAACACAAATTCCATAAACATGTTTTATAACAAGCAATAAAATGAAGATTAAATCGCCGAGAATGCAGTCTGCTTGGTCCAAAACGGATCTGGGGTGTCATACACTCCACTGTAGTTGCATATTCAACCGCCGGCATGCACAAACTTCACAAAAATTTCCCCACGTTAGATAGGAAAAGCAAACATCTTTGACAACCAATTATTCCCTGTCGGCGACAACATCGTTCGGTTCGTAATCCCAGCCTCACTTAGTATACTGCGCCAACGACAGGACTATACACCGTAAATATTCGTCTTAATAATGCAGGAGTGCCATCAAACAACCACTCCGCATTTCTACTTTCGGCTATCGAGCTTTTTGATATGCAAATTTTCTGCAGAAGACTCTTCTCGTGCAGCCCTTAACTCTGTCGAATCGCACCGCGCCGCACTCATATGCAAATGTCAAGTAAAAGGCATTTGATACGTTTCGGGACGCAAAAGGAAAATTATGCATTTCGGTTTATTTGTGAATGCAAATTTTCGCAGACGGATATCCTTTTAAGCCGTCAACTTCAGACAAAAGTCGTCTTTCTGTCTGTCATTCAGTCAGCGACAGCGATTAAGTGACGAGTTGTCGAGGTCACATCACCGCATCATCATCAGCATCAGTAGTGACAGCAGTAGCAGGAGCGCAACGGCAGCAAATCTCCTTAATCTTAATTCCATTTTAAGATTGTGAAGCACTCTAGGGCAGAAACATTGCGGGATACACAGGATGGTCATCATCGTCATTGACGACGAGATGATGAGACGATGACAATGACAATGACAACGCAGAAGCTGGCATCACTGCGGGTCAGCAAACGGCAGCGAATCAAATGCGACAGCTTATCGGCATCTTCGTCTTTCGCATGTGATTATCCCAAAAAAGGGCAAAAATTCCTCAACTGCCCGTAGCGATGCTGCAGGACATTGAGTAAAATCGAATGCAATCGAATCCTGGTCGCAAAACTCCCGCTGATTGTTTATCTGTCACATAAAGAAGTCACTTGATGGTAGTGATCTCTGCGTCTGGGGCTGCTGTCACCGTCTGTCAGTGGTTGTCCATCACGATGTCGGTTGTACATCAATTGGATGCAAATGTCGCAGACAATTTATATCCGAATGCTGAAATGACAGTTAATCATTGTGTATTGTTGGTCGCATTGCAGCAATTTTGGACCTTAAGACACCCGCACCCCTATTCTGGCGACAGCGACAGCGGCAGCGAAAGTAACATTAAAGACTCGTTGGGATTGGTGGTGTGCGAGATCAGATGTTAGTAAGGTTGTCTGCGTTTTCACAAAACACAACGAGTTGTGGACGTTTGATTGTCTTTCTGTTGGCATTGATGCGAGATGAAGGATCTTGATGTGTGGCTCTCCTCTTGTTTTAGCAGAGATCTGGTACACTGTAAAAAAAAATCAATACTGTAGCAGCCATCATTATTAAATATGTAGCAGCTATTTTTTTTGTTATTGTTATGTGGAACTGTACTTAATTTTTTATGAATTACTTAAAATTAGATACAGAATAGTTGTCCATTAACTTTTATTTTTTTATTGAAATCATGTATTATGTGAAAAGGAACTAATTAAAATGTGCTACACGAATGTATCGTGCTGCGTAGCTGAAGAGAATTAGAAAATCAAGAAAATAGAAAATTGAATAAAGGACCGCTACAATTGTGCGTTGTTGTTTTTTTGAAATCATTTTGACTTTAATTTCCGCTACAACACTCAATAGGTAACTCGTTAACATGCTTTCTTCTTTATTGTTTTTTCAACAACTGAGTAGTATTCTAGGTTACTTGTCAGACTAAATGCGTAAGTTCAACATTGAAAACTTACTTTTTCAATTTACTGATTCTACGCAACGCAACTGGGCTTAGAACTACAATTTCATAATATTGCGTTTCGGCTTACCGACAACCAATAACACTTAAACAATTGTATTAAAAACGTTTTTTACAAACTCCTTAACCTAAAGTAACTACAGTTAAAACAATCATGGCCAACGTTTATAAATATATCGGTATGAAATTTTAGAATTATGTAGTTTAGGCCTAGAAATCATTTTTTATGCACACAAATTCAAAAAGTGAGTCCGTATAGCTACAGTTCCTAAGGATTTTGAAACATTAACCCACCCTCTCAATCAATATATCAATGGATAGATTTTTGAAATGAGTTAGAGGTTTGCTTTAACACTTATGGATCCAGTGTACGTTTTGAAAAATATGGAGCTTAAAAGTCGGTGTTAAACCATTTCTAAACCAAAGTGTTTAAAAATCTCTACAAAAGAAAACACAAAAATATCGCGTCATTGAGTACTTTCATTTAAAATAATTTCAAGAATTCTGGCCCTAATGGTTTTCGAGATAATGCCCAAAAATGGTCAATCATTTTTGAAGATCTGAAAACTCAGTTTGTAAAATTCAGCGTAAGCATTAAGAAATGAAATACAGTAGATGCTCGATATAGTGAACATCGATATAGTGAACATTGATATAGTGAACAATCCAATATAGTGAACACACAAATTTTATACCGTTTCATCTACTCATCGTGTTGAGCGAAAGTCTTGCACGATTAGTTATGTTACGAGTGTGGTACACAGTTTGGGGTTGTTTGAAGCAAATACAAAGTGCGTGTTGCACTTGAATATATTTTTTTGCTGCGTTTTACGTTTTTTTACGTTTGAGTTATTTTTGTTAAAAATAAAATATTTTTCTTATAAATATTGGCTTGGTTTTTAGTTGTTACAAAGAAAAATTGTAATTATATTTTATTTTTGATGAATTGTACAATACTTCAAAACATCCGCATTTGCTCCAAGCAGCCCACGCTCGTTACAATGAACAATCTCGCACCAGTGAACAGGCCCGGTTCTTATTAGTTCACTATATCGAGCGTCTACTTTATATCAAAATAACGATTTATGTGCAAATTTTGAGAAATCAAAGATTACCATTTTCACACATAAATTCCATGCTGAGATCGCCGAATCTATAAGTGGCTCTCACATTCACTTCAAATGCCCAACAGCTATGTGCACACGGCAGCAAAAGTTAGAAGGAAATTTAGGAGAAGTGGCTGATATTCGAAAATGATACGTTTAAAAATGTTTATACGACGTACTCGTCGTTCGTGGTCGGCATTTAACTCTAAGTCACATCCACTCGTAAAAGAACAATAACATGCATAACACGAGTGGTTGCTGTAGAAACTAAGTCCAAGTCCACATATTTCACATTATTCTTAAAAAAAAATTATCTGGGAAACGAATTTCTAGCCGCTTGGCGGGTGATACTGGAAGCGACTTGTCGGAGATGGTGTTTTATATTCACAAGGGGATGTCTGAGCTTCACTTTGCCACTGTACCTACTGTATGCTTATGGAAAATGCATATCCTCATGATGGATCTTAATGAAAATTTAAAAAGTTTTCCTCCAGCAGAGCAGAGTTCTATGATCATTAAGGTTACGTCTACAAAATCGGAATACAATGATAACAATATCTCTTAATTAAGTTATTTTCCTTTCTTTAGTGAAGAACAGTTGTGATACAGTTCTTCTTTTCTTTAGGTGGCGCCAGACTGTAGTCTGCCGTGAACTTGGGTTTAACATATCCAGGCATTAATATTGTGTGTGTAATTGTTTTTTGCGAGTGAAAGTTGACCTATAGTTTTACACCGACCGAAATTTTATTTGACAATTATACCATTTGATCATGGGGACGCCGTGGCGTAGTGGGTAGGTGCGTCGACTCCTACGCTCGATGTTCTCGGTTCGATTCCCGAAAAAATCACCTAAAAATTTGTTCACGGCTCCACCTCTTTTGAGTCACTGACAATGCTCAAAGAGTAAAACTGTCTAGAAAAAGATTCTCAATCTCGCCGTTCGGAGTCGGCATAAAAACTGTAGGTCCCCTCCACTCGTGAGAGAACAATAGCAGGCACAACATGAGTGATTGGTGAGAAGTTAGGCCCAGGTCCACTTCGGACTGTAACCCCGCCATTATTTATTATTATTACCTCTTGATCACTGTCAGTGACTCGAGAGATATGGTGCCGTAATCGCACCACGGGCCTTCACAACGTCGTGTGTATCATTTCGCGAATGAAGGAATGCAAGTATGCACGTAACCTTATTTTCGAATACGTTTCATGAGTAGAGCAAGGTTTGAACACAAATAATCTGTCTATGTTTTTACATATTTTTTACCTTAAAGAGCTGCGCTGCAATCCAGGGTGAAACTTGGTCTCAACTAAAAAGCACTTCCAGCTAGCACGATTTCTTGTTAGATATCACCGATCTTACTGGTGTATTTCCTTGGGATTTCCTTCACATTAGGGGGTCCTCTTAATTACGATCATCGACTTTTACGTTGTCTCACAAGTTTCGGAATCAGAGGTTCTTTTTAGTGTGTTCAGTATAGTCTAGACTTCTTCTTCTTTTTGTGACGCCACAGTCCGAGGTAGACCTGGGGCTCTACCAACAAACCTTGTCAGCTAGCACGATCTTTTGCTTACTGACACCAATTGTGCCAAGTTGGTTGACGTCCCTCTCCACTTGGGTGCGCTACCACTTACCGATCGTGGACGTCCTCTGTTGCGATATCCACTCGTTCAGAGTCGAAGACTCTCCGCGCCGCAGCCAAGTTTTCCATTCGCTCTACACGGCCCATCTAGTCATCTTAGGCGTTTGATCCATAGACGCCTGGCTAGACTTATGTCGCTGTACAGCTCATACAGTTTGTGGTTGAACCTTCTGCTCCGATGTTTCGATATTATACATGCCTCTGTGCCGTAAGGCAGGACTGGAAAGGTCAATGTCGAGTGGTTGCTGAGAAGCTAGGCCCAGGTCCACCTCGGACTGTAGCGCCGCCATTATTATTATTAAATGGGTGCCCTTGCTGACATAAAACATGTCAGCGGCTCTTTAGACTACTATTAGTCCATTGTGCCCAAAAAGTTTAAACCGTGGAAAGAATATAACTTCGATGTATCAACAGCTAAGTTAACTCTATCAGGGCCGGTGGTCTAAACAACTGTCTATACTTTAATACGCAATGGAATGTTTTCTATACCACATGTCTATACAAATTGAAGCTCATTTGAAAAAAAAATACATCCAATCTAAGAGACGTATATATGGAAAAATAGGATAATTTCAGATGACTCTATGCAAAAAAATCGTACAATTTTATTTATTTTCGTGTAGTGGCCCGGAAAGGGTTAAACCACCCAGATATAGATATGTATCTCAGCAGTTTGCTTAGCTCTATTTTCCCTAGATCATCCAGCTCCGAAAAGAAGAATCTTCCTAGGGTTTCCTTCCTCCTAACGGCTAGTGCAGGACAATCACACAGTGGGTGCGGAACAGATTCTATTTTTTCTTTATCTCTAGAGCTTCTACAAAAGTCGTTATGGGGTGTTCCCAGACGTGCTGTGCCCTGTCACGACCCCAACGGCTGTTCGTATATCCCTTCGACTAAGTCTAATGAGATCAATAGATCTCCTCTTGACGTGGACTGGTCATAACGATTTAGCTGTAGTACATGTGTCTAATCGACACCACCGTTTATTAGCTGCCTCGTTAGATTCAATGTCTATTTCTCTCTGCAGGGTAATAAGCGGTGTGTTGGCCTCAGGTAGGGCCCGTGAAGAGTTTAGATGTGGACCAACCCTGGCCAGCTCATCCTATATTACTCAACTGACTTTTGAAACCAAAAAACAGCGGTTGGCAAGAGTTACTGTGTTTTATCTCGGTACTGATGTTGTTTTTACTGTTTTCCGCGGAGCCGAACAAATTTTATCTGATTGCGATATTTGTCATGCCTCTTCTTTCACGATTGTTTGATATGCGAATTTATTCCGGAAATTTTTATACAATACGGTTCGGTTTGTTAATCATAAATTTGTCGCAACGCGTGAAACGTGATAACGAATCTAGCAACAATTTCGTTGGTAAACTCGAAACATGTGTTCATTTTGTAGACTCAATTCATGATTGTTTGGCAAACAATAATAAGAACAGCTGTAAATGTTCGTGCCTTGTTGTCTAACGCACCTCAAAGTTCTTACGCGCAAAACCCTTCTCAGCTTATGTATTTTTAGCAACAGAAAGCGCTCATTAAATATCACAAATTTTACGGCGAAATATTAATCTGTTATGGAGTCAATTGAAAACGTGCGACGCTCCCAAAACACTCGCAGTAAAACACTTGTAAGCCGTAAAAAAAAATTTCCGCAGATTGTCTAAGACCATAAATTAACTTAGTGCTTTATTGTGTGTACAATACGCTGCTTTACTGCTCTTTTTAAATTTCATCCAGCTTTCAAATTGAAGTAAATTTCCACGTCACTCGAATAGGTTAATGAGAGTCAATAATTACCGAGCTGAGCAGAGCAGAGGTTGAGATCTATATCAGTGGTTATAGTCAGTCGCAAGGATGTACTCATTCTGATGGGGGTCCTTTGCGGACACTGTACAATAGGAATGCATCTAGGCATTCCCCCCCAAAGAACACTGCAGAAATTGCTATTCGCCGTAAGGAGGGCAAACATATCTGGAACAGTTTTAATCCCAATTGTCAAATGACTTGTCTTACGGTAGTAGCTTTTCTTTCATTCCATTTTCAAGAGCACAATGGACCCAAAATGTTAGTCTAATGTAATCCGCTAAGTCACAAGTATACTTACCTATCAACGTATGTCGGGCTTTTTTGGACCCTGTCGCTTTTAGTTAGTTAGATATAACTGACCGAAGGCCAGTTTTTCGGCCGAAGCCGAAGCCGAACTTCGGCTTTTTCATCACCTTCGGCCGAAGCCGAATGTTCAATCGGACTCTATTTGGAACATATTTTGCAAGTTGCCTTCGCATAATTTTTACGAAATAATCCCAAATTTGCTTTTTACCTGCCATTTTTTGATGTCCTTTCTACCTGAAACCAGAAAAAATAAATTGAATGCTTTTATACAGACCACTTAATAGATTATCAAAATATTTTGATTTTAAAGCTGTAAACGATCGCACTTTCAAAATACAAAATATCCGACAGTAACAAAACAAAAAGCGCACCGTATTTTGCAACTTCTATTTTTACAGAAAACAGAAATATCAACATTCGGCTTCGGCATAATCTTCGGCCTCATTTGACAGAAGCCGAATGTTTTGCCGTATGTGATATTTGTAGCCGAAGGTGGCCGAAAGCGAAGATGAAGCCAAATATTCTGTAGGACTCTTGTGTCAATATACCATGTTCAAACAATTGTCAGACATCAACCATCAAACATAAAGCAAGAAAATTTGCCCCAATGTCTTACAACTTTCTGTACTACAAATTTGCGTAAACAAAGAAGTGAAGAAAAATAATTGTCAAACCTTTGTCAGACAGCCATCTGGCAGTGAAATTTACAGGAGTCTGCCAATCGTATGAAAACCTTTGTGTCCCATTGTCAAATTGTTGTCAGACGTTTAAGACATCGTCAGAGCCATTTGAGATTGTTAGATATGCGAAATTTGTGCAACTAAGCAGTCGATTTCACATTTCATTCACGAAGTTTTGATAGAAACACGTTTGGAGCATTGTCAATCGCAGAGAGAGCAGTATTTGGATTTCTCGAAATAAATTGTCTGCCATTGGCCCCTAATAACTTCATTTTTGTTTTAACCGAAAACATAACATCTCACCAGGAAATGGCAGATGGTTGTCGCAGATTTAATCGGCGAAAAATAGATTGGAAAGGTTCTTGCAGATCCTTTGGAATACCACTGGGGTTTACTTTTTCTTCGAATTTTTTTTTTAAACTCTACACTGGAGCACTCAGACTCAAAACTGGTCCATTTTACTGCCAGGGAGCAACCTACTCCAGTGCCGTTCATTTGATCCCAACGGCAAATGGTGACTGGACCAGATTTGATTTCATTGGAATTCGAACCTGGGACCCCTTTAACTTGGGGCAGGCACTTAACCAACTGCGCCATACAGTCGTTTTTGTACTTTACTTTACAATGGTCTAATCTTGCAATTTTTGCTTTACGGAGTCAATTTTTTTTTGATTTTTTGCCACTTACAAAAAAAAAATTAAAGGAAGAACGAATCTCGGGTTTAAAAATCGGGAAACGGCATACACTTGGAGTTCACTCTTTTCGCAGTGGCAGCAGGCTCACTCCTCCCTGAACCTTCCATGCTCGGCTAGTAAAGGTAATAAGTAATTAATTTCAAAGCTATGAACATTTGTTTATAAAGAAACATTTCTTTGAATAAGTTTCAGATTACGGAAGTAAAAGCCGAACAGTCCTTTCTCAGAGATTTTTGATTCGTAAATTGGAAAGTTTTTTTTTTTCAGTGCATATGAGATCCAACGTTCTCGCCATGACGTGACGGGGATAATGGAACCATGGAACCAAATCGACTTCCAAGCACGCCAACAGTAATTTTCTTCGTTTTCACCACTATCAATCGTTGCAGGTCTTCTTGCTTTTTGCGCACTGCCGCTCTGTCTGTTGATAACTGATTGACGGCTGTTTATTTGCTGCTGTCATTGGCGTATTTTGCGTAAGCAACCGGCAAGCGCATGGTTCACAACATCACCGGCGAAACTCGATTCCAGAGATTCCGCGCATTTGCACAAAGGCGACTTCGGCTACCGTTGGATCGTCGTTGCCTTTTGACGTCGCGTCGTCGGTGTCGATGTAGTGGTCGCCGTCGTCGGCGTCGTTGTCGTCGGTGGACGCTCAACTAACAAAGCGAACGCAGTTATCGATCCTTGTTAATGTCGTTTCGTTCCTTTTGACATTGTCAAAGTGATGTTTTGCCGTCAGTCATCCTGAGGTTCAATCCGATCACGATGCCATTACCATTACACTACCGCCCGCTGATACACCAGCTACTGCTCTGTGACAAGTCCTCATATGCTTCCCAGGACGTCGGTGACGGGCTCTAAATCAACTGATAATTTATAACCCCATAGCACTTTTGGCTTAGTGTATTTTTTATTTATTTGTTCTTTTTTCTTAAATTTGAGAAAATTGATATCAAGGACCACGGGTTGTCCCGGACGTAGTAACAACTGGTGGCAATGCGTCAAAGCACAAAGGAAGAGATATAATTAATGGCGAAATGACACGCCGGATGACGTTGTTGTTCAGCAGCACTGGGGCTGTCTATCGAGCTGAGCAGCAGACAGCGCACATGGTTATGACACGTCAATGCTCTTAACAACCAGGGCATCCACTTTGATTTATGTATATTAATGTGTAGCTATTTAAATTAATTACCCCAGTGTGCAAAATTTGCTAAAATTTATTAGCAAATATATTTTTATTATTATTTTGATCTATGTGTTTCATTCCGCACTAGTGGAATTTTGATGCGAGTGGGTTGAGAAATGATGGCGATGCCAACTTATGACAACTGACGGCTGACAGATGAGCTTTTTTTGATAAATATTTTATGCGTATTTTAATTGCCTTTATGATTTAGTGCTTTTGGCAAAAAAAATAATACATTTATAGAGCACATTTAACACGAAAATAATTAATGTCGCATTAAACTGATGCCCACTGATGTATCTCTAAAACGAAAACTAAAATATTTGAAAAAAATGTAAACGTTGGTTGGAAATGAAATGTGAAGCAAAGGCTGTCATTCTGTCGGTAGATGCTCTAGTTCTAGTTGAGCACGTGAAAATCTGCCAGACGCAATATTGCTTCTGAGGTGGTGATCAATCAGCTTCTCGAGTATTTTCAGGAGAAAAAAGTGGCTGATAGGTCTAAGGTCGTTAGGTTTGCTGTGTGAGGATTTGCCGGCCTTGGAAGTTGATGGCCTTGTTGATGTCCATGCTACCCCAGATTGTGTGATGCGCGTTTGCGCGTGAGCGCGGTTTTAGCTCTCTTCGCATCAGCGATCTTGATTGTAGTAGAGGGGGGAGGTACAACATGGTCATGTGCCATGTACGCCGAAATTACCCAGAATTTTTCTCATGAAGAAAAGATTATAGTTGGAGGTCCTAAGTCCACACACTTGGTCATTGACGACCCAGGGTTCTTGGACTAGGACAATATCTTCTCCGTAGGTGTTAAGACGGAGAACTAGAGAGGCTAAAGCCGAAGTAGAATGGTAGAGATTAATTTGGACTATCCGAAGCAGCGCCATCGGGTAGTCCTTCCACCAAGGTGGTGTTTAAGTCGTTGCCAAAAAGACAGTCTTGGCCGTTAGGCGGTGTACTAGTGAGTTCGAGATTAGAGAAGTTTATGCAATCAACATCCATCATTCTAGTCCATCATTTCAATCATTCTGTCAGTGGATGCTCTAGTTCTTAGAAATGACGACTTAGTAATGTAAATGGAAGGATATGGGTCAATAAACAAGAGAATGCCGCACGCCTTAAGATTTTCTATTAAAAATTTAAATAAGCCACAATTTGTACTTACATCTATCTAAAGGGTGGTCTTACCATAATGCACGATGTTAATTGTGAGTCACATCTTAACGTCAAGTTTTTTTGCCCAACTTAATTTGACATTTCTTTGTTTCAGTGTTTGACAAATTCAACCATGGAGATGTACATAATTGAGCAGCGCGTTAAGATTGTTGAAGCTTTTTACGAAAATGGGCGTTCAAATGAAAATGCATTTCGTGCACTTCGTTATTTTTTTGGTCAGCATAATCGACCAGAGGAGACGCTTGTTGGTTGAGGCCCAGGTCCACCCCGGACTGTAGCGCCACCTTAAGTAAGTAAGTAAGTAATAATCGACTAAATGTGTCCGCAATCGGTAGAATTGTGTGCAAATTTCAACAAACCAGGTCTGTAGGATTGTTGAAAACAGCTGTGCATACTCGCCCAGTTCGTTCTGCGAAAAAACATTGCTGTTGTTTGCGATAGTGTGGCAGAAGAGCCGTCAAGCAGTTACCGTTAATGGTGCTCGCTATCGCGAGATGATAACGGACTTCTTGTGGCCAGAAATTGGTGATATGGACCTGTGCTTCCAACAAGATGGTGACACTTGCCACACAGCCAACGAAACAATGGCTTTATTGAACGAGAATTTCAATGGCCGTGTTATCTCACGTCTTGGCGATGTTGATTGAGCGCCACGACATGTGGTTTGACACCGTTGGACTTCTTTCTTTAATAATAATAATAATATAATAATGGCGGCGCCACAGTCTGGAGCGAACCTGGGCCTAGCTTCTCAGCAACCACTCGTGTTGTGCTTGCTATTGTTCTCTCACGAGTGGAGGGGACCTACAGTTTACTGCTGACTCCGAACGGCGATTTTGAGAAGCTTTTTCTAGACAGTTATACTCTTTAAGCATTGTCAGGGACTCGAAAGAGGTGGACAGTGAAAAAATGTTTGGTGTTTTTTCGGGAATCGAACTTCGACTTCTTTCTTTGGGGATATTTAAAAAATAAGTGTACGTCAATAAGCCAAGAACAATTCATGTGCTAAGGGATGAGATAATTCGACACATTAACGTCATTGAACCTCAATTATGTCCCAGAGTCATTGAAAATATGGACCATCGGATAGAGGTATGCCACCGAAGCCGTGGCGGGCATTTGGCCGATATTCGTCCGATTGTCATAGATCCTTCTATCATAATAAAAAATATTAAGATAATTCCCTGAAAACTTTATGATTTATTTATAATTATCATCGTGCGTTGTTGTTGGACCACCCTTTCTATATATTTTTGCAAGACTGGATGGCGTAGCTGGTTAAGTGCCTGCCCCAAGTTAGAGGGGTCCCAGGTTCGAATCTCAGTGAAATCGAATCTGGTCCAGTCACCATTTGCCGTTGAGATCAAATTAACGGCACCGGAGTAGGGTTGCTACCTGGCACTACAATGGACTGGTTTTAAGTCTGAGTGCTCCAGTAGAGTTTCAAAAATACGCCAAAAAAAAAATACATATATATTTTTGAGAATATCCTAATAAGCATACCTAAGTATTGCGTTTTGCGTTCTAAAAACCTGGGTTTGATGTACGTAGAACTAACGTAGTTTTAGGAGGATTCAAAGTTTATGGAGGAAGGATAAATGTTGTGGTCGAAAACAGTTCCATCGTGACTGATAAGCCTCATAAAATCATTCTGAATGCTGCAAATTGACATACTGGAGTTGAAAAATGTTAGGTTTCAGCAATGATCTGCATTACTAAGTTGATTTGCACTAGTTTACAAGATTCCTCCTTTACACTCGTAAAAGCCCAAAAGCACTGAAAACACGACTAGGCACTGTAAGTAATGATTCTTCATGAGCCGTAATGGCCACATTTCAATTCAGACAGAAGCTTCGGAAATTTTCCCGGCTTCTTACTCTCAACTGGAGTTGGGAAACGAGGAGACGAAGTTAAGGAAGTTCGACAAGATTGGCCAGACTAAAAGAGGGTGAAGAATAGCTACATATGCACACATACAGTCCCTCACACTCAAAGTGGGACAACCTATAAAAATGCTCTCTCGTGAGCATTCAGGATTAATAGTAAATGCATTGTTTGAAATGATCTTGCTTTTAGTATTCTACTTCCCATTCCATATCAATACAAATACAATGATAAAGAAGAAACCCAAATTCTACCAACAACTAATTTATTTTAAAACAAATATGTGTGTACAACATACATACTCGTATATTGCAGCTCACATCCGCGATAGCTTGGTCCTTGAGACGGAGGTTCGGTCTTCCTTTTCTTCTCGAACCTGTGGTCTGTGATTCGAAGATCATTTTTTCTGGAACGTTATTGTCTATTCGCTCGATGTGGCCGAGCCAGTGTAGTCGTCGTTTTTTGAACTACATCCCTATCTTGGTACAGCTTGTAGAATTCGCGGTTGTATCTTCTCCTCCATTCGCACATACGGGACAGAAAATTCGACGGAGAATTTTCCTCTCTAACCAAAATGTGTCCTGTCCTAGTGTTATGCACTCAGCACTTTAAAATATCACGCAATCGACAGTCTCAACAATCAATGGAAATCGCACCAGACATTAGGTCAGCAAAATCGACCGAGTATGCTTCGCTACGATCGAACTGTAGAATCAGCAAATTAGATCCATAAATTAAGGTAGCAATAAGAATGTACTTGAAGTTGGATTTTGGAAGTGACATTGTTAAGTTCTCTAATAAAATTAATCTTAGCATATTTTTACTCTTTTATTTAATATTCGTGAATATTTGGTCTTTTGAACATTGGTTGATTTTGATTTATCTTCTGATTTGATAATTCGTGCGGCATCATCATTCACCATTTGACGGATTATTCACCATTTTCATCATTGTCATCATTCACCATTTTCATCATCATCCTCAATCTCTGACGGAAAAGCCAGAAGTCGAGAACCCGACAAGAAAACACTGGCCCGACGAGGGACTTTGAAATCCTATATTATTTTTATTGTGCGTTCCTGAATCAGGCGTAACACTAGCTTAACATCACAATAAAATAATCTCTTAGCAAAAAAAATAAAGGAATGCAAAGCAACTCAGAAATGAAAGAGAACGGTAGTCAAACAGCTATACAAGTGTGGCTGAGGATTTTGTTGAGGTACAGATCCACTCTTCTCTAGAGCAAGTAATTTTTTTTTATAATTGCATCTTTCGAAGTAATTCTTTTTTATGTCGTGAGGATTATTGGACGTATTGCCATTTGATTTTACTTATTCTTCCTTACTTTACGGCATATTTCTGTGTCTTAAGTTGCGGCTAAAACATTCTGATTAAAGAATGAAGAGCTGGCAAAATTATAAAAAAGTCGCGACCTTTGCCGAATTCAAATAATAAACAGAGTATTCGAATACGAGGGACACCTCAGGATGTACATCAACATTAAGTTAGTGACAATTAGACAAAGCTTCCGCCTACTTCAAATTTAAGCCGCCGCAGAAGTACAAGAAAGAGTCTGACATTCACATCATCTCCACGCAACACCCTCCCATGTCTTCTCTTATGAATACTGCATCATGGTTACGTAGTGATTTATGCCGTATGTTTGCGAAGACAGCAATCTCGTCGCTGCCAGTAACACCATCAATCGTTTTTCCCAGCAATCCAACAACACAGCGTGGATTTCCCTATTTCCACTCTTCTCAGACATCGCACTTCACGTCTTCATTACTTAATCACGAATTTGATTGCAATAAATTTCCGTGTCGACAATTCTATTAGTCGTTATGGATAGTATGTAAGGGGTCCCGTTCGGTAGCAACGTTCACGCTCATTACAACATGAAATCACCGCTCACATACACACGCACTCCCAATGCGAAATATGCACACGAAAGGTGGCACATCAGTCACAAAAGAGCAGCTCCGCGGTGGCGAAGACCCAGCACAGCACAGCACAAGTAGTAGCTCCTCATCTCGGGGATGAGCTAAGCAGCCGAGCGATGAGCGCTTGAGTGAGCCACTGAGCAAGCTATAAATCAAACCCTGAAAAGAGGCGAATTGTAATTTTTGAATAACAACAGTGCGAGCAACAGCAAAAAATGTGAAAGATACATGTGTGCCAGTGTGTGTATAAATTATGAATTATGGCCTCTGGAAGGCATTAATCATGGTTTATTGATGATGACGAGGTTGCGTTGCTCCGCGACTGTTGTTGTTCTCTTTGAAATGTTTAGTTGCGAGTTGTAGATGTTTCCACCAGGAGAGAGAGAGAGTATTTCGCTATTAATCATGTCGTTTGTTATGTCTGGTTTGTGGGGAGTCGCAGGGAGAGACAGGGTTTCTTTTCCTTTTGCTGTAATCACATGTCCGTTTAGCGAGTTCATATGAATGCTACTTCCAGGGTGATTGAAGGCAACAGCAAAGGCACATAATTCATTTGCATGTACATTTGAAGCCAGCTGTAAAATACTTTACTAGTGTTTCGACGGCAAGGTTTTCAAAGGGAAATTATGAGAAATGTATAGCAAATTATGTCTTCGAGAAGAATTTGTATTTTTCCGAAGGTAGGCATATGTACGTGTATGATATAATATTTATTTGAGCCGATCAGGCGCCATCATTTGTTTATGTGATTCAAGTGAATCGAGTTTTTTGGTTGATACATTTGTATTTTGGTAAAACAATGTCAGCACCATGGCTTGAGAAAAAGAGAATGACGAAACGCTTGGTATTGAGACTTTGTTAAGGCTTTATCTGTTTAACAGAGTCAAGGCTTAAAGTCTTCGCAAATTGTCCATGCAGACAAGGATAAACCTTTGTATTCATTCAGTCAGCATAGCATGACAGCCGCAACAATCAGCAGTAAACGACAGAGGGAAAATGATGAAGACTCGTTACTAGTGTTCGACCGAATGTCAGTTTTTCGGCCGAAGCCTAATATGATCTACAAAATTATTGTTTGTTTTTTGGTAGCGAACTACCAAGTGACAGCGATTTGTAACATATTTTGCAAGTTGCTTGCGCATCTTTTACTGAAATAGCTCTAGATTGGATTTTTAGCTGCTTTTTTTATGCTTTTTCTACCACTTAATAGTTTACCAACTTGCAAATGCAAGCGCACTTTCAAAATACAAAATATCCGACAATAACAAAACAAAAAATACACCGTTTCGGAACACGGGAAATTCAACATTCGGCTTCGGTAAAATCTTCGGTCTCATTTGACCGAAGGCGAATGTTTTTCCGAAGGTATTATTTTTAACCAACGGTCGCCGAAGCCGATGTCGTTGCTGAATGATCGGTCGGACTCTCGTTACCCGACGTTTAGTCCTTCTCTTTTTCTTAAGGAATGAGACTTACATTTTTAGATATTCATGATCGGATAATTGATGTTTTTGTGCGCCGACCAAGTAAAGTCCATAAATTGTTGTCTTTTAGATTTCACCAATGTCATTGCAAAGCGTTTAGAGTTCGCGCTTTTATCATTCTATTTATATCAGGCGAAATATTTTTTTTCGAAGCGGTACTAGTCAGTTTAGTGTTTTGTAGAGCCTAATCTTAAGTCCCTGAGAAATAAGTTTTGATACTACTTAGACCAAACCAAACCAAACTTGCAGCGGTTGCCAAGTGTTTTGATGTATTTTGAGGTACTAAGTTGATTGGTGATTAACCTACTTTGTGAATGACCGCTTTTGATTTCGACATCCACCACTTCTAAGGCTTAAGATCGACCAGAACTCCCCTACTTTAATCGTGCCGTGCGTCTTCAGCGTACATCAAAAGCTAAATTTATTTATAATAGACAGCGCCATCAGCGTTGACTCCAGCATCGTACTATCTGTTCCAGCATTTGATTGATTAATCAGACTTTTTAATAAGTATGAAGTGTAACTACTGGCCTTGTCGGCAAAATTCAGGAAGAAAACGACTGGCTTTATTAAATTCTTATAAAATGTATACTAATTCATTGCTTCAATTTCTAAAATCTCACCTTCTTGAGTGGGTCCATACATGCACAACAGTCTGAGGACGAGTTGAACGGAAAATGTTCGCCCATAAAATACAACTTCTGATTACACCGAAGAAATATAGTTTTCTTATTAGTTCGCTAGTTTCTGAGACTACTTAGGGGTGGTCCAACGAAAACGCACTATGATAATTATAAATAAAACAGTTTTCAGAGAATTATCTTAATGTTTTTTATTATGATAGAAGGATCTATGACAATTATGTGTGAAACAAAATATCGGCCAAATGCTCGCCACGGCTTCGGTGGCATACCTATAGGATAGAGGTCCATATATTCAATGACTGAGACAAAATTGAAGTTCAATGTAGTTAATGTGCCGAATTATCTCATCCTTTAGCTCTTGAATTGTTCTTGGCTTATTAACGTATACTTTTTCTTTTAAACATCCCCAAAGAAAAAATGATCCTGGCGGCCAATTAACATCGCCACGACGTGAGATAACACGGCCATTGAATTTCTCGCTCAAAAGAGCCATTGTTTCGTTGGCTTTGTGGTAAGTAGCACTATCCTGTTGGAAGCACATGTCTTCCAGGTCTATATCCTCAATTTCTGGCCACAAGAAGTCCGTTATCATCTCGCGATAGCGAACATCATTCACGGTAAGTTCTTGACGGCTCTTCTGCCACACTGTCGCGAACAACAGCAATGTTTTCCGCAAACGAACTGGGCGAGCATGCACAGATGTTTTCAACAATTCTACAGACCCGGTTCGCTGAAATGTGTGCACAATTCTACCGATGATGGACACATTTGGTCGATTATTACTTACTTACTTACTTAAGGTGGCGCTACAGTCCGGGTGGACCTGGGCCTCAACCAACAAGCGTCTCCTCTGGTCGATTATGCTGACCAAAAAAATAACGAAGTGTACGAAATGCAATTTGATTTGAACCCCCATTTTCGTAAAAGGCTTCAGCAATCATAACGCGCTGCTCAATTGTGTACCTCTCCATGGTTAAATTTTCCAAACACTGAAACAAAGAAATGCCAAATTAAGTTGGGCAAAAAAACTTGACGTTAAGATGTGACTCACAATTAACATCGTGCATTATGGTTGGACCACTCTTTAGAATAAAAATAATAATAATAATAATAACAATAATAATAATAATGGCGGGGCTATAGTCCGAGGTGGACCTGGGCCTAGCTTCTCACCAACCACTCGTGTTGTGCGTGCTATTGTTCTCTCACGAGTGGAGGGGACCTACAGCTTAATGCCGACTCCGAACGGCGAGATTGAGAAGCTTTTTCTAAACAGTTATACTCTTTGAGCATTGTCAGTGACTCAAAAGAGGTGGAGCCGTGAAAAAATGTTAGATGTTTTTTTTTCGGGAATCGAACCGAGAACATCGAGCGTAGGAGTCAACGCACCTACCCACTACGCCACGGCGACCACCCACCCTTTAGAATAATAATAATAATAATGGTGGCCTAGCTTCTACTGCAACTCGTGGTGTGTGTTCTATTGTTCTCTTACTAGTGGAGGGGGACTACACTTTAATGCCGACTCCGCACGGCAAAATTGAGAAGCTTCTTCTAAACAGTTGTTCTCTATGCACATTGTCCGTAACTCGACTTTAGACTTTCTAGAGGTGGAGGTAGAGCCGCGAATAACTTTTTTGTGAAAATAATTGTATGTGCTCAGAATTGTACCTGGACTGAAAGTCGATTGCGTATGAGTCGGTGCATTCTAGAGGAATTCATTAAATTCGAAGCAGTATCTATCTCATCATCCTGAAACGAAGGTATGCTGCCAGTTTCCTTTACTTTCGATTCCTCGTCAGCTGTTCACGTACTTGGAGTTCCTGATTCGACAAATGCATACCATGTCGAAAATTGGTGTTTTGTAATGAAATTGTATTTTTCATATGCAAATATCTGTTTATTAAGGACTAGAAGTATGCAGTGGTCGACTTACATCGACAGAATTCGTTGGTTGCTTGATTGGTGTGTGGCTATAAAGTTAAGTTTTTTCAGCAACATCCGGTTGTCGTTTCTGCCTTCCTGTGTCGGGGTTAATCGAAAGGAAATACTTTTTAATCCTCTTGACCTTCTGTGTACACGGGCAAATAGTTTGAAGTGGCTTTGATCGCCATAGTCCGCTTTGCCGGATTTAGCTTTTCAGGAAATACTTAGTATTTAGCAAACTTCTGTTTGCATACAACAGATTTACTAAAGTTTCTAAAATGCTTGAGATATGTTGGTCATTGTGGCGTAGTGTTTTTAATTCAACATATATCGTCAGGCAGGTCTTACTCAAAACATTGTAATCTGATTTGCAGTAATGGATAATGTGTTCGAAAAAAAGAAATTATGGCAAATAAGCTCTAAAATGAAGTTATGCTAGACTTAAGTCGTTAATAGGAAACGAAAGAGAAAAAAATTGAATTAAGCCCAATCAAGAACGAAAATGCTTTTTGACTTAAGACCTACTTGCCTAACGTCAAAGAATTTATGTGCGAAAGAGACATTGATATCTCGATATTTGAACATAAATCGATATTTTGATATCTCATTTTTTTTTATGCTGGCGGTCAAATCTACAAAAAAGCATTTTCAAATCGCATGTTAATGTTTTACCGTTTTTGGCCAATATTTCCAAAACTATTACGTATGAAAGTACGGATTGAATGGGAGATAAAAAGTGTAATAGACACGACACCGAAATTATAGAGATTTCGTTTTTGTGAACGGAATCTCAAAAATCGCAACTACAAGCGTTTCCAATAGCAAAATGGGCATGTGTACTGCCATAGGATCGACATTTTAATTATAAAAAGTCCGTTGTAATAGCTTGCCTCGATGTGGTGTACACAACAGTGCAGAATGCATACATACATGCATAAATATTCATATAAACAATATCATGAAACCATAATAATCAAATAATTTTAATTGTGCCCTTGCTTCACTAAAGTTACAAAACAGATTCAAGAAATATAGAACGACCGTCATAAAAATCGTGCACAACGCGAGAGTGTGTCAATCGGTTTGAAATCTGATGACTCCGTCTTTCTGTCTTCCTTCTAGGAAAGCACCCTTCAATATAAGGCACTCCCCAGTTGGGCTCAAGTTCATTGCTCCGTACATCGTAATTTGTCAACAGACAAAAACAGTCTTCGCCTTGTCATTTTTTGACATATTCTGCTTTATACAAAAATAGAAACGTATACGTATCAGACAAGAAAACACCTTACAGCAACTGCAGTTTGTTCGTTTTTATTTCTACGCCATCATAGACGACGAACTCAAGCACGCAGGGGAAAATATCGGCACAAAAACAAAAAGCAAACGCTAGATGGGAAATTATTATTTTATGCGCATTTCCCATGTCAGTGAAATATTAACAAGCTAGCTTCAGGTCATAAATTAGAAAAGCAAACATTTCCAAGAAGCAGGAAGACTACGAGAATTGAATTTGCCAACTCGGGCGTTATTCTTTTGTTTGCGCCCTCTACCACCCACCTGTGTGTAGGCAAACTGTTCTATTTTGTGTTTGGTTTTTTTTGCTTCGCTTGTAGGTACTCTGTGCTAGTAGCTTTTTCCTGACTGTTGAAATTACCAAGTGAATTATGGGCTATTTGACGGATATGATGATAGCGTTACAGGTCAGGTGGTTGAATACCGTTCGCCGTATGTTTGCTCAAAGTGGGTTTGGCTGATAAGCCCGGTTCTTATGAAGGTGAAATGACGTGTTTTATGAATGTTTAAAGAGAATAATAGCAGACCATTATGAATGTTGCCGTCCTAAGTTAATAAATTTGATATGGCGTCATATGTATACGACAGACTGCTCAATTAAACTTGTTATAAAAATTGCCGCGTTAATGTTTTGTTAAAAATACTACATACTTGAAGAAATTGCTATTTGCGTGGTTTATAGCACTATTATTTGAGCACGTTTCCCTTTAAACCAGTGGAAGTATTCCATCCAAATTTCTCAGAATCATTAAGTTTATTGGGCGCCGTGGAAGTGTGAGTTTGTGTGACGACCAAATAAACAACAAGCAACAATTTTCAAAAACAAAATTGTTCACGGCTCCATCTCTTTCTTGTCATTGACAATGCTCAAAGAGTAAACCTGTCTAGAAAAAGCTTCTCAATCTCGCCGTTCGGAGTCGGCATTAAATTGAAGGTCGCTCCACTCGTGAGAGAACAATAGCACGTACAACACGAGTGGTTGCTGAGAAGCTAGGCCCAAGTCCACCTCGGACTACAGTACCGCCATTATTATTATTATTATTAATTAAGTTTATTAAAACTTGATTATTATATACGATATTTCAAATCGTCATTGTAGCGTTTCACGTAGTACAAGCTAAGTGGACAAAATTAATGTTTCATTTAATTTTTTCAATAGGTAATAGGTTAATATAATCAAGACTCCCAAACGTCAAAATTCATAA
Source organism: Myathropa florea (assembly GCA_930367185.1). Lineage (NCBI taxonomy): Eukaryota > Metazoa > Arthropoda > Insecta > Diptera > Syrphidae > Myathropa > Myathropa florea. The sequence continues at coordinate 15,477,912 of OV884005.1, forward strand.
AATGTTACTGTCTACACTTATCATTGACAGGTTAAGCGATTGGAACTGTCAAATCGAATAAGTGAAAAATAAAACTGGTGGTGTCATTTGTAAGCATTTAAAATTATTTTTTTTTTTATGGATACTAGCAATTAAAAATATTTCTTGTGTTGGAAAATTATGTCTAATCATATGTACATATTAAAGTGGTAACTAAAATAATTCGAGTTTTTCGTCGAGTGAAAAGTTTAGTAGAGTAGATGGTATTTGTACACACGGGCTGTTTTTTGTATATGTGTTAGCGGTATTCTTCAATTTGATAACTGTAAACATTTTGCATTTGCGAATTTGAGTACAATCGTTTGATTTCTTCTTCTATTCAGATAATGTTGACTCGACCACAAATTTCAATCAGTGGTAAAAATATGAAAAAAGGGATTAAATATGTTAAGCTGTACGAATCCATTTGTACAAATTTTAATTTGTGCGACCTTACTGAAGAATCAGCAAGGGAATCTAAACAGAATGTAGTTAAATGGACATCAAAAGTGGCCGATAAACGGCTAAAATCAGGAAAGTCAAGAAACGATTTTCTTAATAAATAGTCATCAACATCATCAGCAGATCGTGCCAGAAAAGAATTTGATGAAATTTAATTTATTACGAAGAAACGAATTGTACAAGGATAGGGAGGTGTGCTATTCCTTTGACCAGTACATAGTTGTGTCTGCAACACGAGCTGAAATAAATTTTGAAGCTATGTTGGCCAAGACAGTTTAGCTTTTGGTAGAGGCGCAAGATGATGTAATTAGGAGTGTTTTACCGCATTCTTCTTCCACACTCATAAGCAAATGGGGCTGTAATATTAACTAAGCTAACAGCACACAAACAAAAATTTTACAACCTTGAAGCTACTGAATTTCTATTTGTATTTTCATTTGTAGTGAGCGCCATGGCCGTGTGGGTTTGTGCGTCGACTCATTATTATTATTATTGTTGTTGAGGGTATATTGCACAGAGACCTTCAAGATCTATTGTGCCCCCTTTCAATACCTTAGCACAATTACGAGTTCCTCTCAACTACAGTTCTTTTCAGAGTTGTATTGAGGGTAATGGACTCCTATTGCGCATAGGTGAAGAAATCTGTTCTAGAGTATTCTCTCTAAGCCAGTTTCCTTCAGGAATCTGAGAATGAGAGATGGTTCTAGTGATTGCATTTCTTCTTTTGATAGTAGGTACTTGCCCAGACATCTATTTCTTTTGTGGACTAGTGCCTCACAAAATCCCAGTATATGTTCTGGAATTTCATTAAATTCTCCACAAAATCTGCAGAGACCTTCTTCGGATACCCCTAGTTTCCTTAGTCTGCTCCCTGAGTCTACAGCGCCCCTGCGACAGGAAGCCTGTTAGGATACGGCGGTTATTCATGCTCATTTTGATGCATGCCTCGAACCTCTTTCAGTTATATTGCCCTAGAAGTCTGCTTTATTCCACGAACGTTATTCTTTCTAATTCCCTGAATTCTTCTCTGAGGAGATGGTCTCCTACAGCGCAGAATGGTTCAGGGCATATGAAGGGTTCTGATGCTCCTTTCCTTGCCAGGGAGTTGGCCATTTCATTGCCTTCTATCCCCGTATGGCCAGGTATCCATAAATTTCCTCTTGAAAGATGCTGGTACATTTGCCCATGGATTCGAAGTATTTTGTCCTGGGTCCAAAAACTCCTGCTCCAGTTCCTTCATCAGTTCTTGATCCATCTGTATACCATTTTACCGTGTTGCTGCTCAGTCTGTGGACCATGGATTCATTGCTCCAGTCTCTTTTCGTGCTGCGCTTATTGGTAAATTTCTTTTGGAAGTTGAATTACCTAAGCACGTCATACTTCGGAATGGCCAGGAGTGGTAGCATTTTGACTAGTGCGTCGAATTGCCTCAATGTAATGCACCTGTCTATTCAAATCCCAGCACAAGCAACAGTTTTTCAAAACAAAATTGTTCACGGCTCCACCTCTTTCGAGTCACTGACTATGCTCAAAGAGTATAACTGCTTAGAAAAAGCTTCTCAATCCCGCCGTTCGTACTCGGCATTAAAGACTGTAGTTCCTCTCCACTCGTGAGAGAACAATAGCATGCACAACACGAGTGGTTGCTGAGAAGCTAGGCCAGGTCCATCTCAGACTATAGCGCCGCCATTATTATTATTATATGTATATTATTATTATTATTTTCATTTTTGTCTCTTCGGTTATTTTATAACAATAATCTTATTTGGCAGTGTTATAATCCTCGGCCGTCATTAACGATATTTTGTCGTTCAACAAAGTTAATCTTTTCTGTAGAAACTATTGCATTTATCAAAGAACAAACAAGTAAACTCCAAGAAGAAATCAAAAATTTAGTAGTCATTGTCGAACATGAATTGTTACTCGCAATGACTGATGGGAAAATATGTAACGCATTTGCTAAAACCCTCTCATCTAAAAAATGTTTTATCTGTGGGGCAATGCCAAAAGATATGAATGAAAAATATGCAAATTATGCAACCCCGATCATTTTAGTTTTAGTTTGTCAACATGGCATGCGTGAATATGTTGATTTGAGTCCTATCTTCATATGAGATACAGACTTGAAATAAAAAAGGATTGTGTAAAGCAACGATCCGACAAAGCAAAACGACTATTCAAAGAAATGGGACTTATTGTTAGACGACTGGAAGGCGCAGTTGGTTAAGTGCCTGCCCTGAGTTTGAGGGGTCCCAGGTTCGAATCCCAGTGAAAACAAAGTTAATATCCGGTTTTTCAAATCTGGTCCAGTCACCATTTGCCGTTGGGATCAAATTAACGGCACTATCACTGAAGCGGTCGATCAGTGGTAGTAGTCTGACTGTGGGTATCACAATGGACCTACATGGTCTAGGTGTGCTAGTGAATTCACTAGCAGCCCCCAAACCAAACCTAACCTAACCTATTGTTGACAAGCCAAAGCCAGGATTTGGGACCACCAATGACGATAACACTGCTCGGATTAAGCAACTTAGTAAATTATTACGAGCATTGTAATCTGGCTTCGAAACCTATTTATCTGAGTTCCAGAAGCTCTGTCTTGACAACAGAAAATTGTATTTAAGCTTTTATATTATTTTATTTATTATACATGCTTATAGTAGCATGTCACTGTGAACAAAATACTTGTTCACAGCACAGAAATAAAAAAAATGCTCTTGTTTAAATCAGACAGCTTTCTGAAGGATCACAAGCAGCTACTAACAAGGATTGTCGCAGATACCATGAACAAAATGCCAGAAAGAGCTCAAGTATGCTTCACGATAAAAAATATGACAACCACATGTAGACCGAACGCACAACTTGCCTCACGGCTTAGCAAATTTGGCCTTTCTTGAAACCTAAATACTCGGGCCTAAATTGGCCTTAGTTATGGTATTTTCATTACTTTCTACCACAAGATTCTGTGAGGCCTAACATTTCCGTTTCTATAGTTACTAAGGTAAGCGTTGGTTCGCACGTACGTTTGTATGACCAAGGATATGTCGATCAGACTTCCCATGTTCACGGTGGTGAGTCTTCGTGGCTGTTTAAGAGTCGGCAGAAATTCATACATTACTCGACCTCTCTTCGATGCAACATTGAATCCAATCGTTTCTTGCTATTTTTTCATGTATTTATCTGTACTCGTAGTCAATCCGAAGTTTTTTCCTCAGTGGTGTCAGAAAACCTGCTATACCTGTAATAACGGGAATGATTGCCTTTTGAGAATATTCCCTACCCCGTTCGATTCGTGCTGCCGACTTCGATATTTGTGAAAATTCTGTGGCATAGCTATTTTTTGTTCAAATAAACAATCAGTCTTTCAAAAGAGATTAACAGATTGCATGCTTCGGTGTGGTCTTGCATCTTTTAGCGAGTAAACCTGGAAATTTAGGAAACTTAAAATTTTAACAGTGGGGTGCGTTTATCATTCCTATTTGGAATTTCCATGGAAAAAGTCAATTGGGCACACCTTTTTTATCAAATAAAAGCGATGAAAAAATAACTCTGAAGTCAAGTGTAATCACGAAGTACGAAGAAATACATATAATTCCACATGTTTTTACAAATTCATTAATCTCTGTTTATGACTAACACATCAATCAGAGGTAATTTCAAAAATATCAACAATTAATAAGAAACACGACGAACGATTTCGCTGTCAGCATGATACATCAAAACAGAAGTCTGTCATTGCTATCATAGCAACGTCGATATACGCATTCACAAAAAACGAGAAAAAAATACAAAAACTTCACTCTCACTGTCCACTCCCGACACATCAGTTCGTTCAGTATCCAGTTTTGTGCCAGATATAGCAATGGTAACCAAGCCGTTGGCATTGATGAAATGTACATCATGTCATGTTCGATTTTGAATCGATCAATAACACGATTTCCGCTGACAGCCCAATGACGAAATAACGAACGACAATCAATTTTCGTCGCAAACGAGGGAAAAAATAAATCAATCGAGAAATAGTCGCACATTTCAGTTTGAATGTCATATTTTACGAGCAGTATGTCTTGTGAGCTGAAAATGGTTTAACGATTTCCAAATTTCCATTTGACATGCAAGCAACAACTCATTTGAAATTGAGAGCAATTTAAGCCCCGGCAGTAACCACTGGCTGGTGTTGACAAGTTGTTTGAGGTATTTTATATTCATTTAGGTAGTTGCTTTAATGAACCTTTGACATTTATAGGCAGATAAGAATTCATATTCGTACACATGTTTTTTATGTATGTAAGATATTTAAATCGATATAAGCTGATGTTTATTTATATATGGATGGGTTCAATGAATGCTCAAGGTTTAACAAGGTTACCTATAATACCTGTTAATAGATTTTACTATTCAAATCATTGACATGAACGGGAGTGGAAGGCCGTTGAGATGAAATTGAACTACATATGCCATCTCTGAAACGGAGGTAAACGTGATTCGAATTCATCAAAAATTCAAAACAAAAATTAACTCTTATTTATAACAGCCATTTATCAATGAGTGGGCGCCGTGGCGTAGTGGGTAAGTGCGTCGACTCCTACGCTCGAGGTCGTCGGTTCGAATCTCGGAAAAAACATCAAACATTTTTTCACGGCTCCACCTCTTTCGAGTCACTGACAATGCTCAAAGAGTATAACTGTCTAGAAAAAGCTTCTCAAAATCGCCGTTCGGAGTCGGCATTAAACCGTAGGTCCCCTCCGCTCGTGAGAGAACAATAGCACGCACAACACGAGTGGTTGCTAAGAAGCTAGGCCCAAGTCCACCTCGGACTGTAGCGCCGCCATTATTATTATTTATCAATGAGTAAAGCGATGTGCTGCTTTCAGTAAAGACATTAAATAGGATACATGCACTCCAGCAAAAGTTGAATATCTGCAAAACGTCACGGTGTGACAATAAATCAGACTAAGGATGATCATAGCAAGAACCAACAAGATTGAACTACATAAGTGCTGCTATATTATTAAACGAATGTGTTAATTGCATTGTAAAACTTTATAAGCGCAACTAATGCCTAAATTCGTAAGCCAAATAAGAAGCAAATAAATGCTGCAAAAGCGATTATAGGAACACATACAAAGTAAAAGGCTGTGAAAATTCCAGACAAGATCCTGTGAAACAGTTTAACTCCACTGAGCCCTGGCATATATATATGTATATCACAGTGAAACCTACATACAGTGGCTCAAAGTGAAACTCGGACACCACACTGTAAATACGCAATATTAAGTATTAAACAAGTTATGCATGCGATAGACGTTTGATTTTGTTTTTATAATAAGTAGTATTTCTTAATCATTAACAAGAACCAAACAACAATTTGAAAGTACAAATGAATTAAAAATAAACTGGGCAAGTGCGAGTTGTACTCGCACGGGGAAGGTTCCGTCGCAAAATATTGATGGATGATTTCTGAATATCAAACGACGTTTCCAAACTATTTCAGTTGAATTTTCTTCTAACTTCAACCCAAATCAACCATTTATTCATAAATTCATAAATCCAAACAAACAAATGTTCATCCCTACATATACCTATATCTCTATCCAGGTTTATCCAACACAGAAAATCCCTTCCATCATACACATACCCAATCACTGCTCATGCCTGCGGTATGTGTGTGTTCATTTCTGTTGGGCATTTAGGGGTGAGATCGAAAAGATAACGCTCATCAACGAATAGAGTGGCCGAACACAGCATGAAATTATGTGTGAAAATGAAAATTGTTCTCATTTTAAATCTTAGATATCTCAAAATTTCAACATAAATCGATATTTTGAAATTTATCATTTTTTAATGCTTACATTGATGTCTTCAAAACTGCGTTTTCAGATCTTCAAAATTCGCATGTCGATGATTGACCGTTTTTGGCCAATATCTCCAAAACCACTAGGGCCAGAATGCTCGAAATGGTTTTAAACGAAAGTACTCAATGAAGCCAAGTTTCTGTGATTTTTTCAGATTTTTAAACACTTTGGTTTAGAAATGGCAGGGGGGACGCATTTAAAAAAACTTTGGAGCTTCATATTTTCCAAACGGTATTTTGGATAAAAAAAAGTGTTGAAGAAACCTCCACCTCATTTCAAAAGATCTATCGATTGATATATCAACTTCACCTGTACTGGAGCCACCCCCAAATGACCCCACTTTTTAAAATCGCTGTATAGGCAGTGACATCTAGGTCTGAAGTACCTAATTCCAAAATTTCATGCCGATATCTTCATAAACTTCGGAGATAAAAAAGTGTGACAGACACGACGGACGGACGGACGGGCACACCGAAATTATAATGGTTCCGTTTTTGTAGACGGAACCTTAATAAAGACGTGACACATTGTCAAATTTCAACTCAAGGTAAAACTCGGACAGTTAGGGCTCCCCTTCATATTTTTCTTTGTACCATGAAATTGGTTCCAATAAAATATTACTAATGTATCAATATTAGTTCGAATTTAAATTATTTCCAATACATAATTTGTGCAAACTGGTCCTAACCGAAGCAATGGGCAGGCAAAGAGGTCAAACTTTCCTCGAAATAGGAAAACTTAAAGTGAAGCATTTCTAAGAGGGAAAAACCGTTTGCGACATTGCGCAAATTGTTGACCGTCATTCAACAGTACATGACGTTATAAAATGCTTCAAATGTTCGAACACGCTAGAAAATCGCAACAAAACTAGTGTAAGAAAGATTTTTTCGGAAAGCGGTGAGCGATGGATTCTTCGGCAAATTAAAAAGAATCCAAAAATTAGTGCCCATAAACTTGCTATTGAGGTTGAAAAATACTTGGGCAAAAAAGTTAACCCCGAAACAATTCGAATTGTGTTGCGCAAGCATAAGCATAATGGTCGGGTTGCATAAGTATAATGCCGGTACCTTTTATCAATAAAATAAACAGGGCTAAACGGAAGACATTTGCCATATTGCATCGGGATAAGGATATTTCGTTCTGGAATAACGTCTTATTTACAGACGAAAGTAAATTTAATATATTTAGGTCTGATGGGCAGACATATGTATGAGTGGAGAAAAACCAACACAGAACTTGAAGAAAACAATTTGACACCCACGGTCAAGCGCAGAGCTAGTAAAGGTGAAGGTTTACATGTCTGCCGCTGGAACCGGAAATTTCCAAATTATTGATTGAATAATGGATCAATATAAGTATTTGGATGTACTAAAACAAAAGCAAAGCGTGCAAAAATTGGGGATAGAGAACTGTTACCATTTTTTTTTCAGGATAACGACCCAAAGCATAAGGCTCTTAATATCCTCTTATAGCTTTTGTATAACTGCCCACATGTATTGGAAACTCCACCATAATCACTGGACCTAAATGTCATTGAACATGTATGGTTCTATTTAGAGTAACAGCTGAAAAATTATGACATTTCAAATAAAAAAAATTTGGTAAGGACTCTGTTAGAAGAGTGGAACCAAATTGGCAATAGTTTTTGCGAAAAACTGGTGTCATCCGTACCAAAACGGTTAGAAGATGTTAGCAAAAATAAAGGGCTTCCAACTAAATACTAACCACAAATTAATTGTTTTTTTAATTATGTTTGAAGTCATTTTTTGTCGCATACATAACTTGTTTTATACTCAACATTACGTATTTACAGCGCGGTGTCCGAGTTTCACTTTGAGCCACTGTACATCTTTCACTAATAACTAAAACCGTCCAGGTTTTTGGAAGTTTTTCAATTTCAAAGAAGTAAATATTATCTTCTTTCCATTAGAGCTGAGTAAATGCAAAGCAGATATCGAACAAATTATATTTCTTCTTCGTTGCTGCAGTTTCCGCATAGCGTGAATGCTTCTTGGACAGTGTCCTGAAAGGGCTCCCACCAATATACAGTTAATCAAAAAAGTAAGTATACACTACCTCCTGAACTATATTTTTCTAAAGAAAACTAAGTATTTCCAACAAAAATCAACAACCATTTTTTTTTCTGTTTTCACAAACGTAATACTATTTTTCAAAAAGAACAAACATAACAAAATAACAAAACATAAACAATAGAACTCAACTTAAAGTAATATGAATGGAAATTTACATCAAAAAAGTAAGTATACAGACAAAAAATAATACTTTCTGAAATTTGTCTCTGCTCTCAAGTCTGCTTATCAATATTTCGTTGGGTAGCCTTTGGCTTTTATAATTGCTTGCATTCGATTTGGCATCGAGTTAACCAATTTTGATGTTACTTTTTGGCTTATTTTAGCCAACTCTTTCTGAAGCACTCTTTTCAAGTCTTATTTTGTCTTGACACCGTGTTTTTGAACTGCCCGTGTCAAATGTTCCCATAAATGTTCTATTGCATTCATGACGGGTGATTGGGTGGTGTTCTCAGGTGGTTACGAACATTATATAATGACTATTCTTTAACAATATGAGAGGTGTGTTTTGGGTCATTATCTTGTTAAAGGATAAATGACACTTCTAGACCCAACTTTCTGATGCTTTCAAGTAAATTAGTTTTCAATATGTCCAAATAGGCATATTTGTCCATTGTACCATCAATGAAAATTAAATTACCGACGCCATTTGCCGCCATACACCCCCATACCATTACGGAGCCACCACCGTGCTTTACAGTTCCGTTAAAGACGATTAAATTTTGCAAAAGCTCGTGTAAATTGTGATCCAGCTTTCTGGAATATGATCGTATTCTCAAATGAAAGCAAATTTAACATTCATGGATCCGATGGACGTGCTAAAGTTTGGCGTAAAACAAACGCGGAGCTAGATCCCGCAAACATGGCCGGAACTGTAAAGCACGGTGGTGGCTCCGTAATGGTATGGGGGTGTATGGCGGCAAAAATGCGTCGGTAATTTAATTTTCATTGATGGTACAATGGGCAAATATGCCTATTTGGACATATTGAAAACTAATTTACTTGAAAGCGTTAGAAAGTTTGGTCTAGAAGTGTCATTTATCTTTCAACAAGATAATTACCCAAAACACACCTCTCATATTGTTAAGGAATAGTTATTATATAATGTTCGTAACCAGCTGAGAACACCACCCAATCGCCAGGCATGAATGTAATAGAACATTTATGGGAACATTTGACACGGGCAGTTCAAAAACACGGTGTCAAGACAAAATAAGACTTGAAAAGAGTGCTTCAGAAAGAGTTGGCTAAAATAAGCCAAAAAGTAACATCAAAATTGGTTAACTGGATGCCAAATCGAATGCGAGCAATTATAAAAGCCAAAGGCTACCCAACGAAATATTGATAAGAAGACTTGAGAGCAGAGACAAATTTCAGAAAGTATTATTTTTTGTCTGTATACTTACTTTTTTGATGTAAATTTCCATTCATATTACTTTAAGTTGAGTTCTATTGTTTATGTTTTGTTATTTTGTTATGTTTGTTCTTTTTGAAAAATAGTATTACGTTTGTGAAAACAGAAAAAAAATGGTTGTTGATTTTTGTTGGAAATATTTAGTTTAATTTAGAAAAATATAGTTCAGGAGGTAGTGTATACTTACTTTTTTGATTAACTGTACTTACGAATGAGGTTTTTCACTGATAATAATCTATCCTTGTTCAGTGACGGCCATAGGGTTCCCATCATTGACTTAATGTCTAGATTCACCCATCGTTTAGCTTTCTCCAGGAATTCATCTTTAAACTACTAGTCTAGAAAACTAAGAGGCCCATTTACATAGGGTAGTCCTACAGACTTCCCCATCTTTAAGCTCTTCTTTCCAAGTGTTTCCGTTCTTTCATTTTCTAGATTTCTTGGAGGACCCAATATCTAACAGAGTTTCGCTGTGTTTACGCTCAGTCTACGAAATTTTGAGAATTTTCGATGTCAGAATACGGCTCTATCAATCTATTTAATTGACTTTCGTAGAATATTGTTGTCGATTGCTAGGTCGATTTAAGATCTGTGTTGCTTTGTTTAGTGCAACCACTCCCACTAGAAAAATGCTGATAGCTTAGCATATTCGAAAGAAGCCTGTCTTTGAGCATTCATTGTACAACACCCCACGTAGCTGCGTGGCATTTTAGGAAAATTGATTACAGGGACGATTTAAATGCAATTTTAATGTTTTTTTTACTGCATACTGCTGCGCCTGAACAAAAACTGTTTTTATCCGTCATTCATAATAAATGTGAATTTAAAAGAGAGCATTACTCAATTCTCGGTTCAACATTACTTAGTGAAAATATGATGCAATTGAACCGATTCGAGTGTTCCACATGCAGAAAATCTTGCCTGCCCAGGAGGATTTCCCAGTCGTTTGTAAGCAGCCACATTGGCGTGCTTTAAGACTGTTCGATAGCTCAGAAAATAAGGAAAAAATCAAAAACTCAAAATCAACTTTGCACGAAAATATTTATTTGCACTAATAAATACGTCAGCTCTGCTCAGTGGACTGTAATAAAGTGTGTGGGGTTAAAGAATTTATTTTGTCCTTATATCAGCACTCCTGTCTGGTAGGCTCATCGACACGACATCTCCGGTCGCAACCACCGCTACTCAGCGCCCTATGAAAAGGGGTGTGGCTTGCGCGCGTGCTCTGCTCTGTTTTCTATCGTCCATATATTTCGGTCGCAACCACCGCTATCCTTCCGGGAATCGCTTCGCGCTGGCTGCTGTGCACATCGTCTGGCTGTCGCCGCACCGGTTGCTGATGGTTTTGCTCGTATCATGACGATCATGTTTGCTCATGATTGTGATTCTTAACATTCCTCCCCCCCAATTGAAGGCTCGTCTTCAATTGTTCCCATTACTTCATCGAGAGGAAGAATGCACAGCTTCTGCACTGGTCGCACTAAAGTTGTATGCTCCAATCGTACCTCAGCACTTCGCACTAGTCCGTCCTTGCCCTTATGAACTGTTGTGACTCGCCCCAATGGCCACAACGTAGGCGGCATGTTCTCCTGCTTAATGAGAACCAAATTGCCCGGCTCTATGTTTTTAATGCGCTTGTTCCACTTGCACCGTTGTTGTAGAGTATGGATGTACTCGTTGCTCCATCTCTCCCAGAAATGCTGCTGCATCTGGTGGATCATGCCCCACAGCTTGAGTCGTCCTTGGGGTACCTTGCTCACATCAGCGCTGAGTGGTAGTACGATCTGCTCACCAATCAAGAAGTGCCCGGGTGTGAGCGCGCTTAAATCGCCTACATCGTCTGAGAGCGCACACAGTGGCCTGGAGTTGAGGCATGCTTCGATAAGAATCAGCACCGTGGAAAGCGTTTCAAACGTGAAGATCTGCTTGCCCATGATCCTTCGCAGATGATGCTTCACGGATTTGACGCCCGCTTCCCATATGCCTCCCATATGCGGCGCGGCCGGAACGATGAACTTCCATTCCGTCCCCAACGCGTTAATCTGCTCGATTGGAAGTCTGTCCTTCCATTGCTCACTGCTCTTCTTCAATTCCGCATTCGCTCCGACGAAGGTTGTCGCATTGTCGCTCCAAAGTATTTCGCATGCACCGCGGCGGCCCGTGAATCGCTGGAATGCGGCCAGAAAGGCACCGCTCGTCTGGTTGCTCACAAGCTCTAGATGTATGGCCTTAGTTACCATACACACGAAAACCGCTATATAGCCCTTTTCAATGACCTTTGATCGCCCTGATCTGGCCTTAATCTGCACTGGCCCCGCATAGTCAACTCCACTATGCTTAAATGCTCTGGACGGCCGGACACGCTCCTTGGGAAGGGTGCCCATAAGTTGCTCTGACGTTGCCTTGCTCTGCCGGAAACACGTTATACATCGCGATATGTAGGTTCTTGTCGCACGTCTCAATGATGGAATCCAGAACCTTTGTCTGATGTATTGCATGCACAGCTGTACGCCTCCATGTAGCGTTCTTAAATGCGCTTCACGAAGCAAAAGCTCACTCAGCTTGCACCTTGCTGGTATGATGATAGGATGGATCGTCTCATACGGCATTGTTGAGTTTCGAAGACGTCCACCTACTCTCAATATCCCCTTAGCGTCCAAGAATGGATAGAGGGACGCGATGCTGCTCGAGTTCTCCAATGCGATTTTGTTCTCTAGTTGTTGAAGCTCCTTGTAGTACGCACCTTGCTGCACAGTCTTGGCCCAATAAGCGAGGGCGTCCTCGCGCTCTGCAAGTGTTACTGGCCCACGCTGAAGTCCCTGACCGGTCCCCTTGATGGCCTTCGTGAATCTCATCACGATGGCTGTCACTCTCAGCATGCTCTGTAAGGTTGATTTCCGCTCCAAAAGACTGACACCATTGATGCTCAGCACTGCTGCTCTAGGAATCATGAGGTTGACGAGAACTTGTGGTTTAAGCTCTGCTGCCACCTCTTGAGGATGTTGCCCGCTCTCCATCGCTCTTGTAGTTGGCCATTCCTTCTCCTGATTAAGAAGCCAAAATGGCCCCTGCCACCAAAGGTTACAGTTTACCAGCTGCTCTGCTGGGATACCTCTCGAGCCCAAATCAGCAGGATTGTCCCTAGACCGCACATGTCTCCAGCGACGACCTCCACTCAGCTCTTGAATGCTGCTCACTCTGTTCGCCACAAATGTCTTCAGCTCGCAAGGCGCCTTACTGATCCAGCACAGCACGACCATTGAATCAGTCCAGTAGTTCCTTGCTACGCCTTCGCTTGGACACGCGCTACACACATTTTCCATGAGCTTGCACAATAGCTCAGCTGCACATAGCTCTAGCCTTGGCACTGATACTGTTTTGATCGGCGCCAATCTGGTCTTGGATGCAATCAACCTGCACGTTGTCCTGCCGGTAGCTGAAGTTGCACGCATGTAAACAACTGCGGCGTATGCTCTCGTTGACGCATCTGCAAACCCGTGAAGCTCCAACTCATGTTTATCCGTATTGCCCAACCATCTCGGAACTCTTATTGCCTCCAACTGCGATAACTGCTCCTGGAATCTCCGCCATGCTTGCACACTGCATGCGGGAATTTGCTCGTCCCAACCAACTCCACAGCGCCATAAATTCTGGATGAGGATCTTGGCGCTTATCACAACTGGAGCGAGGTATCCGTTAGGGTCGTATAACCTTGCGACTGTGCTGACAACTGCTCTCTTGGTGGGAGTGGTGGTCCACTCTGTAGCTCGCACTTTGAATCGTATCTCATCTCTCGCACAATCCCAAACGAGCCCCAACATCGGTGCGTTGAGCTCTTTAGGGAAATTTAGCTCTTCCCCGAATCGCAGGGTCCTGGTAAGCCTTGATAGCACGCGCTGACTTGACGCCATAAACTTGCTCAATTGAAACCCGCCGGCCCTCAGCGATGCAATTATTTGTCTACACTTCCGAACCGCCTGCTCTTCCGTATCTGCACCGGTTAACAAGTCGTCCATGTAGAAGTTTTGTGTGATAGCTTCACACGCCATAGGATATACTCTTTGATGATCCATTGCGCACTGATGCATTGCCCGCACTGCATTGAAACCACTTGAGGTCATACCGTAAGTTACCACCGTTAAACAGTATTCGCACAATTCCTCATCTGGGTTTTCTCGCCAGAAAATTCGCTGGAGGTTCCACTGCTCCGAATTCACCTCCACTTGGCGAAACATTTTCTCGACGTCTGCCGCCACACCAACCTTGAAGCTCCGAAAGCGGGTGATGATTGTTGACAGATCATCTTGCAACTTAGCACCGGAAAACTGCACATCATTTAATGACACACCACTATCGCTCTTGCACGATGCATCGAAGACAACACGAAACTTCTTCGTAACGCAGTGATGTGGAATATGGTATGTTGGCTCGTTCGCACTGTTTGCCCTGTCGACCTTTTTCATGTGGCCCAGCTCTCCGTATTCACGCATGAAGTTGACATACTTCTCTCTAAGCTCTGGATCTGCACACAATCTCTTCTCGTTCTGAAGGAACCTCTTCACGGCTACCGCTCTGGTACTGCCTAATGCTCGCGCTCCGGGATTTATTGGAATAGTCACTACGTAACGACCAGTCGCTGTGCGGAAATGCGTTCGCTTGAAATTTTCCTCGACCCATTGGTCGTCCGCAGAGAATGGGACCTTCCTGCTCGGCTCCTCGGTCTCCCAGAATCTCCTCAATAAGTGGCTGAGTTCGGCATCTGATGATTCCGCCACTGTGCACATTGCTCTGATTGCCCGCTCTTGCTCCGACTTCAGCTGACCGAAAATGATCCAGCCCAAATGTGAATCCTGCGCCGTTAATCCAGATTTGAATCTCTTGATGCTGCCCTTTATGATCCCAGCCCACACTTGCGCTCCCAGAAGCATTTCTATTCTGGATGGTTGATTAAACCTGGGATCAGCCAATGTCAGCTCGCTCGCTTCCGCTATCTGCACTTGCGTTAGGCACCTGCCTGGAAGACAAGATGTGATCTTCCTTACTACGAACATCTCGCACTTCAACAGGAAATTGATATCAACTCTCGACAGAATGTCCACGGTGACCATTCCTGTCGGCCGCACACTTACGCCTGATCCGATCCCTCTCACGTCGAAAATACAGCGGCGCTTGATTAGCCCTAGATTCTGCACGCACTGCTCCGTCATGAAATTGATTTGGCTCCCGCTGTCTAGAAGCACTCTCGCCTCTCCATATTGTCCTGCTCTACCCTGGGTACTGCTCTGCACCTTGATGTACGCTGTCGCCAACAACGCACATTGCACTTTAACATTGTTGATCTGCTCGTTGCACTGCTGAATGCCGCCCTGCTTGGGTGACATCTCCTCATTCGCCTGCTGCTCCGTAGGTAACAGTTGCACTAACTGCTATTGTGTAGGTTGCTCGTTGACTGCTGGCTGGGTTTCCTGCCGACTCACGCTTGAGCCCGCAACAACTGCTAGCCCTGCTCCTGATGCTCGTTGCTCTGGACATAAAATGCTGTTGTGCTTCTTGTAGCACTTTCGGCATCCTCCCCCTGGACAAGCTTGAGCAAAGTGCCCAGTACGCAAGCAATTTGCGCACAGCTTCCAGAGCCGGACCTTCTCGTTCCTAGCTTGGATGGTTAGCGCCAGAAAATCTCCGCACCGGTAAAGAGGATGTTGTTCCCTGCACAGTGGGCACCTTAGCACTACTGGTCTTGATGCACTCGCTCCTGGACCAACGCTCCTTTGCACGTTCCCCTTTGGCCTTTCCGTTCCGCTTGCGATCTGCTCTGCATCGAAGAAAGCGGAATCCAACGCACTCGCTCTCCGCTCCAAAAATTCGAAAAACTCCTTTAGAGTCGCAATACGACGCACATCGTCTCTTGACATCAGCCATGCGTGGTTTGTTTCAGGATCCAATCTGGCTCTCAGCATGTTAACTATTATTGGATCCCACGATGTCGTATCCAAACCAAGCACACGCAATGAGCTGAGGTGAACGTTAGCTTCGTTCACCAAATCCCGCATACCACGAGCTCTTGACGCTTCTCTTCCCAGCTTCGGTATCGCATGAAGGGCATTTAAATGTGCATCAACAATGTTCTGCTCGTTGTCGAACACCTCGTTCAGTTTCGCCCAGGCCTCCTCATAATTGGCCTCAGTCACTTGCCACCTGCTGATAAGCCTAGCTGGGGCTCCTTCTAACGCCAATTGTAGTTCCCGCAGTTTTGTGACGTTAGCCATGGACGCACAATTATGAACCTCCGTCATAAACTGGTCCCGAAACTCCCTCCACTTCGTGTAATCGCCCTTAAAAGTGATGAGTTTGGTGGGCCGTTCTTGGCGCAATTGTATGATGCTTGGGGCTGCTCCCCCCGCTGCTCCGGCTGCTGCTCTAGCTGCTGCTTCAGTTGCAGCGCTCTGCCGCTTTATCTGCGCGATACGTGCACGTAGTTTCGCTGTCGCAATGTGGTATGCGTCTTCGGATGCGGCCAGGTACTCATCTTGTGCCACCAGCGCTTCAGGTGATGCCGCATTCTCGACCACACGCATATGCTCTCCAAGCAGCCGCTCATATGCACTGTTGGCTGCGTCCAATTTTGCGTGTAATAACTCTCCGTCCGCTTCGGAGAATTCAACAGAAATGACGAACTGCGAAATCCGCATAAGGGACGAACGATATACATCCCTGCGCGCAACGTCGCCCATAGCTCTAGCACGGAAGCTCTGCACTGCACTGCACCGATATTCACTTGCACTCGCCCGTTAGACAGCACGTGATCGCAACAATCCAGGTCGACCCTTCGGAGATCGCTACAATCCGTACCGAATTGAATGCTCAATACGAATTATTACAATTTGCGCACTGCAAATATCTTCGCAATTGCACGAATTGCAATCACGAAAGTTTTTGTTAAAAATGCTCAATTGTTTGTCTCGCACATGCACTTAATTACTTCCTCTAAATATTCCTTGCACTGCACTTCTGTTTCGATCCGGCTCGTTTGGACCAGAAATGTTCGATAGCTCAGAAAATAAGGAAAAAATCAAAAACTCAAAATCAACTTTGCACGAAAATATTTATTTGCACTAATAAATACGTCAGCTCTGCTCAGTGGACTGTAATAAAGTGTGTGGGGTTAAAGAATTTATTTTGTCCTTATATCAGCACTCCTGTCTGGTAGGCTCATCGACACGACATCTCCGGTCGCAACCACCGCTACTCAGCGCCCTATGAAAAGGGGTGTGGCTTGCGCGCGTGCTCTGCTCTGTTTTCTATCGTCCATATATTTCGGTCGCAACCACCGCTATCCTTCCGGGAATCGCTTCGCGCTGGCTGCTGTGCACATCGTCTGGCTGTCGCCGCACCGGTTGCTGATGGTTTTGCTCGTATCATGACGATCATGTTTGCTCATGATTGTGATTCTTAACAAAGACGTTACCTTCCCTTTCCACCCTATAGCCTGGATTCTAAACCAGAGCTTTGAAGATTCAGGTCTGAAAAATGCTCTTAAATCACCAACTGTTAATGTGAGTTCACTCCTTTTGGCCGACTGCATTGTTGTCCTTTCGAATATAGTTGTACTGTCTTGATGTTGAAGGGAAACGGTCGCAGCTTGGTTCTTCGGTATTCTGCAACCTCCATTGAGCTTTGTACTGGGATTACGCACAGTTATGAATCCTGGCTTTCAATTTCAATTATAGTCAGTCCCACTAAGCGCCTTTAACTTCTAGCCTCTGACCCATTTGGAGTAAGTGGCGTGTCTTTTTTTTTTTTGGTCATGTCTTGTCCCCAATAAAGTGGTGGCAAAATAGAACCGCACCGAACTCCAATTTGGATTTCAAAAACTTGCGACAACTTGTGTAGAACAGGACACTATTCACTTTCGAACGTATCTTTAACAATACCGACAATTTGAACAAGATTGCGCTTTCGATATCGACTATAAATGAGAAAATGTTCACGAGAAAAGCAGAATTTATTAAAACGAAATTATGCTAATGGTAGTTTATATTGCAATTTCATACAACAAGCACAAACTGTCGCAACACGTACATATGTGCATATTCTATCGTTGAAAGATTTCAAAACTTGTACGAGAACCAATTAAATTCTTCTGAATGCGGGTGGTCCAATTAAAGTTTCGCCAAAGAACACATTTTCATAGAAATCATCACATATTGCCCACCTTACAAGGCTGCGAAGATGACTAATTAACAAGTTACGTCAAAAATTACACACTAACATGATTAATTACATCCCGGAACAGGGTTCCTTCTTTGATAGTGTACTTCCTTCGCCGTGCTGCAAGGAAAGAAGCATGCAAGCTTGATTTCTGTGCGCGATGAATAATGAGCACGTGAATTTCGCAAAGCGGTCTTATCTTCGTTTGCCCTCCAGTTGCGTTCCCGATTCGGTTGACTGGATATTGTCAGACGAACTGACAGATGGCCATGTCGAAACCACCGCCTCATGAACACAAGAACCATTCACACTTTGTCATTTAGACATTCAAGATTAATTGAATGACGATGAAATGGTCGAGTGGAGTAGGAACAAATCCATCATCTGCACGACCACTTTACGGCGGTGCGCGACGACAGAAAATCTACGCGTCGTCGTCGGTCGTTTGGCCATCATCAACAAAACATGGTTGGTGTCGTGCACGGAGAGTGAGAGAGCGAGAGAGAGAAACAGAAAGATATTAATTCTGGTTTACGTACATAGATACGAACGCGCCCTTGAGTAGTATAATTTGGAACACAAGTCTCATTAGTCTTCACGAAGAGGCAGTGACAGACGACAGGATCATGACTGCGGCTGGTTGTGAGAGCGCGTCGTCCCCAGATAGACAAATTTCAATTTCCAGCGCAAAGTGATAAATTAGTTAATTAATTTAGAATAATTAGTGCGTTGTTTCTTTTCGCTGATAAAAATTCTTTAGCTACGTGGAGTAAAAGCAGACCCAGGCTGTGGGGAGAGTTCGGCAATGATGAATGAATAAATGGTCTGCTTGTAATGGGGCCAAGGGATGATTCAACTACGAGTACACAGCCGAGTGGAAGGGGGATAATTATGTCAATGGGTGTATGCAGGTTCATTAGGACGTGACATGATAATTAACCTCAGAATTACGGTATTTTGGGTAAATGTTAAATGTAAAGAGGCATCTTTGCCTAAATAAATAATTAGTTTAGAAATATGGAGCAATTCTGCCTTCATACGTGAACATAAAAATATATGAATCACTTAATATTGCAAACGTTTTCCATGATAAATGTATCTTGGAAAGTTTATACGACGCTTCAAAGGAGGCAAGAAAATAAATCTATAACGAAGTTTTATTTTTAAACGAAAATTTAAAAAATATTTGATTTCTTTTAATTTTAAGTACAAATGGGATAAAAAACAATATTGAGGTTGTACATTTTTAGACAATTCGGTTTTCCAATCTACAAAAATATCTGGACAATTGATCGTAGAAAAAAAAATTATAAAAGTAAAACAATATTAACCACCTTGCTCTAACCTACTTTTTATGTTTTATGTTAAAGAGCTCCGCCTGTGTGTTGATTTCCGGGAACTCAACAAAATCCCTTTACGTGATAATTACCCTTTGCCCCTCATAGAAGATCACTTTGATCGTCTCCGGGATAAATCGTCTTTTACCACGTTAGATCTAAAAAATGATAAAAATAAAGAACAACGTCCTACTGATGGATAACTCTACTCTATAAAATCTACTTCTTTCATAACACCGATGTGGCAGTATGAGTATACGCAGATGCCATTTGGGCTTAAGAACGCGCCCTCCGTTTTTGAAAGACTTATGAATCACATACCTATTTAGATGATATTCTAATTGCGACGCAGTCCATTGAAGAGTATTTAGATACCTTGCGTGAAGTAATGACTATTATCTTGAAACATTCTTTGCACTTAAGATTCGAAAAATGTAGTTTTCTACATACAGAAATAATTTATCTTGGATACAAAATTACTAAAAACGGTATTAGACCTAATGATAGCCACTTAAATGGCATTAAGAGTTTTACTATACCTACATCCACTAAAAATGTGCATAGTTTTCTATAACTCTGCTCCTACTTTCGCAAGTTTATAAAAGGTTTTGCGAATGTGACTAAACCACTTTATGGTCTTTTAAAGAAAGATACACCGTTCATATTCGGGATAAAAGAAATGGAAACCTTCGAAACACCAAAAGCTAAACTGGTACCATCTCCTGTCTTAGCAATGTTCAGCCCTCATAATAATAATAATACCACGCGCTACAGTCCGAGGTGGACCTGGGCCAAACTTCTCAGCATTTCACGATGGGCATTGGAACTGCAAAGTTTCGACTACATCGTTGGGCACCGAAAAGCGGACCGAATGACGCATGTTGATGCTTTGAGCCGTTCATTCAACATTTTGTACCTGGAGGACGAATCCTTCGAGTTCATTCTTGCGGCTGCTCAAAAACATGACCCAAAGATTCGCTCGGTTGTTTCGGAGTTGGGAAAAAGCGAAAGTTCTATCAATGATTTGAAAAAAGGTCTTGTTTATCGCAAATAATAATAATAATAATGGCGGCGCTACAGTCCGAGATGGACCTGGGCCTAGCTTCTCACCAACCAACTCGTGTTGTGCGTGCTATTGTTCTGTTACGAGTGGAGGGGACCTACAGTTTAATGCCGACTCCGAACGGCGAGATTGAGAAGCTGTTCCTAGACAGTTATACTCTTTGTCAGTGACTCGAAAGAGGTGGGGCCGCGAAAAATTTTTTTTTGAAAAATTGTTTGTCTGAACTTGGTTTCGAACCTAGACTGTGAAAGTCTAATGCGCATGGGTCGACGCACGAACCCACACGACTACGGCGCCCACTTTATCGCAAATGCAAGAATGAAATCCGATTTTATGTCCGTTCCAATATGGAAAAAGAAGTAATACGTACTCACCACGAAGCAATGTGTCCCGTTGTACACCAACAAGTGTTTCCAGCACTTATCAAAGTGTTATTGGTGTCCTAATTGGATGGAAAAGATTAAATACCATATTAAGAACTGCCTTAAGTGTATTTACTTTTCTCCGAACTCAGGTAGAGTTGAAGGGAATTTACACTGTATACCAAAAGGAAACGTGCCGTTTAATGCACTTCAGATTGACTAACTGGGACCTTAACCTGGTTCACAGAAAAAGCACGTTTTTCTAGTAATTGATTCTATTACCAAGTTTATTAAGCTTTATTCTGTTAGGTCTGCTCAGAGTAATGAAGCAATAAAGTGTCTAACATCATTCTATTCATAACTGTTCGAATTATACGAATAATATAATACAAAAAAAAATATAACTACGATCGAATTATATCAGATCGTGGCACTCGTTTCACGTCATCAGAATTCATCAATTTTCTTCGCGAACATAATATTCATCAAAATTGCTACACGCTCTCCTCAATCAAATGGACAGGTAGAACGTATAAATCGTATTCTTGTTCCAATGCTATCCAAATAATGTGATTCTAATACCACAAGCGATAGTCATATGCATCTGGTTAAAGCGGAGTTTGTGCTGAATAATACTGTCAATAGAACTACTGGCTTTACGCCAAGTGTGTTATTGTTTGGCGTGAATCAAAAAGGTCAACTGTGTGATCGATTGCAAGAGTTTATTTACAGTAGGATATGTAAGGAACAAGCTAGTTGTAAGGACATTAGGGCTGAAGCGCAAGAAAACACAGAAAAAAATCAAGCGCGTAACAAATTATATTTCGATGGCAGGTATAAAAGCCCTCAAGTTGACAGACCCGGTCAGTACGTGATAATAAGTATAATACGTATAAACATAGCGGCCACTCCCGGTGTTAATCAAAAACTTCTTGCTAAGTATAGAGGACGTTATGAGGTAAAGAAGGTTTTGCCTAATAATCGATATTTGATTATGGATATCGATGTCCTTCAAAAGTCGTGGTTGCCGTTTACCTTGAGACCGTATAACGTCGAATAAACGGATTCTGGAGTTGAAGCTGAAGCAGTTGGTGACCATATGGGGGAATTCGATTCTTAATTGAAATTTGATGAACAATCATAAACTAAATGCTTATGTTTTCTATCCTATCTATCCTATTGTCTTTTAACTAATATTTCATTACTTACACACCTGATCAAAAAATAGATACACCCTCATTCACCTTACATTTTTCGTCTTTAGTGTTGCACAATGAAGGAAATGGCTAGAGTTCGCAAAAATGGCTAATATATTTATATCCTATATACTTATTAAAAACTTAAAACATAAAAATATTTTTGATATTTACGTAAATATTTTTTTATGAAGATTAAATTTTATTAGCTCATAAAAATCAAAAAAATAAATACACTTCTGATTGTGATCAAAATTCAATTATATCATTATATTCTTTGCGAGTTTTTTGTCAAAAAGTCTTAGTATATTTAATTTTAATTGCTTGTTATCAATTAAGAAGAGGGAAATAAACAAATTAGGTTTACCACGGCCCGAAATAGTCATTACACTACAGAAATGTAAGGGACGGTCACTTCATTTTGTTTAATTTTTTTTTTAAATCTGCTCCCCAAAAGGAATTTTAAGGCAGATCGAAAAAGACGACCTCAGCGGATGCTTGCCATATAATAATGTTATCAAAAAGTGACCCTTTTAAGTCATCAAAGGTGATTTTCGCCGAAATTGACAACACCGTTAGTGCTCCAACAGTTCCTGGTCGCTTACAAAAAGCCAAACTTCTCGGATGAATAGCTAGGAAAGTTCCGCTAGTGAAAAAAAAAATATTGGGCATGATGCTACAGTTTGCCATGACTCATGTAAAATGGACGAGCGTTATATAATAATAATAATGGCGGCGCTACAGTCCGAAGTGGACCTGGGCCTAGCTTCTCAGCAACCGCTCGTGTTGTGCGTGCTATTGTTCTCTCACGAGTGGAAGGGACCTACAGTTTAATGCCGACTCCGAACGGCGAGATTGAGAAGCTTTTTTCTAGACAGTTATACTCTTTGAGCAGTGTCAGTGACTCGAAAGAGGTGGGGCCGTGAACAATTTTTTTTTGAAAAATTGTTTGTCTAAACTTGGAATCGAACCTAGACTGCGAAAGTCTAATACGCATGGGTCGACGCACGAACCCACACGGCCACGGCGCCCACGCGACGAGGACGAGCGTTATAGGTGAAGAAAAATTGCGAAATATTTTGCTGAGCGACGAAACAAAAATTAGTTTCTTTGGGAATGACTGTGAAAAGAATGAAGGGCTTCTCTTCGTTCACTATTTCAGACTACAAACAATATGACGGCAGCAGAGTACAAAGACATTTTACAAATTGTAATACTATCATACGCCAAGAAAAGCATGCCTCTGCGTTGGGTCTTTCAGCAGGATAACGACCAAAAGCATACTTCCACACTAGTAAAAAATGCTTTGTTCACAACAAAATCAACCTGTTAGCTTGGCCAAGTCAATCTTCAGACCTAAACTCTATTGAAAACTTGTAAGAGCATCTAAAGAAGAAATTGTTTAAGCACATGTTTACCAATACAGACAAACAGTGATAATTTGTTCAAAAAACTTGTTATAAAATACCAGTAGAGACATGTCAAGCATTCATCAGCAGTATGCCGAAAAGGATTGCAAAAAATATAATGCAAAAAGGGTAACTTCACAGGGTATTAGTGGTAATTGGTTTTGCAACTGAAATAAGTAAGCATTTTAGTTCTTCATTTATACAATTTGGAAAAAAATTGCAATGTATCTATTTTTTGATCACATGATTTTTATGAGCTAACACAATTTAATCTTCATAAAAAAATTATTAACGTAAAAATTTAAAATATTTTTATATTTTTTTATATAGTTTTTAATAAGTATATAGAATATAATTATATTATCCTTTTTTGGGAACTCTAACCATTTCCTTCACTGTGCAACACTGAAGACGAAAAATGAAAGGTGTATCTATTTTTTTGATCAGGTGTGTATTTAGAATGATATCATCGTTTTCGTAAGAATCCTTTGTCGATTGTACGCAAACTAAAGGTTCGACTGCGAAATAAGGTCAATGCAGACCACGCACAAATATTCTCCTATAAAATAGGTGTACATGTATAATGCAAAAATAATACTCTGGTGCATTAAAATA
Source organism: Myathropa florea (assembly GCA_930367185.1). Taxonomy (NCBI): domain Eukaryota; kingdom Metazoa; phylum Arthropoda; class Insecta; order Diptera; family Syrphidae; genus Myathropa; species Myathropa florea. Next base: position 15,501,941 of record OV884005.1, read on the forward strand.
CAAGTTATTTCAGGTGTACATATGTCAGTCAAAAAGTGAAAAATGGTTAACACATTGATTTTTTTACTTTGAGGTCTCCGTTTTTAAATAAAAGTAGTTGCGCCCCACAAGTATGTAACGAATCTTGGTTAATAGCCTCAATTCAATCGTATGCTCAACCACTTCGCTTTATATTTTCTTCTTCATTTTGTGACTGTTTAATGTTTGTTCAGATAGACAATCGTAGCATGCCTTCATTTTATCCCCCATAAACTATTAATGGTTGAAAAACGTATAAGGCAGCATTCGAATTTTCCTCGGAAATAGTAAATTTATTTGTGGTCATCCATCGGCGTTAGACAAATATAGCACCAGGCAAAGGCACACTACCGCTAACTCCTTTCAAGAAGAAATTGCAGACTTATTAAGATAATGCTCCAAAAATGAACAGAACCCGTTCGACTTTCTTCTTTTCACTTGATCAACTTGTTCGTGACTTTTCATATCACCATCATTGTTGCGGCCTCTTTCTGCGGTCCGTAGACGTTTGTAAGCATTTAGACAACAATTATTCGAAATTGACAATTTCGAGAATGCACCTACCTCGTTCCTCCCATGCCGCGATTTCCTTCGTCACTTTTTCCACTTAACTTAAAATTCAATACGCTTAGCACTGGCGGCTGTTGACGTTCCTGAGATTAAACGTCAATTCACGACATATTTATTGCTTGGTGCCCATCATTGAACATCAACCGGTGACTGGACATGAATGCCAAGTAAATTGATGGTATTACGACTCAAATAAATTCCATTTCGTAGAATTGTCAAAGCTGGTCCAGCTTTTGGTCCATCTACAGCCACGGGGCTGCCAACTGCATCAGCACACAGTATATCCGGAACTAGGGAATGTGGTTTTTATAGGACCTACCTTTGAATCTCCCTAATTACCGTTGATGGACGATGTGCTGATGCTGAAGATGAATGCCTTTCAATCTTGTCCGCTGCAGCGAATAAATTGCTCTGAAAGGATTCAACGTCGATTGTGATCCAGTGGTGGTGGTGATCACCCAACGACGACACCATGTGGTTACAGGAATGCGCAAATGGCGTGGAAAATAGCTGACAAGTTAGTTGTGGAGTGGCATTGTAATTGCGGCTCTGGCGGGGTGAGTTATTACCCACCCGATGATTACGAGTATATGAGGACTTTAACCGATGCATCGTCATCGTGGTCACATCGTTTGTGTCTTCAATGCGTTTGTAATTCCATTTGCGGATATTTGTTTTCTTTTTTTCTTTTATTTACAAATTCTTTGCATCCAAAAAATTTAGTTTTCTCCGTCTTTTTATTGAATACTAATTGCCCCGTGTCGTTGATATTTGTTGGAATATTGCAATAAACTCATACTGGACTGGGTTATTCTGACTCAACTTCGTTTTGAACTATAATTGCGTCAAAGGAATATGCAAATTCCTTGCATAGTAGCTGCAGTTCAATGTCCGTAATACTTTCAGCATGTTTTCAGGAACTTTCCCCTACGGATGCTCCAAATGGCGATTCGATAATCTACAGATTCAATCTTAAACTAGTTCACCCAACAGGTGAGACCACATATCGGCAATATCGCTGTGAATGTTGGTTCTCCACTCGTGCAAAGTTTCGGGGTAGGCAGCTTAATGCATCTCACAGAATATATTCTAGATATGTCATATCTCGGAGCGCAACTCATATTTCAATAAATTTATTGGGGCGCCTATTGCCTACACAGTGCGTCAGAATCAGAAGTATTGCCCGTCAAGGGCAAAGGCACGACATCGTGGAGAGGTCGGACAGGTCGTTCTATTGATGAAAACGCTCTAGCCGGCCTCATCTTTTAAAGATAGATTATGACTTTGGAGGAATGAACTTCGATAAGTCGAATTCTGAAGGGAATTCCCAAATTCTGCGTATTTTACATTTTTCGAGACACTGTCTGAAAATCGTGGTTTCTTAAGAATTGTCTTATTTTTTATTAGTAGGAGTAAGAACACACAATAGAAGACATGTAACACTTATTTTGTACTAGAAAAGCACAAATTGGAAACAAAATCATACACAGAGTGAACAGTGCAATCGAAAATGATGGTGTAAGTGGAAGTACAACAGACTTAAAAAACCAACGTACGAAAATGTGGACAAAGCAGTTTTGGAATCGTTTAAAATGAAAAGGAGGCAGAACTTACCTACAACCGATACACTGTATAATGTTTAAATAAAACCAAAATAAAAAATCCTCTCTTCAATCATTTATGACAGACTATTTTAAAAAAATAATTATGTTCCTGCACGTTTTATGTGTTTTGACGCAAATAAATAAATATTCATACCGATACATTTTGTATATTCTTGATAACTCAAATTTGTTTACTGGCAAGTGATGGTTCGAGTTATCGAAGTTCGACTGTATTTATATTAATCATTTATATATTATTTATATATTTATAAATAGAAACATTTCTGAAAATAGCTTACAAAACACATAACATGTAAAAAGATCGTTAAATAAAACTTGTAAATAAAATAAAGTAAGTGTGTTAATTCAATGTAAACCTGAAAAATAAAACAAATTCAATATTTTCATACGGAATGAGTGGCGTCATACGTTAATGGCAGAAATCGAATATATTACCTTGTGTTCTGTGTATCATGGGTCTAAGGCACTCAATTCCTTCAGATATCTTTATAAATGTAGGAAAATGACGGACGGACGCACACGCCGAAATTGTAAATCTTCCGTTTTTGAGAACGGGGCCTTAACCTTTTAATGCCCATGGTTAAGTTACACCGATTTTTAATCTAGTTCTTATAATAATTTTAATATAATGCAAAAAAAAATAAAAGTATTTCCATCCGTGAGTTATAGGGGTGTACTCGATTGAGTACAATGGGCAGTTATGTATGATATTGTTCGAAAAAAGGCAAAGGTTCTTTTTATATTTCTTGCACTGCCAACGCCCTCTTGCATGACAAATTGTACACCTGAGTTGCTGAGACAGTTTTTTCGGGAAATGTCCATTCGCATTTATTGATAAGCCAGGTATAATTGTGATGATAATCTGTTAGGAACCGTCTCGTTTTGGCATTAACAAATAAAGCACCTAGAGATATTACTTCTAAATTGTAGTTGGTCCTGTGGATTATGTGATGACATTACATACAACCTCCATGCATTAGAGACCGTCCGATCCAACATATGAGTAAAAATTGCCCACCACCATTTCTTTCCTCGTACGGCAGTCCGGTATAATGATATGGACTGATCCATTTCCATCCCAAGTTTGGGATATTTAGCTCTACTTTTTCTTTCTTTTCATTACACTATCGCTTTACATTACCGAAAGGTTCAGCGGTGTCGAAATTTGTTCCCATTGTACAAACACTATTCTCTTTCCAACGAACGAAAAGTACTTCGTTGCCAGTGTCAAATCGGTAGTCAAATTGTGCTCTTATTTTCTTCTGTGGATAAAGCTCGATATCCTAAACTACGCAGATCCATTAGCTTTTGATGGCTAGTGAAAAAGTTGTCAAAATAACAATACAATATATTCGGCTGGATGCGCTGGCAGGTTTCCTAAAAGTGACTTTACGACTCGTGAACCTAACGGCTTTTTATGTTCGAACCAAACACTTTGCCGCAATAAACATCAAAATTGTACCAGTATCCTGTAGCGCCCAATTCTTGTATCCGAAGCGTACAGATTTTCCTCTAATGAATTGCTTGTATGGATGGTGGCAAAATTTTTTTGATAAGAAGGTCTGGAACATTTTTTCAGTGGAAGTATTTGCTTTGTGATTGTCTACCAAGTGAATGTTCTGTTTTATTTCCGTGAATGTATTTTGAGACATGGTACGCTACACCAATGGAGATTCCATATCTTCATAGGACCAATATAGTCTTTTTCGTGGCAATTTGTGATACCCAGTCAACAGCAGTACTCCAATAAAACCTCTAACTTGAGATACATTTATATCGAATGTGTACCTATTGTTTTGGCTGGCATAAATCTTTGTATTTCTAATTATAAGGTCTGCAATCTCTTCATCAAATAGCTTTTCAAAAATTTGGATGGGCTTAAGTTTCATTTGCCAATGAGCTCTCTTCTTGACTGGACTGCTTCTGACCTTGAATACTTAGCTGTGTATGACGGAAAACATTTCTTCCAACATAGATGGCCTTGATTTTTATCCGATTTCTTGCGTCTCTTGGAACATCTTTATCACTGCTTCCCAAATCACTTCCTCTAGAGGCTTGCGTATGTGTGAACACTTTAACAGCGCCTGAAACATCACGAGGCAAATTTGCTGTTTCGATGTCGTCATAGGCACCATCTTCATCATCTGTAAGATAATTTGGATTCGGGGAAATGAGGAAAGTTTTCATCGTCATGCAAAATGGAAGCTACAGCTTCTTCTAGTTCCTTGTAGTTTTTTGAAGATGTGAAAACAAGTTCATTCATCTTTTGCTGAATTATCAAAAAACAAAAAAAATACATAGTAATGTGCCCAATGTACTCAGATGAGTACACCTAAAGAAAAGTGTACATAATTGATGACATACCTCAAAAATGTTATATTTATCACTTCAGATATTTCAAATGGTTTATATTCTTACTAAAAACTACAACAAAACTATAAAATAACTCTCAAAACACCTATTATTATTATAATCATGTAACTTTCTCGATAAAAAATTCACAACTTTAGAACCGCACTACAAACAATGCAATAACTCACAAACGATTGAACATATTCGATTATTTCAAACTGAGAATTTATTCGAGACACACTAAGTTCTTAGGAAAGTCAAATTTTTCTCAATTACATATGTCAATTATTTTTCGACTTATAGGGCTTGTGAGTGTACTCAGTTGAATCGAATTTGATAAATCCCTAAATTTAATACAACCATTCGGAGAATGCACCAACAACAAGAGGTTCTGATGGGAGATGGCATCACGATGCAACCGCTGAATAATTTTATCACTTTTATTATATTATGTAAGCTAAACGAATGTCCCCATAATCACGACTTCCGAGCCCTTGAATGCGATTCCATCAGTTAGGCGACCGTTTGGCACACTCAGGACGAGATAAATGGACCAAATCAAAAAACTCGCCTGGTTGCGCTTGGGAATAGCTGCTGGTGAGTTAGAGTTGCTGGCGGAAGATCGAGTAGGGTCGAACATGGAACGTATACCATAATCGAAAATCAACTGAAAATTAATTGACAACTCTGCTAAAATAATTCGAAGTAATTCGTTCTTAAAATATTCGCTATCCCATAAGAACACAGACTGAATCTACTCCACCCCAACATATACTCACATCAATCGAAGGTTTGTGATTGCACCTGAGCAATCGACTCTGATTTCATGGATGTAAAAGCCTAATTATCGACTGTGGTAATACCTGCTTTACCTGGCATCTGATAATGATTGGCATACGAACGTACACCAAAGCAGCTTACTGGTGGCAGCTTCCATCTTCGTAACAGCATGTACTCGGTATCATGAATGCGTTCAAGAAGGAAAGCACAATGCATCGAGATACAATGCCACCAGCAGCACAGTCAGACGTACGGGGTGGTGTGCGCATGAGACCATGTTATAGCTGGGACTACAGCTACGAACTGTATATGCTGCTGACACCCCGTCTGAGACTCAGATTACCCGATTTGCGGGTAAATGGACAGCTCTCTGACAGCGAATTTATGATAGCTGTCAAGCTTCCTGCGTTGGTTGATAGGGTGGCAAGAGTGAGCAACGGATACGAATACCATCCGCAGATTAAGCAAAATGTGAGAGAAACTCAGTTGGTTGTTGTTGTTGATACGACTGCATTACACACGCGTACTGCTTTTGTCTTTTGTTCAGTGGCTTCATGGCTTCAACCGCGGATAGTCGGTGAAATGTGTACCGGTCTGAGCCACCAATGTGGTAGTTGCGGAGTAAAATAGTTAATTTCGTCTTGTGATCGCGGTTGATGTAATGTAAGTCGAAGATAATGCCGTGTCATGTCACATTTTTGTGGTAGTCAATCTTGCATGGTAGAGATTGCATTACAAGGCGTTTCACTTTTCATGCAGATAATGATACTGTTAACCGCAACTCAACCATCCATGGAGTGCAGATTTAAGTGCACTGAAGACCTGCTTGAATGAAAGAGAAGTGTTTGAAGCGTCAAAAATACAAGTTACTGTCAACCTTGATTTGATCACTCAAACAGATTTCCTCCGATTGAATTTTGGCACAAGATTTTGGCATGCCTCTGTGGAATTCAGACACATTTAGTGGGTTACACATAAACGAATATGAAGCATTTATAAGGTATTTTCAGAGATCAATTCTGTTAATTTTTACCATAAAAGGCTGATGAATTCGCTGTAGACCATGAAATAAAATCAAATCAAAAATTAGCCTTTTCAGAGCCCCCACACCATCACCGACGGAGGAATTTTAATTTTCAATTCCACATGTGACTTCTAAAACAAACCTTCCATTTCCTATTGAGATATAACTTTAAGGAAATATTTGTAGTATTTTATACTTACCTACTTAGCAGGCCTACGACCCATGTAGGGTCTGAGCCTGAGTTATCGCTGCCTTCCATTTCGCTGCCTGGGCACGCTGCTTCCAGTCATCAAGACCAAGCTGTCTTACTTGGTCTTTGTACCGGAGGTTCGGTCTTCCTCTCCTTCTCGAACCAGGACGCTCGGATTCGAAGACCCTCTTAGCTGGGGCGTTGTTGTCCATGCGCTCGATGTGGCCGAGCCAGTGCAGTCGACGGATTTTTGCATTCCGGACTAAATCCACATCCTGGTACAACTTATAGAGTTTGCGGTTGTGTCTTCTCCTCCATTCGCCTTCCTCGCAGACGGGAGCATATATCCGACGTAGAATTTTTTTTTTGAAGGCACAAAAAATCAGCTCCGCAGTTCTGCTTAGTTTCCAGCTTTCGGCTCCATATAGCAGGACTGGCAGGATAAAAGTTTTGTAGAGCATGATTTTGGTCCTTCGAGTCAGGAGATTTGAGCCCAGTTGTTTTGACAAAGCGAAGTAGCATCGGTTGCCAAGGGCGATTCTACGTCAGATCTCCACTGTGATGTCGTTCGTGGAGTTCACGATTGCCCCGAGGTAGACAAACTCCTTCTTCTTCTTCTTCTTCTTCTTAGGGCGCTACAGTCCGAGGTGGACCTGGGCCTCACTCAACATGCCTCTCCAGCCAGCACGATCTTTCGCCAGCTGTCTCCAGTTTCGCACCCCAAGCCGCCCGAGGTCCCCCTCGACTTGTGTGCACCACCTTGTACGTGGACGTCCTCTGTTGCGTTGTCCCACAAGCTCTGAGCCGAAGACTCTTCGGACCGGAGCTAAGTTGTCCATACGCTCTTCATGGCCTCGCCATCTTCGGCGTTGGATCCGTAGACGCCTGGCTAGACTCATGTCGCTGTACAGCCCATACAGTTCGTGGTTGAACCTTTTTCTCCAAATGCCATCAACGCAAACTTTTCTCTCGAAAAGACCAAGAGACTGTTCATCCGCTTGGGATATTGTCCATGCTTCTGCCACGTAAAGCAGGACTGGGATGATCAAGGTCTTATACAAAGTCAACTTGGTCTTCCGTTCCGAGAGAGGGCTCTACTACTCAATTGACTTTTGAGCGCAAAAAAAACAGTTGAACAGACTTTTGGAAGATCGTGCCTCTTGTAGACAAACTCCTTCACTACCTCAAAATTGAGGCTGTCGATTATAATGTTTTGCCCTAGATGGTGTGCGGCGGATCGTTTCTTGCTTGACACCATATATTTTGTCTTATCCTTATTGACCTTAAGACCAACCCGTTTCGCCTGTTTTCAATCGCTGTGAAAGCTTCCATTTCGGCGCGTTGGGAACGCGCAACGATGTCGATGTCATCTCCGTATCTCAACAGTTGGACTGATTTGTAGAAGATAGTGCCTTCCGTGTTTACAGCAGCCCGCAGCACTATCTTCTCCAGTACCAAATTGAAGAAATCATACGACAGCGCATCTTCTTGCCGAAATCCGGTGCAGGTTTCAAATGGCTCGGAGGTCCTCGAGCCGAACTGCATGGTGCATCGCGTATATGTTAGCGTGGTGCGACACAACCGGATCAGTTTTCCCAGGATCCCGAATTCGGCTTCAAATAGTTCCTCAAATCGATGGTGCGTATCGATTTGAAACTCGCTGGTCTTCTCCAGGATTTGCCTTAGTGTGAAGATCTGGTCTATAGTCGATTTGCCGGGCCAGAACCCGAACTGGTACGTGCCGATAGGTGCACAACGGCTTTAGACGTTCACACAGTACACTGGACAGGATGTTGTAGGCGACGTTGAGCAGGGATATACCTCTATAGTTGCAAGAGGTAGGATCGCCTTTTTTTGTGGATGGGGCATATGGAGCTGATATTCCAGTCGTCGGGCATGCTTTCGACTTCCCAAATTCTACAAATGCTCAGGTGCATGCTCCCTACCAGAACAATGCCACCGGCCTTAAAGAGCTATGTTGGTAAGCCATCTGAGCCTGCGGCTTTGTTGTTCTTCAGCTTTTTAATGGCCCTCACAATTTCGAAGAGCCTGTGTGCCTTTCCTAAAGTAGTATTTTATATTAGGTCTATAACTTAATTCGTGCGGTTTGCTAAGAGATGGCGTAACTTGTATTATTCCATTGGAACATGCCTTGGAAAACTACTATCATTGTACGTCATTTCAGTATATGTCATTTATTTGAAGCGTAAACAACAGTTTTTTTTTTTTTCACACAAATATGTCGAACTTTGTGCCTGAAAAAGTGTTTTTACGGGGAGTTCTTTTTCATTACTTTAATATGAAGAAAACTGCTGCCGAAAGTCATCGTATTTTGATGGAAGTGGACATGCGCTAGCTGAGCGAAAGTGCCAAAAGTGGTTTGCACGATTTAAAAGTGGTGATTTTGGCTTGGAAGACGATGAACGTCCTGGGCAGCCAAAAAAGTTTGAAGATGAAGAACTGGAAGCATTACTCTATGAAGATTGTCGCCAAACACAAGAAGAGCTCGCAGAATCTTTGGGTGTCACTCAAGCAGCCATTTCAAAACGTTTAAAAGCAGCTGGATATATTCAAAAAGCAACGAAAATGCGGTTTTGCATGTCCGAAATACAGCTGGAACGCCACAAAAGGAAGTCATTTCTGCATAGGATTGTTACTGGTGATGAAAAGTGGATCCATTACGACAACCCGTGAAGCCCGGCCAACCAGTCAAATCAATGGCAAAGCCGAATATCCATAGCGCGAAAGTAATGCTCCGTATTTGGTGGGATCAGAAGGGTGTGCTGTATTATGAGCTGCTAAAACCGGGTGAAACCATCAATGGACAACGCCGCCGAACACAATTAACCCGTTTGAAGAGAGCAGTAGCCGAAAAACTCCCGGAATATGCGACCAGACACGAGGCAATAATTTTCCATCATGACAACGCTCGGCCCCACGTTGCTATTCCGGTTAAGAACTATTTGGAAAACAGTGGATGGAAAGTTTTACCCCACCCGTCTTATAGCTCAGACCTTGCCCCTTCTGACTACCATTTGTTCCAGTCGATGCAGAACGCCCTCACTGAAATACGGTTCACATCAGAGCAGAATATAAAAAATTAGCTTGATTCATTCTTGGCTTCCAAGCCGGCGCAGTTCTTTTGGGATGAGATCCACAAATTGCCGGAAAGATGGGAAAAAGTCATAGCTTCTGATGGCAATACTTTGAATAATACTATTGTACATGTTTTCTTTGTTTTCAAATTTTGAAAAAAAAAACCGCACGATTAAGTCTGCTTTTTTTAATAGCTCCAGATCTGGTGTAACGCGGATCGAAGGACTCAAAATTTGAGTAGAGTTGTGTTCTTTCTGTGTCACTGTAAATCAACTGTCATTACAAACCATAACAAGATTTTAGAAGATACGTTTGTGCTTAAAACGTATCGAACGGGCAAGTTGAGAAATCCACTACGAGCCATGGATAAAATTTACGAATGGGCGACAATTTCCGCCTTACTTCATTCACAGAAATATAACAAACTGACAATTCTTGGAAATTCTTTAGAACATCCGTATGCAAACGAAGTAGAATGTCTTCGAAGGAAGGCGTCGACTTTAAACCGAAGCATCGAAATGAGGACAAAGACAGAGAAAAGTGCTATAGACCAGAATGCTTATAAAAAAATGTCGCATTCATATAAACAAACCCATGTTTAAGTCAGTGTGTCTATGATGACTCTATACGTGACGGATTTCCCTCTGTGTCCGTCATCCTTATTTGTCAAACGGAAGGCTGGCGTTTAGAGTACGTGCTTGAGACAGAGCCGTGTTTTCTACGCAAATACACTGTCACTCACTATCACGCAATCCTAGTTGGGATGTTATTTAGCTCTTGCTTGGTAAAGGTACAAGCAACACCCATAAAATTCCATAGATTGCCAGACCCTGCTGTCACTCAAACATTATTTTTCCTGTTAAGTCCATCCCTCGGCACTAATTACTGCACACCGTGATATGTCCACCATTATTCAAACGACCATCAGACACATATTTCCATCAAAACAGACACTGTCTCACAGGAAAACTAATGTCACAGAAGTGACAGGAACATTAATTCCAAAAAGAGAACTCCTCAAGTTCCCGGCGCGCACATGTGTATGTGTAGTCACCAATCATGGAGTCATGCTCCAACCGTTCAACCGTCCACCGCCGCTGACTACCACGCGATATGGCCAAAATGATAAATTTCCCATTGTGGTGGCTTCAATTCCTTCCATGATTGGTACCAGGAATCGCGATCACAATGTGTGTACATTCGTGCCTCCTGCGCTCAGCACGAAATGCTAATCGACGGCCAATTCATAATGTGTCCCGCATATAAACTCGTCGTGGACATTTTATGGAATCACATCCTCATCTGGTGTTGTCATCGGCTCCTTCTCAGTGGTTCGGACGACACAGGAACCTACAGTGATCATATTACATTAATCAACTTAACTACCGTCCAGCAAACCAGTTGTACGCCTTCAACATGCTCATGTACAACTGCATCTGAGCATGTGTGTGTGAGTGTATGCATGTTTATCTGACTCGTTCGAGGAATCGCAGGGAATGCATTGAAACCTAATTCCAAGACCAGGTGCCGATTGGGGTTGCTTCTGGTAAGCTGGTACGATCTCTTTGGTTGCTCTTCGGCGAGCTGATGATGGTCAAGGCGACGACGATGACAAAAACGATGATAGTGATGCTTTCATGGAACGAGCTCCCATCGTCGACCGCCCTAACTAGGCGCACGGTGATGAATCTTATGCTCCACAGTTTTTCTCAGTCTTCCTTGTAACCAAGTGTCATTATTGTTGTTAGTTCGACAGAGAGAGAAAGAGAGAGAGAGGGAGAGAGAGAAGAAAAGCAGCTTATTGCAGAAGAAACCAGAACAACTCAATTAGGAATTCATTTCATGTTGGATGGAGTTGAACACCGCCACATACAGAGAAAGAGAGCGCGAGCTGCAGCCAGACACGAGGGGTTTCTCTGCGACAAGAATTGTCAAATCTATTCCGTGTGTAAGTGTTAATCGCCAGGCGGGGATTGAGAGACGCTCATGGTTTCAAATGTTGACACTGGCGACACTGTCACCAGTCGTCGGTTATGATTTATTCAGTTGAGATCGCTGCGTCTAGATAGCCCATCACGCCTAATCATTGAATGGGGAAGAGTGCACGCTTGCCAACGACATGTATGGTCCGACGATTCCGACGACGTGAGGGGCTCTGATGTTTTGCATATCTGTGACTGGTATCGCCTGTGTGTAGAGTGAGACCATATTCGTTGACTTTATGACTTGAAGATGTGTTAACGTTGATATGAATTAATTTATGATTATTGACTTGATTGCATTTTAAGTAGTCAGGCACTGTTGGACGCAGACGCAGACACAGATGCTTCCAGGTAGGGCCGGAGTTGTGAATCAATTTTGAATGAAAGTTCGGAATAATGTCAAGCGTTGAATGGTTTTTAAATAATTTCCTTTGGTGTTTTACGATATTCATGCAAATGACCGTCTGGGTCATGTGCATGCATATGATTGTTGACAGCAGCCTCCAACTGTTCAATTACTCAAGGGGTTTTGCTGACTTAACACTACTGCTTCGTAGGGATTTGTCTCTGAGTGACAGCATAAATATGCAAGACCCCAACACATTCAACTCGATTGACCCTTCTTGTATCCCCTAATTTCTCCCATTTGTTGTTTACATGTTTATACATGTCACAAACGATGTTTTCTCAATTTGTCCAAATTGTCCTCCTTCTCACCCCAACTGTCGTCCTGCGTCAAGAAGTGTGTCGCCTCATGTCAAATCACAACATCTGCTCAAATTTATCACCATTCCCCCACAGTTCAACAAGAAGTTATTCCTATTTATTATAGATACATGCCGGTCGCACTGTTGGGTCGAAGGCCTGCTACCACGAAAACCCCCGCAGTGTGAGCCCACAAACGAAAAGGTCATCGGCAAGAAGAGAAATGAAAATTAGGAGTAAATTAAAAACGACATCCATTTACTTGGCCTCAATGGAAACGTATCTATTCCCCTGGAGAATGAAAAAGGAGGCGGACAACTGCTGCAACACCAACTACAAATCTCTTTCTCTCCCACCCTCGCCATCACAGGCTCTGGGGGAATAATAAATCGTTTCCTGGGTAGAAGCCGACTGTAACACGAACCCACATAATGTGGACATTCACCGAAGAAAATCCTGAACCGAGTCAGACCCGAGATGCTTATCTTGACCACTGTCTCCCGGAATCACAATCGCGATGATGATGATGTGCTACTCGTATTTTCACTTTCTCCTCTTCTTTGCCCGGGACGCGTTATCTTATCTGTGTCTCCAGGTTTTAAAAGGAAAAAAAAACAGGAAACACAATTCTGATGATCCTCAACTTCCCTGGGCTTATTATCTAACCGAGATATATTGGTGGTGATTAAGTGATTTTCCTTATGGGCGATTGTTATGAGCAGCACGCAGTTCCCCAGAAAGGTGCAGAGATGAGGTGCTTCCGACCAGGAAACATAAAATGGATATCATTCAACTAAAACGCTTGACACATGCGACCTAGTCATCCATTCAATTCAAGTGTTCTCGATCCTTCACCCATGTGCGCCCGGTACTTAGGTTCGATCAGATTAAACCGCCTGTCCATCCAATAACGCCGCAAACTGTTGGACGATTAATAACTCTCTTGCCGTTGCCGTTGCCGCTGCCCAGTCATAAGTGTTACTGCGGCCTGGCATTTGAATCCGACAACATCTACAGTTGACGCAGCAACTCTCTGGAAGAGAACTCAACATCGAGGTTAACTTGACGCGAACTGACAGTTTGTACAAAAGTATTAACTTCAATCATTGAATATTATTACCGAAGCTGTCGGATTAGCTGACAGCACGAAACGTTGCAATGTAACATGAGTTGACAGATATAATGTGCGGTCAGTGTCTTGAGGCTGGTTTTATAAATTGATTTTTTTTTCTTTAGTCTGTTTTTGCACAAGCACAAGAGAGCGTACGGAGTAGATTTGTTGCTTTAATGCCCACGCCTGGTCTTTCAGAAGAGAGATTGCCTGTCAACGGCTGTGACAGGCACAGCATAAAAGTGACGTCTTGTAATTTGTGCACAGAACTAAGTTGAAAATGTAGATCAATTTGAAATATGCCGCTGTGCTGTCAAGAGCGTACCTACTTGACTGGTTCGCTTTTGCTCTGGGATGACTGTCAATAGAGGCGTATGAAACTGACAGTTGATTGTCATAAAATATTTAAGTAGTTTCTTTCATTTTCTGAACATGGACATGAGTACAGCGACTGAGTCATGTGCTTGGATTAGTGCTACAATTTTGCAAAGTGAACTAAATTGAAGACAAAGAATATGTTTTTACACAAATCACAAACTTCGGACGTCTGTGTTTGGGTCTTTGAAAAAGCATTGAACTTAAATACTTTTATAAGGAGAGTTTTGAATAAATTGTCGTTTGATTTTTATGTGCATTTTATTATGAATGGAGCATCTTCTTACTTTGTTGTGTGTTTGCAGCTATGTTTTGACACACGAGGTATAAGTTATAACGATGAACGAGGGTTTATCAGGATTCGAAAAATGTTTATCTCCTTTTAATGTGCGGGAATGACAAGAAGTTTTGTGGGGACGAATCGGTGCTAAATAAGTAATTTGTTTGAGTCAATTTGTGAGGAGGTCAAATTGTCGTGATGGAGAATTATCTGTGTTGGTCGGTGCTCCTCCTCATTTTTTCTGAACAAAATATGGTGATGTACTATTCTAAATTGACTGTTCTAATTGCATGGTGGGAGCATTCACCGTGGCACCCCGCAAGAACTACTTTTGTTGAATTTGGATTGTCTTGAAGGATTACTCGACTGTTGTTTAATTTCGAGATATTAGTCACTTATCAAAATCCGATAGAAGTTTTTCAAAGAACTGCTATTATGTTTAATAATTTCTTTGGGCTTCCTGCCCTTGTTTTTGACGGTTGAATGCTCACGCAATATTAAATTGAGCTCTCTTTACACCAAAAGTCTTCATTGGTATTCAATCGCATCGAGTAATGACGATCTCGCATTAGCAGTTCGCACGCAGCATCTATGTTTCCTGGTGCAACCACTGACTTTATACGATCTTCACGAAATTCGTCATCGAGCGAACTACGATCAGGATTAAATTTGAACATCCAGCAAAAAACCGTTGTCCATGATAGCGCTTCATCACCAATAGACCAAGCGACTTCAGCGGTACATTGCTGTTGATGTAGCCCACTTCGAAAATCACAAAAAATAGTCGCACAACAATATTTACGATTTAATTGTATTATTTTGCTTCAATTAACAACAATTTTTTTTGTTGTTTACAAGAACAATGTGTGGGCGCCGTGGCCGTTGCATGGCGTCGACCCATGCGCATTAGACTTTCACAGTCTAGGTTCAAATCCAAGATCAGACAAACAATTTTTCAAAAAAAAAATTTTCACTACACCTCTTTCGAGTCATTGACAACGCTTAAAGAGTCTAGAAAAAGCTTCTCAAAATCGCCGTTCGGAGTCGGCATTAAACTGTAGGTCCCCTCCACTCGTGAGAGAACAATAGCACGCACAACACGAGTGGTTGCTGAGAAGCTAGGCCCAGGTCCACCTCGGACTGTAGCGCCGCTCTTATTATTATTATTATTATTATACAAGAACAATGTTTCTCAACCAATTCGTGAAATAGAGGCTGAAATAATATTTTCACCCTAGTCGAGTCAGCCATTGAAATGAAGCACAGTACAGCCTCGCTAGTCTGGACATATAAGGTTTCGGGTGTGTCCTGAATAGCGAAACGTCCGGATTATAGAAAAAAAAATAAAATGAAATGGACAACCGACCGGAGGTGGAACCGTGAAAAACTGTTTGGTGTTTTTTCGGGAATCGAACCGACAACATCGAGCGTAGGAGTTTACGCACCTGCCCATTACGCCACGGTGCTCACCTCTTTAGTGGAAGGATATCCATTGGAGATCCATTATTCTGTTCTGCCCGTGGAATTCCCCTGGCAAACAATGTTTTTACTTCAATGTTTGAAATTTTCGCAACTTCGTATTTACTTTGTCATCTTCTTCACTGCCTTCTTCGTCATCTTCATCAATATTTTGTTGGATATGTGAAGCGGACTGAATAATATCTTCGTCAGAAAAGTCGTAGAACAGTTCATTTTGACCAGTTGTCTGCAAGCAACACAACTAGTGGGGGAATTCCTTTAATTGTATCAACATACATATGTACGTACAGTCAGGAACATTCAGTTTCATATGATTGCAATTTTGAATAATAAACTTGATTTAAATGAAAGCTTTGGAAGTCAAACAAATTTGAATATTTTTTAATTAATTCTTGAAATATTTAGATACTAAATAAAGAAAAAAAAAATAAAAAAACGAATAATTACAATAAAATAAAAAAAAAAAATAAGATAGAAAGAACAAAAATATACTAGTAGGAACATTCAATTTCATACGGCATAATTGGCTTTTGGTCCGTGTTTGGTTACTCAAACTAATTTGATTTTGCAGATACTCCCATAAATGTTCGATCGGGTTAATATCTGAACTGTGAGGTGTTTTCATCACTTTGGGACAGTTGTATAATAACCACGTTCGCACTAGCAAAGACATATGCATGGGGTGAATGTCCTGGTAAAAATGGAAAGTGTTTCCTGTCCCAAATTTTTGAGCACTATGAACTAATTTTTTTTAAATTGCCAAATACATTTCTTTGTTTATATTTCCATCAATAAATTTGAAATCAACTCCTTCATGGCTCATGGAACCCCATACCATCATTAACTTACCACCATGCTTAGTATCCGCATAAAACTGAATGTTCCTGACTGTATGCAGCTACATAGAACAGAGTCGAAATATTTACGCATTTTATTACTCTGTGCGGACTGTAGAGGTAACACTTTGAAAGTGTTCAAAATATAAAATTGTCCGGACTACTGAAGTGTCCAAGCTAGAGAGCGTTCAGACTAGCGAGGCTGTACTGTACCATTAAATGAATCGAAAGGTGGCCGCGTGGCGTAATGGGTAATTGCGTCGACTCCTACGCTCGAAGTCTGGATTCGATTCCCGACAAAACACCTCTGATATTCTTTCGGCACCACTTCTTTCGAGTTACTGACAATGCTTCTCAACATCGCCATTCAGAGTCGGCATTAAACTGTAGGTTCCCTCCACTCGTGAGGGAACAATACAACGCATAATACGGGTGATTGCTGAGAAGCAAGGCTCAAGTTTACTGACTGTAGCGCCACTATTATTATTATTATAAATTACGTTATAAAATTAAAAAAATGTCAATTTATTAAAAATTATTAAAAAAAAGAATTATTAAAAAAAATAAGAGGAATTAATTAATTCATTAAATTCCAAAAAAAAACAACAATCGCATAAACTTCCATTCGTTTAACGCAGCAAGTTCGTTGCGACAGATTCCAATTGTTAATTAACAGTCAGCATAATCACTAGAAAAAGTATTCAAGAATTAAAAGTGTATTCGAACAAATATAATTAATTTCTTAATTTATTTTTTAGTATCTGCTGCAGGTTTTACAGTTGTGAACATTCGACACTGAAATTTAATAAATTTCAATTCCCTGATTCCAATCCAAATCCATCTCTGAAGGATAAGTGCTTTCCTTTTTTGTACACATCAATTTCTTGATATGTATAGTGGCTCCCACGACTAATCGGACACAGAGAAGACAAATGTTTACCATGAAATTTCTCAGAATTTTTTTTTTTTGAGGACTTTGAACTTTATTTTTATTTTATTACATGGAAATACTCAAATTCATTTTATGTTAACAAAGCCTTATTTTAAATTAAAAAACAAAAACAATTTGAGCAAAACCAAAACAACTTAACAATGCAATCTCTCACGTATAATCGGACACTGTAACGACGACGTTGTAATTTGCTAAATAACGGTGCTTTTCCCGATAGAAATGGAAAGTTGTAGTGATTGCAATATCCTTACACATATTCAGTCATTTTATGGTTAGTTAACTGCAAAGAAGCACCGAAGTGGCACCAAACGGCAAACAAACATCCGTGGAATTAAGAAGACTAATTTTGTCGCATAGACAGGATGGAAAATCGGTTCGTGAAATAGCCAAAATTGTGAAACGGAGCCATTCTACAGTCCATGACATTATTTCACGCTACAAAAATGAAAATCGGATGCATAATGTGAGCAGAAAAGGGCAAGGAAAAAAGTTGGAGAAGTATGATGAAAAGCTACTTGTCCGGCAAATCAACGGGAATCCTTTCTTATCCTCGGAATCTCTAAAGGTATTTTTGAAAGAGAAGAGAAATAAGGAAGTTAGCAACGAAACAATCCGGAGAGTACTTCGAAGACATCATTTGAATGGACGTGTTGCTCGAAAAAAGCCATACATTAGTGAGAAGAATAGAAAAGAAAGGCTAAAATTTGCTAAAGAACATCTTACGAAGGATATGTCCTTTTGGAACAAGGTAAAATTGAAAGTAATTTAATTATTATTGAACTATTAGACAAAATAACATTATAAATTAGGTTTTGTTCACGGACGAAAGCAAATTTAACTTAAAATCTTCAGACGGACGAGTGTATGTATGGAGAAAAGCAAATGAAGAATTCTCTCATAAACATACCCGAGCTACAGTTAAACATGGTGGTGGGTCGGTTATGGTATGGGGATGTATTTCGAGTGCTGGTGTTGGTAATTTGCATTTTGTAGAAGGTAAAATGGATCAAGTGGCATACATCAACATATTGAAACAACATTTAGTGCCAAGTGTCAGTAAACTTGGAATACAAGACAATTTTATCTTCTACCAAGACAACGATCCAAAGTACACGTCATATTCAGCTAGGTCGTGGTTGTTATATAACTGTCCAAAAGTGCTTAAAACACCTGCACAATCACCTGACCTTAATGCAATCGAGCATATTTGGGATGAACTGGGACGTCAGGTAGCCCAAATGCAATTTAGAAACATCCAGGAGCTTAAGAGTGGTCTTCAAGAAGAATGGCAAAAAATTAGACCTGAAATATGTTGTAAAATTGTTTCTTCAATGCCTCGACGCCTTGAAGAAGTTATTAAGTCAAAAGGATACGCAACAAAGTACTGAGCATTAAGTGTCCGATTATACGTGAGAGGTTGAATTTTTAAGTTGTTTTCGTTTTTCCCAAATTGTTTATGTTTTTTTAACTTAGAATAAGATTTTGTTAACATGAAATTAATTTGAGTTTTTATATAAAATAAAATTATGATAAAGCTTTTAACTCAGCACAGATTTTTGGAGAAATCATATGACAAACTTTTTTCTTTTCTGTGTCCGATTAGTCGTGGGGGCCACTGTATGTGCTGGTGGGAATATCCTCTTAAAAATTAATATTGTATCCAAAAATGTTGTAATGAAGTCAACCTAAGGTAAAGTAATTTTGTAAACTTAAACAAATACCTACATATGTGGTAAAAGATTATTCTCCATTCTTTTTTTCAGTTCTAAATTATTTGACACTGAGCCATTTCCATAGGATATCGTTAAGTTGCCAAAAAAATATTAACCGCATATTCAAATTTCGTTCGGGATCACATTAAATAGAATTTTTGCGATTTTTGATCTGAACGTGAGTTTTCCAAAACAGAGCACTCTAGCAAATGTCTCACCGACCTCTTTTTTGTTCCGCGCTGAGAATAATTAAAATATTCATAAAAAATTGCGGCATGATAAAAACAGTCAAATATCAATTCAATGCACACATGTGCATGGTGTACATGGAGGCATGTCTTCAAAAATGAATAATGATTCAATTGTAACGCATAAAACAAATCTTTCAGCAATTTTCAATATCGTTTCTTTCATAATTCACACCAGCAAAAAGTTTCATGATCAAAGACCACCGCAATTCAAACGTGAAGCAATAATCGTTAATCATATCAATTATCCTTTCAACAAATCTTCTAATTCCACGAACCCACAAGCTACTCCCGTAAACATAAAAATGTATTTCATATCCTCAAAACTCGACGAAGCAAAAAACGTATCCGACGGGAGGAATTACGTAGAATAAAAATGTTTTGTTTTCACATCGATTCCCGCCGAATAGTAATTCGGGGGAGAAAACAAATCAAACTCACATCAACTCCCAATTCCGAATGAGACCCGCAGGAAAATCCTAACTTCAGCCCTTTGAAGATGATGACAAAAAATAGAAACTGATTGCTGCGAGTCTGCGAGGCCAGCATCCAACATAGACTCCTCTTTGCGGTGGCTTCTTGTTATTGTTGTTGGGGAAACAACGAATCTACACGGCTCCTTTTTAGTTTGCCGACACACCGACCACGTTGCCGATAAATTTATAAGCAGTCTCCCAGAATCCACACACGTACATACGAGAACATCAATCGGACGGTGGTTGGCTCTCCACATCAGTCCAGATTGGAGGTTAAAGGGCGATGGGAACTTTAAACCACAAACTGTCAAAGCGACGGAGGAAAATTTATGAAAGAAACAGAAAAATTATGCTAAACCTAAGAAAGGAGTTCGATAGGCTTCTGTTTTGCGGAAAGTGAAACGTCAAATTGAGAGTGAGTTCCCTTTGATCTTTGAGCTATTTCAGCCTTTCAGCCTGCGGACTGGTCGATGTATCGGCATTCAGTCGATAAATCAAAGTGAAAATGTTATTGTTGTGCAGTCAGTTGAAGGATTTTCTTCTTTTTTTTTTTTATTTTTTTGGGTTAACAGTTTATTTACTTGACTTCAGAGAATGTTTGTGTTTCAACGATTGAAAATTTTCCTGGAAAAGCCATCGAAAGCATCCATCAACTTGGATACGCAATCAATCATGAACGGAGGCGATTGAAGAAGTTTTTATTGAGTGATATACATACATTTTCATTTTTCTAAAGGAATTCTTCTAACATTTATCATGGCGTGGAATGTGAACTGAAATGTATGACTTAAAATAATTATGAATCATAGTTTTCTAGTTTGCCGCTCCTTATGCTAATTTCATCGAAAAAGAGAGGGATTCAATGTGAGAGGAGCTGTATATGGCTGTGATTTGATAATGTTTCCACTGTTACTATAAACTCAAATAAATAAGTATCGAATAAAAAATTGCAACTTAAATGAGCTTTCAATAAGAAACCAAAACGTACAATGCATTTTTACCAAAATTTGAAGATACTTATCAATAACAAGAGGTCTGGAGTGTGATCGAAGGACTAATTAATTGAGATTTTTCTACTGGTGTACAGACAGCGCCATCTTTTATGTCAGTATGTGAATATTGAATAACTTTTAAAAGAGAGGGCACAATGAACCAACATCCATCGATATCGATTGCCATCGATTGTTTCCGGTGATTGTTTTGGTGCATATGCCGTCCCAAACAGTCACTTTTTGGCCTTGCTATGGTGTTTCCTGAATCTCATGTAGATTTTGGTTTCCCCAAAGCGGGAATTTTGCTTGTTGACGGCGCCAGGGAGTGTGAAATGGCTCTCGTCGGTCATCAAAATTTGCATCAAAAAATCAGGTTCCTTTAAAAATGACCATTCCAGCAAGTGCATTCCAAGCGACGTGGACGTTCTGTGGGCAATTTTCTTTGAGCCAATTGCACTTTGTACGGAAGCAAATGTAAATTAAAATTGTAAATTGTAGTTTGATTTTGATTTAGTTTTTTTTTTCTTTCTTTTTTTTTGATATACACATATAACTTGTATTTACGCTTATTAAATAGATGAACACCTATGCTCAGTATTGTACACACCTATGTAGCTGGTATTATTTTATAAGATTGTATCTTAAAATATCAGCTTAACTAAATAAATAAATAAAATAAATAAAATAAAATAAATAAATAAAATGCAAGCCATCCTTTAAAATGCTCCACAAAGTGGTTCCACTGACTCCAAAATGCAGAGCGCGGTGACGATACGACACATGTGTGTTCTCGGCAACGCTCTGTCCTACCGCTTCAGCCAGATCATTGAAACGTCTTGGGTACTGATGTTGACGATCTCCCACTGTCCAGTGCTCAAACTTCAAACGAAGAATAGAGTTGACAGATGCTGCATGTTGGTCACGATAATTTCGACAATATTCACTTTGAATTAACACAACTGAACGACTATTTCGGTGCGTTGTATCGGTACGATTCTCACTGCTACATCAAGGTTGGTTACAAACTAACCGAGTCCTGCAATGACAAAACAAGACTTAAACAAGGCGACGCACTGTCATGTATTGGAGAAGATCGTGCAGAACTCACTGGCCAACACTAGAGGCACGATTCTCTAGAAGTCTGCACAAATTTTAGCAAATGCGGACGACATTGACGTGATTGGTCGAACACATCGAGCCGACTATAAGGCGGAAAAAAAATAATGGGCAAAACAAAGTATATACTGATAGGTCAGTAGACACTGCTCTATACATCGTGGTTTTCACAGTATAAAGATTCCTCCATCAAAAAGAGTATACACTAGGCGCGTTCCTCGACATAGAGGGAGAGTTTAACATTATTACCAACGATGCAAATCAAGTAAGTCTTCAAAGAATAGAAATAAATGAGGGTCTGTGCGAATGGATCGGACTTATGCTGCGGATACGTCAGATCAATTGTTCTCTAGGTAAGAGCTGCTGTAAGAGGAAAGTGGATAGAGGAACGCCGCAAGGTGGGGTCCTCTCACCTCTTCTCTGGATCCGAGTAGTGGCCAAGAACTTCAAGACGTTGGAGAGGAATGGACTTACTGTCACTGCATATGCAAACGATGTAGCTATCCTGATATCTGGGAAGTTTCTATCAATGCTAAGCGAGCGCCTCAATCATGGATTGAGGTTAGTCAACAATTGGACTGCCACTCGAAGCTTGAAAGTCAACCCAGAGAAAAAATAATTGATGCTCTTCAGGAGAAAAAGAAGAATAACGGGGTGTAACTCAAGCTCTCAAGGACGGCTAAGTATCTGGCTATTACACTTGATTCCAAACTGATTCAGACTGACTCACAATGTGTGTAACTTTCTACACATGTAAACGAGCCTTCCGAAACACCTGGGGTTTTAGATCACGTGTGGTATACTGGCTATACACAGCGGTAGTAACTTACGGATCAACAGTCTGGTGGCAAGCACTGGAGAAGAAATACCTTTTTTCTAGCTTGACGGATGTCCGAAGATCGGCCTGCTTAGGTGTCACCGATGCCCTAAGGAGGTCCTACTCTATCTTACCCCTCATGATATCTTCTGTAGTAGCAAAGTGGCTATTACCGCAATTAGACTCAGGGAAGTCAAAATGTGGAAAGACAAGCCATATGGCCACGCGTCCATCTTCTCAAAATGGACAGCATAATACAGATACAAAACGTCGGATTCTACACGAATTCCGGACAGGAGAGGTTGGAAAGTGCTATCAGCAAATGACGGCGAAGATATCTCCTTATATACTGATGGCTCGAAAACAGGTGCAGGAGCAATGACAGGGGTCTTCTGCGATCTCTTCGAAATATCCCTAAACCTAAGCGACGAATGTAGCGTTTTCCAAGCAGAAATGGTAGCAATAAATGAGGCTGCACTTACACTTAAAGAGCTTAGTTTGACTAAAAAACGATAACTCTATACTCCGACAGCCAAGCGGCTATAAGAGCCACAGCATCGGATATTGTTAAAGTCGAAACAAGTCAAGCAATGCAGACAGAATGTCAATGAGATTTCCAGTGTAAGCACGGTGACCCTCTGCTGGGTACCGGGATACACAGGAGTTGAAGGAAACGAGAGAGCGAACGTGTTAGCGAATGAGGGCTCAGAGTTAGATAAATCTCTAGCACTCCCTTATATCAACATGCCGTTAAGTTTCCTAAGAAAGGAAATAGAGGACGAAGCGTTAGAAAGAGCAAATGCGCGATGGTTGAATCTGGACAATGGGTCAACGACGGGAGCCCTATGGCCGGTGTTGAACAGCGACAAATCATTATCAATAATTAGCATAAGTCGCAAGCATATACGGATGGTGGTGGAAGTTCTGACTGGAAATCGTCCGAAAGGCACCAGAAGGTTAGGTATCCCCCATAGCGACTATTGCAGGGACGAGGAGGAAGTAGAGTCCGTCCGCCACCTGCTATGTGATTGTCCAGAAGGACACTGCTAACACTAGGCAGTAACTTCTTCGACGAGCTGGAGAATCTGAAAAAATAAAGCTGAAGCACCTCCTGAGATATATATAACAATCTGGGTGTTTCTAATCACCGGTGAAAATGTAGGTCTCACGGGGTACACCCCCATATCCAGGGCACAATGAACCCAACTGTTGGTCTAAGACTGCCGCAACACAGTCGCAAGAGCACCCTATCACTTACCTACCTACCATATAGACCGCTGACCAAACACCATTAACCAAATCAGTCAAATGTTGTTTATTTGCAGATGAGTCAGCTCACTCATGGCAGCACGTAGAGTCGAAACCCAGGTGGGAAAGCTATACAGCTACTACCAGAAGTAGGGCGTTCGAATCAACATCGATAAGTCGGTCCTCATGTGCATGCGAAGACCGTAAGGCCAGAGCATTGAGATTGAGCTGCCTAATGGAAGGGTAATCACAGCGAAGGATGGTGCGAAGTGTCTTGGAATAAACTTCACTGAAAGGCTGAAGTTTAACAACCACTCAAAGCTTGCCTTGAGAAAGGAACATTTTGGATTCCATTACATATGCCCCCTATTGCGGAACCGAAATGGTCTAACCCAGAAAACGAAGCTGTTACTTTATAAGCAGCTAATACGACCGATTATAACGTATGGCTTCCCAGTATGCACACCGTCTCCAATACCAGCATGGAAAAGCTAGAGATCTTCAAAAGGAAAATACTTCGACTATGTACCGGTCTCACCTACGACAGCAATCTCCCAGCAATAAGAGACTCTACGACGAGTCCCGCATCATCCCTCTTCAACAGCACGTGGTGAGACTGGCTGAGAGGCATGGCTAACCATCCCAATGAAGTCATTAAGAACTTGAGAGACGTAATTTCCGGACAACCATACATCAATGCGCTGAATCTGCTAGACTCTGTAACAATCCTGTAACAATCCATAACATTATGGATCAGACAGAAAGCTGCACTTCATATTTAAAACCGGTAAAATAAAAATGCAAATCGACTCGAATACACAAAAGAGCAATGTCTCATAAAAAACCATTTCGCTGGACAGTCTAATGGTGAAACTTAAGATAAGCCCGGCCCGGCAGCGGACAGAACTTCAAGAACACACACTAACCCAACAACAATCGCCTTATCTAAATGTACACAAGAAATCCATTAAAAACAATGAATTACTGATTGCTGGCAGTAAATTCTGAAATTAGCAAATTGTTTTTAAAATAGAAAGAAATTTATCGAAGCGCCGCCGCTGCATATAAAGTTCATATGGTAATTTAGTTTTTGAAACTTTTCGAATGGAAATTTTGTGTGACACTGTCGTGCTGCTAATGGACTGTTGTGTGACAACTTTCATGTTGAATTCTCAAAGCAGGAGAAATAAGTTAATAAGATTTACAATTTAGTTATATTTTGGTTCATTAACCGCTAGTTTGGAAATCGAATGTAGATAAATCAACGGCTGACGGGGGTGATCTGCTTAAGCTGTTAGTAGATTGCCTTGCATTGTTCTGCTTAAACAGCCCGTTTTTCAAATTGACAGATGCGTCTCTCGCTTAGTTCTACTATGTGAATCACTTAAGGTCTGGCCGATGTGAAAAAGCAAACAAAACTGTGTCCAGTATTTTGCTCAAAGTTAATTTTTATAGTGCACAAAAGGTGTCAGCATATTTCAGCACTGCACTATCCAGCCATCCTTCTCTTCTGTTAACTGGTGGATTGTTTCCTCTGAAATCAATAAAATCGAGTTCCGACTATTTATATTCCACTTAAAGAATATGGACTTCAACATTCGTATCTGTTCCTTTTCAAGCAAACAATTCGTCGTTATGCTTATCCCCTTAATCGAATCTACTGTGAAAGCGCTTTCAATCAAACATCAAATGGAAGAAATGAAATGGCAGCTTGACACAGACCGCAATTATCACTTACCTGCCAGCCAGAGTCTGTCAGCTTATTCGGGCGCATGTCGAGAGTTATTTCCTTCTCGAACCGGCAGACAAAAAAAAATCTCTTAATCCCCAACCTCTTTCGTTCGTTCCATTATGGAGCATTAATAAGACATCGCCACACAATTTGTTAGCAAATTCAGTGGAAAACTGCTTCTGCATTAAAAATAACTCTGTGCTCTGAGACTGACTCTCCGGACTTTTTTTTTGTGACTTGGGGTTGAACTCGCAACAAACAATAATTAGTCGGACTAATTGATTTATTGGGTCTTACTTGGCGTTTACCGTGGTAGGTATAATTGGAACATAAAGTGGAAATGCTTGCACATTTTTTATTGAGTCGCATCCCCATCGCTAAGAAAATGTAAAGTGGTTTCACGAATTTAGCGGATCTACATAAATTTTAGTGAAATTCAAACACACTCCGTGGATGTGGTTTGACTAAAAACAGAAAGAGGAACAAC
This sequence comes from Myathropa florea, assembly GCA_930367185.1. Taxonomy (NCBI): domain Eukaryota; kingdom Metazoa; phylum Arthropoda; class Insecta; order Diptera; family Syrphidae; genus Myathropa; species Myathropa florea. The sequence continues at coordinate 15,528,144 of OV884005.1, forward strand.
GTGGTCGTGTCACATAGGGCTGCAAATATCATTGAAGCTCATAAAAATTGAATAAATCATATCTTTTTCAGTTATTCGTAAGAGTAAATATCTTCGTTTATATTGAATGGTAACGTTTAGTGAAAGATATAAAGGGTGATTTATCTTATGAGGCTCTGTTGAGAGATGACTAAAATGGGTGATGCAAATTATGACCATTTCGCTTCACCAATTGAATCTTATAAGCATGTAAATCAACATTTTTGCACAAAATCGTCCACAAAGTCAGAATATTTGTTTTGTAAAATACGACGAAGTAACGAATTCGAATATTCCTCACCAGTGCCAGTGCATTCTTGTGCAGTTCTTGTTGGATGACAAGAGGTGTTACTTTAAGTTTTGCGCTTTTACTGAATTATTGTTAGTTGTTGAACAATCAACTATCATTGAGATAAGCTGTAACTATGAGGTTATTAGAAATGAATTGATTCATACTCCCACTACATGCTGACATGGTGACAATATCGCGGAAACATTTGGTAAAGTTCGTTTTGCTTTTGGTCATCAACGAGGGCCGTCTTACAGAGCTACAGTCAATAACTTCGAACTTTTCGAAAAGATTAGATACTTGAAAATTCGAATTGGTGGTCGTTCCCCAAGATCTGCGGAAAATATCGCCTCGTAGCTGAAATTGTGCCAGAAAACCCACGAGTGGCTAATTCGAGACGATCACAGCCTCGATGCACCAATTTCGCATCGGACTTTGCATGATGGTCACCTAGTTTATAGTGATCAGTTCTCACGAGTGCGTACAGTGGTGGAAAAAATAATAGAAACAATGGTTTTTATAATGCTCAACGTTTTAGAACGCCTTATTCTTATGCTGCGAAAAGATGGGCAAACCGGAAACACGGGAAAATAAACTGGGCAAGTGCGAGTTGTACTCGCACGGGTAAGGTTCCGTCGCATAATATTGATGGATGATTTCTGAATATCACACGACGTTTCAAAACTATTTCAGTTGAATTTTCTTCTAACTTCAACCTAAATCAACTATTCATTCATACATTTATACATCCAAACAAATATTTATCCATACATATACCTATACCTCTATCGAAGTTTATCCACCACAGAAAATCCCTTCCATCATACACATACCCAATCACTGCTCATGCCTGCGGTGTGTGTGTGTTCATTTCTGTTGGGCATTTAGGGGTGAGATCGAAAAGATAACGCTCATCAACGAATAGAGTGGCCGAACACAGCATGAAATTATGTGTGAAAATGAAAATTGTTCTCATTTTAAATCTTAGATATCTCAAAATTTCAACACGAATTGATGTTTTGAAATTTATCATTTCTTAATGCTTACATTGATGTCTTCAAAACTGCGTTTTCAGATCTTCAAAATTCACATGTCGATGATTGACCGTCTTTGGCCAATATCTCCAAAACTATTAAGGCCAGAATGCTCGCAATGGTTTTAAATGAAAGTACTCAATGAAGCCAAGTTTCTGTGATTTTTTCAGAGTTTTACACACTTTGGTTTAGAATTGGAAGGGGGACGCATTTAAAAAAAACTTTGGAGCTCCATATTTTCCAAACGGTATTTTGGATAAAAAAGTGTTGAAAGAAACCTCCACCTCATTTCGAAAGATCTGTCGATTGATATATATATCGATGGGGTGCGACAATTTTTCAAAATTAATGTCAACTTCACTTGTACTGGAGCCACCCCCAAATGGCCCCACTTTTTAAAACCGCTGCATAGGCAATGACATCTAGGTCTGAAGTACCTAATTCCAAAATTTCAAGCCGATATCTTCATAAACTCCGGAGATAAAAAAGTGTGACAGACACGACGGACGGACGGACACACCGAAATTATAAAGGTTCCGTTTTTGTAGACGGAACCTTAAAAACGGAAAACAACACCACGTTTCGAAACATTACCAGTGCAAACAAATCCGTTCGCTTCCTCAAATGAACTTATTAAGGAACTTGACGCACCATATATACCATAAGAAACTGGTTGAAAGAAGCAAAGCTCTTTGGCAGATCCCCTGGAAAGGTTCCATATTTGAGTAAGCAAAATATTCAAATTCGCACACAAACACCTTCATCGTGAAAATTGGAACAACGTCCTATGATCAGATGAAACCAAAATTAATTTGCTTGATTCTTTTTTTTATAATTTGCGCATGCAAAGGGGATTGTGAATACCCTTAAGTGTCTGGGTTCATGAAACAGCACGGGCCGAAGGTATAGTGGCAGAGAGGGAGAGGAGGTACATGTGCACATTGGCTTTAAATGTCTGTGGATTATAATGTGTGGGAAATATTAGGCTGTGAAGAGCATTCCATATTCGTGTGGTGCGCCTAAAGAACGAGTCTTTGAACTTAACTGCACGTCCGAAAGAGGGCTTAAGGGTATATTGATGGGCATTCCTAGCGAGACAGGTATTGCGGGTGAATTCTTGAAGGGGAGGAATGTCATTGGTTGGTTCGCTTGAGCATCGTTGGTTGAAATAGGGATAAAACAGTGATAATCACGAGACATTACTTCGATGTTCGAGCGAGTCGATCGACTTCGAAATATTGTTGTCTCGTATGAGTTTTATCGCTCGCTATTGTATTCTATCAAGTAGATGCGGGAGGTCTTGGGAGCACCAGACCAGATTTGTGCGTTATACTCAAGCTTTGGGCGAATGAATTGAAGCCAAATAAGAAGGGGTGAAGTATTTCTTGCATCGTTTTAGGAAACCTAGACATTTTGCAGCACTTTTGGCGACCTTGTTGATACACATGCCTAGGATGGAAAGTTTTTCGGTTTCTTCGATGCAAGTGCCATTTAGAGATAATGGCTGATTATTTTGAGATCGCTTAAGTGACAGTAGACAGCATTGAGTTTTGGAAGCATTAAATTCCATTTTTACCCTAATGAAGTACGCTGTCAAGGTCGGAATTGAATGTGCTTAATATACGCTGCAGCTCCAATTCTACGGCCGAAGAGCAGGGACGTGAGGTTTGGAACGAATATTATTATTATTATTATTATTATCACAAATTAAGGTATTAAACTACGGCACTAGTTACCAGGGCTTTTGGCCGGTGGAACGAATATGAAAAGCTGAGAGTACTGTCATCAGCGAAGGAGTGAATTGGATTAAACGGGAAAAGGTACGTCAGATGTCCGAAGAACGCCGTATTGGATCCCACATAAACTAAAAAACACGTAAACATGGTAGAGGTAACATAATAATAATGTGCTTTTCGCCTTCTGCGGTTGGTAACATTTTTTGGAAACAGAACAAAATGTGTGAAGTCGATTATGAGGAAATATTAAACACAGTAATGCTACGTGGTACTCCATTCCATCAGAAACTTGGCACAAGTTGTTAGTTCATTCTATAAGACGTAGGTGCGCAGCAGTAGTAAGAAGCAATATAATAATTCAATATAATAATGCAATATAAAGCAATAAGATACATTCTAACTGTAATTTCATCACCTTTTCAGAAGAAAAACACATTTAAAGTTTGTTTCTATTATTTTTTCCAGGTTAAAATCGGAAAAAATCACTGCAAGCCTGCACACTGTATATTCGCAAACTGTGTGCTAGAAAATTCTGAATAGGATCATGAAATTTTGCGCAATCTTACGCTGAGACTCATTTCCTTTCGTCTTAAATGAAAGCAGGAAACATTGGAGCTCAGAAAACAAAAGTAAGTAGCCATCGTCTAGCGACAATTCGGTGCGATTTTTTGCCTTTTCAGTAAATTGACAGATTTTTTAATCGAAATTTATGGTATGGATATGGACGAAATGGATTTCTCGAAATTAAGAACGCAATTGGTTTCCAAATCGCGACTTGTCAAAAATAAATAAATAAAATAAAATAAAATAAATAAAAATCTACGCCTATGCCTCACATACGATTAATTAAAAAAAATAACATTTTGGAGCTGTTATTCGCAATATACAGCCGCAATATTGCGAACAGGTAGTAAGAAAATAAACCCGAAGCCAGCATTAGGCAGATTTTGTATTCAAGTACAGCGTGGGCCAAATAAGACCAACCAATGTTGAATGCGAATAACTTCTTATTTTCCAATTCAAATGCTTTTTTCCTTTTGGCAGGTTATGATTGAGTTTTTGGAAATTTATAACGGTTACGTACAAGTACACAGCAATACGTTAAAACTATGGATTTTTTTATATTCTTGTCAACGATCAATTGAAGGGCTTCATTCAGGAATAACTAAGTAACTAACATAACAAGTAACTAACAATACAACTTGGTAAGTAATGAACACATAGCATTTATTAAAAGTAGTTAGTAGTTCAAGTGTTTGTTACCCTATTTTGTAGATTTATTTAAATCTGTGAAACCCATATTCTCAACATTTTGATTTTGTGCCTTATCATGTTATTGCAATAAGCTATTCAGTTGTTATGAAGATTTGATGAAGATCATTTCCATTTAACGGGTTATAACTAGAGGTGTGACGGATAACCGGCAAGTATTCGGTATCTGGCCTATCCGGATTCTTTTGTAATATCTGGTCGGAGCCGAAAATTTGATATCCGGCCGAATACCGGATAGTCGTTTTTTTAGTAAAAAACAACAAAATAAAAATTATGGTGAATTAAAATTAGTTTTTCTGCATTCGGGGGTAATCATTTATTACGTTTGTCGTTTGTTTGTACGATGAATACGATACATGAAGATGAAAAATAAGTTTTGGCAAATTTGGGAAAAATTGGGTTCTGTCTTCCATTTACCAAGCCCAGGGGTCACTATTCCGTTCAAAATAAACTGTTTTGAGATATAATTCAAGCTCGTTGGCGGTATTTTTTTGGCAGAAAACTCAATCTGACTTGCCTTTCGCAACCTCTTCAAAAATGTTCCAAAAACTTTGCTGTGTAGAAAGTAGAAATATCTTGTGTAGGAGAAGGAAAAAAACATGTTTAAGTTAGTTTTACTTGTATCGGTCTGATTTGAGTGTCAGACCAACAAACTATTATACTTTTAATTTGGGCAGATATCCGGCCGCCGAATATTCGGCTATCCGTCGTAGCTGCATGCCGAATATTTGGTATCCGCTATTCGGCCAAATCACTATTTGGTATAACAGTAATAATAATACCATGACCAAACTTCAATTATTTATAACAATTATAAATCAGCTAAAAATTTTTCTTGGAGCCAGGGATTTTTATGAAAATGGACATAATTCCAAACGTAAACAGATATCTTCCGAGCTAAATGCCAACAAGTGTTTGGAAAAGTTTAAGTTTAGATCTTCACAGCAACTTAAACGTCAATTCTTAGGTGTTGTGTTTTTTCACTATGGACGACTGGATGGCGAAGTTGGTTAAGTGCCTGCCCCAAGTTAGAAGGGTCCCAGGTTCGAATCCCAGTGAAATCGAATCTGGTCCAGTCACCATTTGCCATTGGGGTAAAATTAACGGCACTGGAGTAGGTTGCTACCTGGCAGTACAATGGACCAGTTTTGTGTCTGAGTGCTCCAGTGTAGTGTTTCAAAAAAAAAAACCCTCTAACAAAAAAAAAAGAAAAAAAGGCTCAGTAGAGCTTCATGAAAATGACGTTTTGATGTGTGTCTGGGTTTATTGTACTATGCTTGAGAGCACTATGATTTCTAGTTACTTTCAAGCCCAACTCTTCTTCCAGCAGCATGATGGGTTATTTCTTGAAGATTACCTTATGTCACCACTAATCCATTACAGAAATTAATTTCAAAACACGTTACGAGTTGTCAAATATCTTGCCACCCTCACAAACTTCACAGCAATCCGTCACATCCAGACGTCAAAGCAAAATCATCCTGCTCCATTCATGAACACAACTTTATGATGGATCTGTATGTAGAGACAACTACACATGTGCATCTTTGCATTTGTGTGACGTCTCCAGATTTCTGAAGGTAAAATCTGATCTAACTAATGGGCCTGCGTCAGGACAATTCGAGTCCTTGTGGATGAATAAGTAACAATTTCATTATTCACTGGGAATTTGTGTGTGCAACTCACCAGTGTGGCTGACATCTGACATAGTACACTCCGGCTTGGGTCAAAGTACAACAGCGATTATCAACTTCCTACTGAGCTGCAAGGAGAGGACAGCGCCATTGGGGCTTCCTCTTCTTTCGTCTTACAATGAGATGACAATTTGTTCAGCAACAAGAAAAGACTAATGTCCTTTGGATTTCACAAAACACAAGGGCAGGACCTTCCTTCCGCTCTGACAAACACACAGACTTGTACTTTTATTCCTCCAAACTGCTCCATCGCAGGGAGTATAAATATTATCCTTGCGTGAGGGAATGAAGGAGTGAAGAGATGAGACTCAAATCAGGAACTCTTGTCACGTGAATATACAAGGGTTGGACAAGATCTCATAAATCATTCAATGGTTCCAGGTCCTTTCCGACCAAAACAAATGTGCTAAATGTGTTTTGTCCAACACATAAACGGGAACGGAAGGAGGTGTCCTCTCTGGCGAACTGTGTAAAAGCGACACAACATGTCGTTGTGTTTCCTTTATTAAAGACTGGGGGGACCGGTCAGATGAGGGCCAAGTGACCTTTTATTGATCCTGATTTATTGGGAGTTCTGAAAATGTGTTTCGTTCGCCTTTTGGCGCTATACGCCATTGATTATGACTTAAGAGTAACGGGTCTGCCAAAACGTGTCTGAAATATGTATCAAAAGAAATTAAACTTAAGGTGCCCTTCTAAGGACCGCGTGCGTTTGTTTGTTCGTTTGTTATTGTACGCAACGGGGTGCGTTACGGTCGAACCACAATCGTACATCACATGTTATAGGTTCATAAATTCGTCGATATATCATTTCGCCTTGTGCCCTCACCAGACGGGAGCTCCTACATATGCCCAGTGCGTGCGGACGTGTATGCGAACTCCTGGATGAGGGGGCCTGTTATTATTTGTTGCGGGTGGTTGGCCAAGAATGGCTCTGGTAACAAAAGAAAAATTATATACACTTTTATTTTTGACAGCGATCTCGAAAGGATGGATTATCATGTGGGATTTATGAGGTCAGTCGGATGTGGGTGAGCGTTTGTGTGTGTTGCCTGTTGGCGTTAGGGCAGAGGCAGGTTGGAATTAATGACTTTTGGGTCCAATGGATATCTATGAAGCATTGGGGGAGGGAACAAGTTATTGCGGTCATTAAATTGCGGTTGAGATAACTGAATTGAAATTATTTGGCACTTAGGGGAGGCAGCAAAAGTTTTATCGAAATGATTTACACCCTGTGTCAGGAACGGTATGCTTGGGCTGTAAATGATATAGTCGATGGTAGTAAATTCAACGTGTTAACAGATCTTTGAACTTGAGAGGTTGCAAACTGATATAGACCGGCTATCATTTTGTCGATGGTTTTTTTTTCCTTATCAAGTGTTCATTTCCGCTGTTTACCTTCTGTTAAATTTCCAATGAATCACCTCTTTTGATTCACAAATTAACCTAAACTGAAAAGCAAATATTTACCAATGCGGTGCTTCATCCAATAAAACCCCCATCAAATAAAAGTGGAAAAAAACGCATAAAAATCTGTCAATGCTGTTGGCATCGAATTCACCTTTTATCCTCTTCCATCTGTCTGTCATTATCCGCACCGGAGCCGATAAGTGACTTCTGTCGCCCAGTCTATATGTCACACGACGATATATCCCGCACAGCAGTGAAACCTCAAATTAATATCGTAAAAGCATAACATTCGTTTCAACGCAAGGCAGAACGAAAGGCTCAGAATTGGCAGAAACAGGCGAGTCCCTGGTGATCTCATTAAAAACCCAGCTGAAGTAATTTTCAACTTAAGTGTCCTTTTTATGTTGGATTATTTATTGCGCCATCACTCACTCTCGCATCCATTCATCGTTTCTCTGAGTCGAGTAGATATCCTTTTTGTATACAGTTTCACACTGCTCATTGTGTTTTTATTATCCACCAGGGGTTTCCAAAGGAACAATATTTTTTAATCCTGCCACAGTGTTGTTGCAGCCCTCTGTGGATGTGTGTATATGTGTTTGCACGATTTCAAGGCGCACACGTAAATTTATGGATCTCCTGTATAAAAATAATACGTAAGTGAAAAAATGTTATTGCATGGCAATTTATTACCGAAAAAAGGAGACAATCCGCACAGAGAGGGGAGAAGGATAACGAGTATCAGAGTACGCGCGGAACATTTGCAGGACCTCTAGAGGTTTGAATCTGAAACGAATGGTACACCTCTGGGGACGTATCTGGGTCATAAATTAACATTCGTCGTGTATATTCGCATAATGGATGGCGATTTCTGTTTCCCTCTGTGTGCACATTGAAACGTTATTATCCTTGAAATATGTGCTTTGCAATAAATTTATACTAGGAGTACGCTGCAAGGATGCAGTTGATTTGTTGAACTATTGTTCTTTTTGTTTGGTTCAGCGTTCGGGTTGCGTGGCAAATACAATTAATTTTGATTTGTTCCTTACTTTGAAATAATAAAATTATCACTCAGTAAAACTAACATGCCATGGGTGTTAAATTGATTGTGCATGGACATAAATGTAATTGAATAGTTAAGAGTTGTAACCATAGTTGGGCGATTGTTTTTCTACGTTTCTATCAGCAGAGACATTCGGAAGAACAAATAAAGTGAATTGTTTTTGGTTTTAAATGTTTATTTTGCACATATGACGAGAACAGATTTTCTTTTGCATCTTCCTATATCCATTCAAATTAATTCCAAAGTGTTAGGATTAATGACATCTTTTACAGATTGTTAATAAGATGTATTATTTGTAGTATATCAAAAGGGCCGTTAACAGCAAGCACATCCGTATCCGAGGCTGTTATTTGTTTTTTTTTGTGGTGGTTGTAGCCGTTTCGCGTAAAGGCGTAGCGGGTATGTGCCTTGACACCTACGCACTAGACTTTCAGTCTTTCAGACAGCAATTTTTTAATAAAAAAAAAGCTTCTCAAATCTCCCCGTTAGTTGTCGGCATTATAATATACCCACACAAAGCACGCACAACACGAGTGGTTATTATATATTATATATTATATTTTAGCTAAAAATTAAATAACCAATCAACAAAAAAAATTCAATAATTCAATGTCACAGCTTATTTGACCCACTGTGTTTAATGGACAGCTTCCATCGCACGAAATTGAGGATGACGGTCCTGGTTGCATCTATGTCTTTGTTGTTAAATTCGCAAACAGAGTTATTTCAGCTTGGGTTAGTTTTCATCAAGGAAGCCGTACTACGACGATGGGAAAGCGCGCATCAATTGAGAAGCGTTAGTTGGTCCTCCCTCACTACAGGAATAGGTTTTGACGATTTAAATTCGCAAAGAAGTACATTAAGAAGAATTTAAGATTCTGTGAACAAGCCATATTTGCTGGTGAGTCCAAATTTAATATTTTTGGGTCCGATAGCCAATCTTATGTATGGCACAAGCCAAATACAGAGCTGCAGAACAAACACTCAAAGCCAACAGTCAAGCATGGAGGTAGTCATGTAATGGTATAGGCTTGTATGTCAGCAGCGGGAGTTTATTGAAAGCACAGTGGATCAAATGGTCCATCTTAACATTCTAAAGGACATCTTTCTCCAAACTGCAGAGCAATTGGGAATAAAAGACACTTTTCGGTTTTACCAAGCCGATGACACGAAACATACTTCTTGAATTTTCCAAACTTGGTTTATTTATAACTGTACCCACGTTATTAAGCCGCCGGCACAGTCTCCAGATCTTAATGTTATTGAAAATCTGTGATCCATGCAAACAGTCGCATAGCTTAAGGCAATGTATAAAGAAGGAGTTGTATGGCTCTCTCGTCTCATTAAGGTGGCTCGGAACGCGGTGAGACACCTGGCGATCAGCAGACTGGGGTGATTGTCCCTCTTTTCAAAAAGGGTGACAAAAGAGAGTGCTCCAACTACAGGGGCATATCTTTTTTAAGTCTTCCCGGTAAAGTCTACGCTAAGGTTTTGGAGGTGCGTTCTAGAGCTATGGCCGAATTAGGATGGGAGATGAACAGTGCGGTTTTCGTCCTGGAAGAAGTAAAACCCAGGCTGGGTCAATTTTGAAAGCGCTTGGTCGATTTGTAATCAGGAAGTCCGAGCTTGGTGTCAAAGCCAAGTTAGCGGTTTTTAACGCAGTATTTGTTCCAACTCTCTCCTATGGTCATGAAATTTGGGTAATGACCGAATACGAATACAAACTGCAGAGATAAGATTTCGTGCTGTTGTGGGAAATACTCGCCGGGATAAGGTGAGAAACACGGCAGTGAGCGAGTTGGGCAGCTGCTTCTTCGAACGGAAAGGGCTTACTTCGATAGTTTGGTCACGTGGCACGGATGTCCCCATCATCACGACATCCGAGGCTTGCCTTGAATGCGTTTCCATCAGGTAGGCTACCGCTTGGCAGAACCAGGACGAGATGATTGGACCAAATCAAAAAACTCGCCTGGTTGCGCTTGTGAATAGCTCCTGATGAGATAGAGCCTATGGCGGAAGATCTCCAATCGTCCAATAAAAACTTACAAGTGTTTTCCAAATTGATGTAGTAGCTAAACAAAATCGACCATAAACACAAAAGTGTCTTAAATGTAAAAATAAAATAAACTGTGGATGGTTTTACTGTATCCTAGCTAACTGTGATATCTATATTGACCAAAAGCCACACAGATAACTTTGCTTCCTCCAGGAATAGTTAATTTGACTACCGACAGCTGATATGTGAGACATTTTGGGCCGTTATTTCAAGAATGCGTTGAATTGTTCATGAAAAAAATTCTGTCGGAGCATCGAAAACCCTCAATTGATGCATCAAAAATACATACACGAAGGACAACTGCATGTTACGTCATTTACCCAACAGCACTACGACAACAGTTCCTGGCAACCCCTGTGAGCCCAACAAGACGGTGCCACAGCCACAGCACATGCATACAATTCGCAGTACGATGCAAATTTTATGAAAAATAATGTCAAAAAGTTATGAGGCCCCAACTCGATTGCTTCCCATGGGGGTACTTGAAGGAAAATCTGCTGAAAAACACCAGAAGTCTGCGGAAATGTTCTTAAAAGAGTTTGCCCTTGCGCTAAAGCCAGAGCATTCAGTTTCATACGGGTACTAAGCATGGTGGTCAGTCAATGATGGTATGGGGTTCCATAAGGAGTTGAAAATTTGGAATTTATTGATGGAAATATAAACAAAGAAATGTATTTGGCAATTTAAAAAAAAAAATAGTTCATAGTGCTCGAAAATTGGGGTCAGAAAACACTTTCAATTTTTACCAGGACATTCACCCCATGCATAAGTCTTTGCTAGTGCAAACGTGCTAATTATACAACTGTCTCAAAGTAATACCGTATACACCTCACAGTCCAGATATTGACCCGATCGAACCTTTATGGGAGTATCTGGACAAACAAATTAGTTCGAATAACCAAACACGGACCAAAAGCCAATTATGTCGTATGAAATTGAATGTTCCTATATTTTTGTTCCGTCTATCTTTTTTTTTTTTATTTTATTGTAATTATGCATTTTTTTAATATTTTGTTTTTTTATTTAGTATCTACGAGCCAATATTTCAAGAAGTAATTCAAAAATATTCAAATTTGTTTAACTTTCAATGCTTTCATTTAAATCAAGTTTATTGAAACTGAATGTTCCTGACTGTATATACATATTTCATACATACTGTAAAATACCAAATATTCGATCAGTACAATATAAATCATAGGTTAAATTGGCGGTCTCCGGCGTAAAAGAGACGGGCTAAGTCCAAAGAAAGCCAATTGCACTGCTGTCGAAGAAGTAGGTTTCTATGTGCGGTCGTCTACAATACGCCTGAAGAGCTGCACAGAAAGTGAAGAGCTTGGCCAGCCAGGTAGATCTAGTGGTGCGGCGTATGGTACCAGTCGATCATCAGCGATTATTTCTTTAAGCCGCCTTAAAACGCAGCAACTGTTTGCAAGTATTGTATGTAAAGCTAATCTCATGTTATTCGTTTTTAATGATAGAAGCATGCTTGGCGTATTCATCACTTCACATTCACCTCAAGTGTATTTATGGCCTTGGATCCTCTACAGCGAATATAGTACTATTCCGTCACCAAGAAAAGAATAATAGCTTTACAACTTCCAAGAATTTTATGGCGGCCTAACTGACAAAGAATGACGACAAAGTACAATGAAGTTGAAACTTTTTTATGTTAGGTGTACTCACGGTATATTGTCAGTGACTCACGAGATCTGGTGCCATCAAATGAAAAGCTTAATTTTCACCAATAAAACTGAACAGGAATTAAATCGTTGGCGTTTACTTGTTAACCAACATAATAACTCGGGAAGTGCTTCTACAGTATAGCCGAGGGATTTGTCAACGAATCCCAACTCTTAGCATATTCCTTTTGGTTCCAATAAAATAGGAGAATACGGTTTTTGTTAGGTTAGGCAAGTTTGTAGTTACTGTCACAGTATAAGTCAACCCCGACTCACTTAAATCATTATTGGATCCATTGTGCTGCTATTATTAGGCGGTATTTGCAGCACCAGTTCCTCGTTTGCTGAAAAACTATGAGAGCACCTTGGAGTACACCACACGTGTATTAGAATTTCGTCTCATACACTGGTAATCATCTAATTTACAGTCAATTTGTTCCTTTTCTGGTTGCTGCAAGAGCTAAACGACTGGATGGCGCAGTTGGTTAAGTGTCTTGCCTAAGTTTGAGGGGTCCCAGGTTCGAATCCCAGTGAAAGCAAAGTAAATGCGCATTTATCCGGTTTTTCAAATCTGTTCCAGTCACCATTTGCATTTGGGATCAAATTTACGACACTATCACTGGAGCGGTCGATCAGTGGTAGTAGTCTGACTATGGATATCACAATGGACCAACATGGTCTAAGTGTGCTGGTGAATTTCGCTAACAACCTCCTAACCTAACCTAACTTAACCTACCATACTGTAAGAGCTGGGCATGTGCTGAAGTAATGTAGGGTTGTCTTCTCCTCTTCCCCGTCCCTGCAACGTCAGCAGAAGTTACGAGTATAGTAGGAGCCTCCCATTCTTCTTGAATATATGCCTAAAAGACATTGACCGGTTATTATGCCTACGGACTGATTTTTGATTGTGATGGCATCTGTAAGTAGCAGGGAGTTTTTACATTGAAGCGATGTGGTGTCTCCTGTTTGTTTGCCAGTCCGATTTTGTTAGAAGTAAGAAAAATTGTTGCTGTTCGCTCCGAGTGTATGCAACTTTAATTTTTTGTAGCACTTATCACTGCGCTAAATAACGTCGACATTCAACGAAAAATAGTTTACAACTCTGTCCTTATAAAGCGACAAGAATATTGCACTCATTTTTAACTACTTAAAAATACCATAAAGACATTAATATCGATGCTAAAATAAATATTTCGTTAACATTTGCTTTCCCGCGCAAGTTTAGTATTCATCTTACCGATATACTTATCTACTCCTCAAACCAGATGCACCATCAAACATAAAAACATAATGATTCAATGTTTCTTATCTACATAAACCGCCATCAACTACCAATAATCGGAAATCCGGACAAACATATCGGTGTACCGAAAAGGAAACAACATCCGGGATATAGCCACTAAATCCTTGAGTACATTATCAATTTGCTGCTCCATCAAATATGAAAGATCTTCCTGAACGTTTCCCCGGCGTTAAGGGTGCGTCCGGACTCTTAACCATCCCCATCAGATACACGAAGAAAATATACAACACGTACAACACAGCAAAACATCGACGAAACAATCGAAAAAAAAACACGGCTAGCGAACACCACCCACCAATATTATTGAATCGAGGTCACATTCGTTAGATTTATTGCGAATATCTTGTCGACAGCCACCGCCGCCAACGGAAAGAATAACAGCATCCAGCCACTACCACTTTGAGCTTCCCGGGGATTGATTATTCTGCTACATGTGCCGACGGCGGCACCAGGATTAAAAGCCGACAACCGAACAATCTCACTTCGTTTGGTGATGCCGCCAGGACACATGGCGGGTAACATATTTTCTGCATAAATGTTTTCAATTCCGTCAAATACACATACCACATTCACGTGTGTGTTGTGTACGTACACCCTCCATGTAGGAAGTGTGAGAAAAAAACCCGAGTATCTGTGCGTCTGAAGGAGGGCGTGTGGGAGTGGAGTTGTTCCAGCGTTAAGCACATGCCATTAAATGAGCTGTCGGCAGCTTAATGTGGGGGAAGTAATAACGTCTTGATTTATTCCCAGTCAGTTCACCTACGTTACTCTGGGTCCGGAGCAACTATCTCAACCCTCTTGGGAGCACATGAATGAAGGATATCGAATGTTCAATGTAATTGGTAAATGGTACAAAAAGATAAATTACCGCTTTATGGAGAAGTAATCTTTTGTTATCGCGTAAATTGATAAAATTTACGGCCTTCTATGTCGACGACGTCGTTGGTCGACAACTGTGGTTGCGATGGCGGTGGCAGCATGCCGCGGTGGGTGATGGTGAGTGGTGGCAATGACTTTATGTGCTGAACATGGTGATGGGTAAATTCATGGCAGTCATTTGATCGCTTTTCTCCCATAAATTTACAGTGAGGTTTCAATAAGTGTAAAACTGTGGGTAGTTCGTTAAAGTGAGGGGATTAATTTCTCTGTTTTGTGTTGATATGTACAAATTTACAAATGTATGCTTACATCAGTTTGTCTAGAAGTGGGTGCACAAATACCTGCAGTTCTAACAGGATTACTTAATATACGATCATGGGTATGAGTATTAAAACCTATCAGACGGTAATTTTTGTGGATTTTTTAGCCAAACAAATTTGGTAATTTAAGAAGTTGTGTAGTTTGGTAATACAGCACGGATGTCCCCATCACATCTTCCGAAAGATGCTTAAAATGGCATACATCCAACAGCTTTCCTGGTTTGGGCATCGTCTCTGACGAGTGGAGTTGTTCGTGGAAGAATGAATAACTTGAAGAGCCTTGGTACACACTTTACTCTCCAACCCTTAACTGGATAAGAGAGCATGAAAATGTATTTATGAGTGTATTGCATTGTATTGTATTTATTTATTAGCAAGAATTTACATTTTTTACAATTGAGATGTACATAGATATGATTCTTGTTTAAATACGAGCACAAAATCAATTTTGCAAAAGAAAGGAGTTGAAGGAAAAGCTAATTATAAACCTTCATGGAAAATATCACAGTTTTGTATATGGGCATGTCCTTTGTGAGCACATAAGGCATGTATAGAATTAAATAAATAAATGAAATAACTTAATACATTGATTAATAAATAAAACACATAATATCAAAGAACATTTACAAAATTAGAAACGAGAGGGTTATCTAATATATTACATGAAAGACACATTTTTCAGAAAGTCGAGCTATTCTTTCTTTTACCGTTTCAATTTTGGCTATTTCGTGAAGTTCTCAAGTTAAGAAACACCATGTTAGTTTTAGAATAATTTTTAAGAACTTGTAACTTTTTAAGGTGACAGTTGGCGCAGTTCCCCCAAACTGGAGCTGCGTAGCACAGAATGGCTTGGAAGATGGATTTATAAATTATAAGCTTGTTAACTTTGCTTAAGTCAGAATTGCGAGAAATGAATGGGTATAGTACTTTAATGGTGTTGTTGACTTTACTAACGACATTACTTGCATGTTGGCCAAAAGTCAGTCTCTTGTTCGTAATGACTCCTAGATACTTGGTGCCCAGTCAATCTGATTTCCGCAGACTCTTAAATTCCCAGAAGGTAAACAACAAGAAGAAAAAAAGATTGCTTGTGTTTTTTGAGGATTAATTTTAATTTTCCAATCTGCGAGATATTTAAGCAGGCATTCTAACCCAGATTGCAAATTAGACTCAATATTCGAGCCTATCGAACTAGACGAATAAATGCATGTATCGCCTGCAAGAATTGCAGAATGAATTTATGAGTGTATTTTGGCAGACAAATAGTATAAAGTACGCAATTTAAGAATTTAAAGTGTCAGAAAAGCCTTAGATACTTAATTTTTAATTTTTATTTTAAAATTTTATGCAGCATTAAGTAGAGACTTTTCCGACAGTAAAAACAACGCAGATTACTATTGATTTGTACCCGCTTATCCTCTTTATTGAGATGCAGCAGCAGCTCAAAGATGACAGGTGTTATGATAGAAAAAGAGAGAAAGTAGTTTTTTTTAAATTATATAAATATAAAACTTTACAATCTAGTTTTAGGATTAATTTTAATTAATATTAAAATTAATATGGTATGTTATAAATTAATATGTTTTGACTTAAATTAATATGAAAATACTAAATTAAATTAATTAGTTAAAGCATTGACGCTAACTTATCTCTTGGTTTGCATATTATCATTATGCGTAATTGAACATGCTGCACTAGTTTAAAAGGTTTCATTCTTTTTAATGTTCTCACTAAATTTGTGTGTTCCGAGAGAGGGGTAGACTCAATGTTCGTGTGGTGATGAAGACGATCCTCGTGCTTTTAACGAAACTACATATGTACAGTAGACGCTCGATATAGTGAACTAATAAAAAGCGGACCTATTCACTGCATCGAGATTGTTCCTTGTAACGAGCGTAGACTGCTTGGAGCAAATTTCATCAAAATGCGTATGTTTTGAAGTACAATTCATCAAAAGTAGAATATAATTACAATTTTTCTTTGTAATTACTAAAAACAAGCCAATATTTATAAAAAAGAATATTTTATTTTTAACAAAAAACAACTCATACGTAAAAAATGTAAAACGCAACAAAATAATACATTCCTTATACGAGCAACACGCACTTTGTATTTGCTTCAAACAACTCTAAACTGTGTACCGTATGTGCATAACATAACTGATCGTGCAAGATTTTCGTACAATACGGTGAGTAGAACAAACGGTATACAATTTTGTGTGTTCACTATATTGGATTGTTCACTATATCGAGCGTCTACTTTAATGTTAATCAAAAGAAATATTGTCTGAAATCTGAAGGCTCACATATAGACAAGATGTGTTTTGAATGGTTTGCGAGCGCTAGAAGTCAAAACATTCTTATATCCGGACAGTTAGTGAAGGCAAAAGCGAGGGAAGTAGCAAAACTATTGGGCTATAATAGTTTCTCTGCATCTGATGGATGGCTGCAAAAGTGAGGTAAAAGGAACAATATTAGTTTTAAGTGCATATCCGGTGGAGCTGCTGGTGTAAGTCAAGACGATGTGAATCAGTTTATGGAAAAGCTCCCTTCCCTGTTGCTTGGTTACCAAGCGGAGGATGTGTACAATGCAGATGAGATGATAAAACTCTAGGCTTTAAATCTAAAAAAATGTACCGGTGGAAAAATGTCTAAGGAAAGACTTAACATTTTTTTGTGTGAGCATGGCAGGATATAAAGAGAATTGTTAGTGATCGTAAAAGCGGCCCGTCCTCGAGCATTCAAGAATGTTGCTATCACTGACTAACCAGCAACTTGAAAATCAAACAAAAAGGCATGGATGACACGTGATATTATGACGGAATGGTTGTTGCAATTGGATAGGAAAATGGGTATTCAAAAGAGAAACATTTGTTTGTTTTTCGATAATGCCGCATATCATCCTCGAGCATTAAACCTTGTAAATGTGAAAATAATTTTTTTGCAACCTAATACTGCTTCAGTTTGCCATCCCATGGACCAAGGGATCATACAGAATTTTAAATTTCATTATCGAGATCTAGTTTTAAAGCACAACTTATCACAAGTTGAAAGTGTTAAATCTACATCAGAGTTTTCGAAATTGATGTGTTAGAAGCATTGCACTTCATAAAGACAGTGCGCAAAGCTGGGTTCCAGAAAAGTGACGAGTTTGATCCTGAAGATGATCTACTATTATCAACACTTTCAAATTTATTAAGAGGTATAATCGAGTTGGAGTCAATTGATGGTCAGAATCCAGAAGAATTTATAGCCATCGACAAAAATATTCAAACGGAAGACCACAATATTGAGATTCGAAGGGAGGAACTTGAAGGTGAAAACGACAACACAAATTACAGCAGTGAATCAGAAAAAGAACTGGAGACCATTATCCAAGTATTGGATTCTATAAAACGCATTAAAATTTAGTTTTTTCAGTCAATTCTCTCCAATAACCGGTCACCTCTCACAACCGGACAAAAAGACTGCCACCGTGAGTGTCCGCTTATGGGAGCTTTCAGTGTACTAGCCTTCTTCCTTTTTTTCTTGACATGAGATTTCCAGCGAAGTTTCGCATCAAAAATCATACCAAGATTCTCTGTACAATTTGCGCACGGTATACTTTGATTATTAATTTACACAGGCATGTGGTCTTCTTCTTCTTCTTCTTAGGGCGCTACAGTCCAAGGTGGACCTGGGCCTCACTCAACATACCTCTCCAACCAGCACGATCTTTTGCTAGCTGTCTCCAGTTTTGCACGGCCGAGGTCCCCCTCGACTTGTGTGCGCGACCATGTTCGTGGACGTCTTCTGTTCCGTTGTCCCACAGGCTCAAAGTCGAAGACGTGTTCTTCCTTTCTATTTATGAAATCAACAGGTACGGATTTTGATCCGTTTAATTGTATCTGTCTTTTTTTGGCCAATTTTGAATGTGCGAGGTTCGTCTATTGAAGTTTACGAATTGAGTCCGCATTGTTTTCCGCAACTGACAGCCGTGTTGTCAGCAAATGCAGCAATAGTTCATTTCTAGCGTTGGTATATCGTAAATTTACAGGAGATATAGTATTGGCCTAAGAACACTCCCTTGGGTACACCTGCTTTGATTTTCTTAAGCTCTGAATATGCATTTTTATCTTTTATGCGGAAGTATCTGTTTTTAAAGTACGACCTTAGAATTTCAGCCTATTCATTGGGTAGTATCTTTTTGGTTTGTAGACAAATTCCTCATGCCAAACTTTATCAAATGCTTGTGCTACACCGAGGAAGTCTGCAGAACTGTAGGAAGGCCAAAAAAACAAAAAAACAACTCTTCACTCAGCGTGTAATACTGCTTTATTGAATGCCACAATATGTGTTACACGATCTTAAATAGACTGAGGTAAACGTGAGAATCGCGGGATCAGGGCTCAAATACCGGTGGCTTATTTATTGAGAGAAATATCATACACAGGGTGTGCATATGTAAATTATGTAAATTAAGACCAGGCTTATAGCAAGTAGCACATTTTTTGAAATCGCCTACAGAACAAACTTTATTCTCTTCAAGGGCTTTTTCAACAATGTTTGAATGTTTCACGCGAAAGCCATATTGGTAATCTGGAATAATGTGTTTCCATTCTACAGTAGGTAAGTAATAATAATAGTGGCGGCGGTACAGTCCGAGGTGAACTTGGAGCTAGCTTCTCAGCAACCACTCGTGTTGTGCGTGTCACAAGTGGAGGGGACATGCAGCTTAATGCCGACTCCGAACGGCGAGGTTGAGAAGAGGTGGAGCCGTGAAATATGAAAAACATTTCTGCTGATAATCGAACCTGGACTTTCAGCGTATGAGACGACGTGCTAACCCGTTACGTCACGTCAGCCAGTTCGCAAACCCTTGCCATCCGATATTGATAACACCAGAAAGCGTTAATAATTACTTTAAATGTATACAGAGAGTCCTCCGCCTAGCTCTTATGCTCTCTTATTATCCTTAAACCTACTACGTTCGAGGTCGTGACAGGGGTTAATTGGGAGTAAAGTTGTCTCAAGCTAATACCGTTTAACACTTTGTAGTATGCTGATACCGACTTAATGACTTTGACTGCCACTTAACTCTCGGTTAAAAAATATAAATAATAGAGGTCGGTACCAAAAGTTTGCTAAGTAACATGTAACCTTCTCATATCGTGAGGAACTCTAACTAAAAAATGTCGGTGAGCGAGAAAATCCAGACATTTCCGGTTGTTTACAAAATAGCAACAGCTATTGCTATTAAGCGAATTACCCATAAAATGTTTTTTATCACTATACATTATAAAAAAGACAAGGTGACTTAAAGCTAATTTTGCTAATAAGCGATGTGATTATATCCGGGCTTAATCGAATACGTCTAAGGCTTACAGTATCACCCACAGCTATATCAATTTTTTTTATCGGCAAATCTTCTTTCGGACGATCTAATGAATACCAGTTTACGTCTCAAAAATTATCCACTTAAAATAATTTGCGTCGCCTTAATAGACTCACTCATCGACACCATCCGCTCGAGTGAAAGTCCATAAATTAGCCCGCTCAATACAAGCTGAAAGGCAACTCTTCGCATGCATTTTCAGTTTGACAGTAGCAACGCCAGTGAGCCCAACCCACCTTATTCCAGTCATCTCTGCAATCAATTAATTACATTTTCTCCTTAATCATTGGGTTCAACTGAAATGGACATTGGACTCTGCCACCAGCGTCCATCCAGACTGCCATCACAACATGAACGACTGACATCAACAGCCGCCGCATAACTCAATTGCCTTGGACTTCCATTCCGTGCTCTGGTCGTATGTGTGCACTGCATACCGACGACACTGTCGCCGGTAGATCGTAATCGCGTCCACGTCAATTTCCGCGGCCGACACATCGATCAACGTGGTCAGAAAATTTGTAGACATTATGAGCACATATCAATCAAGTGTCGTCGTCAGCGTCGTCGTTGTCGGAGTCATTTAGATTGGAATCGCACGAATCGCGCAACGCACTTGGCACAGATAATCACCCAGCCACCCCTTCGCTTCTTTGACTGTTCGAGAGCAGCAGCCAACGCAAAAAGGAGTTCATTAATCACTCGTAATGGTCGCCGTTGGATTATGGAGTGAGTGCGCTTAATTAGGTACCCCAAGAGCATGTACATACATGCATACATATATAGACATTTATATCCATCCGGCATACTAACACCGTACCCGATGTTTGGTTGCAAGTTCCGATGGATATCTGGAGCTAATAGGTATACGTGTACCCCTAGTTAGCATTTGCATTTGAATAAAATGATTATATGTGGAAACGGATGTTCTAAAAAAGTCACATTAATTGGAACAGGTGTGACATGGGATGACACTCCTTTCGGATTGAATTAATTTGGGTGTTTGACATATGAGGCATGTCAAAATCGACATAAGAAACGAGGGGGATGAAATCGTTTAAAATTCAAAACGATAAATTAATAATGACTTCAGATTTATTTTCCTTTTGTTTTGAGTGAATACAAATGTGCATGTGTATGTCTATGCATGATGTGGGTTGCAGCAAAAGTTGCTAAGATAACTTGTAGAGCTGAACAATATTTGAAACAAGTCATTAGTGGATACAACGGGAAATTTGTCATACTTCTATTTATAAATAGTGCCTACTATTTATTTACTTCTGGCACTAGTCCGGAAATTATCTTTGAGATTATGCATGAATACAGTAGGCGAAAAAATAACAAAGTCGTTCCTTACGTTAAAGTTCTAAGGACAAGGTGTCGAATAAACCTTGACAACGGAAGTCACTCTTATTTGTGAAGTGAAAAGAAAAGAATAAAAATAGAGGAGGAAATAAAACACGGATTACAGCACTCTTGACTTGGTCAGTCTATCCGTTCCCTTGAAAGACGTTCAGTCGAGACCCTCAAGCTTCAGCTATATGACGCGACTTGCAACCAATAGTTTATTTTAGTTTAGTTCTATTAGTTTCGAAAATAAACTTTTATAAAATCATATATTTCTTAATAGTATCGCAATATACACTGCCACTCATCTGAATTGGTTAAATTTTTTTTACCTTATTCTTAGCCTCTCTTCATATATATTGCAATGACACATATTTGTTAACTTAGTTGGAGTGAAAAAAATCTGTCTTAAAGCTAACCGTTATTTTCACGTGCTAGCTTGACCAACTGTATTCATAAAAAACAAACACATTTTTGGCTCATCTGAATAGGTTCAACAACAAAAACGTTTACGTTTACGTTTAGTTGCGTCGGTAAATTATACCCAATTAATAAACCTTATTGTGTTTACCTATTAACGACAAAAATGGGTCGCGGATTAATTAAAGATTTAATTTTTAATTGAATTTAATTTTAATTTTTATGTTTAATTTTTAATTTAATTGATTCGATTAATGACTTTTTGTCATAGAATTGTCTCCCTGACTCGTATGCTTTACGTCCCCGCACATTCTTTAAGATATTTTGGTCAGGGGAGAATGGAGGCCACACCAGAATCTGAACGTTTTGGCTTTCAATCCACTGTTTTACCGCCCTCGCTGTGTGGATAGGGGCATTATCATGTCGGAATGTCCACGATATTGGTCCACATAGATCAAAAATCTGTAGGAAGGCCTTTTCTAGCACACCTTTATAAGAATTAGCATTCATTCTCGAGTTAAGAAACTGGAGTTTGAAGGTTCTGTAGAAGGAAATAGCTCCCCACACTATGCCACTGCCTTTACACCGATGCAGACGGCTTTTCGAAGGTCATGAAAATAATAATTATAGTCGTCAGGGCCCTCCAAATTAAAGAGGAACATTATTTAAGCCGTCTGCATAGGTGTGAAGGCAGTGGCATGGTGTGAGGAGCAGGCTGTTAATTCTTGTAGTATTGAACAAATATATTACTGATGAACAATAGTTGAACTGGGGCAAAATAATAGAATTGCGGATATTAATTGCACAGTTTTTCGAAATACATTTTCTTATTCTATACATAAAGTTTATCTTCTTAGCAATTTTGCCACATAAATAATCTTCATGCTCGTTAAACGATAATTTATTGTCCGTAATTATGCCCAAATATTTCATTTTGTCAACACACTCATTTTTACTACCATTTATTTGAACATTAATTTCTGAAATATTGGTACCATTTGGTTTTTGAGACATTTAGCATTAACCTATTTTTACATAACCATCGGTATAAATTATCCGCATCTTAATCTTAATTAATCTTAATTCACAGAGATTGAAATTATTACCAACAATGTAAATAAGTCTATCATCAGCAAACATGGATATTCTTGAAAATTTTAGACAGTCTTTTAAATCGTTTATGAATAATAAAAAAAACTATTGCTCCCAAACTTGATCCTTGCGGCACACCTAGGTTGACTGCTGTTGGTGGTGAATAGCAGAGTTGTAAAAGACTGCAATCTTTTGAGAATGCAATCTCTGAATTCAAGGAAAGAATTATCTGTTTTGTGATTCAATCAATTGACTTCATTTGGGACTTCTGAACTTCAGCATCGAAGTCACCATTCTATTTGAAGTCTTGATTGGATCAATCTTTACGACCAGTCTTTTGATTTGAAATCAATTGAATGCAAGTCTATCGACTGACAGGGCATTCACTGAAGTCACTTTGAAGTCTTTACCATTCACTTGAAGTCACCCGCATTCACTTTTTTTTTTTTTTTCGATGCAGTCTTTGGGACTTCAACTAATTTTCGATGCAGTCTTCTACAGTTCTACAGTTTCAAATGCTCTCTTCAGGTTCAGAAATAGTGCTTGTTTGTGACCTATGTTATTTTTCTATGTATATATGAATACTTTTGCATTTTCTAATTTCAATTTGCTCTCACGCTCACCGGTTTGCAGCGAGCGAGGAACGAGTGTGGATGATGGAACACTGCAGGCTATTTTATGTAACGCTTACTGTTTCTCGGTCACTCGAATTTTCGTCATCCTAGAGAGCGGAGCAACAAGGCACAGCCAGTAATTAAACACAATTGTTAAATAAATCTTTCCTTTTCTCAAATTTGCTTCTTCGAACCTTTTTTGGCCAGTGCTAATATCTTGTTTCCATCGTTCATAGAGAGAATTTCAACAAAATATGTACAGAAAAATGTAGCATGTATGCAAAATGCAAACTATAACTCTATTCAGATCAAACTCCCAAGATCTTGTCTAAGATGACGACAAATTCCTTTTGAAATTCATATTGATCAACAGATGACATTTATGCCTTTTTGCCTTTGATCTTGTTTGCGTTGACAGTTATTGGGGAAGACATGTGAATACCCAGACATATATGGATCCAGCGCCAAATATTTCTGGGCCATGCGGAGCTTATTAACAGCCCCAGCTCGAAGAATCTTAGACTCTGAGCCTGTGGGACAACGCACCAGAGTATGTCAACGTTTAAGGTGGCGCACATAAGTGGAGAGGGACGTAAACCAACATAGCTTGCGCAATTGGACATCTACAGAAGATCGTGCTAGTTGGCAAAGGCTTGTTGCTTGAGGCCCATGTCCAAGTCAGACTGCAATGGCACAAGAAGAAGAAGAACTAACCAAGAACTATAACTGAAATCATTCTTTAATTCGCACACAAAGTTATTTTCTCTAAACCGCCAGCAAGCAATGTTCCACCGCCTTGTATGTACCTATGTACATATATCATATTTCTAAGATTTGATATTCTGAATGACAGTATCATGAATCAGACAGAACAACTTCCTCTAATAATTTAAACTGATCGCTATGATGTTTATACGTGACACGATAACGACTCCCAATTCGATAACAGACCTGCTTTATATGATAAGGCGAGGTTGTAAAATAATAAAATACGCAAAATCTTCTCTTTCGCGAGCAATATGATATCTACTACAACCTATCCATTGGCAAATGACTGATGTCACACCATCTTTACAATTCCGTTAAAAAAGTGGTCTTCTTGATTTTTTTTTGTTCAAAATATATGCTTGTGATATATGTAGTTACAAAATGTCAAGTCATTCTATTGAACATGTTGCAATTTGCAATTTACGAAATAAGTATAAATTTTATTATGATGTCGTATCTAAAGATGTGCCGCCATTTAGTTAAAAGTAAAGGGCATTCCATACGACCACCGCCATCTTATATGCATGCATCTCTCTGGAAACAATTGAAAGATTGCTTTTACTGAAAATGACTGTTTCCAAACAAAAGGATATTCCTTGGTCTTAGGGTGTCTCTCCTAATTTCTATTAAAATGACGGAAAAACTGATAGAACTGGTCAGAAGGACAACACTGGAAAAAGCACCACTCCACAAACTACAATTTGCTTACCAAAAAGTTTACCTTTACCAAAAAGGTAAATCTACAATTACCGCCCTTCATAAAGTCATGGATATGGTAGACAAATCCATGAAAGCAAAAGAGGCCGCGATTGGCGCCTTCATGGACATAGAAGGAGCAGTTGATAATGCAAATCACTCATCGCTAACAAATGCACTTCGTAGAAAAAAGGTCGACCCCCTTATTATCAAATGGATTAACGTCATGCTAAAAGAAAGGCAAATAACAGCCAAATTAGGCACATCAGAAGTAGCTATAAAAACTATTAGAGGTTGTCCTTAGGGGGGTGTCCTATCCCCACTTTTATGGTCAATTCTAGTAGATGAACTTCTCTATGTACTTAATAATAATGGATTCACAGCCATCGGATATGCTGACGATATAACCATAATTATAAGAGGAATACATGAAGACATTATAGGAAGTCTCATGCAAAGAGCCCTAGAAATAACTTGGAATTGGTGCGATGAAGAGAGACAAAGAGAAGGACAAATAAACTTCAAACCCTTAAAATCAAAAAGACCTGCATTTCATTAAAGGATGAGGTAAAGTTTCTGGGCATAACACTGGACCAAAAACTCACTTGGAATGCATACATAAACAAAACATACTCTAAGGCTATTAAAGCTCCCTGGTCCTTAAAACAACTCGTAGGCAAAACATGGGGACTAAACCCAAAAATGAGTCTGTGGATCTACAATCAAATGATTAAACCAACCATTCTTTATGGCGCTGCTGTATGGTGGAAAAAATGTGAACAAAAAAGTGCCATAAACAAACTTAACAAAATTCAAAGGCTAGCGTGCATTTACACTATCGGCGCAATGAGAATGACTCCAACTGCAGGAATGGAAGTTATATTAAACATTCTAGCTATATTCAACACTGCTATGAAGGCTGAAGCTGCAAAACAAGCTTTAACAGTACAGAGAAACTATAAATACAAGGAAGGAGACCTTGTGGGACATCTAGAGATTCTCAAACGAGTTAATAATATTTGGGAATTGACACGAGTGAGTGATCTGATGTCCCCAAAGTTGAATTTCAAAATACACTACAAAGTACGAGTACTCATACCAAGCAGAGAAGAATGGAACAACAACCCCCCGTGGATGAATGATGGAGCCCAAAAATGGTACACAGATGGGTCGAAATCGGAAAACAAAGTAGGGGCTGGAGTGATAGGACCAAGATGCAACCTACACATTCCTCCTGAGTCAACAATATTTTAAGCCGAGCTGTTCGCAATAAATGAAGCAGCACACCGCATTAACGACAAAAAACCCACAAATGTCGAAATATACATATTCTCAGACAGTTAAGCTGTTCTTAAAGCGCTAAAGAGCTACACATTCAACTCTAAGGCTATCTAGGAATGTCACAAAATACTAAAAAAAAGTGACAGGAAACAACAGGTTAAAGTTGATCTGGGTGCCAGGCCATGAAAACCATGAAGGCAATGAAAAGGCTGACATACAAGCCAAGAAAGGTGCTCAGGTACCTTTTACGGGCTTTCACAACTTTATGGCTTCAACAACACGGACACAATCTTACACCTACTCAAATGGGTTATAAAACAAAGGAATCAGTTCTGGAACAACCAAGAGGGTATTAAACACTCAAGAATGTTCATGGGACAAAATTGCAATCCCAAACGAGCTAAAGAAGCTCTAGAACTTAATAAAGCAGACCTAAAAGTGCTATGTGAAGCACTAACAGGACATGGGGCATGCAACTAGCACCTTGGGTCTTAGCAGCACAGAAATCTGTAGGCGATGTGGACAGGCAAAGAAACTATGGAACACATACTGACCGTCTGTCCAAGTCTTACCCGAGAAAGATTTAATATGTCACACCAAACAAACGTAACAGGGAAAGACTTTCAAGAAATCCCATCTAGAGAAACTGTCAAATTTTTGAAGGCAGCACTAAAATCCTAGATCAAAAGAATGGGATACAATAGATCTTTATGGTCGCAGTACTAGTGTTACATACATGATACACCCCGTGTTATTCTATCCAATTCAATAGCGCTTTTTATCTTTAAATTTAAATAAAACAAAGAAAAATTCAAACAAACATTTTCTTCTATTTCTATCTTTTCACCTCTTTCTATCCTCTCTTAGGCACAATATTTTTTATTTTGTAATTGGGTGGTATACGAGTGGGAGGACAAGAACCGCCCCGACCGTCGAGCTAAGCCGTGCAACCGCAAGTGTGCCGCCGTCCTACTCAACGTCACCGTGGCCCATCCAAGCCTTTCTGCAACAGACCAGCCACCAAACAGGAAAATCTGACTATGGACTAAGAGTGTTCTATCCCCGGCCCAGCACCACCGCCAATCTAAGTTAACATAACGTGGTTGGCAAGCAAGTTATCCTACCGCGGAGGCTAAGTGCTCCAGACAAATAACATCTCGAAGACCCTCAGACAAACACATTTGCAGTAGCTTACATCAGGATAAAAAATAATCGGCAAATCAGATTTTAATTAATTTTAATATTACTGAGGCACAAATAGATGCAATAAAATGTCTGACAAAATAAATTGTTATTTGAAAGGACAATTTTAGCAACGGCCAAGGGCTAGATCCCATAAAGTGATGACCCCAGAAATTGTATCTATAATTTTCATCTCTAATACACACAAACTTGCGTATCTCCAACAACATAGGTGGCCATCGCTTTCGTACACTAAATAAATTTTCAAACTACACGCCAACCCATAAATCCTAATGTCGCATTAAACCTACACCCAAGCTACATGAGTGTGTGCTACGTTGAACGCAACTTGCAGCATCGTTGCCCTTATAACGCACTCCAAAGAAAAAGAGAAAAAAAGGAAACCTTCAAAGGGAAGCTAAGCCACGCGAAAGGACCTTAGTTATATGCGATATTAGCATTGCCACTGCAGAGGGTGGACATGGCGTCAGCTGAAACGGGGGACTCAGCAGTAAATTATGTCATATATGCAATAAAGTCGACCATAAAAATGTTGCAATAAATTAAATTAACTGCTGGAATTGCTGATTTTATTATTACCCAGTTGGTTTCCTTTTTCAACTTCTTCCCACCCAACTATTCGTCCTTGTGTTAAGAAAAGGGGAACACATTGAGAAAAGGGATCGCTTAAGGATTTTCCGCACTACTTTCCATGCAAATTATGAGAAATTATGTGAATCGAAAGGAACTTCATAAAACCATACTTTTCCCCTTTATTATATTTCAGAGCACATCAAATATAAATGGCATTTCTTCTTCAACAACATTTCCACGGTTTTTATTGCCGAAAGATGCTACTCATATGTGTCTACGACATAAACTTCAGGTGTTCGTCGAATTAATCTTGCACCCCTATTAGCAATAACATTTTGAGATTGCCAGGATGGTTGTTGATAGACACTTCTTTTGTGTACGTACTCGCATTTGGGCGAACAGTTACAGGAAGTCGTTATTGAGGTAACAAGTGCGGAAGTAAATTAAAAATTGTGAAAAAAAAAATAAAGAAAATTAACTCTTTCCGGGCCACTACAAGAAAATAAATAAAATTGCACGATTTTTTTTTTTGCGTAAATCGATTTATTTGCATTATTTTATTAAAATAATAGCAAAATAAAAAAATTATCCTTACAGGATTCTTTACAATGACATGGTACAAAAATTATACCACTGCGCACAAAATGTCTATTTTCATTCATGAAATTCGTTAAAGCAAGTTTTTGTCTTGCTTAGACAATCCGCCACCATGTTTCTCCCTACCAACCATGTTCTTTGGATCTTACTTCATCTTACTACATCGGAACCGTGAAATCCATATCCCTTTGTGAGTGATTTTTGGCGAATTCAACTCGTTTTTGGCCAAATACGCAGTAAGATCCAAAGAACATGGTTGGTACGGTGAAGCATGGTGGCGGATCAATAATTGTTTGAGGGTGTATGGCGGCATCTGGTGTTGGCAATTTAGTATTTATTGAGACAGTACGATTACCTCAATATACTGAAAAACAATCTCCACCATAGCTTGCAGAAATTAGGCTTGGAAAGTTCTTTTATATTCTAACAAGACAATGACCCAAAGCACACTTCCCTGGTGGTGAAGGAATGGTTGCTGTACAATGTGCGAAAACAGCTTAAAACACCACCTCAATCTTCTTCTTCTTCTTCTTCTTCTTAGGGCGCTACAGTCCGAGGTGGACCTGGGCCTCACTCAACATGCCTCTCCAGCCAGCACGATCTTTCGCCAGCTGTCTCCAGTTTCGCACACCAAGCCGGCCGAGGTCCCCCTCGACTTGTGTGCGCCACCTTGTTCGTGGACGTCCTCTGTTGCGTTGTCCCACAGGCTCAGAGTCGAAGACTCTTCGGGCCGGAGCTAAGTTGTCCATACGCTCTACATGGCCTCGCCATCTTAGGCGTTGGATCCGTAGACGCCTGGCTAGACTCATGTCGCTGTACAGCCCATACAGTTCGTGGTTGAATCTTCTCCTCCAAATGCCATCAACGCAAACAGGACCAAAGATCGCGCGCAGAACTTTTCTCTCGAAAAGACCAAGAGACTGTTCATCCGCTTGGGATATTGTCCATGCCTCTGCACCGTAAAGCAGGACTGGGATGATCAAGGTCTTATACAAAGTCAACTTGGTCTTCCGAGAGAGGGCTCTACTACTCAATTGCCTTTTGAGCCCATAAAAACAGCGGTTGGCAAGAGTAATTCTGCGTTTGATCTCGGTACTGATGTTGTTTGTACTGTTAACCGCGGAGCCAAGGTAGACGAAGTCCTTTACTACCTCAAAGTTATAGCTGCCTATGGTGACGTTCTGGCCAAGTCGTCGATGTTGTGCGTCCTTTCTCGATGACAGCATATACTTTGTTTTGCCCTCGTTTACCGCCAGACCCATTTTAGCCGCTTCCGTTTCAATGCCAGCAAACGCATCATTGACGGCTCGCTGTGTTCTCCCAATCACGTCAATGTCATCCGCGTAAGCTAGCAGTTGAACGGACTTTTGAAAGATCGTGCCTCTTGTGTTGGCCAGTGAGTTTTGCACGATCTTCTCAAGAACGATGTTAAAGAAATCACATGACAGCGCGTCGCCTTGTCTAAAACCTTTTTTGACATTGAAGGTCTCGGTGAGTTCGTTACCGACCTTGATGGAGCAGCGAGAGTTCTCCATCGTCATCCTGCTCAGACTGACGAGTTTGGCAGGAATGTCAAAACTAGACATGGCGCTGTATAGCTCGTCTCTATACACGCTGTCATATGCGGCCTTGAAATCGACAAATAGATAGTGTGTGTCGATCTGCATTTCCTGGGTCTTCTCCAGGATCTGCCGCAGTGTGAAAATTTGATCGATGGTGGACTTCCCGGGCCTGAAACCACACTGGTAAGGACCTATCAGTTTGTTCACGAATGGTTTCAGGCGTTCACACAAAACGGCAGAGAAGACCTTATAGGCGATGTTAAGGAGACTTATCCCTCGATAGTTGGCGCAGTCAAAGGGGTCTCCTTTCTTGTGGATCGGGCAAACGATACTGAGATTCCACTCATCGGGCATGTTTTCCTCCGACCATATCTTACAGATGAGCTGGTGCATGCGCCCTACCAGATCACCTCCAGCTGCTTTAAACATTTCGGCGGGCAGACTATCTGCACCAGCAGCTTTATTAGACTTCAGTCTCGATATCGCTATCTTGACTTCGTCTAGGTCGGGGGGACGGTATTCTCTTCTATCATCGTCCGTTGTGTTGAGTGGAACATTCTGCCTGACAGCGGTATTTGTGTCCTCATCGCCGTTCAACAGTCTGCAGAAATGATTTTTCCAAATTCTCAGTATCGACTGCGAATCTACTATTAGTTGTCCATTCTCGTCCCGGCAAGCTTCTGTCCGAACTTTATATCCATTCGATAAAAGTTTTACCCTTTGGTAAAACTTTCGGACATCATTCCTGCCATAACACCTCTCCATCTCCTCGATCGCGCGCTTCTCGTGCTCTTTCTTTTTCTTCCTGAGAAGCCGGTTCTCTTCCCTTCTTCTCTGTTCGTAGAGCTCACGAACAGCTCTCGTGGTTCGATGCAGCGTTGCCCGGTAGGCTTCTTGCTTTGCTGCATGTGCCTGCCTGCACTCGTTGTCAAACCAGGGGTTTTTTCTTGTTGGCGTTTTAAAACCCAGCACATCAGTAGCGGCTTCTCTGATGGCTTTTTGACAACGTTTCCATTCTTCGTCTATTGTTAGTGCAGGCGGCGTCGAACTTTCGGAGAGTTTCAGGGAGACTCGATCGGCAAAGTTCCTGGCAGTCTGTTGCGATTGTAGCTTTTCGACGTCAAACCGTGGTTGGCTTCCTCGACTCCGTTCTTCTCTCGATATCCGTGTCCTTACCTTGGCTACAACAAGGAAATGGTCCGAGTCGATGTTGGCGCCTCGGAACGTTCGGACATCAAGAATACTGGAGGAGTGTCTGACGTCGATCGCAACGTGATCAATCTGGTTGACGGTTGAATGATCAGGGGACCGCCAGGTCCCTTTATGGATGTTGAGATGTGGGAACCGCGTGCTAGCTACAGAGAGGTTTCGCCCCGTAACAAAGTCCACCAGCCTGAGTCCGTTTTCGGACGTGGTGTCGTGCAGGCTGTGTTTACCGATGACTCTAGCAAAGATGTCCTCTTTACCCAGCTTAGCGTTGAAATCTCCTAGAACGATCTTGGTGTCGTAGCTGGGGCATTGATCGTACGTTCTTTCTAGGAGATCATAGAAGTCATCCTTACTATCGTCATCTTTGTCCTCTGTTGGGGCGTGGGCGCAGATTAGGCTGATGTTGCCGAATTTAGCCTTGATGCGGATTGTTATGAGGCGCTCGCTTATGTACTTAAAGCTTAAGACTTTTTGCCTAAGTCTGCCTCGAACAACAAATCCACATCCAAATAATCGCTGCCTTCGCTCTCTGTAACAGTCGCCGTAGTAGATATCGCAGTTTTTCATCCTCTTTTTGCCCGGCCCATCCCATCGCACTTCCTGGATTGCGGTAACGTCTGCTTTATAGCAGTCTAGGGCCTCCGCGAGTTCATCGGCTGCACGTGGTCTGTTCAGGGACCTTACATTCCACGTGCAGAACCGAAAGTCATTGTCCTTATTCCGTTTGCTGGGGTCGTCAACAGTAAATCCGTCCGTATCCGAGGCATATTGTTGCTTCTCAACTCGATACTTTTTTACGTGGTGAGGAAGTTAACCCCACGCACAACCTTCAACTGGGAGGACAGGTCCATTTGTTTAGCCCCCGGACAAAGGGGTCCGGAGGGATCCGGTGTCGGTAGCCTCTTGCAGGCTGTGAGCGCCGCCGTTGGCCCTAAAAGAAGGGCTCATCCGCCGCCATCTCTATTTCAAGGTCCCGACCTTACCATGGAAACCAGGTAGCTCCTGCTGACTGGAGTTGTGGATGCCGCCGTTGGCCAATCAGTTGACCAGCTCCTCCGCCGCCATCCTAACAAGAGTGATGAGCCCTGGTAGACTCACACTCCCCCCTCTCTCGTTAGCAGCCGCCCAGACGTCCCACGAGGGTTGGTTACCCCATCTTCTGTCGAGGGTACTCGGCTCCCGGATTTCACCACGGGGAGGTGAGAGTAGGAGTTCGTTAATAGAGGCTAGGTGCAGACGCTTGTGTCTGCATGGTTCGCGTATTAACGCTTCGAAATCCAAAACCACCTCAATCACCGGATTTAAATATTATCGAGCATTTGTGGGATCATATTGATCATCAAATCCTAAACCATGACATTAGAACCAAATCCGAGCTTAAGGCTATTATACAGGACGAATGGGAAAAAATAAGTCTGGAAGTAACTCAAAAGCTTGTTACCTCCATGGGATCGAGAATAAAGGCAGTTATTACTCCTTAAGGATATCCAACTAGGAATAAATTTGAGTTATTTGCGATAAATCTCTCTTTTTTAATAGTGTATTCTTACTTTTGTGACTGTGTGTTTATTAGATATCGTTTTCATATAGATTCCTACGTGCCATAGTTCTTAAAATTCTGTTGATTAATTAATTAATATTGAGAAACAAATTTGGCCACAAGTAAATTTAACTACTAACCGTTTTTACAACACAATTTTTTTATTTTAAATAAAACCACTGTTCAATGCGCAGTGATATGATTTTTATACCACCAACTTAAAACGTTTACAGGAAACCGATATTTGACTAATTCGAACAAAATACATTTTTATCGGACAGATAGTAAAATACAATAACTTAATTTTCACTTACAATAGATTACTTCTTGATAAACCACGAGTTGCGAAATTGCAAAACCCATTAGAGCGTTTTCATATTTCAATAGTCATCTCAAATTACCCAATTTTTCCATATATACGTCTCACTCTTACATTGGATGTATTTTTTTTTTTTTTTCGAAAATATAAGCTTCAAATTCAAAATTTTTACATGTGTGGTACGTTTTTTATACCACCGCCCCTGAAAGAGTTAAAAGATTAAATACACTCCAGTTGTGATATTTCAGGACAGCTTAAAAGGCGCTAAAGATGTTTTTTGCTTTAATTTCGCAACATGTTTAAAAAGCTAATAAGAATCCATACCTATCTAGTGTCATGTATTATGTGTCATGTATTATAACTGAATGCTGAGGACAATTCGAGTAAAAATAACACCGCCGCAACAAAGAATATAATCAGACATAAGAGATCGATATTCCTCAGTTTCACTCTCATCAATTGTCAAGTGTCTAGTGTCTGAGTCCTACGACCTCAATGACAATGTCTGGGCGGAAATTAATAATTCTGGGGACACAAATCAAATCTGGTCTGCTGGAATGCATCGCGATTTCATAAAGAAGATGCCGGACATTAATAGATTCTACTCATGATTGAATAAATGGTTTTCTTAATCAGATAGGTCGGCACCGTGGTCGTGTGGGTTTGTGCGTCGAGCCATACTTTACTTTCACAGTCTAGGTTCAAACCCCAGCACAAGCAAAATTTTTTTCAAAAAAATCAATCCCGCCGTTTTGACTCGGCATCAAAGACTGTAGGTCCCCTCCACTCGTGAGAGAACAATGGCACGCACAACAAGAGTGGTTGCTGAGATGGTAGGCCTTTTTACACCTCGGACTGAAGCGCCGCCACTATTTTATATTATTATAGTCAGATGGGCCAGAGTCTTAAACATAAATACAAATAAAATGTTGCTTATTTTAATTTATATTATGATTTATGGCCGTGAACTCCCAAACAGCGGGAACACTTGAATACGCAGAGGTTCGAATCTGATACGATTCGACGACAACAACTTTTCATTTCAGGGCATCATTTCTCGTAAGTCACTAACAATGTTCCAAAACATAACTCTCTCTCTCTCTCTCACGCAAATATCTCACTTTTCACAGTTCGGATTCAGCATAAAAGGTACTTCCACAGTGGTTACTGTGATGATAGGCAACCTCTCTCCATGAGTTGTAATGAACACTAAAATAAAGAAACAATTACTTGGCTGCTCGGTTTTAAAGGTCAACATGCAAGTCATATACACTGCCGTGCAAAATAAGAAGCGCACATGCTACCTTATCTCTCTCGCTCTCTCTAACGCTTTGAGTAATAATGCAGAATCTCATTTTGCATTATTTTTGTTGGGTTTTAATAACGGTCTTATTTTAACAGTTAACAGATGCCTCTAGTTTGTTTACTTTAGTAGTTACTGAGCAGTTTGTGCAAGAAAGGGTGCGAAATAATAAGCACGTACACTTTTCTAGCTACTATTTTCTGCAATATTCTTTTTTGCATTTCTTCATTGTAAGTAATAACAAGCTGATTATAAGAGTTAATTGAAAATGTTAGGGATTTTAAAGAAAAATGAGTCGGAAGAAGCATTGCTCACCAGAACTAAGAAACATAATAAATCAGCTCAGAAACGAAGGGCAATCACTGAGAATTATTGCCAAAAATGTTTCTTGTTCTGTAGGAATTGTAAGAAATGCTTTGAAATTTGAATATTCGGAAGAAACTCGGGGTCGAAAGCGCAAAACATCTTCTAAAACTGACCTTCGAATAGTTGGATGCGTCAAAAAAGAACCGTTTATAACATCAAAACGAATTTTAACTTAAACATCGATGTGTCAGTAATTAGGAGAAGATTAATAGAACATAATCCAAACTTCCCATCCAAAAAAGTGTACCCTTCTATAAAAAAAATATCAAGGACCGTATCAAATTTGCTAAAACAAATTGCAAGAGGGTGCCCGAAAAATGGCGAAACATACTTTGGTCTGATGAGACAAAAATTAGTTTATTTAGACCAGATACTGTTTGTACTGTTGTACTCCATATTTTTGCCCTTAGTTTTAAAGTAAAGTTAATACAGAATAAGAAATAAATAACTACCTAAGTATAAAAACGTTGCTTTGGCTTTAATAACCGGAATTAATTTTTTCACCAACCTGTGCTTATTATATTGCACAGCAGTGTATACTCAAACTTCGATTTTGTTTTCGATTTCCTCCTCTCGTCATAACCTTGGGAAACTTGGTAACCGAGCAACTTCCACAAATGATTGGATAGTTGGAGGCTGTAAATAATAGATGTCGACTGACTATATTTTACCTGAAATTGATGCTATGGATGTGGACGGCGATTATTTTCAGCACAAGGCTAGTAAACCTCTATTGCGTGTAAAATTTCCTGGGCGTGTTATTTCTCAAAATTCAGACTCGTGTGGAATTTGGGCCTTTTTTAAAGGTAAAGTTTACGTCAATGCTTCATCGGCGACTCGTGCTCTAAAAGACAATATCGAAGCGAGTATTTGCGAAAAAAAGAAGCCAAATTATTTAGGGAAAAACCTAATGAACAATTTCACAAAACAAAAGACTGTTTGAACTCTCTCAATTTATAAGAATAATAATAATAATGGCGGTGGACCTGGGCCTAACTTCTCAGCAACCACTCGTGTTGTGCGTGCCATTGTTCTCTCACGAGAGAAGAAGACCTTCTCTTCTTTACTCTCTTTAATGCCGGGTCCGAACGGCGGGATTGAGGAGTTTTTCTAGACGAAAGAGGTAGAGTCGCGAACAATTTTGTTTTTTTTTTAAATTGTTGCTTGTGCTGGGATTTGAACCTAGACTGTGCAAGTCAAGTGCGTATGGGTTTACGCACAAACCCACACGGCCACAGCGACCACAACACGTAACTAGTGCTCTCAACTATAATGATAACGCAATTAAGATACCCTTGGAGTCTGAAGGCATTATTATTAATTGGTCACAGGAGATACATATCATTTTCGATTCGATTTACTCTTCTTACATACAAGGACTATCATGGCTTCATATATCGTTTGAATATCTGTTATCTTGCTTAGATGTTGGGCCTATACAAAACTCATCAAAAGCTTCAGTCTATTTCACAATAACAAAGTACATGTAAGTTGTCTATAAGTGCAACCATATGTTACATATCTATACACATATGTACATGAATACATGAAAGCCAGTACAGCCTAATATGCTAATAATAGAATTATTTTACTACAAATATCCTGTGATAGAATAAAAGCAAGCCCATCACCCCTAATCAAATTGATGACTTAACTAGCAGTGTTGAGCATGTGTGAAACTTCCCAGCGAACCCTACTCAACTATGTGCATAGCTAACTTGTCGGCGCCGCTACTCCGCTGTGTGTGTGTAATCAACTCGTATCTCCGTTTGAAATTACGGTAATTTTCAATGTAAAATTTCTTCATAACGCGCATTCCTAAATAACTTAGTCGTTCAATTGCCAACCCACTTCTCCCCATTCGCCACTGGCGCGACAGGAACTGGTCGTTGAGCCAGCCAGCTCCAGTGCCAATTAGCAGGAGCCATGACTGAGCAGCTCCGCAGTCACAACTCACCTCCACATTTCAGTCTCCACTCAGCCATTCCGATCAGATTGAACTAATAACTTCACAATTACTTCAAATTAAAACTAATAATATTTATTAAACGAAATTACGACCATAATAGTTAGTGGTCTCTACGTTGTAGCTACTTCGCAGCCGGGTCACAGCACATTATCAACCGATGAGGGGCGGAGGGATGGAAGGCAACGCAGCCGGGTGGCTGGGAAGTATCTGGCACATTGAATTCGAATTAAAATGTTTATCGTAGTTTACTATCCGAACAGGCATCGCGTTGCTAGTGGTTTCGTTCAATTAGCCGCCATCCCATCCTGAATATCAGGTGTGGTAGTATGTAGTCGCATGATTGTCTGTAGCAACAGCAACGGCAGGGAGGCAAGCTGGCTCGTTCATACGGGCATAATTTACGTGATTTCGCTGTGCTCAATTAAGTGTGGCTAGCAAACACTAAGAGGAACTCTAGCCAACTGACTGTGAGGAGCGAGGTGGGGAACACACATAGATGATTTTATCGGAACTCGAGTTATTTAGTTTTACATCAAATTATGGAATGTAAACGTGGCACAGAACAGATCGTTGGGCAGATGGGAATAAAATTATCGCATTGTTGTGAAATGTGAAAATTTGTTGCGAATAACGTAATTGGATGTGGATTGCATACGCATTTCTCTTTTCTTGCTTATTTGGATTATTTGAAGGCAATTATTCGAAATAGATGACTCTGAAATTTTAGAAAGGTATTTTAGAGATTTTGGAATCAACCGACTGTGGACTGAAAGGAGAGAAATAGGGCGACTGAGAGAAACAAACAAAAGTCTGCTAAATATTGGATTAACTAGATCGAACGAAAGCGCATTTCTGACAATTGCAGGACTGAAAGCATTGGATTGCATGCTTTGTTTGCAGAAACGATGAAAGCAACTCATTGTTTGTTGGATCAACTTGTGGTACAAGTTTACAAACCAAAATAGGTAAATTACAAAGACGAATGAAAACTGTACAATGTGAGTGTTTATGAAGTATTACTGTGATGCTACAAAGCTCTTTGTAGTGGAAGCCTTAAAACAAGAGCAAGTGTCATACAGCTAACACACCTGCTTCCGGTTTTAAGGCAAACAAACAGTGAAGAACATAAGCTGGAGCTTAATCTCTAAACAGATGATTTGGATTTATTTTTCTTATCGAATTAGGAGACAGAGATTCAAAGACCACCTGAATAAGCTTCAAAGACATCTTCTTAGGCAGAGCAGTAATCAGCAACACTGGACACAAACCGCACACAGTGTAGAGGTTGGCAACTAAATAATTGCCTATTTTTTCAAATAAATGAAGCACATTTAATTTAATAAACTTGAAACAAATTTAATTTTGTTCGTTGAACTTTTGCCATTTTTCTGGTATCTTCATAATTCTACGTTCGTTGAACTTGTGATCTTTATCGGGAAAAAACTGAATGAAGTGAATTTCACAGAGTCATCATCATTGAAACTTTTGCCATCCAAAGAATTTTGCAAAGATCTAAATAAATGTTAATTTGACGGAGCTAGTTCAGGGCTATATGGTAAATGTAACATCAATTCTCAATCAAGCTTTGATCAAAGAGACCACACACCTCGTCTTATCCTGTTTAAAAATAACACCTTTTCTATGGATCAACTCTGGCCGTTTTTCTTTGATCGCTGTATTTAATCTGTCCATTTCTTAACAATACACATCCGAAGTGATCGTTTGATTCATTGAAAGCACCTCAAAATCCACCACACATTTCCAATCCCACCAAATTGAGAGCAAAATCTTCTTTTGGTGGATATAAACTTTTAAGTCTTATGAAGCCTGGACCAAGATCGTTTCGATTGACGTTACCGTAATCAACCCATTTTTCATTGCAAAAATAGGCGCAAATTGCTTCTAAAGCAGAGTAAGACTGACAGCTAACATATTACAAAAAGACAAAAGTCGTTAAAAAATATGGCCAAAGACATCTATGTGGGAAATTGGCACTTACTTAGTTGGCAACCTGTATTTTATTGAAGTCAAGAGTTTTGTCATCCGATTTAGGCAAACCCCATATCTCAAATTCGACTGACTTAGCTCTATAATTCAATAAAATCTTGGTTGCAAAACAGTGTTCAATTAGATCGATTCCTTTTCTTTATACTGGTAATTAATCCACAGCCGACGTTATACTTTCTTACACTTACTCCCTGTCAGCCTATGTTCGTCAGAAGCACTGTCCACAAGACGGCACTGAGATTTAAAGAGGCAAATAGTTGTAAGTTCCGATCCTTTGAGCATAGTAACATAGAATATTTCCAATTTTAATACAGATTACCACAAGCCCGTCACCCTCTTTGATCGTAGTCTTGGAATCATCATTCCAACAAGA
This sequence comes from Myathropa florea, assembly GCA_930367185.1. Lineage (NCBI taxonomy): Eukaryota > Metazoa > Arthropoda > Insecta > Diptera > Syrphidae > Myathropa > Myathropa florea. The sequence continues at coordinate 15,567,509 of OV884005.1, forward strand.
GAGTACATCCAGCCTCTAAGAATAGTCAATTTGGATAGGGACGCTGACGGGAAAGTAATGGGCTATGGCGAGACATGGAAAATTTTTCAACATAACTTCGGGCCTACACATTGCGCCACAAAAACTCACACCAAACTGGTAAATTCGTATTTGGAAGGAAGAAAATATGAAGTCTTTTGTCTTTTGTCTCCAAGTCTTTTAACGCCACATCAGGTGTTTCGCAAGGTAGCCACCTGGGTCCTTTAATTTTCGTCCTTTTTTTTTTTTGTCGTAGGTTTTTGTCACACTGCACTGGAGCACTCAGACTCAAGACTGATCCATTGTACTACCAGGCAGTAACCTACTTTTACTGAAATTTCCTTGAGTAAAAGCGCTTCTGTGATGAGAAGCCTACATCATCAGCTTTCACCTCATCAGCGCCGAATAACTGCCACCTGATCCGAGCAAAGGCGGGACAATGGCAGAGGAAGTGCTCTGCAGTGTCGTCGTCTTCTCCACAGGCGTCACAGAGCGTTTCGTCACTTAGGCCAAGCACACTTAGGTGTTTGGCGAAGGTGTAGTGCCCCGTTAGTACGCCAATAAGTTGTCTGTAGTCTTTTCTGTTAAGAGATAACAAGAGAGCCGCGGATTTCTTACAGACGTTGGGGAGCATGCGCTTGGTCTATCTACATCCTGGAGAGTCATGCCACCTGCGGTTGTGCTCTCGAAAAGTCCAACCATCGATGGAAGCCCTAACCAAGGACGCGGGCAGTCGCAGCGTAGGTTCAGGTCCTGAGAAAGCCTCATCTGATCCTCGCCTAGCAAGTTCATCAGCGATCTCATTTCCCGTGATCCCGTGGTGCCCGGGAACCCAGACAAGTCTTAGCGAATTCAAGCTACCGATCAAATTCATTTCATTTCATCATCAAACAATTTTCGTCCTTACCACAAATGGTATTGTCTACATCATCTACATCAGAACTCTAAACTTTCTGTTTACGCCGATGATATGAAAATCTTTAATTACATCTCTTCTCCATCCGACTCGAAACCCCTTCAACGTGATCTCAATAGATTCTCTGTTTGGTGTAAGAACAACTTTCTCCAGTTGAATGTCAGCAAATGTCAATCTATTACATTCTCTCGAAAACGACTGCAACCGGCTAGAAATGACTTCCTATGCAATGAATTAATTCCTTTCGTCTGTTCTCTGGGTGACTTCGGTGTAATCTGCGATCGGGAGCTTGACTTCCCTTCCATTTTGAAAACATAATTAATAGAGCCAGCTCTGCACTAGGCTTTGTTAAACGTTGGTCAAAAGAATTTTCAAACCCCTATGTCACTAAATCTCTTTATATCACCTTCGTTAGACCTATCCTTGAATATGCCAATCCGGTCTGGTCCCCCTACTATCTTGTTCACATCCAACGTATAGAAGCCGTCCAGCGCAGATTCTTATGTTTTGCCCTTATGCGGAACGCTTAAAACTTATACATCTCGAATCTCTTGAAAAGCGTCACGAAATTGCAGACTTACTCTTCCTCCACCAACTACTTACTGGTCACACAAATTGTCCCCAGCTACTTGAGCTCGTCTCCTTTAGCACCAATTCTCACTACCTAAGATCTACTTTTCTAATCCGCGTTAGTTCACACCGTACTAATTATTGCTTGAAATCGCTCATTCGACTTCCACCTCTCAAAATCATCCCTCCGAAATAGTCTTAAGACTCGCTATTCTTCCCCCTAAGTTAAGTTTTACTTCTTAAGTTTAGTTTATTAAGTTAGATTAAGTTCGCTTGTATTAAGCAGAAATAAATAAATAAATAAACTTTTAAGGCCCGCACAATCTGAGGAGTTTGTGGCGCTAGCCTTTAGGCTAGTGATAGGCATCCTACATATCGTGTTTGCCCACAAATTCAACAAAAAAAATAGTGTGTTACAATTTAACTTCTTCTTTTTTAGTTTCTGATACCTATCCGAAAAAACGCTACTTCTTAAAAAAAATTAATAAGGGTCAGAAAATGGTAAACAAATATATGAATAGTCAACTGGAAACAGAGTATTCGGATCGCAAAAGCTGAAGGAAAGGTTAGGTTAGGTTAGGTGAATGGATGCCCTTGCTGACATAAAAACATGTCAACGGCTCTCTTAGACCACTATGAGTCCATTGTGCCCAAAAATTTGAAACCGTGGAAAACCTAAAACCTTAATGTATCGACAGCTAAGTTAAACCACCCAGATATAGATATGTATCTCAGCAGTTTGCTTAGCTCTATTTTACCTAGATCATCTAGCTCCGAAAAGAAGAATCTTCACAGGGTTCCCTTCCTCCTAACGGCTAGTACAGGACAATCACACAGTAGGTGGCGAATAGATTCTATTTTTTCTGTCTCTACAGCTTCTGCAAAAGTCGTTATGGGGTATTCCCAGACGTGCTAGGTAATTTCCTATCGCACAGTTCCCTGTCACGACCCCAACGGCTGTTCGTATATCCCTTCGACTTAGTTTTATGTGATCGGTAAATCTCCTCTTGTCGTAGACTGGCCATAACGATTTAGTTGTAGCGCATATGTCTAATCAACACCACCGTTTATTAGCTCTCTCGTTAGATTCAATGTCTATTTCCCTGTGCAAGGTGCTAAGTGGCGTGCTGGACTCAGGTAGGGTCCGCCAAGAGCTTAGATGTGACCCAACCCCGGCCAGTTCCATGTGGCCGTGCACCCAACAGAGGGTCACCTTATTGGCAACTAAAATATCATCCAGTCTTTTGATGCACATTTTTACGAGCTTGGATCTTATCGATGTTTCCTGTAACGCTTTAATGGTTGCTTGACTATCAACAGAGATACTGATTGTTTGTCCTGAAATATTTTCTTCAACAATCATATCCGCAGCTTATTTTATTGCAGCAACTTCCTCAAGTCTGAACGATCGAGACTCGCAGTAGACCCCAGCACCAGTACCAAAGGAAAGGTTAAATACAACCTCATCTTGGGTTTTTGACGTAATAATGGAATCAACAATGAATTCATTGAACTAGCCGTCAATTTCTCCTCTAATTTTATGAGCTAAAGTAAGAGCCTTTGCTTTGACGACTGGATGGCTCACTTGATTAAGTGCCTGCCCCAAGTTAGAGGGGTTCTACTCCCAGTGAAATCGAATCTGGTCCAGTCACCATTTGCCGTTGCAATCAAATTAACGGCACTGGAGCAGTTTGCTACCTGGCAGTACAATGGACCAGTTTTGAGTCTGAGTGCTCCAGTAGTGCTTCAAAATACTCCGAAAAAAAAAATAACTTTTGCTCAGGTCTGCCTGTTGGTTGGGAATTCAAAATTCTGCGATAGCTAAAAATTAACTTTTAAGCCATTTGCAATACGCACCAATTTAGCAAAACATGCGCTGATATAAAAATGCGAACTGATCCATCAGGTAGTCTTCATATTGTGAAGAGAACACACCAGTGTTGGCCTGGGTCATAACTTCAACATACTTGCGCACTTCTGAGAATGGACAACAATATCAATTATTGACTCGAGTGGATACTCCTCTGGATCCATTAAAAAAGCAATAACCTACAAGTGTGACTTTGTGTATCACACAGCAACTGTGATTCAGTTCAATGTCTAATTGAGTACTAATGATGTCTGCGTTTACACTTCGCCCAAGACGCATTACTACGTCCCTTTGTATAATATACATTTTTCAGCTATTACACGTAAACTTTAACCAAAAAGTTGATATTCAGTCTACCGACACATACTCGTTAGATGCTCATAACATAGGCCTTTTATGGTGCCGCCGCTAAGTTTAAAAGGAAAACATGAAAATCGATCACCTGCTTTAGACGTGTTTTCGTTCGATCGCTTTCTTTCTTTTCTTTTATTTGAAGGCATTTTAAATTCTTGAAATATCGCACCCAAGTTTCAAGTGCACTGACAGGTTGTCACGTGAGAGCGTGCGAGTTAACTTTAAAGCAAGGTGGGCGGGAAGTTGTGTAATCATGGCTTAATACCGAATGCAATCTGAATGACAATCACAAGGAGAAACACAAAATTACAGCAAAGTAAACCAATTAAACCGAGGTTTCCCCAGACTACTCCCGACTCGAACGAACCGGACTTCTCAAATATACAAGAATAACATATTTTTGTCCTCATCAAAACAACAGTCATTAGGTTTACTAGAGATAACAAAATCTAGATAAACATCTCCCGCTAGTGCACACGCAAATTAATTAAATCAATTTGGAGGCATTGCACAGGCGTTATTACGTGCTGTTCGATTAGGTGCGCACTAGTGAACTTTCCCTTGAAATTACGAACTGTTGCGCGCACGCACATGACACCGTCTTAACGCACTAGTCACACGAAATGCAAACGCTAACGCACTTCACAATGAAACAGCCAACAGCGAAATGCTGCCTAGCTCTGAGGTAATGAGCCATGCGCTGTGCAAGTCCAACTTGAACGGGCCACAGGAATAACGCAAAGCCTCGAGTGTACCCGCGCGAAATAGAGTCACGCATTTTTTAATATCATGTTCGCAACATGATATTAAGAAGATTATACATACACACCAAATCGATGTACACGCTGCATGTTGTTACACATTTTCGTACCACTCAGCTTAATTATATCCAAACGCCGATGTATGTGACCACGACGGGCTGCAAGTGATAAACTTGTTTCTTTTTTAATTTCGTAATTTGTGGCCACAAAGCATGCACCAGCATCATCATTGTCGAAGACATGAACTTAAAACAAAAAAGAAGAAAAGCGAAGAAGTGCAGGAGTTGAACAAACCCTTATCTCGGAGGTGAGCGGCGCACATGCAGGCACTTCCTCCGCCACCCATACTTAAGTTCCATTAAACATGTTTTGAAAAGTGCTCACAGTGACTTGGTATCCCCAGTCACGGTCCTTAATTTTATGAAATTTAAATTCATTGTTTATGCCACAGCTCACAGGGTGTTATTACTTGACCCACGTTATAAAGTAATTTACACGATGCAACGGAGCTCAATGATTGAGAGTCAATCCACCAATGTTCGGCGTGATGTGATGAAAGTGTCTGTTGTACGTGGCAACTTTGTTGTCGACTTGTAGTTTAAGAGACTGGTTCCGTCCTCTGAGTTGGCATTAATGGCAGTCATCAGAGCCGATGACCCAATCAAATTTTGTAGCGTTCGTTGAATTGTCAATGAGATTGGAGCTTAAATAAAATGCCCGCAAGGTGTTAACGCGAATGATATGACTGGATCCTGTCAATATAAATAAATTTAAAAGACATCATTTAAGTCATTTCGTTTTGTGTTGAGGGCACGGTGCTCATAAAATCAGTCTCTATGGGTTTGGATTGTGGTCATCTTTGAAATTGTGACTGTCGACGATCGACATTAAAACGATAAAGTTCTGCGACAATGTTGGATTCGTAATGTTGTTCGGATGCGTCACATGAAGAGTGATCACCACCACTTAAGAAAATTACAAGCGCTCGTCAGAAGATACCAGCGTGACATTGCGGATTTTCTGGACGAATAGTACATCCAATGAACATCTTTACTATCGAGAGGCTCCATGATACAATGACGTGGCAATGGATTGGTTACACTTTATGAAATGATGACAGGTGCAAAGGATAATTCGCTACGCAATAGAACAATTTAACACAAAAAGGCGAAAGATCTGCCAGTCCGAAGAATGAAGTAATGATTAAAGGACAACAGTTGGGGAATACCGCTACACATTGCCATGGAATTTAAGCGATGATGCTGAAACCTTGTTGGCCTTACAATGGGGTAGGACATAATGAACGATAACGATCAAGTGATCACGGACGCAAGACAACTTTGTTTCGACAATTGAAAGCAGCGTTTATTTATTTATATTATAGGTACTGATGTATTTCTTCAACTTCAAATCTAGTAATCATCGTCAAGGACGTTAACTTTTTGAAGCTTCAATTCGGGGAATCTATTACCAAGCGTCTCCACTAACACAGCCATTTTGGTTAAGGTTCTCTCCACAATAATCGTTATTCTTTCTACTGTCTTGTTTCACAAGCTCTGACTCGAAGATTTTTGCTAAACGAGGTTTGTTTTACATATGTCCTGACCATCGTAAGCGTTGGAGATTTTGATGCTTTGCTATATACATAACGCTCCATAGCCCCTTTTAGTTAAAACTCATCTTCCTATGGATCTCAAGGTATCGCATATAGAACTCTTCCGCGTTTGATATTGTACACGTGCCTGCGCCATAAAACGCGAGTGCGATGATACGAGTAAATGTCTTGTATAAAGTCAACTCAGTTCTTCGCAAGAGGAGTGTGCTACTTGATTGTCACTTTCACCTCAAAGAAATGCCGATTGGTAAGGGAATAAATAAAATTCTGCGATTCATATGTGAAATGATCTTGTTGGTACTATTTACTGCGGAGCCTGGGTAAATTAAGTGCATTACTGCTTCGAATTGCAAACTTGGCTACTGTGATGCTCTGGCCTCGTCGTCGCTTGTATGTGTCGTTCGGACCCTAAATAAAAAACTCATTTTGCTTCTCCTTTAGTCTCATCAAACACAACCGCCCGCTGTTGTCATACCCAATCACGTCAATGTGATTAGCATATACTAGTTATTGAAGGTATCGTTTTCTAATTTTCATGCATGTGTGACGAATAAGGGAATTTCGAGGTAGAAGACAAAAGTAAAATAGACTAACTCACCAATAACATCTCGTTGATAGACTTTGACTAGAATTTCCGCAAAGAGTTTCCATCACACAATATTTTGCCCAGAAACAGACCAGACCAGGTTATGGCATGTCAATTGACATAAAAGGTGGACAAACGAAAATGTACCAGAAAAACCATACACTCTCGGCTGTACATTATAGCCAAACGACGTTGGAAGAGCGATGTATTTCATTAGGATATATGATAGTCTTGGCAAAAGCTATAAAGCAGAGTGTTAAAAAGGCATGCGTAGCCTTATACGCTTGTAACAAAACTCTTGGTAAAAGCTGGGGACTACGACCGAAGATAACACTTTGGATGTATACTGCCGTGATACGTCCTATTCTTACCTACGGCTCCTTAGTCTGGTGGCCAGCTTTAGCCAAAGCATACAACATCACAAAACTAAACAAGGTACAAAGAAGGAGTCACTGACGCCCTAAGAACAACTCAGAAAGTCAAACTGCTGGAACAACAGAACTTATGGACATTGAAACATCCTTAACTCACTACCACAACAGGCGATAATGAGTCATACTGACTACATTATCCCAAAGCTAAATTTCAATAAAAACTATAGGGCATACTTTCCAACTAGAACTGAGTGGAAAAGCGATAGAGTCATCCAAACCCATGACATAGCTATCTTCACAGACGGTTCGAAGATGGACTCTGGTGTGGGCGCTGGAATCTTCTCCGAAGCCGTTAAGATATCAAAGTCACTCAAGCTACCAAGCTTTGCAAGCATTTTCCAGACGGAAGTGCTAGCATGCGTGTCTTAAAATTAAGAACAAAACATAACCAGCACAGCGGATAGCAATTTTTTCAGACAGTCAAACTGTTAACAAGGCTCTAACATCCATAACCACAACGTCAAAACTAGTGGATTGCTGCTGCAAGGAACTATCCATTATAGGTGAACGGAGCCCGGTATCTTTGATCTGAATTCCCGGCCACACGGGTATAAGAGGAAACGAAGCAGCAGACGAGCTAGCCAGACAAGGATCCAACCTCGATAGTCTCGTTCTGGAACAAACCCAGGCTCCACTAGGCTTCGTAAAAAATAATATCTACAATCACCTCCTCAAGATCGCCTACGAAAGATGGACCAAGCAGGTAACATGGATCCTATCCAGAAGGTTATGGCCCTTCTACAACCAAAAGAGAACAAAAGACCTGCTCAACAACAGTAGAAGAAACATATCCAGAATTACAGCGGTCTGTACTGGACACTGAGCTGTTGGCAGGCATGCTGAAAGACTAGGCATATCATTTAACTAGAGCTGCCGGATGGAAATGGAGCCAGAAACCCCCGAGCACTTTCTGTGCAAATGTCCGGCTCTAGCTAGAGTCAGACAACGCACTCTAGGCAAAGCCTTTTTTAACACCCCTAAAAACCTCTCGGAGGCAAACATTCATAGTCTGCTAGCATACATAAATTTCTCAAAGTGGTTTTAAAAAAATTTAGGAAAATCTGAGTGAATACACACTCTTTTTCGCCTCCTTCTCACAAATTAGGCATCTCATAGGATCATAGGATCATCTCAACGGCGCTTTCATTTAGCTAATTGGGTGCGACAAACAGGATCTGTATGCCCACCGCCACTTTTACCTACCTACCTACCTACCTTAGCAAAGGCTACCAAAAGTGTGCCGTCGTCAATCTCACTCCAAAGCTATGCCCTGTGGTCTTAATTGTTACCTAACCACGAAAATGCTTGCGACCATACTTTGTTTTATTGTAAAGAAAAAAATGCCTACATATTTATTGCCCAAACCACTTATGGAGGGTCTGAGTCTAACTCTTCTGGTCTCGCTCCATAAAAAAAAAGTTACAGGCATAGAAACAAATTGACTTTCATCCTGGATAACCAGAAGTGCCCCTCTCTAATCAGAAGATTTGGAAGCTGTCTAAGCCGAAGCTCTGGCCGCTTATGTTCTGGACTCCGCCGAGCCAGTTCAGTCTATGGATCATATGGACAAAATTACAGAGACTTGCGTGTATGGGAGTTACTGGAGCAATCAGCTCTACCCCAACAGCTGGACTGGAAACGATCCTACACATGCTACCGCTTGACCTTTATATGCAGTCAATCGCCACTAAAAGTGCTCTGAGAATCAGTCAATCTTGCAACTGGCGCTCAGGTACCATAGGACATGCAAGTATTCTTAACAGACTTGCAGTATCAGAAGTCGAGAGCGACTATAGGCTCCCATACCTCGACTTTGAGAGACCCTTCAATTGCCAATACCCCACCAGAGAGGAGTGGGCGTCCAATGAACCCATCAACAATAAGACCATAAAGGTATACACCGATGGGTCAAAGATGGAAGCAGGCACAGGCGCGGGCATTTTCTCCAATGAGCTAAACTTGCACTGCTCAATTAGACTCCCTGATTATGGCAATGTGTTTCAAGCGGAGGTCCTGGAGGCCAAAAGCTGTATCCGCAACAGAAATCAAGTCCAAGCTAGTCGCAAGCTGTCACGAAGATCTAAATGCTCTTGGCTCACAGCACTCGATCAATCTGTGCTGGGTCCCGGGACATAGGGACATAGCCGGCAATGAGATAGCTGATGAACTTACCAGAACAGGGTCAGTGACCGACGCGTCACAAGTAATTCATGGTATTAAACCGCCCCTCTCAGAGCTGAGGAAAAAGATGGATACAAAGATCATTGAAATGGCAAATAGTAGATGGCGTGGTCTGTCTACATGTGTGACTACTAAAGCATTAGGCCCAGATACGATCGAGCAAAAACCGACAAAATCCTTCAGTGTGACAAAGAGTTGCTAACGATGGTGGTTGGAGCTCTCACTGGCCATAATCATCTTAGAAACCACGCCATGAAAATGGGACTCTCCAACGACAACATTTGTAGAGGCTGCGGTGATGAGAAGGAACGAGAGGACACTCCTCACTACCTCTATCACTGCCTAGAACACTGGGAGAATTTTTCTTCCAAGACTGACAGGAAATTTCAAATAAACCTCTAAGATCTCTTTGCAGGTTCATAAGGAAATCGGGGTGGCTCCGGTATAATGAAGGACCATGAGTGCGACAAGGGTTATAAGGGGACACTAATCCCCAATTGGGCATCACAATGGGTCCTTAAGGACCTAAGTGAGGCGCGGCTTGTGCCCGCCTACCCACTTACCTACCTACCTACCTACCCTACCTTTCAGACCTTATCCATATCCATGTACTGCTGGTGTATTTCGCCAAAGACTGGATAGATTTTGCAGACATGACGGAAGAAATATCTGCTTTTAGGTAATTGTAAGATCTTAGGTTTTTGACCTTAATATAAACAAGAGTTTTGTGTGTCTTTTTTTGGTTGACGTAAGAAAAATGCTGATTTGATTAATTACTGCGAAAAATATTTTTTTCTTTATGACATCAATTTGATGATGTCATAATTCTTCGTTATAAGGTGACACTAGTTCAGTGAGCTGCAAAAGTAAATGCTACTGTAATAGTTCAATGCACCAACCATTCCATTCAGTCAGCGCGCGTCCCAAACTGAAAGTGAAGTTGCCTAATTGATTTCTTTTCTTCCATTGAATATAATCGCAAGAGAAAATTCATGAGCACGAAGGTAAATTCTTGATCAATCGCCTGCAGAATCCCCAATTGCCAAACCCATTAGCAACACTTCAGCCTTCCATCGTAACGATGATAATAGAATCAAACGACATGTGAATGAATAAGCAGAGCCCGTCCTTCATCTTCCTGCACAGACCAATTCGCTCGTTGATTTTATACAGTGAGGATGAGGTAAATGCGTATCATCGTGCACTGTTATTATGCGCGTCCAAAAGCCATTAGCGTATGATCGACTCTCTTTCATTATTTGGGTGGATCCAACGATCAGTTCTCTCGCTATGGTGCCTCCATAACCGTCGCCATCATCTGTCTGCTCAACCACTAACTATCGTGTTCCGACGAGGTTCCGACCTCCTTTTTTTCGTGTTTCCTGCTTCTTCTTATCCGCGCCTTCTTCTGTTCGGACCCGCAAAAACAGGGTGTAGCTGCACTTCCAAAAAGTAATCATCTTAATAACAGCCCTCGGCGCATACACACACAATTTTGATTGCGGGTTTTCGCCATTCTGTCTCCGGTTAAGTGTACATCTTTCTCCTCGTTTGGCCGATGGCGGCGACGGCGGCGCAGCAGTTGATGGATATGCTGGTTGATGTGAGATGTAGATGACGACGAGGACGACCACGACCACAACCACGACCACGACTATGATGATGGGCATGATGATGATGGGTGGTGGTGAATGGTAAATGGTGTTTTAGGCTGATTCGATGGTGCCACAGTGATGATGATCGTCGGGTTTAGTCCGCCAGCAGAGAACAAAGCAATCTTCACCTTGAATCCTTTGCCACCGCCTCCGGTGGGTGATTCTGTTCGTTTAAATGAAGAATGATAGGTGATGGTAATAAAATTGATGAGTGTACACACATAAATTAGTGCCAGTGGAAACGGCTTTGATGCACATTTAATGTGGTTGCGGTATTGGCGGCCGCCAACGTTATTTAATGATGATTGACGGTCTCTCGAAGAAAATTGCAGGCATTGGGTCCGAGGAAAGGAGCTGCTTTTGTATTTCTTCTTATTTTTTTTGTTGTGATTTCAAAAGAATCGTCATTGAATCAAGGTTCTTCGTAGGCTGTCCGTTTTTTTTTCTTATAAGGATTTTGGAAGTCCTCCTTGGGTGGTGGCTGTTAGGTGGTTTTGATTTCCTGTAAATGATAAGCAAGCACAAGGGGTCTTGTCCAAAAGATAATCTGTCGATGAAAAGAAAAATAGACGTTTGACTATGAAGGTGAATACACGTTTCCAATTTTTGCTATCGCTGTTAGGCGATATCTGTTGGACTCGCCCTCTTTAGACTCTATGATATTTTCAGGCTGAACATTTTTAGACTTTAGAACCGATGAGACGTCATAACTTCAGCAAGACCTGTGATATCAAAATCAGCTTTAAGATAAGTGGATACACTTTTGTGCAGAAGATTCACTTATGCATATTTATGATTTTACATGTATTCATATTAGATGACATTTTTATTTTAGCAAATGTGGAGTAAATATGTTGACTTGAAGCAAACAAGAGCGCGACTACTGTCTACGGTCGAATGACATAGGTTAGGTTAGGTTGAAGTGGCTGACTGTAGATAGCAGTCGCACTTAGGCCAATTAAGGCCCATTGTGATACCACGCGGATCTAATGTCACCTATCCAAAAAAAACCCTTTGGTGCTTTCACCAAAGCTCTTTTGTTGATTAATGCCGACGTTGTGCAATTCGCTCAAATCGTTCAAGAAGTTGGCTCCAATGTGTTTCTTCCTGCGAGAGAAGAGAGCGCTACAAGTGTAGAGGAGATGCGTTATGCTTTCTTCTTCTTCTTCGTCTCTGCAGCTTCTGCAGAAATCATTATAAGGGAGTCTCATTCTTGAGGCGTGCGTGCCAATGGCTCAGTGTCCTGTGATAACGCAAATGAGAGTCCTTAGGGATGACCTGTTCATTCTAAGAAGATAGAGTGAACGTTTTAGATCAAGTTTAGGCCAAATTTGCTTTGTGATGAGGCACGTGGTGCCATCTGACCATTTTGAGTTGGTGTTGTTTAAAAGTATGATTCTTTAAAAGAAGTTTAGCTGTATCGAATGTCATAGGCGGAGGATCTCCACTAGGAAGGTTTGTGGACACCGTTCCGTTCCTGGCGAGATCATCGGCTTAAAAATTCCTTAGAATGTCACTGTGTCCCGGCACCCACATGAGGTGAATATTAAAATGCTCAGCCATGTCGTTAAGGGATAGGTGGCAATTTAGGGAGGTCTTGGAGAGGAAAGTGACCGAGTTCAGGGATTTGATTGCTGCTTGGCTGTCTGAACAGATAGTGATGTTCTTCTTTGATATCACGTTGTTCTTGAGCCAAGACAGAGCTTCTTTTATTGCCATTGTCTCAGCCTGGAAAACGCTACAATGTTCTGGAAGGTGGAGGAATTTACTAAAATTGAGATCCTTGGAGTAGACATCTAATTCTATTCCCTCGGTCGTCTTGGATCCATCTGTGAAAATACGCAGAGGACCGTCCAGCGTCTGAATATCAGACTTCCAGTCGGATCTGGAGGGTATGCTGTTAGAGAAGTTTTTCTGAAAGACGAGGTGAGGTAGCAGCAGGTCGGTGTCGTGCGGTTGAAACTTGAGGCTATCTAGAATGGTGGAATGACCTGTATGGTGGTTATTCCACAGGTGCATTGTTCTGAGTCTTACCGCTGTGCAAGCTACTACTTGTCTGGCAAACAAGTCATGTGGAGGGAGATGCAGTGTAATATTTAGTGCCTCGGATGGTGTCGTCCTTAGCACCCCACTGATGCATATGCTTGCAGTTCTTTGCACGCGGTTGAGAAGGTTGCGGATGACGGCTGTGCCAAGAGCTGCCCGCCATACTGAGACTCCATATAGTAGGATTGGTCTGACTGTATACCGCCAGTATGCTATTTTAGGCTGTAAGCCCCATTTATACGCTGTATGATGGTTGGCTTCCAGCTTAGTTTTCGATCAATGATGAGACCCTGGAAATTGGCCTTATCTGTAAGTGTGAGTTTTACGCCATTCAATGAGGGAGGGTCAAAGGGGGGAATTTTATATTTCCTTGTGAAGAGTACTAGTTCTGTTTTTTGCGGATTAACTCCAAGATCGCATGCCTTCCAAAGACTAACCTCGTATTGGTCCATTAGGTTAGTCTTTGTAAGGCATGCATGATGTCCCTGAGTGTTTCCGGAAAATGCAATAGCAACATCATCCGCGTAGGCAATCACCTTGCATCCTACCTAACCTATGTTCAGTAGCAGTTCATTGATCACAACGTTCCATAGAAGAGGAAAGAGTACACCACTGTTCTGCGGACATTGGATTCACCGAGTTTAGAGTTTATTACTCTGCTAACAAGGGACTTTCCAATACCGAGATTGTTAAGTGCTAACGCAATTGCCTCAGGCGTGATGTTGTTAGAGTCTCCTTCAATGTCAAGGAAAGCTACCAGGGAAAATTCTTTGTATTTTATTGATTTTTAAATCGTACCTATGAGGGTATATAGAGCTGTCTCCACTGACTTACCCTTATTGTACGCATGTTGGGCATGCGAGAATCTGCCAGACGCAATACTGCTTCTGATGTGATGATCAGTCAGCTTCTCGAGTGTCTTTAGGAGAAAAGAAGAGAGGCTGATAGGTCTGAGGTCGTTAGGTTTGCTGTGTGAGAATTTTCCGGCCTTGGGAATGAAGATGTCCTGGGGACATATCCTAAATCTAAACAAGCTTGAAAGATACTTGTCAGCCAGGGGAGAATAAGATCTGCAACCGCATGGAGTTCTGCAGGTATATTGCAATCAGAGCCAGCTGCTTTATACGGTCTGAAATTATTTAGTGCCCAAATGACAGAAGTTTTGTCTATTTTAAGAGGGCTACATGAGGAGATGGATGGTGTACTGCCAGGACAGATTGATCTAGCGGCTAGTCTTTCCCGGGAAGTGGGTGTCCACAAGGAGGTTTAGAGTGTCTAGACTGGAAGATGTCCAGGTGCCATCCGATGGAGAAAGCTGGTTGCTTTCGGGAGCGATGCTAGTACTTTCCTCAGCCTGGATGCTTCAGAAACTTCTTCAATTTTGCCGCAGAAGAGTCTGCAAGACTCACCTTTGGCTCTTCTTAGTTCAATTTTGAAAGTGTTGAGAGAACTTTTATAAGTTTCCCAATCATCAGCATCTCGGGAGCGCTTCGCTTTGTTGAATGATCTCCTACTACCTTTGCGCAACATGTCAAGTTCCTGATTCCACCATGGTGGTTTCGACTTGCCTAGGCAAGATTTACTTTGCAAGGAAGTACGGAGTGCCTTCAGACCACACATAAGTAGTTCTGATTATCTCTAGTTTAATACGATTTTTAGTTGTAACAAAAAGCATGGCCTGTTCAGCGCTTGGCGAGCTCATTAGCTTTGAAAGAAACCTTCGCATGAGGTAGGTAGGTAGGTAGGTAAAAGTGGCGGTGGACATACAGATCCTGTTTTCGCACCCAATTAGCACCATGAAAGCGCCGTTTTGATACCACATCCTATGGGATACCTAATTTGTGAGATGGGGGTGAAAAAGAGTGTGTATTCACTCAGAATTAGCCTAATTTTGAAACCACTTCGTGGAATTTATGAAGGCTAGCAGACTATGAATGTTTGCTTCTGAGAGATTATTAGGGGTGTTGAAGAAGGCTTTGCCCAGAGTGCGTTGTCTGATTCTAGCTAGAGCCGGACATTTGCACAGAAAGTGCTCGGGTGTTTCTGGCTCAGTCGCATGAGGTGAATGTTGAAATGCACAGCCATCTCATCAAGAGATAGGCTGCAGTTCAGAAAGGTTTTGAAATTTAATCCGACGGAGTTCAGGAATTCGTGGAGCTGCATTTTGGATAATCAGAGTTAATTGAAAACGCAACTCCAACAAAATTTGACAACTTCGACCCTGTGAGACAACAAAAACAGAGGACAGTCTCGATTGAGATGGCCCACACAAATTTAGCTGGATCTTAACCAACTTCGAATGCGGGGAGAAAAGAGAAATTGTTCCAACGGGAGAAGCCTTTTTGGTTGTGTTTCTAACACTTTTTAATAGGCTTATCTTATTTTTCGTGGAACTCCCCTATGCATCGGTTTTGATGGCATTGTTTAAGCGTGGAAAATGCAATAGAAGAAACAATGTTTGAACTGACGTAGTAAGCGAATAAAACAATTCACGAGAAATAAAATCACAATGTCGTCGTTTAAAAGCAAAGTCAGTAACATAAGCTACACTTTCCGATTTGAATATTTCAATTAATACGAAACCATTCACCCTAATCTGTCCATACCACGCTAAACCGCAACATTGTACTCGTTACATTCAAGTTCATGACCCGTTTAAGCAGATTATAAGCAGTTCGATTGGCGTCAAAATCGAAAGTATTCTCCAATGAATAGAGATGAAAATGAATCACCACTTAACCCATTCCCCCACGTATTAAACACAGAAACCCAATTTTAATCGAGAACCCTGTAGTGTCTTAAATGCAGTTGAAGTCCCGCTGTTAACACCCACTTAACTGGACCCTAGAACAGGCAAGCAATTGCAAAGCCCGCCTATAAAAGTCCCACCAAGCGCTTGGATTTTCAACAGTTACTTTCTGGAAGTCATCGCCAGCAAGCGACTACAGCTTCTGGTCAATCTTCCGGTGGCCAATTTAAACCAAAAAATGGTGAAGACTTTGCTGCTAATTCCGAACCTGGCAATATTTTTCCTTACACTGCCAAATGTTGGACGCAGTTTGCGTTACGCGAGTCAGGGAAATGGCGATGAAAACTGTGAAACTCTGCAATCCGAAATTCACATAATCAAAGAAGAGTTCGATGAGCTTGGTCGTATGCAGCGAACCTGCAACGCCGACGTCATGGTTAACAAATGCGAAGGGTTGTGCAACAGTCAAGTGCAGCCATCGGTCATCACGCCTACGGGCTTTTTGAAGGTAATTTGAATGAAAATATGAAACCAAAGTGTGCTTTTACTTGTTTTTTTATATTAGGAATGCTACTGCTGTCGCGAGAGCTATCTGAAGGAAAAAATCGTCACCCTCACCCACTGCTATGACCCCGACGGCACTCGATTGAATGGACCAGAATCTGCCACCATGGATATTCGCTTACGCGAACCAACCGACTGCAAGTGCTACAAGTGTGGTGACTTTACCAGATAATTGAATTTGTATGTTGTAATAAAATTGAACCCTTCCACGGCAGCAGTATTTGCTCGGCTAAATGAAATTTCTCCAATAAAGGGTTTTCTCTTGCTCAATCTTTAATCCTGTTCGTCCTCATGTCAATTGGTGCTCATCAGACAACCGCCCCAAAGGCACACTTAAATCCCCTGTGAGTTTGACATATGAAATTCAGTGGTCTTAACGTCAATCTGCATCGCTGTTGACGGGCGGCATCGACAACGGCATCAGCGTCATCTATTCAATTTGTGTATCTGTCATAGAGTAACAAGTAGGGATTTCAACAATTTTATCATCCCGCTTGTCAGTTGATTACTTGGGCAGACTTGGTTTGATGTTGATATACCTCGGGGTGTTATGGCAAAATCCACTCATTCGGTATGCAACATTTTTAGGGTGCGACTTTACGAAAGCAGAAACAAACCGAAATACCTCGTACCTCGCCGTCACTGGCAGTCGAACGTTTTTTTGAGTTTTTATCCTCAGGCATTGAATTGCATCATCATTTTGCGAGGAGGGTGTTGGATAAAATCAAAAATTCAATTTCTGAACGTGCCATGATGGAATGGCTAGGATTGCGTACATGCCCGTGCAACCTCTGTGCCTTCTGCAGCAATTTGTTTTCAAAGTATTTTGAGAAGCACTTTATAGCATACATACTTTTTTGTGAATTGTCGCAGTACTTTGTAAAAGTTAAATATTAATCCACCGCAAATATAACCATTTTCTTGTAGAGCAGACACGATATAGGAAATTCCTTCCATGGGATACGCAGAGCGGCTGGATTTCATAAACTTAACATCAACAGTTGAAAAATATATATAAAGTTAATTCTGTAGAGAGCGATACATTTTCTCTAGGCAGTTCAAACCCCCTTAGCAGGAAAGATTTGAAATTTTTCTTCATTGTTTTGTGAAGAAAACTTCAAATTTATTTAGGGCTGCTTGCAAGCTCTACGAGCAAAAAAGGAAAGAAGAACACTGTGTTCTCTGGAAGAAAAAAATGGAGCATTAGAAGCGGTCGATCGCGGAAATTGAAAGGTGTTACTGTAGGAATGACATTCTCAAACTCTACCAAAAGTTAGGAAAAACATTTCAAGTTCATAAAATCCAGTTCAAGTTCAATTCCAAGTTCATACAGACGGTGCTGAGAATATGGAAAGATCACTTCTGCAGACTTCTGCAGATAATATGGGTGACGATCAGCAAAACTTCCGCCCTCCCGACCTGAGTGAAGTTACGGGAGCAATCGCAAAACTAAAGTCCTACAAGGCTGCTGGTGCCGATGGCTGCCCGCCGAACTTTTCAAAGCAGCTGATGACCATTTGGTAAGGTACACGAACTCGTCTGTAATATCTGGTCGGATGAAAGTGTGCCCGACGGGTGGAATCTCAGCATCGTTTGTCCAATCCTAAAAAAAGAGACCAAAATATCGCATGAAAGATCTTCTTTGCTGACTTATGTAGGCGCCTCCGAAACGCTTCATTAACAGCCTGAGTGGTAAATATAAGTCAAGTCCATCACCGATCAGATATTTATATTGCGATAGATCTTAGAAAATACCCTATAGTTTTAAGTCGGTACGCACCACCTGTTTATTAATTTTAAGGCCGCACACGACAGTATTTATAGAGACTAGCTATACAGTGCATTGTCTAGTTTTGGAATACTTTCAAAACCCGTACCTTTGTAGAATCACGTTGGAGAAAGCCCGTTGCTCTGTCAAAGTCGATAAAGACTGCACCGAGACCTTTGACGTCAAAAAACATCATTCATGGCATGTTTTAATATCATTCTCGAGAAGATCATGCATTACTTAAACGAGGCCCGATGTGTCCATTGACAGTTATTAGCCAGTGAAATTGAGTTCATCAGGAAGGAAAGTGGAGGATTTGTGAACATTGAGAAGGAAGCGACTAAGTTAGGTCTTGCAATGAATGTAGGTAAGACAAAGTATAAGCTGTCTATGAAAAAGGTCCATCAATACGGACGTCAAGGGTAGAGCGTCGACTTTGTCTACCTAGGCTCCGAAGCAATGACACCAACGCAGAAAATAAACGAAGGACTGCTCTTGCCAATCGCTGTGTCTTTGGGCTGAGAAGTTAATCGAAGAATAAAGTCCTCCCTCGAAAAGACCTTGATAGCTTCTGTTCTGTTGCATGGCACAGAAGCATGGATACTAACCAAAGCGGATGAGGAGATTTTTAGTCGCTTCAAGAGGAGAGTCCTTCATCTGTAGTCTCGTATTCATAGTGCTTGGAGGAGAAGACTCAACGACGAACTTTACGGGCTGTTCAGCGACATCGATCTGGTCAAATGAGTCTCCCTTCTTAGATGGCTATGCAGAGCGAATGGACTCCAATGCTCCGGCCCGGAAAGACTTCGACTTCAACCTTGAGGGACAGCACGATAAAGAAAGCCTCCAGGGGCGTACAAGCTGAAAAGGAACCTCAATCAGTCGAACGCGCGTCGCTGGAAGCAACTAGCACATTACCATCCTGGATGGAGAGGAATGTTGACTGAGGCCGAGGAGTATAGCGCCAGCTAAGTAAGAAGTCTTGTTTATTTAATTATTTATTAGAAAAAGGGCAATGGAGGTACCGCGATAAATGAGTTCTATTGTATCAGCCTTAGTGGAGTTTTGGGCAATCAATGAAACTAATGTTGGTCCATAATGACATTAATTTTACGATTGGTCCAACGCCCTGCCATGATATTTCCACCCACACCATTATGCTGCCACTGCTATGCTTGACGGACTTATTGCTGTACCTGAGATTTTACTCTTGGTTCGCTGGCCTCGTCACATACTTTTTCCATCTGATCCCAACCTATTGAACTTATTTTCATTGCTCCACAAAATATTTTTCAAAAAGGACAAAGATTTGTTCTTGTGAGCGTTTGCAAAGATAAATCTTTTCTTGCGGTTTCTTTGGGAGACAAGAGGCTTTTTTCTGTCGATCCTTCCATTGAGTTGGAATTCAATGAGGCAGCGACGCACAGTTACGTCTGATATTTGGACATCGTGTTGGTCAACTAACTGTTGAATTATCTCCGGAAAGGTTAAGGAAGGGTCATTGCCGCTGATTCAGTAGATAATCCTGTCAGTCGCTTCTGAGGTTTTTCTCATTCTGTCTTTCCTAACGGGATTTGCGGCAGATTGAGTGCATCGTATGACCTTTATTGCATTTTATATAAGTTTCCTGGAGCAACTTTATGTTCTTGCCATCTCTGAAATGGTCTTTCCGTTCTGTATCATGTTACCAATTATAGCCCCCCATTCTCCCTGCAATGCTTTCCTCTGCCCATCTCAAATCCTACTATTTTTTTTTTAATCAATCTAATTGTCTTTATTATTAAAAAATATTTATAATAACCTCATTCAAATCACTGAAACAAAAAATGTTTAATAAGAATATTTGGTTTCTTGTGCTATTTATATGAACACACAATTTGCAATGATCACCAATTCGCACGCTCGCAAAATAAAGAAATACTAACGGGATCTTCTTTGCCGTATGTTTTTATATTCATAAAGGTACTACCTTACGATATTATGGCTTTACTCCTATGCACCTCTTAAGTACAGTGTGTATTGCAATCAAATAAATATTAATTTAAATAAATGGTGTGCTATTTATGTGGGCACCACTGTACACACTTAAAAAGTAATATTTTTATTCCAATATATTATAACCAGAGCCCTTGCACACATATGCGCATTTTAGCACAATTTGGACTAAACCGCGGCAACCGATTGGGTAAAATAAAGTCAAATTTTCATGTCAAGCATACCAACACTTTTCCTCTAGAAACAAAATTAACGTTTATGTGCATATGTGGAGATTTCCTCTCAAAACCCTACTCTAGCCGCCTGGCCAGTCACATTCAGAAAGAGAAATTGTGTACATATGTGCGTCCTGTTATTCAGTTTAATCCAACACCATAATCCAATGCTATCACAGTCAACAAAGCAAAACGCAATATAAAAAAATATTGAATGAAAACAAAAAAAAACCTAGGGAACAAAACAAAAACTAAACAAAAAAAAATGTTAACATTCAGGCACTAATTCGATCCGATAATAATCCCGCCAAAGGGCATGAATTGTAATTTCCTTTTCGCGGAATTAACTGTCGGCTGTTGTGTTCGGATTTGTTTTATGAGCCCACAATCAAAGAAACAGGAAACAAGCCGCCAGGACGAGTCAGTCCTTCTCCTCATACACCTCCTGCTCCTCCTCCACATCCACACTTCACAAACGAGAGAAGACCTTTGTCCGCTTTGTTTGCTGTTCGTTTCGACTTCGGATGTTGTTCCACCTTTAGCGTAAAACAACAAAAACGAGCACACTCTTAGCTGACACGATACGGGTGGAAGGAAGTGTGCTGGAAGTCTATTAGAATTTCAGTGTCGTCCTTTATTTCCACTCTGCCGCATTGCTGCTGGCTGGCAAACATAGTCTCCTTCAACCTTTTTGGTGGATGTAACTTGGGAAAGGACAGCATACTTTCAAAAGTTCGTTGCTTTGCATAAATTGTCCTTTTCAGTTTTATGCCCCCGAACATACACAAACATACGGTACGTACGTTTGTTCACTGGCCCTCTCATATTCATTCGTTCGTGCTGACGCCCGAGGGCAGGTACTCCAAACCGACCTACACACACTAACTCACACCAGATTTCAAATAGCAAATTTCTGAGGCACGATGATTTCAATAATACGGCTCAAAAGGGCGCTCCCAAAAGGCCATAAATGGCTACGAGGCACATAATACATATCCGATTCATGCATAGACACTCAAAACACATGGTTTAGTGCACCCCCAGCAGGACATTCCTATCATCAGAGGATAATTTTTGGGGAATGAATTGGCTGGAAAATTTTGAAGAGCAATGTCGTAACAGGGCAAAACGTAAATCCTGTCAGAAGTTGTTTTCCAATATGCCACTTAACAGGATATGCCCGCACGCACACATCATGTCCGCCCAGAATGAATTGAAATTTTTGGCAGTGGAAAATTGCTTTTCACATTCCTTGCGGGGGTTAGATTTTTTAATGATAAGCCCAGATTCATATGAGTTAGGAATTTCATGTGTAGCTGTAAATGTTTTCAAAATTGTACATAGATCGACAGAATTTCTGGATAAATTCAAACACTACATGTGTAGTCTGGTGTACGAGTATACAAATATTATCCTGTCCCAACCTAATTTATTACAAACTGAACGGATCTCTAACTGAATGTGGCCGTAGGGCTGCAAGTCGGCTGATGGAAAGTTAATGGAGCTAGACACATAGAAGTACATGCCACGTATCAAGTCTATCTATAGTTATCTGACTTTTCAGCAAATAAGCATCTTATTGTCCTATATGCTTTATCTGTCCCATTTGAAAAAGAACGAATTTAGGAGAGCAGATGCACGAAAGTTTTTGAGTCTAAAATAGAAATCAAGTTTGGTTCCATTTTTCAGTCCAATTTCGAGTCATTCTTAGCTAAAATCTACATTTTTTTTTATCCCTCTGAATAACAGTTGGTGTCTTTCAGAGCAACAGCTTCGAGGTGCAAACAAATTATATGAATTTTAAAAACCTCTGGTTCCTCTGGCTGGGACAGAGTCGCATTTTGATTGCTTAACGACATCCTTGGTGCTGATGCAAATAACTTAATAAATAAGTAATAATTTACTGCAATATCTCTGAAACTTCTTGGTATGGATCTGGAGACATGTAACGGATATTTTTTCTATCGGAGGTTTTTAAACACTGTACTGGAGCACTCAGACTCAAATACTACTTGATTGTACTACCAGGCAGCAAACTACTTTTAATGAAATTTGTTGGTCTTCCGAAAAAAAACCAGTGCTAGCAATATATGATGCGTGTCTTGAAATTAAGAGCAGGACAAAACCAGCACAGCGGATAGCAATTTTTTCCGACAGTCAAGTTGCCAACAAGGCTCTAGCATCCATAACAACAACGTCAAAACTAGTGGATTGCGGCTGCAAGGAACTATCCATTATAGGTGAATGGAGCTCGGTCTCTTAGATCTAGGCTCTCGGGCACACGGGAATAAGATGAAACAAGGCAGCAGACGAGCTAACCAGACAAGGATCCTAACTTGATAGCCTCGTTGTAGAACGAGTCCAGGCTCCACTAGGCTTCGTAAAAAATAATATCTACAATCACCTCCTCAAGATCGCCAACGATAGATGGATCAAGCTCGAAACCTGTGTCCTATCCAGAAGCTTATGGCCCAACTACAACCAAAAGAGAACAAAAGACCTGCTCAACAACAGTAGAAGAAACATATCCAGAATTATATCGGTCTGTACTGGACACTGGGCTGTTAGCAGGCCTGCTGAAAGACTAGTCGTACCATTTAACTCGAACTGCCGCAGCTGCCGGAAGATTTTATTCGGTCAATTAAGATATCTGTTACAAAATTGTAATTTACTTAAAAGCTTTTTTTTTAAACATCACTAGGTCGATGTTAAGAAGAACCCTGTATCTTACTGTTACTACACCGAAATAAGATAAGGGATTCAAACGTTCCTATGGAAAATTGAAAAATCTACCAAATACTATCATTTGGCTGCCAAACAAGTAAAAAAAGCCGCTAAAAGAGACAAAAAACAGTTCCTGAAAAAATTAACCATGTCGGTAGAAACAGCTGCAGGACAAAACAACATGAGAGAGTTACACGAGATTATAAGAAGTCTCGCAAATCGCAAGTGTAACAGGAAACAACCAGTCAGAGATCACAACGGCGTGCTACTATCGAACATAGATGCCCAAACTCAAAGATGGAGGGAACATTTCGAAGAAATCAGCAATACCGTAGATGACAACAACGAAGACGAAATAAACAGCCACACAGACAACAACCTAAGAATATCATATGAACCACCCTGTGTCAATGAGATAAAAGAGGCTATTATGAAAATGAAGTGTAACAAAGCAGCCGAATTGCTACGCGCCGACAGCAGAACATCAGCTGTATTTCTCCACCCTCACATCAGAAGACATGGGAAGACGAAAGGCTACCCACATCTTGGAAGAAAGGCATAATCGTGAAGATATCACAAAAAGGTGACTTGAAAGATATCAGCAACTACTAAACTCCATATACAACTTGCAACAGTCATACAAGAGAGACTTAAAAAAAAAATCGAAGGAAATCTACGAGATGAACAGGCTGGCTTCCGCCCACATAGAAGCTACGTGGACCAAGCCAACACTCTGCGCATAATAGGTAGGTAGATAGGGTGCCCTTACGGCTGGGTCGCGGCTCACTGAGACCAACAGTTGGGTCTATCGTACCCTGGGTATGGGGGGGTGTACTCCGGGAGACCTACACTTTTACTGCTGATTAGAACCACCCAGATTGTTGTATATATCTCAATAGGTGCTTCAGCTCTATTTTATTCAGATCCTCCAGCTCGTCGAAGAAGTTAGTGCCTAGTGTTAGCAGTCTCCTTCCCCGTAGGGCTGGACAATCGCATAACTGGTGGCGGACGGACTCTATTTCCTCCTCATCCCTGCAACTTCTACAGTAGTCGCTACGGGAAACCCACGCTACTGGCATGGGTGCCTATCAGACAATCCTTGCGACTTATGTATGCTAATCATTGATAATGATTTCTTCCCGTTCAACACCGACCATAGGGCTCTCGACGTTGACCCAATATCCAGATTCAGCCATCGATCATTTTCTAAGGCTTCGTCCTCTATTTCTTTCCTTAGGAAACTTAATGGCATGTTGACATATGGTAGTGCTAGAGATTTATCTAACTCTGAGCCATTTTTCGCTAACACATCTGCTCTCTCGTTTCCTTGAACTCCTGTGTGTCCCAGTACCCAGCAGAGAATCACCGTGTTTAGCCTGGAGATTTCGTTGACGTTCTGTCTGCATAGCTTGACTAGTTTCGATATTACAATATCCAACGCTATGGTTCTTATAGCCGCTTGGCTGTCGGAGTATATGGTTATCGATTTTTCAGTCAAACTGAGCTCTTTACGCGTAAGCACCGCCTCATTTATTGCTACCACTTCTGCTTGGAAAACGCTACATTTGTCGCTTAGGTTTAGGGATCTTTCAAAGAGATCACATAAGACCCCGTTCCTGCACCTGTTTTTGAGAAATCAATGCGCATAATAGTTGAGCAGTCTATAGAATGGCGTACACCTCTATAAATGCTGTTCATCGATTTTCAGGAGGCCTTTGACACCATCAAAAAAGCTACAATAGGGAGAGCACTAAGTAAGAAAGGAGTACCCCAGAAAATAATTAATATCATAAGAGCAATGTACGAAGGGTTGGATCTCGCGGTTCTACATAATGGAATCATCAGTGACTCTTGCACTACAAATACAGGAGTAAAGCAAGGATGCCCACTCTTTACTCAACTGTTCACAATTGTCCTGGATGAAATTATGAGAGAAGTCTGCGCACAGAGACGTGGAATAACTTGTAGTCTCACACGACAACTCGAGGACTTAGACTATGTGGACGATATTTGTCTAATATCACAGAATTTCAGCGACATCCAAGCTAAATTAGACCACCCTGCAAGATTAGCACGATGCGCCGATACATAAATATACAGAAGCCTTAGTCTTCATGAGGATCAAAACCTACAACAGAGGAGACCTTACCATCGAAGGAATAATATACGAGTATAATAATAATGGCGGCGCTACAGTCCGAGGTGGACCTGAGTCAAGCTTCTCAGCAACCACTCGTGTTGTGCGTGCTATTGTTCCTTCACGAGTGGAGGGGATCTATAGTTTAATGCCGACTTCGAACCGCGAGAGTGAAAAGCTTTTTCTAGACAGTTAGCATTGTCAGTGACTCGAAAGGAGCCGTGAAAAATGTTTAGATGTTTTTTCGGGAATCGCACCGACAACATCGAGCGTAGGAGTTGACGCACCTACCCAATACGCCACGACGCCCACATCGAAGGAAACCCCGTCGAATATGAAGATAGCTACTGTTATCTGGGTAGTATAATAACAACAGACGGCGGCGCAGAAGCAGATGTTGATAACAGACTTCGAAAAGCAAGAGCAGCATTCGGACAATTACGACCTATGTATATGGAGGAGTTCCCAGAAACATGAAGCTCAGAATATTCATCTCATGTTTCAAGTTAGTACTGATATATGGTAGCGAAACCTGGTTGATTTCCAACAACATCATACAGAAACTTCAGGTATTCACAACAAATGTCTTCGAATATTCTGGCCAACCATCATCAGAAACGTGGATCTGTTAGAAATGACAAAAGATCAAATCAATTGTGATACAGATTAAGAGACGCAAATGAAAATGGATCGGACATACCATCAGGAAAAAAGCCGACAGCATTACCAGAATGGCGATGGACTGGAACCCTCAAGTCAAAAGATCCAGAGGCGGTCCCAAGTACACCTGGACATGATCGATACTCCTGGAATTAGGAAAATCCAACCTCACTTGGAATAATATAACGATAACTGCAACCAAGGGAGTGAGATGGAGATCCCAAGTGGAGTGATAAATTAAAAAGAAAAAACTGTCATTTGGCTATTTGGTTTAAAAAATACCCCATCAAACATCTTATTCAGTTTTGATTTATTTTGCTGATTCAGATAATGTATGGCACAGTATATTCAAATTATTATTTATCTTAAGTTTCAAATCGAAAAAAAACATCCCACTCCAAGATACAAAATCCACTGATAAGCATCATCTTCAACAACTATTTGAAAACTTTTGAAAAACCGTAGGTAAAATGTAATATCTTCTGCTATACGAACTATCTGCCTATCTAACCCAGCAGGGTGCCTCCTGGTGCTAATTGAGCATTTACTCTTCATCAGATGATGAATAACAAAATTATTCAAATCCAAAGGTGGTGACAGCGTTCGCCAGCACGTTAAAATGAAATTAAATTAAAATTATTAATTAGCTTGCAGATTGGTTCATAAATAACCATTCCCATTTTCAGGTTTCAAAATACAAATCTATTCAGCTCTTCGTTATCGCTACCGCCGATCGCTAATCACACACAGCCTAGACCACCTGCTGATTGATTTAAGAAAAAAAAAGCCCAAAAACGACGCCTACATTTGGCATTCAAATCAGTATTTCCACTTTCTAAATTAATCTCAATTAACCCCAAAATTGTTTTTGAAGTTGTAAAATGCCATTTGAAAGTTTTGCTTTGTTAAAAGATTCAATAGGAGTTTTGTGGTTTTGATTTCATTTCCTGTCTCCTTTAGGGATTTCCGCATAAATGAGCTGATAAAAGGGGACCAACGCACTGACTTTCATGGATTTTATACCCAAAAGAGGAATCATTTGAATGTTCTGGCTTAAGGTTTCGAACCGGGAGATGAAATGGGATGTTTTGGTAAGCCTAAAGGAATATCCCAAATTAACCAGAGCTGTGAATGGCAATTAAAAATGTTTCTGTAACTTCGTGTCCCTTTTCAAATTGAAAAACAATTTCGGTTGTGCAGAGAATTCCGGTGAACCAGTGACCTTTGAGGCATAAGGGTAAGTGATTCTGCTTGTGGGCTGAACTCCCTTTATTGAAAATTTGAATCAAAAATAAATTAATTATCAAATGCTTTTTTTAAGGATGGAAAGGAAACCAGAGGAAATATTTATGTGGACACAGAGTCCTTAAGGCAATAATCTATATGAGTGTTAAGAAAATACATATGTAATTATTTTAATTTTGAAAAGTTTTAAAATTAACGCAAACTTAACTTCGCATCTGTTTGGTGCTACAATTATAAATAGTCGACATGACGCGTGCGATTCAAAACATAAAAGTGAACGGCTAGAATTGGTCCCAGATCGAGGAATTGAAGATTACATTAGGGACCACTTTAGTCAGGCAACTCAATTGGTCTGAAATCTCAGTAAATAAAGCAACGATTTTTGGCACTTCTTCAAAATACTATACCCCCAAACGAGAGTGGTCCTAAGACTAGGGAAGGAGTTAATTGTATTGCCACGTCGGTTTTTGAGGAATTTAACCACGTACCCACTTTTTTGAAATAAGTTTCAATTTTATTAAACTTTCTTATATTCGTATATTCAAATAAACTTTTAACAAATTTATGAGATCTATCTTAGACTTCAGTTATTAAGCAATCACAAAAAAAATCATACGAGCTTTTAATGTCGTAAATATTTCAGGCCGAGGAGTTAAAGAAAAAGGCATCTCAGTACTGGAGTACATAAGATGCAAAGAATTAAGTGGACTTCTCTTGTCCCAACAACTTCTACGCAAGTCTTTGAGGGAAATGAAATGATACATGTGAAGATCCAATTTTAAATATTTGCCCTATGGACAGACAAGTCGATCTGTGTTTTTCACGCTGACTATAGATTGGGCTCTATTTATACACTCGTTCGTAGAGCTTATCTTCCCATTCATTAACATTTGCCTCTGTGAGACCCAACTCAATGTTATATGAACATGCGAGCTCATTCCATTCTTTGAAAGGTGGTAGGTTATATTGAAGTACCATCTTGAGAAGCCTCTTCTGAAGACTATTGTTTGGCCCGCGCATAACTTTAATTATGTAGTCAGCATTTGCTTTTAAGTTTCTGAGGTAGATTTGAGGAAGACCAGATTCAACGTAAATGGCATATGAGAGAGTAGTTGGCGGGAGTTTGAAGATCCGTTTAAGGAAAAACCGTTGGACCAATTCACACTCTTTAAAGTATTTATAACAAAACACTTGGTTAGGGTAGCAGAGACATGCACTAATAGTGGCATTGAACACTTTGAACTTTGAAGCACACCCGATAGATTGGGTCATAGATAGATTGCCACATTAGGTTAATGGCAGTTTTAGTAGTAAATAATTTGCTATGTCATCTTTGTAGAGAGCAAATAAAAGTGGACTTAGCACACAGCCTTGTGGAACACCTGTCTGAACCGCAAAATAATCTGACAAAACACTACCATTTCATACCGTAGGCGAAATTGTGTAGTAAGTTCCTTGTAGGCTCTAATAAATTTGGTCGAGAGTCCCAGGGTATATAACTTGTACAGCAAAGAATATCTATTCACTGTGTCGATGGCCGCTTTAAAATCGACAAAAAAGGCGTATAGTTTCTTCCCTCTCTCTATAAATCTTCTAGCTATCGTCGGTAACGCAAAAAATTGGTCTACAGTCGAGAACCCTACACGAAAACTTGCTTGGAAAACACTAAGACGATTGTTGGTCTCCACCCATATCATATGGATGCAAGCACTTGTACACCTTAGGCTAAATGTATTAGGTCTTTGTCTTTGCTGCCAAATCACTTATTGGAAGGAATTAGTTTGAATTTTATGGTTTTCGGCGACACTACCTGTCTGAACCGCAAAATAATCTGACAAAACACTACCATTCCATACCGTAGCCGAAGTTTGTGTAGTAAGGACCAAATATCATAATTTTTTTTCCAAAGACATCAAGTATCATTTCTTCAGTCATTCTCGACTCCATATAGCTTCAAGAGGCTTTCATTAGGGTCGTTTAGAAGACGATTTATGTACTTCGAGTCGGGACGCATGTTGTTTACACAAACCGTCGAGTTAACGTACTCCTCAACTACATCAAAATTGAAGCAGTCGTTTTTTTTTAAGTTTTACACCAAGTGGTGATTGAATTTTGTATTCTCCTCATTAAGATAAGAATGTCATTTTTAGACATATGTATATGTACAATAAATTGAACAATTGTTGATCTCCGTACTTCTTGACCTTTCTAGTCAGAATAAGACCCATATACTTCAAATATAAAAATAGTGTATTTGAAAAGGTTTACGACAGCCTCCGTTGCGTTCCATAAACAATAACAAAAGCGATCGAGTTATATACGCTCTCTCCGTGAGTAGATGAAGATTACTTGCAGGGTATAAATCGTTCTTATAAATTTTTATGTTGCAAATAATATATGAAATGTAACATATAAATGGCGGCGCTACAGTCCGAGGTGGACCTGGGCCTAGATTCTCAGCAACCACTCGTGTTGTGCGTGCTACAGTTCAATGCCGACTCCGAACGGCGATTTTCAGAAGCTTTTTCTAGACAGTTATATTCTTTGAGCATTGTCAGTGACTCGAAAGAAGTGGAGCCGCGAATAATTTTGTTTTGAAAAATTGCTACTTGTGATGAGATTTGAACCTAGACAGTGAAAGTCAAGTGCGTATAGGTCGACGTACAAACCCACACGGCCACAGCGCCCACTATGAAATGAAATGTCACATATGTACTTATATAATGGCGGCACTACAGTCCGAGGTGTACTTTAGCTTAGCTTCTCAGCAACAACTCGTGTTTTGCGTGCTATTGTTCTCTCACGAGTGGAGGGGACCTACAGTTCAATGCAGACTCCGAAAGGCGAGATTGAGAAGCTTTTTCTACACATTTATACCCTCTGAGCATTGTCAGTGACTCGAACGAGGTGGAGCGTCAAAATATCAAAGGTGTTTTTTTCGGGAATCGAACCCAGACTTCGAGCGTAGGAGTTGACACAACTACCCACTACGCCACGCCGTCTATATGAAATCTAAGATATACTAACTTTTTCCTCTTTACAATATAAGACCGTGTATCTTATTTCATTTGAAGGAACTTAATTGATTTGCGGTATATACGATTCCAAAAAAAATTAGTTATTTAGAACCCTCTAAAAACTCTTCTTTATGTCCCTCTTCAAATGTCCTCATTTCGGCTGTAAAAATAAACATAAAATATAAATTTCGGTTTTACTGTCTCCGTTTAATGAAAAGGCAGTTAAGTTAAAGTTATGTCCGACGACTATAATACTTATTAACGATGTGATAGCAAAAAAAAAAAACGTTTGGTATCGTTTGGTCTATTTCAAGGTTGTTGAATCTAATTTGACTGCTTATCGATTTCCAATAAACTTTATTCGTGGTTGGTCAGATCAAGTTTGACATATGTATAATGTTCCGTACACAATTTTTTGGGAAAACGACTAGTGTTCAGACTAAAACAGGTCTTCAAACTTTATTTAAAAAACAACATTTAAATTGCTGTTTTTCCACTGTGATTTTCAAGAGGAATTTATGAGAACACAGTGAGGCAGGTATCACGACCTACGAAACTTAACGACTTGCTTAATGAAAGTTAAATATTTGGACAAAAAGCGAAGGCTCTTAAGGCACATATGATATAATAAAATATATTGTGGATTTTATATACATTGTTAACTGTTTAACGGTATTAATCGTTTTTTTCAGATAAAGTTTAAATTAAAATATATCTTAGAATCAGCGAAAATTTCCGATGTGATAAATTTTTTCGTTAACTCCGGTATGTACCTCGCGCAAAATTTTAAATCGCTTAGTCTCCACTTCGATTTTTCACTCAACTTACTGCTCGCTGAATTCCGAAGCAGAATATGCATGCAATTTCAATTATTGATTATAGTGCAAGAATCGATTTCAAATACGTAACATATTTACTTGTTTCAGTCGTAAATTTGAATTAATTTGTTCTCCATACAGTCTAAATTTTAGTAACTACAAATAAAAATAAAGTGGACAAGTGCGAGCTTTTTTTTGTCAGAGGTTTTAAAAACACTGCCCATCTGCTCAAGCCTGGCCCGAGAAAGACCAACCGTAAAAGGGAAAGGATTTCAAAAAATCACATCTAGAGAAGTTAGCAAATTATTTAAGGCAGCACTCAAATCCTGTACCAAAAGAAGGGGGTACAATA
This sequence comes from Myathropa florea, assembly GCA_930367185.1. Classification (NCBI taxonomy): domain Eukaryota; kingdom Metazoa; phylum Arthropoda; class Insecta; order Diptera; family Syrphidae; genus Myathropa; species Myathropa florea. The sequence continues at coordinate 15,598,759 of OV884005.1, forward strand.
CATCTTTACGGTCACAGTACTACTGTTACTTTTGTGACACACCACGAGTTCTTCAATTCAATTCAATGATCTGATTATTGAAGACTCTAGTTTCTAGTCAACAGTCAATGCTACACTTAGACTAAATCTCGTTCCAATCCAATGAAAAGGAGACGGGAGTCATAAGAGTAGGGAAAGCCTTCAGCACTCCCTTTTTCTTCCTTAGACGATAAAATCATGCGGTTGTGAAAAAACGATGTACCAAGCACTAAGTATCGCTGATAGCATTGCGAAACCCTTTGAGGAAAACTTAATCCTTTCCACTATAATTTAAGACGTTAAGATGGGGCACCATGAATTTAAGCTCAAATAATATTAAGTGCCCGTGGGCACCGTGCGCCTGTTCATCAGTATTCTGTTAAGTTATTTCTTAATTATAATTTTTCGAGTCAATTATGGAAACTGCACTTCAAATATATAAAAGCAGGTGAGGGGACAAAATGGACAACTAGTAGTAGATTCGCAGTCAGTACTGAGAATTTGGAAAAATCATTTCTGCAGACTGTTAAAAGGCGATGACGACACAAATACCGCTGTCAGGCAGAATGTTCCACTCAACAAAATGGACGATGATAGAAGGAAATACCGTCCCCCCGACCTAGACGAAGTCAAGATAGCGATATCGAGACTGAAGTCTAATAAAGCTGCTGGTGCTGATAGTCTGCCCACCGAAATGTTTAAAGCAGCTAGAGGTGATCTGGTAGGGCGCATGCACCAGCTCATCTGTAAGATATGGTCGGAGGAAAGCATGCCCGATGAGTGGAATCTCAGTATCGTTTGCCCGATCCACAAGAAAGAAGACCCCCTTCTTAACATCGCCTATAAGATCTTTTCTGCCATTCTGTGTGAACGCCTGAAACCTTTCTTCACCAAACTGATAGGTTCCTATCAATGTGGTTTCAGGCCGGGGAAATCCACCATAGATCAAATCTTCACAGTGCTGCAGATCCTGGAGAAGACCCAAGAAATGCAGATCGACACACACCATCTATTTGTCGATGAGACGAGCTATACAACGCCATGTCTAGTCTTGACATTTCTGCCAAACTCATCAGACTGAGCAGAATGACGATGGAGAACTCTCGCTGCTCCATCAAGGTCGGTAACGAAAACGCTGAGACATTCAATGTCAAAAAGGTTTTAGACACGGCGACGTGCTGTCATGTGATTCCTTTAACATTGTTCTTGAGAAGATCGTGCAAAACTCACTAGCCAACACAAGAGGCACGATCTTCCAAAAGTCTGTTCAACTGCTATCTTACGCAGATGACATTGACGTGATTGGGCGAACACAGCGAGCCGTCAATGACGCGTTTGCTGGCATTGAAACGGAAGTGGCTAAAATGGATCTGGCGGTAAACGAGGGCAGAACCAAGTACATGCTGTCATCGAGAATGGACGCACAACATCGACAATTTGGCCAGAACGTTACCATAGGCAGCTATTCAAACGCAGAATAACTCTTGCCAACCGCTGTTTCATTAAAATTCAAACGATTCAAAAACAACATCAACAACAAATTTGTTTCCAACCATTTTAACCAACTCCAGCAGACATCATCTTGGTTCCACACAAAAAATGAATTTCCAGGCGTATTTTTTTGATCGCTATGATTCATGCAATTATTTCAAAATTATTCGATTTCTTTGAAATGACAAAGATACCAACTGTCAAGATTTCATCATCTAATAAATCATCGGCGAGTATAGTGACAAAACTCATGTGGCAGCCATTTGTCACCTCGATTTCAACTCATGCCGTCACCAAAACAGAAACAAAAGAAAGATTAATCCGTTCCAATATTAATTCGAATAATAAATCAAATTCAAATCAAAGGAAATAACATTGTGAAACTGTAATTTTTTCACTGAAGTGAACAGTGAGGATGTGGTTGGCGTTGAGCAGCAAATCATAAAAAAAGATGAATTCGCCACCTCAATCTTATCACTTTGATGTAGATATGCAAAATATCTCTCAACACAAGGATGGAACTATGGGCGATGATTATGACGGATACGAATATCAGCATTCGTTTAGTTAATTGATTATTGTGTGTTTCTCTTGATTGGATTTGCTGAACGAACTTAATCAACGTCAACAGTGAAAAATGCTGACGCTCCCCTGGGCAAGATTTTGAAACTTTTTTTCCCTCCAGAGTTGGGTTACAAGACGATGTATTTTTTGTTTTACTAAATAATTCATACATAATTTCACTAGCAGAAGTTGTACGGCGAAATCTGTAAAAGAATCAAACGAATTTGCCCGCTCGGACGGAAATAGACTTTTAATTAATTTCATTAAAGGGAAGGCGACTTCTCCTGCTTGTGTTGTCATCGCGAGATGGTGGCAACACGTCAGACGGAAATTTACTATTTGACATGTGAAAACAGTTGTCCGGATGTGTTGGGGATGACGTTACGGGGAAATGACAGTAAATTATGTGTCATGTTCTTTTGACAAAGATTTATTGGACGTGGATGACACACTCTGCAAACCAATTGTATTAATTTGAGCGATTTAACTTGGATGTCTTTAAGATATGTGCGGAATACTAGATATATTATTGCGTGCGTTGAGAAGTAATTGAATTTGGAGTCTATTTAGCTTAAGACTTTATTAATTGCGCTTCATTTTATGATTTAACGCAACAAACAAATTGCAGTGGAAGCCACTTATAACAACAGTGGAATGTCTAATAAAATAGGTCCTTATAACCCGTCGTTATATCTGATTGAAGAAAAAAACTCAAATCGTTTACAAACAGCAAAAAATAATTAAGTTCATTAATAATTAAGTGCATCAAGCAAATTTTGATTTTAATTTTAATTTAATTTTAATTTTGCAGCCAAACTGACTCTATTAATATTCAGCAGATACACAGCTACACAGTGTAGATCAACGGTCAAAAAAAAACAAAAATTAATGAGAACATTTTGTGATTTCTTTTAGTTACCCTTATTCTGTCGTTATAAGCGACGAAAAAGATTATATTATCTTCTTTTTCAAATTGGTCCTTATATCCGACAAGTCGCTACATAAAATGACGTTAGATCCGACGGAAGAGTAGGATATAATATAAGAAAACCAACGAAATAAATGAACAATGGTCGAGACTCGTGTCGAGTTGTAGATCTCAGCATTATTTACCAGAAGTTACTAGCTCTGAAATTGTAAATTAAAGATATCTTAGAATTTTGACATATTTTGAGGGATTTAGCGAATTGTATTTGAACATAAAGGGAAATAGTTGATTTTTCTTCGTACTCGAACAGACCTATTACATGAGACGCTCGATATAGTGAACTAAGAAATACCGGGCATGTTCACTGCATAGAGACTGTTCATTCTAACGAGCGTGGACTGCTTGGAGAAAATTCATCAAAATGCCTATGTTTTGAAATACAATTCATCAAAAATAGAATATAATAACAAATTTTCTTTGCAATAACTAAAAAAACAAGCCAATATTTATAAAAAAGAATATTTTATTTTTTACAAAAAACAACTCAAACGTAACAAAATAATACACTCCATGTACAAGCAGCGCGCACTTTGTATTTGCTTCAAACAACCCCAAACTGTGTACAATATACAAACGGTAAATTAGGACGTTTGTATGGATACTGCCCACTACATAGCACTAGTGAGTTTTAGACGTATTTGTGCATGCTGAAAGGTTCAAAGAAAAAAAAACATAGTTTCACTACAACGATATTTTTTTGTTCACTATTTAGAATAGTCCGTATAAAATGTTGTGTGTTCACTATATTGAATTGTTCACTATATCGATGTTCACTATATCGAGCGTCTTGGTTTAGACACTGTCTTTCTCAGGCGTTCTTGGCTCAGCTTGTCATTTATGTATTCGTAGAGAATTATAAGTAACAGGCCTGTCGATATCCCTTAGGTTAAAAAAAGTAAGCTTATGCCATTTTAAAGTTGATTGATTATTATAGGTTTATCATCAATATTTCTTGCATACTGTATCGCTGACGTACATTTTTTAAGTCTGTGTTTTGGCTTGTAAACTTTTACATTCGATTCCGATTGAGATAAGTAATGGAGCCATCCAGCAAGACGTGTCATTGCAAATTTCGCATCATTATTGAAATATTAACATTCAATTATCGCCGTAGCTGAGAGTATTACTGATGAACCAGAACAATCGCTCCAACCGAAACTCGTTCACTTCAAAAATGAAACAATAATTCAATATTAAAAATATAACAAAGTACTGAATAAAAAAAAATATTAAATATTTCAACAAATTCAATTTTTTGGTCTGCGCAAAAACCAGAAAAATAAATCTTCGTAACTAAATTCCATACGCCATAATAACAGGGCAGCGCTACAGTCCGAGGTGGACCTGTGATTAGCTTCTCAGCAACCACTCGCAACCACACACTATTGTTCTCTCACGAGTGGACGGGACCTACAGTTTAATGGTCGTGACAGGCCACTGCGCGATAGTGCGGCTGTGAATACCCCATAATGACTAAATACAATCTATTCGTCGCCTACTGTGTGATTGTCCTTCACTATCCATTAGGAGGAAGGAAACCCTAGGAAGTTTCTTCTTTTCGAAGCTGGAGAATCTAGGGAAAATGGAACTAAGCAAACTGCTGAGATAGTACATATCTATATCTGGGCGGTTTAACTTAGCTGTCGATACATTGAAGTTTTAGGTTTTCCACGGTTTCAAATTTTTGGGCACAATGGACTCATAGTGGTCTAAGAGAGCCGTTGACATGTTCTTCATGTCAGCAAGGGCACCCATCTACCTAGCCTAACTTACAATTTAATGCCGACTCCGAACGCCGATTTTGAAAAGCTTTTTTCCGGACAATTATACTCGTAATACAGTTATACTAGAGCATTGTCAGTGACTCGAAAGAGGTGGAGCCGTTAACATTTTTTTTTTAATTTCTAGTCTGCACTGGGTTTTAAGCCTAGACTGTGAAAGTCTAGTGCGGAAAACCCCCGCCATACTTAACAGTTTTTGAACAATAGCATTATTGAAGTCGCTTGCTAAGTAATCTACTAACGAAAGATTTTCCTTGGCTACCCATGACTAGGCTGACCAGACGTCCTCTTTTAAGAGGACATGTCTCGTGGGATCATAATTTCCAAATTAAATTCAAAAAAAGATGAGTATGGTGAAGCTCCAAATTCACCAGCGTCTGTTCATGCTGTGGAGCATGCAGACGGCAATTTTCGGGACGCTACTGAGCCTCCGACGGCCACTCCACCTTCGGCCATAGTCAACCAGCTCGAAAGCGAGCCAGCTACAGTCTCAGCTGACAAGGAGATCGGAGCCAAATGGGCACAATCCTTGACAGCTACCAGCGCTAGTGTCAGTTCAGAGGAGTCTGACACATCCACGGTCATAGACACTTGCAGTGTAGTCACGGAGAAATCCGGATGTTCTTCCATTGGGAAGAAACTTGACAAGCTGCGTCTAGGACCAGGTGGATTTGTCAAGCTGAACTCAGCTGAAAAGAGGAGATATAACCAAGCTATTCGCAAGGGCGAAACTAGGGAAAATGCCCTAGTATATGCGAAATCTCCTCTTGGAAATGAGTTCAAAAGGGTGAGATCAAAGGATCGCACCCCCTCTGAACCGGCAGTCAAAAAGGCAAAAGCCAGACATGCGCCTGACGCGCCCACCTTCAGTCAGGTTGCAAGTACTGTCAGACTAGGAATCGTCCCAGCTGACATTGATAAACAGCCTCTGTCAACAGAGCAAATGGCTCTAATCCAGGAGGCGGTCATCGACGTGTCGATTGACCTGAGAAACAGGGGCGTGTGGCCACATTTCTCAGGCTCTCAACACAAGTCGGGATGGCTAATTTTCATCTGCTCTGACAGTGCTACTGCTGCTCAATAGACCTCATCCTACCGGAACTGACAGCTTTATTTAGAGCCAGCTATAACTGGGGTTACATACCAATCTCCTGGAGAAAGGTCAACGTAATATTCATTCCCAAACCGGGTAATAGACCTAGTGAGCTGCCTAAATCATACAGACCTATAAGTCTAACATCATTTGTACTCAAAACGATGGAGAGACTAATTGATGTTTACATTAGAGAACGATTAGAGTTGTCTAACCCTCTAAACTCGAACCAGTATGCATATAGGAAAGGTAAATCCACCATAGGTGCCCTTCATTATCTCGTCAAAAAGATAGAAGGCGCACTTGTTTCCAAAGAAATAGCCCTATGTGCATTCCTCGACATCGAGGGCGCTTTCGATAACACTGGTTACGACTCGATCGCAAGAGCGATCAGTAGCAGAGGTATCTCGAAGAATCGACTAACAAATGGATCAGAGCCATGTTGGAAAGTCGTTCGATTACATCTTCTTCCGGAGGAGTGTCGGTTTCTGTAACCGCGGCAAAAGGTTGCCCACAAGGGGGGGTTCTTTCCCCCTTATTATGGTCACTAGTTATCGACAAACTGTTAGTAGATCTTCAAGGATCAGGCTACACCACAATTGGTTATGCTGATGACCTGGCGATTGTTATAAGGGGTAAGCACGACACGACTATTTGCAATATGATGCAAAGTGCGCTACTACAAGTCGTGGAATGGTGCAACGCAGAGGGTTTATCGATCAATCCCTGCAAGACCGTTCTAGTGCCCTTCTCAAGGAGGACTCGTATCAACCTTGAACCCATAATAATCGGCAACACCACACTAGTTTATTCCAGCGAGGTAAAATATCTCGGAGTAATCCTGGACAGACGACTTAACTGGAATTCACATATTAAGTCCGCCATAGAGCGAGCTACCAGAGCACTGTGGGCCAGTAGACGTCTTTACGGTAGGACTTGGGGTCTCTCTCCCAAAATTATTCATTGGTTGTACACAATGATGGCGAGACCCATTATCACATATGCGGCCATCGTATGGTGGCCAAAAACCCTTCAACAGTCATCGGCAAACAAACTGCAAAAACTGCAAAGGGTTGCCTGTCTTGGCATAACAGGTGCCATGCGCACCTGCCCCACAACAGCTCTCGAAGCTATTATCGGGCTGACACTTTTACCCATCTTCGTTAGGAAGATAGCTGCCACTTATGCCATTAAACTGCAGCTAGAATATCAATTCAAACCAGGTGACCTAGTGGGTCACGTTAGGATACTCAACTCAATCCCTAATAGAGACATGTTTTGTACAATGCCGGACACTATGGTCAGGCAGAACTGTTTCGGCAGGTTATTTGAAGTTGAAATATTGGACCGGGTAGACTGGTCCAATGGTGTCCCAACACTAGACCCCAGAAGTCTAGTTTGGTACACAGATGGATCGAAAATGGATTCTGGAGTCGGAGCTGGTGTCTGTGGACCCAACACTGGGATCTCTGTACCGATGGGGTCTAGTCCCACTGTGTTCCAAGCCGAAATCCATGCCATTGAGATCTGCGCGAGACATAATCTTGGTAAAGGTATCAAGGGCGCAATTATACAAATCTTTTCAGATAGCCAGGTAGCACTTAAGGCCTTATCGTCCAGTCAAATAGACTCCAAAGCCGTCAAATGTTGCCACGATGCTCTGCAATTCCTAGCCAAACACAACAAAGTGAAACTTGGCTGGGTCCCTGGACACAAAGGGATTGCAGGTAACGAATCAGCAGATGAACTCGCTAGAGCGGGTTCAAGTACTTCGTTCATAGGCCCTGAACCATACTGCAGTGTCAATTGGGCGACGGCTGCAGCGCTGATTAATGAATGGGAAAACGAACTTCGCCTAGATCATTGGACCAATGGGTCAGGTCTCAGGCAATCCAAAAGATTAATCAGACCCTATTCCTACAAGGAAATCCTTAGCTTAGATAAGGAGAGCATAAGAAAGCTAACGGGCTTTCTTACTGGCCACTGCGGCTTGTATTACCACCTTAACAAAACGAACTTGTGTCAAAACACGGAATGTAGGTTCTGTCTTGAAGAAGACGAAACATCTCAGCACATCTTATGTGAATGTCCGGCACTACATTGGTTAAGGAAACGTATTCTCCACAGGGAAATACTGACTTCAGTGGAATTGAAAAACTCCACTACAAAAGATATACTATCTTTCATAAGGAAAGTGGTAAATCTTTTGGATTAACTCCAGCCCGTCGATACAATAGATCTTTTTAGGTCGCAGTGTCGCAGCCTTTACGGCAGGGTTGTACAAGAGGAAAAAAAAAAAAAAAGAGGACATGTCCTCTTTTTGTCTCAGAAAAAATTGTCCGGTATCTTTTTGGAAAAACATGCAATTTGTCCTCTTTTTTGGTTTTCTCAGTTATCTACATTTTTCGACATCACAAAACTACAACAAGACCTTTTTTTCAACACTAATTTAGAAATTTTCTGCATCTTTCTACTGCAAACCCGTATTCGTTTGCCGTATTCGTGTGTGCTTTTCTAATGTAAAAAGAAATTAGTCATCAATTTTTATTTGAGACTGTTGAAGATATTCTCTTTTTCATGACATTAAGTTTCGATTAATCAACGAAAAAGACTCAGCGCTTCAAACTGTACTCGTTTCTCTGATTTCGGATAGAAGTACATGGTTTTTATCAGGCCGATAAGTGCACAATTCAGTGACGTCCAGCAGATGTAATTTTCTAAAAACTGTTAAGCATGGAGGTAAAATATTTAGGAGAGGTGGTTTTTCTGTGACTGGTTTGAGTCCATTTGATCGTAATTTTGGAATAATGAACCAAGGCGGCCACGAAAGTATCTTAGAAGATGTTATGTGACAACTGACATATTGCTTTGGTTCTTCTAGCAGAAATATGACCCAAAATACACATTTATGTTAGCCCAAACGTGGCTCAGTCATCACAATGTCGCGTTTATGGATTGGCCACCTCAGTCACCAGATTTAAACCCGATAGGAAATCTGTGAAAGGTCTTCCAACTAAAAATGATCATGAACAATTTTAGAAGCGCAGACGATTTTTCTTCGGAGAATATTGAAATTAAATTCCATTAAATATTGTTCTAAATTAAATTTAATTAATTTCAATTAGCTGTAAAATATTAATCGAAGACAATTTTTTGCCACTAAAAGTTGATGTTTGTAGTTTTTTTGTAATTACATACATTTTTAAACAGCGGACGTTATACTTTTCAAATAAAACACTTTTACTCTTTATTATACTTTATTGTGGACTTCTTTCCTCGTTGGCGATCGATTATAAAGTGATCTGAATTAAATTATGATAATCTAACCTAACAGGCAGTCCTCCCGTTATGTTGTCTCTCTTTTTTCGATTTTGTCCCTACTTCTCAATTTTCTTTTGCCTTTTGCAAAAAAATCTTTTAATGAATTTGAAGAAATTGCTTGGTTTCACTTCTGGTTGCAAATGTTTTGGTCGCCAAAGCATTGTGGGTCTGAGGTTCGAGTCGGAATTGTTCCGGCGTTTAAAACGCGAACTTTTATTTTCGCTGTACCACCTTTCGCATCACACTATACTCCAAGAGAACAACTGTCATAGCTTGTCAAATTTTGTAATATGAAGTCAGTATAAAACTTCAAACTTGTGAGTGCAATACCACGCACAACAGGATTGTTTGCTGTAGACAATGGATACCTAATAGCCATTTGGTTACGTGTCGATTAAAGAAACTAATGAAATAATATTTTCTTTTTATTTATTTTATTAAAAACAATTGTTAATTTAATTTAAAAGAACTCCTTTACAGTATTTCGTCTTACACCGGCGAGGTTAACACAAGAAAGGAAAGACTTTGTGAAGAACGAAAATACAATACAATAAACAAACAATAAAGTATGTTTAACAAATCTACTGCGAGGTGGCAGCGCTTATCCAATTAATAAATAAGCTTAATTTTGCAGATCGCCGCAGGAGTTAACTTCATTTGAAATTTAAATTTTGAATTCTTGTACCTTCTTGGTTGGTTTATAGGCTCCTACAACCACATTTATCTTATTAACACGGCGAAAACGGTTGATCCAGTAACGAGATTGCTATCGTGTTCCTAAGAAAGTATTTGCAGGTTTCATACAATAAAAAGGATGTGTACATTTCCAACTATTGAATTGAAATTAACTAGAAGCGACTCTGTTTACATACAAAATATTTATGTATTTCCTTACTTGGCACTTAATTATCTGCATAAGCACAAAAAAATATATGTATTTGAGTGGAATCGGTTTCACTATAACCAACGTCGACGTCGTACAGACACCAAACAAAAAGGAAAAAAAATTTCGATTTGGAAACATCTTTCAAAATGATTCCTTAAGTCCAAGGCATCGCTGTGACAACTTGACAAGGTTACAAGTTCACCAAAACAAGAAACACCTGACCCCGGTGTCATGTCACGCAACATAAATGTCCACCCACAGTGTCAAGCCCAAATGGTGTATTAAATGATATGATCTGTTGCTTCATGTTGGCCTCTTTTTATCTACACCGCCATCACCCATCACCCATCTCTGCCACACACAAACACGAGCAACAGTCCCACCCCACTCTAGGAATATGTCTAGCTGTACAAAACCAGACAAAGCATTTCACTGGACGAATTTCAGTTCACCCTCCTGGGTTGGGGGTGGGCATCTGAATACAGTTATACTTTCATTCTCAAATTAAAAATGGCGGCCTCCAATATAAGAGCAAAGCTACATTTAAACATTTCCTATTCGTGTGAAGGACAGTTCACTCACACAAGTGCAGCTCCTTGTAAACATACGGGAAGAGAGTCGTACAAAGAGCAAAAACACTTAACAGCTGATTCCCGAAGAGAGAACCAGTTTTCCTATCTGAAGGTATTTTGTAAACATATCGTATATACGAGCGAACAGCTGACTCAATTGTAACGGTATGGGTGTGAAACGTAGTGCAAATAGAGCGAAATTGAGAGAGCAAAGAGAGTGCGAATTCACTGAACAAGTTGTTTTCCGCTTCTGTCATCAGAGTGTTGCCATCAGAGGAAAATGCTAAACGTAGTGGTATTCATTTCAATGTTTTAGGGTTTACATTAATGAACAAATAATATCATACAAGTATTTGACATATGACTCACTCACAAAAGAGAAAACAATTTTTAGACTCCGGACATTTGAGACAAAATTATATTCTCGGACGAAAGCTGGTAGAGTGGAGTTTTAATAATATGAACTAGTTAAAATATGACCAATTCCCTTCTTACTAGATTCCTTTTATCGAATAGGAAAAAGAAAAATTAAATTAAGTGAGAACTTGTTTTTGGTTCAACATACGCGACAGGAATATAAATAAATTATACGAATGCGTTGCTCGATGGTTAACCGTTTCACTGGATTATGTATAAGAATTAACTTTTAGAATAGCAAGGAATATTCACGAGTTCACATTTCAGAATCGGGAGTGTTCCAAGATTCCAGTTCACATTGTTCAATAGTTTACATAATCTGGGTTCACACAACAAGATTCTACTGTATAACATTTACAGCTCAGATGGTGACATTTTGGTTTAGAGACGTATGGATGGGTTTCCAAGCTTGATTGAGACAAAAGGAAAACATGGATTATAATTACCAGGCAAATAAAAACGATACGCCATATTTTATAAAGAAAATTATATGGCAGTATGCTTTAAACTGAATATTTATATTCCGCTTTTGATATAATAATAATAATAATAATAGCGGCGCTACAGTCCGAGGTGGACCTGGGCCGAGCTTCTCAGCAACCACTCGTGTTGTGCGTGCTATTGTTCTCTCACGAGTGGAGGGGAGCTACAATTTAATGCCAACTCCGAACGGCGAGATTGAGAAGCTTTTTCTAGACAGTTATACTCTTTGAGCATTGTCAGTGACTCGAAAGAGGTTGAGCCGTGAAAAAATGTTTGATGTTTTTTTCGAGATTCGAACCGACGACCTCGAGCGTAGGAGTCGACGCACCTACCCACTACGCCACGGCGCCCACAGACATTACTTCTAAGGAGTACTAATGCATTTTTGAGTCCAAAGAGCTCCCTTAGGTTAGGTTAGGAGGCTGCTAGTGAATTCACCAGCACACTTAGACCATGTTGGTCTATTGTGATGTCCACAGTCAGATTACTACCACTGATCGACCGCCCCAGTGATATTGCTGCTAATTTGATCCCAGCGGCAAATGGTGACTGGACCAGATTTGAAAACCCGGATAAAAGCGTATTAACTTTGCTTTCACTGGGATTCGAACCTGGGACTCCTCTAACTTAGAGCAGGCACTTAATCAACTGCGCTATCCAGTCGCTTAAAGAGAGCTCCCTTGTTGAATCCTGTTTTTAATCGTTATTCATGTATCCTGTTGTCAATTTATAAACCCGTTTGATGATCTGCTCAATGATGCTGGGCTTCCTAATGATTACTTAGGCAAGAATGTGTGATCGAAATCTCTTCTTGCCACAATTCTGTCATTTCTGGATTCCACTGATCAAACCAAAGCCTGTTTAGATTAAGGGTATTTGTTTATTCTGATCCCATTGTGCTCTCTATAAATAATGACATGAATAACCACCATCATAAAAGTAAGGTCAGGTAACGTCTTCTATTCGAAGACCGGTTGAAAAGTAATTTTTGATTATGTCAAATATAGAGAGGCATTTCCTAGACCATTTTAAAAATGTCATTGTCGCATTTCCTACAGGCTTAAGATTTGCATGCACTTCATTCTGACTGACATCCGAAATGGTAGCGCCTCATAACCCCAGTGCCTGAATAAACAATACTACCGTCGAAAGACGTTTAACTTCTAACACAAATAATACAATTGAACTACCCGAAATATGGCTGAAACACAACAGTGCGTCAACGTCAGCGTTGTCTTTCAACGCACACAATTCAATGGACATACACGAAATGCTGCGTCGACCTATGTAAGTGAAAAATGAGAGAGATGAGAGGATCATAATAAAACGTAAAAGGTAATCCAAACACACATCATTATCGAACATGTCGGATATTTTTTTGGCAGAGGGATGCGCTGTGAGAGCCAAATTTTGTGGCATCTAACATTTAAGACATGAAAACAGCTCACTAAAATTATTACAACCACAAAACTAATTTGAAATCCATATTTTTTTTAAACTTTCTTGGCATTCATTTTCCGCAATTAATTTCTTTAAGGTTCAATTGTTTGACCAGAATATTTTTTGATTTGACATTTCAGAAATGAAAACAGCTGGCGGAACATTTTTTATTTGGTATTTGAGAGAGAGATGGAACAGCTGATTAACGCAGTGCGTCAACGCACTCCCTCCGTAACATGAAGTCGGCTAGCTCAACGCACTATTGTGTATCAGCCGAAACCAGAAATACTACGTCGTGCGATCGCACGTTTGTTAAAAAATGAGAGCAACGTAACCTGTCGTAAAAACGGATTCTGTCATGCAAATCTTTCAATATGTTGAAATATTTGCGTTCGCTTTGACACTTGCCATACGAATCGAGAGATTTTTTGGCATTTCATTGAAAAATTTGAGGAATGAAAACAGCTGATAAATTTGGATTCCCATTTTGAAGTATGCATGAAGGAGTTCCTACGTAACGTAAGAACGGTAGCACCAACGCAGTATTGTGTATCAGGCATAATTATCGCTCTATGGTTGAAAGAAGTTATATAAATCTTTCAAATAGTGTTGCCGCTGCGAGTATTCGTTTGTCAATTCAGTAACAATGGAAGGTAAAACTTGGTGTGTTATGCATTTGCAGAATGTATATATATATCAATTCATATTTGGACCTCTTATGACGAAAATATTCATCGATTTGAATAAATCCCTATTCATTTTCTAACATTCCATTTGTCTCTCCATTTTTTTGTAATATTTTCCGATTCGAAGTATTTTTCATAAATTTTGATGTACTTTGGGAATAGATTATACTTCGAAATAATTTCCACTTCTCAAATATGAAATGAAACTGATATTGAAATAACTTTTTCGTATCCTTCCCGTAGCAATAATTAATTCAATGTCAAAATTCGGCTCAAGATCTATTTCTGCGTCCAGAAATAAGCGAGATATTCCAGCCATTCGTACGTGTAAGACACTGGTACTGGTCAAATAAATTTGGATCATAGTAGCTTTTTTTAAAAAAATAGAAATAAAAATGGTTCAAGCAAGTGTTATCTCATGAAAATTATGAGTAAAAATCTTATTTTCGAAATACTCGTATCTCTCACTAGTGTCTTATTTTAAGCTTAATTTCCGAAACAAATTTGGAGCTCGTATCATCTTAGGCGTTATTTCTTGATTCCATTTTCTGATCAACGGCAATACCAATGACGGTAATTAAGAAGAGCGCATTCAGACGGCAAAAGCAAAATCCACTCTATCAAAACAAAAATACGAAAAAAAGAAAAACAAAACCAAAATACCGCCAGCATCATATGGCTGTATTCAGTCGGAGCATTCAAAGCAATAAAGAGAACATCAATCGCTCGACCGCAAATACAAACAAAGCAACCCAAGAGAAACCACATCGAACACACCACCACGAAGAAAACAACCCAAACTTTCGTTCAATACTTTTTAGTCGCATTCAGATACTCTTTGTCGATAGAACGCGTGTCGTCCGTGTACACGAACCTTTTACTCCCCAGCCAGCCACCCTCGCGTTTTGCTCCGGGCCATTTACGACCAACAGATACGCCGGGTATTGAACCAAACAATAACAACAACTACACGCAAAATTATTAATTACCAAATAAAGTTCGAGGTGGGATTAGCAAAACATTTTAATTTTGGAATTACTGTTGTCTTTTCGGATGACAATGTACAAGTGAATCTGCTGGTGCCATCGAAAATCGCAAACACAATATATTTATGCAAATACTAACGATGAATAAAAAATCAGTTAAAGATGATTAATTGCTGTTTCTCATGTGAGATTAACGCGATATAAAACAAAGTCGTTTTTTTGTGCTAAAGTTTTTAAATTAATCGGGCGTTACTCGCAGTTTCTGGCATTCTTCAGGCCGTCTCTTTGTTAGCAATGATTTATGAATGATTTCTGTTCCCATTGAAATATTGTTTAAAATGAGAAGAAAATCTATTCACGAATAACTAATTTGAAACAGTGTTTGGTGTCAGTTTATTTCAACGAACGCTTTTGTGTGATATTTGAAATCTTTTCATTGTTTTAATTTGTCGACGGAAGTAGTTCATTTATTTCCGGAGTGTAGATAATCTATTCAACGAAACCAATGCAATTAGATGCGCATATTTCTCGGATTATTCTAAAACGTACCGAGGATTACTTCTTATAACCAATCAACCACCAACCAGAGGATACCTCCCATCAGCAGCCAAAGTGGATTTAACAAATTATAATAAGATGCTGACATCCAGCAATCAATATCTGCGGCCGGATTATTTAACGCCGACAACGGTAGGTCTTTATTTGGCACTGAAATTAAATTAATTTTCAAGGAAAGTTTTCGCAAGTCAGAAGCGGTCACAGTGATCTTTAAACGGCGATGGTGAGTTTCGTTTGAATGATGCAGAACAAATACTGCAGACTGTAGTGGTAATTACGTTTTTGTAAATGGATTGTTCGTGCCCGCAATGACTCAAGACTTGGATTGGAGCAATTTCACTATCAATTGGGAATTTATTTTCAACTAAAACGTGCATAAGACTGTTCTGGAATGTTGTTTTGTAAATTGTCGATCGTTAAAAACGACGTTGATCTAAATTCATGTTTGTGATGAATCAAAATGTAATTTCTCACCTTACCCATCTCAATTCTGACACTTGTGTCATCAGTGTAGGGGTACACTGCGTGCAGGCTTTCAGACCGACAGAACTTGCGTTTGGGACTGTATTGCTGTCCTTTAAGATGAAATGTTGGTTGCTTCTATTTATGCAATAGGTTTTGATAAGTGGTACTCACACATTTGAACCAACTTTCGTAGCAGTTCGTAATTAGAGGATTGTCTGTTTCCTATTTTACATCCCTCTGATTTGGAGCCGCATATATTAGGATCACAAGATGCAGCATTTTGTATTACGGCGTCACAAAACTTCACCTTTTGAATCTGAGGCTGAGGAGTTCGACTTAGACGGAGTCGATTGTACCTAGAAAATCATAGGAACTAATTGAGAAAAATGTACTTCAACAGATGCGTCCTATTCTAAATAACTTGATCATTAATATCTTATTTTTTGCTCTAAGTCACAAGATATTGTTGTGTATCTGTTGACAACTTTTGTTTTCGTGACATGTCTAACAGGTCTTCAAACTTATTGTCATTAAAAAAACGCATAACATTAGAATGTCGAAAAGATGAACAGATATAAAACTGACCTCGTTTCTTGTTTACGAATTGGTTAGCTTTGCAAGCATTGAAATTTAAATAAAGAAGAACGTATACCCACACATAAAAAGATTGCATATTTCAAAATAGCAATTAACTTTATTAAAATATAAAAAACAAGAAACATAAAAGAAATAAAAACATTTTTATAAAAGGTAAAAAACAACCTTATTTAGATGACGTTCTGTTGGCGGGAAGAAACATGGGAAAAAATCGTTCATCTTTCCGAAATGTTCATGTTTGCGAAATTCTACTGAATTTGTATTAAAATTGCTGATATCTATTTTCTTTTAGTGCAAGAACTGTTTGAGGAGTATTGGCGTAGACTTATACATTAATTAAGCCCAGAAGAAGTACAATGGTATCAAATCCTGACCATCATTTAACGACCATTTGAGTCTCCACTCCGTCTCCATTATCTCACGCTCAAAAAATTTGCTATGAATTATAATCATTACTTCACTAGCTGTTTCCTTTGCGCTGGATCACATCGTCCTTCCCCATTTTACCAATCCTAGGCAAAAACTGTCAGTCAACATTGTTCCATAATGCAATCTATTGACTGATAGGGTCATATCAGCACCATGTTCAAGAGAAATATAACCTAATAACACCGCCAGCCCAGAAATCGGTTTGAGTGATTGTTTCACCATTTGTCTTTGATTTTAGGATCGCCACACGTGGCCATTTTTTTCACTTACGCACCCAGACAAAAGGAAATAAGTATCCTCGCTTTGAATAATTTTGTATAAGAAATCATGATCCTGTTCAGTTATTTTCAGTGCCCAATCAGTGAAAGTAATGTCTTTAGTTCATCAACTGGACATTATGAGCAAGTGGACGAAGACAATTATGCCCAATTCCTGTGATCTCCGCCCTAGGTATGGAAACACCTAGGTTACCAATTATTACCAAACAATTAGCTACGGTGGCGATACATTCCGCTGGCCCTGCAAGACGAACACGAGCCTTTAAATCACTTATTCGTCTATGAATCATAGGTGCTCACTAGATTCTGTTAAGTTTCTTGACACAATTCAATGCTTACATAACTTTTTTTCAAGTTTTTCAACGTGGTCGTGCATTTATAAAAAAAAAAACGTGCAAACCTTACTTTGAAACCTCTTCCAGAAACAAGGTGGGAAAGCAGACTTGATGCGTTAAAACCAGCAGAGATATATGAAGCACTTATAGAAATATTTGCAAAGGCCCTCTGTCAATTTATCAGCAAGTGTTAAGGTTTTAGAAAATACAGAAATGCAGAATTTTATTTCAAAACACTAGATCAAGCGATTTAATCAATTACAGAAAGGTTTGAGAAGCTTGAAGCATACAAAACGAAATTTTCATTTTTAAATAACATTAAAAAAATTTTTGGATATGTTTGAAAAATACGTTCCTCATTCCTTAATTTACAACGCGTTTTAACTTTTGGAGGTTTTAAAGATTTAGATGGGGCAGAATTGTACTCTTGATACAATCAGTTGTATATTTACATTATCTTGCTCACAATCTAGTTATTGCTCTCCAAATTGTAAACACTATTTCAGCCACAGTAGCTTTAGGAGAAGGCAGTTTTTATAAACTTAAAATGATAAAAAATTACCTTAGGACAACCATAATTGAAAAACGAGGCCCTCCTTGTGGTGGGGCTCTAAATGAAGGTCTTGCACAGGGCGCTGATCTAGCTAGGACTGGGCCTGTCTATGATGTTCCACTGTATCACTTAAATCACTGCAGCTGTGCAGGTAGGCACGTCAAGATCAAAAGAGTTATACGAACTTTTGTTTGTCTGAACTCAGTTTTGGACCTAGACTTGAAGGTCTAGGCCACAGGGCGGGTTATATATTGACCCATATTTAGTAACTTCCAAGTCTTCCCTTATCACACAGTTAAGTGTTGACAGTTCAAAAATGGCAGGGAATTTAAAATTTCATATCTTGTTGGTTGACCCTTAATATTATACCTTGCCTTGTATTGCGCGGCGTAATGGCGGCGCTACAGTCCGAGTTGGACCTGGGCCTAGATTCTCAGCAACCACTCGTTTTGTGCGTGCTATTGTTCTCCCATGAGTGGAAGAGACCTACAGTTTAATGCCGACTTCGAACGGCGAGATTGAGAAGCTTTTTCTAGACAGTCAGAAAGAGGTAGAGCCGTAAAAAAATGTTAGGTGTTTTTTCGGGAATCGAACCGACAACATCAAGCGTAGGAGTCGACGCACCTACCCACTACGCCACGTCGCTCACTATAGAGTATTACCTCACTTAAAATGGTCGATAATACTGAAAAAAGGAATAAAAAAGTATCTCCAGTAAATGTTTTTTTTAAAGTTCACTCCTAATTCCCAATCCTACCCGGTGTTAAATTAGTCCTATGTTTCTCTAATTTATTATCTCGAAATTAGCATTTTGATTGCTTACTAGGTTCACACAAATCATTTGGGAGTAAGAAATATAACCAAAATCTCTTAACACCAATACCCTTTCCCAGGTTTTTGAAAAAAAAATACCACGATTCATTTACAAATGTAAAATCGCACAATCTGGGTTTGCCTTCCAATCCCTGTAACACATTAGCATAAAGTTAGTTCGCTCAATTTTATCGCCATCTGACGACAACAACGGATCACCTTGGCTATAACCCTCCCATCAAGAGTGAAAGCTCTAACGTGTTGTAAATCCATAAATCTTATTGTCTGTGAATATGAATATGCAAAGATAGGCGCTCTTTGGGACGGCTAATTAATGCAAGTCAGTTGTTTGAAATTCATTGTTCACTGAATGTCCCGTGAACTTATTTATAACCCAATTAAACAAAAACATAAAGTTTACCTTTATGCATACATTTGCTTGATTAACTTGGCTAAATGTCCCCGGCTATCATTTATAAACGGAATTAGCCTAAATCAGTTCGCATTAAGATGTATTTGCATATCTAATCAGCAGGCGGATAGGTAACAAGAGATGAGGTTACAATTGATTTTACATAAGAGTCGGTTGTTTATTCTCTCTAAAAAAAAATCAAAAGACCTTCACTAAGATACGTGTCAAATACATATTATCGAATAAAATGACCGGACCCGTTGACATGACACTCTTTACACGCGGTATCCCTGAAAGCGAAACTATCGTTGCACGCTGCGGGGAAGTACAAGTGCCAATATGCGGCTTATTTATATAACTGACGGGGCGAGAACGAAACAATATAACAGATCAGAAGATAATGTATAACCAATCTCCGTTTATGATCGGTTGGCTATAATTAACAAAATGACAGGCTCGCTGACAATTAAGGCACGAAGTGTCTATTAGTTCAACGTTTGTTGTCGTCGAAGTGTGGTTGTCATGGAATTAAATGTTACGAGCAAATGGTTAAAACAAAATTAACACTATGACTGGTTTCATGGGGTTTGTCTCATGATGCTTAGTAATTGAGGAAAATGTTGTTTGTTATTCTGTGTGGTAAATGTAAATGAATGTCAACTTTGATTGGTGACCCTTTGTTAGGTTGATATGCTACATTTTTTCTGTATCCCCACTAAGGTTTTCCTAATTTGCCTTTGATTTATGATTAACTTTTTTAATTGTCCTTCTAGACGGTATGTTATTATCGGAGATACGTGTGCTTGAATACACACTTAATACTCGTTAAGAAGCTCATTAAAAGATTGAATCACTAAATCGGTGGATTAATTACTTGTGCCAGAGAATGACTTTATGAAGCAATTAATAAGCATTGTAAATCTGTCCGAGATATTCTTCATAAAATTGAATATTTCGAGTAATTTCGTGTTCGGGCCTATACGTTCATTGTATACAGTATGAGACGTATCATTTTAATTTGTATTTCATCGACAACATTAACTAATTCGCTAATCGTAAAAATGATCTTTAAAATATAGTCCTTAGTATAATTTCGCTTATACGACTGGATGGGGCAATTGCTTAAGTGCTTGCCCCAAGAACGAGGGGTGCCAGGTTCGAATCCCAGTGAAATCGAATCTGGTCCAGTCACCATTTGCCGTTGGGATCAAATTAATGGCACTGGAGTAGGTTGCTACCTGGCAGTGCAATGGGCCAGTTTTGAGTCTGAGTGCTTAAATAGTGTTTCAAAAAATACAACGAAAAAAAAATTAATTTCGCTTTGAATTTTGACACCATAAAAGACATTAATCTGTATACTAAGGGTATACTCAAGTTCCAAAAAAATGACGAAGTGTTAAAGACCCCATTTTGGTCCTTAAATTTATAGGATGCTTTCGCTCCTGAGAATAGGTTAGATTCCATTGTAATTATTAGGCCTCTATTAGTTCTATCGATTACGATAACACTGGGATCATGCTTTCTTATACTCATTTGACTGGGCTTTTGAAAAGGTATGCCGTCTCCCATAACCATCGACTCCGACTTTCAGTCTAGTTGCGAAACAGCAAAGGCAACAATTTTTTAAAAAAATGTTCACCTTCGCCTCTTTAGTGTTACTGACAATGCTGAAGGAGTATAACTGTCTAGGAAAAGCTTCTCAAACTCGAGGTTTGGAGTCGGCATTCAGCTGTAGGTCCCGTCCACTTGTGAGAGAATAGCATCACGCGGAAGAGAAGCTAGGCTCAAGTCCACCTGTAGCGCCACAAATCTTATTTAGGTACTTCTTATTCTGATTACGCAGAATGATCGCGTGAAGGTCAAATTTGAGGATGGTAATGCCGTCTTTGCACATAGGGTAATAGGGTCACATATGTAGGGTTTTTGATATTTGTTTTGTTATTGTCAAAGAGCTGTATTTCCTTCAGCCACGCAAGTCCAAGCACTGCTTTAATAAGTTTAGAATTTTGTATCCTAGACTAAAACACCTGTCTAATTACGGACATTCCAGCTGGTTTTGCTGTATCGCACCAAGATTTCGGCATCGCCAGCAATTATGGCTAACACGATGCCTTCCTCTTGTAGTATATTACTACCTTAAAGCAAGTATAGGAGCGAGCAGAGAACACTCCCTTGCGGTATTCCAGCTGCTATAGTTTAAAATGCGGAGTATTTGTTTCATGTTCGACCCTAAATGGTTATCCACCTTCGAATCGACGAACAACTCTTTCATTTTGTTTTAAAAAATACGCCCAAGCTTAATAATAATTATAATGGAATTATAATGGCGGCGTTATTGTCCGAAGTGGACTTAGGGCTAACTTCTAAGCAACCACTCGTGTTGTTCGTGCTATTGTTCTCTCACTAGTGGAGGGGACATACAGTTTAATGTTTACTCCGAACGGCGAGACTGAGAAGCTTTTTCTAGACAGTTATACTCTTTGAGCATTGTCAGTGACTCGAAAGAGGTGGAGCCGCGAACAATTTTTTTTTTTAATTGCTTGTCTGAACTTGGATTTGAACCTAGACTGTGAAAGTAAAGTATGGGTCGACGCACGAACCCACACGGCCACGGTGCCCACGCTTGTTCTTAAAAAATACGTCCAAGAGCTTAACCTACAAATTTTAGACATGTGGCTAGCAGGGTCTGGCTTTCTTTTCCACAATGCCTTGTAGAAGGCTTGGGAAACATCGATTGCAGTTGAGCTCATGGTAGGTAGGTAGATGGGGAATAAGAAGTTTTATTTTACGACCTAGTCTTTACATAAGCTGAAGTCTAAGTAAAACTTCTTCAGACATTTGGAAGAAGTAAGGTCTATACGATCTTTTATGAGTTGGCGGTTTTTCGGGACTCGCCGTGTCACAATGAGTAAGTGCGTCAGTTGCTTGCACTGAAGGCGCTTGTTTAAAATCTCAATCAACACAGCAAATTTCATTTTTACCGCACCACTTCCCTCGTGTCACTCATTGCGAGTGACTCAGTGAATATGACTGCCATGCGAAGCTGAGAAATTTAACCGTTCGGAGTCGGCATTAATCCGTGGATCCCCCTTACTCGCGAGAGAACAATGTTACGCGCATCGGGAGTGAAGGCCATAGATGCTCGTCCTCTAGTGCCATCCGAAAAATACAATTTTTCGGTCTTCGGAACCATTTCATGTTGCATTACGGGTTTTTGGTCGTTTTTATCGTTCCGTTTTCTGTTCATCTCTTTGCATGCAATCGATAGACTGTTATTGCAAGCGTTAATAACAAAATATTTTGTGATATTTGCTTAAATTTGTATTCATTATCATCAGCTAAGTCGTTCTTTCGAGTCGAAGCAATTCAAAAATGTGCGAAAAATGACATTCAGCCGTTAAAAAGCATGGAATATTAAATATTCAATATGAATCTACGTACGATAGGCTAGAGAGCATTTTTTAATGATTATTGCTGACCACATAAAATGTACAGTGCTTCTTGGAAAAACGAATGAGTGCTTAATTGGGTCACAACCTAACAAATTTGCTCAATCTATTTCAATTCATGTCGTCAAGGGAAACTTCAAACCGTACATGTTTGAAATAACCATTGACCTATCTAATTTGCTATCATTTGTTAGCGTCACGTATAATAAAAGTCTAAGCGGCATGTTTAATGTTCTGTGGTGTGAATCAGTCTTTTTGCTCTACTAAAACGAGACAAACGATGAAAATACCCAAGCATCAGACAAAGGCAAAGACCAATGGACTAAATGTGTACTCTTAATATCCCCCAAAGTCAAAATGGAATCCCGTAACTCATCCGAAAAATTAATTCAATTTGTCAAGTAATTTTTTAATGTCATTCCTGTGCTTGTGCATTGGACTCGCGGTTTATTTATTTACCTGTCTCCTTAGACTTTATTATACATTTCCTTTGGTCTTTCATCTTTTTCAATGAGACACATTTGCCCTGTCAAAAGAAATCAGAAACGCGCGACACAATTTTCCAAATGTTCGTCTAAATATAAAACATGTCACTCTATCCATTTGAGGATGTGCCAACACAGTCGTTACAATTTTTCATTATATTCTGACATCTGCACTTAAGATTCTGTCAAAGAAATGCATTCAAAAACAATCTCATCTCTCGATAGCATCTCGAACGGAATGTTTTCCTTTTTTTTTTTCTGTTTCGAATAAATAACCCGAATGCGCATGAAAGAATTTGACGCAAATTTGACAGTGGGCGATAAGTAACGACCGTGCTGTCAAATAAATTTGCGCCTCATTAACACTACATTGGTGCATGGCAGTGCAATGGAAAATCAGAACAGCCCCATGCTGATTTTCGGGATTAAATCCAAAATACTGCACTGCACCGCTGCCGCACCTTCATCAAACTGACGGCCAAGTTTGTAAAGACTTAATTCAGCTAAGTTATGAATGTGTCTGCATTTGCATACACTTGTATCCATAGATATCGTACTCGTACCCACAAATGCTGTTCTCACTGCTTCGGGATTGAAAATGAATAATATCATTGATTATTGGAAGAAAGAATGGGGGCGGTACGGGTTATCCAACCGAGGGATCAAAGCACAAAAAAAGTGCAATTATATTATAGTATTGCTGGCAAGAAAATTTCAGAAATTATTAATTTTTGTTGCACTTAATAATACACAGTGTCTCACAAAAATATTCGCAATTAAGTTTTTTCCTGGATCCTAGTTTGTTGCATTTTGTTGTTGTTGCAGACAGAAAACATGCATTATTTATTATTATTATTATTATTATTATAGTTTATTTATTGAGGCACAAAGTTTACAATTCTTTTAACAATATTTGTTTACAGAGATTTGGTCAAGCACCTTACTACAAAAATATTAATACCATTTGTTTAAAATAACATCACAGAATTAAGTATAAATTTGAAGGAAAAGCCACTAAAAACCTTCATTAAAGATAACATGCATTATTTTTTCTGATTTTTTGTTAACAGAGAATAAATGTTGAATTGAAACTGTTTTTTCATTATAATAATAGTAATTATTTGTTGTTTAAAAATACTAAAATCCAGGAAAAAAACGTAGTTCCGAATATTTTTGTGAGGCACTGTATAATAATGGTTGCGCTACAGTCCGAGGAGGAACAGGGCCTAGCTTCTCAGCAACCACTCGTGTTGTGCGTGCTATTGTTCTTTCACGATTGGAGGGGACCTACAGTTTAATGCCGATTCCGAAAGGTGAGATAGAGAAGCTTTTTCTGGACAGTTATACTCTTTGAGCCATTGACAGTGCCTCGAAAGAGGTGGAGCCGTGAACAATTTTTTTTTTAATTCTTTGTCTGATCTGGGACTTGTACCTAGACCTGAAAGTCTAATGCGCATGGGTCGACGCACAAACCCACACGGCCATGGTGCCCACTTAATCTGCACTTAATTTAAAAGGAAAATTAGCAAGATTTTTGTAATTATTCATGACACATTTGTGAAACACCAGAAACTGATGGATTCAATTAATTGCCATATTAGATCTACTTTGTGTATAATTAAAGCTGTAGTGGGGAGAAGCTCAGGTGAAACACATAAAATTATGTCATTTGAAAGTAGGTCTATGTAGATGCTAATTTAATGACATTTTTCGCATTATCCGGATCGTCGGATTGCTTAAAATCACCTGCCACTTAGATTGTTTTTCTTGCTAAGGTTTTCTAAATTTCTTCAATGTTTTTTTGTTGGATCCATAGAATTTCCTTGTTTTAAATGCCTCTTTCTATCCTCGTGAGGATAATCTTACAAGGTCGTGTGAATTTATACTTGAGACTCGGTCATTC
The DNA here is from genome assembly GCA_930367185.1 of Myathropa florea. Lineage (NCBI taxonomy): Eukaryota > Metazoa > Arthropoda > Insecta > Diptera > Syrphidae > Myathropa > Myathropa florea. Next base: position 15,623,762 of record OV884005.1, read on the forward strand.
ATTATCTCCCAAATAAGAAGGTAAAACAGTCTTAATGGGTGTTTATGCGCTGGAATAAGCGGTACCGTGGCATTGTGCCAAACGACACTGTAAGATCGTCTAAATTTGCAGCAAATTAATAAACAGTGAAATAGCTATGCAACCCCCCTGCGTGGGTCTCTATAGGATTTCGAGTGGGTGCGAGGTTCTAAACATTCAAACATTATTTTTATACATGTTTTCCATAGACGTTACCAAAATCTACATGAACAGAACCTCGCACCTTTTTCGGCCTAATGACACTTTCAAAAGCATTACAGCAAATTTTTCCATTTGGCACAATGTCGTTTGGCACCATGTCATGGAACCGGAATAACCTTAGTCAGTGAACCTGAAGGATCACACAATGTAGTCTACGGATCTTTAGCTTCCTAATTATGTTCCAATGGCACCTCGTCCATCCACTTTTCTCGAAATAATTGCTGAGGAATTTTTCTTTCAAAATAACCGAGAAAACACTGCTGTCCTACATTGGCTTGATATTAAATAGGGCTTTTAGGCCGTTTTCCTTTGCCCCTTGAATAAAAAATGTTTAAGTAAGTTTATTCATACACGAATCTCCACAAGTCTGTTATTTTAGAATTTAACATTATCCCAGGTAGGTTGCTACTTGCCCAGTATAAGGTCACGCGGAAATCTTTAATCGCTTAAGACTCGAACTCAAGAGAGAATCTAAAAGAAAGTAAATTTATATGCATCTGGTTGATAACATCCGTTGATTCGTTCAAAGACTCCAATGAGATATATGAACTCGTTCTCTCTTGTCAAACAGAGTATACTGATATATCCGTAACAAACTATATGCAGATACTTCATAATAATTAGCGAGCTACTCACGCCGTGATGCTGAAGAAATAAAGCGCGTTCGCACACACGAACTCCGCATTGGGGATTTTGTTAATAATAAAACGTATCGCAGCGATAATTTATGATCGCAGGCAAGCATAGCGCTTGTAAAAAGTGTACAGCGATTTTATTATTTTTTCCGTGTGCCATAAATTAAAGCGTTCTTCTCAGGCCCGCGCTTTTAACCCCAGTCCTCGTATATTAAAGAAGCGGATAAACTTTGATCTGTTTCACTTTCCATTTGGCGAGCGGTAGCTGTGATGATGGGTCTGATGGCGGTTTGTCTCCTCCGCCGCGCGAGCACCCTCTTTTAATTGCCTTCGCTCATCCTGCCTCGTGCAATCAGCTACAAGTTGTGGTTGTGTGTCTCGTTTGGTGTTGGCGGTGACGGCACGCGGTGCACTAAGGGGAGCAGAAATTATGAATAATTCACATTTGGCGGATGGAGAATTTACGAGCGCATAGTAAATCACAAGCTAAACAAAGGCGAATAGAATTTATGTACACTTTTGGCGAGAGCAGTAACAACAATTATAAGGCGTGTCCCAACGAGTGGGCAGATGGCGGAGCAGAGTGCAAATGAGGACAAAGGTGCCGCCGACGCAGTAAATTCTCTAAACTATGTGTGCTTAAGCTCAGTCGGACACTTTTATGCTCACTGCCAGAATACGGATTTCCTTTAGATATAAAGCGCAGAACCTTGTTATCTATTTGTGACATGAGGTGAATTACATTCCTCGCCGTACATGGTGGACGCACTCAAGGGCAGAAGAGGACAGTGGTGAAATGATTCAGGAACGTCAATAAACCCAATCAAAGAGTTGTTTTGATCATCGGCTATTGTGATCGATTAGTTTGCTTTGAAGCTCAGGAAATTCCTTCAAGTCACCTTTGAGCGAATGTCAACAGATTAGCTGATTAGATAAAACTGTCTTTGATTGAATTTCCGCTGAATTGGAATGCTTTGAAACCAAAGACAGCTCTAGATTTGAAGGGTTAGAGCAGACTCTGACAATGGTGATATAACAGTTGCCGACAGTGATCAATCAAGTTTTGCATACAAATGAACAAACTTAATGCAATTTGACATGTGTCATAGGAGCTCATTGGGCGCTTCTTGTGCCTGTGTCTTCTGGGTCACCGGGCCTGAATTTTGGGACAGCAATGGATTTGAAGGGTTGGAGCATTGACAAAGCCCATATTTCATGTGCCGACAGTGATCAATCAAATTATTGCGTGCAGATTCACGATCTTAACACATTTTGACACGAAATTTAGTTGGATATTTCGGTTATGCATATCCACTGTGACATTAAGCCCGAGATATTTTTGGACTTATGTGCTTTTTTGGCTAATGATGAACCATGTGCCGACAGTGGCAAAGTAAGTGCCTGGTTCTCCCTGAAATTCAAGGACTGCAAGAAAAAGCCACGAGTAAAAAGTAGGATAAGTGTTTCGCGACCACTGTCGATAACATAAACTATAAGTTTATAGGGATGGTAGCAGCAGTGGGCATATTGAAAGAACACAATTTGTCTTCAGCGTTGGACGTGCGAAGTCTATTCGGGTTGACTGCGAGGTGTGGCTTAGAGTAAACCTGCTACAAAGACGATTGACGATTTATGGCGACTGAATTTTGGGATAGTCGCAGAAGAACCACAACGATATGCATATTATAGGGTGTCCCAAATTGAACCCCAGATTTGAGTTTTGTGTCATTTGTTCTGTAAAATGTTGCCACCAAAACGAGACAACGCGATGACGACTGTTTAAAATGAAGCACGAAAAACGCGGTTTTGTTGTTGAGCAATATTTTAAAGGTACTGAAAGTTTGGCAACTACATTTCGCAATCTTCGTACAAAATATTTTCGGATGATTGACGACTAAGCTTCATCAACTGCTAGAGGTTATTTCAAAAACTCAAAGAGACTGGATTAATTAGCGCTTCAAAGTGCTTCTCGAGACCAAGGAGATCAATTCGGCACTGGACATCTCGATATAATATGCCCACAGCATATTATCACGAAAGATTCGCATCTTTGCCCATACAATACAACGACCAAACACAGCGAAAAGTTTTGTTCAAACGGCTCACGTAATAACAATTGGATGCTGTTTTTGAAACAAAACTAAACTAAGCGACTGGATGGCGCAGTTGGTTAAGTGCTTGCCCCAAGTTAGAAGGGTCCCAGGTTCGAATCCCAGTGAAATCGAATCTGGTCCAGTCACCATTTGCCGTTGGGATCAAATTAACGGCACTGGAGTAGGTTGCTACCTGGGAGTACAATGGACCAGTTTTGAGTCTGAGTGCTCCAGTGTAGTGTCTCAGAAATCATCCGAAAAAAACAGCTTAGTATTGGAGGTTCTTTTCATCTTGTTTACTTTGTTCACCATAAAATTTTGAAATTTGGAGCTAGAGCAAGAATGATTTTTGGGAACAAAATAAATGCAGTCACAACGTATCCCTGAACGGTGTGGATTTTGGGATGAAGACATCATCGGACCATTGTTCATTAAAAATGCGGATGGTCAGTTGGTAACAGGTAATGATGCTCGCCATAACGGCATTATAATCTACATTTTTTGTACCTTTATTGAAGCATATGGACTTCGACGGCACGTGGTTTCGGCAAGACGGCCTCAGATGTCATAGAGCTCACGAAGCAATTCAATTACTGCATGCAGTATTAAAAGCCCAAACCAAGTCATTTAATGACATTGAACTTTTAAGTCTAAGGCTTATGCCAACAAACGCGCGACAAAATTAGGCGGTCGCAAATAGTGGGTACCGTGGCATAATGGGCATAGGTTCAAATCCCAGACAACAGTTTTTCAAAATAAAACTTGTTAACGGCTCGACCTCTTTAGAGCCACTGATAATGCCCAAATAGTATCAACAAAGCCGTGGGGACTATTTGCTCAAAAAGATATTTCATACAGAACCTCATACTGTATTAATAATAATATAATAATGTCGGCGCTAAAGTCCGAGGTGGACCTGGGCCTAGCTCCTCAGCAACCACTCGTGCTGTGCGTGCTATTGTTCTGTCACGAGCGAAGGGGACCTACAGTTTAATGTCGACTCCGAACGGCGAGATTGAGAAGCTTTTTCTGGACAGTTATACTCTTTGAGAATTGTCAGTGACTCGAAAGAGGAGGAGCCGTGAAAAAAAGTTTGATGTTTTTTTCGAGATTTGAACCGACGACCTCGATTGTAGGAGTCGACGCACGTATTATTTATGATTAAAAACCTGCAATTACGATTACTTCTGGCATGGAGGTAGGTTTATTTAAAGCGGATTAAGTGGTCGGATCATCGTTGGGACAGATCTATTGACTTGAAAGGAGACTATGTTGAGCCATAAATCTGTTTTTACCATAGGAAGCACTTAATTCTTTTCTCAGGCTTTCCGAACGTGCAACTGGGCATCCAAAATTTTTCTACAGTCAGTCAGTTGATCCATGTTTAATTATTTTTGTTCGATAGTTAAAAGAAAGAGTAGTACAATTTTGGAATAGGCTTATACATATCCCCTAAGACAATTGATAACAAAATAAACTACTTAATCTACCAGCATCACTTTGTTGTAAAAGAAAAATGGAGCGAAGCAATTAAGCTCACATCTGAGATCAAGTTACAAACTCTGCTCATTCGCCTCCAAAGAGGATGTGAATAATATCACCCTATTAAGTAGAATACAAACCACCTGATCAGCATTAAATAAGATACCATTAGGATTATCAGATTAAAGAGCGCGTGTAAGTGGAAAGCCTCAGTTTTAAATTGAGCCGAAATGTGGTTTCATCTCATGGGCAATCAAAACTGTTTAGCACCAACAAACCGGCAACCTCTGAGCCATATTGTCCAAGCCTTTCAAAATATACCGAATTTGATCGTAAATTTAAAACGTAATCGATTAATTAAAACCGAATGATTTTATCACTTCTTCTTTACGAGCAAGATACCACTGATTCGATGCGCTGTTTTGTGAAAGTGTCTCTTTCACGATCACTTAAGTGTGCACCATATTGGTTCGATTTAGCGAGCGTCGCCTAATGTGAATTCTATTTAATTTATTGCTCATAAATTTGAAATTTTAGTTTGTGGCATTTCTAGTATATTAACAAGGCTGTATCTGACGAAACGGCACTCGATCAATTTAAACGAAAAAATTAACTCAACAAAGGAGACCTTAAATTAAAGAAAAATGTTAATTTTTTATATGTCTTTCCGTTTTTTGTTTTATTTATTTTCTTTGTATTTTTCCTGTGCGCAAAAGTGGCGTGACGATTAAACTTAATTGCTTTGAATTTAAGTTAAAATTTACGACGAATCGACGCCCACCATTAGACGTTTATTTCGTTTTATTTGTTTTTTTTTTTATTTGACGTATATTTCTTTTTGTTGTGGTACCAGTCAAAAGAATTTTAATACAAATTAATGTGCAACTGGTTTTCATTAGCACAAGTGAGTTAAGGAGTATATTTGTTTTTATTGCTGCTTCATTAATAATGACATACAATACTTTTGAATGCGATGACGTCGTTGGAAGTTCGTTTTTCATACTATAATGGTTTTTTAAGTGACATCTCACCACAGTTTTATTGATTTCCATACTTTATGAAGTCGATCATTAATTTAAGTGGTATTTTAAATTGTGCTTCAGTAAATGAAGATGGCCTTGATGATTTTCTAAAGACATACACTTGCTTCTTAGGTGATGATAGTTCAGGAACTTTGAATACAAATTTACTTATATTCTCGTGTGGTCAAGTTCTTCTTTCTGTTCTTCGAGAGAATTTGATACGAGCTGGTGCATAGTTCCTTTTCAAAAAATGTTCTTGGTTGTATAAATTTGTATCTATCATAGTGGCCATTGAGCCTTGCACATAAAAGTAGCTGCTGTATGATTATTTTTAATCGAGGTGCATTGTTCGGCTTGAAGTTCTGACTTGCATACGAACCGACCATTTCTAGTTTTAGGGATGGCTAGTGCTTAGTGTTTTTATTGGTGACACTCCTTGAAATTGAAAGCATTTTAAGATGACATCGTAAAAGCTAATTATGGCAAAAAAAGTTTTTATTTTTTCACATATGTTTAGATTGTGAGGAAATGTGTGTCCTTTCCTTAGGTAACTCTTCAAAAATGAAGAGCACTGAGCTCTTGTCTCTTGACTTGTTGGTGGGTATTTAATTATAGGTAGACTTTTTCCTAAACCCCAGAATGTTGTGTAAATCAAAGTATGTCCTACTCCTGCGCATACGAGTGCAGACTTCATATTGTATTCTATAATATATAATCATCGTCTTTATAGAAAAATCTTGGACTAAAAGGACTGCTATACGACTGGATGGCGCAGTTGGTTAAGTGCCTGCACCAAGTTCGAGGGGTCCCAGGTTCGAATCCCAGTGAAATCGAATCTGGTCCAGTCACCATTTGCCGTTTGGATCAAATTAACGGCACTTCAGTACGTTGCTACCTGGCAGTACAACGGACCAGTTTTGAGTCTGAGTGCTCCAGTAGTGTTTCAAAATCTTCCGAAAAAAAAGGACTGCTGCTCAAGCAAATGTATGAATACTCTCAACGAGATGTGGAAGCAAAATTGTTAATTTGTTTAACGCTTGATTTGTATTCATCATCCGCAGAGATATAGAAATATGTATCTAAAATTGAGACATTGGTAGATCACGTTAAGAAAGGTCAAAGAAGATCACCGACCAAGACGATCCTGGGGTACTATTAAAGACTATAACCGATTCATGATCGATTCAAATAAAGTTTCAAAATTTCATAAGATTTGGTGGAATAGTTTAGAAGTTCAACATGAACAAGTAGAGATGGGATATTTGTCCAACTGATCAAAGGCTTTTTCGAAATATAGGTTCAGTGTTGAAATGTGGATAAATTCAGGTGTACACATTTTTTTTTGTACGACTGTATAGGAAACACTGACTGTTAAACATTTTTGAGGTGGTAACAATGGTAAAACCCTTCAATTAAATCCTTATAACTATATGAATATTGCTTTAGGGCATTAATAACTGTTCGGTTGTGAATGTTGTATACTTAATGCTCGTTGTTTTTGCTAAACTCATTTCAGCGAAACAGTAATCATATAATGCCCATTAACAATAACTATATGATGTCAGGGCATTGCGTTACTGGATCGTTTCCAATGGATGAATTGGGAACAAATGTTGTGGTGAGTTGGAAAAAAAAAATACATTTTTGTTTGCTTATTTCTCATCACCAAAAAAAAAAAATATTTCAAAGGAGATTCAAAGATGGAATGGATACGGTAAAAATTAATATTACATCCCAAACCATTTTAGTCTTGGAGCTGTCTGTTTGAGCTCAGATTTCATCTGAATGATGAGATGTAAGGCAGAAGTAATATTATTGTGGTTGAATGAAACACAAAACAGTGAGGTGTAAGGCAGAGTCAAACACAAAGATTCTTTAAGGGGTTTTATTTTGATTTGTCCTCCATAAAACAAAATTGCAGTTCTTAAAAAATGACATGTATTCTACATTCCTCTGAAGTCATAAAAAGATATATGTCTTAGCAAAAATTAATGAATTATAAAGTCAGCGTCAAAAGTGAGTGAACAGTCATTAGCTGAAAGTTTGTCCTCTAAATTAAAATTGAAAGGGACGATCTACGCCAGACAATGATGCCCAAATAAAAGCTCAGAAATCATACTTTAAAATGAGCTATATTTAATTCAACATAACGGTAACATATATAGTTAATTTAATTCAAAAAAAAAAAGGCTTAAAACATGCGTCAAAAGTGAGTGAACACCTAACTTTTTAGAGTTAGACCTACGAGTATCTTACGGAAAAAAATCTTACTTTGTTTGCCTTAACTACCGTTTTCAGGTTTTGTATCTGTTTGTTTAAAAGTTCCATCTAATGTCCAACCACACCGAGCCGTTATGTATTACAATCATTGACACAACCATATGTACACTCACTTTTAACTTTCGTTTTTAGCACTATTCTCTTCTGAATTTGGGTAATTATTTTATGTTCAGGCTTTTGTTAACTATGTATAATATAGTATATTTTATAGTATGACTTTTGAGCATTAATTTGATGTATCCATATCTGTCTTATCTCAGTCCGGTGATTTTTAATTTGGTACATCAACTTTCAGCAGATAACTTACTGTTTACTAACTTTTGACACCGACTGTATGCATCTCCTTAAATGACCTAAAACTTCAAAACAACATAACCCATAACTCATATACAAATATCAGCTACTAACATAATAAATTACAAAACAAATTAGTTAAAGTAAGTTTAAATGCCCAATTTTCTAACAACATTCTTTAAAGTAGAACGTGCGAAAACTGTGCGTAGTAGTGAATTCAAACTTAATCCTAAACTCGACTTAATTCATTCAAACTTATACTAAAATTGCTTAAGCTACAGGGTATTGAAATATGAATTTTAATATGTTCATGGACCATTGTGAACTACTTACTTACATCAGAATACAGAACCAGGGAAGATGTAAGTCTTACCACGTTGCTTCTAGTTGGAGAAACCAAATTTCCTGGTGACTTCGATCGATCAGTCGGTCGATCCAGCATAATGGAGCAAGCTTTGTCTCATACAGTGGGTGAGGGTCTATATAACCTGTCTGATCGAACCAGGTATTTGGGATTCAATGCCCTTCCTTCTTAGCTAAAGTGTTATTATCAATGAGCTCATTGGGGCCAAGCTAAAGCTTATAAGGCTTACACTTATGCCTTCTCCTCCACATTCAGTTGGTTCCCTTCCACTGTCTTAGCATCTCACAAAACCGAAGATGCGCGAGAAAATTACATCTAACACTGATCGCAAAAGTGGCTTGCTAAAAAGGACCGATTTGCTACTTCGACCCCTAAAGAAAGAAGACTTGAACCTGAATGTAGACACGTCAACAATAAGAAGGAGGCTCATCGACTATTGGCTTTCTGCTGAAGCCACTTTTCGTGGTGGAGCGTAACATGTCTTTACTAGTTTTGGCAAAACATTTCAGCTGTCAATAAACGTATGTTATATTTCCCAATTTCGAAGACTCATTTCAACCCAATGAAGAGAAACTATCCTCTCTTGTCAATCAAACTTCGACACGACATGGGAATGCACGGCAATTGCATTTTTCCGAATGTTTTTAATTAAAAACTTCGTAAGCACAAGTTGTGTTCAGCACCAATTTGTGATAATTTTGTCACGAGATTCTGTTGCTTCACTAATTCATATTCCATTTGTCACGGGAATAGAATGCCAGCCGGGTGCAAATAAAACCAGACAAACAACGAGGCCGGAAAGAAAACAAAACATTTGTTACTCATACGCCCCCCTGCTCTCTCAAATGTGATTTATACGTCCGTAAATAAAAGTAAATACATATCTTCCTTAGAACACGTTCTTGCTTTTCACTTTGACTAATCTATTCACTGGCTGTAAATTATGAAGTACGACACAACCTCATACAGAAATAAAAGCCTTTTCCCATTAACATTTAAAGATCCATGCGAATACATTCACCAATCCAGTGTCTCAAGAACAGAACACAAAAAATCGATATAAATTAAAGAAATATGTGTTTTGAGTATAATAACTTAAAACGGTATCAAAAATAACCATCGCTATTAGCATTAATTAATGCAAAAGTTCCAATCTGTAGTTTAACTCCTCCTTAACTGTCAACCACGTCATTAAATAAAAAGCAAAAAGTAACAAAAAAAATCAAATGATGTGTTCTCTCAAGTCGGACATTATGCGACAATATTTCATCTTCAGCAACAGGAACAGTTTTTGTCTTATCCGCGACCTGCGTCTCATTAACAAATTTCTCTGCGTGCTCATTTCAATGCGCATAGTGAGGTGAAATATTTCGAAACGCGCCTGTCTTGTTGACAAAGATGACATTTTAAATAACCAGACGGTGGTAGTCTTGACCAAGCAGCCAGAAATGTGATCATAAATTATAAATCTTCGCTCCGGCAAAGTGTGCGAAGAAAATAAAAATGTTAACAAAACCGATATACAAAACGAAAAATCTAAATAAATAAATAAATTTGAAAACTTTACGACACATTAATATATTTTCGGTGTTTTTTTTCCTGAACAAACACCAGGTTATATGGTGGTGGGAGAGAACAAACTTATGAGGCGAACTACAAATGAAAATGTTAATGCCAACCGTTAATCGTAAACATGACAATCAAATGAAATAAACTTTCACTTGAAAATATTCAAGGAGATACAAAACAAAGAGCTCGAATAGTATTTGTTCATGGAATTGCTTTTCAATGAGGAGTTGAGGGGAATATATAGACCTACATTTTGTGGCTAAAGATATGAACATGATTGTTGGGTGGACCAATTTTCAAATCAATATGAAGGATTACCCAGCAAGCTTCTTCCTAATATGACTCAAGTTTTATATTTATTGGAGAGATTTTCTTGTGAATGTCATTGTCTTGGTTTTTATTTTATAAATATTGTGTTATATTGTATTTTATGTATGCGTGTGTGTACATATATAGACTACAGATCCAACGCCTAAAGTGGCTTGGTCATGTAGAGCACATGGATAGCTTAGCTTCGGCTCATATAATCTTCAACTCAGAACCTCTGGGACAACACAATAGAGGACACTTACGTCGAAGGTGACGCAAAACAGTAGAGAAGGAGTTTACAAAATTGCATGCGAGAATAGAGGCCCAAGTCCACCGCGGAAGACAGCGCAACACAAAAGGCAAGAATGTGTACATAGAACATAACGCTTATGTTATACCAATAATGGAACATAAATAAGATTGAAGTCCTGAACTTATTTCTTGTGAATATGCATATCGTGGGCGCCGTGGAGTAGTGGGAAGATGCGTGGAATCCTACGCACGAGGTCTAAGGTTCGAATCTCGAAAACACATATAGCATTTTTTCACGGCTCTATAACTGTCTAGAAAAAAGCTTCTCAAAATTGCCGTTCGGAGTTGGCATTAAACTGTAGGTCCCCTCCACTCGTGAGAGAACAATAGCACGCACAACACGAGTGGTTGCTGAGAAGCTACCCCAGGTCCACCTTAGAGTGTAGCGCCGCCATTATTACTATTATTATCCATATCAGGGCTGCGAACAGCTTGTGACAGATCGGAATTGTATGAGCCACATATTCGCTCTTGGCTATAACCCCATCGGAAATTGATGCCATAGACAGATGCGTTCAGATCAATCTTGAAAGGAATTATACCGTCTGCGACATAGCAATAATGTCGGACAGTCGAGCCGCTATTATGGCGTTAGACTCCTACATCATCAAATCCAAGCTTGTATGGGAATGCCTGCACTACCAAGCGTTGTGAAAAGCGAGAATAGCGAGAGAAAAATATTTTCTCTTTTGTCCATGAGTCAACGGCTGCGAATAAAATTCGGACCTAGGAAGCGACAGCCGTTGCATATGTACAAACGGCCAATGGACAATTCTAGAAGACTCTTCGCATATTTCTCAAGTTCATTATAATAATAAGTAAATCATGCAGCAGCATTTTTGATTTTTCTTTCTTTCATGTTCTGTTGCATTTGCAGGTTGATCCTAGGTAAACAAAATTCGCTTTCCTTTGAGAAGACATTTAATTATTTTTTATCAGTCATTGAATATATTGAATTTTTCGACAATAAGGAAGTTTCTCTCCCTCAATTGACTCATGAATTTGGAACATCAACTCAGCCATGAAATGAAAAATGGGATTTAATTAACAATCATTAAACCATTAATTTACTGCATATGGGCAGATACTTTGAAAAGCAATCAAAAGAAACGCATGAATGAAACATGTTGACTATTTAATTTGTTGTTTTCCAAGACATCACATCATCAATGAAAACTGATTATTTCGTGCAATAAAAACAGTATAAAACCACAAATTAATTTGCTTAAACTTGAAATTTGTTCGTCGCCTTTACTTCAAAAGAAGTCATAAATAAAAACACCACAAAGCACCGTGTCGTTTTCGATATTCAACAAACCGAAGACAACAAGTGTGAATAACATCAAGGTAAACAAGCGATCTTTAATCCTTATAGCAAATCTTAATAAAATGCTTACAATTGCCTTCGAATTATTAATAATATACAGTTTTTTGAAGGTTCCCAATTTCTCATAAAATCGTTAGCGGTATGGATAGTTTTGAGCTTCCACAGAAACAAGTATGTTCTCAGTCAAGTGAATTCATACTTTCGGTTTCAAGAGAATGCACTTTTTTTTTCCAGTTTGTAGCGTACTATCCAATCCCTGGTCATATTATTAGACGCACTGTATAATTTTTGTAATTATTAGATTATACGCAATATTTTCGACTTTTAACGTTACAGAAGGTTAGGTTAGGTTAGGTTAGGTTAGGAGCTGCTAGTGAATTCACTAGCACACTTAGACTATGTTGGTCCATTGTGATACCCACAGTCAGACTACTACCACTGATCGAAGCTCCAGTCATAGTGCCGTTAATTTGATCCCAATGGCAAATGGTGACTGGACCAGATTTGAAAACCCGGATAAAAGCATATTAACTTTGCTTTCGAACCTGGGACCCCTCTGCCTTAGGGCAGGCACTTAACCAACTGCGCCATCAAGTCTCTACAACGTTACGATCGCTGCTGAGATGAGATTTCTTCGTGATGTTGTGGGAATTACTTGCCGGGATAGGGTGAGAAACACGGCAGTGCACGAGCAACTCAATGTTGGGCTTCATCGAACGGAAAAGGCTGTACTTCGATGGTTTGGTCACGTGGTACAAATGTCCTTATCTTCACGACCTCCGAGGCGTGTCTTGAATGCGATTCCATCAGGTAGGCGACCGGTTGGCAGACGGTTGTTAGTTGGACCAAGTCCAAGCGCTAGGGCATAGCTCCTGATGAGTTAGAGTCGATGGGGGGGGATCGTGTGGCCTGGAGATCTCTCGTGCGCACGTTACCGCTGCAACTCCTTTAGTGGAACATGCGGGTCACTGAAGATGAGAGGAGATGAGAAATTTGTTTTATGGTTTAATTTTCTTTGTGTTTTTAATTTGATATTTTGCATTATACATGCATAATGTCAAAGTATGTTAACAGAGAACACGACTGGATGGCGCAGTTGTTTAAGTGCCTGCCCCAAGTTCGAGGGGTCCCAGGTTCGAATCCTAGTGAAATCGAATCTAGTCCAGTCACCATTTGCCGTTGGGATCAAATTAACGGCACTGGAGTAGGTTGCTACCTGGCAGTACAATGGACCAGTTTTGAGTCTGAGTGCTACAGTAGTGTTTCAAAAAACCTCTGAAAAAAAATGGTAACAGAGTGCAAACAAGTACAGACTTATTTCAGTCGCATTTTCGCATAAAATCTATAGTGTGTCTAATAATATGGGCAAGGATTGTACGTAAACGCATTAGGTGTCAGAGAAAACCTTTGCCCTCCAAGAAAACTTAAAGCTTTTTTGCAAGCAAGGTTAACCGATGCGATTTGAAATTCGTAAAATTTGGTCAAGAGTGCACTGTCTTAAAGCGTTTTTTTTAATACTATTTTTCAAATGTTCTACGCTATGTTAATGATCTGCTTTCCAGCCCATGCAGTTATCTTCGCTTTTTCTACAGGCCACTGTTTTCGATGAAAACATTTTTGGTCCAAATTAGGACACCGCGACGTACAACACGCAGATAGATCTTACGTCAAACTCAGTCAATACATGACAAAAGTGATATGCCCATAGCCTACCTGTACATGTAGCTATTAACCCTTAATTCGGTAGCCGTCCAGAAGCACTTGGTTAAGTGGCACTTCGTTCTTATCTTGTGGTAGTCGCAATCTTTAGCTGGTCGAACGTTTATCGTTAGGCATCAGTGCAGTTTCACTTGTTCGAGGTCTAAGTGTTATAAAAGATAGTTATGAAGATAGTTTTCCCTATTGTGGCCCTAGGTTAGGTTAGGTTGAAGTGGCTAACTGTAGAAAGCAGTCACACTTGGGCCAATTTAGGCCCATTGTGATCGGATGTCACCTATCCAAAAAACCATTTGGTGCTTTCAACGAAGCTCTTTAGTTGATTAATGCCGACGTTGTGCAATTCGCTCAAGTCGTTGAAGAAGTAGGCTCCAAGGTGTTTCTTTCTGCGAGAGAAGAGAACGTTACAAGTGCAGAGGAGATGCATTATGCTTTCCTCTTCTTCTTCATCTCTGCACCTTCTACAGAAATCGTTGTGAGGGAGTCCCATTCTTGAGGCGTGAGTGCCAATTGCACAGTGTCCCATGATAACGCCAATGAGAGTCCTTAGGGATGACCTGTTCATTCTTAGAAGAGAGTGAATCTTTTAGATCATCGTGGCCCTTTTAATGGAACAAATCTTCATTCGATCGTTCACAGAAAACCTTTATTGAATCCTGAATGCGGTGATTAATCAAGGTTTTGTCCGTGTTTCTAGATACGTTCTTACAGGAACGACTGCAGCTACTCACACACTCTTTGCAGATGACTTTATGATTTTATTTTATTATTTATTTATATATATAAGCAAATATGTTGCCTATTATCCACCTACAAGGGGATCCTATTGGAGAAATTGAAACCACAAGACTTCACAGCATGCGTGGCCACACTTCACGCAACAATGGTTCGGCGCCAAAGCCAATATTAATTGCGAAAGCAGATAACAAAATGTCATTTCATATCATAATTGATGATAACCATCTATCAAAATATCTTTGTCTCCACACGTCGCAGATGATGATGATGATGAATGTGGAAAGCGCTGTTCGTGCCGTAATGCTGCTGCTGGTGGTGCTGCTCCATTTCGTGTCTCTCTGCCACTGTTGTCATTTTATTCTCACTCTTAAAGGAAACAACAATATTATCCAGATAAAAACAAAACGACAAAACCAGATATATTTTATATACAAGCCTATAAACGTACGTATGTAGATGTGAGTTGGAATGTTCGTGCAGCCCATAGATACACACACACCACATATTCAAAGGAAAAATTCATTTCGCCATGTCGTGACAGTTTTCTCATATTTCGCTGTCATTTCATGTTTTGCCATGTCCTATTATTTCGCTCATCAGTCAAAAGCAGTTTGGACAGCGTCAAGGTTGCAAAATGTTTTGACGAATGGGTTAGAGAGACAGTGGATGAATGGATAGATTGATGGAAACAGAGGCACATGACAATGGGAAGCAAAAAAAAATGGGGAAGCGATTTCAACAAAAAGAAATTGTCAGACTGATTGACAGATCAAACGATTTTGAATTCAAGTTCCCTTTTCTGCTTCTATTTGATTTGTACAAGTTCGGAGTGGTGAGCTTGAAGGGGGAATTAGTTACAAGTTTCCCTTCAAGGTTAGAGATATCAACAGAATTACTTTTAGATGCTTTTAGATATTTCGATGTAGGATTAGCCTTTGCCCTTTTTGTTAAATGGTTTCTCCTTAAAACACGGAAGCAAAACTAAAATCTTTGGTGTCTAAAGCTCGCGCTTATGCAACATTTTCGTTGCGAAAATATACCCACTACTTATCTGTCCCGACACGTTCATCATTAAGAGATTGCAAATGAATCTATCACCCGTACAACGATTGGGTTCAAGAAAATAAAAGAACAAACACACCTTTGTTGAAGGTCTTTGAAAAAAAATAACCCATGAAACGTAAATCCATATCAATCATTCAATCAATTATAAATTAATTTAGCTTCAACTGATCACACCTCTTTCTGGTAACACCGTCATTTATATTTCTAGCCTAGCTCCAATGACTGGCGCAAGTATCACTCCTATCATAGCCATCAATCATTCAAACCCCATTTCGTACAAAATCGATTTTTAATTAGCCACAAAAATCACCGCATATTAATCATCTGCATGTCAAAACTGCAGAAACGCTTCAGATGTAGTCATTATACTTCAATCCAAACCCCACACACATCCGAAGACATTTAGCAATTTTTAACTATAAATCAAGTTCCTCGTCGCTTGCTTATTCTCCAATGGAGTTTACTTCACCTGCTCTGCACAGTGTTCTACCACACCTCTCACCAATGGTCATATTTGGTTTAGTCAAGAGTGCCTAAGCACGCTTAATTTATTCTCCTAAATTTATTGGCAATAAATTGCACGTGTATTATGTGCTTGAGCTCTGACAGACGATGTCAATAAATTATGATCGCGGGGGCTTCTAAGCTTCTATTACGCATGTATCTACCGCAAATGCATTCCTGTAAATGTTACTCTCTGCAGTGGCCTGCCACTGGGATATTTCAATTTTCACAAAAAATACACATATTGACCACCCACATTTTAGTTATTCAACTCAGGTCATTTAAAATGCAATTTACATCGCGAACGTAGACCGATCGGGGTAGCGATCGCGTAAATTCAGATCTGATACCTCGTACAGAGACCCCATAACACTTAAGATGTAGTGGCGCAGTGCACATTGGACTTGACATCGATTTATGGCAGCGCACTGCGCTCACATCGGGGGATAAAAATCATTGAAAAGTCACTTAAAAATGTCAAACGTTTGCGATAACTGTCAGTTAATATGACCGATTTTTGTTTGGTTTGTTCGTTCATCGAACATGTTGGGCTTAGCTGATGCATTATGCATGAGCAGATTAAATTAACTTGATCTTTGCTGACTATGTGTGGTGCATATTGACCGTAGCAATTGCGAACGAGCCAGAGATTTTAATTAATTAAATATTTATCGGCATCTTGGTATGGTGATGTTATTTTAATGCAGTCGAAACCGAATTAATAGCATTCAGTGGAGAAATCGCACAAAACGCAATTTGACAGGTGACAAATGACAAGTGTCAGTGACAAATGTCACTTACATCAAATGTAAATTGACTAAGAGATTTTGAGTGAGTAATCAAGGTGTTAGATAAGGGAATGTCATGAGATTTATGTTTTGTTGCGCACAGTTTTTGAATGGAAAAAAATTAACTGAAAGCTAAACATGTGCATAGACAATTAAATGTCATGTCTGTAGATATTTCTACGAGATTGTGGCGAACTGTTCAGTATTGGTATGGAGAATAAACGAGATTCAATCACGACGTGGATGTTGCAATTTTAGTTTTTTGTTTTGCCATTTTCTACACCAGTGTTTCACGATAAGACTAGTAGACTAGCCTCATTCTGTGCTGTGTGCAATGTTCAACCGATCGGGAAGGATTCATCGATTTCAAACAAGGAATTTTTATGTGAAACCGTTGCATTGAATTTATAAGCTCTCTGATAAAAGTAATAACATTGTGTGAGTTATGACAGATTAAGCTGTTTTAATTTATTGTTTATGCTAATTACTTGCATGCTTTGCCACTTTTGAGTAAAGTAACTTAAACCGGGATTCAGAGAAGTTTGACGACATACCGATTTTTTGCGTCAAGTTTTTTCCTGGTGTTTTCTTTTCCATGGTGAGAGTCTACTGAAAGATTAAATTAGTATGAAGACAAATTAATCAAATTTCTGGGTCGATCGAATTGAAATTCATGACTTTGTTGTCAACGGAAAGCTTGGAAATATATCGCGCGTGACGCGTGATTATATTAAGACATCACTTGTTGAGTTATGAAGGGTAACTTTGGGGAAGTCTACATTTAATTGTAACATGCTTTCGGCAATGAACACCAGCATTCGCCAGTCTGTGGATTATAGAGTGAATAAATAAACAAATATTGTTCTTTCCTTCTTTTTCTTCTCCCTATTCCTGTTGGTCCTATATTGCTCTCGGCTTTGAACTGTGTTCTAGCGGTCCAAATTGAACACGACATGGGCAGAAATCGTTTGTCTTTACATTGGCTGGCAGCCTTATAAAGCTCTGAATGAGAGAAATTTTCAATTCCGTAACTCTGCCACGTTCCATTAATGTAGTTTACATAAAAAATTACGATATTGTGACACTTACTTTCTTACTTAGCGGGCTCCCGACCCGTGAATTGTGTCTGCCTGAGAATACTGTGACACTAAAATATAAATTTTGACTTTTTTGAGACCTCTTGATTTAAGCCAATTCGTTTGAAATAAATAAAGGAAAAGGTAGAAACATACTAATAAATTCGCCTATCTTACTCTCCGATCAACAGCACTAAAGACATCAGTATGGAGACCAAACACAAAACAACTCTTTCTAATGGCTGTTTCTTTGGACTCAAGACGCAATTGATTACTAGAGGCATGCCGAGTGATTATAATAATAATAATGGCGCTACAGTCCGAGGTGGACCTGGGCCTAGCTTCTCAGCAACCACTCGTGTTGTGCGAGCTATTGTTCTCTCATGAGTGGAGGGGACCTACAGTTTAATGCCGACTCCGAACGGCGAGATTGACAAGCTTTTTTCTAGACAGTTATACTCTTTGAGCATTGTCAGTGACTCGAGCGAAGTAAAGCCGTGAGCAAATTTTAGGTGATTTTTCGGGAATCGAACCTAGACTTTGAGCATAGGAGTCGACGCACCTACCCACTACGCCACGGCCGCCATCGAGTGATAAAGCTGGCTTTCTTACAAGACTGACCATTCCAGTACTATTCTAATGCGCAGAGGCATGTAGACATGTAGACATGTAGAGCTCCGGGGCGAAAAACCTTTGGCCATTTGTCTATTTATTACTTTAACTATTAAAATGATCTTATAAAATCTAGTACATGTGTGTGTGTGTCTAGTGGCGGTTTTAAAGATAAAAACCCAATTAGTTTGTTCGTTTTGATACCACAGCTCTGAAGAAAGGATATGGAGGTTATAAGTTTTTAATTTTTTTAGATTAAAACCATCTTGTGGAACATCACTAAACTCTTGATGGTCATCTTAGATATTTCTTCGAGAGTTTCGATAAAAGGTACTCCCCGAGCTCGATGTCTGGCTCTTGCAAGTGCTGGACATGTGCAAAGAAAGCTACGACATTGGTCATTTGGCCCAATTTGGCTGCGTGTTCGTCTATTGGCCAGTGACCCGTGATAATTACTACTAGTTTTGCGACAACGGTCCGAATTCTGTAAAGGATATCTGTTGTTCTGTCTAAATTGTAATCGGGCCAAGTTCTCATAGATGTAGCACAGTTATTTACACTGGCCCATCTAAGGCTGGCCATCTTCAGGAAATTAGCTGATATTTTTGCCTTGACCAACCCGAGCGGAATCGGCACGTACATTGCGGTCGAACGATGCAGAGCGGATCCTAGTCCAGTATACATAGCCAGTTAACTTTATTCACAAATATTTAGCGCAAACTGTTTTTCAAATTCAATATCCTCCACATTGTTGCGAAATCATTCATAAATCTGTCTCTGTTTGGTATGAGAAATAAATATACAGTAGACACTCGATATAGTGAACATCGATATAGTGAACAATGAAGTACTTACTTACTTAGCAGGCCTACATGGGGTAGGGTCTGAGCCTGATATATCGCTGCCTTCCATGGTTGACGGTCCTGGGCACGCTACTTCCAGTCATCAAGACCAAGCTGTCTTACGTCCGCGATGACGTGGTCTTTGTATCGGAGGTTCGGTCTTCCTCTCCTTTTCGAACCAGGAGGCTAAGGAGCTGGAGCGTTGTTGTCCATGCGCTCGATGTGGCCGAGCCAGTACAATCGACGGATTTTTGCCTTCCGGACTATATCCACATCCTGGTACAGCTCATAGAGTTCGCGGTTGTGTCTTCTCCTTCATTTGCTCCGCAGTTCTGCTTAGTGTCCAGCTTTCGGTTCCAGGATTGGCAGAATCCAATATAGTGAACACCCAAAATTTTATACCGTTTGTTCTACTCCTCATGTTGTACGAGAATCTTGCACGATTAGCTATGTTATGTATATGGTGCACGGTTTGAGGTTGTTTGAAGCAAATACAAAGTGCGTGTTGCTTCTACATGGAATGCATTATTAGTTTAGGTTCGGGGGCTGCTAGTGAAATTCACCAGCACACTTAGACCATGTTGGTCCATTGTGATACCCATAGTCAGACTACTACCACTGATCGACCACTCCAGTGAGAGTTAATTTTATCTCAAATGGTGACTGGACCAGATTCGAAAACCGGATAAAAGCGTATTAACTTTGCTTTCACTGGGATTTGAACGTAGGACCCCTCTAACTTAGGGCAGGCACTTAAACAACTGCGCCATTTTAGTATTTAGTATTTATTTATTAAAAATTCATCGTTCACTTAAGATAATATTACATATTTTATAAAATGTGAACAAGCTTTTATATATGCTTAACAAATTAACGTTTAGCTTATTGAAAAAAAGAAACATTTTAAAAGAAAGAAAGAGAAAAGAGAGGAATTTGCTGAGCTTTAGAGTAAATTTCATTACATTATTTAAAGATTGTCTGCATAATACTTAAAAACTTTTGTTGTGAAAGCGTTAGTGTTGCTGCTGCGCTTTATTTCAAGGGGTAAAAAATTCCAAAGTTGAAACGCGTGAACAAAAAATTGACGGCACGTGTTGAAATATTTGCCTCTAGGAGCTATTAATTGTGTAGTTCTTTGGTTTCTTGCAAATCTTATTTTTTCAAACAGATATTCTGGTTCTTTAATGGCCATCCAGTCGTTAATTATTTTTGTTACGTTTTACGTTTTTTTTTATCGCTGAGTTGTTTTTGTTAAAAACAAAATATTCTTATTTACAAATATTGGCTTGTGTTTTAGTTATTGCAAAGAAAAATTGTAATTATATCCTATTTTTGATGAATTGTACTTCAAAACATACGCATTTTGATAAAATTTGCTCCAAGCAGCCCACGCTCGTTACAATGAACAATCTCTCCAGTGAACAGGCCCGGCTTTTATCAGTTCATTATATCCAGCGTCCACTGTATATTTTTTTTTTTTAAATTGTTTCCTGATATCTTTTTTAAAGTCGCATTGTGACATACTCTCGTCTGTTAATTAATATCATGTGATAGCAACACATACTTTAAATGTGCTTAGAAAAATTCAATGATTTCTTAACAATACATTTTTTAATAATAAATCATAAATCAATTAGCAATCACTTACACATAGTTTTCATTAATCATTTCCTCAACCAAACAGCTCGGGGTACGTCAGACACTTTAAAGTGAAGACCAGCAGCATTTTGAAAAGAAATAAAAAGAAGTACGGCACGACTAAGAGCCCTCGAACCAAATTGTTGTTAATTTAAAATTGAAATGCGAAACAACTGTGTGCTATAGGGAAACGCACATGATAACCCCCACCGGACAGCTCCGTTCGGTTCTGTTAGAGCAGCAAAGCGTGTTACGCTTCACCACACTCACACAAAGTGAACTGTCAAAAAATAGCACCCAACGAAGACTGATGAGCTTTAAGCCGCCATCTGTTATAAGGATTGATTACCATTTTTCTTCTCAGATCTCGACGTTTTTGGCATTTCAAACAAAAGTTGCATAGTTCTTCCGTCAATTCCATTGTGAGTGTGTGTGTCTGTGTGTGTGCTTGTATGCCAGCAGCACTTGTGATTCTTCGGAAGGAGCGTGTTCGGGGGCCTAGACGGCGCGATTTGCCGAGTCGAAACGTTGACAGTGATTGATGGAAAATCATGAGTTATTATTCGTATTGACAGGAATACTTAATTATGCCGGAGTGTGGTGTATACGTTTGTACGGAGGTACTGCTATAGGAGATCTTTTTGGCGTGACTTTGAAAAAGGTTAAACGTTTGTGTGTCAATTTCTCACTTTCGAAAGTTAAGTTTCAACACACGCATTAAAAAAATCAAACAAATGTTTTGAATTAGGCACGCTTAGCTAAATAGGAAAGTGTAGCGTTAGTGTTAAGGTAGATTAATATCTATTATGCCATGATATATGGATGTACGTTTATACAAATGTGCGGATGTATGTATGTAGGTATTTATTTAGAAATGTGTTGGATATAAAACGTGAAGTGAATTTCACAACGTGGGGAAGCTCGTGAATAGTTAAGTTTCCTGACACAACCCAGAACGGATGTGCGTTTTTCCATGGTTTACGCCAATGGATGTGGAATCTAAAGGTATTATTGGTTCGTGCTACTTGCATGCGCGTTTCGCAAGTACATATAAGACCTCACGCCTACGTACTAAATTATTTACTTGCACTCGTCAGACACTACCTCTGTGGAACTGTCATAAGGTATGACTCCCTGCGTTTGGTTTTTTTTTCAACTGGTCTCCTTTGCTTGACCTGCAGTGCAAAGCTCAAAATCCCTTTATGCCCAAGAAGCGATTTTTTGGATTTGGCAAGTTCGCCTTGTGTGCTCTTTAGAGTATTGGCAAATGCATCGACTTCTGCACTGAATGTTCATGGTAGAATCCCGGACACAACAACTTTAATTTTAATAGCTCCACCTCTTTCAAGTGACTAATAGTGGTCAGAGAGTTGCCATGAAACTCTAGCTCCCAACCCGTCGTGAGATAGTGGACGATAGGCCCTGGTCCACCCTGTAGAAAAAGAAAAAGTTCACCTTGTCATCTAAACAGTTGAACAGTGCGAAGTATGACATTTTTTGACTTACCTTCGATACCCTTCTTCTATAGGATTTATACGGGGTAAAAACTGCGCGATAGTTACAGGGATAAGCTTGTGTGTCCATCTGTGTAATTGTTTCACCTGTCTTGCCGTTATTGATGTTTTCCTCTATTCTTCTTTTATCTGTTAAGGCTCTTGCCGGTCTGATGTTCAAAATAAAGTTTACATCTCGTTTGCTAGGACGAAGCTGCTGATGACCTTTATTTTACAGAAATTTTATACAAATAATAGCATCCTTCTGAAGTTTTCTATAGCAAAAGTTTTCTATATGTTAAAAAGTTTTTAAAACTCATTAAATAGCTTTTCGGGGCAGAAGCGTTGAAAAATGTATCAAAGATTATATATTTCGACATGCTTTCGACATTTTTGTGGGCGCCGTGGCGTAGTAGGTAGGTGCGTCGACTCCTACGCTCGATGTTGTTGGTTCGATTCCCGAAAAAACACCAATAAATTTTTCACGACACACCTCTTTCGAGTCACTGACAATGGTCAAAGTGTTCAACTGTCTAGAAAAAGCTTCTCAATCCCGCCGTTCGGAGTCGTCATTAAATTGTAGGTCCCCTTCACTCGTAAAAGAACAATAGCACGAACAACACGAGTGGTTGCTGAGAAGCTAGGCCCAGGTCCACCTCGGACTGTAGAGCCGCCATTATTATTATTTTATTCGACATTCAAACGAAATGCCTTCAAATTCCTTTACCTTGCAAAATAAAAAAAACCTTCAAGCCAAACAAATATTTTAAACAGGAACTAATTCTATTGGCCTACATTCAAAGCGTCGCAACAAGACACATGAATGTTCACATTTCAAAAACGTCAGTCCACAAGCTTCATATTCACCTGGCTACAATGTATACTTTATTCTGAGAAGCAGTTGTTAAATCAATTAATTTATAATTCTTTTTTGTTGACACGAAAAAATCCGCACCAATTAGCGAAACGAAAACAAAAAAAAATATATTACATGTCATGTTACATTCAAGAAGTGTCATTTTTCCTCTCCCGTTAGGCAGACAGCAGCGAAATAAAGGAAAAAACGACGAAGAAACAACCGCAAATGAGATACACAAATGAATGAAATACGTTTGACATTTTTCTTTCGACATTCGCAAATGAACACATATCCCACTTGTCAACATTTTCATAATTAAATGTAATTAACGCAAATGCTGATTTCTCTCATAAAACACAAACTCGACGACTGTGGCAGAAAAGATGTTAGAATGTTGAATGGTAGCAGGGGTGGAGAGGTATGGGCGGGGGATTCCGACGTGTAATAAAAGAGAGAGAAGTCCACAACCAGCTATAGCATCTTGCGCGCAAAGTGCCATCATTCGAATGCACAAAACGGCACGAGGAGACGAGGTGGTTCCGAAGTGTATGTAATATGTATCTTGTAGCGCAAAACGTGTGTAAGATGATGTGTATAATGAACAGCTTAATGCATAAGCATGAGAGATTTGTTGAGATACATTAAACGATGATGGTGTCCTCTTCTTGTGGTAAAGCGTGCAAAAGTATATGAAAAGTGTAATGTGAACATGTTCCCGACAGCCGAGTGTTGGATATGAATAAGTTTGAGGTTATTAAAGTAGATTGGACTTGCGCCACAGTGTCGCTTCAAAGAAAGTAACCCAATTATTTTTGGCAGTATGACTAATCACATTAGGTTACAAAAAATTATAATTCAAGAGAGTTACCGAACTAATGTTTTTAATTGCCGATTTTTTTTTGTGATTTGTTATAAATTTACAGTAATCATCAGTTTTTTTCCGCAAAAACTTTCGCATACGCACCGATTTGGATTCCTATATGAAGTCTTGGAATAGAAAAAAAAGACCTCTTTGATTTAAAGAAGGACTCACAATTGGGATATTTTCTTCTCATGACATTTAGTGTATATGGCATAATCTTCAATTTTCATTGTTATTGCACTTATTACAAACAAGTGAAAGTGAAGAAAAAGCCACGACGAAGTAAACGCTTCCGATGAATTCCTCGGAAATCCACTTAACATCACATTGGATCGCGTTTTGTCTAATTGGGGGTTTTGAGATGCATCATAGCACGACCTGTGTGCGATGTGGCACCAACTTGATGGAATCCAATTCAGGCACAATACAATTTTCCAACATGCTAGCCTAATCACAAATGACAATTATTTAAATAAACTGTTTGTATAATTGAAACACGTTATTGCGACGCACAGTGGTTTAATTTGTATGGGAAGGGCGGCCAAAACTCAAAATTTAATTTTAAATGATAGAAAATAAAACAAATAGTTAAAAAAGTGGGAAATTTTATATATTATTTAATTAAATTAAAGGTTAAAGTAATCAATTCAAAATATTTCTAGACAATGGCGATTTTTGTGTCTTTTTTTCAAATTTCTTTTGTTAGAAACCAAGCTTTGGGTAAAAACCTTGTTTCGCTTTAAGAACCTTAACATAGCTTAGAAACAAATCAATTTCAGTCTTTTGGTTTACCAAGTTCCTGATAACTTGGTACTACTGTTTTGACAAATTGGCCTTAACCAAAAGTTTGAAAGCCTGATTTGAATCAAGTAGGTTGGCTTGTAGATTGTTTGTTGACTGAGAATACTTCAAAACACAAGCAATATCTTCATCTATGTCAACGATCTTAGCAATTCGTCTTCTCTTAGTTCGAAACGAGCTTTTCCAAAAAAAACTTTTTTGGTCTACCTTGATTATTTGGCGACTTTTTTTTCTTCTATGTGGTCCTGTGCAGATCTGAAGTCTTCAATATAATCATGCCAAACACTTTGATGCAGATAAAAAGTAGTTTTTTTCTCGCGAAGAAGCCTCCCACGTTCTATAAAAGGACTTACGCATTTATTTTTTTCTTTGCGTCTTTCGATTTGATAAGTTGTTCTAAAAATTGCCCATGTTTCATTAATTTTGGCAATACTCCGATCTGTCTTCGCCTTATGTCAAATAATAAAAATATAAATGTGCTTGATCATATTACAATCTAAACAATCTAATATATACAATCTAAAGAAAGAGGAAAATAGTGTTTTACTTCGGGTCAACATTTTACGATTTCCGCAAATTTGCGCAAAAAAAGTCGTATATATTCATAAAGAGGAAAGATTACTCTAAACTATTGTATATAAATTATCGTAGAATTTGATGGGAATTTGATGTTTCGGCTCTTCAGAAAAACACGATATATGAAAAAAACACAAATTATGCACCATTTTCAATAGAGGTCAAAATAATAAAAAAATATATTTTTCCTAAAGAAAATTATTTAAAAGCTTTCGTTAAGCATTATTTTATTACTCACATCATCTTTTTTCCAAAGTAAACTTTTAAAAACAGACCAAAATTGGCTAAACCGCAATGTCGTATTTTCAGAATAATGTTTTTAAGGTTCCGTCTACAAAAACGGATTTTCGGTGTGTCCGTCCGTCCGTCGTGTCTGTCACACTTTTTTATCTCCGAAGTTTATGAAGATATCGGCATGAAATTTTGGAATTAGGTACTTCAGACCTAGATGTCAATTCCTATGCAGCGATTTTAAAAAGTGGGGCCATTTGGGGGTGGCTCCAGTACAGGTGAAGTTGACATTAATTTTGAAAAATTGTCGCACCTCATCGAAATATATATCAATCGACAGGTCTTTCGAAATGAGGTGGAGGTTTCGTTCAACACTTTTTTATCCAAAACACCGTTTGGAAAATATGGAGCTCCAAAGTTTTAAATGCGTCCCCCCCTGCCATTTCTAAACCAAAGTGTTTAAAAATCTGAAAAAATCACAAAAACTTGGCTTCATTGAGTACTTTCATTTATAACCATTGCGAGCATTCTGGCCTTAATGGTTT
The DNA here is from genome assembly GCA_930367185.1 of Myathropa florea. NCBI lineage: Eukaryota > Metazoa > Arthropoda > Insecta > Diptera > Syrphidae > Myathropa > Myathropa florea. Next base: position 15,650,035 of record OV884005.1, read on the forward strand.
TGGAGATATTGGCCAAAAACGGTCAATCATCGACATGCGAATTTTGAAGATCTGAAAACGCAGTTTTGAAGACATTAATGTAAGCATTAAGAAATGATAAATTTCAAAATATCGATTTACGTTGAAATTTTGAGATATCTAAGATTTAAAATGAAAACAATTTCATTTCCACACATAATTTCATGCTGTATTCGGCCACTCTATTCGTTGCTGAGCGTTATCTTTTCGATCTCACCCCTAAAAGCCCAACAGAAATGAATACACACACACCGCAGGCATGAGCAGTGATTGGATATGTATATGATGGAAGGGATTTTCTGTGTTGGATAAACTTGGATAGAGATATAGGTATATGTAGGGATGAACGTTTGTTTTTTTCGGATGTATAAATGTATGAATGAATAGTTGATTTGGGTTGAAGTTAGAAGAAAATTCAACTGAAATAGTTTGGAAACGTCGTTTGATCTTCAGAAATCATCCATCAATATTATGCGACGGAACCTTACCCGTGCGAGTACAACTCGCACTTGCCCAGTTTATTTTTTAAACAGCGAAAAACACTCAACGTCGTGACGCGACTGACTGCCCACAACCAATTTTAGAGGAGAAACCTTACTGCCACTTTGTTCTCCCGTTATCTTAGATTAAATTGCATTAAAAAAATAGTTTTTTTAACTTTGAAATTTTGACTTTTGTCCAATGGGAGCAACCACTTTGCGACGATAGCTGCTCTATAAAAAACCAACTGACGAATGTTGTCCAAATGGTCACCAACCTAAATCACACTGGAACATATAAAGAACTCTGTTAACCAGTTTGATGATATTTCTTTTTTCTAGGTCTGCTTTTACAAACTGCATTATCTTCGTGTGGTTAAATAGGTAGGAAAAAGCAAAGAAAACTATTGAAAGCAAATATCTCCGCAAAATATATTCAAAATGATTTCTTTGTCCGGATCCTCAGCGAAAGCTATGGGGAGTTAAATAAAAACTATATGACATCACTACGCAAAGAAAACCGCGCCAAGAGATAGAGCATACATCAAGATAATACATTTTTTCCCACTGAAGACCGTCACTCATAACCTGTCAAAAAAAATCTCTCACAAAACCTGCAAAGTGCTGAAAGAAAAAAATATTAAGACGGTTATTAATTTGCACACCCTACTGTGTTATTCAGACACAAATTCATACTCAGATCTTCAGATGACTGTTTCTGTTTGTGTTGCTCCACTCGTTCATGTTAATTTTGTTTCGCTTTTCTTTCTGTATGCATATTTTTTATTTTTTGCTCTCTTTAAACGAGATGTATCGCGTTGAAAGAGATTGCTTCGGAGATAATTTAGAGGCGTTCAAGCACCATGCACCGACATCACTTTCGAATAAATGGATGACTGCAGAATGTGTCCGCCAGTCATTTCATGAGTTGTGCAGCGGGGAAAATGATACTCGAGCGATGGAAAACCGAGTGAAAACTTCCTTTGATATACTCCTGTATACCACGGCCGTTGTAAGGTGATGTAGTGCCGTAATTTCTACTCGTAGAAGTTGTATTTGAAATTTTCATTTCATTTCCCTTCCACACATTTACCCACAGCGATGGGATTATAAATCGCGTGACAGTAATCTATTCATTAATGTCTCATCACATTTGCGTTTTTCATTTATTTCGCGCGAGCGCTTCCGACCCGCGTCGCCAAAAAACAGAAAAAGGAAAACGCGAACGCGAACGAGAACGTGTAAAAAAAGGAAGAAAAAAGTCGACAACGAAACGAAACGACAGGTTGTGAGAAGTGTGCTGCTTTTTCATTTGCATTTTCCACCTTTCTTGTCATCTCTCACTCTTCTGTCTGAGGCCCATTCCACGTCATTTCCTCCTGTCAGTGTTTGCTGATGTTGCGTTATAAGGATTTGGAAAACAAGGTGATTGGTGGCATTCGCCGACGTGTCTGTGCGAACTGCACCTTTGACTTGAATGCAAGTGTTCTTCCGACACACAAGTGTCAGGGTCTCTGTTATCTAATTTTGCCATTTTGCTTTTATGTCGTGCCATGGTGTCGTTGTTGACGTCGCTGCCTCCTATTTGACTTTGACACGATGGTGTTTGGAAGGCAACAAAGGAAAGTGATATGAAAATAGAAATGAATGACAGCACAATGTGATGGGAGTCAGGATTGATTGGTGAATGTGTGGGGAAGGTGACGGAATAAATTAAAAGTGACTACAGGGGTATGTGATGTGATGATATTCTCTGATGGCTTATAGATTGCAAAATGGTGGATAAAAAAATATATAAAAGAAAAGCATCAAATTAAGTGCCTTTTTTGTTTGAGTTGTTAGCTTGATTCAAATAAGTCTTACTGTTTTGAATTTTGTTCCGAATCAAAAGCTGGATGTTTAGTCGAACGAACCGTATTCAGAACGAACAAAAGAGACACAGGCATTTGTGTGAGTGTATAATTACAAATTTTGTGCAGTGATTAAAATGAAATTCATATTTGCAAATTGAGAAAAATAATGCGATTGCTTCGATAAGCGAAAGAACGCTGTGCGGACTTGTGAAAAATTGCACTGTTTGCAGTGAAGAAACTTTATCAGAATCTGCATTCGTTCGCCCGCTTCCGTTCCGAGAATATCAGTGATATTAACATAAGCCACAAAGTTACAATCAATGCAATACAATGAGTTGCTGAAGTGCAGTTCAGTCGAACCTGTTTTGAAACGATAGTCGGTAGAATCGGTGGGAAAATTAGGTTTGACAGCACGAGTGATGTGTTTGGGAGGACTGAATGGAAATTGTTTACTATAAATAATTTCCAATTGGTCAGACGATGGTAAGATGTGGAGGCATTTCGAGTCGTATCGCCTCATCATGAACAAGGGTCAAACAAACAAATATCAAACAGTTCGGAAATTGGACCCTTTCACCAACACTTCCTTCGTATCCGAAAATTTCTTTGAACGCGATCATATCGGAACTCATTTTAGTTCCATATCTATCATTAGCAATTCGAAAATGCACTGTGCATTCTTATTGTTTTCTGTTGAAATTCAGCTTCATATTTCATGATGGTCAGATATTATGTGGAAGCACTGTATGTTCATTATTAGAAAAATCCAAGTTAGACGGCTATTCTATATTCTATACCCATGGATTCAGTTTTATCATACAGATGTTAAATACTTTATCATCAGGTTCGTTTGAAACTTTCCTCAGTCTAGTCTCGTGCTCGCATATTAAATAAATTCATAGTATTTCGATTAAATACATTTACAAATTAAGTATGTAGTTGTTGTCTTTTTTTCAAGGCGCGAAACAGTATGAGGTGGACTTGGGTCTCAAGAAACATGGCTCTACCGCTAGCACGATCTTTTGATGGCTGCCTTCAGCTCTCCACTCTAACTAGGTTATGGTTCTCTTAAACTTGTGCCCGTCACCATATCTGTGGTCATCTTCTGCTGCGTTTAACATCCGATTTGTCTCCGGGCCGGAATTTTTGTGTCCATTGTCTCTACATAGCTTAGTCACCTTAAGCCTTAAATCGGTAAAAGCCTGACAAGGCTAATGTCGCCTTATAGCACATAATGTTTGTGGCTTTCTCCTTCATTTATCTTTAACACAATCGGTACCAAAAGATCAACTGCGCTACCTTGCTCCCGAATCGACCAAGGACTTCGCAATTCGCTGTTAAGAAGAAGATGTGGTGTGAAAAAGTCTGCTATTTTTCAATAATGTTTTGAACCCAAGACATCCTGGTTCTGCGCTTGTGCTAAAGTTGTTTTTCATCGTCGGGGTTGACGAATTCCTTAACTACCTGGTAATTATAGCTAGCCATAAAATCCTTATAAAAGACATCAACTATATCAGAATGTGCACGGACTTTCGATAAATTGAGGGTCTTGAAAAAATTTGCATGACGTGGCGTTGCCTTATCTTAAACTTTTTATAGCATTAAATATATCTGTTAGTTAATTACTGGTCTTACTGGAGTAGCGAGCGTTCTCCATGGTCATCCCTTAAAGACTGACAAATTTGAAAGAAATGTGGAAACCAGATCGCTACGCAAACTGTGATATGAAATCAAAAAAAATGTGGTTTGTATCGACATACGGATTTGAACACCCCGATGTGAGCACTGGTAGGTAGATAAAAGTGGCGGTGGACATACAGATCCTGTATTAGCGTCATGAAAGCGCCGTTTTGATACCACATGGTATCAAAAGTGAAAAGGAGTGTGTATTCACTCAGATTTGCTTACATTTTTGTTTAAAACCACTTTGAGGAATTTATGAAGGCTAGCAGACTATGAATGTTTGCCTCCGAGAGGTTTTTAGGGGTGTTAAAGAAGGCTTTGCCCAGAGTCCGTTGTCTGACTCTAGCTAGAGCCGGACATTTGCCGGCTCGATTAACACCCGGCAGCTGCAGCATGCGAGTTAAACGGTATGCCTAGTCTTTCAGCATGCCTGCCAACACTCCAGTGTCCAGTACAGACCGCTATAATTCTGGATATGTTTCTTCTACTGTTGTTGAGCACGTCTTTTGTTCTCTTTTGGTTGTACTTGGGCCATAATCTTCTGGATAGGATCCATGTTTCCAGCTTGGTCCATCTTTCGTAGGCGATCTTGAGGAGGTGATTGTAGATATTATTTTTTACGAAGCCTAGTGGAGCCTGGGTTTGTTCCAGAACGAGACTATCGAGGTTGGATCCTTGTCTGGCTAGCTCGTCTGCTGCTTCGTTTCCTCTTATACCCGTGTATCCGGGAACCCAGATCAAAGAGACCGGGCTTCGTTCACCTATAATGGATAGTTCCTTGCATCAGCAATCCACTAGATCTGATGTTGTAGTTATGGAGGTTAGAGCCTTGATAGCAGTTTGACTGTCTGAAAAAATTGCTATCCGCTGTGCTGGTTCTGTTCTGTTCTTAATTTCAAGACACGCATCATATATTGCTAACACGTCCGCCTGGAAAATGCTTGCAAAGCTTGGTAGCTTGAATGACTTTGATATCTTGACGGCTAGGTAGTCAGTATGACTCAGTATCGCCTGTTGTGGTAGTGAGTTAAGGATGTTACAATGTCCACACGTTCTGTTATTCCACCAGTTTGTAAGTAAGCGCACTGCATGCGGCCATGAATGAACACTGGACATTGCATATTTTTCAAAAATCAAATACTGTAAAAAATATGTGAAACTCTGTAAGCAATATACATTCCTTGGGCCCTTAGCCAACGTAGTAGTAGAGGAGAGCCAACACTTCTACTTTCGTCTTTTATATTAGTTCTTAAATATAAATTGTACCAAAACGTTCAGAATAAAATTTCAATATTAATTTTAATTGTGGTTTGTCATGGAAGATTTTTATATTTCTTTAAGGTCCTTTTAGGATATGTGGTGAACAACACGTTTTACACCCATACACGAAAGAACAATGAGTTTTGCGCAGTACCAAGTGGATGCAGATTTCTTAAACAGAATCATCCTTAACGCTCATCCTGGTAATATTGTTTATAGTACAAAGTGGTACATAAGGTGGTATAGGTGGATTTTTTTGCCATTCCTCATTTGAAATGCAATGCGCAATACTGTGAACACGACTGGATGGCGCAGTTAGTTAAGTGTCTGCCCCAAGTTCAAGGGGTCCCAGGTTCGAATCCCAGTGAAATCGAATCTGGTCCAGTCACCATTTGCCGTTGGGATCAAATTAACGGCACTGGAGTAAGTTGCTACCTGGCAGTTCAATGGACCAATTTTGAGTCTGAGTGCTCCAGTAGTGTTTCAAAAAACATCCGAAAAAAAATAAAAAAATACCGTTGTACGCTTTTTGTGCCTTAATTGTGGGTTCAATGAGACTGTGCACATGCCAAAAAGCCCAAGAATCAATTCATTTACTGCCTGGGTCATCTCCTGGTCGCGTAATTTCAGGTTTTGTTGGTGATCAGAATTGACCGCCAAGATCATGCGGTTCAACGCTATTGAACTTCTTTGTTTGGGATTTTCACAACAAATTAACTGATGTCCAAACTTATGCAAAACTATCATGGACAATTGTGACAAGAAAATGAAAAGCCGAGAAGGCCATTTACGCGATTTGCTATACCATATAAGTAAAGCCCTATACTGCATAATTTATGAATTGGTAAATAAAAACGTTTTATGAACAAAAACCAGTGTTTTCTGTCAAAAAAATAATTTTTGCACGAATTTTGGGACACGCTTTACTCAAATAATTCCTTTTATCTCGAACCAGTGATCACAATACAAACATAGGCCGACAGACAAAACACCACGTCAGATAGCACCTTCACGCAACAATGGGCTTTAATTCGTTCCATTCTTCTTCTCAGTGCATGAACATCGTGACCGTCATTATACCAGCCATCATCATCATCATCGCCATCATAACAGCCCCTTAGGTGTTGAAACGCTTCTCTATATGTCCACATTCGATTTGTCACTCATGTGAGGCGAAACTAACGCGAAATGTCAATAGACCGCTGCAAATGGAAAGACTTATGATTAGCGCGGTCATAATAAAATGGGTGCTAATGATCTCTCTGTTTGAAGGCACCTCGGAATGTTATTATCGTCGCCGTGCCTTGAAGATATAAAGCATACGAGTTCACCCAGCTCTATCACACGTAGGGTATAATATGCACTTAACAACAATACATACGTCTGTACATGCATACACTTCTCTAAGGAGTATGTGGGCCCTGCAATGGAACACGTCGCACCAGGCGCGCATTGTAAATTAGCTTTAATAGGATTTCGAAATTGCTGTTAATTATTGGTAACAACACAACTGATGTCTATGTGGTTTCTGTTTGATCGGTAGAGTTCGTTCCGCAAAGCGAATAGTAGATGACAGGGGTTTGGAAAATAATTTCACTTCAATTAGCATCAACTATTGACCATATTGGACGCGTTTACTTTTAAGATTAGCAGCTGGCCAGTTGTGTTCATCTGTTGAGTTTTCTTTTATGGCAAATATTTGTTAATTAGCTGGTTTAGCAGTTTTTATCTCTGTTTGGTGTTTTTGTTTGCTTGAGTGCTCTATTGGAAGCGTATCTTTGCATTCAAATCACTGTGCAGACAATAACACATGGCCTCAAGTGGGAGATATTTGTGATGCTTTATGACTGCGGCATTGCTGTTTAACACAAATTACGAGATTGAAGTCGTGAAGTACGAGTACTCCACTGAGTCATTTTTTATGGACAATTATGATGGGAAGTGACAGAGTAAGGGAACAGTCGCCTGAAGTCTAGAGGCCATAAATACGACTTGAATAATGTCTGGTTGCTTACTTTAGCATTCCGTGTGGTTTTCGCTTGTTTTGATAAGCAATTACTGTCACACTCGTTGTTCATACATATGTTAATTGCCTGGGGAATTTAATTTACATTTGAATGTGACCCGTGGTTTTATGTTTTTAAGGACGCTATGACAAGTTTTGTTGGTTTGGTGTTTTCATTCCAATGATGGAAGTCACGCTTCTAAAATGTGTCATAAGCAGTAAGCAGTTTTTTTATTACATGCATGTGCTTTGTTTATAAGTTAACAGCACAGAAACTTCCATGTCAATGTATTCCTGAAATAAAAGTATCAACTTCACATTCGAAGCCAGCAGTACATATATCCATGGGCGATGATTTGAATTGAATTGAAGAGAGTGGGGAGTGACTGTATAGTCACATAGCACTGCGACCACAATATATCTATTGTGCTCCCTTTTGTTGCTCTAGTACTTCAGAGCTACCTTGAGAAATTTTATGATCTCTTTGGATGGAATGTCCTGGTAGTCTGTTCCTGTTAATGTGAATCTGCTGGTTATTTTACATTTGCTTGGTGTCCGATTTGGACACTCGACTAATAGGTGTTCCATGGTCTCCTTTGATTCTCCGCAGTGTCTACAGTTTTCTGTGCTGCTGTGCCTCATTTTGTGCAGGTGATAGTTAGGAAGTGGCCAGTAAGTGCACCACAGTATTCTGAGGTCAGGCTTGTGAAGATTTAGAGCCTCTTTGATTCTTCTGGGATCATCCCTCATGAGTGCGTAAGTCCCACCTGCTTGTTCCATAGTTGGATGCGGCATTTGTGTGTCCAGTTTATATGTTGTTGTATGTCGGCGTTTCCGATCGGTCTATCATCTCACGTTACCGGGTTGTTCACATCCCTAAATTGTGGAACTAAATATAATAATATGGCTGATGATTAAGAGAACGGAGTTTCTTTTTTCAGTCTAATATTTTGTATGGTATGAAGAATGCAGAATGGACATAAAATATAAGAAAATAAGACTGTTCACGGACGAAAATTCGTCGACTACATTAACGCGGACACGGCGATGGTCCGAACTTGGGAGCATTGTATTCTTGTGCGGACAAAAGATGCCATTACGACGCTTTTAAGCCATAGGCTGCAGATGTTACTGGGATGTTGCTCAGTTATCAGACCCCTACAGATGAACGGCATTACTTTAGAGAAAAATGTTTACTTTAATCTCCCTAGCCACGTGCTTAAGTCGGTTTACATTCGCATTGTCAGAGATATGGGCACATAATGCCATTCCCTTTCAGTTTCTTAGGAGTGTCTAAGGACCCAGACCTCTCCTCCCAACTACAAAAAGTTCACAAGTAGCATTTCAAGGCAGCCGGTCCTTGAGCACTTGTTTATCCTCTAAAATTATTTACAGGTGGATAAAAAACGGAGTTGGGAATGGGATTGGTGATCTATCCATATCCAGTCACCATTGTATTTATATTTCTTTACCCCTTCATGGCAATCCAAGCGTCTTCCAAAGCGATGGCGCAGAGGGGTCCCAGTTTCGAATCTCAGTGCAATCGAATCTGCTCCAGTCACCAGTCTTTGACTCTGAGCCTGTGGGACAACGCAACAGAGGACGTCCACGTAGAAGGTGGTGCACACAAGTCGAGGGGGACCTCGGCCGGCTTGGTGTGCGAAACTGGAGACAGCTAGCGAAAGATCGTGCTGGCTGGAGAGGCATGTTGAGTGAGGCTTAGCTCCACCTCGAACTGTAGCGCCCTAAGAAGAAGAATGATGGCGCAGTTGGTTAAGTGCCTGCCCCAAGATCGAGTGGTCCCAGGTTCGAACCCCAGTGAAATCGAATCTGGTCCAGTCACCATTTGCTGTTGGGATCAAATTAACGGCAGGCACTTAACTTACTGCGCCATCCAATCGTGACTCTGTCGTAGCTTAAATACAATGTGTTATACAAAAGAGATTTTATGTTTTGTACAGACTGTCATGTTGCAATTAAGGCCCTGGGTTCTGTCATATTGACTGTTCTTACTTGCCGAATATAACTTCTCGAGCTTCTCGAGATGGTAAAGCTTTTAACATATAACTTATTTCGGTGCCGGAAAACAGTGACATTCTAGTTAATTGCGAATGCGGCTGGCTCGATAGGCATGCTTTTAGCTCTCCTTTACATCCCGATGAAGAGTTGCCGTGCATGAATGGTAACAATGACTTTCTCAAGGAAGTTTTGCGTTATAAAGTCAACAAGGTAGGTAAGCTGAAGAAACACTTCTGGAGCTCACTCTGTCCGATCATAATCAGGAGAGCTATAGGACTTTGTAAGGGGTTGTTACAAGGCACTTAATCCATTGGCAGACATTAGATAAGACCCCGTCACCAATGATTTCTGCTGAGGTTTCAGGTGAGGACCAAAAAAGCATTCCTTTATTACTTTACTGTTGTAGAGAGCCGCAATTAGGAGCATATTTCTTTGACAATGTAAGCATAATAAGCAACATCTGTATTAATGCACACCTTAAACGAAAAGGAGAAAGCATGATGCACGTGGTGCCACAATGAGCGTACCATGATTCTATCGTGACTGTAAACTGTAATCTGCTACTAAAACATAAAATAACCTTAATTTTTGTTCAAGAGTGTCTTAGCAAAAAACGAAAGCAGAACTTCTAGTATAATGCCCGAAAGATTAGGATCGCGAATACAACCTGCCGAGATGAGATTTTTTCGTTCTGTTGTGGGATAGGGTGAGAAACACGGTAGTGCGCGAGGGACTCAATGTTGGGCAGATGCTTCTTCGTACTGAAAGGGCTGTACCTCGCTGGTTTGGTCACTTGGCACGAATGTCCCCATCATCACGACTTCCGAGGCGTTTCTGTCTTGAATGCGATTCCATCAGGTAGGCAATCGCTTGGCAGACCCAAGACGAGATGGTTGGACCAAGTCCAAACACTCGACTGGTTGCACTTGGGCATAGCTCCTGATGAGTTAGAGTCGATGGCGGAAGATCGAGTGGCCTGGAGATCTCGAGTGCATGCATTGCTCCGCGACCCCTTAACTGGAACATGCGGGTCACTAAATATGAGATGAGATGAACTTCTAGTATAGAGGTCAGCTCATTGTGTATGCAGGAAGGGGTCCTTTAGACTGTCAAGGTTGACAGTCAGAATAAACACAGGGTCCGACCCACTATGGAGGACCCTTTGTAAAGCGAAAATTCTTATAACTATAATAAATTATCTGTTCCAACGTTATTTTTGACTTCCTTAAACTCAGCAATTTCACGATTTTTCCCCATGTACATAGACTAAGGAGCAAGTAAATTTGATAACGAAGTACATATATGTTCAGCCTACACCGCGATGTCATCAAAGGATATCTTTTTATACTTAGCACAGCTGCCAGCTGCTTTGCCGGTACTTTATGTAATAACACAAAACTTGTATACAATGGAAACAGGTATAAAACATAACAGTTAAACAAATTAAATGCTAACACAAATGGCAGATCATCTGTCTGTCTTTTGGCACGAGTAGTTCAATGAATAATTTAGTTATCAAGCATCAAGGTAATTAAGTTTTTTAATTAATTAATTAAGCGTTTAGTTGATTTTGGTAGGTTGCTTGAATTGCAGTTCTATTTGTCAAGCACTCACTTTTGGAGGATAGACTTATGTTTGTAGGTATTTCGTATTTGGTTGAAGCACAGGTCCACTGTTGAGTAATCTAAAAGGAAAAAATGGCTTATTTGTATTGAAAAAGGCTTCCTTCAGGAGGCCAGCACACAAACTGAACGATAACAACTCGGCTGCATTTCTTGTACCAATTGAATCTTATAAACTAAATAAAATCTTAGTGCGAAAATGTCCACAAAATCAATGAACACTTCCCCACTTGACTTGGGACATCGAATATGATCGCATTTAGTCAGTGAAAAGTCAAGTGTTTACCAACAAAGATAATGAATCGTAATATACTCGTTATGTGTAAGATGTTGAATACTAAAATAATCCGGAAAATAAAAACGCTCTTGAGTACATATTCCTGATTAGTAACTGTGGCTATGCAGATCATAACTTCTGCCGCACAGGGTTCAACAAGGATGCAGACGAACCCAACCCTTGAAGTAAAGGAAAGGACCGCATTATTGTAACTCGTGGACTATAGAATACCCTCTTACTCTATGTACGTGCTTTCCCAAAATAGGAGAAATGATAAACGTCGTTAAATTTCCATAAATGAGGTGAATTCTTGCCCGGCAAAGCACTTTTTTGCTTTTATCCTCAAATTTATTCATTTTTTCCTCCCTCCGTCGCGATATCTGCATTATCCTTTGCATTGAATTCATTTGAGATAAATTTTACTACACGCCATGAATGCGGTGTTAATACAGACGTGCACACAAATCTCATTTTTATTACACTTAAAAGAAAAATCCTCCTCGCTGCTCGCCACCACCGCCCATACATAAATGTATCTACAATAAGGGTCTTAATTTGGCCCTGCCATTGCTCCTTGCATTACAGATAAACGATGTTTATGAATGTTTTAAAGTTTAAAAAAAAAGTGAATAAGAAAATAAACCAGTAAACGACTCTCTTCTCAGTGGTCATCTTATCATGGAAAAAATATAAAAACCCCGTCCATCCTATTTTATGGCATTCTTTTGAAAATCGTAACTTCCTTATCAGCTCCTTTAGGCACATCCAGGACATTAGACAAAGGGTGAGTGCTCTTCATTTTCTCCTCACAACAAAAAAGAAACACCGTGACGCACTTAAACAAACCAATTCTACCACTACCCCTCACTTGGAGAAATGTAACAACTTGGAGGCATAATTTTATGTATCTGTATGTTGTGCCTTAGCTCGTTTTCGGAGCTTTTTATTGCGCCCAGATAGCAATTTATGATTCTGCTAATGTGTTTTTATGATTTTTATGTGTGGCATTGTGGCGCGGACGCAGGATGCATGGAATGATAAAGTTTTTTTTTCCCTTTCCGATCTCACTTGCCGCTGCTATTTTGTTTTATGGCAGCGGGTAATTTATGAAGCCATAATTTTTTCGCAAAACGAATTTGTTGGTTTTATTGTGTGCTGAGCGGGGGGTGATTTCAGTCAGTGTATGGATGTGGTAGTGTTGGGGGACAAAATCGTAAATTTTAGTGCTGTGCCATTGGGCGGAGATGGCGAATAAGAGGATTTAAATTGTCGTAAAATGTTTGTGACTTGCCTTCCAGAAATTGTTTGTGCATATTTTTGGTTGTGATTTTCGTGTATTTTTTTCGTGTCAGAACGTGCACTCACATATTTGGGACTTTTTGTCTTTATTGCCAGTCATGAAATTAATTGGGACTGTTAATGATTGCCACCCTACAATGCTGCGTTTTATGGACAGTTCAAGTTTTTGTCATAAGTTGTCGTGATTAGGAGATCAACCATATGATAATTCAAGGATGAAGTTTGTTCAACATGGTGACCTTAGCAAGTGGAATTTACATTAGACGATCTCTTTTACAGTCGAACCAGGTTTGGTCATTATTTTAACTAGTTTTCACAGTGCTGCTACCAGCGTTACATATGAAGTTGTATTTTGAAGATGTCTCGAGGTCGTTTTGAAGCCTTAAGCATGAATTGGGCAATTCAATGAAACACTGTCATGCAATCATGTGTCATGTCATGTGAGTGACAATATAAAGTTAGCCGTCAATGTGGCGTTTGTTGGCATTTCTGGCGGGTTACGCCAAGGCAAAGTAAATGCTGCCGCTGGGACGACTTGGAGAGAACGTCCCCATAGCTAGCTATAACTTCGAGGTAGCAAAGGACTTCGTCTCCCTAGGCTCCGCCGCAAACGCACCAAACAGCAGTAGTACCCAGATAGAAATCGGAAAAAACCGATGTTTTTTTGGGCTCAAGAAGCAATTTTTTTTTTGACAATTGACAATTTAATTCATTTTATTTTCAAAAAACGTTTTACAATGATTATATGTTTCTGCGAAGCCCTATAAAGGCTTTTCTGAGCAAGGTTTGTTGGTTGATACCCAGGTTCACCCAAGACTGTATGAAGAAGAAGGAGCACGTTTGGTTTTACTTGCTTCGACTGAAGATCCATGGACAACAACTTTCGGCAGTGTTTCTTTCGAGATACTTACAATGCTCACATAATTGTTAAAAAGAATCTTTTCAAATTTTGCCATTCAAAATCGCCATAAAACTATACATTCCCTTCACTTAAGTGTGATCAGTAGTATACACAATACGAATGAAGTTTTTTTTTCTTTAGAAGTTAGGCCAAGGCTACCATACAATTTTACGCTAATGTTTTAAACTTCCGCACCGAAAAATTCTTTGATGCTCGAGCATAATTCCGTATTTCTATTAGGAAACCTGGGATATGAAGGGGCAAAATATTTAAATGAAACCTGTCGGGCACTAGCAACTCGTCGACCTGATAGAAAAGGGCCCCACACATGTATAGCTTTCTTGAGCCTTTAAGTATTGTATTGTAATACCTAGTTCAGACAATAACTAAGCTCAACTTAATCTCATCCGCATCTTTTAGATACAAAAAAAAACAAAGTAAAATAAAATCAATACGCTCTTTATTTCTTAAAATTTGACATAAATCGTCAGCGACATATATAAGTATGTACTTAGGTAAAGTGCCTCATGTATTTACTAAACAAACATTGAAACGTATATGATCGAATCAATTTTATGCGAATGAATAAATTGGAAAACACTTTTATAAACTCCAGCTATTTATGGCTAAGACTATTGAACTCCAAGCCAGTAACAACAAATTTTCGAACCAGAGAAATCAATCTTTTTATGAGTCGGATTGCAAAGTAAAATCGGACAAAAAGATTAGATAGGTAGGTAGGTTGTTACGTAAAGGTCGCATGCACTTAGGCCAATAAAGGTCCTTTGTGTTGCCACGTGGATGATTTAACTGATTTTGCGTTGTGTTTCAGCTGATTTCCTTTTACAGGGTGGCGCATAAGAAACGTTAAAATTTAATTATTTATTGATTACTTTTTTTCTTTACGTATTGTTTTCTCAGCATTACCTTTAAAAAAATTAGGACATTTAGGATGGAAAGATTTAGCACAGAACAAAGAACCGAAGTGGTTCAATTTTATTTTGAAAGTGGACATACAATTATTTAGACACAAAGATTATATCGAAATTTCTTTCATTTAAGGTAGTTACACCTTTTTCCATATAAAATACAATTTGTTCATGAGTTGAAAGCAAAAAAGCAAGATCTCCTGAGGAAAATGTTTTAGAAAAAGCCCGTTAGGTTGAAGCAAACAACGGGCATCGTTTGACAGATATCATCTTTAAAACATAATGTGAACATATTTCCAAAACGTAATCTAAATTTTAATGAGTGCCAAGGTTAAATAATGTCAGAAAGAATAATGTTATTCATCAAATAAATCTTATAGTACTTTTACACCTCACCCAAATTCAACATTTAGGCTACTTTCTGCATTTTAGCCCAAATACATTGCATTTCGCCATACATTTCCTGCATTCTGGAATGCAACATTCCAGCGAAATTCTGAGTTTCGTCGCTGGAATTGTAAGTTCGTCAAATCGAACAATCCTCTTTAGGAGGAAATTCAGCACGTCATACAATGACATTTCACCCCGCTGACATACACAAAAAACAGCTGTTTTCTCATTAGTTGAAAGCTTCGAGTGGACATAAGTTTCAACGCGAACTGCACACCTCTATATTGAGTCATCATTATATTGAATATGTCCGAATTAGCACTTAAAATCATCTTTAAATTAATATAACAAGCTAAATGGTTCAACCACTTCTGATTTCTAATCAGAAAAAAAATATCAATAATCAATTCTGACACTAGCTGTCATTTGAAATGCTAAAGTTGCAGTGGGAACGCAAAATTGGTTTTTGAAATTTTTTCTGAAATGTTGAGTTTGGGCGCGGTGTAAATGTACTATTAACGTTTCTTATGCGCAACCCTGTATTACGGCAACTAACAAAATTTATTTTAACAAAGTAAAGGTAGTTTATATAAATCCTTTCGCCTTCTGACAATTCTCTCAGAAGCTGTAATTGTTTCTTTTACTTTCTCCTTGTATAGTCGTGGAAATTCGGGTATTAATTTTTTGCCTGTCACTGTATAATTCCTTTCACCGATTAATCGAACCAAACCTGATTTTGTGAGGCTGATGTCTTCACACGAAAAACCTCTGTTGTTATAAAATATCAACGATTAGGACCTGACATCAACCTCTTTGCCTTTTGTATTAATATTCCCATAAGATCAGGAGTCGTAAAATACTGTTTCTACAATAAGGGAACCATGAAAATAAAACCATAAAACTGTAAAGCCCTAGATATTCATGACTTGCTCAGCGAACAATTCCCTAGTAACTGGTTAATTATACTAAAGTTCTCCCTAATGAAGTCATTAAACTGTTTTCATCACTACTTTTCAATATGCTAGCACCCCAATTCAAGATGTATTTCGTTTGGCATTCTTCAGCTTATGCATCCGTTTGGCAGGAGACTGATATACGTTTATAAGAACTTTAATCACCAGAAAACAAGTCACACCACGTTTCAAATCACTAAATCAGGCCTGCTTAAACATGCCACCTTTCAGAGATACGAGTTCTTTAATTGCCAATATAAAATTTTACCCCATAAGTATTCCCCGAGTGACTCCCCCACCAAAGCAAGGGCTAACCGATTCAGCAGCATTTCAACGGGCATTTCCATAATTTCTTCATCAAGTCTGGCAATAAAATAAAAACAAAAAGGAATACAACATCGGGACGTCTAATGATAGCTAATGACCGGCGATATATTTTGGACAGTTCTCGCATTTAAAGCCGTCGACAGGCGTCCGCCTTTTGTTTTAATTTACAATTTTAAAGCTTCGATGTGAAACGGCTTACAAGTATAAGTTTGCAGTCGTCAGCACCCCATTAAGTCTCTTGAGTCCTGGTATCTTCGCAATGTGTTTGTTGCCTTGTGCGACTCAGTAGACGCCTCGAAAAGTGATTGCATAAATTTTGCAATTTGTTTTGGGGATCGCAAGCAAGACAGAAAAGAAAAGAAAAACCGAAAAGGGAAATGAAAGAAGCTTAATACGAAACCCAAACCATCAGAACAAGAGGACTAGATGGTTTATTTATTCGCACATCCTGACCCATAATTTATTGAAAATGGCACATTAATGTGACAGCCTTAACGGCAATAGGATGTGGCCACACCGACAACGACAACAACCTTCCATGAGAAGAAGATGTAATAAAATCTTTAACTAGTACATTACCGCATAACGTTGACGCAGCCACAGCAAATGACATTATAAACGGGGTGAAGTTGTTAATTTTTTATTGTTGAATAAAAACAAATAGCTCGTTTTGTTCAGGTTAAATGCATTGAGCTGGAAAAAAAACACTTAACGGTTTTTGATATTTCGCCATTAAGGACGGAAATGCTGGTGGTAAATGGCGATGAGACACACAAGCAGATAATCTTTGTTCAAACTTCATAAAAAATCGTTCACCTTTTTATAGACACTTACGTTGTTATTTCTGATTCTTACACACCGCGTGAGAAGCTGAACTAAGTTTTTAAACCATTGGAAAAGCGTAATGTTATTTAAGCGATTAGTTAAAGAAAAGCGACGTCAAATTTAAGTAATTAAGTAAGACGAGAAAACTTTTTTATTCCTATTGATGAAGTTTTTTTTCCGTTTTTCAAATAACGCCTTACGGAGGCTGTTCCCCCGTCACATACGTAGAGCGATGGCTTTGCAAAATGTTTGAATCGTGATTCAATACCGTTCAAAATGATTGACCGAATAAGCATTCGACAAAATTTGAATTGAACATTTTTCTGTTGAATTTTAACCAGACGATTGGGTTAAAAATTCTTTGTGAACAATTATACAGGGTGGGCCAAATACAAGTTTCTTTTTAAAAATGCAATAAAATGAATAAAATTAATTTTTTTCCATGTGTTATGGCTTTATTAATGAGAACAAATATTAATTATAAAATACAACGTCGTTCAAGTGGCTGCCTGGGCTGGCTTCGCAGTAGCCAAGACCTTGTTTTGACCTTGATTGTTGGCATAACATCGCTCCTTCACGGTTCGCCACAAAAAAAGTCCAAAGGGGTCAAATCGCAGCTCCGAGGCGGCCAATTGATATCGCCAAGACGTCTGACAACACGATTTGGGAATTTGGTCCGCAAAAGATCGATTGTGACATGGGCTGTGCGGCATGGCGTAGCATCCTGCATGAACCAGAGGTCGTCCAAGTCCATGTCTTCAATTTCAGTAAAAAAAAAAACCCGTAAACATGGCTCTGTAACCCCCACCGTCGACCGAAACGTTGTTCCCAGCCTCATTTTCGAAGAAAAATGGTCCAATGATGCCACCACTCCACAATCTGTACTAAACTGCCACTTTCTGTGGATGCATTGGCATATCGACAATAACGTGCAGGTTTTCCGTTTTCAGTTTTCCGGCAATTTTGTTTGTTAAAGTAACCGCCGAGATGAAAATGCGCCTCGCCAGAAAAGATGATTTTTCGCCCAAAATCGTTGTCTAATTCAAGCTGCTCTAAGGCCCAAACTGCGAAGTAATAACGTAACGGATGGTCGCTCGCCTTCAATTACTGAGTCAATTAGACCATGTAAGCGAATAGTTCGAGATCTTTGTGCAGAATTCTCCACAGGCTAGTGCATGAAATGTTGAGCTGTTGAGATCGATGGCGAGTTGATGTTCGTGGGTCTCATTCTCGTCCACAGCAGCCACAATCTCATCTGTGCGCTCCGTACGACGGCGGGGACCATGAGTGTTGTCCACTAGCATACCAGTCTCACGAAGTTTTTGCACAAATTTGCGTGCAGTCGCGGTGGGTGCTTCATTTTGGCCAAAACTTCGCACTGTTTGGGCTACACAGCACTCACTTTGGAAATAAGTTTTGAATATTTCCCAACGCTGTTCAAGCGTAAAGCGACTCATTTCGTTCCGCGGAGGCATGATATTGACTTTTTGTACAAATTTCGAGCGGGAAACGGCGGTCAGTGTCAAAATAATCTATGATCTTAAAAATAACGCTAGATGGCCCACCCTTTACATAGGTTGATAAATTATTTATTTGAAAACAGGCGTAGATATCATTTAAACAAATTAAGGGACGATTGATGCCATATCAACGGACTTGGACAATGGACAGATGGACTTGGACTAAGCTTCTACAGCAACCACTTGGGTTGTACGTGCTAATGTTCTCTCACGAGTGGATGAGGCCTACAGCTTAAAGCGGACTTCGAACGGCGAGGTTGAGAAGCTTTTTTTTTAGACAGTTTTACTCTTTGAACCATGTCAGTGACTTGAAAGAGGTGGAGACAAGTTAGGAAATAAACCTAGACTGAAAATGTAGTGCGTAAGAGTCGACGCACGTACCCTCGGCGCTCATTGTTTGATATACCAACTTTTCATTGAGATCATGAAACAATAGAATTTAGTTGACAGTCTAATCAAACTTCTAACGTAGTCTGCAAAAGGTGAACTAAAAATGGCAACTCGTAGAATACTATTCACAGGGTGCTTTCAAGAATTTAGGTAACTGCACTGCAGCAACAGTTTGTCTGCCATCAAAATTGTGATGTTTGCAGCCATTTTGCCGTGCAAAATGAAGTGCTTTGTTAAAACACTCCACTCAAAATTAATAATTTTCATGCAACACTACCCCAACTTTTGCAGAATACCCGACCGAGTGCTGTGATTCTCGATGAGGGAAGGAAGGAAGTAGTTAAATAAGAACTATGGAATTGTCATAACGGCTTAAAACAAAATTATGGCTTAAATTTTGCAATGGAATGTCTCTTTTCTTGCTCATTAAATCGTGTCGCACTGTGCCTAAATAGCAGATAACAATCTGAATAGATTTTCCACAGACTCATTGCCAAACTGTGAAGCGTTGATCGTCTGTGTTGTTGAGAGGCGTACATACAATTAAGTGACACACAAGACTTATTACAAACAAGTGACATCTTGCGCATAACAATCCTTAAAATTCTATGACAACACTTAGTTTTAGCTTCAAACGCTTCATGTACAAAGCCACCTGTCTATCTTTTCATAGTCTACGAAAGGCAAGTGAGTCTGTAGACGAATAAACTCTCAATTAACCGTCAGACACATTAAGTTAATTTATGCTAATTGCATTGATGTCGCTATGAATTCGCACTCGATTCACTCACCGTGCTGGTGACAGCTTGATGTCTTCAATTGTCCGCGTTACATTATTTCTATTAATTATAATTGCCATGACTCATTTAGGAAAATCATGCATTCGCATTGTGTTTGTCAATCAGATACATTTATACATTGCACGGCATTGGCACGATGAAACAGCAACCGAAACGAAGCGTCGTCTTGTGAAGTGTGACATGTCATGTGGATGGTCTCAATCAATCATCGTCAGCACCAGCTATCCGATGATGAACGATTTAATGTGTTTCTTATTTTTTGTTTTTTGTTTTGTTCATCTGACATCCGAATGTGTGTGCCGTTGGTTGTGTGGACAGCTGATGGATAGATAGTCGGATAAAAGAAATTTCATTTTTCTGTCAGTTTCGAATTTCAGCTATATATCATCTGACGTTGTTGGATACGTCTTTGTAGTGAGCAAATGCTCACACTCTCAAGGTGACACATTCAAGATCTTCTCCAGTCTTTCAAACACTCATATAAAACGCACTTGAGACGCACATGAGCATGTCAAAGTATCTATTCGAGGTGTTAAGTGCCAGATGCTTAAAGCACAAATTTCACACTTCAAAGTGAATTCGAAAATAGCGTCAAAATGAAATAAGGGGTATGCATTGGTCGTAAACAAATGTTCAAAGATGTTATACGTACATAGGTGTATATGCGCTAGATTTTATACTTCAGTTACTCATGTTATGTACTGTGATTTTGATGGAGTTTCCCTCGTATGAAGTATGTAATGAAACAAGTGCTCAGACAAAAGGGTTCTACTTTGATCAATCAGTCGTAAGAAAGATTGTATATCGAGGTGAGACTCCCCAGTGAACTCAAGCAAACGGTCTCTTTATTGTGTTCTAATGTGTAAACGTCACATTACCTCCATTCCAATCAAATGTGTACGCCTTAAAGTTGTAGTTTCAACAAATGAGTCAAAACAAATGATGACTTTGTTGTCGGGTTTCAATGAATGATTTATAAGTGTTCACTTGTATCTCCCTTAACAATCATTGATGTCTTGCCCGCGCTACACATTCTACAATATGTACATTCATATGCACGTACTTACTACAAATTGAAGAGGCAAAAGTTGAGAAAAAAAGGCGATTCAATGAGAAGAGTAGCTTGAAAGGAGCATGAAATTTTAAGTGCCATGATTCAAGAATTTTGGTCTTCAAGAGCTATTTAAAACGTAGCCAACCTTGTTCTTATGAAACTGATCAAATGTAATTATCTTGTGCGTTATGAATTTGTGTGAAGGGTTACAATAATGAAGTGTGTAAACAAAGTGATTGAGAGCTTTGAAGTCAAGGAATATTTGAATTAGAGCACGCTATTTGTTAAAGAGATACGTATGTGCACTCGTACATTCATACTCGTATGTGTTTATGTATGGTTGTACAATTTACTTTTGCACTTGACAGTGAAAAGTGTGCCGGGTAGATACACTTGTAGGCTAATGCAAACATTCATCGTCAATTTATCTTCCTCAACAAGTGGCTGTTTTGAGAAAATCAATTAAAAAAGATTCAGGTAGGCACAATCTTTTGGCGTGGTTTCCAATAGTACAGTGTCCTGCATGCTGCAAGAGCTCCGATTAAGTTTCGAATGTTGTTACAACAAAACAACTTAAGAAGGTTTTTTCTTAAGACTTGGCCAAAGCTAAAGGCCAAGTCTTTCTCGCACAAAATTGTGCTAGGCAAATAGAATTTAGGTAGGTAGCTAGGTATATATTATTTATTGAAAGTAAGTCGGTAGAGACTGCGAGGATTCATATCTTACTTACTTACTTAAGGTGGCAGTCCGGGGTGGACCTGGGCCTCAACCAACAAGCGTCTCCAGTCAGCTCGATCTTTAGCTAGCTGCCTCCAGTTTCGCACGCACAGTTGGTTGAGGTCCCTTTCCACTTGCGTGCGCTACCTGAGTCGCTGTCTTCCTCTACTGCGCCGTCCCTCGGGGGTGGATTCGAAGACTTTCCGGGTCGGAGCATTGATTTCTATTCGCTCTATATGACCTAGCCATCTCAATTGTTGGATCTTCACCCTTCTGGCTAAGTCAATGTCGCTGAACAGCTCGTACAGTTCGTTGTTGTATCTTCTCCTCCACTCACCCTCTATACAGACGGGACCGAAAATCACCCGAAGAATTTTCCTCTCAAAGCAACCAAGAGCAACCTCATCCGCTTTTGACAAAGTCCATGCTTCTGCGCCATATAGCAGGACTGGGACGATTAGGGTCCTGTACAGGGTTACTTTGGTTGTTCGAGAGAGGGCTTCGTTTATTAATTGCTTTCTTAGCCCAAAGAAGCAGCGATTAGCAAGAGTTATTCTTCGTTTGATATCAGCGCTGGTTTCATTGTCTGAATTAATAGCGGTAGACAAAGTCCTTGACTACCTCAAAGTTATATCTGTCTGCTGTGACGTTCTGTCCGAGAGGTCGGTGTTGGGTGTCCTTTCTGGTTGACAGCATATACTTGGTCTTGCCCTCATTTACCGTTAAACCCATCTTCGCGGCCTCCTTCACAATACTCACAAAAGTGCCATTGACATCACGCTGTGTTCTTCCGTTTATGTCAATATCGTCGGCATATGCGAGTAGTTGGACGGACTTCTGAAAGACTGTGCCTCTGGTGTTGACGTGCGAGTTTTGCACTATTCTTTCAAGAATGATGTTGAAGAAGTCGCATGACAGCGCGTCGCCTTGTCTGAATCCTTTTTTGACATCAAAGGTCTCAGTTAGGTCTTTACCGACCTTGATGGAGCAGCGTGCATTCGCCATCGTCATCCTACACAAACGGACGAGTTTGGTAGGGATGTCAAAACTAGACATTGCTCTGTATAGTTCATCTCTATAGATGCTGTCATACGCGGCTTTAAAATCGATGAAAAGGTGGTGGGTATCGATTTGTTGTTCCTGGGTTTAGGCGTTCACACGACACGGCAGATAAGATCTTGTATGCAATGTTCAGAAGACTGATGCCTCTACAGTTGAAGCATCAGAATTGGTCATAAGATTTCCATAGGGCGTAGTTTAAGTACAGTCCGAACTTATGGGCTTTAGGGCAATTTTAAAGAATTGGTTCAAATGTTGTTAACTTTCATTTCCCGCATAATTTGAATGTTTTACGTGGCGAGTGTATGATTTCCGTGGCTTGGCAGGTGAGTGTGACGACTCCGAAGCACAACGTCCGAAATGAACACACTGGCTTTGATTTCATGACATCAAGCTTAGTCTTATATAAATGTCTTAATGTTATGCAGAGAACAATAGTACGCGCAATGCGAGTGCCCACTATTCTAAGGTTCTCCATGAGATAAGATACATATGTACTCGTAGATGCCACGATTGTGTGAAGATTTTAACACTCTTGTCAGAATAAATTTGGAGCAACTTTCAAAGAAATGAAAGCGTGACGAGTTTAGATTTAAATATCATTGCTTTTTTTTTTATATACGGTGGGGGTTGTCATCAATCAAGTAGGTCTCTTTGTTGAACCAGAGTAATGTTTTATCTAAAATATCAGTGCCTGTCTCAATCAGACAACTTATGTTTAGACTTTATGACACAAGCATTTGCTATCGATATATTGGTGGGTGGGTAGAAGTTGCGGTTCCGAAGTGAGAACACAATTAGCACTAGGTGCCGGTCTATTACCACTAATCTGTTATGTGGAAATTAAGAAAGCCTATATTTCTTTTTTTTTTTGTCATTTTTGAGATCTCTACCAGAGGAATTTAGAAAGTGTTTGCGTAGTTCTCCATTGTCTAGATCTAATTATTCCCGAACATGTGGAAACGTAGTGGCTGAATGACTCCATTTCGCAGTTGCGACATGGGTTGTTGATCTACTACCCATTAGTGACAAGCACTGATCTCTATCACTCTTGCGATATCTTTTCAAGCTCGTCTAACAGCACTTGCTTTTGCTTCGTTGTTTCGCCTTATTTTCATTGTAAGTTACCAACTCGTTAGCCTCATCTATCTGAGATTGGCAGCTTTAAGCAACGGGGTGGTAATTTCCGCATCAACACTGCCTAGCGCACCTAACGGCAATTGAAGTGTCGACCATTGGCAGTTCATAACATTTGTCATTTCCAGATATCCTTCCGTAAATACAGCCTTGGCCAAACGAATTAGGCACCCTTTAAGTATCGTTATATCTTCAAAAAGCAAAAAAATTAATGAAATGAGAGGAAAAAATAAAAATCGTAGTATAGTGTCGCCGAAAACCATAAAATTTAAACAAATTACTTCCGATAAGTAATTTGGCAGTAAAGAAAAAAAGATAAGGATGCCTAACACATTCGGCCAAGGCTGTATATGTTCTAAGGCTATCTTCTGTAGTTCTTTGCACAAGTATAGGAGAAGTTGAGACTGTCTGTTTGCAATGATTGACACATTTTGCCGTGATCTGGTGTTAGGCTCAATTTTTATGAGACAGGTTTTACATATGGTAAGTACTTCTGGTTAACATAATTAGCAATTTGGAAGTACATGTGCTTTGGAGACACTTAGAAATTCTGAAAAACATCGGACTGCGGAATCTATCTTTAAGCCGTGTAAATTAAATTGATGTTAGGAATTTCCCGATTGGTGTACTATTTTGCTCTTCATCCCTTGTAGAGAATTGTGCGTGTAAGCTATAGGGTGGATATACGAGTACTTTATTAGCGTCGATACGATCATCTAAAATGTTGTTGTTGCCATATTGCATCAGAACGGTCAGTGCGTCTGGCAGGATTGAGCGTAAAGCGTCTGTGAGGTCAAACTAGTATTCAGCATTGGTCGTCCTGCTGCTGTGTATATCCATATCTGCAACTCTCTATTTTGTGTTTATTTTCCATTACAGTTTAGGATTCAATGTAATTCCTAAATATTTGTCGAGGAAGGGAGATAGGTAGGTAGGTAAAGTAAGGGAGAGTGGCTAGCTGTTTAGACAAGGAGGCGTGAATAAAGGCGTTCTACTTTTTGTAGTGAAAATCATAATTTCAACTTTTGAGTTGATTCTTAGACTAATCTCTGTGGCGCATGAAGTGATCTTAGGGCACCTCCCATTCCGACATCACATTAGTAAATGTTCTTTACACATAAGTCAACATTTTGTCTGCATACTCGGCTAAGTTAATCCTTTCTATGTCTAGATTTAGGAGGATTTTTTCAGTACACTCTGCAGGTCCATTTACAAAAAATTCAAGACGAACTTTGCTATTTTAATAATTCTTTGATACACAACATCTTGAGTTTTTTTTCACGACTCCACCTCTTTCGAGTCACTGACAATGATCAAAGAGTATAACTGTCTAGAAAAAGCTACTCAATCTCGCCGTTCGGAGTCGGCATTAAACTGTAGGTCCCCTCCAATCGCGAAAGAACAATAGCACGCACAGCACGAGTGGTTGCTGAGAAGCTAGGACCAGGTCCACCTCAGACTGTAGCGCCGCCATTATTAACGTCTTGAGTTCACTAAAGTGTTTAAAGATTTTCAATTTCAAATACGATTTGTACAATTTTCCTCTTTTTACCATTCGACCACTGAATTCTTCTTTTAGATTCTTTGTCACATAAAAAACGTGCTCAAATATATATAAACAAGTCTCAGTTATCATCGATTACAAATTGTTTGCAAATGAAATGTTAGTTGACATTCTCAACGCCTCGACGCCATTGATTTCGAACTTTGACATTTGACTGCCAAGAGGCGGAAATCTACTTTCCCCCTTAAACTATAATAGTCTCCTCGTCAGACAAAGTAGCCCCACATTTCACAGAAGCCAACCGAGAAGCAAGAGAGGAAGTCTATTAAGTTTTGTGATAAACGATTCCCGCATTGTCGGTGCGGAAGCACTTTGAAAATGAAAATTGTTCGACATTAATTTCCCGGGACTTCCCCTCTCAACAGCACCACCCAAAAGCTTACACTTTATGTCATCGACTATGACCTGACACAGCGGCAAAACAGACTGCACTGCATAGTACTTTCCTAGTGGCATTTTCCGGTTAGGTGCTGCAAGTGCACCGGAACTTCGTCGTTTCGTGTCGGCTTTTTGTGCATTTATGATACATTTATGCCTTGGTAGAGTTACCATCTTTTAAATGAACAGTAAATCGTTAAAAACAACGGTGCTTTTCCATTATGACTTAATTCAATATGCGATTTATGGTCGTCATTACCCTAACTACCAAGGTAAAGACGTCAGTTGGGGTGAACTGGCCGGTTGTCTCGAAGAAGCACGTTTTATAAATTACTCCGCCATTGACCAGGCTCATAAATAACTGAGTGGCGGAATGGAGTGGTGTATATTCACCTTAATTTTGTTTGTCCAAATGCTCTTCTATCTGCACTTTTCGATGAGTAATTGAGTGTCGTAATCAAACTTATTTATGGCGTATTCTAGAAATATGATTGCGGTTTGATTACTTTGCGGCCAGTTACTAATAACGATGAAAAATGATGATGCGGGGCTCATGTTTCATGACGATTTCGACAGACGGAAAACAACAACACCATTCAATGACGACCAAAGCCAAAAGACCAATGTGAATGGCAGACAAATGTTGTCGCAGTTTCGAACTGTCATTGAGGGCAATGAAAATTTATTAGTAATACATGCTGTTGCTTTTCAATTAGACGCTTGTTGACGTAGTCGTTGTCGGTTGCAAATCTGTCGAAGACATGAAATCAACGTAAAAGTGAAAAGTTAATTACTTGACTTTCCTGTTGCGTCTGAGAGCGCTGATTGAAGTGACAATTTTAAATTTATTGGATGTCATTTTAGCAATATTTCTGCTTTGGATTGCTATCTTAGGAGATTGACTTGGAATTTTTATAAATAAATTGATCATGTTTCTCTTGACAGTTTTTCCAAGGGATATTGTTTTGACGGGAGTGTGGCTGTTCCACACGTCCGGTCATGAAATAAGATAATGACACGAGTCATAATTTTTGTACGAAATTAGTTATTATCTGTTCGTGGAAAAATTGTACAAAAAACGGACTGCAGACCAAGGTCGTTGAAAAAAACGTAATAAACGGCGTGCGGACAGACAGCGCGCCGCAGCGCGAGATATCTGGCTGTACTTTCACATATTGTGTCTATGTAAATAATTTGTTACCATACAGTGCAACTACGATTTGTAATCAGTGTTTCTTTATTTAGTGAATGTTAATCTGGTGGGATATATTTACATTACTACGGACAATTGTTCTCTGGCCATCCAGTATATATACTGATGACAAAGTGTCAGCCAACTCTGAGATCTCACTCACCCCAAAATGCAAAGTCTCGAATTAGTTAGCTCTGCTACAATAGGAATGATTTAATCCTTTTATGAAGCATTCTTGGTTCTGCGAGAAAGTCCTCTACTACTCTACTTCTTTCAGCCCAAGGAAGCAACAGTTGGCAAAAATAATTATAAGCATGATCTCTTAAGTGCTCTTATCATGTAGTGTATTCCACTTTAAGACTATTAGCTTACCCACGAAAACATATATTTTCTCAATAAAAACTTAAATTAAAAATAATTTTGTTAAGTCTGTCAAAAGCAAAGACGATATTATTTGATCCAAAATTCACGTAGGTAGACAATAAAATAAAACTTCACGTATTTTGTAAAACTATTTATATTTTGACTATTTATATCAGATTTTGAAAGAAAAAAAAAAGTTTTTATGGTTGGTTATTAACGATATATTCTATGCTGTCTTTTTTGACATTTCGTCGACATTTACGATCGGCATTGTTTGAGAAATCATCAAGAGTAAACGTTTCCCTATTGCTTAACTTTGTTTTGAATTTCGGTATTTATTTGGAACTTCTTAAACCAATAAAACAAGAGACATCATTTACTTTCGATACAATAGATTGCTAACAAGCAACATTCAGCCATACACGGCTAAGAAAGCTCAATAACATTCACAAGACCAGTGTTTGGTGTCTACTCTTGGTCATTGTTCTGGACTATAGCTCCTTCCAACAGGATGACACCATTCTTTTCATGTAATTATTGCTTTGCGGAGCACGCGAAAATATATCAATGGTCGAATTACCAAATATATCTGTGGTACACAGATTGAAGTTTAGTTCAGAGGTCAACATTACCTGGCACGCAGCCCAAAACTCCTGACTTCAAATTGTTCACATAACCAGATCTGTGAGAAGCCAGATAACAAGAGATGCCAACCTCCTGTTGGAATATGAAGTCAAAACTGGCGATTATTTAAAATCCCAAAACCATACAAAATACAAGACAACGTTCTTGTGTTTCAAGCCGAAAAACTTGTCGTACGGAAGGCTTGTCGTCACTTTAAACCATACCCGCACACCGGAGCAAGGCAAAATGTAACACATTCTTTTCAACAGCTATATATATAGGGCCCTGTCAATTACCGCATTGTTTACTCCGTCCTCTAAATCATTGTAGATCAAGAATGCGTATGCGAAGACATAAGCTGGAAATGGAGAAGGTATTTATTTTTTCATCCTCTATTAGCGCCTATGTTGCGGGCACAATGATAGTCAATGACTGGCATAGATGTTTCTTAGATTCATGAAGGATTGTTAGACCAACTTCAGAGATCGTCTGACATAGAGTATGTTTTAAGAAGGTGCCTCGTTCGCATACACATCTCCGTACATATACATACAGTCAGAATCATGTAGTCCACATAATTTGACTTAGTCATTCTTCTCATTTTGCAGCTCATAGGAAACTCTCACCGAAAAATCCAAAGTATGCCTATTAACTAGGTCCCTCCCACGAATCTAGCTCCTCCTTCAACCCAATTTAGAATGTGTGTGTATCTATGCTGTGATATAACGTAGGTACCCACATATGTACACCTCACCCGCTTAATCGCCACTTTAAACACTTCAATTTGAAGTAAGCATTTTACAAATATACGCCGTCAAAGAATTTCATTCGCGAATTTTCTAATCACTCTCCTTTGGCTGGATGGAACGTACTGGAACACTCAACATAGGAAATAACGCAGAACACACAGAGCAACTGACAGCCGTAACATCTAGCACGTTACGGCTGCTTTGATCCTCCTGCCAAAGTGTCTTAATAGCGGCTGCTCGATGACAGCGTGTCTGCCATTAAACTGAATTCTTCGCCAAGCGTTACCGCACTTCAAAAGACCGCCAAGGCGGTGAATCTTTTTTGAAGACAACGATGGTTCCGGCGCGCAACAGATGTTTGTTCGTCCAATAACACTTTGAAAGACCACAGCTCACCCTCTACGTGCTCCATTAAGTAACTCAGAGGCATTAATGTAGTATTTGGTTCGCGTCGCTTTGAATGTTTCCGTCGGATATATTAATTCTCTTGTGCTGCCACAACCACAATTTCTTTTCTCACTTTATGATTTGTTTACAATTGATTTAACAATCTATTTTTTTTCTCTTTCCTATTACAGCTGGACACGAAGAACAGCCCACTGGCGCTTCTCGCTCAGACGTGTAGTGCTATTGGTGCAGACACGCCCAATCCGAAGCTGCTAGCGAATATCGAGAAGTCCACAAAGTCACACAAGTCTGCGGATTCGCGGGAAAAAGCGTCACCAGTCGGCAGTCAGTCGTCCTCGGTGTCGACGGGCTCAAATGAGCATCAACAAGTCAAATCCAGCTTTAAGCCCTATGAGTCAAACAACAATCGCTATGACCTAATCGATGCGGGCAATGGTGGCGGTGGTGGTAATCAATCTAGTAGTGTTAGGGTAAGAACGCCAAAAACGAGTGCAGCAAGCACAGCAAGATGCGATTCAAACCAAAGTGCCACATCACAAAGAGACTCACCCGCGACTGTAGCGAATGCTGGAACGAATACAACTACAGCGGCCAGGAAGACACCGTCAACGCTTTCGTCAACATCTTCGACGTCGTCTTCTTCCACCAGCATACACCACAATACCGATCAACCAAACCAACCTAGTCCACATCGTGCCTCGTCCAAGGAATCCGGAGGTGGCAGCAGTAGTGCCCCTCCGGCTCAAAACAGTCCAGTGTCGAAAATGCAAACATCGGTGTCAGATGCACAGTACATGAAGGCCTTGCATGCCGCTTCCATGCAGCCGCAGGTCTCCACCGCCGGTGGGCAGGCTTACTACGCAGGGTACCCGCCGGGCTTGGGTTACCCTATGGATTTAATGACAGCCAGTGCCCTTATGTCCCCCCATCACCCAATGTTCAAAGCAACTGCAATGAATCCCTATTTGAATTACGCGCGGCTAAAAGGGATCGACCCGTCGTCGATGATGCCACCAGTGTGTCGGGATCCATACTGTACAGGTTGTCCGTCAAGTCCACATTTCCTGAACAAAGCAGCTGGCCAGCCATGTCCGGCGGGATGTCCGCACTGTGAATCTCCGTCCGCAACAAAGTCAGCGGCGGCAGCAGCGTATGCACACGCCCAGCTTGCCGCGTTAGCGGCCGCATCACAACTTCCTTATGTGTGCAGTTGGATCGCTGGAGACGCCGCATACTGTGGCAAGCGTTTTGGCACCTCGGACGAACTATTCCAGCATCTGCGGACACACACAGCATCCATGCCCGAGTCAATGTTAGCCGCAGCCGCTGCAGGTGGTCTGCCACCTAATCATCCACTTTTTCAAAGAACATACCCGACTCCGCCTCTGAGCCCACTCGCAGCGACCGGCCGATATCATCCCTATGGCAAACCGTCCATGCTACCTCCGTCAGCCCTTGGGCCGCCGCCATCTCTAGCAGGCTTACCCATGCCACCGCATCCATCACTGGCACAATACTTTTCACCATACTCACTATACGGAGGTCCACGACTGGGATCGTCGCATCCATAGTAGCTGCTGCAAAGGTCCATCCCCCGCTCGTAGTGCGCTGTCACGCTGTATTGACACCACGACGCTTGTTACATTGGCAATCGCCCTTAATGATTGCTACTTGTTTTAAGAATTCTATTCCCTTGTTTTAATGATTTCCCTAAACAGATACAAAGAAGTAAATTTAAATTATAAATATAACTTAATTTCCTATCCCCCCTTTTTCTTGTTTCCTTTTTTGTTTGTTTCTGTTTTTTTTTTTTTTTATCAAATATATATGTAAACTTCATGAATGCTAGTGATACAAATAAAATGAAAGAAAACCTTAAAATATATAATAATTTATATAGAAACAAAACACACTTGTAAAATTGTAAAATACATAAAAACTCAAATATTACGACTGTAATAAATTACACCTAAACTTAACGAATGGAGCTTTTGTATTTTTCTTTTTTTTGAATTTGGATATCTTTTGAATTTTTGCATTTTTGTTGGACTAATGGGACAGTAAAAGGTCTATTTCATTAAGGACGCAAGATTAATAAAAACAAGTTGTATGTGAGATGTCCACGTATTAACGTCGTTCAAATGTCTGCCGTGGCTTTGCTTGATGACACGGGTACAATATTCGATGACTTTGTCTCATAAGTTTGGATAAATATGCTGGGTGTTGTTCATTATGTTGACTTTGAGGGAATTGAAGACCCTGCCTGCTGCCCAAAGGAAAAGGCCTATATCGTTACCAGCTCATATATACTCGTAATAACAAAACATGGGTTTCCTCTTTAAAAAATGTCTTGTTTTGCAGAATTTCGATCAAATTTTAACTTGTCCAGAGCTGCCCAATTATCGAACAAACAGCGTTGTCTATTGCCATTTCCCTCAAATTCCTGGGCCAACTAGATTTTATACGAGAATGTCAAGTTCTTAACGATCAGAAATTGATCGCCTCAGGGATTCCCGTAGACTCTCATGAACGACAGCAGACCCTGTGTTTCAGTGGCATACGTGTTTTGGCTGATTATTTGTCGAACCTGTTGACTCGAATTTGACCACCAAACATCAAACAGTCGATGACCAGGGCAGATGTGCAGATGGTAATAATAATAATAATGGCGGCGCTACAGTCCGAGGTGGACTTGAACCTAACTTCTCTGCAACCACTCGTGTTGTGCGTGCTATAGTTCTCTCGCGAGTGGAGGGGACCTACAGTTTAATGCCGACTCCGAACGGCGAGATTGAGAAGCTATTTCTCTGACACTGACAGTTATACTCTTAGAGCATTGTCAGTGACTCGAAAGAGGTGGAGCCGTGAACAATTTTTTTGAAAAACTGTTTGTCTGATCTTGGAATCGAATCTAGACTGTGAAAGTCTAATGCGCATGGGTCGACGCACGAACCCAAACGGCCATAAGGTAGTGCAGAATAATGATAGAAAATTCTCGCTGCTTCATCAAGGTCAGTAAAGCAATGACTGATATCTTCCATTTTAAAAATTATTTTATGCAAGGCAACGCGCTTTTCAGTCGTTTTTGAGAATATGAGTTCCAGCCAAATGCCTAGATACCTTACTACTTAAAGTGTTCAACACTCACTAAAATTCAATTCTTTATTAGTTCATTTAAATGTATGTATATGATATATAATAGAAAATTCATTAATTGAAACAGGAGAGAAAAGAAAAAAAAACACTCGTTATCTGCGCGGAACTTTTTCGCCTCTCCCGCCAAAAGGTTTCT
The DNA here is from genome assembly GCA_930367185.1 of Myathropa florea. Lineage (NCBI taxonomy): Eukaryota > Metazoa > Arthropoda > Insecta > Diptera > Syrphidae > Myathropa > Myathropa florea. The sequence goes on from OV884005.1 coordinate 15,682,122, forward strand.
GTCAGATCTTCTTTGGGAACTGTCATGTTGACAGCTAGTGAAGCGGCAGAGTTCAGACACTACACCCCTCCCCTCTTAGCTAGAACTAAGGTTCTTCTTCCGCAGCCTTTCCGAGCGCCTTACTGTTGGTGATGTTGATGGAGCTATTGTCTCCATTTTCCCTCGAGGCCTTGTATTACATAGTTTGGAAAAGGATGGTTTCACACTTCTGCTTGTTGATTTTCAACTTCCAGTCGTCGCAAAATCGCTGAGTTTTGCCGAAGTCACGTTGCAGGGGAATGTTGATGACCTCAACCTTCGGCGCTGTCCTGTCCAAGTCACCGACGTATGCGATCAAGTGCTGCATGGAGCCAATCAGTTCACTGATGAAAATAGTGAAGAGGATTGGTGAGTTAACTGCACCCTGCTGGATCCCATTTTTTATGTGGAAAACTTTGGCAGAAGTTATGTTTCCACTTTTAACAACAAAACTTTTATCTGTTATTATGCCATAAATCGTGTAAAGCAGTCACTTGCTTATACCCATCCTCGTCAGCTTAAAGAAGAGACCTTCTAACGTGTTCGACACGCCTTTTCCAAGTTAACGAGGCTGGCCCCGGTGCACTGGGTTTTTGCTTTGTTCCATTGAATGTCCGGCACCAATTTTGACGCGGTATGTACAGTATCATATCCCGCCCATGCTAAACTCACTGGCTAACACTAGATGCACGATTTTTCGTGCGGATGAAATTGGCGTGATTGGTCGAACACAGCGAGCAGTTCAATAATTCTAGGAAGCAGCTTAAAGAATCTAGCTTTAAACGAGTGCAAAACGAAGTTTAAGTTTTGACCAGAACGTCATAATAGACAACTATAACTTCGAGGTAGTCAGTAATTTCGTCTACTTAGACTCCGCGGAAAACAGTAGGAGCAACATTAGAACCTAGATTAAACGCAGAATAACCCTTGCTAATCTCCGTTTCTTTGGACTATTTCGCTATGCAATTTCACAATGGACTAAACTGACATTGTTCAAAACCTTGATCAATTCGGTTCTCCTCTACGGTGATGTTTGTTAGTTGAGGTTAGTTCCATCCCGGAATGTAGCTGCATAAGAGGAAGGTGAATTTAATAATTCTCGTGGAAACATTTAACAGAAAGCAGGGAAAAGCAGTAGGAATGAAAGGAATGAGAATAGTTGGCGCTTGTACTATTACAGTGTCTACATAATAATAATAATGGCGGCGCTACAGTCCGAGGTGGACCTGGGCCTAGCTTTTCAGCAACCACTCGTGTTGTGCGTGCTATTGTTCTCTCACGAGTGGAGGGGACCTACAGTTTAATGCCGACTCCGAACGGCGAGATTGAGAAGCTTTTTCTAGACAGTTATACTCTTTGAGCATTGTCAGTGACTCGAAAGAGGTGGAGCCGTGAAAAAATGTTTGATGATTTTTTTTTTTTTTTTTTTTCGAGATTCGAACTGACGACCTCGAGCGTAGGAGTCGACGCACCTACCCACTACGCCACGGCGCCCACAGAGTCTACATAGGTAGTAAAAATATAAAATGGTGAGCAATTTCAGTTGTCAAATGCCAATTCGCGGAATAACAAATGCATACAGTCTTCCACAAAAGTCTGCGGCCAAATGGAAAATATTTGATATTTAACTGTTTATATATATCATTCGATACTGATCATTCCAGGCAAAAGAAGGCGTTGCATTAAAAATAAAAAACAAAAATAAAAAAAAATAAAATTATCAAAAAATTAAGAATTTCCAAAAAAGGAGAAGGACGAGCTGGAGGAATTAATAAAACCCCTCCAGCTGAAGTTAGAAAAAAGAAAAAAAGAACAGAACAAACAACAAAATGGTCAAGAAAAGGACAATAGAAAGTTGCCGCAAACGCAACAACAAAAGTAACCACAACAGCACCAGCAGCAAAACAAACAGTAGCAGCAACAACAACAACACCATCAGCAGCAGCAACAAAAGAAGGAGAAGAAGGTTAGACTGCCTCAACATAACCGAAATGGACGCCGAAGACACTATACGGGTATGTAAGTTGGACTTAAGAGATGAATCTACGATAGTTAAAGAAATCGAACAGTAAAGCCAAACAGCACATACAGTCAGCGTCAAAAGTGAGTGAACAATCGGTCATCTGCTGAAGGTTTATCCACTAACTTAATATCCACCGGAATGAGGCAGAACAGACTTGGATATATCAAATTAAAGCTCCAAAGACATATTTTGAAATATGGCAAATAATATTTAACATAAGTGTATATATTAAACAATTAATTGAATTTCAAAGAGAAAAGTGCTAAAAGCATCGTCGAAAAGTGAGTGTATATATGGTTGTGTTAGTGACTGTAAGACATAAAGACGCGATTCTATTAAACATTTGTATGAAAATTAAGACAGCCATATACGATACCTGAAAAGCGGTAAAAGCATACAAAGTACAATTTTTTTTCAATAAGATACTGTTTTTTAAAGACATGTGTTCACACACTTTGGCATCAATATCAGACGTAGACCATTCCAGTCAATTTTAATTTAGAGAAATACCTTTCAGCTAATGACTGTTTACTTACTTTTGACGCTGACTGTAGGTAAGCTAATTTGATTAGCTGTATGAAGAATAAATTCCAGAACACGGATCAAAGTTTGATTTAAATGTAAAAATGTAAGATTTGTGTATTAATTAAAAAAAAATCATAATGATATCTAACCACATACCTTTCCTTCATCCTTTTAATTAATTACCCTCGAAAAGGATACGAAGTTTAATCAAACTGTTTACATCCATAATCTCTCCGAAAGGTACTTTAGTCCAAAAAGTGATCTTAACTATGCGCTCTATAAAGTATACCTTAACTTGCTACGTGGGATATAATATCTCAAGATAAACTTTTAAATATCCTCAATTAGTGTCATATACTGTGTGCACCGCTGTGCTGGTGCAATGAGAAGTAAGCATCCCCCGTCTAGAATATACCGGATCCATTCTTGCCGTAAAACTAAATAACCTTCCCATGTTAGGCGATAAATTCATTTTGGAAAATATATTTGCTGCAGCAATCCTGTCAACCGGTTAAAAAATATATGAGTCCAGTAGTTCCACACTAACCGGGCAATAACAGCGGCTGCTGTAGCCGCCTATCGCCAATGCTGGCTGACGTTATGGTTTATCCGAGGGTATGTAGTCAGATGCTGGGCTCCTTTACCACCAGACTCCTCGTCTCTTCCCTTTGCTCCTGCGAATATAGAAAAAAAAGAAACTATAAATTGAGGGTGGCAGAGCCGTTATTCTCCTTTGCAGTTGGTACTAAATCAAATTTTATTTCCCTAAATATCAGGAATTTCACTGCCCCCGCACACACATGCTCAAATTCGTGTTACCCCACTTGGCTTGCACATGGTGTCGATAAATTTAATTTATGGTCCTCATTCCTCCACGGTATGGTCATACTGCGCTCTGACGTTTATGTCCTATAGCTGCCGGCATACCATTTTTGAGAGCAGTAAATCGTCACTCCTCTGCTTGGGGTTTGTTTCAATGCTGTGGGATATCAACCCACTCTCAGATATTCACATACGGAGGAGCATTTGAAAATCTATTTTTTTTCATACGTGAGAGTGTGTGTGTGTGTTTCTATCGCAAACGTCGACTGAGAGTGACACCTGACCATGTCGGTGTACATTGGCCGTCGTGGTCCTACACCTTCGCACATATGTTCCGGGTCACTGCCGACACTGAGGTGTAGTTGGACATTTTTTACGATTAGAGAGGCAAAAATCCTCGATTGCAATTTTTCATTCGCACTGATGGCGATGGTAATGGTAGAAGTTGGGACTTAGACATGGACATGGCAACCACTGCACTCTAATACGTTAATTTATCATTTTAAATCGCGCGTCACAATGGTCAAGAATTTATGGTTCGGAAGCTTTTTTGTATGCTCAACGAAATTGGCGATATTAGTTGAATAAGTAGGCATATCCGGTGCGGACAATGACTGTGAATATTTCAGTTTTTTTTCCCTTAACCAATACCAAATGAAAAATACGTTTTACCGAGACTCTAAACCAATAACTGTGTAACCTTGTCAATTAAGGGCTTATGAAAATATGAATAAAACCAAATCAGGTTAACTTCTGAATACCAATTAGATATGAGCAGGTATGTGTGCATATCATAAAAAGTTTCTAAGTATCTTTTTATGAATTAATTATCAAAAAGAGAGTGGTGATCACTGTTATCACAAACATATGTTTTGAATTTCCAACGGAGGAAAAGAACTCACTAATCTGGAACAATATTATCTATTTAATCAATCCAATCTAGCGCTAGTTACAGGGGGTTAATCGACCTTGCCTGTTAACGTTGAGGAAAAAAGAAAAGACCTTACAATATTATTGACAGTTGGAAGTATGCTATGCTGGTTTCCTGAAGCGATTGCTCTCCGCACCGTGAGTGATGGATTAGTACCTTCGTTATCGCTGGGTGGTTCATTCCAATCGACGGTTGTTCAGCTACTTCTTCGCACCCACTGGTTAACTGTGACAGCACAGCTAAATAATCGGGAAGCCTTCTACCTAGTCATTGGCATGTTGCTTCTTTTGATTTTATGATAGTGTTGCCGGTTACTGGATGGTAAGTTTAAGAAGGAAGTAGGGTCTCTAGATCACGGTCACTTATTGTTTCTGTTAAATCAACACTAAAATTCAGTTTTTTATCCCGTGCCGTAGCCAAAGTCTTCCATGGACATTTATGAAATATTGTAGTAATCCGTCTTCAGAATATTAACGGATTGCCACTCTATGTCTCTACCCTTGTAGTTCGCAATTTGTACTCTGTAATCCCCATAACATTGAAGGGCAGAATTAGTTCCTACCCTTATCAATTCTCGCTCGTTCATGGCGAAATGGTAAGGAGCTGTAAATGAACAATTAATTCAATATTCTTTTTAATTGCGATTTTTGATGGGCTTTGTTGTTTTTTTGTTATTTCTTCGGAAGGAAAGAAATCAGTTAGTTTTAAAAGGGCAATGGCCACGATCCGAAAATATCAAGCCTATTATGGAAAACGGCGGTTTGACTGCGGAGGGAGTTCATCGAATCCGCATCCGCAGTTCAACCCTATTATAGAAACCGAGGGATGAACCAAATTATCGGTCCGCAAAACCTCTTTATCGATCCATTTTTAATCAGCTGTTTTCTGTCAATTTAAAATTTGTATCTTTAAATTGATCTGAATAATAGTTATCTAAAGTGTGAAGTGAAGTATATTATGAATTGAATTGGCTTTTTTATTGATTTAGAAGGAGAAGAAAATGATTCCCCACAAATTCGTTAAAAATAGCGATGCTTTATTTATTTTAAATCTTTGAATTTCACAGCAGACAGAAATACGCGATTGTTTTCAGTACAAATGTATGTATACATAAAAGAATGTTATTACAATATTTCTTTAAAATAGGATATGCTGGATATCCTTTGTCCCCATGGCTTATCACACCATTTATTAATACAAATTGCCTCGAATTGCAACCGTGTTGTTTTTTCTAAAAATAAAAGTAAATTTTTTTTTGTTAATTTAAAATTTGAAACTTACTTTCTGTTGCACAAACTCATCCTTCTTCTTTGAAATCCGCAACCACTTTGATGCGGATTGAAAACATCACAAAATGTATGGAGTGCGGATGAATTGCGTTTTCCATAGTAGAATTTGTGTCACACTTCCTTACCGACATCCGCTCACTTTCTCGATTGCGTTTTCAATAATACGAAAACCCGCGGATGTGAAAATATTCCCTCCGCAGTCAATCCGCCGTTTTCCATAAGCGGCATGAATTTCTCAATAAGTGCAGACTCTAGATAAAAATAAAATAGATAGATGTTGGAAGGAAGTTGTATTTTTTTAAGTGTTTTTTTGCAAGCCACTCATTTTTGTGTAAATTCTTCAATGTCGGACTCAATATGCTGCCACCAGAAATAACTTGGTGTCAAAGGCTTTATTCTAAGGATACGAAAGTGCGCCGTACCTAGAACGGCTTGTATTTCTTCTTTTAGGGTCATAGGAATCACCGAACTGTTGTTGCGGCAGGAAATTCATTGTGAAAAATGTCAATGTGATTTCTGCTAGTACATTTATGATGATGGTCTGCAACAAGGTGTGATCGGTCGCCGTGGCGTAGTGGGTAGGTGCGTCGGCATGAGCGTCGCATGAGAGAGGTTAGTCACTTCCCTCGGAACATTTTCCGACATTACAACATTACCATCAGTAGATCAATTGCTTGACCAGCTTGTCCATCCAATTCTGACCAAAAGTTGTCTTAGAACATGGCATGATAGCGAGTTTTGTTGATCGAAACATGGTGATAATTTTCATCGCGAAAAAATGCGGTCACTTTTATGGATGCAAGGTTGTCTCTTAAAGTACATGTCGTAGTAGGTAGGTAGGTGACAGGGTACCCTTGCAACCGGGTCGTGGCTCACTGAGACCAACAGTTGGGTTCATTGTGCCTTATGTGTGGGGGGGTGTACCCCGTGAGACCTACATTTTGCTGCTTATTAGAACCACCAAGATTGTTTTTTTTTCCAGTTCCTCCACCTCGTCGAAGAAGTTACTGCCCAGTGTTAGCAGTCTCTTTCCCCGTAGGGCTGGACAATCGCTCAGCAGGTGGCGGGCGGACAGTATTTTCTTTTCGTCCCTGCAACTTCTACAATAGTCGCTATGGGGGTACCTAACCTTCTGGCATGGGTGCCAATCGGACAATGTCCGGTGAGAACTCCTACCACCGTGCGTATACCCTTGCGACTCAGGCTAATCATTGATAATGCTTTCTTCCTTTTCAACACCGACCATAGGGCTCACGTCGGTAACCCAATGTCCTGATTTAGTCATCGCTCATTTGCTCTTTCTAAGGCTTCGTCCTCTATTTCCATCCTTAGGAAACTTAACGGCATATTGTCATAAGGTAGTGCTAGAGATTTATCTAACTCTGAGCCCTCCTTTGCTAACACTCCTATGTGTCCCGGTACCCAGCAGAGAGTCACGGTGTTGACGTTGGAGATTTCGTTGACGTTCTGTCTGCATAGCTTGACTAGTTTCGACTTTACAATATCCGACGCTATGGCTCTTATAGCCGCTTGGGTGTCGGAGTATATAGTTACCGTTTTTTCAATCAAACTAAGTTCTTTAAGCTTAAATGACGCCTCATTTATTGCTACCACTTCTGCTTGGAAATCGCTACATTCATCGCTTAGGTTTAGGTATCTTTAAAGGAGATCGCAGAAGACCCCTGCCCCCGTTCCTGCACCTATTTTCGAGCAATCAGGGTATATGGAGATCTCTTCGCCGCCATTTGCTGATAGCTCTTCTCAACCTCTCCTGTCCGGAATTCGAGTAGAGAACTTCCTCGTGGTAGGCAGGGTTGGTGGCAGATAATCCGACGGTTTGTATCTGTGTGATCCTGTCCATTTTGAGAAGATGGACGCTTGCCCATATGGCTTGTCTTTCCACAACTTGACTTCCCTGAGTCTCATTGCGGTAAAAGTCGCTCTGCTACTACAGAAGATGTCAAGAGGGGTAAGATGGAGTAAGACCTTGAGCGCTGCTGTCGGCGTTGTCCTTATGGCACCCGTGATTCCTAAGCAGGCCGATCTCTGGACCTTCGTTAAGCTAGAGAGAAGGTATTTCTTCTCCAGTGCTTGCCACCAGACTATTGATCCGTAAGTTAAGATGGGTCTACAGTAGTATACAGTATAGTTCTAAAGTTAGTAAGTTCTAAAGCTTTACGATGTAAAGAATGTAAACCTTGACGTTTTAGTTTAATATAATAATAATAATGGCGGCGCTACAGTCCGAGGTGGACCTGGGCCTAGCTTCTCAGCAACCACTCGTGTTGTGCGTGCTATTGTTCTGTCACGAGCGGAGGGGACCTACAGTTTAATGCCGACTCCGAACGGCGAGATTGAGAAGCTTTTCCTAGACAGTTATACTCTTTGAGCATTGTCAGTGACTCGAAAGAGGTGGAGCCGTGAAAAAATGTTTGATGATTTTTTCGAGATTCGAACCGACGACCTCGAGCGTAGGAGTCGACGCACCTACCCACTACGCCACGGCGCCCACGTTTTACGTTTTAGTTTAGTTTAGTTTATTTATTCGATCTACCGAGTTTATCTCTTACAGATTTCGGAATTATATAATAATATTCTTATATTGTAAGTACATAATAGAAAGATTTGAATTCCAAAAAATAAAGGACAACAACATATTAATTAATATAAAAAAAAGATTAGTAAATAATTGTATAACAATAAATTAAAGTGAATAGATATTAGATTTAGTAAATAAATAATAAATAAATAATAAAATAAATATATATACATTGATAGAAAATTAAATTAATAGAAATTAATTGAAATTGTCAGAGATTTTGAATAGACTGCTTAAATGTTTGTCTTTCATCACATAAGTCTTTTAATCCTTACAATATTTCTTAAGCCCGGTAACTAACATATACTCAAACTTTGATCTCTTTTGCATAACCCAAATTTAAATTAAAATAAATTTTACATAAATGAATCCATGCATGCATTGCCCCCGCGACCCCTTTAGTGGAACATGCGGGTCATTGAAAATGAGATGAGATGAGATGAGATAAATGAATCCAGTGAAGGACGTTCATTCTTAATGGCACCGACCAGTGTCGACAACACAGTCGTACAAACACTGAACATGTCACCATCTTAAACAAAAGAATTTCTTTCTTCATCCATGAACGTAGTTAAGCATGTACATACGAATATACTTGTCCTGTCTCCGATGTGTGGGGGACTCAGAGAGTTGTCTGCGTTCCAATCTCACCTCTGCTATCTCGATGCACATTTCATACCTATATCTTACACTGCTGCTGGTCGAAGAAGCGAAACGTTTTGCAGAAATTAAAACAAAACAAAAAAAAGAAAACGAAGAGGAAAACCTCTCAGGCACCTAGGGAACATAAAGAGGCAGTTAACTCCTAAGTACTCGTTGTATATCACTTGCCTCATCTGTGGTCATGCATCGCCGCAGCCGCCATCGCCACTGTTACCACCAAGAATCCACGCATTCAAAGTGGCACGGTATCCGGGTTGTGCATCGCATCCATAAGATGCCAGATAATTTTGCACGATGCACGACGAAGACGACGGGTAGAACCGCACATTACACTTTGAGCGGAAGTTGTTGGCGGCAACGATGGCAGTAGTGGAAGATACATGAGCAATGCCAAGAAGGGCAGCGCCTGGAAACAAAACGATGTCGACAGCATAAAAGTGACGCGCAGACCAACCAAGAAGTCGGTAGCAACTAAATGGGGTGCACTAGTCACAGTTCAGTATGATAAAGATGACACTGATGTTGACAATTGACGAATATGGGACTATGCTTTTTGCTTGTAATTCACCTTTTTGCAATGTGAAGCATAAGGCTTGGTAGGAGGATGTTAGAAATTATGAGTCCCCAACGGAATGGACAGTTCAGAGGAGTCTGAAAGGGAATCGCCCACCTTAGGGTGCCTAATGGCCTGCAGACTTATTCTCAACTCTTACTATACAACAACTCTAGTAATTACGGAAGGCAATTAAGAGGGAGCAGCTCGAATCGACAACTCGAAAACATGTTGTCTTACGCTGTAACCGATGATGAGAGAATCGGGTCCGAAATGATATCCAGAAATTTTATCGGGAGAGCAAATACATTTAACAACCATAAAAAATCGTTTATATAAACTGACAGGGTCACACAACCAAGAGAAAGAAACTTACCTTGCGATTGATGTTGGATATTTGTAAGAATTAAATATTATTTTGTATTTCTCATTGTCAGTTCCTCATTTACGAACTACAGTCGCCTCCCTCTAAGTCGAATTTTCACGGGATATCAAAATTAGTTCGAGTTAAAGGGAAATTTGATTCAGATGAAGTTCGACTTAGAGGAAGGCGACTATATTATAATTTACAGTTCCGATAAACTTGAAAGTATTCTAAAGGGTGGTCCAACGAAAATGCCGGACGATAATTGTAAATAAAGCAAAAAGTTTTCACAGAATTATCTTAATTTAATTATAATAATAATAATAATAATAATAGTAATAATAATGGCGGCGCTACAGTCCGAGGTGGACCTGGGCCTAGCTTCTCAGCAACCACTCGTGTTGTGCGTGCTATTGATCTATCACGTGCGGAGGGGACCTACAGTTTAATGCCGACTCCGAACGGCGAGATTGAGAAGCTTTTCCTAGACAGTTATACTCTTTGAGCATTGTCAGTGACTCCAAAGAGGTGGAGCCGTGAAAAAATGTTAGATGTTTTTTTTCGAGATTCGAACTGACGACCTCGAGCGTACCCACTACGCCACGGCGCCCACTTTTATTAATTATCTTATATAATTATAATCTATGATCTATATGTGACACAAAATATCGGCCAAATGGTCGAAACGGCTTCGGTAGCATACCTCTATACGATGGTCCATATTTTCAATGCCTCTGAGACATAATTGAGGTTCAACGTCGTTAATGTGCCGAATTATCTTATCCTTTAGCTCTTGAATTGTTCTTGGCTTATAGACGTACACTTTTTCCTTTAAATATCCCAAAAGAAGGAAGTCCAACGGTGTCAAATCACATGATCGTGGCGCCACGTGTCGTGAGATAACACGCCCATTGAATTTCTCGCGCTAGAGAGCCATCGTTTCGTTGGCTGTGCGGCAAGTGGCACCATTCTGTTGGAAGCACATGTCGTCCAGGTCCATATCCTCAATTTCTGGCCACAAGAAGTCCGTTATCAACTCGCAATAGCGAACACCATTCACGGTAACTGCTCGACGGCTCTTCTGCCACACTATCGCGAACAACAGCAATGCTTTCCGCAGAACGAACAGGGCAAGTATGCACAGATGTTTTCACATTTGCTACAGACCCGTTTTGCGGGCCACAATTCTACCGATTGTGGACACATTTGGTCGATTATGCTGACCAAAAAAATCACGAAGTGCACGAAATGCATTTTGATTTGAACGCCCATTTTCGTAAAAGGCTTCAACAATATTAACGCGCTGCTCAATTGTGTACCTCTCCATGGTTGAATTTGTCAAACACTGAAACAAAGAAATGTTCGGCAAAAAACACAGCTAGCCGCTTCATCTGCAACATCCGATTTATTTTAATCTTTCCATGGTCACTGTGACACACCAAACCCAAATGTACCTCCCACGAGTCGACTCTTCCTTTTGGTAAGCTTTTTTTAAGCCAAAACCAGGTTCGTCCTTCAAAAAAATTAGACATTATTTTTCTAGAAGACTAACTTATATCACATACAGTGAAAATCGCTTATAACGATATTGGTTATAGCGAAATATCAGTTATTACGAACCAATCTCAAAGTACCCACTGAGATACGTATAAATAGCATTAACGACACTTCGATTTTAACGAAATCGGGCATAACGAAATATATCGTATAACGAATGTATTAGCACTAAAAACAGAACCAATTATCGCATATTTCATATTTCGTATTTTTTGGAGAAGCTTTTTCTAGACAGTTGAGCTCTTTGAGCATTGTCAGTGACTCAAAAGGGGTGCAGTCCTCAAATTATCAAAGGTGTTTTTTCAGGAATCGACCCCAGACTTCGAGGAGTTGACGCACTTACCCACAACGCCACGGCGTCTACTTATTCGACGATATAGGCACTAATTAAAAAAAAATATAGAAAGTATCCATTTTCAGTCGAAATCCTCTTCGCTATATACGGTAAATGAATACTCTTGGGATCAGAATTAGTTTCACAAATAAATTCTCTAAGATAGAAAGGTTTGGCCCAAAAAAATTGCCTTTTAAAATAATTTGGCAGAAGAGAATGAAAAGCTTCTACTAAATCCGAGGCAATGGACGACAGTTTTGTTGAATTATTCATCACGGATGACGAATCTTGCTCCATTAACAGCTCATCTAGGTTAGTTAAGGTTACGGGTGGTGGCTGAGCCTCACATAGACCAATTTTGGCCCATAGTGTTACCACTTACAGAGTTAACCTAAGTGTTGACCTAATAGCCTTTATTAAGACAGAAGGATTTTGTGGTTATTGCAAATTTGATGAGAAGATGTGGTTTCACGGAATCCATATCGTTTAGCGATTTGAAGAAAAGCTGTCCTAACGTTTTTTGTCTAGTTTTGGCCAGAGCAGGGCAAAAACAGAGGAAGTGTTCCAGTGTTTCACTGACCGCTGAATCTTTGCAGTTCCTACACATGTCGGTAGAGACTAGGTCCAATTTGCGAGCATGGTAGCTCAAATCAGACAGTGACCAGTAACGATACCAACCAGTATGCTTCAGTGCACTCTGGGTAACGAGATTAAGTGTTTGGTTTTGCGGATATCGTAATCTGGCCAGAAGATTTTAGTTATACGGCAGGTGTTGCTCCTGTTCCATATACTGCTAGCCGCTTTATATGAGTCAGTATGAATTTTGGCGAAAAACAGCCGAATTGGCGCTCCAATGGTGATTAATTCTGTAGGGATTAGGACTCCTTGCTTAGCAAGTTCGTCAGCAGTTTCGTTGCCTAGAACTCCTTCATGTTCAGAAACCCATTATAGAGGGACTGTTATTTATACAAAGTATTTGTAGCGAGTTGTAGCTCATCTAACCTTTCGATATCTTCTCCATAAGCAGTAAAATTAAGAACTGCAAGCAGATAATACATAGAAGAGAAAGATAGGAAGGGCTTCGAGGATAGGAAAAGGGGCAAAGACATTCTTAAACATCTATCCACATGGGAGTACCAGCCAATTGCTAATTCCTTTATAGGCAAGAGCGACAATAGTTCACTTTCCGATGCGCACACTGTCACCCGGAGAAGCGAATTCAACACCAGATAGTGCTAAGACCGTTATTAGAATCGTAACCATTACACAGTGGGCGCCGTGGCCGTGCTGAGTAGCTAGGCCCAGGTCCACCTCGGACTGTAGCGCCGCCATGGTTATACACAGTTGTGGTACCCTCTAAAAGAACGTTTTTGGAATCTAGTTATGTATGTACATTAAAATACACACATAAATAAACTCTAAGAGTTCCGTTTGTACACAACCTACAGAGTCTCTTGCCGTTGTCAACTGTATTCTATTGTACTCACTACCTTATACTACCACTTCTCCAAATAAACATCTAAATTCCTACTAACAGTCTTTGACTCGACCATAAGAAGTCATTGTTTTGTGGGTTTTCAAAGTTTCACCTCAATTCTGAATTTTCGCATCTTATTGAGGTGCGATGCTGTTTCGAATTTTCACTCTTTTATTATTAGTCTGATCAAAAAGTATGCAGATTATCCAAGTTATTCTGATGATCATGCGTATATACGTATGTCTTACGATGTGGAAGACTGTTGATGATATTTCTCCTTTCTTTTTTTTCTTAAATAAAATTTGCTAAATACTAGCTCACGAGTGTGGCTATATCTGCTCGTCTAAAACGTTACTTTACAAAAATAAATCCGTTAATAAAAAACACCGAATCTTTTCCTCGTCATAAGATGATGTTCCACTTTTGTATCACACTATAAGTGACAAACTCACAGTACGGATGAGAGATAATTCACATCTTGCGTCGCATTCATCCAATTTATTTCGTTTCACTGAGCACACATCTGCAGATACGATCTCGTACAACATAGTTTGCTCTAAACCCAAAAAAAAATACAACATCTTTGTATCTCCCAAGAGAGAAGTCAAGAAAGAGACATTTTCGAAATATTAACCCTATGTCACCCAATAAACCGCATCAAATGAGCCCTGACAAATCCCCACACACGCTGCCGACGCTACAGTACTATATTCGTGCTGCCACATAGCACACATCGTGGAACAGCAATCATCCAGAAAGGATGTGACACGCCATAGCCACACCTGTCACCGATGCGTCTTCTTTAACGTCAGACATTTATTTAAGCAGCAAATTGAAAAATACGAAAATAAAGGAAATTCTCGCCTCCAACCGCACCGGCCAACGAGCAAGCCCCAACCGACCAACTTAACTCTTGAGTAATACCCGAGGCAAAATATTTGCTGTTAAGTGCTAAAAATCTCAGAGGGTAATAAATTTTCTCCACTCTAAGAGGGAGGGAGAAAATAGTTTTCCCCACGAGTTAGGCTAGCTTGGGATTGGGGTTCGGGTGAACAGGGGATATCACGCAAATTGTCACCCTTTGCTCCTGCCCAGACGTTTCGTAAATGGGATTAACGATAGCAATCCGAATGGTTGCATGATGCATGATGGTGGGACATAAATTACAATTCTGTGGTTTGAAACTGCGTGCAGACGCGTGTGATCATTGGCATGCTCTCGTACTGGCTGTAGGCACGGTTGGAGTTCCACTTCAGCTATTAATTGGTCCAAAGTCATGCCACAGCTGAAGAAAACTACTTGTACCGAAGCATGGAAGGTGATCCCTAAATGAAACATCACAAGTGCCCAACGAGTTATGCGACAGGAGACATGTACACTCAAATTCGCGCTTCTGAAATTGTCCATCTCGCCACCTGTATGAGACAATCTGTACGAAACGTGAATGAGCACCTCATGGCCCAAGTGCGGTCACACGAAAACCGTTTTTATTCATTTATTTTCCATTCTTTTAATCAGATATCATTTACAGTAATAAATTTTCATAAATTACCCCATAAGTCTTAGACCGCGCTGGATGAATAAAGTGGTAGTTTACGGCGGCTTTGTGATGATAGTGGGGGCCAACGACGAGGGCGACGCGACCAGCATTGGCTGCTTTTTTGGACTATCGCATGGCGGGTATCTTCGTGATTTCCCACCGCTTCGCAGGAATTATTGTTATGAACACAACTCATTAAGACATCACAAAGGCTGCTAATGAGGTTAATTTTTCCTGCTTTTGCACTTGGCCGAACCCAATAGGAGGGGGTTTTGAAGATTGGTATAGCTATAAATGGAAAATAGTCATTACAGAGTCGACGCGCCGGTCGTGCCATTTGGGGGAGGTGATTATGTGGTTTCTGTTAAACGGGCTGGAATGATTAAGCGAGGGTCTGCGTAGGATTCTTGTTCAGCATGAGAGTTATGGCTATTCTATTTGCGGTAGGCTAATGGTTTCAAATGCTTGTGTTGTAATTCATTTAGAGTGTCTGAGATATGAAATATTTGGCTGTGAAATGTCAATCAATATTCTTAATGACTCAACCGTTCTTCTGATGGAATCGCGCTTTTTGGAAAAGAAATAGTTAGGACTAACTGAAAGAGCATAGCCTTGAAAATACAAGTGTAATTGCTATTATTGTCTCCGGTCATTGTCCCCCAAATTTTAGGAGCTTCTGTTTTAGTAAGCGGTCCAATGACGACTTACGAGTATTTGGTTATTAGGACAAATCGATTGGTTTACTGCTTTAAGATGAATAAATATTGTAGAGCGGAAGTCTTTGATTTGAAACTCTAGAGCGTTGGGATCGACGTATTTACCCACAACGCCACAGCGTCCACATTCCAAACGCAACGTTCTTATATTTAAAGTATTCAAGTCGAGCTGTATAGGATTAGGTGGGCAACAGTTAAATGGAACAAACATTTGCTCATCATTATATTTAAGGAGATATCTGTTGCACACTGTCTCCTTAACCACAACAGTGTTTTCGGGCAGAAATAAAAGCAATTCATGATGCAGATCGCCTACTTCCATGCGATCGATATACACTGTGATGCGATGCTCAAACTTCTTGTTACACTATAAAATATTCAACCAGGCATCCGTTACTTCCTACCAGAGGATACCTTTTGTCTAAAGCAAGCGTTCAGGGGCCATTAAGTCAATAAACTCCAGGTTAAACGATTTTAAGTCATGTATCACTTTAGGTTGATCTGACTTATTCCATACACAAAGAATGTCAAAAAATGTCTCCCCATAAATAGAAGGCAAATTAGCATGGTCACTGGACGCTGGTTTTTCGGCAATCACGGAGTAGGTTAGGTTAGGCTAGGCGGCTGCTAGTGAATTTACCAGCACACTTAGACCATGTTGGTCCATGGTGATACCCATAGTCAGACTACTATCACTGATCAACCGCTTCAGTTAGGTTGATCCCAACGGCAAATGGTGACCAGACCAGATTTGAAAAACCGGATAAAAGCGTATTAACTTTGCTTTCATTGGGATTCGAACCTGGGACCTCTCTAAGCTTAGGGCAGGCACTTAACCAACTGCGCCATCCAGTCGTTTTAAATCACGGAGTAAAGATCTCAACAAAGCTTGTGGAGACGAAGAGGAGAAGCAAATGCCCCTTACCTCTCTTAGCATCTTCACAGCATTCTCTCTCACATAAGATCGAAACAATGGTTTCCCGTCTTTTCTTCTTCTTCTTTTTCTTGAAGAACGGGCTAATGTAGACATTTGAAGCATTTGACAGTAATTGGTTATACGAAAGTTTTTAATTGGCAACCGATCCCGAGGTTCTAACATTTCCTCCTGAGTTCATATGACAGCACAAGGGTCCTATTCATGGCTTAAGTTACGAATACCCTGTAATGCAAACCTTGCATAAGGAATTAAATCATGCGATTATTTCTCTCTTCGTGAAACCTATGCAGATGAATAACACTCTGGCAACGCCCTACAACTGATCAATAGGTTTCAGGCATTATTTCTGGTACTTCATCAGAGCAACTATAAATTTATAACAAATTTGTAAGTAAATATTATAAACAAAAGTTTTCAAAACGATACGAGGGTTGTGACCTTTTTTACAGACACGGAAAAACTGGAGAAAACTACAAGTATTTACTCGTACTTCTGGGCTGTCTGTAGGCTAGAATTTCTTCTGGAAATTGATAGATGGATTTTGGAGACGTTTAAATCCGGAGTTGACACGTCTGTAAAGATAAATGCATTGCATTTCCTTGTTTTTGCGTTAGATGTAATGTAGAACACGTTAGGCGCAATAGATCAAGAAAACCTCCATATCCGTATGGAATAACATCCTAGCATGACGAAAGGAGTTTACTGTAAAAAATTTTAACTATTTTTTTTCCACTTGTACAATCCTGTCGTATAGGCAGTGACACTGTGACTTATGGAGATCTATTGTATCATCGGGTTGGAGTTAATCCAAAAGGCGTATTGCTTCCTTTATTAATGATAGTATATCTTTTGCAGGGGAATTTTTTTTAATTCAACTGAAGTAAATATTTCCCTAAGGAAAATGCGTTTCCTTAACCTTAACGGATGTTTCGTTCTCTTCGAGGCATAACCTACATTCCTTGTTCTGGCACAGACTTTCTAAGTATTATGCCACGCGCCTAGGTAAGATACGATCTCACAACCGCAAGGGTACCCTGTTCGTAAAGAGATCACTAGAGACAACATTCAGTTAATGATTTAAAAACTAAACTTTAAAATTTAAACTTGTGCTAATACAATATTCGACTTCCTGTGCAACGAAGCAGTAGGAAATGACCAATTAGACCACACCCTATGGGCAATCGCGTAACTTAAAAGAGAGATATTTGCACAAGTTCTCTCATGTCTAAGGTTCTGTGAAACAGAATGAATAATGGCTGAAACACAACAGTGCGTTGCGCTAGTCGACTTCATGTTACGGAGGGTGTGCGTTGACGCACTGCGTTAATCAGCTGTTCGCTCTCTCTCTCAAATACCAAAAGAAAAACATTCCATCAGCTGTTTTAATTTGTTAAATGTCAAATCAAAAAATATTCTGGTCAAACAATTGAACCTTAAAGAAATTAATTGCGTAAAATGTATGCTAAGAAAGTTAAAAAAATTAAAAAAGTGTTTCTTCTTGCTAATTTGACGTATTCATTTAAGTCAGCTGTTTTCATTTCTCAAATGTCAGTTGCCACAAAATGTTCTCAATTTGGGAAAAAACTCTCAATTTGGGAAGCGTTTCCCATTTCGCTCTCACAGCGCATCCCTCTGTCAAAACAATATTCAACATGTTGAATAATGATGTGCAATTGCAATCCTCTCATCTCTCTAATTTTTCACTTACATAGGTCGACGCAGTATTTCGTGCATGTCCATTGAATTGTGTGCGTTGAAAGACAACGCTAACGCTGACGCACCATTGTGTTTCAGCCATAACTCTCTTTTTGCGATAAGAAAAAATTAAATCGATGACTGGTATCTGTATTATTTGTTGACAGGTAAATCACGCCACGCTCAGGTCCTTGTAGACCCAATTTGATTCCCTGATGTGGAATAGTATTCCTCTATTTCCATACCGTAACACAAATAATAACATATTACACCTGGCGCGAATTCCCTAACAGTGCAGTAGTCCTTATTAACGTGCACATATCAGATAAAAGTGTATTCGCTATTTCCTTAAGGCCATGTGGAAGTGGTTTCCAAGTGTTCTACAGCCTTCGCAAAATGTATTAGGCACCCTTTAAGATTCGTTATATCTTCAAAAAGTAGAAAAATTATTGAAATGAGAGTAAAAAATAAAATCGTTTAAAACCTCAGATAGTGTCGCCGAAAAGCATAAAATTCAAACTAATTACTTCCGATAAGTGATTTGGCAGCAAAGACAAAAAGGTAATGGTGCCTAATACATTTGATCAAGGCTCAGTCAGTCAGTATATACAGTCAAAATTGGTTATAACGACATTCAAGGGACTGACGAATTTGGCCGTTATAAGCGATAGGTCGCTGTAACCGATAACTCGAAGATAGCAGACAATACACGGAGATCTTCTAAACTATGCCAACAACAGTCTCCTAAATATCGCATAATAGATTTTCTCTGCCGACTTATGTAAGCGCCTGAAGCCCTACGTGAACGTAACAGATCTTGGAAAAATCACAGGAGCTTCAAGTCGATACCCGCCATCCGTTTATCGATTTTAAGACAGTAAGACAGTCGTCTTAAAGACTGGATGGCGTAGTTGGTTAAGTGCCTGCCCCAAGATCGAGGAGTCCTAGGTTCGAATCCCAGTGAAATCGAATCTGGTCCAGTAACCATTTGGCATTGGGGTGAATTTAACGGCACTGGAGTTGTTTGCTACCTGGCAGTACAATGGATCAGTTTTGAGTCTGAGTGCTCGAGTAGTGTTCCAAAAATCCCCCGAAAAACAAATGGTAGTATTTAGGGAGACCAGTTATACAGCTCTTTGTCTAATCTTAGCATCCTTGCAAAACTCGTTCGTCTTTGTAGGATGACGGTGGGGAATGACCGTTCAGTGGACGATCAGATTTAAGCCGTTTCGACTTGCCTTATCGCTTCTACACCAATTTACATATATGTATGTACAAGTCCCGTGCTAAATATTTATTTCGTCATTGAAATTAATTTCGCCTACAGTCTTATTCCTGAAATATTAATTAATCGAATGCTTCGTAGAAGTCGAGTACAAAATTATAAAAAGATCCAATTAGCATTATTTATTTCAAAGAGGGCATTGTTACAATTTCCCGAACTGCGTTTCACATCATTAATTTCAAATTCAAGGGGACCTGTGAGGAAAGTGGGCAGCACTCGTCATTTTGAATTTATCCCAGCAACACCCTCCAGTAAACTTCAAGTAAATTCCTTAAATTTGCTTAAAAACACGTACCCCAGGTTCAGTGGATTTTCCAATGAGCTCGCCCACATCATGTGCCGTCAAAATGTAGCAATTTATTCATCTGTCAATAAGAAGGGGAACGTACACACTTGACAACTGAAGCCATCAACCTTAATTAGTATTCAACAAATTAGTAACTGCACTCTCCACACTTCAAGATGATTAATTCCCATCGCGGGTGTAAATCATTGAGCTGACACATAAATTGCATTATAATTGTGACAGGCATTTCTCTGAGTGTTCTCTGACTGTTTTCTGTTTAAAAGACAGACACAAAGAGCACGAAGTTAACTTCCTGCTGTCGCGGATATTGCCACATGGTGAGTTCGTCTTTGTCGTAAATGATTCTGATGTTGTTATCAGGCCGCCCATCAGAGGGAGCCAAGAGTTAACGTACAAGTCACTTGGTGTCTGCTGTGCCCCATAAATCATGTCAGTCAACCGAGTGACTGAGTGTCGGCATGAATTAGCTTCCACTCAAAGTAAACATGCATCGTGCGTATCACTCGCTCATGATCCTCGGCTAATTTTATTTAACGCTTCACAAGAGGCCGCCACTACGACCGCTGCCGAATGAGGCATAAGCATCCATCCATCCACCCGTCCCTAAAGCCATCCATCCATGCATAGTTGTGTCTACAACAGCATTATTGGATGCAATGAGTATGTTCTTATGATGCTGCGTTGCTGGTGCTCTCCAACGAAAAGAATCACCCCCTGTCAAAATGTTTATGTATTCATTTAATCTCGCGGATGCATTACAAACGGAAAACACAAAAATAAATGGAAATTAAGTAGCTGGGTGTCATGGAGCGACGAAATGATCATTCAGTCACTCCTTAGTTGAAAAATCCAAATCTACAGTAGAAGAATGGTGAAGAGTGGTGCTCGTACGTGGCACTCCGTAGATTGAATAAGAAGTTAAGGAGGTCAGTTGCTACAAATTTTAAAGTGCATTGGTTAATGAAAATATGTGTGGACATACGACAAGTGTACAATTGCACAGTTTATGAATTTAGGCCACTTGAAGCTGGAGTTTCGACAGCCAGTATTGCAATCTTAAGGCCCTCAGGATGTAAGTTTTATAATTTCCTGTGTACAATTATAAGAAATTAAGTATTTTGCATGTAATTGAACCATGATGTGGTAGTTCCATCAAATTATGCTCGTTTCTCAAATTAATCTCATTACCTCCAAGCTGCTTACCCATCACGAGATTGCCTTTCCTTAATCTAACATCACATCATTACTCAGAAGAATCAGGGTGGGCCCTCTCCGACGTCATCTGAGGAGGTATCCTCTGTTTCTGTGTGCCTCTGTTTTTACACCACTATGCAACCGGCGCATTACCATCATCCCCGCACAGCAGTCAGGTCGAGCTCTCCCTACTTCTGTTTAAGCCCGTCCGAGGTGAAATGACTTTAATCTGTGAAATGAAATTGCTTTTGGTCTGCTTAGTGTGACACCTTCCTGAGATGTAATTTATGATCTTAATTGCGGCATACGTTGTCTTACGTGCATCCCACTTAAGTGGCAGCGGTGTGGAAAACCCATTGTTCCGGTTTTGAGCGGCAAACTAGCGGCTGCCACAGCTTCGGCCATTTCAGTCGGTCGGATGTAGTGTTTCTGGAAATTATTAATTTTTTCCTCAACTATTTTCCTTGTCAGGTTAGTGAAACAAATTACTTCATTGTTATCACCATCAGTCTGATTTATGGATAGTCACAATCCCTGTGCGGCTTGGTCGACGCGAACGACCATTTCCATGATGCGGTCGTTCAGTCTGTGCTCGAGTGCTGGGAAATTAGCAGTGATTAATAATTTTAAATTGTCTGTCTATTAAAACATTTCCGGTTATTAATTATGATGATTAATCTTCGAGGAGAACACTTGGTGGATTCATTATATGACTTGCTGATATGAGTAGATGAATAATGCAAACGGTCGTTGGGGGTTATTTAAGAGAAATGCTAGTGCATTAGTTTTGACGCTTATAGAATAGCTTTGGGGTAAATAAAAGAGTTAACATCACTCTTACGAGATATCTTCAATGTGCTATGCGTATGGATACATAATGCATATTCATAAAAGACTGGCATAACTGTATTTAGTCAGAACAAGTATTTTTTTACACTATGCTACAAAATTGCAAAAACCACAGCTATTTTTGTTGTTTTTTTCAAGAAATATATATATATATAATATACGAATAGCATACAACAGGACCCAGGGGTAATCTTGAACAAATCTACTCCAATTAAGCCGTGTAGAGGTCAGATAAAAAAATTGATGCCATCAACATTCCCTTGCAACATGAATTCGATTGTAACTCGAATGAAAGCGTAAAATAAACTTCACAAAAACCAGTCAACTTAGCTCAAGGGTGAAGGTAATAAACTACCTTAATAAGGCCAATTATTGCTATGATTGTCCCGTATTTACTCTAGCGCTATAACAAATGGAACTTCAAGGCAACTTCTTAGAGCTTGTCTCGGGTTGTATACAACTCCATGGTCTAAACTTTTACTAAATTATCCCAACAAAGTTCTGTAAAGCTTTAATCCGCAAAGGCATTGCAGGGATAGCTGGTGCAAAATAAAGATGTTATCCCGCTATTGCGCTACTGGGCGCTAGTGGGCGCCGTGGCGTAGTGGGTAGGTGCGTCGACTCCTACGCTCGATGTTGTCGGCCCGCTTTCAGAAAAATCACCTAAAAAAAAACAATTTTATTAATCTGTAGGTCCCCTCCACTCGTGAGAGAACAATAGCACGCACAACACGAGTGGTTGCTGAGAAGCTAGGCTCATATTTTCACAGCTTCACCTCTTCTTCTCAAACTCGAAAGGCATTAAATTGTAGGTCCCCTTCAATCGTGAGAAGAAATTAACACACACGTATGTGGTTGCTATAAAAGCTAGGCCCAGGACCACCTCGGGCTGTTGCGTCACAAAATTATTATTATTATTATCCCGCTATTGTGCCACCTCGGCGCAAGGCTTAGGCGGCACATCTAATTAGATTTCGAACTCAGTACTTTAGATGCCCTCAGTTTACCTTGATCATCTCAGTTCTGTTCAACGGCGCAGAGACATGGGCAATATCGAAAGCAGGTGATATATTCTAGAGGAAAATTCATTTTGCGGTCTTTGGTCCTCTTTGCATTGATCGCGACTGGAAGAGAAGATTCATTGACGGATTGTACGACAACGATAGAAGTACAGCCAGGCGTCTACGGGTCCAACTCCCCAGGTGGCTGAGACATGAAGAACGAATTGACAGTGAACGGTTAGGTATTAAGAAAGCCGCGGATAAGGTGACCCACACAAGTTGAGAATAACTTCCTCCAACTAAGTGTACGAAATTGGAAATAGCTGGCGAAGGACTGTACTGATTGGAGAGACTTGTTTGTTGAGGTTCAGATCCACCCGAGCTGTACTGCGACACTGTAAGGAAGCAGAAGCCATCATTGCTTTTGGTACACTTTACAAACAATCAACAAAAGTAGGAGACTGACCGGGTCTCGCATTGAGCCCATCCGTTATAAATAAACTTATACCAAATGCCTGATGGCCCAGCCAATTACTCGTATACCGAACGTAAATAAATGAGACTCCCGTTAGCGAGAACACCGGTTAAAGTGAACACCGGATATTGTGAACAGATTTTTGACATCTTTAAAACGTGAACAAATCACGAACACTCTAAAACTAGAGTCCGACCTAAGGACAATTTTTCGGCCGGAGCCGAATTTCGGCATTTTCATCAGCTTCGGCCGAAACCGAATGTTCAGTCGGACTCTATTCGGAACATATTTTGAAAATTGCTTTCGCATCATTTTTACAAAATAATCCAAAATTGGATTTTTAACTGCCATTTTTGATTATCTTTCTGCCTGAAACCTGTACAAATAAATTGAATGCTTTTATACAGACCACTTAATAGTTTACCTACTCGCAAATGCAAAATCTTTTGATTCTAAAGTTGTAAACAATCACACTAAATATCCGACAATAACAAAACAAAAAACACACCGTTCCTTGTAACTTATATTTTTACCGAAAACAGAAATATCAACATTCGGCTTCGGCAAAATATTCGGCCTCATTTGGCAGAAGCCGAATGTTTTGCCGAAGGTGATATTTATAGCCGAATGTGACCGAAGCCGAAGCTTATCTATCTAAAACATGAAACATGAAAAGTTAAAACTAAAATTTGAGCAAGCTGTATTTGAATTTGGAATTTGTATTTCTTGATACAAGGAACTGTTGACACCTTGATCCACCGGAAAGTGGAAAGGAAGGGAAATGAAAGAAGGGGGAGAAGAAATTTGTTACATAACCACAATACAGGTCGTTCCACCATTCTAGATAACCTCGAGTTTCTACCACACGACACTGACCTCCTTCTACCTCATCTTCATTTTGAGGAAAACTTCTCTGCCAGCATACCCTCCAGGTCCGATTGGAGATCTTACACTCAGACGCTGGATGGTCCTCTGCGTATTTTCGCAGATGCATCCAAGACGGACGAGGGAGTAGGATTAGGTGTCAACTCTAATAATCATAATTTTAGCATATTCCTCCACCTTCCAGAACATTGTAGCGTATTCCAGGCTGAGACGATGGCAATAAAAGAAGCCCTGTTTTGGCTTAAGAACAACGTGATATCCAAGAAGAACATCACTATCTGTTCAGACAGCCAAGCAGCAATCAAATCCCTGAACTCGGTCACTTTCTTTTCTAAGACCTCCCTGAATTGCCGCCTATATCTTAAGGAGATGGCTGAGCACTTTAATATTCACCTGATGTGGGTGCCGGGACATAGTGACATTCCAGGGAATTGTGAAGCCGTTGATCTCGCCAGGTATGGAACGGTCTCCACAAACCTTCCCAGTGAAGAACCTCCGCCTATGCCATTCGCTACAGCGAAAATTCTTTTTAAAAAATAATACCTTTAAAAACGAACTTAAGATGGTCAGATGGGACTACGAGCCTCATCACAAGAAAAATTGGCCTAAACTTGATTTAAAGCGTTCACTCTATCTCATTAGAATGAACAGGTCATCTTTAAGGACTCTCATCGGCGTTATCATAGGACACTGTTCCATTGGCATACACGCCTTAAGAATGGGACTCCCTCATAACGACTTCTGCAGAAACTTCAGACACGAGGAAGAAGAGGAAAGCATAACGCATCTCCTCTGCACCTATAGCGCTCTAACCTCCCGCAGGAAGAAACACCTTATAGTCTATTTCTTTAACGACTTAAACGAACTGCACAACGTCGGCATCCAGCAAATAAGAAGCTTCGTGGCAAGCACCAAATAGTTTTTTGGATAGATGACATCCGATCCGCGTGGTATCACAACGGGCCTAAGTGTGACTGATATCTACAGTCAGCGACCAAAACCTAACCTAACCTTCTTGGTAAAAAATGTTGTTTTGTGTAGTTTTCAGTTCGTTGCAAGTCAGTCCGTGTTGAGATACAAAAACAGTTGACGGACTTTTTCCACTAAACTAATAATAATAATAACAATAATGGCGGTGCTACAGTTAGTGGTGGACCTGGGGCTAGCTTCTCAGCAAACACTCGTGTTGTGCGTGCTATTGTTCTCCCATGAGTGGAGGGGACCTACAGTTTAATGCCGATTCCGAAGGGCGATTTTGAGAAGCTTTTTTCTAGACAGTTATACTCTTTGAGCACTGTCAGTGACTCGAAAGAGGTGAAGCCGTGAAGAAATGTTAGGTATTTTTTCGAGATTCGAATCTGAGACCTCGAGCGTAGGAGTTGACGCATCTACCCAATACGCCACGGCGCCCACGCGTATCGGTAATATTCATGTTCAGTATATCATATTTAATCTGATTTTGTGCATCAAAACTTTTTTCTATGAATTTATTTTTCTTAAAAATTAAAAAAATAACTAAAAAGAAATTTATGCAATTTTATTTTTTTTTATTTTTATTATTTTTAATTTGTTAAATAGAAAACGATGGTCCTATTATTATTTTTTAAATTCAATTCCATTCAATTTCCACCTTCGCAAACTTGAACTCTCTCGCAAACGTGAATGGGCTTGGTTGTCAATTGTTCGCGTTTTCGCGAGTCTGCTGTATTAATATTGTATTATCTCTTAGTTTAGTTAAGCTTATTTATTGTGGCATAAAGTTTACAATTCCTTAGTTAGCAATATTTACTTTGAAAGATTTGGTCAAGCACCTTACGACTTAAATATTAATACAATTTGTTTAAATTAACATCACAGAATTTAACGTACATTTGAAAGGAAAAGCCACAAAAACCTTAATTTAAGTTAAAATATCCGACTTCGTTGAGGAAAGGAGTAGCGGTTCCAAAACTTTGTTCCAAATTTCAAAGCTAAACAAAATTACAAGATAATTATTCATTGTAATTCATTTATATATAAACAAACAAAGAAATAATTATATAAATTAATCAATTAGTAATAAGTATATATAAATAAGTAATATAAATATATAAGGTAAAATTATAAATATATAAAACAAATGAATTAGCAAACATAAATATATATAAATAAATAACTATTTTTTTACCACACACAGAAAAGGCAAATATAGTACGTTAAAACAAAAATGTAGCCCAGTCAATATAAAGTCGATGATAGATGTAAGATGATAGGCAAGAGTATTCTATGATATTGTCTTAAACCTCGGATACTTAATGATTCTAGTGACACATTCCAAGGCCAAAAACCAAAATCTAATAAATACCCCACATTTACAAAAAAAGAAAACTTCGAGAAACGGCCAATTGATAGTTGATTTTTTCAGCTACTTGTCTGCGGACTTTGCGTTAGTTCCCTTCTTTAATCTGGTAAACATATCTCGAAATTTCATATTTTCGTGTACAATTTTGACGTGAGTAGAGGTCGATCTCACACGCATGCAACAAACATAACATATCTCGATGCCCGGTGCCTCTCAACATAACTTAATTTATGCAGCGTCAGCGACTGTCTGCAGCCGCTCAACTAATTACGAAAATGTCAATCCAATATGCAGATATGTAGATATTCCTCAGTTCTCGCTGGGAGGTCCAGATGACGGAATTCGTCATAGCCCTTTTTCAGCTTTAATGAGACACCTCCAGAGTACACATTGTGGGTGTTCGCTGCACTCAACCGCCGCCGTGCCAGCTATCATTCACGCTATGATCGATCGTTGCGCTCCCGGTATAGAAGTGAATTAATTCTTGTCACGATACACCGAACTCACACATATAAACATTCAACCGTGTCATTTCATGGCAAATTTATTCCCTGTGCATTCGGGATCTTAACCAAGCGAACTCTGTCAAACTTTTCAAGGAGGATGTGGCCCAAGTAGCCCGGACCCGGAGATACTTCGAAGGCGGAACATGTCTGTTCCCGAGCCAAAAGACAGACAAATGATCTTGTTATACCGATCGTAATCTGCGCTGTCTGCTTGTGTACCCCTCAGTCTATGGTAGCACTTTGCTAGTAATTCGCAGAGAACGACACGAAATGTATCTCATAAATTTGCGCTTCTCGACTGTAGAGAATGTGACAACATAACGAATAAAGTGGAGATTGTGTGTGCTTTGTGGCAGCAGGTCGACGGTGTTTCTTTGTTGATCAGCTGGTGGAACAAACTGATGGACTCTCGTCGCTTCAAGATTGGAGCGCTGTTGGCGTGTTCCTTCGCCGCCAACTGCACTGATGTTCACTGGAATAGATTTGTATGCAAATGCGGGATTAATGTTTGTTGTGGGTATGAGTACCCTGGGTTGTGCATTTTAAGCGAATTCGGAATTCCTTGGTGGTCGTGATAGGTGGAAGGAATTCGTGTTCGCCGTGGTTGAGGTACAACGGTTTGCCTTTTTGGAAGTGTTAACAAGGTGTTAGGGTTAAGCTAAGATCAAAATGAATTCAGCCACACAGTCCGTCAATGTAACGTAATTGTGGTTTACGTTTCCTGTATGCGGAAGCATACAACAAAATTAATTATTTTAGACGAGAAATACGAAAGACGGTGGCATATGTACACACGCCTAAGCTTTTGAAGATTTTTTGTTTTGTCAAAATCATATAATTTATAACATTCTTTTTTTCGTCTTCGTCTGTGCAGCGATGGAGTAGTGGGTAAATGTGTGGATCTCTGTTGAGACTCAGGTTCGATTCCAATTTCTCTCAAAGAAAGAAAGAAGCTTCAATAATATTTAAACTAATTTAATTGATTGATGGCATTTAACGCATGCATAATAATCCAGCTACAGAAATGCATAGGTCTGCAGTTGTTGCTGTGGAAGCTCTCTCTTCCTGGCCACAGCAGCAGAAGGATACTTACTTTCTTATTATGCCTGCGACTAATGGAGGGTCTGAGCCTAAGCAATTGCCGCTTCCCATCGCTGACAGTCCCAGCTTCTTTCAGTCATCAAGACCAAGGATGCAAGACGCATCCGCGACAACTTGGTCTTTGTACCAAAGGTTAGGTCTTCCTCTTCTTTTCGAACCAGGAGACTTGAATTCGAAGACTCTCTTATAGAGAGGTTTCTTAGAGCATGCTTTTGATCCTTCGCGTCAGAAGTTTCGACCCAAATTGTTTGGACAAATCGAAGTAGCACCGGCTGCCAAGGACGATTCTCCATCGGATGTCCACCAAGATATCATTTGTGGAATTCACGTTTGCCCCGAGGTAGATAAATTCCTTAACTACCAAAACTAACTGTAGATTGTGACATTTTATTCTAAATGATATTCGACGGATCGATTTTCACTCGAGAGCAAATACATATTTCGTCTACGTCTTCTTTTCATTTACCCTAAACTCCAGAAGAATGTTAAATGTAATGGAGAACTTGTTATTTTTGTATAAAATTAAAAATATATACTTACTTACTTAACGGGCTCCCGACCCGTGAAGGGTTTCTGCCTGAGACACGGCAGCCTTCCATGCCCTACGGTCCCGGGTACGCTGCTTCCAGTTATCCAGACCAAGCGCTCTGGCATCCGTGATAACTTGGTCTTTGAAACGGAGGTTCGGTCTTCCTTTTCTTCTCGAACCTGTTGGCTGTGATTCAAAGATCCTCTTTGCTGGAGAGTTGTTGTTCATTCGCTCGATGTGGCCGAGCCAGTGTAGTCGTCGTTTTTTGGCTTTTTGGACTTATCTTTGTACAGCTCGTAGAGTTCGCGGTTGTATCTTCTCCTCCATTCGCTCTCCTCGCATGCGGGACCGAAAATTCGACGAAGAATTTTTGTCTCAAAAGTACCCAAAATGTGCTCTGCTTTAATGCTTATCATCCAACACTCGGCTCCATACAGTAGAACTGGCAGGATTAGCGTTTTGTAGAGCATGCATTTTGTCTTTCGAGTTAGGAGTTTTGAATCCAAACCAAGTAGCAGCGGTTTCCTAGGGTAAGTCTTCGTCTACCCTAGGATTTGGATTTGTTGAAGATAGTGCCTTCTGTATTGACGCCTGCCTTGAGCACTACCTGTTCCAGAACAAGGTTCAAGAAGTCACACGACAGAGTATCTCCTTGTCGAAATCCGGTACATGTTTGGAATAGTTCGGATGAACTTAACATCGCTTATAAAATCTTTTCTGCCGTTCTGTGTGAACGCCTGAAACCTTTCGGCACCAATCTGATAGGTCCCTATAAGTGTGCTTTCATGGTAAGGAAGCTCACCATAGACCAAATCATCACACTACGACAGATCCGGGAAAAACTCGAGAAATGTAGATCAACACACACCACCTCTTTGTCGATATGACAGCGTACATAGAGACGAGCTTTACAGCGCCATGTCTTGTTTTCATTTTTATTCATTTATTCATTTTTTTTTATCATTTATTTTCGCTGCTTCATCAAGGTCGGTAACGAACTCACCGAGACCTTCAATGTCAAAAAAGGTTTTAGACAAGGCGACGCGCTGTCATGTGATTTCGTTAACATCGTTCTTGAGAAGATCGTGCAAAACTCACTGGCCAACACAAGAGGCACGATCTTCCAAAAGTCTGTTCAACTGCTAGCTTACGCTGATGACATTGACGTGATTGGGCGAACACAGCGAGCCGTCAATGATGCGTTTGCTGGCATTAAAACGGAAGCAGCTAAAATAAGTCTGGCGGTAAGCGAGGGCAAAACCAAGTATATGCTGTCATAGAGAAAGGACGCACAACATCGACGACTTGGCCAGAATGTCACCATAGGCAGCTATAACTTTGAGGTAGTTAAGGACTTCGTCTATCTTGGCTCCGCAGTAAACAGTATAAACAACATCAGTACCGAGATCAAACGCAGAATAACTCTTGCCAACCGCTATTTTTTTGGCTCAAAAGGCAATTGAGTAGTAGAGCCCTCTCTCGGAAGACCAAGCTGACTCTATACAAGACCCTGATCATCCCAGTCCTGCTGTACGGCGCAGAGGCATGGACAATATCCCAAGCGGATGAACAGTGTCTTGGTCTTTTCGAGAGAAAAGTTCTGCGCGCGATGTTTGATCCTGTTTGGGTTGATGGCATTTGGAGGAGAAGGTTCAACCACGAACTGAATGGGCTGTACAGCGACATGGGTCTAGCCAGGCGTCTACGGATCCAACTCCCAAGATGACAAGGCCATGTAGAGCCTATGGACAACTTAGATCCGGC
Source organism: Myathropa florea (assembly GCA_930367185.1). Taxonomy (NCBI): domain Eukaryota; kingdom Metazoa; phylum Arthropoda; class Insecta; order Diptera; family Syrphidae; genus Myathropa; species Myathropa florea. The sequence goes on from OV884005.1 coordinate 15,712,402, forward strand.
CCGAAAAGTCTTCGACTCTGGACCTGTGGGACAACGCAACAGAGGACGTCCACGTACAAGGTGGCGCACACAAGTCGAGGGGGACCTCGGCCGGCTTGGTGTGCAAAACTAGAGACAACTGGCGAAAGATCGTGCTGGTTGGAGAGCCATGTTGGGTGAGGCACAGCTCCACCTCGGACTGAAGCGCGCTAAGAAGAACAAGAAGAAGAAGGGAACATCAACAAGCAGCGGTATGAATGTACTCGTAGCTTCAAAATGAGGCCAAAATGAGGAACTTAAAGCAGTTTTAAGATAATGTTATGTTTACGAAATTGTTCATTCATAGTGTTGTACACATTCAATAAGCTCTCGTATCAAATTGAAATATTTTTAATAGAAGAGTCAAAAGATATGAAATAGAACCACAGAAGAAATTTCCATTTCGCTCATCCAGTTCATTATTTGAATATGATTCACGTAAAGTCATTAATCCAACTAGAAAACATGCCGAAAATCACACCAGTCCAGTCCAGACAGAGCTTAAATTCAAAACTATGAAACGAGCGAACATTTTATAGCCTAAGTGAGCACGTTAAAGTGTTGGTCTATTACTAATGACCACATGTAAGCGAGAATAATCATACTCGAAGTATTAAAGCGCGTTAACATCTGTCATGTGAGCAACTCAAGAATCATATACCCAAGCTCTCCGCACTTGGATTTTTTATGACTAACGGCACACATTAAATTCACTTCAAAGCTTATTAATAATAATTAACGACTTAGATTTCCCAAATTACGAGTAAATTAAAATTAAAATTCCACGTAAATTTATTACTGTCATTCGAGTGAAATCAAGTTCTTAAAAAAATGTCACCATTAAAACCAAACGCTTAGCACATAATAATTCCACTTGAATTATGCACAATTTAATTCATCGCAAGAATTATTTTCGCACGAAAAAAGGAACGGAGCGAAAGACACTTATAATAACTTACACTCAACACCCCTTTGTTTGAGCTGACAGATCATATGGGCCGATCACGTTGGCGTGCTCAAAACAGTAGTGGGTGGGTTTGGAAATGAGCCATTCATGAAACATTCATTTGCCATCCATCCGCTACTGAATAATAAGCCCCCAACGATCGTAAATTCCCCAACACATGTATGTACACTGACATAACATATTTAACAATAAATCGTCTTACTAAGACTACAAAGGCGACAACGAAATTACTAAGCCCCCCTGAAGAATTAATTAAATACACGCTATGCCGGGCAAATCTCGAAACACCGTGAAATTAGCTGTCGTTCCCGCACCATCTGAGTGATGACATTTGGGGTTCTCAGCTTTTTTTTGTCTCCTCGTTTTGAAATTAATTTCATTTAAGAATTCCAATGGCATGTATCCACCAGCAAATAATAAATAAGGATTATGAGACAGATCGGTGGAAGGCAGTTCTTTGTTGTCGCGCATCTCTTGGAGCACATCAACGAAATCATTGAATTAAATTGTTATTTTGTCACCGACAGTTGAAGAATATTTATTGAACATGTGGTCCTCACTTTAAGTGGTGTCGAAATTGGAGGTTATGGGGCCAAAAATTCCGTCAAATAAATGAAGTGGAGAGCAATCAACATACACACAAGCATTTTATATATGTGTACATACATATGGGTTGCATTTAAGCAAACTAATGCAATTTGGCAAATTTTGAATCCGCATTTCTGCTTCAGGTAATTTCGTAGAAGGCTAAATGGTCTTTGGCTTGAAGAAGTGCACTGATTCAAAGACAATTTATTTAAGAGCCCATGGGTGTGTCTTAAGCAAACTAAGAGATGAAATAATATAACCTCAACATATTTATAATTATCGGATTTAGACCACATGTGCGTTCCAATCGCGACATACGAGTAGTTTCATAATCCCCCTCTCGTAGAACCCATTCTCTGTATTGGCAAAAAAAACTCCGAGTCGCAGGCCTCTTTTGCAGGCAATTTTACACCGGGAAGGGAATGAACGTGAACAAGTGGTAATCGCTTGGCACAATATCTGGGCTATATGGTGGATACATAAGAACCTCCTATCCAAGCTTTTCGCGAGTCATTATAGATATATGTGGCTTGGCGTTGCTTCGTGGAACGATTCGATTCTTCTCCTACTGGCCAGATCTGACCGCTTCTTGTTGATCGGGAGCTTCAACCAGTGTACTTGTTCCCAGTGAAGGATTTTAGCTTAGGTGGGTAGGTTTTTTTTTTCTTAACAGAGCACACAGAACTCTTCGTCCTCTAAGTGTTAACTCTCAGTATCGCTTTATACAGCAGATGTTTACTGCGCGACTAAGGATCATCTACCGATTTTTCATCTCATAAAGGTCAAATATTACACCGAGATCTTTAATTTCTCCTTGGCGATTAAGTCTTTGATTGTCTATGGAATAATCATAAACAATCGGAGATGTTATTCTGTATGCCGTGAACATTTTACATTTTGAAATATTTAGATCTAAGGCATTATGTTTACACCATCCCACTAGATTTTGTATATCCGATTGAAACTTAATGCAGTCGGTTATACTATTTACCGATAAATATAATTTAAAGTCATCCGCGAATGTTAGAATCTCGCAGTAATTAAATATTCCATGAACATCATATATGAACAAAATAAATAGTAAGGGACTCAAATGGCTACCTTGCTGCACCTCCGATTTTATTGTTATTACCCGAGATTTAAAACTATCGATCTTTACCAATTTCTTCCTCCCTGGTAAGCAATTGGAAAACCACTGTAACATTGTTGAGTGAATTCCCAGTGGCCTAAGCTTGCTTAAAAGCAAAGTGTGATGTACTTTATCAAAGGCTTTCGAGAAATCCGTGTAAACTACATCGACTTATAAACGATTTTCTAAATTTGCATATATGTAATTCGAAAATAATGATAAATTAGTAGAACATGACCTACCACGCATAAAGCCATGCTGTTTATTAGAAATAATTTCTTTTACTAAAAAATATAATTTTTCTTTTACAATACTTTCAAACAATTTTGGGATCGATGAAAGCTTTGATATAGGCCGATAATTTTTATTTTTTGTCTTAAACCACTTTTATAAATTGGAGTTAAAAAAGAATACTTCCATTCACATTCACCATTTTTAGCGACTTGTTAAAAATAATTTTAAGTGGTCGATAAAAAGAAATCTTACACTTTTTTAATATTACAGCCGGGACCCCATCGGAACCTGGGCTGTTGTTAAGTTTAAAATTATTTAAGGCATGGATAGTTGGGCTTAATTTAGATCCTTGTGGACGCCTTGAGATGCCCTGATGAAAAACAGTGTCCCTTTTTCTCCCGTTCCGTAAAGTTGTATAACATATTGTTTTTCAGACTCATTAGAGCGCCAACCAACATCGTCAGCAACTTCTTGTCACTCTCTGGAGGTTTTTGACTTTCGATCTATCATATCTAGACCATAGTGTCTGAGTAGTTTCGCAGGTGGCTAAGAAGAAACACTTTTTGTTTTTTTTTTTTTAATATCCTACTGACCACTTTTTGCCTAAATCGAAGAATGGTGGTAGGTCGGTTTCTGACCCTTTACTGGCAAGCTCATCAGCTACTTCATTGCCGATTATGGCCACGGAGCGTATTGACAAACTGTGTATTTCCTTCTCACCAATTTTACTATCATTGTAGAGCAAACTATAAACACAAAATCACTCTGTGGTAGCTCTGTAAGATTAAATAAACTGAAGCAAACTATAGCTACTGCAGATCATTCTGTGGACATACAACAAAGTGCCGTGAAACATAGCCGTGCTCCGAATTCTGGTTAAGTGGAAATTTTCTTTCAAATTGATTACTCTATGCATAAATATTTAAATGCGTAGGGGGCATGCTGCCTACGATTCAAGCGGATTGCTGAATCGCGGATATCTGATTGAGCTGTGCAAGTTTAATTCTTCCAAGAGTACGCCCGCGACTGCTCCTTGCAACATCTCCAACCTGTCGGTGTATATACTCGTACATCAATGGTGGTGTTATTGATGGGGTCGTTTGCTACCCACTTATCTCTAGTGGGAAAGTGATAATTAAAAAGTTATTCAAACTCGTAAAGGATAAATAAAGTGTACGACTGTACACTGACTGTCTCCATCGCCTCCACTAATAACTTGTTCAAAATGTTTGCGTGGCCTGTGGAGCGATGATGCCTGCATGAATAGTTCTATAGATGGCATGGGAAGTATCGTTTCCAAGCCTCCTTTCGGAATTGTGCTGATCGCACGAATGATGTTGCTACTTTGCACAAATTACTGTCTTGATGAGCAGGCTACCAATGGTTATTATAGAAGGCATTGTCAACTCTGGCATTGACCTTATCCCAAAATTTCATGTCGATATCATTTGAAGGGACGGATAAACTGAAAATACAAATGTTCTGTTTTGGTGAACGGAACCTTAAAAATTATTATCCGTGTTATGCACATATGTTGATAAGATTGCCTTCTCTTAATACAAGATGTAAAACTGGGATGGAAGGCTTTTGAAACTTTGCCACTTGTAGTCGGCCTACTGTGATCCCCTTTTTTCGCGATAAAAGCTGGACAAATCAAAATCAGACTTGGTTTGGTCAGAGGCGAACTCTAAACAACAAAATTAGGTAAATCTAAAATAGAAACTACATTGTTTATGCCGACTTGAGCCTAATAGCGGGGGATCATTAGAACTTCTGCACTTATCAAAGCAGTTTTCCGTGTTCATCAAGCCCAGAGAAAAGAAGTCCCGAAGCTTTAAAATAGAGTTATACCGAATAGTGATTTGGCCGGATAGCCGAATATTTGGCGGCCAGATATCTGCCCAAATTAAAAGTATAATTGTTTGATGGTCTGATACTCAAATCAGACCGGTATGAGTAAAACCAATTTAAACATAATTTTTTCCTTCTTCTCCATGAGATAGTGAGTTAGTCTCATTGTTTACAAAGCAACATTTTTAAAACTGTTTTGAAAAGGTTGCGGAAGACAATAGTCAGATTACGTTTTCTGCCAAAAGTGATACCGCCAACGAGCTTGACTTATATGTCAAAACAGTTAGATCTTGAAGGGAATAGTGACCCTTGGGCTTGTTGGTCAGTAAATAGAAGACAGTATCCAACTACAGTCGAACTTCGATAACTCGAATATTCAATTACTCGAATGAAATTGGTTGGCAATAGCGCCAAGACCGAAATTTACATGTAATTTGTTCTTGATAACTCGAATATCTTAATAACTCGAACAGATTATTTGGCGTCAACTTCGATAAGTCGAATTCTGAAGGAAATTCCCAAATTCTGCGTATTTCACATGTTCGTTTTATAATTAATTTTTCGAGACACTGTCTTTGTATTTTCCTATAAACTAGTATACATACATAAGTGTAGAGAATCGTGGTTTCTTAAAATTTGTCTTATTTTTTATTAGTTGGAGTAAGAACATACAATAGACGACATGTAACACTTACTTTGTACTAGAAAAACACAAAGTGGAAGACACAGAGTGAACAGTGCATTTGAAAATGGTGGTGTAAGTGGAAGTGGAAAGTGACTTTAAAAACCAGCGTACGAAAATGTGGACAAAGTAGTTTTGGAATCGTTTAAAATGAAAAGAAGGCAGAACTTATCTACAACCGATACACTGCAAAATGGTTAAAACCAAAATAAAAAATTCTCTCTTCAATCATGTATGACAGACTACTTTAAATAATTATTCCTGTACATATATGTTATATGTGTTTTGACGCAAATAAATAAATATCTATACCTATACATTTTGAATTATCTTGATCTTGATTTCCTGAACTCGAAGTCTTGATAACTCGAATTTTTTTTGTGGCAAGTGATGGTTCGAGTTATCGAAGTTCAACTGTATGTCCGGATTTGTAAAAACTTATTTTCCATCTCCATGTAGTGGTGTATACAGTGAGAAACTCTTTTCTGAAGCTGGCATAGTATACGAAAACATTATATGTATGTTGAATAAAATCAATCAGACCATGGAACTTAATATTTTAATGTTTTTACTGAATAAACACGACTATCCAGTATCCGGCCAGATAAAAAAAGATTATTCGACTCCGACCGGATATTATAAAGGAAACCGGATAGGCCGAATACCGAATACTTGCCGGATATCCGTCACATCTCTACTTTAAAACTCGAAGGGATAGTCAGGCTGTATTCGCAAAAGTCATCCTTTATTACGGTATAGACTATACTGATATAATACCATAAAAATCATAAATCTTTTCCCTGAGGTCTTAGCCCCAGCTGAAATTACTGTCGCGACTCGCGAAACGATTTCTACGAAATTTAGTTGTTTGTAATGTGACCAAGCATTACTCAACTTTTTGTGAAAAATCGCATTCCATTCGCGCACTAAACTAAAATTAGAACTTGATTGAGTCACAAAAGGCGTACTTTAACATACTTTTGATGTTCACAAGATATTGAGCCAACGTGCATCAATCGCTTACCAGCTGGCATAAGATTGGGCCTTTAACTCGGAAATCTTCGATTAAATCCCACACCAATTTCAGGCAAATAAAATGAAGACACACGCATTCTCCCAGAGCGAAAGTCAAAAACCACTTAACTCCGCTCTGTTAATCATTTCTTTCGTCGACAAGAGAAATCAAAAGATCCAAGCAGGATGTTACTCTTAATTAATTGCCAGCGCTAAAGATTCAATTGAAAGTTTTATAGTTCTGCGAAGACCTTCAATTTTGCCTGAAATAACACATAATCGAGGGCACGTATTCTCTAATGTGTAGTAACCCCTCGACTCCAACCCCAACCCCAGTGGTGATTACTCATAACAGCCGTCCCGTCTCCAGCACACATGTAATGTAGCGAAACAGCATGAAATAAAGGCGATATCGGATGAAACAGCAAAAATAAATAACCAAGGAGAAACGAACAATACGAGAGCAACAACAATCAAATCAAAGGCACCCCCGACGACGATGGAATGAAAATGTTTTGATTAAATAATTAATTACGACATATTTATACATTTTTATAGCGTTGCGTGCTGACAGATTTATTGCAAATAAAATTTACTGAAAATATTCTCTCGAAAACACCATAAATTCTGATGGAAGCCAAATAAACTCTGCGAGTAACGAATTTAACATTAAAAACAAAAACAACTGCAAAACAAAAATCCAAAAGGAATATCATCATGCCATCGTATTCGTATGAACTAAAAGAATAGGACGCCGCGATAAAACCCGGGGTGAACTAATAAAACAGAACTCACATTACGCCTCCCACTGTCGGCAGCTGGCAACCGCTACCCCCCCACGCAAATTGTGCCCCTACTGGTCTGAGAGTTTGTGCCACCGCGTCGCGCCGTGCGTTGCTACCGTGCGTTTCACTCTCAGGCGCAGCGTAAATTATGCGACTCTTTTCGAGAATTTATCGCGCAACGATTATGGGACGATACAGTGCCGTCGGATATAAATCAGACATCCGTGTTGAAAACGCAAGTGAGTTGAATTCTTTCATGAATCCACAAATCCACGGACTCCCAGTGGAATGCTTTGGGCTCATGCCGAGGTCTCTTTGAGTGGCGAGGCGTTAAAATCTTGACGCTTTGGGTGCGTTCGACCTCAAATTGAGTCCTGTAACGTAAAGCTGTATAGTTTGGCGTATTTTTAGTGAGATTTATTACACGAAACCAGTTTGCCGGTGTAGTGAATATATCATGCTCTGTAGGCGAATACGTTAGTTATGTTCGCATTTTATGTTGGTGTTTCTGTTGCTGTTGTTGTCAGTGGCATTTTCGTTCACCGTGCCACTTCCCGAGGGTGATAAGTTATGGCCTACAGAGTGCTCGGTGACAAGCGAGTGGGTGAACAGGTGCAATGTCGGGTTATTTTGTATGTGTCCATTAGTTTTGGAATGTGCTTTGGGAAGTTAATTACACGACAGTCTCTCAATTTGTTTCAGTATAAGTGATAAATTAATAATCGACTTCTGGCATCATAATTAGCAGCTGATGTAAAGATGTTGAAAATGGACCATGACTACTTTTTCATTCTAACACTTTGAATGAAATCCAGATCTATATGGGCCGATTGAAATGTTTTCGCCTAAGAGTAGGCAACAGAGATGTTAATGCTAGAAGAGACATCGTGGAGTAGGCGGTAGACCTAGGGCGTCAAGGTCGTGCGATTAACTGGCTCAGTTCCCCACATGGGGGTTATTTCGATTCTATTTTATTCCTTGCCATATGGCTGTTCCGATTCCCTCGCAATTCCACAAGTCGGGGCCTATCCCTAGTATGAGCGGGGGAATCAATCACGGGGAGAAAAACAATCTATAAGTCTGCACCAAAGCCCGGTATGAAGTCGTTCAGATCAAACGAGAGATGAAATCATAAAAACACATGCAGTCAAACAGACCCATTTGAAGGGAAGTCCAAAGTACTCCGCACTCCGAGGTATACGCGGATGGAAAGAGCGCAGTCGAACTGTAAGAAAAAAGATTTGTCCAGAGGTGAATTTTATTTTTTTACACACATGGTCACTAGACAGGGCTGTAGCAACGGGACAGTCAAACCCGCAACCGACCAGCCACTCATCCAGGCAAACAACGGCAGAACGATTCGGGAGACAGAGGTACTACCCCGAGGTAACGCAATCCAAGCCAAATCTGATAATGGTTAAGCATAGCTATGGATATGTCAGTGACTGAGAAAGTAAAAGAATCGGTGTCAAAAATAACAGACAGGAAAAGAACCTAATCGTCGTTAAGTAAAGATTCGAATTTTTTTGCTGAAAGAAATTGTTAAAATTGGTGTTAAAATTTTGTCTTGGTAATTTTGCGTTTGGTTAAGCACTATAAGGTTGCGAATAACGGAGTTTTCCTTCGCGATTTTAAAGACTGTTATTTCGGCTGAAAGAGTAAATCGCGTGGCATGCCTTCATCTGCAATTGCAGAACTCAAAACTAAGCAGACTCACTTTCACGGATGCAGTTGTTTGGATACACACAGAGATACACAAAACATTTGCTTGTGCAACCTACTCGTAATTGTCTAAGAAATCTTGATGAAAATGTCTCCAGAACTATGAGCCGATTGATGAAGTTTTATTAAGGATACCTAAGATTTGATTTGATACCATCATCAGCTAATCTAATTAATTTTTTTATCCTAAACAAGGCAAGGCGCATGCTTTTGCAATGAGTTGGTAAACAATCAAACCTGTCAAATTTGCTACAAGTACAGGGTGTTTTTTTTAAGTGATATACAATTTTATAACTTTTATTTTATTGATCGATTTTACGGTTTTCTACATTATGTGCAGAATATGATGTCGATCAATTGGTTGCTTTTAGTCATAGCCAAAAGTTTAAAAAAGGACTCATATTTTTTATAACGATTTTGCAATCTTCTGGTGTTATTTCGAATATTATCATTAACCATCAAGGTTGTGGTTTGCTTGTTAATGTACACTTCTTCCTTCAGGAGCCTCCATGAGAAGAAATCGAGGATATTGTGGTGGCCAATCGATATTAACATGGGAGCTGTGGCCGTGTGGGTTGGTGCGTCGACCCATACGCACTAGACTTTCACAGTCTTGGTTCAAATCCCAGCACAAGCAACAATTTTTCAAAAACAAAATTATTGGAGGCTCCACCTCTTTCGAGTCAGTGACAATGCTCAAAGAGTATAACTGTCTAGAAAAAGCTTCTCAATCTCGCCGCTTGAAGTCGGCATTAAACTGTAGGTCCCCTCCACTCGTGAGAAAACAATAGGACGCACAACACGAGTGGTTGGTGAGAAGCTAGGCCCAGACCCACCACGGACTGTAGCGCCGCCATTATTATTATTATTATTATTATATGTATGTTAAGTGTTTTCTAATTGGGACTTGACAACTTAAATTAAAATTTGTTACCACAATTTCGAATCGGTGACGGAAACTTCAAGAGCGTTAACGAAATTTTTTAAAATTTGAATTCTCTTACAGAACAAATTAGAATTTTGCCTGCTTGGTGTTCCCGTGTCAATGAGACAATGGGTTGATCGAAGTACCGGGAATATTGTTGCCGCTTAAGCGTTCGTCCCAAATGAACCAAAATAATCGATTCCATGGCGTTGTCAAGAATTGGGCATTGCTTGAGCGAATTTTACGAAAGGACCTTGCACCCTTATAAGATTAAGTTCACTCAGGAACTAAAGCCATTCGATAATCTGAAGCGACATACATTCTTGGATCGAGCTCTGGTTGCTGTTGTGTTGGAAATTTCATCGCGAAATCATCTTAAATGATGAAAGACATATTTGGCTAAACGGCTTCGTCACAAACAGAATATGAGTTATTGGTCAGCTGAAAACTCTCATGTGCTTAAAAAAACATCACTTAATCCACACAAAAAATAATTGTATGGTGTGGTTTTCATTGCCGATGGTGCCATTGACCTTACAGTCAATGAAGATCGCTACAGAGACATGTTGCAACGTTATTCCCTTGTTCAATTGCGTGGACTAGACATTAATGCAATGTGTCGCTGAGTCATCGAAAATTGGGTTCAACGAATCGCCCGCTGAAACGTGCCCGTTGTGGGCATATGAACGACGTTGAATTCCATACATAAATCTTCTAATTGTACTTAAAATCAATAATAAAATGTTCCAGATCAAAAGGTCAAAAAGTTTGCGTTTTATTAAAAAAATAATTGTCAAGCCCTTATGGGAAAACCCTTATGTACATAATTTGTATGTCGTTATGAATATTTGATTTTGGTTGAGGTTACAAGAAATGCTTCTATCAAAAGCAACTCGAACTTGCCTAGTTTATGTTAATTTTATTTTGCACCCGGTAAAGAATTTTTGTTTTAACCCATTAATACCCAAACGAATTTAAAATGAAAAATGTTTGTTTATTACAGTGATTTCTTTCCTCTACTCTTTCCCTATACATAGGGTCACATTACACATTTCACAGCCCCATTTCGATCTTGAATGACACTGTCGACATTTAAGTTGATTAGATCATTTTTTGGGAAAGTGATACCCAATACTGTTCCCAATGCTTCATTGGGCGGTAAGTTTTGGAAGTCCTTGGTTCAAAGTGTGAAATCTAAGGTAATGAAGGGTTACTGTTCTTGTAATCTCTAGTAGATCACCTTTGTAATTGTTTACTAGTTTATGGAGTTTCCAGGCATTGGAAGTAATAGATGAAATCATGGCTGTGAATGGGTTCCACCACCACTTTTAAATGTTGATGAACTGATAGTGTAGATCAACGCCGCCTATGTTCACTTTATACATTTTGAAAAGCTGGGGCTGAAGAACATTTATTTTCTTCTGTTGCTCCTAACTCCACCTCTTGATATAATCACGGTGCTCGATCTGGTCATAATTCGTGGCCATTGTTGCTATGATGTTGTCCTTCCATTTGACAAAAAGCAATCACAAACTGGTAGAAGAGGACATTTTTTTAGCCGATTATCCTGAGCTGTTCCAGTTGCTCTAAATTTGTTCTCTTTTAAAATCTTCATTAGATCATAACTTGTGAAAAAGTTATCGAAATGTATAACATGGTCACTTGAACAATCAATATTCTGCAGAAGGTAAGAACCACTCTTGATCCTAACGGTAGAGCTTTGAAAGAAGGCTTTACGTTTTTGTATGTGTTCCAAGGCGGAATTCAGATTGTGGAAACATTTTCCATAAAATTGTTCTGAAGGAAAAGTTTTTAAATCTATTTGGGGTACTATAAAAAAAACTGTATGCATGAATTTTAGCATTGCTTACCTCTGTATAGAGTGGGCGCCGTGGCGTAGTGGGTAGGTGCGTCGACTGCTACGCTCGAGGTCGTCAGTTCGAATCTCGGAAAAAACATCAAACATTTTTTCACGGCTCCACCTCTTTCGAGTCACTGACAATGCTCAAAGAGTATAACTGTCTAGGAAAAGCTTCTCAATCTCGCCGTTCGGAGTCGGCATTAAACTGTAGGTCCCCTCCACTCGTGAGAGAACAATAGCACGCACAACACGAGTGGTTGCTGAGAAGCTAGGCCCAGGTCCACCTCGGACTGTAGCGCCGCCATTATTATTATTATTATTACCTCTGTATAGATGCACTAAAATATGAAGCGACTTATTTTTTTTCTGAAGTTTGTGTTTATATCCAATAAATATTGCAGAAACATTCAAAATTTCTCGTTGATTGAATATTTGTGAAATCACAAACTTTCTTGGTGGAAGCAGAACAAAAAATATTTTAAATTGCTTTGCGCTAAAAGTAAATTTGACACACGTCTATTGTGATTAAAATAAAAGAAAATGCTTAGAAAAATTCAAAAATACTCAACATAATTGAAGAAAACCTCAAGTAGGCAAATTTTACTTCGGAGCCTATTTTTATATGAATATAAAGTAATAACATTTTGCTGTACTTTAAAAAGTACAATGGGAGAGAATTGATATGGAGATCGAAAAAAAGGTTTTCATCCCACTTGTTTTTTTTAATTTTTGATCTCTTCTGTTCCGAATCTGTGGCATTTGTAGTCAGTATTCTATGATTCCCGTCTTGTCTTTCATGATGTTTCCTTCACTTTGCGATTTATGTGTGACATGTATGTAGCTTCGTGACACGAACCGTTGACACATGCAACAGTGACTATTCCAGTGTTGAAGGAAACAAAATTACTCCCTCCTCTATCCACGAAAAGGGAGGAATGGAAAACCTTGTTCGCAATGTCAGCTCTTCGATCCAAATAGCATTCTTCAACAAGAGCGAATTTCGAAATGGATTCGAGAACATACAAGTACCTTAGAGACACATTTGCGAGTTTACCACCACCAAACTTAACTACTATTGCGTATATACATGAAAGTATGTATATATGTATGAACATCCGAAAAATGCAAGTTCAAATAGCAAAGCCATTTTATAGGTTTTCACTTAAGACTGCTTTTGGTGCTCACAGCCCGCAACCACCCATGGTATCATTTTCCTATTAAGGGCCTGCTCCGGGATAGAAATAAGGAAAAGTGCAAACTAGAAACTGTTTCCTACCGCTACAGACGACACCCAAACATACATACCCGTACGAACATACATGCATATGTAACGCATCACCCATCGGTACCATTTCGCCAAAGAATCGCACAGTTCTTTCATTTTTTTTTTGGGTTTTCTTTGCCTTCTTCGTTCTCTTGTTGCTTTTCTTTCTGAGAAAATCATGTAAGATTTTCCGTTTTACAACCTCCCCGATGCAGGATGTCATAAAATTCCTTTTAAGCGGCCATTACCGAAGTCATAGACGATGCTGCCGCAATCTCCTTGCTGATGTCCTTTCCTTGTGCCATTCTCAAAGGAGCAGTGTGAAGGAAAGTGTGTGGTGCTTTGTGGTATCGGTGGTCTTAGGAAATTGCGACAAACGATAAGAAGCCCGTTACGACACGGCATTAACACACACTGCTGACGGAGCACCGGGAGCAATGGCGACAGCGTCAGCGGCAGTGTCGTAGGAGGAATGAGACTCCTCCGAGTGTGGCGGCAGTAAATGGATGTGGTTTTTTTTTCGCATGTGTCTGGGAATTATTTTGAGTGAATGGAGCAAAGTGTCAAAATCATTGGTTGTCAACATGATTTTTGACTTTTGCCATTGTCCTTTCGTCGCAAAGTGCCATGAAGAGGTGGTGTAAGGATGATGAGAGCAAATGGGATGGCATTGGATGTGAAAGGTCGTATTGAGGTTTCTTATTAAAAGTGCCAACACGTTGTTAAGGACGGAAATACCTCTTATCTTCGAAGTGTTTCTACAGTGATTTTCTTTTTTTTTTTTTTTAAATTGAGGCAATCACTTGGGAGAAGAGGATGTGGATAAACTTTTGTCCGGCACATAAAATGGAACACCCTCTCAATTCCATTTTTAAAGCTGGTGGTTATACGTAAGTGTGTTCATGTGGATTAGAGATAGATATGAATGTAGAGTCAGGACTTTTAAAGTTTGTAGCTGCTTACCTCCGGATATATTTGGTCGCAGTAGATACTTGGTGACACTTTTGAAAGGTTTATTTCAATTATTAATATCAAAAACTGATATGTACTCGTGCTTTACACTTTTTTATTGGATAGTAAATTTTGGTGATTATATACCAGGGGCTTTCAGGTTCCACATCAATTTTCTATGGATTGGATGATATTTGTCAGTTGACAATCGTAGAGAGTGGTACATGATAATTTATTATAGAGCATGAACGGCGTGGAATTGAAGTGCTCGGGTCTTATACCCACGTACAGACAGCCACAAATTCTTGCCAAAAATCGTTATGAGCGAGGAAGCACATTTTGACTTGTCTGGTTTTGTTAATAAGCAGAAAAGCAGTGAAAATATTCAAAAATTATTTACAATAATTTACTTAAGACTACTTAAAGCTACTTGAAATGTACTATTTTCTAAGCAAAAGAGGAAAGGGCATGTCTCAGTGAGCTCAAACGTGCTTAGGGTCTCATTGGTTATACGCAACATTCGCCACATAGGTTCGTTTCGCCCATAATCAGTACGATGGTACTTGAGATGGAAGGGAGGTACTGTCCTAAGGGAACGAGGATTGATGTCGAAAGACATCTTTTGAAGCAGCGCAGGACAATCAATGATGCCCGTTAATAACTGGTGTACAAATAATACATCAGTAACTTGTCTACGTTTGTCGAGTGATTGCATACTCAGCAGGCATAACCAATGTTCATAAGGGGGTAGGTTATATCTGTCGGACCAAGGTAGTCCACGCAGAGCAAAACGAAGAAATCTCCGTTGGACACACTCGATTCGATATTTTTGCGTAACCTGATAGTGAGACCAAATTTGACAACCGTATTCAAGAATCGGTCTAACAAAAGTAAAGTAGAGGGACTTCGTTACGTAAGGGTTCGAGAATTCTTTCGACCATCGTTTAACAAAACCGAGGGCCTCCATGATTCCTCGCTTCGACGCTTCTTAATTTATTTGTATGGGGAAAACTTAAAGGAAGGTATATAGACTCTATTACAGGTTGATGCTTAAGGACAACATTCAAAACGAAATTCCCTTAATAACAACAGAAGAAAGGAAGATTGTTATGAAACATTTTCTGAAAAGTAGTAGTAGTTCTTAACATTTTCGTTTAGGAGCCATGCTCGTTTCTAGTTGTAAATATGGACTGGGTAAAATAAGCTGGGAGCCAATGTATGGAATATAACATCGTTCAAATGTTCGCCGCGGCTCCTTTGAGTGGCGTGCATCCCAAATGTCAAGTTTTCCATTACTCTGGCACATACTCGTAAATCAGGCTGAATTTGACCAGTGGGATGGGTTATGTTGGCTTTGTGGTTTGTGGCACATTCGCATAGGCCTGCGACTTTGGAAAACCCCACAAAAAAAATGCTTACGCGGTCAAATCGCACGATCTCGGTGGCCAGTCGTGCCACATGACCAAACCAACGAAGTATAGCCCTATCCGTTCGAAGAAGCAGCTACCCAACGTTGAGTTCCTCGCACAGTGCCATGTTTCTCACCCTATCCCGGCGAGTAATTCCCACAACAGCACGAAGAAATCCCATCTCGGCAGCTTGTATTCGCGATCTTATTCTTTCGGTCTTTACCCAAATTTCATGACCATAGGTGAGAGTTGGAACAAATACTGCGTTAAAAACCGCTAACTTGGCTTTGACACCAAGCTCGGCCTTCCTTCCTGATTACAGATCGACTGTTTCTGTTTCAAAATTGACCCAGCTTGACCAATCCTACAGGAAAGCTCAGCATTATTCCTCCCATCATTCCTGAAGAAGACCCCGAGATACTTAAACTTCTCCACCTGTTTCAATGGGACTCCACTAACATGTTGAGTGCATTGAACAGGGATTCTGGAAATAACCATAACCTCGAATTTGTCCACATTATTATTCAGTGACCCAAATTTGTTTATATGTACGACTTCAAAGTCTCAAAAATTATTGATATATCTAAGTTGGAGTTTGCACTTCTATTGTACAGGGGATATGTTTGTATCTTTAATTTGTTTGTATCAAACAAACAAATGCAGACGGTCTCCCCAACGCACACAAAACCCTAAACCTAAACACGCACAATCAACTGAACTGAAATGTGTCATAATAATATTTTTGAATCAATCCACAATAGTTCATGATGAATATTATTTAACATTTACATCACTTCTTGATACATGACCTGAAACACCCTGACGGCACATCTCACAAAATGAATATCTTCATCAGTCGCACTAAAGCATCTGCCACTTGTTTCCAATTAATAACATGACAGCTCTCAACAACCCACACATGTTGCGGCGACGATTTCCTGCTCCCAATCGCCAAGAATCTTTTCCCAAATCCCCATTCAAATTCGAAATTGACGCGCTCACGCTCTTGGTTATTTATTCACGCCAGCACACTTTGTCTTTCTTAATTAGAGCTCAGCTCTTGATTTATGCACAATTAAGTTGTCTTTAATTAAGTTCAGCTCTGTGAAGAACCACACTCTGCTGGGACAACCCCATCCTTCCACACGTTCAAAGAGACCTGATTCCATGGAAAAGAATCGCCGCCAGCAGTTGGAAGTGTTAATAGAACTCTTGTTCACGGTCTCTCCACTGCCCTGATGTATTTCATAAATTTAATTCTTTTTTTCCCTTGGTGTGGTTAAAACAGCACCCGCTACAGAACCAGCAACAACAACAAGAACACAAATCCGACGTTTTTAATAGCCAACATAAATTGTAATTTTAAATCCAAACGAAGGAACGGACGGACGGACGGTTTTGGGATTGTCATGTCTGTAGGGCTGGTTGGTAGAATGGCACTGCATGGTCGCCTGCTCAGCCGCACTCAGGGCTTGAAAGAGAAGCCAGTGAACGCCGCCGCCGCCGTCGCCAACGAAACAAAGGAAACTAATAAATGTATTTCATCGAAGACAGACGGAGAAAAGCTTTGCGCAGAGCCACAGGAACCCTATGCATATGGCAATAAATAATTTCTGGATATTTGCCATAATGGATAGCCTTATTAATAATGTTATATTGTGGCAGCAGCAGGATGATGAAGAGTGGGATTGCCTACTGAACGGTAGGTTTTTGAAGGAGCCAAAGGAGCTGGCGTTTGAGGATATATTGCATGGGAAAGTCTACTGGAGAAGAAACCATCAATGAAACTGAATGGATCTGGTATTTGTATGTTGTTGAGAACTTGATCAGCTCTTCTGATATTTGACCTGATGAATTTATTACCACACTGACGCCGTTTTGAGGGAACGAATATTTAACTCAAAATGTTTTTTTTATTGTTTCAGCTTGACAACGTGCAGAGAGGAGATTGATGTTTATAAGAAATAATTAAGTCTGTGGAAAATGTGGGATAAAATTAAGAAAATATGGTGCTGTACGATACGAACACTTGTGTCCCCAAACAAATTCAACATTGAATTGAAATAAAATGCTGACGGACTTAAGGAAAAATGTATTTACGAATTGTATGGCCAGCACCGCTGCAGCGGGTAGTCTGAATCCCATGGAATATCTAATCTAACTGCAAGTTTCCTACTAGCCAGTGACTTGCAGTGAGGAGTTTTTTGCGTACTTCTAGCTAAAAAATTTTGACGAGTCTAGCGGCACGGGCCTTTTTAAGAAAGTCCAAAAAGGATGACAGCAGGCATAAGGAGAGACTGAGACTGAGGTAGGTAAAAGTGGCGGTGGACATACAGATCCTGTTTGTCGCACCCAATTAGCGCCATGAAAGCGCCGCGTTAATACCACATCCTATGGGATACCTAATTTGTGAGAAGGGGGTGAAAAGGAGTGTGTTTGACTCAGATTTGCCTACATTTTTTTAAAACCACTTTGAGGAATTTATGAAGGCTAGCCAGACTATGAATGTTTGCCTCCGAGAGATTTTTAGGGGTGTTAAAGAAGGCTTTGCGCAGAGTGCGTTGTCTGACTCTAGCTAGAGCTGGACATTTGCGCAGAAAGTGCTCGGGGGCTTCTGGCTCAGTTTCCACCCGGCAGCTCCGGCAGTGCGAGTTAAATGGTATGCCTTTCAGCAGTTTCAGTCTTTCAGCATGTCTGCCAACAGCCCAGTGTGCAGTACAGACCGCTATAATTCTGCATATGTTTCATCTACTGTTGTTGAGCAGGTTATAGTTGGGCCATAAGCTTCTGGGTAGGACACATGTTTCCAGCTTGGTCCATCTTTCGTTGGCGAGAAGGTGGGTGTAGATATTATTTTTTTACGAAGCCTAGTGGAACCTAGACTTGTTCCACAACGAGACTATCGAGTTTGGATCCTTGTCTGACTAGCTCGTCTGCTGCTTCGTTTCCTCTTATACCCGTATGCTCGGGAACCCAGATCAAAGAGACCGGGCTCCGTTCACCTATAATGGATAGTACCTTGCTTCAGCAATCCACTACTTTTGACGTTATAGCTATGGATGTTAGAGCCTTGATAGCAGCTTGACTGTCTGAAAAAAATGCTATCCGCTATGTTGGTTCTGTTCTGTTTTTAATTTCAAGACACGCATCATATATTGCTTGCACTTCTGCCTGGAAAATGCTTGCAAAGCTTGGCTTCGGAGAAGTGAGAGATAAGAGATATGGAGAAGTACCCGGACTCGTTGAAGTTGTGAAATTAGTCTTTTCAACGATCCGCAGAAAAAAGGTCATTACCAAGAGAAGTGGCAACCCAATATGCCCCGTTAACAAAAATGTCTATTATAATGACAGTATACCGTGTTCTCAGCATGCGTTTGGAGAAACTTTTACGTTCACTAAAGAACAGGCGAAAAGCTGGTCTTTAAATCAGTGAGGATGTGACCTATACACAAACTGTAGTAGCTGTGTTCGGGTTACCGGTAATAAATTAACACCTTTCACCGTGGGCGTTGGATTTCGCCATGGGTGCGTCCTGTCACCTCTCCTTTTCATTATATATATGAACTGGATGTTACAGCGCAGTCGAGGAGAGGAATGTTTCACATTGGGAGAATTGAGGGTAAGCCATCTTCTTTTTGTAGATGACATAGTCATCCCCACATCCTCCCAGATAGAACTCCAACGCGCGCTAGATAGGTTTGGGGCCGTATGTGCTGATGCTGGAATGAAGTTAACGTGGACAAATCCGAGGTTATAGTTATTTCCAGAAAGCCTGTTCAATGCACTCTACATGTTAGTGGAGTCCCATTGAAACAGGTGGAGAAGTTCAAGTATCGCGGGGTCTTCTTCACGAGTGATGGGAGGAATAATGCTGAGCTTTCCTGTAGGATTGGTCAAGCTGGGTCAATTTTGAAACAGCTTAGTCGATCTGTAATCAGGAAGGAAGGCCGAGCTTGGTGTCAAAGCCAAGTTAGCGGTTTTTAACGCAGTATTTGTTCCAACTCTCACCTATGGTCATGAAATTTGGGTAAAGACCGAAAGAATAAGATCGCGAATACAAGCTGCCGAGATGGGATTTCTTTGTGCTGTTGTGGGAATTACTCGCCGGGATAGGGTGAGAAACATGGCACTGTGCGAGGAACTCAATGTTGAGCAGCTGCTTCTTCGAACGGAAAGGGCTGTGCTTCGTTGGTTTGGTCACGTGGCACGAATGTCCCCATCATCCGGACTTCCTAGGCGTGCCTTGAATGCATTTCCATCCGGTAGGCGACAGCTTGCCAGATCCAGGACGAGATGGTTGGACCAAGTCCAAACACTCGCCTGGTTGAGCTTGGACATACGAGTAGCTCCTGATGAGTTAGAGTCGATGGCGGATAATCGAGTGGCCTGGAGATCTCTCGTGCGAGCATTGCCCCGCGACCCTTTTAAACGAACATGTGGATCACTGAAGATGCGAAGAGATGAGACGAGCTTTGCTTACCATTTCCAAAAGGACATACGTATACATACACACCTGATCGAAAAAAAGAGATACACCCTCATTCACCTTACATTTTTCGTCTTCAGTGTTGCCTAATGAAAGAAATGGTTAAAGTTCGCAAAAAAGGCTAATATATTTAAGGAAAATCTCTGCGTGAAATCGCGAAATGTGTGAGACGGTCACTTTATTCTGTTTAAATCTTTTTTTTTAAATCTGCACTTCAAAAGGAATTTGAAGGCAGATTGAAAAAAACGACCTCAGCGGATGATCGCCATATAATAATGTTATCAAAAAGTGACCCTTTTAAGTCATCAAAGGCGATTTACGCAGAAATTGACAACACCGTTAGTGCTCCAACAGTTCGTGGTCGTACATGAAGCCAAACTTCTCGGATGAATAGTTAGGAAAATTCTCCTAATGAAAAAAAAATTGGGTATGAGCAGTTTGTCGTGACACATGCAAAAAGGGCGAGCGATATCGGTGAAGAAAAATGGCGAAATATTTTGCTGAGCGACGAAACAAAGATTAGTCTATTTGGGAATGAATGTGAAAAGAATGAAGGGCTTCTCAAGCTAAGGAATTCCATAACCGTTGCACAAAAAATACAGTGAAAAATTGAGGCGGCATATAATAATGGTCTGGGGATGTTTTTTTTAGAATGATATTCATCCAATATTCCAGACTACAAACAATATGACGGCAGCCGAGTACAAAGACATTCTGCAAATGGTAATGCTATCATACGCCAACGAAAACATGCCTCTGCGTTGGGTCTTTCAGCAGGATAACGACAAAGCATACTTCCACACTAGTAAAAAAATGCTTTGTTCACAACAAAATCAACCTGTCAGCTTGGCCAAGTCAATCTCTGGGCCTAAACTCTATTGAAAACTTGTGGGCGCATCTAAAGAAAAAATTGTTTGAGCAAATATTTACCAAAACAGACAAACAGTGATAATTTGTTCAAGAAACATGTTATGAAATACCAGTAGAGACATGTCAAGCATTCATCAGCAGTATGCCGAAAAGGATGGCAAAAAAAATAATGCAAAAGGGTAACTTCCCTGGGTACTAGTGGTAATTGGTTTTGCAACTGAAATAAGTAAGCATTTTAGATCTTAATTTAAAAATTTTTGAAAAAATTACAATGTATCTATTTTTTGATCACACATTTTTATCAACTAACACAATTTAAAAATTGAAAGTATTTTTATGTTTTAAGTTTTTAATAAGTATATAGAATATAAATATAATAGTCTTTTTTGCGAACTTTAACAATTTCTTTCGTTGTGCTACACTGAATACGAAAAATGTAAGGTGAATGAGGGTGTATCTATTTTTTTGATCACGTGTGTATATCAATTTTAGAAGGTTAAGTGAGGGTAACTGTCTCCAAAGTGATTTGATTATTTATACACGTAAAATTCAAAACACTTTGCAATGTTAATTTTATTGTACTTTCATTTGTTTTAGCTTGTTTGAGTATTTTAGCGGTAGCCATAAATAAAATGCGTCTTTTTGAAAGCTGTTTTTACTTAGGTATAATGTATACACATTAAAGTGTAATTTATAAATCATAAAATTGTACAAAGCAGTCCCGATCACAATTAAGAAAGCTTTTTAAAATTCCACATAAAATTCATGATGAATAGGGGCAGTAAATTATAAATTGCTTTCAACAATTAATGTCAAACAATAAGTGCAAGTCGCAGAAACACACAAAACGTCTTACTTGAATCATTTGCATATAAATCGTATCGTTTCATTAAACAAAGGAAACCTGATTAAGATGCTAACACCGATACTACTAAACGCCCACTTTTCAGTCAGCATAAAACAAAATTTAAGCCTCAATAAATAATAAAAACCGGGACTAGTATTGCGAATAAAAATTAGCATTGACATGCAATATCTCTGTATAAGTTATACTAACTGTCTGCTTGGGAATAGCTTATTATCGATATCTCCATGGAATACATACACATTTGCATTTAACTTTGAAATTTATTGCAGTAAGATGATCGCGCCGCATTCAACGCCGATGCTGCCGCCACCGCCACCGTTGTCGATCGTTTTGTTTTCAAAGCAAACGGTTCTACAACTCTCCGCAGATGCTTACATTTATCATATGTCTGTGTGTGTTTAAATGGTGAACAGCTAGCGGCGCTTTTTCGAAAGCGATACTTTATTTTGAGTTTGGAATTTCCAAAGTTACTGAAGATATAAATTATAATAAGGCACGTGGGCTGCTGTGATCATCGGTGAATATGAGCGAAAGATCTCAGCTTTGATATCCGGATTTGGGGACAAATAAAATATAAAACAAAACTTTCCAAAACTCTTATTTATTGGCGTTGAAATTGAAAAGTGTAATTTGACGCCACTCAGACGATTTGGAAATATGACACATCGATTGGAATACGTATTCATATCTCCATTTGATCGTTTCGAATGTGACAAATGGTTATTGTTGCCCATAAATTGTATTAAGTTCGTTAAATGCTTTTTAAATTAAGGATGCATTCGCATTTGATTGCGTGGTTATATATTTTGCTGCCATTAAATTTGGATAGATGTTGAAGACAGGTTCAATATTCCATACATGTGTGATCATAATAGAAACGAGAAATAATTAGGATTTACAATGACAGTCGTCCAGTTAATTATTTGGATCAGCGACGGACAATGTAAACATGCAATTGGTTGACTTAATTTAAATTAAAATTAAAATTGACGAATGAAACAGAAAAGGGCTTTGAATCCGATCTTCGTTTGACACCAATCGAACATTATTCGGCTCGAGTTATCATTATGACGGCGGTTAACTTTTTTTCTAAAAATGAAGGACACGACCCTCCAAAACTCTGTAGAATTGCTTGCATACGCGTATTATATTGATGCATTGGAAAGGAAGCGGCTTAAATAGGTCTAATGATAAACAATGACAAAACGAAGTATATGCTGTCGCCGAGAAAGGGCGTAGAACTACTACGACGTGGCTAAATGGGCAGCCATAACTTTGAGGTAGTCAAGAATATCATTTAACTCGACTGTGTGGCAAACCCAGAATAACTCTTGCCAATCGCTGTTTTTTGGGGTCAAAAGTCAATTGAGTAATAGAGTCGAAATAGGTTGTTGTTGCGTTTTAGAACGCGATGCAAAGCGTCATTGCCAAATGTTTGCAATTAAGAACGCTTAACGTCGCAGTACTGTGCTAATATTGCGATTACAAACTCACCCTGTAATAAATGAAGGTGGTTTATTTTCTACAACTTTCTATGTATATTTGATGACTGAAATGTAGTTGTTTGGTTGGGAGTTCTTCCACGCTTTTGTTTACTCCAAAACTGACATCCCACCGACAGCTTCATTAAAATCCAGTAGTTCAATAACTCTTTCTTCTAGAGAAGAAAGTGCACGAAGTCTGCTTGGATCAGTCCCGATCGCGGATACGCTTATTTGTTTTTTTCTTATCGCATTTATGTAAACTTTAAAGTTAGCCCAAATCTAAAACAGTAAACGAGGTTATTCGAGCTAAATTAGTTCCTTTGTTCTAACATTTTTCCAGCCAACTCCATCGTGGATGGGAAACCCCTCAGCATTTAAATCTTTTGCCAAAGACTCCCATAAGCAAAACGACTTTCTTCTAGCATCCGCAGATTTCATATATCCTTTTGCGAGGTCCGTGTGCGTAGACAAATATTAGACAAGCATTTCAAACTGAATGGGTCGTGCATTTATGCTTTTAGTAACAGATTCCCTGCAAAAGGGTTTCACGTATGTTTAAATATGTTGGCACATCTTTTTTTGACAAAATACTTACATTTTCAAATTCATCTTATTCACTTCGCATACAATTCGTCAATCAAACTACTGTCGAATGAAACGGTGCTGATTCGAATGGTTTTTACGTGGAGATAAGCCGTAAGATATAAGATAATAGAGAGTACCACTTTTGCTAAAACAGGATTATTGAAGTTGGCAACCCAAGACTACTCGAATTTCGAAAAAGTAACTTTGCTATTAGAGTTAGAGTGTACCGATTTGTGAATTCGAACAATTTCATATTAGAGTAGCAATACACAGAAAGGGCCCTTTTGGGCATAGGTACGGAGACCATCCGTTCTCTTTTTTAGAGGACAGTCCTCTTTTTCGGTATCGTGTCCTTTTTTTTGTTTTCTTGAAGAGGACAGTAAATTGTTATGTATTATTATATGTTAAATGTTATGTATAAATATATGTATTACTAGGCCAAGATGTATAACCCTAAAATTCTAGCCCTAGCTTATTAGCCCTTAAAATTCTAGCCCTACTTTTTTAGCTCCAGAATTCTAGACCTAAAATACTACTTCTAGAATTCTAGCCCTAGATTTATAGTCCTTAAATTCTAGTCAAAGAATTCTAGCCCTAGATTTTCAGCCCTAAAATTCTCGCCTTAGATTTATAGCTCTCAAGTTCTAGCCCTAAAATTCTAGCCCTAGATTTATAGTCCTAAAACTCTAGCCCTAGATTTACAGCCTTAAAAATTCTAAGAATGCATTCCCATATGAATCAGATGGGATTCAGGCGTTCACACAGAACGACAGAAAAGATCTTATGGGCGATGTTCAGGAGACTTATCCCTCGATAGTTGGCGCAGACAAAGGAGACCCCTTAACAGTGTGGTTTCAAGTCAGGGAAGTTTACCATCGATCAAATCTTCACACTGCGGCAGATCCTGGTGAAGACCCAAGAAATGCAAATTGACACACACCACCTCTTTGTCGATTTCAATGCCGCATATGACAGCGTACATAGAGACGAGCTATTCAGTGCCATGTCTAGTTTTTACATTCCTGCTAAACTCGTCAGACTGAGCAGGATGACGATGGAGAACTCTCGCTGCTCCATCAAGGTCGGTAACGAACTCACCGAGACCTTCAATGTCAAAAAGGGTTTTAGACAAGGCGACGCGCTGTCATGTGATTTCTTTAACACGTTCTTGAGAAGATCGTGCAAAACTCGCTGGCCAATACAAGAGGCACGATCTTCCAAAAGTCCGTTCAACTGCTAGCTTGCGCGGATGACATTGACGTGATTGGGCGAACACAGCGAGCCGTCAATGATGCGTTTGTTGGCATTGAAACGGAAGCGGCTAAGATGGGTCTGGCGGTGAACGAGGGCAAAATCAAGTATACTCGTATGCTGTCGTCGAGAAAGGACGCACAACATCGACGACTTGGCCAGAACGTCACCATAGGCAGCTATAACTTTGAGGTAGTAAAGGACTTCGTCTACCTTGGCTCCGCGGTAAACAGTACATACAACATCAGTACCGAGATCAAACGCAGAATAACTCTTGCCAACCGCTATTTTTTTGGCTCAAAAGGCAATTGAGTAGTAGAGCCCTCTCTCGGAAGACCAAGTTGACTTTGTATAAGACATTGATCATTACAGTCCTGCTTTACGGTGCGAAACATGGAAAATATCCCAAGCGGAAGAAGAGTTTCTTGGTCTTTTCGAGAGAAAAGTTCAGCTCACGATCTTTGGTCCTGTTTGCGTTGATGGCATTTGGAGAAGAAGACTCAACCGCGAACTGTATGGGCTGTACAGCGACATGAGTCTAGCCAGGCATCTACGTAGAGCGTATGGACAACTTAGCTCCGGCCCGAAGAGTCTTCGACTCTGAGCCTGTGGGACAACGCAACAGAGGACGTCCACATACAAGGTGGCGCATACGAGTCGAGGCGGACCTCAGCCGGCTTGGGAGATCGTGCTGGCTGGAGAGGCATGTTGGGTGAGGCCCAGGTCCACCTTGGACTATAGCGCCCTAAGAAGAAGAAGAACAAAAGAAAATTCTCTCTCAAATTATATTGTGCCTTATATCCAAGAGTGGGCGCCGAGGCCGTGTGGGTTCGTGCGTCGACCCATGCGCATTAGACTTTCACAGTTCAGGTTCGAATCCAAGCTCAGACAAACAATTTTTCAAAAAACAAAAAATTGTTCACAGCTCCACCTCTTTCAAGTCACTGACAATGCTCAAAGAGTATAACTGTCTAGAAAAAGCTTCTTAATCTCGCCGTTCGGAGTCGGCATTAAACTGTAGATCCCCTCCACTCGTGAAAGAACAATAGCACGCACAACACGATTGGTTGCTGAGAATCTAGGCCCAGGTCCACCTCGGACTATAGCGTCGCCATTATTATTATTACCGGTGGGACCGAGAGGGATTCTTTGACTCTAAATATATTTATCAAGTATTTAGTTATTTTCTATAGAGGAGCAAACTTTGTAATCTTCTACAAAGATTATTATTATTATTATTATATCCAAGACAATGGCTTTGATGTAGCCACCCATATGTGGTCGTTTAACCCAATTAAACGCTTCTAATGTTCACGTCAACATTGTCACGTTTAGTACAGAAATACATTATCCTCGTAATTAGACTGACATGAAGAAACTCACACCAAGCTCTGTATAATTGAACTGAAATGTATCCGCATATCGAATGTAAACTTCAGCAAGGGAAACCCAGGGGAGATATGAAACCTGCACTGAATCAAATCATTATAGAAACCGAGTGGTTTGAAACTTTCGATCACGTTCTCGCTATTAGGGTAATTGCCACCTTACCACAGTTTGAAAAATACACCCCTTGTTCCATAGTCATTACGGCAGTCATCGAGGACATAATCACAGAAAGCCATTGTCATCGGGCAGCAGAAGCGCAGCCAGAAGAGAACATACGGCTATAGAGTGTAGACATGTGAGTGAGCAACGCCCAAATACCCAAAACTAATAAAATATGAATGGGAACCGTAATAAAAACAATTCCCCAGTGGAATCAAAACTAATAACTCCCCCTTTTCGACAAAATTGGACGTCCACATGGTCCTCGGCGATGAGCTCGAACCACATTACTTATGAATGCGACATGCGAATGAGGCACACACTCGAACGTCATACAGACGGGCCGTCACAGCTCTAAACATTTACATTCGTGAAATTTTATATGTATTATTCAAATCGATCAATTTGTAATCAATTAGCTGTGGCATGTTCCACTGGTGCGATGGAACATAAGGACGCAGCTCTTGATTTCCGTTCTTCAAGCCTTTTTGGGTTTTAACTGGCGACAAGTGGTTTGTTCGTCACTTCTGCTCATGGACGGATGGGTCATAAAAAACTCAAACACGTACAAATATTCATGGAAATGCCATTGTTTCATTTATTATTTAACATTTGATGGTTATTTGATGACCCCACAGTGCCACAAGCTCAGACATCGGCCATAAACACTCCTTCACCAATTTTGCATTGTGGTTGACAATATTTATGGGTCTTGTTTAATGTATTCTTTTTCGTAATCACCGGCGGGTAATGTTTTTGTTAGTACACTTGTCAAAATATCAATAGAATAATAATCGGTGTCAGGTGGTGATTAGGGCTGGTGTTAGCATGAGTGTTTATTTGGAAAATTAATGACTGAAATTAAAATACAACTGTCTGCTGAATGACAATTGCTGCATTAAATCAGACCCGAATGGGGATTCGCATTAACTGCATCGCACGATGGTAGCATTAAATTGGGCATGGAATGTAATTTACACGCTGTAACATCCTTTGTCGAACGTGGTCGATTTTAAGTAAGTCAATATAGTCAAATATGATTGCCGCAGAGACTATGTTAGTTTAGGTTGTTAGTGAATTCACCAGCATACTTAGACCATGTTAGTCCATTGTGATAGCCACACTCAGACTACTACCACTGATCGACCGCTCCAGTGATCCCAACGGCAAATAGTTACTGAACCAGATTTGAAAAACCGGATAAAAGCATATTAACTTTGCTTTCACTGGGAACGCTTTAACTTAGGCACCAACTGCGCCATCCAGTCGTTTTCCGCAGAGTCTAAAATTTAAGTTATTTTATGTGGCAAATATTTTAGATTTTTTGCTTAGGACCATGTAAATAATGTAAATTATTGAGATTGATGCGAGTGACTTTAATTCAATTTCAAAATAGAACCAAGGTCACTTCCTAATTTGAAAGTAAATTAAAGCCATAAGGGGATTATGACGTTAATTCACTTTCAAATGCGAATTAACGCCATTATGTTGATAGTTCATATGGCCTTCGTTCACGGCACCTCCGAAATTTGCAGTAAAACGTCAGAATTGAAAATTGATATGAACTTTCCAAGAACACCAACCTCCTTCAATTGGTCACTCGAGACAGTGTGTTACCGAGTGTTCCTGAAACTAAACGTGTGGAATTTAAAAAGGCTTTGATGGCCATTTTTCAGAACATTGTCAAGGGAGTTAGGAAAAGCTGAGCAAAGTGCCCCCTACCTGTCTCCAGCGAATGTCTGGCAAGTGCAAAGGAAGTGAGTGATTATTTCCGTTTCTGTTATTGTTCTTCGTCGATGCTGTGGCAGTGTCTATTGTGTGGTCTATCTAAATGATCTGTCTGCATGATCAACTATTACCCAGAGACCCGTATTGTTCGCTATCACGTTGGGGACATCTACACGGGCTCGCCTAAGGAAATAATTTGTTTTTAGGTTGTTATAAACCGTGCTTGTTTTTCACGATGTTTAATTGCTTGTTAGCCAAACCCATCTGAGATAGACCACACTTAGGAAGTATAAGGTGTAGAAAGCGACTATTGTCCTATTCTATCATTATGGGACGTTTTAGTTTATTAAGTTTTTGGGTGGCATAAACTCAAGACGATACGAAATCGTTTGTAGGATGTTACTGTGGCTAAATGGTTTCACTCGTAGATTGCAGCACCCGGGTTTTCTGAGTCTGATCGTGATTTGAACTGTAGTACCTTTTATATGCAGATCCAAAGTATACTTTGTATGAGTAAGAAAGGTTAGTGCGTCTGATGTAGTTCCCGGTCAAGATCGCAGCTCTTAACATCAGATTAAGTTAATTTATGCTCATTTCTCCTGCGACCTAAGACCACTACACTTACGACCAATGGTCGTATTTATAATAATGGCGGCGCTACAGTCCGAGGTGGACCTGGGCCTAGCTTCTCAGCAACCACTCGTGTTGTGCGTGCTATTGTTCTGTCACGAGTGGAGGGAACATGGTCGTACTTACGCCATTTAAATTTACAGTGGATGCCGCGCTGTGGCGTTGTGGGTAGGGGCGTTATAGGTACTGTAGGTACCCTCCACCCGTTAGAGAACAATAGCATGGTATATGTGAGAAGTACTAAATTTACTGTGTTGCTAGGATAGCACTAGTGTCAGAATTTGGTCTACGAAATAAGGTTCTGGCATTTTGTTTACTTTAAGATAACCAACATTATGGTAGACCTTCTGAAGTTGATGATGATCAATTCAAAGTCATTTTTGAATCAGATCGTTGAATTTCTAAGAGAGAGACTGCAAAGAGGTGAATTGCATTACATACAACAATTGAAAATCTCTTGATGATTTTGATTCATAAATACTAGAGGTGTGACGGATATCCGGCAAGTATTCGATATCCGGCCTATCCGGCTTCTTTTGTAATATCCGGCCGGAGCGGAATAGTCTTTTAATATCCGGCCGAATACCGGATAGTCGTTTTTTGTATATTCGGTATCTGGTATCCGGCCAAATCACTATTCGGTACAACTCCAATAAATACGTCGATATTTATGTTCCATATAAATTAAAAGAAATTCACTTACTCCACAGAACGAATTAAGATCCTTTTTTGAAACCCATCATTAATGGTGAAGTATCGTCTCTGACATCAACGGAAAACGACCATAGTGTAAGCAGGATGAACCAACAGAAACCACATCGAAAACCAAACTGCATCCAAATATCATGTTATAAATTTTCTGGGATTATAAAACTTTGTTTATTTTAAGCTCCTTACAAGGAACCAAACAATCACACCAATAAACTGAAACTACTTTCTTGCTACGGAGATCTCCGGATAATTTAAGAAAACCGTGTCGTTGGCTATGTGAGAAGTATAGGTGTACATTTTTGACAGCTGACCCTCTCAGTGGCGCATTATTTTCCCTCAGGTATAATGGTCTGCTAATTGATCTCAATGTCCTTAAAGATTGTAAAGTTATCCCTGAGGAGGATCTGAACGGCTCCCGTGTGACGTGTTTTGTTTCACTAATTACGTTTCAAAATTTACATGGTGCATCAGTAGCCACAAGAAACAAGGACACAACCAAAGCATAATACCAACTGTGTAAAAGACAATCGAGTATCTCCAGTTTAGTTGCCGAACTGGTAACAATTCTGAAATATGTACAATAAATGATAACATCTGGGAATAACATAACGTGAAGTTCTTCAGTCAGCTAAATTACTTTAGAAGTGCAGCCGAAAGACATACATATGGACGTCATCCACACTGTCTTGATTATTCCAGGAAGCACTGACTAATAAATCTTCAATCATTACCCACTTTAAGTTTCCTGTCCGAAATTGTTTATCTTATGAGGGCTACATAAAACAAAATTCAAATAAAACTAAACATCTTATCTGAAGGAATTTTTACAAAAAAATTACCCCAAATAGTGTCATAAAAAATAATAAACTACTGCTCTGTATTTCCTCCTCTCACTTCCTTCGAAGAAATTAATTCTTTATCACCCCATTAAACTATTTTATCATCGTCAAACATCAGCCGAAATAACCTCGTCGTAATAATTATGATACTACAGGCTACAGCGATGAATCAAGCGCGAACGAAAGTGGCCCCAGGAATAACCTCATCTATATCACCAATCTCTCTATAACGAGGCCTAATAGCGTGCCATTAATTTACGAAAATAGCTTTTTTTTATGATTCCTCCCACCATTGCGCCGCACCGTCCTCGAGAATTTATTTCATATAAATCTTTCAGCAAAGTGAATTATCGCACTAAGCCCCTTGCGTTTCAAGTTTGCGCGTCGCGCTGCAAAGCACGCAGACAATTTTTCACAAGAAACAAAAACAAAAAACCCCCAAAAAAATAACAAAAATCATTTGCCAAAGACCACTAACACGCTACGGACATTTGAATACATGGCAGCAGTTAAATAAATAAATAAATACAACTTCTATCTTGTGTTTTCCAAAATGAGGAGGAGTGACAAAAACAAAAAAATGTATAAGAAAAATAAAAATATAAATTCCAAGACAACTTGGTTATCTCATCTATAAAGTCTAATTTATTGGCAGACGATTAATTCAGCTATCTGGCGTTTGAATAGAGATTTAAGGCATCCGTTCGCCCCCACCATCACCCGCACTTTGGGGGAATTTCGTAAGCGATGACATCGGACACCACCGTCACCTCGCCGTCACAATGTTAACCATTCATTTTCTATAGACATACATACACTCAGATGTATTTATATTTATACAAGCGTACAGACGTATCATTCAGACAACAAAACACTTAAGAAAACTAGAAAACAAAAACTAAATATCTGTCTGTCTGTTGTCAGCTGTCACTTGCCATAATGTTATGGCAGTCTTTGGTGACAGGTGAACGCGCATTGTGTAAATGTAGCCTCTTTAGCGCGACAGCAATAAATTCTCCCCCATGAACAATCGACGCTGTGACAGGTTTCGTATTTTTAAATATGCGCACCATTATTTAATGATGTTGTTAGGTTAATTTTATGTTCCACCTAAAATGTACGGATAGTGGGTTTTAATGGGCATGGCGTGATTTAAATGGCGTTAGCAGAAAATTGAGGCGAGATATTAGTTAAGTGGTGATTTTTATTTCGAATTATTTGGTGTCCCAATTTGATGGTCAGACTCAAGGTTTCCTCGCACGGGTGTTGTGAATTAAAACAAAACTGAAGATTTGCCGCAGTGCCTTGAATAATAATTTTCATAACTGTCTACATTTCAGCGAATACCCACACGTTTGTTTTGTTTAATGGATTTCGGTAAGTTATATCTGTGAAATGTGTCAGATCGACAGCGGTAAGTAATATAAAACAGACGCCTTCGGAGTCAAGGTGGTTTTTGGTACGTAATTTTTGTGTTTGGTATTTTCTATTAATTTAGTTAGCGTTTCTATGTCGATTGAGGAAAAATGTCGGCATGACCTGTTCAAAAGTCTTTGAGGCACACAGCAGAATACGATAAGGCTGCATACTACCCGATTTTTTTAAAGTGATGTCAACTAAACGACAACCGGACGACAGTAGCAACGGCTTAAATGATTCACCTGCTGGCGGTATTTGCTTGTACCTTTTTCTATTTTCGATACTTTTAACGTTAAAAACTTCTTCTGTTTGCAGAAAAATTAAAATGTGTGGGGCTACTATATGCAATATCTAGATAATAATAATAATGGCGGCGCTACAGTTCGAGGTGGACTTCGGCCTAGCTTCTCAGCAATCACTCATGTTGTGCGTGCTACATGATCTCTCACGAGAGGTTTCACAGTTTAATGCTGACTCTGAACAGCGAGATTTGGAAGCTTTTCCTAGAGAGTTGTACTCTTTGAGCGTTGTCAGTGAATCAAAAGAGGTGGAGCCGTGAAAAAAATTTTAGGAGTTTTTTTTCGAGATTCGAACCTTGAACCTCGAGCGTAGGAATTGACTTACCTACCCCCAACGCCAAGGTTCCCACTGCAATATCTAGATGCCCGATGTAATTGTCCTATTCCATATTTACGAGGAGCCAGTACAGTTCTATGGTGGATCCCATGTGTTTTTCGCTGTCATTCATACACTACAAACCGTTGTTTACTGTTTCTTAAACTAAAGGCAAAACAGCACGATTAAATCAGAATGATATAAAAGGTTCGGAAACATTAGCCTGACTTGTCCTCGCTTAAGGTGTGGAACCTGTCAATGATCAATCAACCGTCGAAGTGGATAATTATATTTTGCTCGGCACTCCCTATTCTTCATGTTCGAACATTCCAAGGAGCACGGATACAAGGAGAGCAGCGGAGTTGAGGAAGAACAGCAAGGTCTGATTTCGTTAATCTACAATCGCAACAGAACGCTAGAAGCTTCGTCTGTCGAGTCTTCCTGAAACTCTCTGAAAGTTCGACAACATCTTCACAGACAATAAAAGAAGAATGGAAAAATTGTCAAAAATCCATTAAAGAAGCTTCCGGTGATGTGATGAATATTAGGGCAGCACTTAGACCCTTTAGTTTGACAACGAGTGCAGGCAGGCAAATGCAGGAAAGCAAGAGCACCACAAGGCAACGCTGCGTCATCGAACTACGAGATCTGTTCGTGAACTCTGCGAAAAGAAAGAAATTGAAATAACGCAGCACTCAGGAAGAAAAAGAAAAACGCGAGGACCAACACTCGAGGAGATCGAGAGTTTGCTATGACAGGAATGATGTCCCAACATTTTATCAGAAGTTTAAACTACTATCAAATGGATATAAATTTGCCTGTCTGGTGGAATTTTTAAAGCAACTGGAGTTGATCTCATGCATCACTTCATGTGTACGATATGGTCGGAGGAAAGTGTGCCCGATGAGTGGAATTTCAGGATCCTTTGCCCGATCCATAAGAAATAATATCTATAGAAATCTTCTCTTCTGCTTTGTGTTGACGTCTGGAACTTACCATCAATAATTCCTTATAAGGGTGATTTCTATTCACAATGGACCAGGTTTTCATACTTCTGCAGATCTCCGTGAGATGAAGATCGACACCCTCCACCTATTCTTTGATTTCAAGACCACGCATGACAAAGTGCATAGAAATGACATCCCTACCAAACTCTTCATCAAGGCCAGAACGAATTCACTGCATCATATCGATCATATCATCAAATATCAAAAAGGATTTAAGGCACGAGAGGCTCGATCTTCCAAAATTTCGCTAGCACACGCGCATTAATTTTATGTGATTGGTCGAACATAATAATAATAATAATAACAATAATAATGGCGGCGCTATAGTCCGAGGTGGAGCTGGGCCTAGCTTCTCAGCAAGCACTAGTGTTGTGCTGGCTATTTATCTCTCACTAGTGGAGATACCTACTGTTTAATGACGACTCCGAACGGCGAGATTGAGAAGCTTTTTTCTAGACAGTTATACTCTTATACTCGAAAGATGTGGAGCTGTGAAAAAATGTTAGGTGTTTTTTCTGAAATCGAACCGAGAACATCGAGCGTAGGAGTCGACGCATCTACTCACTACCCCACGGCGCCCAGATATAAAAGGTTTAATGCTGACTCCGAATGGCGATTTTAGGTATTTTTTTGAGATTCGAACCTTAGACCTCGAGCGTAGAAGTTGACGCACCTACCCACTACGCCACGGCCCACATAGCGGGTCATTTATGAGGCGTTTGCTAGCATTGAAACGGAAGCAGCTGAAAGTATGGCGGTAAATGGAGAACATGAAGAACGCACACCATCAACGACTTGACTAGAACGTCACAATGGGACGTCTAATTCTTATGCCAACCGTATTTTTTTTTGCTCAAAAGGTAATTTAGTAATATAGCCCTCTCACGAAAGACAAAGTTGACTTCCTTTAAGGCATATAAGTTGAACCCAGTCCTCCTCAACGCGCAGAGGCATAAACAATATCGACAAAATTCTGTTTGCGTTGGATGGTGATTGAAGGAACTTCGAACCGTAAGGGCTGTGTGACATGAGTCTAGCCAGGCGATATGTACCCAACGGCTAAGGTAGCTACGCCTAGGGATGCAACATCGTTCTAAAAAAAACATCCACTACAAAAATTTACGATTCATCGATGTTTTTCCGATGTTTTATTTATCTTCTCCATCGCACAAATTATTGTCTATATATACGACGTACTGTACGTAAACAACAAAATATACACTAGTCAGTTTAAACCAGTTTCAACTCAAAAACCTACTCTGTCTACCGTTTCGTTGATGATTGGATTTTTACCTTGTGGCTTAACGGGCCAACGTAAAATCCAAAATGACGTTAGAAGATCCTACGGTTCGGTGTTAGGCGGGCCCTTCATGCACGTTTATATAGCGAGTCGCTCCAAGTAAACAGACGCTGGTTTGATTGTTGACACAAGGTCTGCTATGCTTACGCATCCAGCCAATACATGCCGAAACATGAACCCTCCCCGATTAGCCACCGACAGTTCCATAGGATACCAAGTCTTCTTGAGGGTTGCTCGTTGCCCATGTTGTACCACTTGGATGTTCGGAGTAGGATGTTAGACTACGAGGGAGTAAGATATAACAAAGGTACATTGTATTGCGCATCTCTAGCTCTTTTACACCCCATTATTATTACACAAATACAAGCACATTTTATATATAGCGCATCTTGGCAATGTTTAATGAAATGAATATACGATGTCGATGTTTGACATTTTTCGGCGATATATCGGTTATCAAAACAACGATTTTAACATCGATATTTATGAACGAAATATCGATATTTTACAAACATCGATGTATCGTTTGCATCCTTAGCTACGCCTTGTATAACGCATAGACAACTTGCCTCTGGCCCGAAGAGTCTTCGACTGTGACTCAAAGCCCTAATATATTGAAGGCTATTAAGACAACTCGCAGTCTACTCAATTACAGGCAAATGTTGTTATGAAAAACTGTATTTGAGAGGTACTTCCAGTGCAACCAATTTCCTTCCCTTTAATATATTACTTATTTCAAAAAGCTAACATACTTAGAATGTTATGTTTAACAGGCGCGCTGTATAGCAGACGCCAGTTCACGCTATGCAACAAATGCGCTGCAATAAATTTGCTACTCCTCACCCCGTCTTCCGCACCGTGTACCGCACCATTGCACAAAAATTCAACATTATACGGTCACGGAAATCGCGAATTTTACTTTTAAATGCAATTTCGAAGACACCAGAGTAAAAACTACCAAACAGGACCGCAAAAGATGCAAAAAAAAACATCATCAGCAATAAAAGTTAATATCGTGGGCATTAAGTATCGTAATATTTTGTCTGGCTTCGTGAAACGAGACAAGAGGGAGCGAGGACAAGGACCGCGAAATCAAAACAAAAAACAAATAAAATTCACCCGCCAGAGAAGGGCCATAATAAAAGACGACATGAATGAAAATTGCTTCTTCTGCGATAAGGATCAGAGTCCATACGTGTGCTCATATGTATGCATGTGTGGGGGGGATGTGCGCTCCACCGAAGACGGGTATTGTTTCGCCTTTCGGGACTTTATTTATTAATGCGATTCTGATAAGAGACACAAAGAAGCATGAGTTGTCCGCGCCACGATCAGCGTGAACTTGAACCGAAGCGCACGACATTACACTCGTATCTGTCGGTTGGTATCTAGGTGGCCAACTGGAACCACCACATTGCAAATAATTTGAATTCAAAAATAAGAATGCTGAAGTAGTAGACTGAAGTGGAAATGGAAGTCTAAAGTGGAGTTTTCTTACAGTGATTCGATGGATTTTTAATTTAAGGGAGAGTGAGGCACATTTTTAACCGTCCAAAGTGAACTAAAACAATGTTAAAAAATATTAAGTCAGTATACTAAAATGGAGATATTTTAAGATTGCTTACGAAAAGCCGCGACTTTATGGTAAGGGCTTTTCTTCGGTGGTTTACCCATCCAACACAAGTGTCTTCGCGATAACGCCTTCCAAGACGTGCTTTGAAGGGCATATCGTTAGGAAAGCGATTGGTTAGTGGCTCCAGGATTAGATGAATGAATCAAGTCCGATAGTTCATTTGGGCTCCGCTCCTCATGAGCTAAAGTCGTTGGTGGAGGATTGAGCAGGTTGGCGAGCCATCGGACGAACGGGAGAAGTATGATAATGAAGATTAAGAAATCCCTACAAAACGATTGAAAGTAATATACACTCACATTTTTTCAGTACGATTTTACTTTTTCCTACTGACCACTCTGCACTTGCTCCTATACAATTTGACACGTCATCATCTTTTGTGATGACACCAAATGTGTCCAGGGTGAACCTCGACCTCAACCGGCAATCCTCTCTACATAAGACGACCTCTCGCGGATAAAAATTCTCCGAACTAAGTTGATTGAAGTTGCCTCCAAGTTGAGTGTGCCACCTTCATCATATTCGTCCTCTGTTGATTTGTCCCACAGGCTTAGGATCGAATATACTAACTAGATACAGTCCTGTGTTGTTCATTGCCAGTCACTGATTACAGTGAATTACATATGCTGTATAGTCCGTATAATTCTCCGCTTATCACGAACAAACCAAACGGAACCAAAAAGCACATTCAGAACACGCTCTGCTCCGTGAAGCAGGACTGGAATGATCGGGTTATTTTATGAAACTAAATTTGTCTGTCTTTTTTTTTTTTTTACTTTTTTCAACAAAGTTCTAACATAAGCGGATATGTTGTTGCTGTGAACATGCACAAATTTGAACAAATTATAAACGGCGATGAAGAATACTGTAACATAAACATTTCGTCCACGATCATTCTCAAACCTGCAGATAGTCAAAGCTACTGACGTCTGTTGAGCAATTAGGGGTGATCTGTGACACCTGCTTATCTAGAGTGCATAAAAGGCTTATGGAACCTCAGCCATGCCAATAAAACACTAAACCAAACTTTTTCACACCAACGGATCCTAATAAAGAGAAAATTCAAATTGGCATGCACATCCTCTTCGTTGATTGCGAAGTCATATACAATATGTACAGTCAGCGTCAAAAGTGAATGAACAGTCATTAGCTGAATGTTTGTCCTCGAAATTAAAATTGAAAGGGACGATCTACACCAGACAATGATGGCACAAATAAAACGTCTGAAATCATACTTTAGAACGAGCTATATTTAATTTAACATAAATGTAAACATACCGGAGTTAATTTAATTCAAAAGAACAAAATGGCTTAAGTGAGTGTAACGTCTAAAAAGACCTATTTTATATAAAATTTTTTTACTTTATATGTCTTAAGTACTGTTTCTAGTTAGTACACCGAGGTGTACTATTAAGTACACCGAGCCGTTATGTTTTACAATCATTGACAAAACCATGTGTATACTCACTTTTCTCTTCTAAATTAATTATTTAATGTTTGGGCTTATGTTAATTATAATCCAGTATGTTTTAAAATATGACTTTTGAGCTTTAATTTGATGCATCCATATCTGTCCTAGCTCGGTTTGGTGAATTAAAATTTTTTTTTTCGGTGGATTTTTTGAGACACTACTGGAGCACTCAGACTCAAAACTGGTCCATTGTACTGCATTGTACAACCTACTCCAGTCCCGTTAATGTGATCCCAACGGCAAATGGTGACTGGACCAGATTCGATTTCACTGGGATTCGAACCTGGGACCCCTCGAACTTGGGGCAGGCACTTAACCAACTGCGCCATCCAGTCGAATTTTAATTTAGTACGTACACTTTTAGCAGATAACTGACTGTTTATTCACTTTTGACAATGACTGTAGATATAATGCATGTAAATAAAGTCTTGTCTAGTTTTGAAAACTGACTGGCTAACTAGAAGGAACACCAGAGACTTTCGAACACTAGCACAAATTTGGTTTACAGGTATGACTTTAACATGCCAAATTCAACACATCAAGCCTAGAATTTTGCGTTTGCCGGATTTGAGATGGAAGCGATTTAAAAATGACTGGCAGAAAACAAAATATACATATATGTACAGGCTGCGCCATCTTTTATGTCGGTATGTGACTATTTAGCCGTATTTCAAACGACGTGGACGGTCTGTCGGCAATATTATTTGATTCAATTGCACTTTATACAGAAAAAAATTTAAATCATCTTTCAAAATGCCCGCAAATGCCGACACATGTGAGTAGATTAGTAGAACACGATCTCTTATCGCCACCAGCCCATTGAAATGTTTTGGGCGTTGATGAATCTGCAAGTCGATGATCTGCCACCACAAATTTCGACACCAAACGACGAATAGTGTTGTCAGACGGTGCTTGTTGGCCACGATATGTCCGACGGCAACTAAATGAATATTTTTAATGTCCTGCGTCACTACTTCGGGGCTTTGTAAATATAAGCATGGTTATTGTACTGAATTGAAGAAACATGTCTATGTCGACACTGAAAAAAACGAACGCATGCAGGCCGAAACATTAGTTTATAAACAAACATTTTAAAATGGTAGAGGACTTGCCGCTCCTCCGTTATATTTGAATTTAATGCAAAATAACTTTTGGTAAACGCTTTTAAAGAGAAACATTTGAATATGTAAAACCACAGTTATGCAAACATTGGTATATACAGTCAGCATCAAAAGTAAGTAAACAGTCATTAGCCTTTAAGCTATTCCTCTAAATTAAAGTTGTCTTGAATGGTCTACGTCTGACATTGATGCCTCAAATAAAAGCTCTGAAATCATACTTCGAAATAAGCTATACTTCATTTAAAATAACAGTAAACATAAAGAAGTTATTTAGTTCAAAGGAAAAAAGGGGCTAAAAACAGGCGTCAAAAGTGTGTGAACACATCTCTTTAAAAAGCAGTATCTTATTGAGAAAAAAATTGTACTTTGTATTCCTTTACCGCTTTTTCAGTTATCGTATATGGCGGTCTTAGTTTTCATACAAATTTTTAACAGAATCGAGCCTTTATGTCTTACAGTCACTAACACAACCATATATACACTCACTT
Source organism: Myathropa florea (assembly GCA_930367185.1). Lineage (NCBI taxonomy): Eukaryota > Metazoa > Arthropoda > Insecta > Diptera > Syrphidae > Myathropa > Myathropa florea. The sequence continues at coordinate 15,751,853 of OV884005.1, forward strand.
TTCAATGCTAATTTAGCATTTTTCTCTTAGAAATTCAATAAATTGTTTTATATATACACTTGTGTTAAATATTATATACCATATTTCAAAGTATTACTTTTGAGCTTTAATTTGATATATCCGTGTCTACCTCATTTCGGTGAATATTAATTTAGTGGATAAGCCTTCAGCAGGTGACTGAATGTTCATTCACTTTTGACGCTGACTGTATTTTTATTATTATTATATAACTTTATTGAAACATAAATAAATTACATTACAATAAGAAATACTGGAAGCAGCTTACCCAGGACCGACAACGATGGAAGGCAACGATATCTCAGGCTCGGACCCTCCATGGGTCGAAAGCCTGTTAAGTAAGTAAGTAAGTACAATAAAAAATTAAGCTCTACCAAGAGAAACATTGGTATGGAAAATGTCAAAATCACCGTATGGTTAAAAGAACTTTCTACAAATTCAACCGCATAGGTGTTAGATTACCAGTAGTGTACCTACTGCGTAACATGCTTTCCAATAGACGGTTCGCCGTCAAAAACTGTAACGTGACTTCTACTTGGATATTTGAAGTAAAATATGGTGTCCCACAAGGTGCTGTTAATTTGCCGATTTTATTCGACATTTACACAACTGAGGAGATATGACCTCAGCGATATTGCGAAGACTGGAAGTTGAAAATCAACAAAAAAGCGAAACGATTCTGTTCGAAACGCCATTGTCTAATGACTCGGCGGATCCCAAAAAGTTTTTATTTGTTCGACAGTATGGGTAGCTACTACCGCAACGAAGTGTAGTCAAGTACCTTGGGATCTGATTAGGTTAGGTTAGGTAGATGGGTGCCCTTGCTGACATGAAAAACATATCATGGCTCACTTAGGCCACTATAAGTCTATTGATGAGTCCTTGGGATCTGGTTGGATCAGAATATATACTTTAACAAATGTATGTAAATCCCACTCTGGTCAGAGCTCGGTGCTTTCGGTTTTACAAAAATACTCTTTTTTCAGCCCACTTGAAGCGAGGTTGAAGGTAATCTGCTACATGGATCTCATCAAGCCAATCCTTTGCTACGGATGTAATGTGTGGTTTATCGTGGGGTCATGCTTGGTGGAAAAGATTCGAGTGTTTGGTCCTTTATAATAACGAATCTGATAGTCTGATATTCATTCAAAATTATTGGCAGCAGGGGACAATGAAAGGAGAATACTATAGACACACAATAACTGATATTTTCTTCCCCAATTCCACGAAATGATTTAAATCAGCATTTTTCAGTGACACCCAAAATGTCAATTCCGAACATAAAATAATAAAATCACTTTCAAATTAAGCTTTGATATCAAATTTGAAATACAAACAATTTGAAACCCCGTAGTCCGTATTAAATGTTATCATTGGATAATACTCAGCTACCTCATGAGAAACTCCACCCTGCGCCACTACTAGTTGTCGATTTTCAACCGATTGCCTCGCCCGGTTACCAGGAAATGCATTCAATAAAAATAACCCTCGCCACCGCAATCCCACACATATCTTCCTCAGTTCTTGGAAGATTCCCTACCACACCATAACGCCCCAATGGATCAACTCGGCAAGTCCGACTTTGTACTCCATTGGAAGGTATACGGGACAGATTCACGAACGATCGCTTTCGATGCGTAGTCGAAGTTAGAAGCCAATCCAAACCAAATTTATTTGCTCTCATGTAACGATTCGAATAACATCGCGGCGCAGCTCAAACCATTGGCCATGTCTACACAACAATGGTCAAGTTGTCCTTTTGTCTTGCGATCTCTTCTCACGAAGGATAATTTATCGTTTATTGTGCCCATCGTGACATTAAGACCGAGATACTAATCTACAATCGCAACATAAGCGAGCGCGCAGTTTATATGACGTTTTTTTTTCTTTCGAAGAAGCGCACTCTGCAGCCTCTGTAGCTTGTGTTCCCGATCACATTGCAAATGTAATTTATTTCAGTGAACCGTCAACGAGATTTAAGTGACATCAGCGCGAGGTAGGGGATCAATTAACTTGTCATAAAGAAACACATGAAAAAGATATTCATCTTCTTTGAGCTGCCACACATATCCGCGCGGATATCGTTGGCATTTCATGAGCGGTTTTTCCATGTGCATACAGTCACCCCATGTTGGTGTGATTAATCAAATTCCGAGTCCGCGATAAATTTTCTCATGAGTCGACCCGTTTACTTGATTTTGTATAACAAGTTCAGTTCGAAATCACAGTCCACGGGCGGATAGAACGGCAGCATCGTTGACATCTTCGAAGGAGATAACTTTGTCTGCTGTACGCAGCACTCAAGAACGCAAAATATGTCATAACTTAATTTGATATCTGACACTTGTACATTTTCGTTTCCTGCTCATGACATCGTTGATTCGTTCATAATCGAAAGGATGGAGCGAATGTTTAGAAATTTTACTCAACTAGCTGTTATTTCAGTGAACGGATGAATGGGTGAGTATATCGGATGCACTCTTTCTTGGCACATGCACAACATTGTTATGAGATATCTATTACCAGAAATTCACTTTTTTCAGTTGTGAAGCATCGATTCAATGAATTCTTTTTTGAATATGACTTTATTTTAGACAGTAGTTGCCTGATCCATGCCGACATTAAAAAAAAGGTAAGCTACGTTTCCTCTTTCGTTAGTCAATGTTTCGAAAAGAGAAACGAACTTGAGCATACAAGAAGGAACCGTATCCGTGGTCAGACTACACCAATTCGTCATTTAGTCATTCCAAATGAAACTGCTCAATATCGTAGGGGGCTGAACTTGCCTTCTACAGATTACCATAAAAGTAAGAAAGGCAGTAAGCCTCGTCGGTAATAAAACCGAAACACAAAAGCCTTGAATTAAGTGAATGGAGAATGGGTTCAAGGCGTCGTCATTTGAATCATTCATCATTCATCAATGGGATGGCATTGGTGGATGCCAGAGAGAGGGTGATACAATTCGAACTATACTGGCTCCACAGCAATATGAGTCTAGCTAGGAGTCTACGGATTCAACGCCAAGCAACGGCTAGGACATGTAGAGTGCGTGGACAACTGAGCTCCGGCCCGAAGAATTTTTGAGTCTGAGCCTGTGGGACACTGCAACAGAAGGCGTTTATGCTTAAGGTGGGGAAGGTTCCCCATCAGCTTAGTACAGGTTTGAGTGTGCACTCAGAATTCCTAGACCAAGGTAAGTCTGTCCTACTTCATTGAAGAGTTTTGACCATTCACTAGCCCAATAAATATCACTTCTCAAAATGATATCACATAGTTTTGGTGGATGTCGGTTTTCGGGAAGTGTAACAGCTCGCTGGATATGTCTGAAATGTAATCAGAATGTTGCGAGTGATGCTTTTGTTGATAAGTAAATACGTTAGCACTTCGTTACAGATTTTGATGCAGCTTATATTATATCTTTAACTTATAAGTGGAGTGAATGTTTTCATTTATATAGAGTTTTTGGGAATTTCAAGCCCTTGAGTAAGATGCTCTTCCAAAAAGAAAAGGTAACCCCAAGGTACTTGTGATTATTTGTTATTTTTATTTGGGCATTGTTCAAAAACTAATTTTCATCAGAAGTTCGACGATCCCCGTCTCCAAAAAATTACTTCTTCCGTTTTGCTTAAGTTCACATGTAGACCCCACTTACGGCAATAATTTGCGAACGGTGAGAGCATACGGCAACACTGTAATTAACATGGCCTTAACATTTATCGGACAGTGTAAACCGTATAATCTTTGGAAGATATCCAGGAGTAAGCAGCACGATAGTGGGCGCCGTGGCTTAGGAGATATGTGCGTCGACTCCTACGCAGCAGACTTTCAGTCTAGGTTCAAATACAGTCAAAATCGGTTATGACGACTTTCAATGGACTGACGAATTTGGTCGTTATAAGCGATATGTCGTTGTAAACGATTTATAATGCTATTGGATTACATATGTATAATGGAGTTCAGACGGGACCTAAGAATTTTGTCGTTATAACCGATGTATTGTTATAACCGATATCGTTATAAGCGATTTTGACCGTACCAGTTTTTGTTCACGACTCCACCTCTTTCGAGTCACTGATAATGCTCAAAGAGTATAAGGGTGAGTTCGTAATCGAAGTATTAGCGCAGTACTGCAACGTCAAGCGTTCCTAATTGCAAACAATTGGCAATGATGCTTTGTATCGCGTTCTAAAATGCAACATGAAAGCAACCACTGCGCAAACAAAAGCAACCAGCGCATCATAGATTATTGTGATGCGATGACTTTTTTTTTTCATTTTGCGACTCAATTGTCTTTTTTTCATGTCTACAATATAATCAAGAATCTGGCATTGTAATTGCCAACATTATTAACCAAATTTTTTAGAAAAATTGTCGACAATTTTTTTGAGATTTAAAAAAGAAGAAAAAACAATTGGCACATAAAGCAAAAAGCCGTTCCGAAGCTCCAACAAAATTAAAACATCGTGATACATCGCAACATCAAAAAATCGTTGTTGACGTTTACGAACTCAGCCAATATAACTGTCATTCTCTTCGTTGCGAGACAGCATTATGGCTGAGACACAACAGTGCGTTGCGCTAGCCGACTTCATGTTACGGAGGGTGTACGTTGATGCACGGCGTTAATCAGCTGTTCCCTCTCTCTCTCAAATACCAAATAAGAAATATTTCATCAGCTGTTTTAATTTCTGAAATATCAAATCAAAAAATATTCTGGTCAAACAATTGATAGTTAAAGAAATGAATGCTAAGAAAGTTAAAAAAAATGAATAAAGTACTTCTTGTTGCTAATTTGGCGTATTCATGCTTCCAAGCATACACGGATTTCGAATTAGTTTTGTCGTTAAAATAATTTTAGTCAGCTGTTTTCATGTCTCAAATATCAGTTGCCACAAAATGTTCTCAATTTGAGAAATTACTCTCAATTCGGGAACTATTTCTCAATTTCGCTCTCACAACGCATCCCTCTGTCAAAAAAATATCCAACATGTTGAATAATGACTAGCATTGGAATTACGTTTTATTACGGTCCTCTCATCTCTCTCATTTTTCACTAATGTAGGTCGACGCAGTATTTTGTGCATGTCCATTGAATTGTGTGCGTTGAAAGACAACGCTGACGCTGACGCTGACGCACTGTTGTGTTTGAGCCATTAAACTGTTCACTTGTGAGAGAACAGTAGTTCGCACAACACGAGTGATTGCTTTAGAAGCTATGCACAAGTCCACCTCGGACTGTAGCGCCACCATTGTTATTATTATTATTAAGTTGGAAGGAAAGACGTGGCTAAAACTTAATTTATTTTGTGGTTAACTAACCGGTCTATCCGATCTTTTACATGATTATGTTGGATTTTTTTGTTATGTGTAACGTGTAACTCACTCTTCCAGTTAACTTAAACCTGCATTTATGCACCAGCGATGATGTAGCTTCTGTTCAAAAATTAACAAATATTTCATTGCCAAGCGAATTTGTCTACCCCCAAAGTTCGTCATTTATAATTATACCAAACATTATTTCGGTATTTTTGCGTGTATTGAATGTATCACAGTTAACAACAGCTTTGCTTCAAGTGAGTCTTGAGGACGTCAGTATAATTCATACCAGCATTTTATAATTCAGTTCAATTTCAAAAAGGTCTGGGATTGTTCTAAAACCAAGAGAATGTTTTCCAAGTCATTCATGTGTATAACATTTCCGTTCATGCTCTTGTAGTGGACTAGCCAGCAGGATTAACAGATAATTGCTTTTCGAACTACATCTTCCATTTTGCCTGCTTTCTTCTTCATTTTGTAGTCATTACAATTCATTGTCCAACTTCTACAGCATGTTGTGTACACAAATATTTTTCCACAAGTCGAGGGGAGTCAAATTGTACAGGGGGGCAAGTACAAGTTTCTTTTTAAAAATTCAATGAAATCTATTAAGGCTTTTTTTAGTAAGAACAAACATTCCCATTAATAATGAACGACGTCGTTCAAGTGCCTGCCTCGGCTGGCTTCGCAGTAGCGCATTCTGTCACCCCTATTTTTCAAGGCCTTGTTGATGGTTTCAGGCTGTAGCGAGCATGACATTGGCCTTAAGTGCTTGAATCGTTTCCGGATTATTGGCATTGTTGGTCCTTCACGGTTCCCTACAAAAAAAAGTCTAAAGGGGTCAAATCGCAGCTCCGAGGCGGCCCATTGACATCGCCAAGACGTCTCACAACACGACTTGGGAATTTGGTGCGCAAAAGATCGATTTTTGCATGGGCTGTGTGGCATGGCGCGCTGTCCTGCATGAACCAAAGGTCGTCCAAATCCATGTCTTCAGTTTCATTAAAAAAAAGTCGGTCACCATGGCCCTGTAACGTCCACCGTTGACCGAAAAGCTGTTCCTAGCCTCCGTTTAAAAAAAAATTGGTGGCATCCACTTCACAATCCGCACCAAACTGTCACTCTCTGTAGATGCATTGGCTTCTCGACAATAACGTGCTGGCTTTCCTAACCTCAGATGCGGCAAATTTTGTTTGTTAACGTAACCGACGAGATGAAAATACACGTCGTCAGAAAAGATGATTTTTCGCCCAAAATCGTTTTCCAATTCAAGCTGCGAATCCAGGCCCTAACTGCGTAGGGATAACGAAGCGAATGGTCGGGCGCCAATTGCGGAGTCAATTGGACCTTGTAAGCGAATAATCCGAGATCTTTGTGCAGAATTCGAATTCTCCTACGGCTAGTGTGCAAAATGTTGAGCTGTTAAGATCGATGGTGAGCTGAAGTTCGTGAATTGAGTCTCACACTCTCTGCCACAGCAGCTACATTCTCATCTGTGCGCACCGTACAACGACGGGGACCATGAGTGTTGTCCACTAACATACCAAGCTCACGAACTTTTTGCACAAACATGCGTACAGCTTTTCGTCCAAAACTTGCTTTCAAAAAACGCACTGTTTGGGCTACACAGCACTCACTTTGGAAATAAGCATTCAATATTTCCCAACGTTGTTAACGCGGAGGACTGACGGACTGACTTTCTGTCAAGATTTCGAGCGGGAAACAGCTGTCAGTGTCAAAATAAACTATGATTTAAAAAAAACACTAGATGGCCCACCCTGTATATGGACCCCGAATAGCGACGTTTCAGAAACTTTCCATAGCAGTTATACTGTGGGAGTATTTCCAGTGGCCCGCTAGAGGTAGTACCCTCAAATGAAATCTTAGTGTTACCCCTCTCGAATCGATACAGTTTCGAGCATAAGAGTAGGAGATGACACATTTACCTATTGTGCCTCGGCACTCACGTACTTAGATAACATACAAATTAAGCAAGGTCTCCAGTCTTACTGCCTTACTCTTATACTGTCTTGTGCCTGTGTAATATGTGATGATCTTTATATATCACACAGCATTTTATTTCTTTTGCATATAGTATCGAAATTTGGTCTTCCTTTTCCTTTCAAAGAATACCAATGCTTTTCCAAAAAATCATATTTTCGTCTCATATCATGGATGGAAAAATATTTTACATGTTTCTAATACTAACTAAATCCCAGAAAGCTAGCAAATTAATTCCTCCTGTACACAGTTCTAAGAAATATAATATTTCTGATTGCCTGCACAGATCCCTCTGTCCTACTGTGGTTTTTCAGGAAATCATTCCGAGAAAAACCACTGTCCAATATTAGCTTTGAAAAAAGTTTGATTAAAAATACCCGAACGCAGAGACAGGGCCTAAATTCAAATCATAACGTTTTCCTGGATTTCCTGCAGAATATTTCAATGGAGAAATCAAATTTTTTCGATCGAGTAGCTGTGTACTCAAAGAACTCAACACTTCCGTAGGAGGGTGGGAGTACCCAACGGAAGTATGAACGAATTGCCATCTAAGGCAGCATCTACTATCACTACAGTGCCCAAGTGGCATGATATTTCATATGTGGTAGAGCTGCAACAGTGCATACCTTCAAAACATTCATAACTCTCTATGAAATATGCAACAGCAGGAGATGGCTACTCCGGACTGCACCTCCCACCACCACCAGTAGATGATTCAATGCTTTGCCCTGATTTATGAGCGCATCTTGTGTGCATCTATCTCGTTCATAATTTAAATAAAACTCCTGTTGTAATGGTTGACTTAGACTCTCGCAGAAATTTCATTTGTTATTTATGAGTGAATTCCCATCTGAAGTGAGTTTTGTCGGAAGGCTGGCTGGAGTGTTGCTTGGGTTACCACACTACGAACTTGATCCTTCATTGCTATTGTATTACACTATGTGCATCTGCATTTACTTCCCCCAAGCTGGCGTACAGTGTTGTCTTTCCTCCTACGGAGCAATGTCAGTCATGTGCACATTTATTTTGTGTCCAATTCAGGTTCACCAGTAGAAGTAAATCGCATGGCTGGCATCCTCTGCCTGAAGATGTTAGATGGTAGATGGATGGTTATAGTCGGACTGCATCGGGACTCCTGATGATGATGATGACGATGATATATTGGCTATCCGTATGTGTGTTACCATTTGAGAATTGGAACGGCTTAGATCTATCGAAGGGGGCAAAAGGACATACATATAACATGCAGAGCGGATTGTGCCATTGACAGTGCAAATGCAGGACCGACTTGGACGTCAGTAGATCTGATAAGTCTTCAACACAATATCTCTACACTGAAAAAATGTATTCGGTGCTTTGCTTTTAAAATCAGAAGAACGGTCAGAAAAATAAACTTTGTTGGCTTTGTTTTTAAATATGTAAGGTGAAAAGATTAATCATGAATATGTACTAGTACTTATATGATCAAAAATAGTACAAGGCTTTCCAATAGAGACGGGAAGATTTTGACAGCTCATGGCTGCCATGTTGTTTTATCTGTTATTAATTTTCCATATCAAGTTACAGCGTCGCCCAACACGACCAAACGATAAAACTTTATTATCTAAATGGGTGCTCTTCTTTGGCAAGTAGACGCGCGTTGCGCTCATTTACGATTAAAATAGTCGTCGTTTTCAATGGACTATTCGACGTTTGGTGCCTAAATTCGAATCGACCGGTTCAGTACATAACAAGCCGTAGGTTCGTAGGTCAAAAAGCCCAAGATCTGACGAAAAAATTGCCGCTGTCCGTGAAAGTGTGCAAGAGAACCAGAACTCGACCTTCACAGATATTAATTTGGCGATTTTTTCGTCGGGACTTTGACTTTGACTTCGAGTAGTCAATGAATTTTAACCTTCGGGGCTTGGACTACATCTTCGTAGTGTTTCCGCAGAATAAAATAATAGATGAAGTCAGTTCACTGCTGACTTATCAATCATTTAGTTTTTAACTTCATAAAAAATACGTGGACAAATTAAGACCAAAAAGTATATTTGTTCATTGAATTAGAAATGTTGACTCTATAAAGTCTATTTTACTCGTTGTATTCTGGAGTTCTGTACTTCTTGAGACATGCCCGAAGACACTGTCTCTCGAACAGCCTCATCTTTTCCATCTGGGAAGGACTCACGTTGAACCACACTGGACAACCGTACGCCATGACTGGCCGGATAAGGCCATGTAGCAGTTGACTGCTTTAAAACATCCGTCTTGCAACAGCAAAGGCCTTCCTTGCTTTCGTCAGAGCAGTAGCTATATGTCTGTCGAAATATAGATACTGATCCAGTCAAATGCCTTGGTACCTTACGCCACTTTTCACTGTTAACGGCTCCCTCTGCGCGTCAACTATGCCGAACTTGCGCCAGTTTCTTCCCTTTTGGTGAAAATAACGAAAAGGACTGGTGAGTTAACTGTACCCCGCTGGAGCCCATTTTTTATGTGGAAAACATTGATAGAAGCCAAAATATGCCAGAAAAGACCTCTACAGTTGTTGAAAAGTTGCATCATGTTATCACGAATGGCTAAGGGCCTAATATATATTTCAATATTGTTTATTGCCAGCTTTTCGTCTGGAACACGAGTTTAGCCGATTGTTTTGTGCATGCTAAAAGGTAGAAAAAGATGTCTGACAATACTGTGTACAGGATCTTCATGCACAAAGTACGAAATTGGGTCTGTTGGGACTAGTGGATCACTCAAGGTAGTGACGAGAAATAGGACTAAATAAAATACAGCCACATTTCAAAATGCGAAATAATACTTAATTCCCAGTCTGTCTTTTCTTTTTCTTCAGAAAACGAAATAAAGCCAATTTGGCTTTATTCCGATTGGAGAGTATGATTAAAAAGCACCTCAGTTTCATGTTGTCATGTCATGCGTCATAGTTTCGGAAGGAATGGAAATGACTTATCCAAAACCATAGATCCCCATTTTAATATATACCTCCACCTTCCAGAACATTGTAGCGTATTCTAGACTGAGACGATGGCATTAAAAGAAGTCCTATCTTGGCTCAAGAACAATGTGATAGCCAAGAAGGACATCACCATCTGTTCAGACAGCCAGGCAGCAATCAAATCCCTGAACTCAGTCACTTTCCTCTCTAAGACCTCCCTATATTGCCGCCTATCTCTTAACAAGATGGCTGAGTATTTTAATATTCACCGCCGGGACACAATGGCATTCCAGGAAATTGTGAAGCCGATGATCTCGCCAGGAGCGGTACGATCGCCACAAACCTTCCTACTGGAGATCCTCCGCCCATGCCATTCGCTACAACTAAACTTCTTTTAAAGAATCATACTATTAAAAACACCAACACAAGATAGTCAAATGGTACTACGTGCCTCATCACAAAGCAAATTTGGCCTAAACTTGATCTAAAACGTTCACTCTATCTTCTTAGAATAAACAGGTCATCCCTAAGGACTCTCATTGGCTTTATCACAGGACACTGTGCCATTGTCACTCACGCCTCAAGGATGGGACTCCCTTATAATGATTTCTGCAGAAGCTGCAGAGACGAAGAAGAAGAAGAAAGCATAATGCATCTCCTCTGCACTTGTAGCGCTTTATTTTATTTATTTTTTATTTTTTATTTTGCAAATGTTGTCATGGTGATTTTTAAAACAAAAAGTAGGAAAAGCTAGACAATAAAGTTAGTATTCGCGAAATGCACTCGCTAAGCACTATTTCTTTTAAATTTAGGGTCTGAAACATTTATTGGAAATATGTAATACTAAAAACTTGTGAGGAATACGTATACAAATAAATAGATATTGAAAACAGGTCGGTTTAGAAAAGTTTCGGATATTGTTTAAGGACTCTTTTTTTTCGGACTTTTTTGACACTACTGGAGCACTTAGACTCAAAAGTGGTCCATTGTACTGCCAGGACCTACTCTAGTGCCGTTAATTTGATCCTAACGGCAAATGGTGACTGGACCAGATTCGATTTCACTGGGATTCAAACCTGGGACCCCTCTAACTTAGGGCATGCACTTCAATAACTGCGCCATCAAGTCGTCTTTTTAGGACTCTTAAGTTCTTTTGAAAAAAGTGAAACCATGAAAGTTCCGTTTGTACCATTCTGTATTAAACCATTTTAATTTTTTTCACAAAATATTTAAATTAAAATATTTTGATCGGATATACGAAACAACGGTTAGTCTTCTTTCCATTTGAAATGTAGCCAACTCTTAAATGAATATTTCGATAATCTTTTAAAATTATGTTTTATTTTAAATGAATAATAAAAAATTTTCTATTCGTTTTCGTAACAGTTTAATAAATTTTCAAAGTAATCAATCGAATATGTGATAACAAAATGATCATTCTTGCGACGTATTCTAGATATTCTCCTGTTATAATAATTTTGAATTAAAAATGATTTTATTGGATTGACAATTTATTTGATAAACTTTATTATTCCCGTAAAGAAGAAATAATGTTATTTGAATTACATTTATTAAATATGTAAAAATGGTATAAATCAGCTTGAGTTACAAAACTCGCGAACAGAGTCCTTAAAATATTTCCAGATAGTTGCAAATTTCATGACCTTGTGACGTTACCGTTACTATTCATGAATGTGCCTCCATTTTCGTGGGGAAATGATGAGTCTAAATAAGTGTGAGTGAAATGAGGAAGGATTTGTGCATTCATCATTAACTTATCAGTAATCATTAATATATGCAACGATTCATGATTAATTGTTAAATTTTTGAATAGACTAGGAGTTTTCCGGCTTGTAAGTTACTCATCTCTATATGACTAATTTCTGCCCAAATTTTAAATTCTGAAATAAAAGTTGTATAACAAACCGTGGAATATCTATTTGACATTTGACCTTATTTAATATGGTCTACTTTCACGTTATCACTAGAGTCCGACCGAACATTCGGCTTCGGCTTCGGCTTTGGCCGAAAAACTGGCCTTCGGTCGGACTCTAGTTATCACTTAAGGTTTTTTAAGTGACCATCTGTTTGTTAAGAGTTCAATACGCACTGTTCACTTGCTGTGTTTTGTGTCATTGTTGTGCATATCACACGTTGACAGGTGAAATTGTATTGCTCTATTCTGTAAATAACGAAAACAGAATAGAAAATGTAATGCCGTTTTGTCTAACAGCCAAACATAAATATTCTGGTGACAGCAACACATAGGAAAAAATTGGCCAAGCTTTCCAATGCATTTCATTTAGTAAACCATATTCTAGATAATATGATTTGTTAGCGTACCTCGTCCAACCTCGTCACTGTGGACAAAAAAAAACTGTCAATTCCATATTATTCTTCGAGAAGTATACGCATTACTTCATTACAGTTGTTCGCTTCTTGCTGTGTGGGAATGATATAAATCAGGTCTTACAACTTTGAAATATCCATAGCATTATTGTCAGCAAACTTCGAGGACTGTGATTTGAGTATATTATTTAAGCAATGGTGGGCGCAGTGGCATAGTGGGTAGGTGCGACGACTCCTACGCTCGAGGTCTAAGGTTTGAATCTCAAAAAAACATCCAACATTTTTTCACGATTCCACCTCTTTCGAGTCACTAACAAAGCTCAAAGAGTATAATTTCCCAGAAAAAGCTTCACAATCTCGCCGTTCGGAGTCGTCATTAAACTGTAGGTCCCCTCCACTCGTAAGAGAACAATAGCACGCCCAACACGAGTGGTTGCTGAGAAGCTAGGCCCAAGTCCACCTCGGACTCTAGCGCCGCAATTATTATTATTTAACCAATGAATATTTTAAAATCTGTGAAAGAAGAGAAAACTGACAAAAAATAACTCGGCGTTTTCCAAAAACACCCAATAATAAATTAGACAAATTTTAAAAGTGTTCTCAAATTTCATATTTCATATTTATACTTACTTTATCATATGTTATTACACTTACTGTAGGATTTTGCACAGACATTTACAATTGCTATTTTCTATAAGTGTCCATTATGCCAAAATCTTAACAGACTAAGTTTGTGCAATTCTACAGCCACAACTACCCAAATCATGGGGAGAAGCCTTATAGTATGTGTGCGTGCGTATATGTACGAGATGAGTAAAACAAAAGAATGACTGTTGTCTCACATGTATCAACGAATTAAGTCAGGCACACGAACACGAGCACTTGCATATCAGAAAAGCTTTCTTTCGGTGTCATCTGCATATCCCTCAGTCTGACGGCATTCATAAAACAATAAAAGCAAACAATGATACAACCAGAACAATAAAATAACGTACAAAACCCATCCTGGTGACAGCTTCAATAAGACTCTGAACGAACTGCACAACGTTCCACAGGAATTCATCTTCTCTGTCGGAGTATGGCACTTCTTCATCTATTGTGCAATACCCTGCCGTGTTCTGAATTCAGAATGAATATGAAAATATTCAAAGCAATTAACCCGCGTGACAGCTGTTGTAGCTACTCATTCGTGGAAGCGCCTCGAAATTGATTTTCACCTAAGAACTGCACACCACCGCACTGTACTCTTCCTGCATTGCCTGTTGTGACTTATCATCGAGTATAACGCTCCACTGACATTTTCATGGAAAAATTAATTTATGGTCAGACTTGTTGGGGAAAGGGAAACATGGTGATGGATCTTTTGAAAGCGAATCACGGAAAGAAAAAGAGGCCGACACACAGCAGTCAGACAACAGCTATATGGTCGACAAACAGACAGCCCAACAGACATGCAGACGGAGAAGGAAATCGCTGACAGAAGTTATGCCGATGACAAATGGCAACCGCGTCTGTCATACTGTTGGGTTTTCAATGGAAAATTATGTTGGAACTTGTGCCGTGCATACAGTCGGGTAAGAAAGACATTATCCACTGTAAGTTAAACTGAATGAAAATATGTCAAGACTAGAGTATAGAGGTCGTCTATAAGGAGTAATTACTGCAGTCTATTTTGCGTGCAGCTGTGAGAGCACCGAGCGAAAGATCGATCGTGCAGAGGCTTGTTGACTAAAGTCTGTAACGTATAATGATGAAAAACTGATTGGATGCTTGTCGAAAAAACGGTATAACGACGAGTAATGTTTGAAACTTTCGACTCTAAACTTGTGGGACGGCTCAACAGAGGATGTCCACAATTAAAGCTGTGCACACAAGCAGAGAGTAACTTCAACCTCTGGAGAGGCATGTTAGTTGAGGACCAAGTCCAACCCGAAAAAACGACTGGATGGTGGAGTTGGTTAGGTGCCTGCCCCAAGTTACAGGGGTGCCAGGTTCGAATCCCAGTGAAATCGAGTCTGGTCCAGTCACCATTTTCCGTTTTAATTTGCCAATTTAACTGCACTGGATTAGGTTGCTACCTGGCAGTACAATGGACCAGTTTTGAGTCTGAGTGCTCCAGAACAGTTTCAAAAATTCTCCGAAAAAAAAACCCGAAGTATAGCGCTATCAGAAGAAGAAGAAGATACTTTGTTAATTACTCCACTTTTGCAAAGGATCATCCATCCCACCTTTAACGCAGAACGTAAAACAATAATACAAAGTATCCACAAGAAATAGTTTGCATTCCTTGCGGCAAATATTCTTACATTCATGTTAAAATATTAAAATATGCGTTCACAGTAAAGAAGTTTACAGGTTACAGTAGTAGGGATTGTAGAAATAGTTCAGAAAAAAACCAAAATTACACTCTATAGGGACATCCTTTTCTAATAATAACCCACAAAATAGTACAGTCAAAATCGGTTATAACGACCTTCAAGGGACTACCGAATTTAGTCGTTGTCAGCAATATGCCTTTGTAAACGGTTTATTATGCTATTGGATTGCATATAATGGAGCTCAGGCGGGACCTAAGAATTTTGGCGTTACATCGTTATAACCGATGTTGTTATAAACGATTTTGACTGCACAAGAAATTCTATTCCGACGAATTCTAATATAACGAAGCAAACTTGAACAGGGTGGATAATTTTAATATTAAGCTGATTCGAAGACACGTTGCACGAGCCATGACCTCGGAAAATGAGTTGATATTTGGAGCTTACTACCCCCATGAAGCATATCGTGAGCTCGCCGAATTGACTTCATTCCACCTGAAGCGTTGTTGTACCTTGACCGGATTGGCTTAATCTCCTCCTCATCCTGGAGAGGAGGGATGCCCATTGATCTACAACGTGGTGCGAATGACAGTGGATAGGCGACTCCTCTACAAAGGTGTTGTCGCAAGAGTTACTCCGGATGATCTCTGGCTCGGTAGATCCATCCCTGTTCGCGACAGAACGGAGTGTGAAAAGGATCGAGGGATCTACTGATGGTTGCAGCCCCATCAGACGCCGCAGCTGTCGTCAGCTTAATCAGCTGATTGTTGTTCCCTTACAGCCAAATTACATTTAGGTTAAGGCATTAGACAAGGGTAATTTAAAGAAAAGAAAATGTAAAACATCAGAAAAAAATACAAGAAATCCTAAAAACAAAACAAAAATAATAATAGAAAAAATTCAAAAAAATGTTATATAGGTAAGAATATAAAATAAAAAAAAATTTAGATAACTAAGTTTTCAACAAAATTTTTTTAAAAAATAAGTATCTTTTTAGTATTATTAACAAATATGTACAGACAAAATCGCTTACAACGACATCGCTTACAACGACATATCGCTTACTAAGGCCGATTTTTTCATTTTTTTAGTTAAAATATTGGTTATAACTACTAAAATCGACCCCGCTGCTTGGGCAACCGCATTTTTTCCTACAATGGTAAACTGATTCTACGTTTGAGTCACGCACGATCTTCGTAAGCATGACAATAAAAAAATTGCCTTACAGTGCGTCGCCTTGTCTAAAACCTTTTTGACATCAAAGGTTACGGCAAAGTCTTAACCGACCTTGATGAAGACGAACCAGTTGCAGGAATGCTAAGATTAGACAATGCGCTGTATAACTTTTCTCCCTAAAAACTGTCATACATGGCCTTAAAATCGATAAACCTGTGCTCCTGTGTCTTTTCTTAGATCTGTCGCATTGTGAATATCTGGTCGATGGTAGACTTCGCTGGCCCGAACCTTCACTGATATTGACCAATCTGACAGTTCACGTAGGGCTTCAGACGCTTACATAAGACGACAGAGAAGATCTGATATGCGATACTTAGGCGACTGATACTCTATTGTCGGCACAGTTTTGTGGGTCTCCATTCTTTATCAGCTATCTTCGAGTTATCGGTTACAGCGACCTATCGCTTATAACGACCAAATTCGTCAGTCCCTTGGAGGTCGTTATAACCTATTTTAATTGTATATGCAAGATTCTTAAAAAATCCGAAGACAAAATAAATAATAAATTTTTAAATTAACTTAGAGTGCCCGCATAAGTCCAGTAAGATAGTATGAGGAACCATTTATTCCATATCTAATTAATGTATCTTTCCTATAATGCAAGACCTTTTTTTAACATAAAAATAAAAAAAATGTATTAGAACTAACCCACAAAATCAACTCATTAACTTGATATAAAGGAGTTAGGTATTAGTCGATATTTGTACATTTATACGCAAATATTCCGCCTGTGAGACTACATTAAGCAGAGACTGTGCTGTACAGTAGTTAAAAAGTCATTCCTCCTGCAGAGATTCAATGCGAAGTCTAACTGCATCACTGCAACACACATGATATCACCTAAAGCTAGAGCCTATCCTCTCTTAATATTCCCAAAGTAATTAATCACTTGGTATATCCGCACCTTTGGGAGTCCTTACAGCCCTCAAAACCATCAACAACGTCGTAATCATCATTATCACTGACATATATGCGCTTTTCATGATACTCTCAGCTAAGGTAACCGAGGGGCTATGCACATTTCCCCTCCATTAGCTCGTCACTGCTCAAAGGAGCGAACGGCAACCTTGCCACAGTAAGAGGATTTATTAATTTTGCATAAAATATGATGGTGCTGTAATTTGAATGTTTTAGTAGCATACCAAACCACTTGGTAGATATAAACCACTCTGATTCATTATTCACTGCTGAATATTTAAATTCTTCGCCAACTGCGTTGTTTGTTGCGGGGTGTGTAATCGCAATCAACGAACAAAGGTAATGCACCCTGAAGTGCGACTGTAAAGGGGACGCATGAGAGCCCAATGCGTGCGTATGCCCTTTTGTTGTAGGCATAATTTAGGCATCATTATGTTGAGAGGAAGTACTATTTAATTATAACAAATAAGTTCAGAAGTTACTTTTCTTTTGAATGTGAAAAATTTGAATCCTTAACAATACTGCGCAGTTGATGTTCGTTCTTCCTTACGATTTTCATCAAACTTTTGCAAAGACCAATTGATGAAGTTTCGGTTCTTCAAACGATCGATAGCC
This sequence comes from Myathropa florea, assembly GCA_930367185.1. Taxonomy (NCBI): domain Eukaryota; kingdom Metazoa; phylum Arthropoda; class Insecta; order Diptera; family Syrphidae; genus Myathropa; species Myathropa florea. The sequence goes on from OV884005.1 coordinate 15,769,559, forward strand.
ATCAGTCTTTAACATAATTTGATCTTGCACAGGAGCAGACCAAGATCTTTGTGAACTGAGGGACTCACATTTCATGTCAACGACATGGAATCGACTAGTGGCACATCATTCAATAGTGAATCTAACTTTTACACTACTAGACGAACTGCTGGGGACCTCGGTCGGCTTGGTGTGCGAAACTGGAGACAGCTGGCGAAAGATCGTGCTGGCTGGAGAGGCATGTTGAATCAGGCCCAAGTCCACCACGGACTGTAGCGCCCTAAGAAGAAGAAGAAGAAGAAGACGAACTGCGTGTCTGGTGGGACGATAATTACGACCAAAAATTAAGTAAGTTCGCTTAAAGTTCCTAGTAGTACACAGCGAGCACCTCTAGGGTGTCAGAAAGTGCATATCCTGACCAGACCTGCGGTTTTGCGGACAACCCGCCAACGGAAAAAAACACAATTGTTATGGAAAGAGATCCTGCCTCGGTCCAACGGACGGACATTCAAAATCAACGACACGGAACTCAAAAGGACTATGATTTGCGAGGCCTCCTGGAATGTAAGAACACTGTATACTCCGTATCAGAACTGATTATTGGTGCGTTCGAAAGAAAAATGTAACGTCGGATATACGGTCCCGTCTGCGAATAAGGCGAATGGAGGAGAAGACACATTCGCGAACTCTATGAGTTGTACCAGGATGTGGGTGTAGTCCGGAAGGGAAAAATCCGTCGACTGCACCGGCTCGACCACATCGAGTGCAAGGACAACAACGCTCCAGCTAAGAGCTTCTTCGAATCCGAGCCTCATGGTTCGAGAAGGAGAGAAAGGCCAAACCTACGGTATGAAGACCAAATCATCGCAGACGCAAGATAACTTGGTCTTGATGACTTGAAGCAGAGTGCCCAGGATCGTCAACGATGGAAGGTAGCAATATCTGAGGCTCGGACCGTGTATGGGTCGTAGTTAAGTTAGTACGTTACATTTTATATTCAGATTCAAAATTGTTTCTACTGAAAAAGGCAATTACTTTCACCCCTATCGTAGGATCCGTCTTAACCTCGATCGCGTTCGGAATTCGTATATCGGTATTATAGAATTCCATCGGAATGAAGGTTCGTAACTTTGACGTACAAAAATTTCGAAATTCGTAACAAAGCTATCATAGGATCCGAATGAATCGGAAATTTGACAGATAAAATTAAATTATCCTCCGAAGGAAAATTGTTGTTGGAACTTTTGGTAAAATAAGTTAAGTCTGTAAATTTGTTGCAGAAATATTATTAAAACACGAGTAAAGTATAGCAAAAATAGTTTAATATTAAATTGTACGCAAACCACAATACAAATTTTGTATTTTCGTTTTATATTAGAAGAGCAAGGAAGTTTTCATCAGAACTTACACATTATCCTTCATTTCCAACGGGTTTGAGTGGTCTCGCAATTTTTTCTGGTGACCTTTAGGAGCACTTCAGATTCTTCTAAAACTGCTGGCGCTATCGTATCCATTGTAATATTTCTTTTAATTAATCACTTCAAATTCAAAGAATAATGACAATTCAATTTAGCTATTGAAAAGTGACAGGAATCTATGTTCGGATTCGAACATAATGTTACCACCCAAACAAAAATTAAAGATCTTACGACGGATTCTATGATGCCTTTTCATTCGTATTCGGTACGGATAAATGAGTTCGGAGGTTTTCTCTAACGGATCCTATGATAGGGGTGTTTGTTATGCATTTTTTTACTGCTCGACCTTCGGGGTAACTAGAAAAGAACGATAGGAAAAGAAGTTTAAATAAATGAAGAATGGTGTAAGATATAAAATTCTGGCTTTGTTTTGCAGCTACATTCGTGTAAGTTTATATGGAATAGCACATCATTCAAATGACTGCCTCGGCTTCGCTGGCAGTGCCTAAAGCGCTCGGTCAAATTTTTGATGATTCGGTCCAACATGTGCAGCATTATTCCAGGAATAGCGTTTCGAATATTGGCCACGAGCTAGTCCAAAGTGGCTGGCTTGTTAGCGTAGGATTTGACATAGCCCCCGAGAAAAAAGTCGAGTGGTGTCAACTCCGATTAATGAACCCTCGCCGTGAGATGACTGAGTCACCAAATTTACTCCTTCACGCATTGCGTCGTTTGTATGACATATAGCGTCGTCTTGTTGGAACCTTCTTGTTCGTCTTAGGTCGCTACAGTCCGAGGTGGCCCCGGGCCTCACCCAACATGAATCTCCAACCAGCATGATCTCTCGCCAGCTGTCTCCAGTTTCGCACACCAAGCCGGCCGAGGTCCCTCTCGACTTGTGTGCGCCAACTTGTACGTGGACGTCCTCTGTTGCGTTGTTCCACAGGCTCAGAGTCGAAGACTCTTCGGGCCGCAGCTAAGTTATCAATAAGCTCTACATGGCCTAGCCATTTTAGGCGTTGGATACGTAGACGCATGGCCAGACTCATGTCGCTGTACAGCCCATATGGTTCCTGGTTGAACCTTCCCCTCCAAATGCAATCAACGCAAACAGGACCAAAGATCGCGCGCAGAACTTGTCTCTCGAAAAGACCAAGAGACTGTTCATCCGCTTGGGATATTGTCCATGCCTCTGCGCCGTACAGCAGGACTGGGATCATCAAGGTCTTATACAAAGTCAACTTGATCTTCCGAGAGAGGGATCTATTACTCAATTGCCTTTTGAGCCTTTTGAGCCAAGAATGCGATCCTAATGGCTACGAGCTATATTGTGAAGAATAGGTGGGAGAGGCCAAGTATTTGTGTCTGTAGAGACAGCCAAGCTGTGATTAAGGCCTTGCTGAACCCTTTAACCACTTCCAGGATAATTCAGGGATGCAAGTCTTCTCTGAATTTGATCGGTAGCTTAAGACTTGTCTGTGTCCCAGGGCACCATGGGATCACGGGAAGCGAGATCGCCGATGAACTTGCTAGGCGAGGATCAGATGAAGCATTCTCAGGACCTGAACCTACGCTGGGACTGACCGCGTCCTTGGTTAGGGTCTCCATCGATGGTTGGACTTTTCGAGAGCACAACCGCAGGTGGCATGACTCTCAAGGATGTAGACAGACCAAACGCATGCTCCTCAACGTCTGTTACAAATCCGCGGCTTTCTTGTTATCTCTTAACAGAAAAGACTGCAGACAACTTATTGGCGTACTAACGGGGCACTACACTTTCGCAAAACACATAAGTCTGCTTGGCCTAAGTGATGAAACCCTCTGCGACGCCTGTGGAGACTACGATGATACTGCAGAGCACTTCCTCTGCCATTGTAACGCCTTTGCTCGGATCAGGTGGCAGTTATTCGGTGCTGATGAGGTGAGAGCTGACGATGTAAGCTCCTCATCACAGAAGCGCCTGCTGGTCTTCCTTCGGAAGATCATGAAATTTCAACAAAAGTAGGTTGCTGCCTGGCAGTACAATGGACCAGTTTTTGTGTCTAAGTGCTCCAGTGCAGTGTGACAAAAACCTACGACAAAAAAAAATTAAAATTGACAGGAATGGTCTTCGCCTGGCATTGATGACTTAAATAAAAGCTCTCTCATACTTCAAAATAAGCTTTATTTTATTTAACTTAACCGTAAACATGAAGCAGTTAATTTAGTTCAAAAGAAAATAGGGCTAAGAACAAGCGTCAAAAGTGAGTGAACACACCTCTTAAAAGAAAGTATCTTATTGACGCGAAGTCATTGAGGCACAGCACCACGTAGCGGCATTTTTTGTCCCTGCCAATGTCTATAGAATTCTGACAGATCGTAAGCAGGAACAAATTTCCATAGAATCTTTCAATTCGGTCGTGATTTAAAACGATATTATCTATTAGAAAATGAATGCTTTTAACTACAGTAAATGTTTTAATGTTGAAAGCATGTACCAAAGTCTGGATTTAAGTGGTTGTCAAGTGATTATAAGAGACAGTTCAAGTATAATAGTGCTTTGAAAAATGTGAAAATTGCACTTGTGGCAAGAAGAAATTGTTGTTTTTTCTTCTTTAATACAGCGTTTGTTTATTTAATTGATCAACAAACACAGTTTTCATTATGTACTAGTCACTTAAAATTCAATTGAACATGAAAAACATATAAAATTTCCTCGAACACACGTGTTTTTTTTGCATTTTCAAGGCACAATTGTGTATAATGTATCACTTCTAAACACTTCACAACCAACAATATCAAAAGCAACATATTTTTACTCGATATTCCATAATAAATTGTATTTGAAACTAATAATTTTATGTTAGCTTTTACAAATTTAATTCTCCACCAAATTTCAAGTTTCAATATAAATTTGTTCCCGCCGTTAAACTGTCAGAATTCTATATTCCCCGGTAGCTACAAAAAATTTCCGCCAGAAGTACTTCAAGTCGTCATTGAAAAATGTACTTTTTTGGAAAGGATCAATGCTCCCAGTTTTCGTATCTGCCGGTCTTAGTGTTCATATAAATGTCTGGAATCAAGCACTTATGTCTAACAGTTATTGTAACAACCGAATGCACATTCCCTTTTTAATGACGGTTTTAGCACTTTTCCGTGGGCGCCGTGGCGTAGTGGGTAGGTGCGTCGACTCCTACGCTCGAGGTCGTCAGTTCGAATCTCGAAAAAAACATCAAACATTTTTTCACGGCTCCACCTCTTTCGAGTCACTGACAATGCTCAAAGAGTATAACTGTCTAGAAAAAAGCTTCTCAATCTCGCCGTTCGGAGTCGGCATTAAACTGTAGGTCCCCTCCGCTCGTGAGAGAACAATAGTGCGCACAACACGAGTGGTTGCTGAGAAGCTAGGCCCAGGTCCACCTCGGACTGTAGCGCCGCCATTATTATTATTATTTAGCACTTTTCTCTTATAAATTTCATTAATTGTTTTATGTTAATTCTTGTGTTAAATAATATAATCTACAGTTCAAAGTATTACTTTGAACTTTAAATTTTATGTATCGATGACTATTCTACCTTATTCGGATGAATACTAATTCAGTGGATAAAATTCGGGCAGATGACTGAATGTTCACTCACTTTTGACTCTGACTGTGTGTATATGTATTGTAAATCGTTTCTATGGAAGAAGTATATACATTTTACATTGTGGGGTTCTCTGAAACCACATTTATGAGGACCAAACAGATCAATAACGAAAAGTTTTGGGCATTCTTAAAAAACAGCAAAAAAGCTCTTGCATACGACGTTAGGGACACTTATGCCTCGAAAGTTGAAGAAACTATGGGATATCCTGTTTTATGATTCCGGCAGACGATACTGAGATTCCATTCATTAGATATATCTAAAAAATGTCAACAGGTGTTTCGTCTACGCCAGTAGCTTTGTCTGACTTAAGTCTTCATAAACATCGTCTGGTTTGGGGATGGAATTCTTGTCTACTGTGGAATATTTTGGTCGACGGGCGTGTTTTGGTCTTCGTTGCCCTTTAATAGCGTGATGATTTCTTCACATTCTGGAATATGATTCAATCGGTCATTTCAATAGTATAAAACCTAAGACATTCAGCTTATTTAGAAACTTGTCGCTGTTAACTGACCTACTTTATTTTGAATATTCCATGCGCGATCATTAACGGGGCCTTAACGATTTTGAAAACAATTTCAAAATAACTCTGTATCGTCGAGCACTACTTCCGCCATAAACAATCCGCTTGATGTCATTCTTTAGAAGCAGAAGAGTTGTTAGGAAGACCAAAATAACGTAGCACTAGTGCTGCGCTTTTTCAACCTAGTGCACCAATAAAACCAAAGATAAAACCATCTCCCACTGGGTTTAGTAGCAACTATATGAATATTTATGAATCTTTATAACCGAGCGGCTGTGGTACTTTGCTCCGGCGTTATAAGTATTTTGGCTTTCTCCGTAGCTCGCACTAAAGATCGATATCGCGACCGAGCTTATTAATTTAAATACAAGATGGTCTGACCGGGACAACAATGCCCCAGTGACAAATTGGAATGTTTTAATTTCACTGCGCTGTGAATTGTTAATTTCGTTTCGTTTTTATCGTTTCATCGTTTTCAACTGATTCTTATCGAAACGATGAAATTAATTTCTTTTGGAATTTAATTTCTGCAATAAATTTAGGAAATTTATCTCCGAAACATGTGGTGGTAGACAACAATAATTAATATCTCCCTGTTTCCGAATGACATTCGGATTGCATTCGGTTATACAGTAGGTATAACCGACCCGCAATGGGTTGGGTAATAAAATATCAGATTAGGCTGGGCAGGTGGGCTGCTGCTCGGCGGCGGGCAACGGGGCGCTGACACTTTTTCACGCAATTAACATAAATTATTTGCCACTAATGAGTTTTGACTGTTTGTGAACAGTGATTGGCCGTAAATTATTGCGATTGACTGAGTTGAGTGGCTCTCCGACGGCCATGACAACATGAGATTTTCATTAAGGTGATGTCTCTTGTTTTAAGTGGGGTCATTATGAAGTTAATTTTGGTTTTTCCTTCGTGTCAGATTTTCAGTATGATGAAATGTCGAAGCCTATTTGGTGAAATGGGTGAGACTTCATATTTTAAAATACATTTTATTTTATGTTTCGTTTAATATGCGCTGTTAAGCTTTTTAAGTGTTCTTTTTTTGCAAATAAATGTATCGCTTTGCTTCAGTATATTGTCATGTCTATGGGTATTGGCTGAGCAAATTTAAGGACACCTTTTCATCAGCTCGCTGTTGAATCCCTGTCAATCTGGTTTTAGACAAATCATAGCTGTGGTTCTGCTATGGTGAAAGTCTTGGAGGATATAAGACCAGGATTCGACAGTGGGATGCTTACTATTCTTTGTCTTCTTGATTTTTCCAAGGCTTTTGGGAAAGTCTGCCATTAAATTTTATGCTGGAAGTTAAGGCATTACTTTGGCTTCAGCAGTACTGCCACAAAATTAATAAAAAGTTTCTTGAGCGACAGGTCGCAAAAGGTAACCATTGGAAGCTCAAGTTCCAGGCAGAGGGCTGTTACTGAAGGTGTTCCTCAGGGTTCTATTTTGTATGTTAATGACCTGCCATTTGGGTTTAAGCATGTTAATGTTCACCTTTACGCGGATGATGTTCAACTCTATATATCACAACCCTTTGAAAGGGACCTATTGGCGATTAATGTGTAGGCGTCTAGGAATGGTCTTATATTGAATCCTTATGAGTGTCAGGCTATTCCTATTGCTAACAGATCCTTTGAGTCTGAACTATTTCCTGAAATCTGTGTTTCTGAGAAAAGACTAAAGTTGGTTGAATCAGCTACCAGCCTTGGTTTTGTCATCAGTAGGAACTTATCCTGTTATAATCATATAAATGTCTCAGTTGATTGTCTGCCTGCGTAAACTGTGAATGTCTGCAAGTATCCTCTTGATACACGTCGAAAACTAGTTCAGGCACTCATTATGCCTATCATATCATACGCTGAAGTAGTTTACTGTTGCTTGGATTCACTTTCTTTCCACAAACTTCAAATAGCCAATAAAGACGCGCTAAGATACATTTATTTGCGCCGTAGATACGAAAGAATATCAGCTTTCTCGCTCCTGTTTCTTGGATGTTCGTTGAAACAGTATTTCTATATTTTAATGCATAAGCTAATCACAACAAAACTACCACAATATTTATTTTCAAAATTAGTGTTCTCTCTATCCGAAAGAACATTTAACATTAATATTCCTCGATTTAAGTATCTGAATTCGTCTCGGTTGTTCTTTATAAACTATAAGACTATGGAATTCCTTACCATTACATATAAAAAGAATACAAAATGCTAAACACTTCAAAACTGCACTTTATAAAAATGATCGTACAATGCAACAGTGAATTTTCTTCTTTTCTTGCCCCAAAACTAATTAAACACAATAAAACAATAAAAAACAAATAAAACAATTTCTTATTAATTTTTTAATTTTTCTTTTTTTTATTAACTTTTCATTAATTTTCATTTTTTTAATTTCTTTTCTTTTTTTTTTTCTTTTTTCTTTTCTTACTCTTCTTTTTCTTATTTTCATTTATACTTACTTTTTAATTTGTTCATATATAACATCATTAAACCTTTTGTTGTACAAACTTATAAGATTTATTTTGTAATCTTAATGTACAATTGCATTCTCAATAAACTAAACTAAACTAAAAAAAAACACTTATAGGATAGAATACTGCACAGAGGCTACTGTTTATTCTGCAGGCAAAGCTCGTTTGCTACCTTTGGACCAAATGTGAAACGAAATTTATCCACTACAGCAAATAGTGAGCATCTGATAGGATATTTTAAAGACAATTAGACCCAGGTGTGCGCCTTGGAGTAGTGAGTAGTGCATCGACTCCTATGCTCGAAGACTAAGGTTCAAATCTCGAAAAAACACCTAGCTCTACCTTTTTCGAGTCAATGACAATGCTCAAAGAGTATAACTGTCTAGAAAAAGCTTCTCAAATACGCCGTTCGGAGTCGGCATTAAACTGTAGGTCCCCTCCTAACTATGGCAACTATGATACTACGGCAACTTACCAACATGAATGGCAACTAGGTCTAAACAAAACATGCGATTGGACAAAACTCTGGCTCATAGCTCTTAATGAGCCTAAAGCATAGACAATTTATCATGAAACCAAATATCTCGGGATGACGCTAGACGCAAAGCTCAAATGGAAGGCACACGTCAAAAAAAAACTTGATGAACTTGAGAAGCGATTTAGAGAAATGTACTGGTTACTCGACTTAAGCATATATAAAAACCTACTTACATATAAACAAGTACTAAAGCCTGTATGGACCTACGGTATACAACTCTGGGGCAGTGCTGCCAGTATTTTGAACTAAAATTTACCACACTGGAGAAGAACAAATACCATATCACTCAAAATTAACCACTTCCAAAAAATGTGAGCTATAGTAAGGTATAATTTTTTCGCGAATTCGGAATTTATAAACATTGTTTTTAAAAAGGGTAACTGAATGATCTGTCATGTTAATTGTTGCATTATGCTCCGCAAAGAAAACTGTCAAATTTATTTCACTTTATTTCATTGTTGTATCTTTTGGGCAATTCAATGTTAGAGAAGGTGTTGGACATTTGTATTCTTTTAATGTTTGCTTTCTCCACCGTGATTTATTATTACAGCTTCTTAGCCTTGCAGCTCGCTCTTTTGTTGCACAGGTTTCAGCAATCCCTTGAACTCAGGATATTTCAACCATATATTTTGTAAGAGAACACAAACAAACAGAAGAATATTTGGTTTAGAAGAAATTTACCCTTTTTTGTATGAAAATACCTTTTTACCAAATGTGTGGAATGGAATTTGAAATTTCCCACGAAAAGGTAAATTTACCATAAACTGGCAGCACTGCTCTGGGGTTGCACTGAAGCAAGTAACAGAGAATTTATACAGGCATTCCAAAATAAGGTTATAAGAGCTATCGTGAGTGCTCCTTGGTATCTTCGAAACTGTGATATACAAAGGGATCTAGAAATCGCAACCGTAGACGAAGAAATAGCAAACTTCGCTTGGAAGTTGCGAACTCGGCTCTATGGTCATTGTAACCATGCCATACTCCAAACATTGGACATGCGATACCTCTTGCGCCGACTTCAACGAACGAAACCGTTCGATTTTAAGAAAAATCTACCTGCCTCACGCATATACTAAGTGAAACTAGTAGATGAAAAAACTTAGTTGTAGTAAAGGACAAAACTCAAAAAGGGAAGGGTGTGAGGCAGTCAGTAAAAATCTGACACTACTATGAGCACACGGGTATCATAGTGTCTTATTAAAGATTCACAGCAAACCACGAAAAAAAATGAGTGGATCAATTAGTTATACAGTTTAAAATGCTACCAACGGCATAGATTTTTGTTTTTTTCTCATTAGCCTCTACAACAGAAATATATGCAGAATGTATGAGATTGAGTATAATAAATGCAATAGTTTTAGAGAAGGATAGTTTTAGAAGTATATACAATGAGAGCCCTTCATATATTCTTCTAACTTTGAAACTTTCCCCTCATCACCAACAAATTGTCAGACAAAAAAGAAGTAATTTTCGTTACCTTTGGGCGACATTTAAAGTAGACTGTAAAATGTATGTACAGTGGATAACTAAAAAACTCGGACACTTACCTTTTGACAGCTGTATTAGAGTTCAATTAAATTAAAAAAAAAAATCAAAAGACAAAGTGACATGACAACCTGAGAAGTAAGAAATAGTATTCTGAAACAGCCATGAGGAAAATCGGTTTTGTTTTTGCTTTTCATGTATTTTTATTGTTCAATTCATATTCCTTACTATCTAAACAAAAAGACTTAAATCTAGCTTAACTATCTAAACATTTTTTCTTAAATCTAATTAGGCCTTTCTCGTCCAAATAACGGAAGGCTTCAGGCGGAATAAAGGCGTTAGGGGGCACCTCCCATGGTACATTATGTTAAGGTGGTAACCCCTAAGGATCAGACAGTTGGTGGAAGTCATAGCTCGTGCAATGTAACCCCGAATCAACTTAATAATAAAATTATCTATCCTAATCATGTTTACCTCGTTGTACAAGACCTCGTTGGGATAGAATTTCTTGTACTCGAGTTCGGGTGTGCGAAACAACCGGAAGCAGGCCTGAAGACACTGCCTCTCGAACACCCTCATCTTTTCCATTTGGGAAGGACACACGTTGCACTACATTGAACAACCATACACCATGATTGGCCGGATCAGGGCCATGTAGCAGATCATCTTCACCCTGGTATCAAGTTGGTTGCTGTAAAACAACCTACTTGCCGCTCAAAGGCTTTCTTAGGTTTCGTCAAAGCAGTACCCGCATGCTTATCATAATACAGATACTGATCCAGCCAAATGCCAAGATATCGCACTACATTTTTCACTGCTTTTGAAGGGGATAATTTCACACTTCTGGTTTGAGGGAAATCGGTATGTGATATTGCAGTATTAGCCACAGAAGCGTCCCAGAGCCTAAACAAAAGTATCCCGTCTGAAACAATAAGATTTGCATTGCGAATGAAAAATTTGTATGATAGAGTAATCCGTAAGAAACCGTTCATAAACAACGACAACAGTATTAAAAGGTCAAAATTCGCAAATACCTAAAAAAATAATAATTTTTCCGAGTCGAGCCTTATTCTCGGCTGAGAATAAGTTCAATTACTTAGATCCGAAAATCAAGTGAAGAGTTGAAAGAATATAATTTAACAGCCACAATATAACATGGTGCATAACCAATGTACCAAGAGTCCGAGTTCTTTATAGATCCAATGTATTCACGATTCGATTTGTGACTGCCAAATCGACGATTTTTTTGCCACTGTACGATGTATCTGAAGCTAATTGAGAGGATTGATTTTAACTTCATGATCGTATTGTCTCGGGGTTTCCAACGCAATGAAATTCACACATTTCACAACTCTCATAACTTCTACTTTGGAATATGTAAAGCTTAATAATCAACTTCTTTGCGCGCGTCTATTAAGAAGGATATAGAGAATCAATGTTCAACTAGCACGGTCTCTTATTACTTCGCACATTTGATTGGTTAAGTTTCCCATTATTTTCTTCTGTGTTCAGCCCTGTTGCTTTATCGAATTTTAACTTTGTAAATTTCAAATCTTTGCTGCTCTTTGCCTTAGATTTTTCTGTAAACACCTACATTTTCTTTCTTTACGGCTCTTGAAGCTTATAGTTGAACATCGCAACAACAGTAACGTGAATAGGATGAGATTTTAAATGAAGGCCTTTCGTTAACGTTTTCCCTGCGGCTAGAAATTTGCCTTGGCTACACGTTGTGGGGGGGTGGGAATTTCCTCCGGTAAAAAAAAAAGAATTCCAGTTGTCCGGATGACAGTGCACGAGGGCAAACACATACAAACACATAATTAGGCAAAACTTGTCAGCTATAAATGATGAAGGTAAGTTTTTTTTTTTAATTTCGGATATACTCCGTCAATTTGTACTGAATTGGATTTGATTGGCAGCGGATTCTCGACTAAGTCATGAGGAGAATAACTTTTTTTATGTAACAAGCTATGCTCATTTTATTTATTGCATGCAAATCGATCAGGAATTATCTAAGAAAATTCTTCGAAAATACCAATTACTGTAGGTGCCCCCCATTTGATTTCCACCTCAAGCATTCGCCACTGAAATTGATATTTCATTTAAATTCAGACACTTGAGACATTACTTCCATTAAGCGGGTAATTCAAGTGGTGGCTTTGTTTCACCGCAGGACACAAAACATACATGGACATGCAATTCTTCTATTCACCCAATCAATACACAAAATAAGCTGTTCGCACCTCAAGGCATTCACAACTTAAACCGCAACAAGTCTCCATGAGCCGGACCGAAACAACTCAACCACACACAAGGATGCCCGTCTTTCAGTTGTAATAAATCATTCTTTTTGCTTTACCGTTGCTGGCTCAAAATTGACATGAATATTCCCGCGTCGTCGTGAATATACATCGAAGCTTGTTAATCATTTATCGTACATATGACATTTAATTTTTTGCATATCTATCTCTCCACTTGTCCCCTTTGCGGCGCTGTTGCGTTGTGTCAGCTCACTCAATAGCTATTAGTTGAGAATGACCTGTGCAGACATCATTCTCTGTGTCCATTCCATATCTGTCTATCTCAATAACCGGCTGCACAATCGCTAAGCGTCAAATGATTAATTCATTCGCTCGCTCAACATGAGATGCAGTTGTTGGATGATGTTGTTGTTGTGATTGCACACTCAGTTGGTGCAACACGAAGCCTCGCATTATGGTCGTGAGCGACGACAACGGCGACGTCGACGTCCATCGATTGAGTGAGTGCATAGCCCGTTTAGGCAACTAATGGCAAACGAAATGGTAATGGTAATAATGACAACAACCGCAGAGCATGTGTCACCTTATGTTCTCAACGACCATAATTAAATGCCCCAACGGCCAAACGGACAAGTTGTAATAGACTGGCGGTAATTTATAGAGCGGTTTTGCGCACTTTTGCGGAATATCAAACTGATACACTGACAGAAATAGTCTCGTAATCAATTTATCTATGAAAGAAAAATGTGGTGCTATCTTAAAGGCAGTCAGAGGCAAGAAGGGCGGTAGATCTGCTTAAAGCTGAAACAAGAAATAATAGAGTAAACTTTTACAATACGGAATACATTTTTACCCAAAATTAATAAAAATCGTAGAATCTGAAAAAATAAAAGTCTTCTTATAAGATCACTGCCTGTAAAAACACAAAAAATATACGTACAAAAATATTTTTAAAAGTCTTGAGCCTAAAATTTGTAAATAAACTTAGAACCGTCAAAAGCATTCTATTGCTACCACGTAGGCAAACATTTTCATTCTAAACCTTCCCGGGGCGCCTGATACGTTCGAGCTATCTCTTAAAACTTAACGAAGCCTTCAATAGCGTTCATAACGAAGGCTTTATGGAATCCCATGCGGAGTTTTGTGTTGAAGATATTTAATATTATTAGTATTATTTTAATGTCCCAGGAGAGAAGAGTCATCACAACTCTCTGTAGGTTCTACAAAAAAAATTTTGATGAAACTTTACAGTGATAGGATTACAGCAGTCGTATACGCCGGTGGTGTAGTACCAATCAGGTCACCTTTCGTGATAAGCCATATAATGAAGGGTGATTTCGGTTAAGTCCATCGTCTGGCCATGATCTATGGCCTGGAAATAATTTCAAATAAGACTGAAAGCTGGAAACTAGTCATTGAGCATAGAGCTAGAGAGGAAAGCATAGCTTTTTATTATGTAATGAAATTAACCTATGAGTGACACCGTCGGTCGTCGTGCATCTCATTCTCATCTACGATGCTACCGGATAACATCGATTGCTTGGATAAAATCCAGTAGGCAACATGTGTAGTATGTGTTAGCTATAAAATTTTGCATGCAGATGATTTAAGAGTCATACTACAGCTGCTTCCTTTCGACATTTTCGTCAAAAATGCGGCGTTGACTTAAAACAATAAGTACGTCGGTTAGACCCGACTGACTCCAGTGAAAGAATCGCACAGAAGTGACGCGTGATGCAGTCTAAGCATCCCAAGATAGATGTATACAGCTTTTGTTAGACCTACAATTACCTACGGTGCAATAGCATGGAGCAAGAGAACCAATCTGAACAAAATGAGGAAGACACTCAACAAAGTTCAAAGGTTGACAGGCCGAAAGTGCAAGCAAAACTATCATTTTCGTGACAAAAGAAAAGATAGGAAAAGACAAGTGCATTACAACGAAGCAATTCGATGCACTAGTCAAATAGCTACCTTCTTCTTCTTCTACTTAGGGCGCTACAGTCCGAGGTGGACCTGGGCCTCACTCAACATGTCTATCCAGCCAGCACGAACTTTCGCCAGCTGTCTCCAGTTTCGCACACCAAGCCGGCCCAGGTCCCTCTCGACTTGTGTGCGCCAACTTGTACGTGGACGTCCTTTGTTGCGTTGTCTCACAGACTCAGAGTCGAAGACTCTTCGCGCCGGAGCTACGAGTAAGTTGCCCATACCCTCTAAATGGCCTAGCCATCTTAGGCGTTGGATCCGTAGACGCCTGGCTAGGCTCATGTCGCTGTACAGCCCATATAGTTCGTGGTAAAACCTTCTCCAAATGCCATCAACGCAAACAGGACCAAAGATCGCGCGCAGAACTTTTCTCTCGAAAAGGCCAAGAGACTGTTCATCTGCTTGGAATATTGTCCATGCCTTTGCGCCATACAGCAGGACTGGGATGATCAAGGTCTTATATAGAGTCAGCTTGGTCATCCGAGAGAGGGCTCTACTACTCAATTGCCTTTTGAGCCCAAAAAAACAGTGGTTGTCAAGAGTTATTCTGCGTTTGCTGTCGGTACTGATGTTGTTTGTACTCTTTACTGCGGAGCCAAAGTAGACGAAGACGATCTCAAAGTTATAGCTGCCTATGGTGACGTTCTGGCCAATTCGTCGATGTTGTGCGTCCTTTCTCGATGACAGCATATACTTTGTTTTGCCCTCGTTTACCGCCAGACCCATTTTAGCCGCTTCCGTTTCAATGCCAGCAAACGCATCATTGACGGCTCACTGTGTTCGCCCAATCATGTCAATGTCATCCACGTAAGCTAGCAGTTGAACAGACTTTTGGAAGACCGTGCCTCTTGTGTTGGCCAATTTTTAGTCAAATAGCAAATGGACAAAAGAGTGGGCCATTCCCAAAGATGATGTGATTAGAATACTCAATTTCCAAAAGAAATTGACTAGTAAGCTCACAAGCACAAAAAAGCCACTCCTTTTGAATCTCCAATGAATCCATTGCCCACAGACTGAGCACCAATACAATACGGTAAAATAGTATACAGACGGATCAAGAACTGATAAAGGAACTGGGGCAGGGGTATTTGGACCCGCCACAAAGTACGTCGAACTTATTGGCAAACGCACCAGCATCTTTCAAACAGAAATCTGTGCCAAATACAGATGTCAATCATGAGAAGAACAATACCAACCGCAAAATGAGCAAGAACAACCTTCGTATCCTAACAAGCTGCCTAACAGGGCACTAGGATTATCTGAAGAAGGTTTCTGCAGATTCTGTTGAGAATCTAATGAAATTCCAAAACACGTACTGGTATTTTATGATGGCACTAGCCCACAAAAGACAAAGATATCTGGGTAAGTACCTACTATCAGAGGAAGAAATTCAGTCGCTAGAACCATCCCCCATTCAAACTGGCTTTAAGATTTCTTTCACCTATGCGCAGTCCATAACCCTCAATACAAAAAAGAACTGTATTTGAGGGGAACTCGAAGGAGAGCAAAGGCATCAAAAGAGGCACGATAGATCTTAAGGTCGCGGTGCATATATAAACATATTTAAGCAGAAAGTTTGTCTTGCGTCAATTCGATGCTTTGTTAAGTTTTATTGCGAAATTTAGAACGTCGGATGTTGCGTATGCACAGTTAACATAATGAGCTGAAGATGATTTAACACGTTGAGTGCCACCCTACAATCCGAAAAACTGTCCCCACCGACCACAGGTTTTTTTTTATTGATACTTCTATTTTAGGTATTACTATCGGAAAATGATTTTAGATAAATTTATTTGCGAGTTTATACTTGCATTTTACCGTTGTTTTATTGCGGTGACTTATTGGTCTCACGAGGCCACCAGGTGTGCAGTAAATCCCGAGGCCGCGTGATGCCAATGAGTCACCGCAAAAGGGGACTAAGTGTTTTCAGTAAAGGATTCAGTTTTTTTTTTTTCAACTATTGCTAAAAACATTACATTTCTGCAACAAAGAAGAAGTTACCGAAGACAGGTTGCGGAAATTGAAACCACTTTTGGGAAAACTACGGGAGACGTTCCCGTAAGAGTAAAATAACTCCAGGCCAGTACGTTTGCATAGACGAGACTCTCGTTCCTTTTCGGGGAAGATTGAGCTTCCAACAGTTTATTTCAAACAAGAGATATAAGTTTGGTAAAAAACTATTCAAATTATGTCTGAAATATGGCTATACGTTCGACTTTCAAGTGTATTGTGGAAAATCAAAACATGTCAATACAATGGTACCGTCAAGGGTTGTGATGGGCCTGATTGAGAATCTTCTGGACAAAGGACGTACTCTGTGCACGGATAACTACTACACATCTACTACACATACTAAGTTTGGTATGCTTCCTCCTGCAGCGCAAAACCCATCTTATTGGAACATTGAGATCAAACAGAAAATTGAACCCAAAACAACTAATTGAAAAAAAAACTAAAAATTGGAGAGCCTCGTCCAAAAATGGAAGGACAAGAGAGATGTTCTCATGCCCAGTACAAGATACGGACGTCAGATGGTACGTGTTCAGAAAAGGGACAAAGAAAAGCTAAAGCCCAAAAACGTACTTAATAATAATATAATAATGGCGGCGCAACAGTCCGAGGTGGACTGGGGCCTAACTTCTCAGCAACCACTCGTGTTGTGCGAGCTATTGTTCTCTCATGAGTGGAGGTTTAATGCCGACTCCGAACGGCGAGATTGAGAAGCTTTTTCTAGACAGTTATACTCGAAACTACTATAGACTCGAAAGAGGTGGAGCCGTGAAAAAATGTTTGGTGTTTTTCCGGGAATCGAACCGACAACGTCGAGCGCAGGAGTCGACGCACATACCCACTACGCCAGGGCGCCAAAAAACGTACTTGAGTACAACAAATACAAAGCATATATCGACTTGTCAGACCAACTGAAGTCATACAACACCAGCCTTCGACGCACCGTAAAGTGGTATCGAAAATTAGCATTTGAGCTATTGAGAGGAACTGCAGTTGTAAACGCTCATATTGCACATAGAGAAGTAACAAACAACAGAATAACCATAACTCAATTCAAGGAAGAGATTGTTCAAGGATTGCTAAATACCGATGAGGATGAACATGTACATGAGGACGAGCCAGAACATAGACTAGAAGATGTAAACCGTGCTAATAGACGTAGATGTGTCACCTGTTACCAGAAAATTACAGCAGAATCGGGAAGAACATTTGCATCAAGAAGAATTCCACAATCAACATTGAAATGCACTGCTTGCAACAAACATTTTTGTTTGCAATGTTTTTTGATGTGCACAAGGCCAAACTAATAAAATAAATACATTCCTACATTCACGTGTATCTATTTATTCTTACAACTCTGTTATTTGTGCTAGAATTTGTTTTTGTATACCAAGTTCAAAGCTCCGTATGCTTACAGCCGAAAACCAAGCCAACCCAAACAGTCTCTTGGGTGTATAGTTTAGAATGGTATTAGATTCAATACGTATTGTGAGTCTAATCCAATGCTGCATACACAAATGTGTGTGAACTTACTGTGACACCACTCTGGCCTCACGCGGCACAGCAAGCCCAAATTCGTGTGAGACCAAAGTAGTCTCTTGTGGCACTCAACGTGTTAATCCATTGAGTGTTTTTAGACCGAATATTGTTGAAAATAAGACTATGGTGGTAGCAAGGATTCGATAATATGGAAGAATATGTGGAGCCTGCATGTAGATGAAGTATAAAAAGTCAATTCCACGGTTGTGTCTATACTCTGTTTTGAGAGTTTCTTTATTGAAGCAAATACAAAGTGCGTTTTGCTTGTATAAGGAATGTATTATTTTTGTTGCGTTTTACGTTTTTTTACGGTTGAGTTATTTTTTTTATAAATATTGGCTTGTTTTTTATTTATTACAAATTAAAATTTTAATTATAATCTATTTTTGATGAACTGTACTTCAAAACATCCGCATTTTGATTAAATTTGCTCCAAGCAGCCCACACTCTTTACTTATTTACTTACTTAGCAGGCCTACGACCCATGTAGGGTCCGAGCCTGATATATCGCTGCCTTCCATAGTTTACGGTCCTGGGCACGCTGCTTCCAGTCATCAAGACCAAGCTGTCTTACGTCCGCGATGACTTGGTCTTTGTACCGGAGGTTCGGTCTTTCTCTCCTTCTCGAACCAGGAGGCTCGGATTCGAAGACCCTCTTAGCTGGAGCGTTGTTGTCCATGCGCTCGATGTGACTGAGCCAGTGCAGTCGACAGATTTTTGCCGTCCGGACTATATCCACATCCTGGTACAACTCATAGAGTTCGCGATTGTGTCTTCTCCTTCCTCGTAGACGGGACCATATATCCAACGTAGAATTTTTCTTTCGAAGGCACCAAGAATCAGCTCTGTAGTTCTGTTTAGTGTCCAGCTTTCGGCTCCATATAGCAGGACTGGCAGAATAAGAGTTTTGTAGAGCATGATTTTGGTCCTTCGAGTCACGCTCTTTACAATGAACAATCTCGCTTCAGTGACTGGGCCCGGTTTTTATTAGTTCTCTATATCGAGCGTCTACTGTGTATTTTATTTACCATTTTTTGTTGTTCCCGTGGGTGTGTTGGTTTGTGCGTCGACCCATGCGCACTATACTTTCAAGTCTAGGTTCAAATCCAAGTTCAGACAAACAATTTTCAAAAGAAATTGTTCATGGCCACACCTCTTTCGAGTCACTGACAATGTTCAAAGAGTATAACGGTCTAGAAAAAGCTTCTCAATCTCGCCGTTCGAAGTCGCCATTAAACTGTAGGTCCCCTCCACTCGTGAGAGAACAATAGCACGCACAACATGAGTGGTTGCTGAGAAGCTAGACCCAAGTCCACCTCGATCATTTTTTAAAAATCAATTTCTAATTTCACTACTAGAATTAGTCATACAAATTAAAAGTTATTTCTAATCTTCACTAAAATTTACAAATAGTTTTTTCAGTGTATGCAATCACAAAGTAAGCTTGGCATCGATCCACTCCAAGCGCACATAAACTTGAGTTTAGTACGCACAAGATAAATCCTACCGTCCAAACACGTCCGTTGACTGATTTATTGACATAACATGATTTTTAATTAGTTGTCACTTTTTTCCTCAAATCATTCCCTCAGTGGCGTGCACGAATTAAACGTTTTACGCAACACGACCGCCATTAAAGTGTCGGTGTCAGCGGTGCGGCATGCCAGTAAAACCTGACCCAACAAACCCAAATGCCCCCACATCTCGGCGATACCGCATTGAGATATTGTTTCTGAAAAAAAATATAAATCATTAATCATCAATACTAATGCTTACTACTAACGATCCGTGTTTTGTGGCAGCGTAGGCTGGTAGCAGCTGCTTAAGCGCCGAAGGTTGTTGTTGGATCCGCGAAACTGGTCCGCATGAGCGATCCATCTGATCACATGGTATGGTATACTGCTCTCCCACATTGCGGGACTCAATGATGAATTGAGCAACTTCAAAACCAAAGAAACTAAAAACTGGAAGCGCTCGCGTCGAACAGAGTGCCGAAACAAGCTAATTTCTAATCGCAGCTACCAGAGGTAATTTATAATAATTTTGCTCGCCGTCCCGGTTCCGTCGGCCATACGGCGATGTTTTGTAAGACCTCGACCAGAAACCTAAGTAGGTACATACGGTCGGATTAGTCTAGCTGGAGGTGGGCTGGATGTTGCTTGTGGTCGGCTACTGCTGATTGTGGCATCCATCGTGCTCGACGTTGTCGATATTTTTGCCGTCTTTAATGACAGTAGATCAATTTATTATCGCTTTATCGTTCAACATTGCGCCGACATCGGTTCTATTTCTCAGTGCGCCGAAGCGACGTCGTTAATTCATTCATAAATTGCCAGTTATCGTTCATTAATATTGGTTAAGCTGTCAGATTTACCTTATTCATGGTGTCATGTTAATTCTTAATTATGTCGCCGTATCGATTTTTTGTAATCCACTATCCCAGACGACTAACTCACTACCACGGATGCAAAGAACACTACCCAATCTCCACTACGGGCAGAGAAATGGCTGTCGATTTAGTTCATGCGAAGATTTATTGCAAATCTAAAGGCCAACTAATTGTTGGCATTATTCAGGCTGTTGACTGCTGGGGAAAAATAATTTATTGTTAAGTTTTAAAATGCGGTTTTTAATTGGTATCTTTCCACGAAATAAATACGAAGATTAGAAGTGATATTCTCAATTTAAATGCTAATTCCTGTGGTTGTGGTGTGTGTTAATATGGGGCTTGGCGAGATGACTTATGACCTTGTTAACTACGGGCCTTTGACAAGTGCGACAGAATTTTGCCCCTGTTCCAGTTTTCAGTGATTGTTGCTAGTTATACAGGATTTTTAAATTACGTCAATAAACGTTATATTGTACAAGTTGTGAGAACGAATTTGAAATTAATTGAAAGAGGGTGGTCTAGTGCTTGCAAAGTCTGTGCTCATAAATTAGTCGTTTCCGTCCTCTTTTCTGTTGAGGTGTTTACGAAAACATGTTTTTGTTAATCTGAAAATGGACAAAAAATTAACGTTCAAAGTACAAGTTAATACCTCGTAGAGGTCGAAGGCGATAGTGGATGTGTTTAAGCAGCACTTCCAACAGCTGATTAGCGGACCGGACCAGGAGAGAGTGATAGGGAATGAAGAAATCCCAACTCCAGTCGATGAAGTAGTCATCCTACCGAGCTCCGAAGAAGTCGGCACTGCCATTAAAAAGCTGAAGAACAACAGAGCCGCAGGATCAGATGGCTTACAGCTCTTCAAGGCTGGTGGCAATGTTCTGGTAAGGAGCATGCACCAGATCATTTGTAGAAATTGGGAAGACGAAAGCATGCTCGACGACTGGAATATCAGCTCCATATGCCCCATCCATAAAAAAGGCGATCCTACCTCTTGCAACAACTATAGAGGTATATCCCTGCTCAACGTCGCCTACAAGATCCTGTCCAGCGTACTGTGTGAACGTCTAAAGCCATTTTGCACCGCACTAATCGGCACGTACCAGTGCGGCTTCCAGCCCAGCAAATCGACTATAGACCAGATCTTCACACTAAGGCAAGTCCTGGAGAAGACCAGCGAGTTCCAAGTCGATACGCACCATCTTTTTATTGATTTTAAAGCGGCATACGACAGCATTCATCGCGATGGCCGAATTCGGGATCCCGGGAAAACTGATCTGGTTGTATCGGACCACGCGATGCACCGTGCAGTTTGGCTCGAGGACTTCCAAACAGTTTAAAACCTGTACCGGATTTCGGCAAGGACATGCGTTGTCGTGTGATGTCTTCAATTTGGCACTGGAGAAGATGGAAGCTTTCACGGCGATTGAAGAACAGGCGGAACGAGCTGATCTTAAGGTCAATGAGGATAAGGCGAAGTAAATGCTGTCGAGTGCAGTGGAGGAGTTTATCTACCTCGGGGCAAACGTGAACTCCACGAACGACATCACCGATGCTACTTCGGTTTGTCAAAACAACTGGGCTCAAAACTCCTAACTTGAAGGACCAAAACCAGTCGTACTATATGGAGCCGAAAGCTGGACACTAAGCAGAACTGCGGAGCCGATTCTTGGTGCCTTCGAAAGAAAAATTCTACGTTGGATATATTGTCCCGTCTGCGAGGAAGGCGAATGGAGGTGAAGACACAAACACACACTCTCTTCAAATCCGAGCCTCCTGGTTCGAGAAGGAGAGAAAGACCGAACCTCCGGTACAAAGACCAAGTCATCGCGGACGTAAGACAGCTTGGTTTTGATGACTGGAAGCAGCGTACCCAGGACCGTCAACGATGGACGGTAGCGATATCTGAGGCTCAGACCCTACATGGGTCGTAGGCCTGCTAAGAAGAAGAAGAGGTCGAAGGTGGCCAACAATTTTATTAATTGCCCTTTACGGCTTTAATTTAATTGTTTACTTTCTAAACATTTCAATCCTGGTAAGGTTATTTATCACAAGGACTGCAATTATGCTTTTTGAAATTTTATAATCAACAGCATATATTTGGAACAAATGTCAACAGTCAAAAAGCTGCGTCAAAAGCATTTATTGACCTTTAGGAATTCAGTCTTTTTTCCATAGCAATCCATATCTACAGTTATTTTCTGGATTTAGAGGAGACTTACGATCGAATCTTTAAATGCCTTTAAATGCCTTTGCCTTTAAATGATCCGCAGAAGTACAGTCATTTAGTCATTATATGGAAACTTGTGTATGTGAGAACGGTGCAAAACTTTTCCGGTGGGGATAAAACTTCGCTAAAATTGCGTCTTGTCATCTCTTACTTTCAGTTTCTGCAACACAGCAAAGAATGTTCCACATTGAGAGACTTTATAATTTCAGTTCCTTTTTTGTAAATTACACATTAGGGAGCTGCTAGTGAATTCACCAGAACACTTAGACCATGTTGGTCCATTGTGATTCCCACAGGCAGACTACTACCACTGATCGACCGATCCAGTGATTTAATAATAATGGCGGCGCTACAGTCCGAGGTGGACCTGGGCCTAGCTTCTCACCAAACACTCGTGTTGTGCGTGATATTGTTCTCTCACGAGTGGAGGGGACCTACATTTTAATGCCGACTCTGAACGGTGAGATTGAGAAGCTATTTCTAGACAACTAAACTCTTTGAGCATTGTCAGTGGCTCAAAAGAGGTGGAGCCGTGAAAAATGTTGGGTGTTTTTTCGAGATTCGAATCACCTACCCACTACGCCACGGCGCTCACCGCTTCAGTGATAATGTCATCAATTTGAACCCAACGACAAATGGTGACTGGACTAGATATGAAAAACCGTATAAAAGCGTTGTTTAGAAATATTGCTATTTTTGTTTCTCAATTTTGGTATTATTTTTGAGTCACTGTACTTAAATTCAAAATTACTCAGAGTTACTGTACCACACGCATCGCGCTACATTTGTGCAGTTGCGTTTTTGTTCGGACCATAGTTGCAATGACCAATGCGTGGGCGGTGTGTCTAATCGGACCATTTACGCACACACGCGTTTGATAGAATGCGTACGATGGTAGTATGCGGATGGATGGTAGCTGCTGATGGGCGATTGCAGAGGGTCTCGATCACTTGGATCTCGATCCCAAACTCAACCACATCGTTTCCGTTGTATATAATCAATTTATCAAATGTTTATGAATAAAAAATTATTATTTTATGTTTTTAAATTAATTTGTTGTGCAACAAGGGTATTAACTTAGCTTTCACTGGGATTCGAACCTGGGACCCCTCTAACTTGGGGCAAGCACTTAACCAACTGCGCTATCCAGTCGTATTACACAGTTATCTTAGCATCCTCACGTCCGGAGCTCTAGCTTGGTCTCGAAGGGCTCTATACGCGTACTTTGATACTGGTGTTGTGGTTTATTTTCAGAATGCTCGTTCTCATTGAAAGTGGTGAAGACGTTAAAACTTTAACTTTAAAACTTTAATAAAGGGGGATTGATGCTGGGTAAACAACGCACGAATCACAACTGCTTGAATGTAATTCATTAACACTGTTATACTCGTAGAAGCCATTTGCTGTGATAGATTGAGAAACACAGAAGTCCAAGAGGAGCTCAAAGACAAGTAGCTACTTCTTCAAACACAAAGAAATAAGCTTCTTTGGTTTGTCAGCGTATTCCCTGAGTCAGGTGGTTGAATCAAGTTCGAGGTAGGTAAAAGTAAAACCGTTGGAAATTCGAATGGTTTTTTTTACTCGTAGGCATTTTAAACCTTTAGTCGTCTTATGGATTATGGGTATGATTATTAACAACTTTGTGTAGATATGAAATAAGATCTAGTTTTGTTCTTCCCATACTATTGAATATTTGTTTATTATCAACTAAGTTATTGAAATACGAGTGTTTTGTTTTTGCGTACATTAACATTCTTATATGACTTATTTTTCTTAATTCAAATACTGACACAAAAATATGCATTAAAGATGAATCGCATTCAAAAAGCGGATTGGTTGAAAATCATCTATATACTTTAACATTCTAATATGACCGATCAGTGATACTTGGAAAAGCTCTTTATCAATTCACAAAAGGTCAAAAGTGTGACGTTAAAAAGTATCGTCCAATTGCTAAGCTTTCTCATACTCTTAAAATCTTCGAAAACATATGCATTGATTTAAAGTGGTATGAAAAAAAAAAGTTGAACATGGGATACAAGTCTGGCTATTTTTTATTAGTGAGTACAGATATTCTTCTAACTAACTAATAAAAAAAAGCAATAAGACGCAATTATAATAATAATAATGGCGGCGCTACACTCTGAGGTGGACTTGGGTCTAGCTTCTCAGCAACCACTCGTGTTGTGCGTGCTATTGTTCTCTCACGAGTGCAGGGGACCTACAGTTTAATGCCGACTCCGAACGGCGGGATTGAGAAGCTTTTTCTAGACAGTTATACTCTTTGAGCATTGTTAGTGACTCGAAAGAGGTGGAGCCGTGAAAAAATGTTTGTTGTTTTTTTCGAAACTCGAACCGACGACCTCGAGCGTAGGAGTCGACGCACCTACCCACTACGCCATGGCGCCCACGCACGATTTAGAATCATTTTATTTATCGGATATGAATTTAATGAATTTTCCGAAGTAGAAACTACTACTATCACTACACTCGTACAAAAGTTTAACAGTTCAAAAAACCGTTAAAGAAATGCATGTTTCGTGCAGGGAACGCAGTATACAAAAATAACAAAATTAAAGAATTGCCAATTTGTGCCTACAAAGTCATGACAGCGCTCTTTCGATCTTACGGTGACGACAATATTTATTATTAAATCAAATGCATTTCCAATATCTTGCAAAAACATACAAATATATCTCCTTGATTGAGAACTTTTTTTTATATTCTCCGAATGTAATTGGAGCCAAACTGCCCATAGAGACAGAAAGACAAACACCAAAATAATTTCCGTGGCATTTTTCATTTTGATAGATTTAACAAACGAAACTGAGCTGAAATAAATCACGTTTATAGTAGTTAAACTACTTTACAAAAAAAGCGAATACCAGCAAATACCAGGTGTAATTAACTCGGCTTCCACGTCTGCCAATCTCCTTATCCGATGACAATATCGGTTCCAGATGCCTGACTTGTCCGTAAATTAATGGAAACCGCCCAACCAAGTCTAAGGTGTCACACGAGTGTCGGCTGTCCCCAGGTTCGATATACTTACTAACAAAACAGACACGAGAAAGCGGTTACCGCCTTACGTACCACAGCTGTCAACTGTCAGTCGAAGTAATATGCCTCCATTACTGCCTTTCAACTGCCCCACCAGACCAAACACACACGCACTAAATACCCAACAAATTTATTCCAACAATTGAACCACGCTCGGTTCGCCACTCTCTGCAGGAAGGAGCCGGAGTATGTGTGTAGCTCTCAAAGTCCGTACCGCTGTCATCCGTGAGCCAAAAGTTAAATGCCGAAAGCCTTTTGATTAGGTTATTCGCAATTTTCAATTCGAAATCAATGACATTTCGATTACTCTCGGAAATACATTTGTTCGGTGTTCACTACCTCGCTATCCTCCCGGTCCGCTAACGTATTAATGGAGTCCCTCGTGTTTATTACCATAAATAATCATGTGCCCCCATCCTTGTGACATGCTGCAGCGACCGAAGGTTTTCTCCGCTGACTGCTGCATGCACTACTACTAGTGCACACGTTGCCCGGGCTCGCTTCATCGTCGTTTGCCATTATTTATCTGCGCGGCTACACGAAATAGCGCCTTCGGACAAACAACTATAAAATGTTGACATAAATTCAATTTGATTTATGATTGCATTTAAAACGCAATCAATGAGATAAAAGTCCTCAAGAATGCAAATGAATAATGTGTCTTTGGGTATTGCTCTTTCACTCCTGCGGCTGCTGTATTACCATTGGAGCATGGTCAGGCAGCGAGCCGGCGTGCCAACGTCTGACTGGCAAAAGATAAAAATGTTCGACTTAAGAAAGTAGTCATAGAGTGGCGATTGTGGGACGGTGTGATCTGTTGGAGCAATCCGCAACGTCGTCGATCGAATTGGCTAATGCGCTTGATCTTTGAATGGTCGACGGGACAAGCTGCACGCGTACAACCATTGGCGGACATGCACAGTGCAAGGGAGTCGATTTCGTGCACGCTAAGCGAAAGAAATGAAAGGATTGAAAGTGGATTCGGCTCAGCTCACCGATTGTGTGGTTTTCGAAAAGAAAAGTTTGTAACACTGTATATCTATTCTTTGGACTACATAGAGCAGATGACAATTATTTAGGTCGTTACCTTTGGTTGTATGGACCGTTGTCTAATAAATATTCAAAAGCTTGGTTTTTTGTTGATTTGGATTGCAATTTATTCGCCATAAATTTCCAAATATTTCAGGGCGTCAAAGCGTTGGCTTATGAATCATGCAGAAACAAATATCGGAACAACGAGGTTTGGAAAATTGAAAGCCAAATATCTTCAACACACGCTGGAATAAATAATTAATGTGGGACATCATTGGCAAACGAGAAAAGGAAGAGTGACTAAACAGTCAACCGGATTGGCAGTTTCCTAGTTACATTCCTTCCTTCGTCTTTTCCCTTATTTTCGGTAGATCTCGTGATACGTGCTTTCACTGCGTTTTTTTTAAAGAACATGTCTTGATCAAAAGATCAACTTCGATTTTCAGATCGTTGATTAGCAAATTTTTAAAACGTAAAGGTTTCGCTCATATTCAGAAAAATTGGTGAATGATCAAAGCCTCCTTTGACTATTAAGTAATTTCGATGTAAACATTTCAGAAATTTCAGAAGTCAACTACATTAGATATTTTTGCAACATAAGAAAACCGACCTATCTGTGGAGTGAAAATCACATCCGAATTGTATATCAGCCGTGATGCCCTCTGGCGAGATGCGTCTAAATCTTCAAAAGGTGTGGTTCAAGTTAATGTCGCCACTAAGCAAGTGGAACATATTTCAAATTCAGTTTGAACAATTATATTAACTTCACGTACCTAGGACAGTAAGAACACGAGACCTTAAATGAATAATGTCAATTTACATAGTATTCTACATTCTCTTCAAAAGGGGGGACAAGAAAGAGTGCTCCAACTACAGGGGCATATCTCTTTTAAGTCTCCCAGGTAAAGTCTACGCTAAGGTGTTGGAGGCGCGTTCTAGAGCTATGGTCGAATCCAGGATGGGGGATGAACAGTGCGGTTTTCGTCCCGGCAGAAGTACAACCGACCAGCTTTTCACTCTAAGAATGGTACTTGAGAAGGCTTGGGAGTACGTCAAACCGATCTACAGTTGTTTTGTAGATTTGGAAAAGGCATACGACCGAGTTCCTCGAGGTAAACTCTGGAGTGTTCTGCAGGAGTATGGGATTGATGGTTCTTTGTTGAGGGCCATTCAGTCTCTATACACAAACTGTAGTAGCTGTGTTCGGGTTAACGGTAGTAAATCAACACCTTTCACCGTGGGCGTTGGACTTCGCCAAGGGTGCGTTTTGTCACCTCTCCTTTTCATTATATATATGGACTGGATGTTACAGCGCAGTCGAGACGAGGAATGTTTCACATTGGGAGAGTTGAGGGTAAGTCATCTTCTTTTTGCAGATGACTTAGTCATCCTCACATCCTCCCAGATGGAACTCCAGCGCGCGCTAGATAGGTTTGTGGCCGTATGTGCTGATGCTGCGATGAGGGTTAACGTGGACAAATCCGAGGTTATGGTTATTTCCAGAACCCCTGTTCAATGCACTCTACATGTTAGTGGAGTCCCATTGAAACAGGTGGAGAAGTTCAAGTATCTCGGGGTCTTCTTCACGAGTGATGGGAGGAATAATGCTGAGCTTTCCTGTAGGATTGGTCAAGTTGGGTCAATTTTGAAACAGCTTGGTCGATCTGTAATCAGGAAGGCCGAGCTTGGTGTCAAAGCCAAGTTAGCGGTTTTTAACGCAGTATTTGTTCCAACTCTCACCTATGGTCATGAAATTTGGGTAATGACCGAAAGAATAAGATCGCGAATACAAGCTGCCGAGATGAGATTTCTTCGTGCTGTTGTGGGAATTACTCGCCGGGATAGGGTGAGAAACACGACAGTGCGCGGGGAACTCAATGTTGGGCAGCTGCTTCTTCGAACGGAAAGGGCTGTACTTCGTTGGTTTGGTCACGTGGCACGAATGTCCCCATCATTACGACTTCCGAGGCGTGCCTTGAATGCGATTCCATCAGGTAGGCGATCGCTTGGCAGACCTAGGATGAGATGGTTGGACCAAGTCCAAACACTCGCCTGGTTGCGCTTGGGCATAGCTCCTGATGAGTTAGAGTCGATGGCGGAGGATCGAGTGGCCTGGAGATCTCTCGTGCATGCTTTGCCCCCGCGACCCCTTTAGTGGAACATGCGGGTCATTGAAAATGAGATGAGATGAGAGATTCTACATTCATTCCTACTAAGTGTTCAATACTTTAATATTTACGGCAAGAGCGATGAATTAGACTAACAACTCGATTTCCGGGGCATTTTACTCCAAACCTCAGTACCGCAGAGTGTACGGCACAACAGTTTCGTCGCCCAAGACGCGTTCATCTAAGTTAACCCATGCAAACAACATATTCTATGGGTTTTTTCCATAGCATGCTCATATAAACAACAGCATGCAGGCAGCATAAAAGCTCTGCGATCGATCAGCAGGTATGTCAGCTGTATGTAGAGACTCAGAAAATCTTCATAGAACACAAGGTTTCAACTTAAGTTAAAGTAAATTAAAAAGAAAGTAAAAGTTGAAGTTTAAATTGAAAACTAGGTTAAACGAATGTTAAATAAAGGAATTAAAATTAACTAATGAAATAAAAGCACCAATAGAGAGAAATTGAAAAACAATTGAAATAAGCCAAGAAAGGTGAAATTGTTAGAATCAAATATTCCACGCACACACTGGTTCGGGTTAACAGTAGTAAATGAACACCTTTCACTTTGGGCTGGACAAGGCTGAAAAAGGGTGCGTCTTGTCACCTCTCCTTTTCATTATATACAGTGCCGAACATAACAATAGCACCGAATGGTCCGTATAGGCATTTTGCTCAACATCTTTCCTTGTACTTGAGATATTTTAATAATTTCTTTTATCTAAACAGAAATAGATTCAGTTATTTACAAATTTTTGTAAACAAAACTCAATTCCACTAGATTTCTACGAACTAAAAATATTAAAAAAGAGTCAACATGCGTCTAAAATTGCTGTGACAAAACAAAAGCACATAATTAAAAGTAAAGATTTTTAAAATCCGGATAATAATATTAGTGTGAGAATCCATTGCATTTGATAATCGCTGCACATCTTCAAGGCATAGAATCAATAGAAGTGCTGACACCAGTCACAGAAGTCTTTTTCACGAGATTTCAAGTCTAACAAAAGGGGCTCCTTATGTGGGTGGCTTTCCCATTCAATTCTCGGACTTACAATTTTTCATAGGTTATCTAAGAGATTTGAGAACAGAATATTAAGAAATACCACTTAAAGGTAAACTTTACTGAGGGAGAGACTTTTTTTCCATTGTAAGAGATGTGTTTTGGATCGTTGTGTTGGAAGATCCATTTGAATGGCTTTTCCTCTTCTGTGCGGGGCAATATCACGTTCTGTAATACATCACTGTATACAAAAGGATCTATTATGTCGTAAATGCTGTAAATTTGAACGATTCCATGATAAGATATGCAGCACCGGACAACCACACTTCTTTCTTGGGATTTTACTTTCCTCGGCCTTACCGTATATTCCTTTTATCACAACTTGGGCTTCGTACACGTGTTAAGACGTCTAAGCCCATCATGTTAAACAATTCATTTGAAAAATTTCAAAAATCTGACTCATAAGTCAAAACTTCTCCATTTGACAACAGTTAGCCTTTACAGGGCTTTAGGTAAGCATGGAGGAGGAAGCGTGGTGGTCTGCGGGCGATAAAAGTGGGCTACTGAAGAAGAGAGATGAGATGAGATTAAAAAATAGGAATTACATTGAATTATTAAATAAGAATCTAATTGTAACAACGTGGGCGCCGTGGCGTAGTGGGTAGGTGCGTCGACTCCTACGCTCGAGGTCGTCAGTTCGAATCTCGAAAAAAACATCAAACATTTTTTCACGGCTCCACCTCTTTCGAGTCACTGACAATGCTCAAAGAGTATAACTGTCTAGAAAAAAAGCTTCTCAATCTCGCCGTTCGGAGTCGACATTAAACTGTAGGTCGCCTCCGCTCGTGAGAGAACAATAGTGCGCACAACACGAGTGGTTGCTGAGAAGCTAGGACCAGGTCCACCTCGGACTGTAGCGCCGCCATTATTATTATTAATTGTAACAACATATCAGAAACATAAATTACAAGTAAATTATTAAATAAAAAAAAACTAATAATAAATTGGGAATGAATTGTTAAATAATAAACTAATTGTTAGAATTTATAAAAAAAAATGTTTTGAATACCTTGCTTATACCGAATAATCCATTCCGCGCTTACTTCTAAATAATCTATTTTTGAGGTAGAGTTGTAAAATACTACTCAGAAGATAGATTTTTCAGAAAGACCCTACATAATTTGTATTTCAAGCCATCGTGCCAAACCTTGTCAAAAGCCTGGGACACATCAAGTAAAACGCTGGAGCAAACCTTTTTTCCTTTAGTGCTTTTTCGATTCCGTTAGTTATTCTATATACCTGGTGAATTGTCGAATGGTTCGTTCGGAATCCAAATTGATATTGATTTTTATTGATCGATATTTAAGATGTTAAAAACAACACCAAAGATTCTGGTGGCTAAAGAGAAAAACACCACCGTCATACCGTGATCTTAGACCCGGAGTAGTAATGTTAGATAAGGTAGTATATAAGTTAGTTTTTAGTTTATTTTTTTAATTAAAAAGTTCTGAAAAAAGCAAAAACAAAAATTGTAGTGAGTTAATAATTAATTACTGAAGTATTTTTCTTAGGTTAGGTCGGAAGACATTAGTAATAAGATATATATTAGCTTATAGCGTCTGTGGAGGGCCAGAAAGCCAAAAGTTATTTTTCATTATTAACTAGTCTTTTTTTCCCTAATGTGCGAGACGTTAAAAATATGAATAAACAGAAACACGGCTGCAGTATTGCAATGTTTCAAAATGCAACATTTTTCTTGCGATGGAATAATATAATAATAATGGCGCCGCCACAGTCCGAGGTGGACCTGGGCCTAGCTTCTCAGCAACCACTCGTGTTATGCGCGCTATTGTTCTCTCACGAGTGGAGGGGACCTACTGTTTAATGCCGACTCTGAACGGAGAGATTGAAAAGCTTTTTCTAGACAATTATACTCTTTGAGCATTGTCAGTGACTCGAAAGAGATGGAGCCGTTAACAATTTTTGTTTAAATTTGTTTTTCTGAACTTGGAATCGAACCTTGACTGTGAAAGTCTAATGCGCATGGGTCGACGCACGAACCCACACTGCCACGGCGCCCACTTGCGATGGAATACATAACGTATTTGAATGCGGTTTTAGCTCATATGATGCGCAAGTAAAACCAAGCTTTCCAACACAAACAGATTTGATGCAATATCTGATGCCTTTGTCTAGTTCTCTACTGTTCAACACATTTAGAGGCGATAGGCTAAACTTTTGCGATTTACAAAGAGAACAACTCCAGTATATTCTGCCGACTTTAGACCAGTAAGCATTCTACCCTGGTTGTTTAAAGCCTTCGAGAAAATAATATCACAACAAATTACGAAAGTCATGTCCCTCAATAATGTTGTGTGTGCTCAACAGCTGTTCGCCTCCATGGTAGATCTGCTTGAAGAAGTGAGGCTATCTCTTTAAATGCAACTACGTTTTTTCCCCGTCTCTGTCTTTTAGTTTCTCAAAATCGTTCGATAAAGTAAATTAAATCTTGTGTTCAAAACTTAAGACCACATTCATTTCCAATAAAAAAGGCGGTTCAATTATTTAATACTTTTCTTTCCGGTAGTTCACAAGGTGGGCATCTGACTTAACGTTTCTCATCGCTTATGGAAGTCAGTATTACAACCAATTCTTTTCTGCACTCCTTAGAGCA
This sequence comes from Myathropa florea, assembly GCA_930367185.1. Taxonomy (NCBI): domain Eukaryota; kingdom Metazoa; phylum Arthropoda; class Insecta; order Diptera; family Syrphidae; genus Myathropa; species Myathropa florea. The sequence goes on from OV884005.1 coordinate 15,801,957, forward strand.
TATAGCTCATGATCAGTCAATAACAATTTTCTACACAAAGTTTTACCTTGACCTTCGACCTGAGCCATATCCCAGACATTCAAAAATGTAATCTTTAGATTCAACTTCTAGTAGTTTGAGATATATGTATCTTTCCATATTCGCACAAACATAGGCACTGGTGTTACGAATGGCTTCGCTCAGTGCATATTTTACTGCACTTGAAACACATCGAAAAATGGTAACTACCTTAATCGTACGCCTTGAAGTTGCCTAGACGATAGTCTCAGTGATATAATTTGTTTCCTCCACGATATTCATCAACGCACATCTCCGCTTACCCAAGGAACGTGATAAATTTACAACTTACTGTATAAAGTTGAACTGAACATCAAAGCCAGAAAATGTATATTCTCTCACGAAATTATTAATAAACCTACTCCACCGTATAGACGTTTGATCTTCTAGAACTACTAAACTCAATCCTTAGCTTAGTAATAACTCTTATCTTAACTCTTGGCGCTTCTTCTACATTCACGTTACATACTCGTATTAGGGAACTGCTTGTCCTCTCATATACAGTTAACTTTAATTTCCCTCAATTTTAATTTGGCATCCATTACAATCTTACCACTCAAAAACATTTAACATAACAAGTTAACCAAATACCTTAACATAAATAATTAAACCTACTTGCGACGAAAGGACAGTAACTCAGTTCATAGATCTTTTTACCACAAGTATGCAATGCAAGAACGTGTGAACGTCTTAAAATTGTATCAAAAAAAAAACTGAAATGGAAATCACCCACTTCCACCGCTCCCATTCACACTGCTACTGCATACCACGCCCTATTGGCACTTCTATGATGGATAAGTCTCAAGCGGAATTGACATCTTGCTCTTATGTGTCACGATGAGCGTGAATAATGGACGTCCAGGTACAGTCCGACATCTCCCGCCGACACTGCACAAGTCATACGGTATGCCACTGCGCGTTTCATTCTCTGCCACCCTGCATTGTTTAGCGTGGCGAAGCCTCCCCCGCGGCAGTAAAGAACAACGTGTTGTGCACTTTAGTTTTACACAGTCCCACGTTGCTTGATTGTGTCTGCAGGCGTTTTTGTTTGATTGAAAGGTGCTATGTACCGTGCACGGTGTTCGCAGAGGGTGAGTGGGCTGGGTCTACCGTGCTAGCAAAATGACATTTTGTTTTTGACGAAACGAACACCCTGAATTTATGACAGTCGATGTGCCACACTGTCAAGTTACTTGGTTGACAGCCAGCAACGTATATCTGACACTTTTTCATGTGAGAGAGGGTGTGTCGCCGGCGAAATGAAATTTATTACGGGACATCGTGTTGATGAGACTTCTGACAGATGTATTGTGGAATATAAAGAAACCAAGCGGGGGAACGTGTCTGCATGTCGGGATTCGTTAAGGGTGAAGTTCGCCTTCAGCAGTCCTGTAATTGGATCTATAGGGTGTTAATAATTAACGTCGCTTTTGAAGGGTAAAAAATTAAACTGCGATGAGATAACAAATGAGTCCGCTTGATAAGTAGAGCCCTTATATTTGAGTACATAATTATACACTTCATCAGCTCCGTCATGACGCAATAAAAATCAAATGCAGATATTTCTAAAATACCAGCCGACCACATGAGCAACGCACAGGCCTTGTCAACATTTTTAGAACTCAAGTCCGCCGTCAAAGCAGCTCGAGTAATTAATATATCATTATGTACAAGGCAATTCATTTACAATCCTGGAAAATATCTCATGACCACGCTGCCCTGAGATGTCGACACGTCGACGGCGAACAGCACAATTTCCATTTTAAACGGCTATCAACGCCATCTGTGCAACTGCACTCTGTCAATGGGCGACGTAAAAAGGTCTGATACGATACAGCCGGGCGATAAGTGTGCAATCGATACAATTTCCAATTGCGGAGCATATGCGAGTGCCACACAGTACAATTTGTAGTGTTTCTCACTCCCATGAACCAGGCAAGAGGATATGACCAACAACAGCAGCAACAACTTTGCCAATTCCACTGTCGACAACTAGTGTGATAAATGTCCACCGCCTGCGACTGGAGGCAAATTTCGTGAACTCGCTGCTCCGCTGAAACTTATTAATTAATCTTTGCAGGACCACAAGCGCAAAGTATCAATGTTTAACACGCCTGCCGTTTGCCTCCTTCTTGACGTGGAAACCGATTCGAAAAAGTACGACAGCCACAAATCGAATAAAACTAAACCGGCTCTGCGTGTTGTGTGACGGAACGAGAGGGATATAGCCTGCGAACGTACGTGGCAAGAGCGATACAAATTATGGCCAACATTTAATTTACGCCAGTGACGGGTCATAAATTAATCGGCTAACAAGTGGCCGACAGGAACGCATTACGTAAAAAACGACGTCTGACAGCTGGATTCGATGCTACCTCTGGGGGGTGGTGCATGAACCCCGGGACGAACTTAATCGCACCCACCATAAATAGCTGTCATTTAGAAACGCAGACACTGTACACATATGCGCAAGCATACGCTGATGGTGTGTCGGCAGTATGGAAGGCATGATGTTTATAAATCGGATTTATACCTAAAGTGGCAGACAATTTAGGAGGACTGCCTCAAGAGGGGATCCAAGGAGAGAATTTCTTTAAAAATGTCATGAGTAGGAAGGTGAAAGTGGCGATTCGATAAGGACTTAATTAGATCTAGATGCCGTTTTAATACCAAAAATTTTAATCGTTTTTCTAAATATGTATTGTCAAGACTGCTGAAACCCTCGTGAAGAATTTAAGCATACTATGATTTCCTTAATGATCTCGAAAGATCGCAATGCCGTTTCGTTAACACTAAGCCTGTGTACTCGATTGTAGAGATGTGTTTTAAAAAAGTGCTAGACGGATCAAAATTACGATTCCTTCATAGAAACGTCATTGCGGACGTTGAAAAATGGTTTAGTAAAATAAAAGCCGACTAATCTTTGCCATCAATGGACAACCGCATAGAATTGGAATAGTGAACAATTTCAATGTCTGCGATGTTACTGTGACCTGAATGACAAATAGTGTCACTCTGTTGTGCATCAATTCCAGCGGTCAAAGTCTTGGTCGGATTCCCGGCTTCACCTCTTTTGAATCACTGACAATGCTCGAAGAAAATAACTTTCAACAAACAGTTTCCCACTTCGACATTTGGAGTCGACATTAAACTGTATATCCTCTCCACTTGTGAAGAAAAATAGCACGCACATGAGTGGTTGCAGCACAAGCTGGGCCCAATTTCAGCTCGGATTGGAGCCCCACAATATATATATATACAGTATGCGTACGGTGACCATCCGTCCTCTTTTTTAGAGGACAGTCCTTTTTTTCGGTATTGTGTCCTTTTTTTTTTGTTTTCTTGAACAGTAATTCTCTTTTTATTTAACTGTCCTCTTAATGTCCTCTTTTTCTTTGAAAACTTTTTTCTATGATCTACACAGAAAAGTACTTTCTTCAGTACTAAATTAGTTAAACACAAAAAGTAGACAGCACTGGTGTGAATAATTCAGTTCTGTCATCTGGTCTTTGCTATCGTGAATGAATCCAACTCCATTCGATACATGTTTATGACATTCTCTTCGCTTCTTGCTTGTTTCTTGGAAATGATAAGATTGTCCTCTTTTTTGCATCTGCAAAGATGGTCACCGTAAGTATGCGCCATCTTTTATGTCGGTATGTGAATGTTGAATAACTTTTAAAAAAAAGCAACCGATTTTCATACGTGAAGTATTTTTATTTAATTTGGTCCAATTTTAAATTTAACTCAAACAATTTGGTTCACAATTTATTAAGACTAATTTTTGAATATAATATCAATCAAATGGACGCCTCTATTAATATAATAATAATAATGGCGGCGCTACAGTCCGAGGTGGACCTGGGCCTAGCTTCTCAGCAACCACTCGTGTTGTGCGTGCTATTGTTCTCTCACGAGCGGAGGGGACCTACAGTTTAATGCCGACTCCGAACGGCGAGATTGAGAAGCTTTTTTTTGACAGTTATACTCTTTGAGCATTGTCAGTGACTCGAAAGAGGTGGAGCCGTGAAAAAATGTTTGATGTTGTTTTCGAGATTCGAACTGACGACCTCGAGCGTAGGAGTCGACGCACCTACCCACTACGCCACGGCGCCCACTATTGACCAAAGCAAAATGTGCCCTTTTTGCTACGTTTCCAATACATTTTCGGATATCTCGATCGGCATAGCAATGACTTCGGGATGAATTTTTGCCTTGACATCGTCAACAGTCAGAGGCTAGCTGGCATACATTTTACAGTTCGGTATCAGCATTAATCTAAAGGTCCCTTCACCACTCGTGTGAGAACAATAGAACGCACAACATGAGTGGTTGGTGTAGAAGCTAGGCTCAAATCCATTGTGTGACCGCATGAATGTATGATCATGTGTATCTGCAGTAAATGTGATGGGAGTACATTTTTTATGCGGAACCAATGCGTCAGAGTACAGGGAGGGCCAAATACAAGTTTCTTTTTAAAAATGCAATAAAATGAACAAAATTAGATTTATTCAATCTATTATAGTTTTATTAGTAAGAACAAACATTCCCATTAATTATAAAATACAACGTCGTGGCTGGCTTCGCAGTAGCACATTCTGTCACCCCAATTTTTCAAGACCTTGTTGATGGTTTCGGGCTGTAGCTCTCGGATTGCTTGGATGATATTGGCCTTAAGTGCTTAAATCGTTTCCAGATTGTTGGCATGCCATCGGTCCTTCACGGTTCACCACAAAAAAAGTCCTAAGGGATCAAAACACAGCTCCGAGGCGGCCCATTGACATCGCCAAGACGGTTGACAACACGATTTGGGAATTTGTCGCGCAAAAGATCGATTGTGGCTTGGGCTGTGTGGCATGGCGCGCCACCCTGCATTAACCAGAGGTCGTCCAAATCCATGACTTCAATTTTAGTAAAAAAAAAAGTCGGTTAACATGACTCTGTAACTCCCACCGTTGACCGAAACATTGTTCCCAGCCTCATTTTCGAAGAAAAATGATCCAGTGATGCCACCACGCCACAATTCGCACCAAACTGTCACTCTCTGGGAATGCATTGACTTGTCGACAATAACGTGCGAGTTTTCGAAGTCCCACATGCGACAATTTTGGTTGTTAACGTAGCCGCCGAGATGAAAATGCGCCTCGTCAGAAAAGCTGATTTTTCGCCTAAAATCGTTGTCCAATTCAAGCTGCGAGTCCAGGTCCAAACTGCGAAGGGATAACGAAGCGGATGGTCGGGCGCCAATTGCTGAGTCAATTGGACCTTGTAAGCGAATAATCCGAGATCTTTGTGCAGAATTCTCCTCAGGCTTGTGCGTGAAATGTTGAGCTGTTGGGATCGATGGCGAGTTGATGTTCTTGAATTGAGTCTCACACTCTCGGCCAGAGCAGACACATTCTCATCTGTGCGCATCGTGCGACGACGGGGACCATGAGTGTTGTCCACTAGCATACCAGTCTTATGAACTTTTTGCACACGTACAGCAGTCGCGATGGGTGCTTCATCTCATCTCATTTTCAATGACCTGCATGTTCCACTAAAGGGGTCGCGGGGGCAATGCATGCACGAGAGATCTCCAGGCCACTCGATCCTCCGCCATCGACTCTAACTCATCAGGAGCTATGCCCAAGCGCAACCAGGCGAGTGTTTGGACTTGGTCCAACCATCTCATCCTAGGTCTGTCAAGCGGTCGCCTACCTGATGGAATCGCATTCAAGGCACGCCTCGGAAGTCGTGATGATGGGGACATTCGTGCCACGTGACCAAACCAACGAAGTACAGCCCTTTCCGTTCGAAGAAGCAGCTGCCGAACATTGAGTTCCCCGCGCACTGTCGTGTTTCTCACCCTATCCCGGCGAGTGCTTCATTTCGGCCAAAACTTCTTTTCAAAAAACGCACTGTTTGGGCTACACTGCACTCACTTTGGAGATAAGTTTTCAATATTTCCCAACGTTATTCAAGCGTAAAGCGACTCATTTCCGCGGAGGTATGATACTGACTTTCTGTCAAAATTTTCTAGCGGGAAACAGCTCTCAGAGTCAAAATATCCTATGATTTAAAAAAAAACACTAGATGGCCCACCCTGTATTAGAAAGAATAAGAACCTCTGCAGTTCTCTGGCTACGTTGTACTACTTTGGTGAGTGGTTAAAACCTATTTGAGGGCAAGAACTCTTCTAAAGATTTTTACCTTTTGGTGCCTTTTTTCCAATGGTCTGGAATTGACATTTAACATGCAAGAGGACTGCCATTAAAGTTAAAAGTGTTGCACAAAATACAACTATTTTATATTCCAACAATGGCCACACCTTACCCGGAAAAGATGATAAAGAGATTCACTCGAACTTTATTGGGATACCTACTTAAACATGTAAACTGAAACCAAAGGTACCTAATGGAGACCCAGCTCACAATATCCAGCGACACAATCCGTCGATGAACTCAGACATCTTTTACCTCATCCTAAAGTGTGCTGATATACGATTAGACATTGAAGTGATGAAAATGGGGACGATTTTTACGTTAACAATGAACAAAACTACAGCAAATCTGAATGACAACAAAACGTATGTATGCCTTAAGAAGTTGACCGATTTAGTGCATTGAATGGAAGAGTTGAGAATTAACAAGCAGCATAAATTCATACAAATCTACTATATCCTTAACAACCGAACAAATATCGGACGACGCTAAGTTTTTTTTTTAGAGTAGAGCAGAGTACCAAATATTTGGCAACATTCGGAAGTCGGTGACCCACATTTTCAATACAAACTCAAATATGTATGCCAACATTATCATTTTTGGCGAAACAGTCGAAAATTTAAATAAAAAAAACAGAAGAAAACTAAATTTGAATAATTTATCCTAGTTTTTGTAAGATATCTGCAAATTTGTATGCACTGATCCTAGACTTTTGCTTGATTTTACGTGGAATAATCCTCTTTTGAGGCGCATTAACAGACAACTTCTGTTCGTATTTCGTGAGACTGAAGAAAGATGAGTGCATTTTTGTATGCATACTCCTATGAAAACGTACTCTTTCTTCTTTTACAGCTCCACAATTCTTATTATTGGTGGCTTGAGATGGATGAAGAGTGCCCTTAGAATAGAATTGGCCCATTGTGCCAAAATGGTAACTTCATACTACAATCTCTCTCAAAAAACAAATTCTACTTTCAAGTGAACATATACACGTAAATTTGAAGTTTTCTTTCTTAGAACAATATCTGATAGGTCATGATATTTTATTTAGAAAGCAGTCTTTTCAAGTGTCTTGGTAATTTCTTTTCTGCTTCCGTAGTGAACTTCTTCCAGAGCTGCTAATGAGAAGACAACATACTTCGATTTTTGTCAGGTTCATCGGATCTCTAGATCGCTATTTAAGCTGCTAAACTGGAAACCATTCTACTGGAGTCGAACAATTTTGGTTTTATTTCCTCTTCAAATGCAGTGAGAGCTTGAGTTATTGGCAGACTGCAGAATGTACAGTCACATTTAGGCTATGTCAAGTCAACTGTGATACCATACGCATCAGTCAATCTCCTACCCATTGAACGATTCTGAGCTTGTGATTGGCAGATACTGTTCTATTTCCTATCCTGGAGAAGATCAGCGAGTATCAAATCGATACGCATCATGTTTTCATCGATTTTAAAGCCGCATACGACAGCATTAATCGCAAGAACCTATTCGAAGCGATGGCCGAATTTGGGATCCCAGGAAAACTGATCCGGTTGTGTCGCACCTCGCTAACACACACACGATGTACCGTACAATTCTGCTCGAGGACTTTCGAGCCGTTTGAAACTTTCACCGGATTTCGGCAAGGAGATGCGCTGTCGTGTGATTTTTTCAATTTGGTACTGGAGAGGATAGATAGCGTGGCGGGCTGTTGTAAACACGGAAGGCACTATTTTCTACAAGTCAGTACAACTGTTGGGATACGCAGATATCGACATCGTTGGGCGCTCCCAACGCGCCGTTGTGGAAGCTTTCACCGCGATTGAAGAACAGGCGAAACGAACTGGTCTGAAGGTCAATGAGGATAAGACGAAGTAAATGCTGTCGAGTGTAGTGAAGGAGTTTGTCTACCTCGGGGCAAACTTGAACTCCGCAAACGACATCACAGTGGAGATCAGGCGTAGAATCGCCCTTGGCAACCGATGCTACTTCGATTTGTCAAAACAACTGGGCTCAAAACTCCTGACTCGAAGGACCAAAATCATGCTCTACAAAACTCTTATTCAGCCAGTCGTGCTATATGGAGCCGAAAGCTGGACACTAAGCAGAACTGCAGAGCTGATTCTTGGTGCCTTCGAAAGAAAAATTCTACGTCGGATATATGGTCCCATCTGCGAGGAAGGCGAATGGAGGAGTAGGCACAACCGCGAACTCTATGAGTTGTACCAGGATGTGGATATAGTCCGAACGGCAAAAATCCGTCGACTGCACTGACTCAGTCACATCGAGCGCATGGACAACAACGCTTAAGCTAAGAGGGTTTTCGAATCCGAGCCTCCTGGTTCGAGAAGGAGAGAAAGACCGAACCTTCGGTACAAAGACCAAGTCATCGCGGACGCAAGACAGCTTGGTATTGTTGAATGGAAGCAGCGTGGCCAGGACCGTCAACGATGAAAGGCAGCGATATCTCAGGCTCGGATCCTCCATGGATCATAGGCCTGTTAAGTAAGTAAGTAAGTTGTATTTCAGAACGCCCAAGCGGTTAAAGTAGTATGCTCCCACCCAGGCAAGTATTCATTCCCATGGGCAGGACACTTAATGTTCAGAGAAGGTGCGTGATTCTCCTTCTTATCTCTTAAACTTTTACACAGCTCATTATAAAAGAGTCCCATTCAGTGCCTTGTTATAGTGCCTAAGTGCTGACTTGGTCATACTGATTAGGCAGAATGAAATGAAGGAGGTTGTTCCCTCGGACTACCTACGGTGGGTGGTGTTATGCACAAGCTTTATAATGTGCTTAGTTATACCGAAAAACTCTCCTATGGGAAATAGTAAGGAGATTCGACTCATCTATTCCTGGTCAGTTCATAAGCTCCATGAAATGTAACAATGACCTGGTCCAACATGAGATAATACTGAAACCTCTTCATATCGTGGTTAACAGAATCCCGGTATTTTATAGCAGCTTGCCTATTCATTCAGATAATGATTATAAACTACTTTTTACATTAGCTATGACAGGTCTTCTTTGATTACCATAGTCTGCATCTAAAGGACTCTATGATGGTTGGGAAAGCGAAGTGATATACAGTCAAAATCGCGATGTCGTTGTAAACGATTTGTTGTTCAGTGGGACCTAAGAATTTGGTCGTTATAATCGATGTCATTGTGAGCGATTTTGACTGTACTTTTACTTTGTACTGTACTTTGAGACCCTAGAAATACTGTCCTGCACAAAGATTCAAGAACAAATTACTGAAAACTAATTTACATCTCAATACTGACCAGAACTAGTAATTATTTTGTATAATAATAATATGCAAATGAAATGGAAGAGAGTGAGAGAATTTATCACCCAACAATTTATGCAGAATAAATATTTTTTAGTATTGTATTGTAATATAAAATAATGTATGTATGTATGATTTATGTAAAATAAAATATTACATACATATGTACTTTTGATTTATGTAAATTTTCCCTGAAATAAGGTCTAAAATTAAATTTGGAAAAGAAAATAGAAAAATAAAAACTCTTGGAGCTGCAAAAATTGCTTGCATTTAATCAATAAATTATATCGTCAACCAAATACTACAGACTACCAAATTGAATCCTCTTTTTAGCCAACAAATGTTTTTTTTTGCATCCACGAAATGTACTCAAATTTGTCAATTCAAAATGACATGCCATCACTTACTCTGACCACCTCTCCACTTCATCACAAGCTAAAAAGGACATATAATTGCCACTCTGGAGGAGGAAGCTATCAATAAAGCCGTGCAAAAATGGGGGTTGATTATCCACCCTTCAGCGGCGAACAACCCCTCTAATGGAAAAGTCATGGAAAAATAAACAGTCCCATCATCGCCCATCGTTAAAGTTGTCAAGTGTTGGCAACAAATCAAGAAAAGAAATTGGACCTCTTTGTTACACTTCCCCCCATTCCGCCTGCTAACGTCTCCACGTAACAAAGACTGCAAGAGAGAGAGAGAGAGTTATGTTCCCCTTGACAACACAACACTATGCTGCGCTGAAATTCCAACAAAAGGATACAAATGTCCTGCTCTCAAACAAACAAATTGCTTTGAATTTATATCACCGAGATAGTTTGCCAAACGGAAGGGCAAGGGACTGATACACCCATTCTCCGACCCATGCCCCGACCACCACCGTGCAGGTTCTTTCGCCTCATTCAAGGAGTAACTTTCTCGCTGCCTGCATACTGCTCGGTGTTTATCTCACTCTATAGCAGGACTAACAGTCCCAGTCAGGCAGCGGTATCATTTTTCACTGGAAACAACCCATTGCCAGATGTATTGTTTGTTTGCCATGTTATTGATATCCATCTTAGCCATTTTCATTACAATGTCGTTGCTGTATTTCTATCATTTGTTATATGGCAGCTTCTGCTGGCTAGCTTGCTGCCTAACAGGAGAAAATAAAGAAAATACGACAAACATATAGTAGTGACGACGATGAAGACGAGGAGTTGAGTTGCGCACTGAAAAAAAGGACGAAAAGAAAGGCCAAAGGAAAATGTACAAAGCGGAAATCTTTGACACGAAACAATCAATTCACATCTTGTTCTTCCCGCTTTTCTGTTGGGAAAACTTCAAAAAGAACGGATGTCCTTGTAATGTCCTGTCATTAATCACAACACTTCTTTCCCATGCTTCTTCAGCATTCGGATAAATAAGGATTCAGTTTTTTTTCCCTTCTGTCAGTTACGACTTGTAGTGATACACCAGCGTCTTACAGTGGGACAAGTCACCAAAGTGATGGTATTATTCCACAGCATTTCTTCTTAATCTTTTCGAACACAATTATCTTGTCAGCTTTTCAGGAATATGTAAATTATTGCTGAATTATTAGAAGGAACTCCGTTTTACAAATGTGAAGGTATATACTTTAATCGCCTAGAAATGAAGACATGGGTTCGGATCAGAAAAAATGCGGCCAAGTGTGGAGGAGAAAGGGTAAATAATCACTCATATTTCCTTGTTGAAAATTAAAGGTGTTAACACATTTCTAGTTCCTGTTTTTCTCAGGCCTGTGTTAAATTCAGTTTCAAATGTTAAATTCCTTCTATTTCTATCTGTCAGGTATCTTGCATCGAAGAAACCGAAAAACTTTCCACCCTCGGTATGTGTATCAACTCAACACTTAGTTGGAATCAGGGGCGGCCCTACCATATGTGCAAGGCGCCAAGCGCTTGGGGGCGCATTGTGAGCCTAAACAAACAATATGCAATTTATCGATATACTGACTTTCAGAAAATTTTAGTTCGTCCAAGCTACCTTTGCCTTTCTAAACGCTTTCTGAACGCAATTATTTTCAAATAATACAAACTACATAATTTCACCTGTTCATACAATATAAAATTCACACGCAAGACTGTGCAAGATAATTTCTTGCACAAGCACTCAAATATATCCTTAGGAAAAATTCTCAAAATAATAAACTCAATCCTCAGTTCCTATGGAATCATTTGAGTGACATCGTGCAGGTTTTATTTCTGCACGTATGGCGCCTTACTCAATACAATTTATATAATTTCTCGTCTCTCTCTCTTCTCTTCATTCTGCACACAAAAGGCCAATCGCGCACAGGACTGTGCAAGATAATTTCTTGCACAAGCACTCAAAAATCTGGAAATAATAAATTCAGTTCCTATGGAGGAGAGAAAATGTGCAGATTTTATTTCTGCACGTATGAAAGAGATTTACTCATTATACATACATATTTGTTTGAAAGGAGAATGAGTACAGTAGGTATACAGTCAATGGCAAAATTATTTACACATTATGATTCTTACGTCCTGAATAGCATTCAAAGCTACAGAACTTTTAAAATAACGACAAGTAATCCATAAATTTTCCAGTGTTAATCTTTGTTGTTTTATTTAAACAGTAAGCAAAAAAAAATAATCCAATTCCAACACGTAACTGTTAAAATGATAAAAAAATAAGTGGCACAATTATTTACACATCCATTGAACGATGGCAAAATTATTTACACAAGTGTAATTAACTGCATTTGGAGAGTAACGGTTCTAATTTTGTTTGGTAAATTGATGGTCTACGTAGTGTTCAGTTGCTGCGGCCACTACTACAGTAAGTTTTTTCTTGAGAAAGGTACGAAATGCCAAAATCTGTCGAACTTCCCATCGAAAAAAGAGCTGCAATTGTGGCAGAGTTTCAGAGAGGTGCTTCGGCCACAGAACTTGCGCAAAAATACGGTTGCACCCGGAAGACAATTTACAACCAAGTCTCAAAATTCAAGGAATGTGCAAATCTACAAAATAAAAGTGGAAGAGGCAGGAAAAGGGTAACATCAAAAAGGGATGATGCAGAAATTGTTCCAAACTTCAGAAGAAACCCATGTGAAAGGGTCCAAAGTGTGCTCGCAAACATAAACCAAAACCGGGAAAAGTCTATTAGCGAAAGAACATTGCGGCGAAGGCTAAAAGAAAATAAAATAAAAGCCTATACCATCCAGAAAAAGCCTCATATAACGCCTAAAAACAAACTTGTTAGATTGCAGTTTGCTAAAGACAATATAACAAAGCCACCTGAATTTTGGAGGAATATTCTATGGACAGACGAAACTGCTTGTTCCTTGGACGGTGCTTATGGACGCAAGTATTATCAGAAAGAAAGACAAAACAACCCGTCACGCAACCCACAAGGCATTCCAAGGGTGGTAAAATCATGATATGGGGTTGCATATCATATAGTGGTGTGGGTCCACTTGTCAGATGCACCGGCAACATGACCCAGTCACATTATTTGTATATTTTAAATGATGTTGCACTGGTTTCAGGTTCAATATTCATCGGGAGTGACTTTGTGCTACAGCAGGATAATGCGCCCATTCATACAGCCTGGAACATTAAAAAGTTTTTGTCAGAAATGGGCCAAGAAGTTTTAAAATGGCCTCCGCAAAGTCCAGATCTGAATGTCATAGAAAATCTTTGGCATTTAGTAAAATCAAAAGTGCCTGAAATTATTGGTAGAACTGCAGATCAGACTTGGGAGGATTTTATTGCGACTTGGAGTGCAGTTCCATTGGAGCAAGTCCAAAGATTAATAGATTCCATGCCCAGACGCCTTGCAGAAGTTATTGCAGCAAAAGGAGGAAACACAAGTTATTAAGTATTGTTGCTTTTAACAATTATTTACTTCAACTTTTTAATTTTTTATTTTTTTAAAAACTGCTACTCTCCAAATGCAGTTAATTACACTTGTGTAAATAATTTTGCCATCGTTCAATGGATGTGTAAATAATTGTGCCACTTATTTTTTTATCATTTTAACAGTTACGTGTTGGAATTGGATTATTTTTTTTTGCTTACTGTTTAAATAAAACAACACAGATTAACACTGGAAAATTTATGGATTACTTGTCGTTATTTTAAAAGTTCTGTAGCTTTGAATGCTATTCAGGACGTAAGAATCATAATGTGTAAATAATTTTGCCATTGACTGTATATACACCTACATATATACACCTCATAAAATTGATCATACACCCAAAACAAACAAATTTTTTTGTGGTTTTTTCTTCTTGAAGAATGTAATGTAATGTATTAGAATATTCAATTACTCATGTTTCATTTCTGGGGGATTTATGTACATATTGCCTAGCAAACTCTATTCTCTATAATTTTGTTTGTATTTCATTTGCAATGAACAAAAATTCCCACGTCTTGTCAAGCACAGATACAGGATGTTTTTCAAAAAAATTTTGAGAACGGAAACAACAATAGACTCACCTCGATCTAAACTGGAATAAAATATTAGATAGAGCTAAGCTGTTTTGCAAACACTAATTAGTTTAGATAAATTTCTTGGTTCTCAAGCATTAATTTTTCGAGGAACTTCTGGAGTGTTGTTTGAGCTTAATAATGGTAACTTTTTACAGATTGTTGAGGAAGTAGCCTTATTTGATTTGGTGTTAGAAGAGGTGTGGGCGCCGTGGCCGTGTGGGTTCGTGCGTCGACCCATACGCATTAGACTTTCACAGTCTAGGTTCGAATCCAAGTTCAGAAAAACAAACAAATTTAAAAAAAAAAAAATTGTTCACGTCTCCACCTCTTTCGAGTCACTGACAATGCACAAAGTGTATAACTGTCTAGAAAAAGCTTCTCAATCTCACCGTTTGGAGTCGACATTAAACTGTAGGTCCCCTCCACTCGTGAGAGAACAATAGCACGCACAACACGAGTGGTTGCTGAGAAGCTAGGCCCAGGTCCACCTCGGACTGTAGCGCCTCCATTATTATTATTATTATTGTTAGGAGAGCGCTTGAGGAGAATAACGAATCAAGAAACTCAAAATAAATATTTGAACAAAAATATACAAAATTATATAACACGTATCTTTTCTACAACTGTTACTAATCACATTGTGTCCATGCTAAAAGAGGCTAAATTCTACGCTTATTGTTGACTATTGTTGTTTTGGGTTTTTAAAAGGAAAAGACAAGACCGGAGAGGAACTTACAAAGTTAATTTTAAACAAACTTGAATTTTAAGGAATTTCAATAAGCAACTGTCGAAGTCAAAGTTACGATAATGGTTCAAATATGAAGGGAAAAGATGCTGGTCTTCAAAACAGAATTCGACCAAGAGCATTTTCGTTCCATGCAGCTCGTATTGATTCAATTTAGTAGTCAATGATTCAGTTCGGTGCCTAATGAGCACCTGTTATGTTTTTTGAAACAATTCGATGCTTACTTGAAACACCTTCTAAATTTCCAGAAACATCTTCTTTACGATGGTGATGAATGTTACGAAAATTGTTTAGAACCAAAAAAAAGTTTTAAGTTAGAATTTTATTTCAAAACACTAGATCAAAAGAAAAAATATAAAACGAATTTTTAATTTTCAAATAACATTAAAATATTTTTTTGATTATTAGTTTTCAACGAGCTAATGCTTGAAAAATACGTTCCTCATTCCTTAATTTACAAAACTGTATTAGTCCCCCTTGTAAAACCAGAAAGCTCATGTTTAGAAGTGTTAAATTTTATATATATATAGGTCAAACCGAGATTATCTTGCTCCCAATCTAGTTATTGCTCTCCCAATTCAAACTTAAGACAACAATGTTTCAAAAAATCAGGGGGGAGGGGGGGTGTGGGCGCTAAACGAAGGTCTTGCACAGGGCGCTCATTTAGCTGGGACCGGGCCTGGTTGGAATGATGACATATTCGAGGTCGCCAAAAATGCTGCGAAGTGTCTAGGTTTCCTATAACGATGGTAGAAATATTTCACCTCCTCTGATTTGGCTTAAATTTAAAAAGCCTTCATTCGGCCCAAGCCTGAGTATAACGCTCATATCTGGTCTGGTGCTCCTAAGACCTCTCTGCACCTACTTGATAGAACACAACAGCAAGCGATAGAACTTATAGGAGACAGTAATATCGCGAAGTCGAAAGACTCGCTCGAACATCGCCGTAATGGCTCATCCTTGTCATTGTTTCATAGCTATTTTAGCATTCCTGCGCACTTTCTGCGCAAATGTCCAGCTCTAGCTAGAGTCAGACAACGCACTCTGCGCAAAGCCTTCTTTAACACCCCTAAAAATCTCTCGGAGGCAAACATTCATAGTCTGGCTAGCCTTCATAAATTCCTCAAAGTGGTTTTAAAAAAATGTAGGCAAATCTGAGTCAAACACACTCCTTTTCACCCCCTTCTCACAAATTAGGTATCCCATAGGATGTAGTATCAAAACGATGCTTTCACGGCGCTAATTGAGTGCGACAAACAGGGTCTGTATGTCCACCACCACTTTTATCTACCTATCTTTCGCGCATTACGCGATGATTATGCAAGCAATCGGTAAAATTGTGAAGAAATTTGAAGAGAGTGGAAGCGTAATGCACGCTCTATGTGCTCTATGGTCGAAAGGTGTCATTGGTCCGTATCTCTTCGAAGATGCCAATGGGCTGACGGTTACAGTCAACTCGGAGCGATATGGTCGAATGATAACTAATTTTTTCGGCAATTGAAGATCATAACTTGGGCGATATGTGGTTCCAAGAAGACGGGGCAACAAGCCACACAAAACGACCAATTATGGCTTTATTGTGTGAGTCTTCCCGAGGTGGCCATTTTAATGATATTGTTTTTCACACTTAATGGCAAAGTCCGTACTTTATAATGATTTGATTTGATTTCTTCCTATGGGAGTACATGAAGTACACCTCCAAAAAAGTACAGTCTCCAAAATTGTAAAGAAAAATTAACTTCAAATAAGTCACCTTTGCGGCACCGCCCGAGAGGGCGCAATTGACTCCTATACCATACACAACTCTTCATTTATCAATAAAATATTCAATCAATAAAATATAGATCATACTATAAAATCGTATACCATTTGGAAGAAAATCGAAGAAGCACCCTGTACAACTCAGACGAAATCTCTCACATGTAATAATAGGGATAACCAATGAAGATAGTGCGAAAAGCTAAATCTTTACGCGGACGAAGAATCGTTGCTAAAGCATCCACTTTTGCTCGAGAAGCAGCAACTGCATTTTGATTGTTGCCATGGAAGCTAAAAGTAGTAAGCGCTTAAATATGTCAGACTGATAAATTTATGCGAGGATGGATTCTAGCACTGTATCATGGTGTAAGGAAAACAAGGTGTCATTGACAGCCTTATCGGGGCGATGTGTGACATCATCTTGTGTAGGGCCATGTCCAGAGAGGTACTTAACGTAGAAATAAATGATTTTTTACTAATTTAACGAAATCGTTTTAATTATTTTTTTCACAATCTGACACATATTCCGGCTTTTGCCATATTTTACAGTTTGATATTTTCCTAAATAATTTAAATAAAAAATAAATGAGTTTTTTTAACTTTCATATGCTACTAATTTACACGCTTTTTTTCACTCTTATGGGACATGCTTATGGGAAATGTTTATCCACTACACCAAACGACGTGAATATAAAAACTGCATAATTTTGATTTTTTTTTAAATTTCCTAGCTTAAACAAAAACTGTGCTATAGTAAACTGTAAGCGCCGTGGCCGTGTGGGTTTGTGCGTCGACCCACACACACTTGACTTTCACAGTCTAGGTCTGTCTGTACGGATCCAAGTACAGACAAACAATTTTTAAAAAAAAAAAAGTTGTTCACGGCTCCATCTCTTTCGAGTCACTGACAATGCTCAAAGAGTATAACTGTCTAGAAAAAGCTTCTCAATCTCGCCGTTCGGAGTCGGCATTAAACTGTAGGTCCCCTCCACTCGTGAGAGAACAATAGCACGCACAGCACGAGTGGTTGGTGAGAAGCTAGGCCCAGGTCGAACTGTAGGTTGATAACCTGAACCGCCATTATTATTATTATTATAGTAAAACTGCCGCTCAGAACAAAGATGGGGAAAAAAAAAGGTTTAATCTTTCCGAACCATTCATGTTTTCGAGACTCTACTATACTCGTAGAAATGTGGCAATTATCCGGAATTATCGATTTCTGCAGCCTATTTAAAGCACTAAAGCCTCGAGACCATAGCTTGCTTAATTTTTTTTCTTTATTGAGACATTCGCTGATTGAAATTGATAACCTGAAGACGATCTTATTGGTATAAAAAAATCGTATAAAAAGAAGTAAATAAACATTAACTTGATGAGTTTGTGATCATCCATCTGATCCAGACCTGTATAATTTAAGTACAAGTACAAGTACCAGTACAATTCCTTGTACTTAAATTTTTTTAAGTACAAGTACAATTCCTCTGTACTTGTACTTAAAAATTTCAAATACCCAGTCCAAGTAATTGTACTTGTACTTGTAATTCCTTTCAAAGTAATTGAAATTACAATCTAAGTACCGAAGTACTTAAAAAATGATCGTAAGTACTTTTTAATTCCTTAATTCCTTTCAAGTACTTTCAATTCCTTTGCATTCCTTAAGTACTTTCAATTCCTTTTAAGTTAATTGTTGGCATATAAGTACTCAATTTTGTTATACTAACAGAAACTAGTCTAATATAGTTTGCTTCATATATTTTAGGTTATTCACAATATACCTTTTGAACAAAGTACATATTTTGAAACAAGTAATTTAATCATAAAAAAGTAATGATTCAGACAATTCTATTCATAAGTTTGTAAACAAAAATTGTTCATGAATACAAAAATTCAAATTAAAACTACAAATAAATTAATTCAATACTATCGATAACAGTATATACATATAACAAATAAATTATAATTAAATTGAAACTTCAGAAATGTATAGTAAAACGAAAGTGAAAATGTACAATTCATGAAAAAAAAACTAAAACCATTTTGAATTCGATTTCATTAAAACTAGCTTTTCGAACAACTTGTCAGATAGCGATTGTCTTCGGGGTACATTAATAAGCCCTGCAAGAGAAAACAGTCGCTCCACTGGCGCTGATGATGTCAAAGGAGTGTTCAATTTTAAGAACAGCCTTTTCATAATGGGGTACTTATTTAGTGCATCCAGTTTTTCACTACTATCACTCATATACGCAGCAAATTGTGTCTCAATTTGGCGTGAGTGCGAGCTATGCACAACTGTCGACTGTTGACTTGATGTTGTTGGGGAAGTTAGATCTGTAAAATTATTAAATGTACAACATAGACTTAAGCTCTTATAAAATAAACCAACCCATACCTCCAAAGTCAAAAAATGACTCTTCCTCATTGCTAACTCCCTCATTGAATTCGAAAATATCACCCTCAGACTCCACAAGTTCATTTGCATGCTTTATAACTAATTTTTTAATTTCGTCACCAGACCGACGTTCTATTTCATAATTTAAGGCATTCAGCCACTTCATTTTTATTAAAGGACAAATCACAGCAGCTACAATGGCTTCATCTGACTCAGGCTCCAATAAATAAAAAGAACGAAACCGTTTAATCAAGCTTTCCTCTAATTGCAAGGCTACGCCTTTTAGAATTTTTAATTTGTCGGATAACATTATCCTCTGAAATTTTGTCTTTAAGGTAACTAGAGCCGGAAGAAAATATCCATATAACAAATTTTGTTCCTGCTGAAGAAAATCAAGTGTTGCTGACACCGGCTCCATAAGCATGCAATACTCTTTGATGTACAATATATCACTAGGCGAAAGTTTTGCAATGGCTAAATTCTCACATAAATCTGTCAGATTTTCTTTATGATCCAAAATTTTCTTCAACGCGTCATAAAGAGAGTTCCACCTAGTAATAACAGGAGGTGTTAAACAAGATCCCAAGATGTTTCTGATTATTTCCGATGATTTTGGCCATCTACTCTTCTTCCATAAGTTATTACATTTTTCGATAACCTTGATAAAAGTGTAAAGTATTCCAAATCATTAAATGCTGAAAATAATTGTACACGTGTAGTGACTTGGGGTACACTTTTAAAGAAACAAGTAATATTAATTTGAACTCCAGATTATGAAGCTGTGTTTTATGTTAAGAGCTTCGGCTAAAATAGACATTTTTTCTATGCCGAACTCTTTAAATGCCTTTATAAAGTTGGAGCCATTGTCTGTGATTGTAGCTGTTATATTACGACTACTTAAATTAAACCTCAAATTTATCTCGAAGACCATCTCTGCGATTCTCTCTCCGGAATGTGTGCCACTGAATCGCTTGCAAGCTAAAGCTGCTGAATGACGATTGAATTTGTCGTCGATCCAGTGACAGGTGTAACCAAGAAAGCTTCGATGACTCGTCGACCATATGTCAGCCGTTGTGCAAAAGTTTTTTACCGAAGACATTGCAGAAAGTATATTTAATATCGTCTGATCAAACTGATTATTAATTACTTTCACAGTCCGTGCCCGGCTGCTAATAGATAGCCATTCCCTTTTGAAAAGCATAAGCTTCTTGAATGATTCTCTTTCAACTATTGCAACGGGTGAAGCTGTGTCTACCAAAAATGATACTAACAACTTGTCAAACTCTTCTTGAACAGATTTGTTGGGATCATCTGTATTATGTAAACGTATTTTTTTCTTCATATCATATTGTTCATACGTATTTGCATGAACTCTTTTTAAGTGCTTTATGAAGTTCGAAGTTACGTTTAAAGAACCTTTGATATTCTTCTTGCACTGTTGACAAACCGCCGAAATTCCGGATTTTGCATCATTTAACTAATGAAAGAATTTTTTGATAAATTAATAGTTCGGTATACTACGATTTCAATAATTTTCACTTTTACTACGATCAAAGAACAAGGACGTGAGTCCTGAAACGAATATGAAAACCCGAGAATATTACGAATGACTGAATAGGATTAGAAGCCGCAGATTCAGAATCATTCATAACAGTTTTTAAAATATTAAGAAAATTATTTCTTATTTTTATTTCTTTTTGACTGTTTGTTATTGAAGTTGTTATACCTGTACAATTTGTCCAAAAAATTCTCCGTTGAACAAGACTCTCCGTCCTATTTTCATATCTTCTACCTTCCTTCTCTTTCCTTCACTTGCTATGACGAGTTCATCTTTGCTTATACAGCTTGATGAAGCCCTTTTTCTATTGCTGCTATTTCCCAATTCAAGAGCATGATACGTTGGATCAGCAATAGAATCGTCGCAACTGAAATCGTTTTCTTCAACGATATCAATAGGTTGAGCCATAACTAAGTGATAATAATTTTAAAAAGCTTACACATGTTTTTTTTCGAGCTTTACGAACATCATATAAAATCACTTTTGAATTTACCTTAATATTGTATGAGTTCACTTTTTGTGGAGTACTTAATATTCCACTTGTTTTCAACTTGTAATAATACTTAAGAAAAAAAACAGTCTTTACAACTACTGAAAATACTTAAAAAATTATATATCACACCACTGGAAAATACTAAAAACGTTCTCAAATATGAGTATTTCTCACAAAACCAAACACGTTGAATGTAAGCCAAGCACTGAGTACATCAATAAGTCACAAAACGAATGAACGGCTTTACCGCAACTTCTGATTGTAAATCAGATAACAATTTACTGTTATCGATAGTATTGAATTAATTTATTTGTAGTTTTAATTTGAATTTTTGTATTCATGAACAATTTTTGTTTACAAACTTATGAATAGAATTGTCTGAATCATTACTTTTTTATGTTTAAATTACTTGTTTCAAAATATGTACTTTGTTCAAAAGGTATATTGTGAATAACCTAAAATATATGAAGCAAACTATATTAGACTAGTTTCTGTTAGTATAACAAAATTGAGTACTTATATGCCAACAATTAACTTAAAAGGAATTGAAAGTACTTAAGGAATGCAAAGGAATTGAAAGTACTTGAAAGGAATTAAGGAATTAAAAAGTACTTACGATCATTTTTTAAGTACTTCGGTACTTAGATTGTGATTTCAATTACTTTGAAAGGAATTACAAGTACAAGTACAATTACTTGGACTGGGTATTTGAAATTTTTAAGTACAAGTACAGAAGAATTGTACTTGTACTTAAAAAAATTTAAGTACAAGGAATTGTAATTGAAATGTACTTAAGTACAAAAATACTTAATTATCTCACAGGTCTGATTCTGATCTCACACTAATGCAGTAACGTACAGTTAATATATTAATATACAGTTGTGTTCAAAATAATAGTAGTGCGAACTTAAATACAATTCAAACGTTTAGTTGTTCCTATTACTACTCGTACTTTATTTTAAACATAGATTTAGAAAAAAAAAATACCAAATTGGAAATATCAATTGGTGGATTTACTTTTTAACGACATTTTGTATAACATTCGTAGCACAAATATATATCATTTAGACGTGTCACTACTGTTATTTTGAACACATCTGTATATGGCGTTACAGTCCAAAATGGATTCGGACCCATGTACTTAACTACTTGCTTCCCTACGAGTGCAAGGGACCTACTGATTCCGAACAGTGGGGTTGAGACGCTTTTGTTGTACTCTTTGAACATTGTCAGTGACTCGAAAGAGGTGAAATCGTTAAATTTGATTAAAATCTCTTCCGTATCGGAAATTAATCGTAGACTTAAAGTAGACTGCGTTTCTACGCACATACCGACTACACCACGGCGCTCACATTAATGACTTACAGTTGCCTAGTCCAAAAAACATTTACATTCTAGAATGGAAGCAAAGAATAAGTGACTCCAAAAAAGGTGGTGACGTGAAATAGATACTGCTATTGCCCGTCTTATACACTGATGGACAAAAGTTTTCGGCATATGGTTGTTGTTGGCTTAAAACCTTAATAAAATCTAAACTACTCAACCGAATTAATTATTTTTTTTTAAATCAAAGGTAAGGTTTTGCTCAAAATAAGCTCAATTTCTCCACATTGTACGAATTATTTCAATAAAAATAAAAATAACAAAACATAAACATCGTCAGTTCTCAATGGACAAAAGTATTCGGCACAAACTAAGAATACTTCTTCATCTTATAAAATAAACCGGGCAAGTGCGAGTTGTACTCGCACGGGGAAGGTTCCGTATTGATGAATGATTTCTGAATATCAAACGACGTTTCCAAACTATTTCAGTTGAATTTTCTTCTAACTTCAACCCAAATCAACCATTTATTCATAAATTTATACATCCAAACAAACAAATGTTCATCCCTACATATACCTATATCTCTATCCAAGTTTATCCAACACAGAAAATCCCTTCCATCATACATACATACATACCTATCTAATCACTGCTCATGCCTGCGGTATGTGTGTGTTCATTTCTGTTGGGCATTTTGGGGTGAGACCGAAAAGATAACGCTCATCAACGAATAGAGTGGCCGAACACAGCATGAAATTATGTGTGAAAATGAAAATTTTTTCTTGTTTTAAATCTTAGGTATTTCAAAATTTCAACATAAATCGATATTTTGAAATGTATCATTTCTTAATGCTTACATTGATGTCTTCAAAACTGCGTTTTCAGATCTTCAAAATTCGCATGTCGATGATTGACCGTTTTTGGCCAATATCTCCAAAACCATTAGGGCCAGAATGCTCGCAATAGTTTTAAATGAAAGTACTCAATGAAGCCAAGTTTTTGTGATTTTTTCAGATTTTTAAACACTTTGGTTTAGAAATGGCAGGGGGGACGCATTTAAAACTTTGGAGCTCCATATTTTCCAAACGGTATTTTGGATAAAAAAGTGTTGAAAGAAACCTCCACCTCATTTCGAAAGATCTGTCGATTGATATATATGGGGTGCGACAATTTTTAAAAATTAATGTCAACTTCACCTGTACTGGAACCACCCCCAAATGCCCCCACTTTTTAAAATCGCTGCATAGGCAATGACATCTAGGTCTGAAGTACCTAATTCCAAAATTTCATGCCGATATCTTCATAAACTCCGGAGATAAAAAAGTGTGACAGACACGACGGACGGACGGACGGACGGACGGACACACCGAAATTATAAAGGTTCCGTTTTTGTAGACGGAACCTTAAAAACAAATTAGTTGTTCGTTTGTTTTCTTTTTTGTTTAAAAACAGCTTGTAATTGGATTTTCATGGAATTTATGAGGGCTTTTGTGTCTGCTGCAGTTAAATTATTTCATTCTTCAGCCAGAATAGACTTAAGTTGCTGCTTAAACGTTATTTTATGGTCTTGCAAGCGTCTGCCCAATGTGTCCAATAGATGTTCGATGGGATTTAGATCAGCGAAATATGGTCGAGCTTTAAATGTGTGTGATGTGTTATATAATATCCATAGACGCTCAATTTCTGCAATGTTTGGGATCAGTATCTTGTTGACAGAAAAAATTATTTCCCAAGCCTAAGTTGTCAGCGCTTTTTTTTGAATTAGCTTTCAAGATATCAAGATACTGCACCCTTTTCATTATGCTTTCAATAAACACTAACTCACCAACACTAAAAGCCGCCATACACCCCGAACCATAACTGAACCCCCTCAGTGTTTTACCGTGGTTTGAATGTGTTTTTGATCGATTTCGGTATCTGTTTTGCTCCAAATGAAAACTCGGCCATCTGATCTATATAACCTTATTCCCGAAGTCTGATGATTGGTTTACATACTCTTTTGGCGAATGCAATCCTTTTTAATTTATCAGTCTTGCTCATGTATGGCCTTTTACATTCTTGGATAGGGATGGTAACCAGCTCTGTTCAGAACCCTTCGCACAGTCGCTATATTGCATTCTTAAAAACTACTTAATCATAGATGGGCACATCATTTAAAAATAAAAAAAGCAAATAATTAAGAGAATATGCATTCTCAAGTCAAGTAGTACTTGGCAAATTGTCAAGCACCATAACACCATAACACCCTAGCACTTGAAACTGCAGGTTTCCAACTAATTCAATCATTCAATTCTGTAGTTTTAAATACGTTTTCAATACCAATATTTCTGTAAGCGTTTTCTTATTGAGAGAAACTTGGAAGAGCGTTAATAAATTTGCTGACAGATTCCCATCAAAATGAATAAAAACGAAAATCACAAAACTATAACGGACAAAACATGAAAATAACAACCAAGTTTATGAACCATATCACCGGATACACATTCATTCGCGATAAAAGATTGCTTATGCTGCAATAACGAACTCCAGTGATACAAGTAGATCAGCACAAATGCCTTCTTCCTCATTGCAATCGACAAAGGCCACAAAATATTTCCAATAAACCAGCTTAAGAACACATTCAGCACCATCCAGCAGTATGCTAGATAAATTGAACTGTTTCCAGCAGCCAGAGGCGACGCAAAGAAATCCCCAACAGCACAGCCATAAAGACATAAGTTACCCATAGATAAAATTGCCATTACTTAGGACAGATGAACAACCAACCGACTGACGACAAAAAGTCCCAACCAACTATCAACAAGAACATAAACACACAGGATAATCACAGCAACCAGCAGAAAGGGAGAAGGGAAAGACTGTGCTGTTCTCGAAGTACTTACAGATACGTGCTCGGTCTAATTTAACGGATGTTTGCAATAAAAGGATTTCTCTCCCAGGAACTTTACGATTATACACCCCAACTTTGTCCCCACTTGGATGTGAATAGAAGTGCGACGGGAAGACAGGATGCGGAAGATGTAACGTTAAACGTTTGGCCACTGAAGCATGCATGAGGACAAGGTTCCATTCCATTCCACCAACACCATCACCGCCGCATGCAATTTATCCATTTCAATGGAAGCAAAGAGTGGGATTGGGACAAAGTAAAACACATACGTTTACATACGAGTATGGGACCAAAAGACAACATGCAATAGGTTCAACCACTCCCATTCACTTTTAGTAGGTAAAATGCCATTTGCGGGTAACGAAGGACACCGGCACTAAAAGGAGGACATGTGGTTGAAATAACTAAACACTCACACACCGCAAGACTGTCACAGTGTTAAATGGGTCGGGGTTAATATTTTCTTATTTCGTCCTTATTGCCATCGGACATAACCGAGTTTATCTGTTCTACAACTCTTTGTGTCATGTGCGGTTTATTTGTGAACTTTTGAACCTCTCCATAGACACTACTGGCTGCTGGGCGGAGTAGAACCTAAATGTACATGTTCATAGTTTCTCTGAAGGGGACATTCGTTTCTAGATCGCATTTACAATGTTAGCAAGGATAACCTTTGGTGTTGATGCAATTAAAGAAGGATACATTCAGCACCTGTGCAATACGACAGCAACATAAAGCGAAGTGTGATCTTGTAGTTAAATATTTACACAACTTTGACTTCTTGGTCATCAGCAAAGGATATGATATGATAAGAGCGTGTAGTTTGCAGAAGAATTCAAACTTAGAATTTTAATTGCTATAAATTGCAACAGTTGGTGAGATTTCCGACATTATATTCATTTATTGAAGCAAAAATGCATTCAGTAATTGTTTCGGGCTGTAACAAACTCATCATCAGTGATTTGCTATTCGTATTCAACTAACAACCAAAATTAGACAGCGCTAACTACCAAAAATACAGCCTTGGGCAAATGTATTAGGCACCCTTTAAGATTCGTTATATCTAAAGCAAAACAATTAATAAAATAAGAGGAAAAAATAAGAATCGTTTACAACCTCAGATAGAGTCGCTGAAAAGCATAAAACTAAAACTAATTACTTCCGATAAGTGATTTGGCAGCAAAGACAACAAGATAAGGATGCCTAATACATGTAGGATCTGCAATCTCTAACCGTCTTCAAATAGAACAATTAAACGATCCGGCTCTGTTACTGTTAATTCACTTTACTAATTGAAATTATACAGAATGATAAATGATATCACTAGGCACGCGCGTTTGGTGACGACTACTGCCCTGCTGAAAAGCTCTCTTCTGACTGTACTGACTGTGTCGTTCGTTTTGTCTGTCATGTCCCTGGTTCGTCCCTTCGTTCGATAGTGAGTAAGTGAGTGTGTGTGTGTATGTAGACTCGATCGCCTGTTCTTCCGCGCGATCTATGTGGTACTGGTGCGTGTGGGGTTTATGTACTTCTCCATTCTAGCTATTTGGTGTGTATGTATTGATGTACTTTTCTTGTGGCGTTGGTTAGCTGTCGCCTGGTGGCCTGAGTAAACAGTTATCCTGTCGCGTGTTTCACGTGTACTGTTCTGTAGTTCGTAGGGTAAATGTCTGTCTGTATGTTCGCCTGGCCCCAATCCCACATACATTTGACCAAAGCTGTACATTACCTACATCATTTGAAATTGTACAAAAAAACAAATGTTCCAGAAATTTTTACAACTTTAGATTTTTTTTTTAAATTATGTCTTTTTGAGACCCTAACAATGGTAAAATGGATTATATGATAAGGTTTATCAAAACTTCCCAACTAATCTTTCGAAATATCTATGAGGTTATCAAATAAATATATGGTCTGTTATTGTCATTAGAAATTTAACTTTAAGATCACAGTCTGTATTAATACATCGAGTTTTTAGCATTCGAGTTGAAAGGGATCGCTTGAGCAAATGTTGAGTAATCACGGCGTATACACCTCATCACCTTCTGTGCCTTAAATTCAAGCTTCGTAAACATTTTTGAGCAGTCTCTTTTTCTCCGACTACAGTAATTGACTCAGATGTAATCTCAGATTGTGACGCTTTTATTAACGTAGTAGTTCTTGCGTCTCTGCACACCTCGGATGTTTTTTTTGTTTGTTTGTAGGTGGTTTTTAAAACATTACAGCACTCAGACTCAAAAACTGGTCCATTGTTCTGTCAGGAAGCAACCTACTTTTACTGAAATTTCAGGCGATTCTGTGATGAGGAGACTACGCCATCAGCTCTCACCTCATCAGCACCGAATAACTGCCACCTGATACGAGCAAAGACGGGACAATGGCAGACGAAGTGCTCTGCAGTATCATCGTCTTCTCCACAGGCACGCAGAGGGTTCCGTCGCTTAGGCCAAGCACACAAGGGTATGTGTGTGTGTGGCGAGGGTCTAGTGGCCCGTTAGTACGCCGGTAAGTTGTCTGCAGTATTTTCTGTTAAGACAGTGACTTCGCAATTTTCGTTTTGATATATTTTCTATCTAGAATAACACCCAGATATTTGGCATAATCAGAAAGGCGTCAATTTTCACCTCCTCGTGAAGAAAACAACCTCGGTTTTATGAAGTTTGACTGAATTCCCATTTCTAGTACACCAATCATCGATAACCTCAAGAGCTGTCTGCCCTTTTGAACACACAGCTGCTAGGCACGATCCGACAGACAGTACAGCTACATCATCCCTATTCACCCCCGTCGTAACATACTGGCGACAATCTACATCCACAATTATAGTTCTATTCATTAGCACTGCTTTGATTCACAACACACTAATTATTCATTTACACCGTGTTCACTGGCCGAGTTACACATGCCATCAAAAGTCGCATTGTCAAAAGCATCTTCTATACCGATGAAAATGCCCAGCGCGTACTCTTTCCTGGCCCAAAAATCTCTATAGGCGACACTTTTCAATATCCGAGTTAACCTCTTATGTTGGGTACATAACTTAATTCATGCGTTTTTTTTTATTTTCAAAATTTGAACGTTTATTTAAGAAAAACATGTATAATAGCATTATTCAAAGTATTGCCCATCTGAATATTATTTTTGTTTTGATTGGTACAAGTTCCAGTCCTCTTCCAAGTCGGTCTTGAAAGATCTATGCAGAAGTTTTCTGGTTTCCTTGTGAATTATCTGCAGTTCTGCGTTCCACCATGGAACAGGTGATCTACAGGGTGTATTTCTAACTGGATCGTGGATGTTAAATTAGTACAAAACACTTATCGGGATACAGTGAATTAACAAAAAACTCAAACACTTATATGCTTATTTTGCTATGACAATAAAGCGGTTATAATACGAGTATGCAATTAAAAAAAATGTTTCGTACATCAAAAAGGGGGCAAAATTGAATTATTTTCCGAAATAAGTCAGATATGTCGTTCAATTACACATTTGGCAAATGTGGTGGTTTCCACAATGTATATTGACATATAATAATTGCTAGGTGGATCTGGGCCTAGCTTCTCAACAAACACTCGTGTTGTGCTAGATTGAGAAGCCATTTCTAGACAGTTACACTCTTTGAGCATTTTCAGTGACACGATCGCGGTGGAGTCGTGGAAAAATGTTGGTGTTTTTTTCGAGATTCGAACCTTAGACCTCGATCGTAGGAGTTGACGCACCTACTTACTCGACCACGGTGACCATCTTGACGTATGCATACCCGTAAACAAGACTTGACTCCATTATGATGAGCATGGCCGGTCCGAGCCAGATAAGCGCCCTGTGCTAGGCCTACGTTTAGCGCCCCTTCTACGATTGATAGAAGAAAAATATGCAGGGATAGTTTTTCTTAGAAAATTCTGTAATAAGGTCATAATCTTAACCCATCGTAGCGCAATGACTCATTTTTCACAAAAATTTTGAAAATAGACGCAATACATAAAAACAACTAAGTAAAAAATTACGAGAAAAATAATATTCAATTTTTTTTAATTTATTTATTAACAAAAATCATATGTTGCTGATGTACAACAATACGACTTTTACTCACCACGACCTTTTTATGTGGCAGAACAAAACAAAAAAAGACAAAATGTACATCTGATATAAACTTTCTTTGAAAACAAAACAACTTCTTTAAAAAAAAAATGGTTTTATAATTTCCCAAAAATAATGAAATCAACTCAAACACAGACTTCGACTTCATGCAAGAAAACAACTTTGACAAATGATAACGGGGACCAAATATCAAATAGAGAAAGTGAGAAATGATCGCGTTTGGAAGAGGGACGTTGCGGGCCTGCAACATTGCTCTGACTTGGAAAAAAATGGGAACATACAATTTCTATGCAGTGAAAGACGTATGTTGCAGATTTGCAACTCCGTGCAACGAAGGGTTAAGACAAGCTTACCAATCTTTCTCGGATTGCCCTACGTTCTCATGAAGCAACTGTGACTGGCATTGTGTTTAAAATTTCGACATTGTGACTGGAAAGAGATAGAATTGTTATCTGAGTTTAAAATTGAACCTAGCCCGAAAGTCAAGTGCGCAGCAGTCAACGCATATACCCACTACGGCACGTCGCCTAAACTAAACATATTAGCTAACTAACTGGATGTCATTTTTAAAATTAAACTTAAAATTAACTTTAAAATTAAATAAAAAGTAATGTTAATGTCTGTAGTATGTGTGCAATTCTGTTTTGCATACGATTTTGGACAATAGCCCGCCGCGACTGGTTTGGTTTGAATGAACCGCAATCTGGTTATCCAATTTTCTGCCACTTTCTCTACTGACTGCCGTGTGTCACCAACGAATTAAATATTAGCTTCCACGTAATCTAAAGTATCTACTATATCACTTCTGTCTACCAAATTGAAACAGAATTGGCCAGAAATATGTGATACATGATTTCGAAAGTCAATTCACTGGCTGATTTCGCAGGATGGTTCTCATCAATGATCTTTTTCTGCAAATTGATTATGTCGTGCAATGAATGGCGAGTGGTCGTCTTAATGAAGCTAGAGTCCTTCTACGTAAGGACCATTCAATAATAATAATAACAATAATGGCGGCGCTACAGGTCGAGGTGGACCTAGGCCTAGCTTCTCAGCAACCATTCACTCGTGTTGTGCGTGCTATTGTTCTCTCACGAGTGGAGGGGACCTACAGTTTAATGCCGATACCGAACGGCGAGATTGAGAAGCTTTTTCTAGACAGTTATACTCTTTGTGCAGGGGCGCTAAAAATTCAGTGATCATTGATCTACAGTGTTTTCCATTGACTGTAACGATCCGACCGGCTTCATCTTTGAAGATATGGGCTTATTATTCACCTGACCACAAGCCAAAAAGTGACTTTTTTTATACGTATCGACGTCTTCATAAATATTGTCGTAACATTCAAAATTAAGCGTCCTTATTTTAGCGATCTGCCGCTATATAACTTTCGCGAACTAAGCAATACTTTTCGAAACAATTCCGTACCATTAACAACCGCAAAGGAACAAATCCGTTAAGTCTGCTGTCACTGCAAACTGCTAAGTTGAAAATTAAATAAAGGAACCCTATACTTCCCCTCTTTGGAGACCGATTCTTAGGCTATGCTATGTTATGGAGTGAATTTCGCTTGCAAGTAATTAAATTGGAAATTATTAAGCCTTTATTGCTCTCAGCAGTATTACCCCGCTCTTTCACTTCCCTAGTTCAGGCTGTTGCCGAGTTAAGTTTTTCTTCTTTTTTTTAAATATGCGGACTAAAATGTTGTAATATAATAAAGTAATTAACTTCACGAAGGAAACAAGTGAATCTAAGTTTATAAACGAAATTAGTAGTTCTACACCGGAATTTTATTTGCAAATGTCAATGTAACGGTATAATTATGTTAATATTGCTCTTTAAACACCATCCTTTAGATACTCTCAGTCGAAACATCAAATATTCAATGCAGAAAAGTTAATATCCCTAACATATCACCTTTCTCCATGTAAACCTCCGGCGATCGTAAAACTGGAGATTGCGTGTGCCCCCATTTGAATGTCAACTTAAGCATTGCGTGTTGGCTCAAACCGCATTCTATTACCGTACACAGTGGTAATGCAACATCCCCTCTCCATCCCACGGCAAGCAATCTATGCGCTGCCATCTCAAGCAAAAATCAGGATATCCAATTACAATGACACAGCCGTGATGGTGATATCCACGCTGCCGATGACAGGCTGCCATTCCAACTGCATTAAACCACGTCGATAGGTGTCGTTTAGCGCTTCCGCTAACCGACATGTCAATTATAGCGTCGATTAATATTTTTATCATTAGCTGCGGTTAAGCAGTTCGTGTTGAAATTTTATTTGAATCAGTGGTTCGCATCTCTGATATGCGCGTCAAATTACTCACGGTTCTCTGTCCGTAGTCACCTTCTATCCGATCAGCAT
Source organism: Myathropa florea (assembly GCA_930367185.1). Lineage (NCBI taxonomy): Eukaryota > Metazoa > Arthropoda > Insecta > Diptera > Syrphidae > Myathropa > Myathropa florea. The sequence continues at coordinate 15,833,596 of OV884005.1, forward strand.
CCCACTCGAAGGAGACTCGCGAATGAGCGGGCAGCAATAAATTGTGGCGTTAATAGAAATAATAAATGGGGACACTGCGCGTATTAAACGGCAAGATCCATTTGGAGACGGCGATGGCGACAACTTACAAGAACTCGGTGGCTAAGGATGGTTGCCAATGGCTGTTCCTTCGATGTGCATGCACACTTAAGCCTCTCACTTAATTCGCGTGACTTAGCGGCGTGGACAAAACAAAAAAAGAAACAAGAACTAGCAGAAAGATAACTGCCTCGAGTGGCAGTATTAATCAGTCGAGCATGTCCATCATCGGTGCCAATTTGGAGAAACATATCAATTTGATCATAAATTTGAAGGCGATTCTTTGACTGTCTTCTTGTGGAGTGTATTCACGTCGTTGAAGATGAATTTAATGATCACTCTTGCAACCACAAATTACGTGATTAAGCTTATTCGCATGATGGTTAGCGAAGATGATGTCCATGCCGTTGGTGATGTGAGCTGGAGCTTGTTTCGATAGGATAACGATGGAATCTGTACGGCAGGTGATAAATTTAGAAATTTATCACGCAGATGTAGATACGAAAATGTACGTTTTTTTCTTTCAACTTTCTGAAGTGGCTCTGGGAGTGCAAGAAGAGGTGATAGGAAGCAGTAACTTACATATGTGCAATGGGTTATTCCTCAGCGTGCAATGCAGTCTGTTGGGACATAGAAAGTCATTATTTTCGCCACTTTTCTGATTTCCTCATCTATCAATTTGATGTTCAGCTCTCTGCGTAGATTGTTGTCATTCATGTCGCATGGCGCGTTGGCCAAGTAACGTATCATTTGTGATGTGACTTCATTTTTTGCAGATTGGTTCTCATTATGGTTATTATCATTGTACTGAACTTTTTCACAAGTAAGCGGTACACACATGATCAAAAAATAGATACACCCTCATTTACCTTACATTTTTCATCTTTAGTGTTGCCCAATAAAAGAAATGGTTAAAGTTTGCAAAAAAGGCTGATACATTTGTATTCTATATACTTATTAAAAACTTAACATATAAAAATATTTTCAATATTTCCGTAAATAATTTTTTTATGAAGATTAAAAAAGGTCATAAAAATCGTGTAATCAAAAAAGTAGATACACTTTAGATTGTGATCAATATTCAATTATATCATTATTTTCATTGCGAGTTTTTAGTCAAAGAGGTTTAGTATACTTAATTTTAATTGCTTGGTATCAATTAAGAATAAGGAAATAAACATTTTAGGTTTACCATGGCCCGAAATACTCATGGCACTACAGAAGAGAAAGTTTTAGTTCTGTCGCACAGAAAAGAAGGAAAATCTCTGCGTGAAATCGCGAAATGTATGGAATGGTCACTTCATTTTGCGCAAAATGTTTTAAAATCTATACACCAAAAGGAATTTCAAGGCAGATCGAAAAAAACGACCACAGCGGATGATTGCCATATAATAATGTTATCAAAAAGTGACCCGTTAGTGCTGCAACAGTTCGTGGTCGCTTACAAAAAGCCAAACTTCACGGAAGAATAGCTAGGAAAGTTCCCCTAATGAAAAAAAAGTATTGGGCATGATGCTACAGTTTAACATGACACATGCAAAATGGACAAGCGATGTCGGTGAAAAAATAGCGAAATATTTTGCTGAGCGACGAAACAAAGATTAATTCCATTGGAAATGACTGTGAAAAAAAATGAAGGGTTTCTCAAGCCAAGGAATTTCATTACCCTTGCACAAAAAATACAGCGAAAAATAGAGGCGGCAACATAATGGTCTGGCGATGGTTTTCTTAGAATGATGTTCGTCCAATATTCCAGACTACAAACAATATGACGGCCGAGTACAAAGACATTTTGCAAATGGTAACGCTATCATACGCCAAGGAAAACATGCCTCTGCGTTAGGTCTTTCAGCAGGATAACGACCCAAAGCATACTTCCATACAGTAAAAAAATGCTTTGTCAATCTCCAGACCTAAACCCTACTGAAAACAAGTGGACGCATCTAAAGAAGAAATTATTAATGCAAATATTTACCAATACAGACAAACTGTGGTAATCTGTTCAAAAAACTTGTTATGAAAAAAGGATGGTCAAAGTTGTAATGCAAAAGGATAACTTCACCGGGTATTACTGTAATTGGTTTTGCAACTAAAATAAACAAGCATTTTAGCTCTTCATTTAAATATTTTAGAAAAAAAATACAATGTATCTATTTTTTTTATCAAACGATTTTTATGTGCTAACACAATTTAATCTTCATAAAAAATTATGTAGATAAAAATTTAAAATATTATTATGTTTTAAGTTTTTAATAAGCATATATAATACAAATATATTAGCCTTTTTGCGAACTTTAACCATTTCTTTCATTGTGCTACGATAAATACGAAAAATGTAAGGTATTTGCAGGTGTATCTATTGTTTTGATCAGGTGTGTATATCCGGAAGTAATGTGAATTAACAGAAATGTGAAGGAATGATTTTGGCAAGCACCTAAATTGGTTTGCAGGTTAAGGGTTATAAAAAAGGGGGAAACACAACGGTTTGAAACGTGAACAAATTCGGACTATTTAGTGACGAATTAAATGTTCTATTAATGTAGTGCCTTTAAAGTTTTTCCACACATTTTACATTTTTATACATCAGATACTCTTTTAAAGTTTGATTTTGATACCGTTTTATGTGTTTGTTGATACGGATACGGTATAATCAGTTTGTATTGATTGCTGTTTTTTCTTTCCACATTTTTGTTAAAATACACCCCGGGATATTCTCCGTTTACGTCTACGTCATGTTTTGTTGTGGGTGATCTATTTCCACCTTTTCTGAAAATCCGCCCAACAAAAGGGCGTTTAAATCTTCTGTGTAAGTGACCAATCGGATACGAATTAGTGAACATATTAATATCTCCCGTCCTTATTTGTAAGCAATCAAAAATTACTTTCCAATTTCAAAGTGCTACGTGGGCTTGGATTTAGATTTTCCTCAACTCCAATTTCCAATTTCCAATAACTTGACAATTTTTTTTTTATATGATGCCTCGAAAATAGTATTATTGGTTTGAAGTACAATCAAAACATTTATGTATGGAATTCGACTTCGCCACCACGAGTACATCTGCACTGGGGTGCAGGCCAATTAGCCAAATTTCGCAAAATTCACCGTAGTGTGATCGACTATCTTTATTCGATTGCGACAAACATTTGAACAGCAGCAATATTCTCGGCAATTCGAACAACCTATTGTTTCACTGGCACGAATTTGGGACATACTCGTACATATGTAAAGTGGTCGTAGAAAAATTTTTTCAACTGGGAAAATCCCCTAGACGAGAGGCGTGTCGAAGCACGCCGGGTACGTTAGTAGTTTAAAAAAAAGAAAAATTACGATAGGTGCAGAAGAATGATTTAAGCTGTAAAAAAATAGTATCTTTCTGCCTCGCATTTGATGCTTCCTTGAACGAATTTGCCGTCGAAGTGCCTTGCTCTAATCTGAACGCTGAAACCTAATTTATTGAGTGTGTCATGCATGCGGAATTTTTCTGTGAAATTGAAGTATAGCCACCTTAAAATCGCTATGATACTAACCCGTATTTGAATATGTTGTCAAACGAGAAAACTGCTTAGAAGTCAAAACTTTTAAAAATCTGTAGGAATTTTCCCAATACTCGGTGAAGCAATGCTCTTTTTTTTTTTTTAAAGGCTTTTATTGTATCAATAAGTAGTAGTTTACAATAGTTTACCTGAAAAGCTAAATGCTTATCTGCAGGTGGTTATAAATTTATCGTTACAAATTTCGAAGTGACTTTGAATTACATTTTTTTTAAGTTAACATTACGACATTTGCTTTTTTAAATGTGAAGATTATTTCATTAGGATTAATATTTGTAAACCAAAAAATTTATGATACGGAATGAATTTGCATTAAAAATCTTTTTAACTCTTTTTTTCTTTTTTTGAAATTCGGAATTACTTTAAGACACTGTGGCAGCGAATTCGTAAATTTGGGGACGGTGCAACGTAGTTCCCGTAGTTGGAAGACTTCTGCAGGTGTTGATGGAGTGCGAATGTGCATCGCCTTTGTTTTCGTAGCATTTATGACTAGGCCATTATCATGGCACCATTCGGATACAGCGTTGAATTCGTCCTGCATTATCTGCACAGCTGAATGCAAGTTTTGGTGTTTCACCACGATTGCTGTGTCGTCGGCATACGCATTAGCAGTAGATTTTTTCAATAAATTCAGTAGCTCGTTCGTGAAAAGGGTGAATAAAATGGGGCTCAATTTTGAGCCTTGTGGCACACCGTATTTGACTTCCTTTTCAGTACTCAAAGTATCAGCTACCTTGGATAGTTCTGTCAGTCAGATAAGTTTTGAGCCAGTTTGCCAGGACTCCTCTCAACCCCTTTCTGCTGACACACAATGTTAAGGCTTGCATTGACGACATTAGTAAACTCCCCCAGCAGTGATTGGGTGCTCTTGCCTTTTTGGAAGCCGTACTAATTCGGGTGTAGTACTTTATGTTTCGATAGAAAACAATTGACACGATTAACAAGTACTTCTTCCAGGCATTTTTCAACAGCGGGTAGGATTGCAATCGGCCTGTAGTTCCCTGTTCCGCTTTTTACCCCTCCCTTGTAAATTGCTCGAATTATCGACCTTTTCATCAGCCTTGGCACATGACATTGACACATACTACAGTTAATAATCTTACTGATAACTGGGGTGAGACACATGCCATTCAGTTTGAGGTCAATTGGTCTGATGTTATCTGCTCCAGGACCTTTTGTACAATTCATCTGATTCAGTATCTTAAATACTTCCTGCTCAGTTGTTTCCTCTAAGAAGATGCTTTGCTGAAGTTGACTGCTCACGTGGTTTGACGTCTTTGTGTCGCAGGCATGGATGATGTTTGCCGCTTGATTGGAGAATTGGTCTGCAAATTTATCCACAATGTCTTTCAGGCCAACAGATGCCATTGGAAAATTATTTATAACAACTTCGTCAATTGAGCGCTTCCTTCTTCCAAGAAGTTCACTAATGATACTCCAGGTTTTCCTCGGGTCATTTTTAGCATCAGTGAATTTTTGCTTGTAGTACTGTGCTTTCATTAGTTCGATGTTCTTATTCACCGTGTTTCTATACTTCTTGTACTGGCTTTCGTAAGTTTTACACATCGGGCTATTCTTCCACTTCCTGTAAAGCTCATCTCTGTTTTTGCACATGGTGATTATTTCGGGTGAAATCCATGGCTTGTGTTTTGCGGGTTCGCAGGGTTGAGTTCGATTTGCACGCTCCAGCATATATTTTATTCATTTCTCTCACGAAATTATTTTATAGAGCTTCCGCGTGATTTTCTTGAAGTAGATGCTGCCAGTTGGTTTGTCCTATTAGTTCGTTTACTTTTGATGTTGATGTGTTATTTTCACTTTTCGTTGCATACAACATGGCGTAGTGGTCAGACAGGTCGGTTCATAGAAACCGAGATGCAGAGAATATACCTAGCTTTGTAATGCTTACAAATATGTGGTCGATCAGCGTCTCGGTATTATTTGATATATCGGCACGCGTGGGCCGTTTGATTACGCATGTCAAACCCTTGGAGGCCATCATCTCCATTTATCTTAAGACAAGTGAGTTATTCTCATCTAAGATGTTGATATTGGCGTCTCCTAGCACGATATTTTCTTTTTGGTCTAAGATAATGTCCCTTAGCTCGTCAATAAACATCGCGATACTCGTTTTCGGGGGCCTGTATATTGCATGTACATATTTTGGTTTCCCGTTGTGAAGGATTTCCACATGTATACCCTCCTAATTTACAGTGTTCGTTGGTATAACTGTGTAGTTTATGTTGTTTTTTATGTACATTGCGATACCTCCTCCTTTCCTAGCATCACGGTTGAAGAATTCATTTTTAAACCGTCAATGGTATAGAAGTCATTTTTTCCTTTGGGTATATTAATTTCGTTTAGCACTAAGACATCAACGTAACATAACACATTTTCTATTTCCGCTATGAAAGCATTCCACGTTTTTGTAATAGATCGAATATTAAAACAAATACAACAGAAATTCATATTTTTCAAATAATTTTTATCGATGCCGGTAATACCATGTATTACCTTAAAGTCTAACTCAGCTTCACTGTATGTGTTTTCCATTTGGGTGTTTTTTGCTTTTATTTCCCTGATTTAGTTGCACACATAGACAGAGCTTAGTTTGACATTTTGTTGACATCGTTACTTGAGCCGATGTGTATTGTTTCACTATTTTCGTGTTTCTTTGCTAGAATTTTGCCAGCAGTCTCCCACACGAACTTCCAGTTGAATTCTGGGGCTTTTGTTTTTGCCAGCCAGAGAAGGTGTTTGTTGGCAGGTGTGTCCACTTTGTTGGCAAAGTGTCTGCTCAGAATATTAGGTTTAAAATTCATACAATCTTTTTGAGTCTTTAAATTTCTTTATAAGTAACTGGCAGAATAGTTGAACGCATGTTGGAAGGAGATCAAGTTGTGATCTTTCGGCATTAAACTGTAAGCTTTAACCCTCTAACGTTTAAGGCAGCCATCGCCTATTGCCCATTTATTCCATGTGCGATTTTTTTTTTGTAACGGTTTCCCATGCCTTCAATTATACTTCAAGCCATATTTTGAACTACATTTCAGCACACTGCGAAGAAAACAAATAATAAATAAAAATGAAAATGTCATGTTTGAGAAAAGAAATACGAAGGCGACCTGAGGGCAGCCATGACCGTTCACCCCAAATTTTTTTTTTGTTTTTTTTTTATCATTGTCAAAAAGTAATTCTCTCTTTCATTTTCTACTATTCATTATCTTCCTGTTTCAATAAAACAATAAAAAAGCCTGATAGATTAAGGATTTTGCTTTTATTAAGCTTTTAAATCTGCACTTATTTTGAAATAATAGGTGAAACGATGAAATCAATGATTTATGATGCAAAGTGGAGGAAAAAAACTTTGAGTTAAACGGTCATAGTTGCCCTGAGGCCGCCTTACCTATTTTGTACCTTAAGGTCCACCAAAAGAATTTTTTCGAATTTACACATTGCAATTACACATGCCGCTTTAACTGATTCCTTACCGTCCTTGCTTGATGTTTTGTTATTCGTTAAAAACTGACACATACTCGTACTTCCTCGCAGAGTTGTAAAGGAATTAAATCTGTAGAGATCGTAATTCTATTGAATTCATTCAAAATGATTTGAAGTCTTTTTGGAAAAAATGACTGCGATTTAAAAACTATAAGTCACCATTCTTTGGAACTCAGTGACTAATGCATTTAATTTTTTACAATCCTTGAATTAAGCCGAATGATTGCATTCTTTTGAGAAAAATAGTGAATTCACTTTATGTTAGTTGAAGTCAGCAGTGAATTCACATAAAATCTTTTGAAGTCTATGAATTCAAAGAAAATAATTTGAATTCATTTGACTTTGGTTGGTACAAAATCCATTTATTTTCCAAAAAGCTGGTGAAATGTTATTTTCATTGCAGTAATGTACAATATGTGGGTGCGCGAGAAGGGGGAATTCAGAAATAACACACACTTTTTGAAATTCAGTTAGTAATGTTTATTCAAAAAGGTTTAGAAGTATGTAAAGAAAAACCAATCCAAGTACAATCATGTATGAATACAATCATTACAGAGTAAGTAACCGTTACAAAGAATGTTTCATGTTTACTAAAAGTGTTTAAGGTTGAGTTGTTTACTCAATTGCAGTCCAACGTGAGTCGTTAACGAAGTACGTTGTATTATTTAAAATGGATGCAGAAAGTGAATTTTCGTCGGAGGATTTTGTGTGTGATCCAAATTTTGAACCAGAGTTCGTAGTTCAAAACGTGGTTATTGTGAAGTGGAAGAAGACTCATCACAAAATAAAAGGGCAAAATTGCACAACGTAGAAGACGAGCCTCTATGTTCGAAATCGTTAAATGATTTTAATTGTGAAAACATTATTTTTCGTGAAAATTTTTTTAAGGTTTTGAAACAAGTAAGTAGGTGTACCTACTTCACAATATCGAACAAGTACTATATTCGTAGAATCTTTTAGGTTTAAGTTTTGATAGATTTTAAGAATAGCCAATTTTTTAATCAGTTAAGTTGAAATCGAGTTTAAATAGTTTACAATGTATCCTCTTGTCAGTAAATTTTTTTCTTTATGTAGCTTAATAGCACAAAATTTCAGCAGAAAAGAAATGGGATTTTAGTTGAATCCAATGCATCTGTAAAGCAAAAGCCTCACAACAAGTAACATCCAACTTAATCAGACATTTAAAGATCAAACATTCTGATTCATATCACAAACGTTAGAGAACATTCCCCTTGACATGGAAAATTGGTGGTTAGCCATAAAAATTGTGCACTGTGATCTGAACTTAATATTAGGCGGTGTTTATCGGTCACCGAATGCATCCGAAGCAAATTTTTGTGTTAATTTTAGTGAGTATTTAGAAAATCTGTTAGCAAATCAAAATAAAGTTATTGTAATGGGAGATGTTAACATTAACTGGTTGAATAATGACACCCATGGAAAGAGAATAAAACAAATTTTAAAAGATAATGGGTTAAAACTAATAATAATGGAGCCGACAAGAATAACACAAAAATCGCAAACAATAATAGACTATGTCATAACGAATAACGAAAAAGTTAAAGCCAATGTGGAGAAAGACCTAAAAATAAGTGACCACGAAAGCATAGAAATTACAATACCAATGCGAATAAAAGTGAATAAGAAGAAAGAGTTGATAGAAACTGTAAAGTATAACAAGCGAAGATTTAGTGAATGTATTGAACGTTATTGTAATAATATTAGTGTAAGTGATGTAAATGTACAGGCAGAAAACCTTACAAAGTGTCTAGATAAAGCAGTAAGCATAATGAAGTGTAAGAAATACATAAGTGTTAATGGGGTGAATCAGTGGTTTAACAACGAACTTAAAACTCTAAAAAATAAAAAAATATATGCATATAGACTAGCAGTATGGTCAAATTCGACAAATGATTGGGAGAGATATAGAATAGCTAGGAATAATTTCAAATCGGCACTGGACAGGGTAAAGAATAACTTTATCGCTAATAAAATACAATCATCCAAAGACCAAAAAGAAATGTGGAAACACATTAAAACATTAGTTCTTTAAGAACAGAAAAGTGCAATAAAATGTGTTGTTTTTGATAATGTCTCTGTTAGTGATCACGTAATAATGGCAAATAAACTGAATGTTTTCTTTGTTCAAAGTGTATGTGATCTCAATAGGACAATACAGTGTGTACCATACATAAACTTTATTCAACAAGTTGATGCGTGTTTTAAATTTAAGTGTACAACATACAACGATATTAGGAACATTATAAAAACAATGAAAAATAAGAAGGACTCTAAAATGTTAAGTGTAAATATGATAAGTGATGTTCTCCCAATTATTGGTCCAAAATTATGTCGTATTATAAATAATTCATTGACGTGTGGTATGTTCCCCCAAGCATGGAAAGAATCAGGGGTTATACCTATAGAAAAGATAAAGAACGCGACCAAACCAGCTGACTATCATCCAATAAATATGTTACAAAACGAAGCAAAAATTTTAGAAAAAGTTGTTCCAGAATTATTTGGAGACAAATAAGCTATTTACGGAGTGTCAATCTGGATTTAGAGGCAGACATAGTTGTGAATCGCTTCTTAATTTAAATTTAATTATTGCGGACTGGAAGACAGCAGTCCAAAATAAAATGAAAATTGTGGCAGTATTTATTGACCTAAGACGAGCTTTTGAGACAATTGACGGAGGAATCTTAACAAATATGGAGCCAAAGGAATGGAGCTGAGATGGTTCAAATCATATTTAGAAGGGCGAACGCGCAACTACCAAACCTAAATGATCAAAGCAAGACCGATTCGAAAAATTCCTCATTCAGTTAATTGCTAATAACATCTTGCCTGTGTCTATTGTTGAAGACCAATCTTTTAGAAGACTTTTGAAGTTTGCCAATCCTTATTTAAAAGTCATAAGCCGACCAACCGCATTGAAACTTATTGATCAATATTATTCATCTACGAGTATGTGCAAATATTTGAAAATTCAGCTGTCAAAGCAAAAGTATATGTGCACAAGAGCAGATATTTGGTCAACTAAACATCGAAGTTTCTTTGGATATACTTGCCACTAGATTGATGAAAATTTTAAAAGGAAGTCAGTTGCTTTGGCATGCAGACGGTTTTCAGGGTCGCACACATATGATCGCGTCAATGATGTTATCCTGCAGGTGCATAAAAACTATGGTTTAAACTCCAACAATGTGGCAACTGCTGTTAATGGCAACTGTTACTGATAATGGATCAAATCTGGTCAAAGCTTTCAAAGAGTTTGGTCTTGCATCTCAAGATTGCTAGCCTCGTTCTGATGGTATTGAGCTGGAAGAACTCGAGTTTAAGAATAACGTTTTTGAAAAATCATTGCCAAAACATTTACGATGCGCGACTCATACCTTGAACTTGTTAGCATCTACAGATTTTATTGGTATTTTAAAAGACCAGTCAATTTATAGCAAACAGGTATGAGGTAAGTGCTTCTATTTTATTAAACATGTTTTAGTGTTTCATTCAATCTTGTTTTATTTTTTAAAGATAATGCAAAAATGCTCAAGTTTGCGGAATAAGGTAAATCGACCAAAAAGTTCAGAGCAAATTTTATCAATTTTGGGTCGACAATTAAAGTATCCTTCTGCGACTAGATGGAACTCCTTATATGAGTCAATTAAAAATATACTATTTCATAAGGAAGAGCTTGGTGAACTCTGTAGCTGCTTAGGAGTACAGACAATTTTTGAACATGAAATAGACTACTTAAATGATTTCATCGAGTTGTTAAAGCCGATCTCGGAATGAATTGACTTCCTTCAACGAGAAAATGGGATAGTATACGGTTACCTTATTCCCACTTTAGCAACTCTGAGGACTAAATTCAAAAAAATATTCCTAAGCAAATCGTTAAGAGTACTTCCTCATGACATTGCCAACAAATTAGAAGACGTGCTGACAAAAAGATTCCCATCTTATTTTAATTTATCACCGGAAGTCAATGACGCTATTAGTGCTTCAGTGCTTAGCCCGCCAGTGAAGCTGAAATGGATTTTGCCCTTAAACTCCTCATTTACAGAACGAAAAATTACGTCAGTTAGCTCTTTGGTAAAAGAGAGTATATATTCTCAGAGTGAGAGTGACGATAGCTCTGCTGCTCCATCATCAGTTTCTGACAACCCTGAAATTTCTTTTTTTGACTTTTCACTTACGGGTATGGATATGTTTTTATTTATTTTCAAGAATATATTAATATTGTTATGCATAATATTTTGTATTTCAGATCAATTACTAGAAAACTCTAATAATTTTGATACCACAGAATCTGATGAGTTATATGCATATCTGGCCGATCCAGCAACAGACTTCAAAATGTTGGATCGTTACCCGAGTTTAAAAAAAATGCTATTAAATATAACACACCATTACCTTCGTCAGCCGCTGTGGAAAGATTGTTTTCTTTTGCAAGCTTAATCAACACTCCCCGGCGAGGCGCGCTTTCGGATGAAAATTTTGAACGGTTGGTGTTTAATAACACAACAACATTAACATAACATTTAATTCCTAAAATATTATTTTAATTGTTTGATTAAGTTGGGTTCTTATTTAGTTTATTATACTTACTAGAATAAAATGAAAAAAAACGTGCGTATAATTATGTTTACTTATGTTGCAAGCTTGGTTGGCTGGGCCAGGGTGACGGTGAGTAGGACGGCGGCACGCTTGCGGTTGCACGGCTTAGCTCGTCGGACGGGGCGGTTTTTGTCCTCACACTCGTACACCACCAGTTGCAGACAAAAAAATCGTGCCTAAAGCTAGCTAAGAGAAGATCGAAAGAGACCGAAAGGGAGCTCGCGGAGCTAAGCTAACTAACCTAAACTAATCCTAAACTAACCTATCTATCTTAAAGCTATACCTAAACTAAGCCCAATCTACCTTAAAACTACCTGGCTTAGCCCTAACACGAAACAACACCCTTCTCTTGGCGATGCAGGTTCGTCAAGAACCAGAGGGTGCCTGTTGTTGTTGGCACAAGTCCGCCTACCCACCTCATCATGTCAATCGACATGACCTTCGCTATCTCCCTTGGCGAAGTTTTTGGGAGATAGCCCCTTAGCGGAGACGTTAGCCACAGCCTAACGTTCCACTCTGTCTACCACTCTGTCTACTACCCCTTGAAGGACGGCCTTCCCTTACCCTACACACACATATTGGCAAAGAAGTAAATTATTCCATTAAATAAAACATGTTACTTTTCAACCTATTACAATATATTTCAGGTTTATTAAATAATAAAGAAAATGGGAGGAAAATAAGAAAGAAACAATTAAAAATCTTAACCTATATTTAAATGAAAGGAAATTTAAAAAAAAGAAAAGCAAAAGAAAAAAAGAAAAGGGTGCTAACCCTGGCTAAAGCTACGGACGTTACACAACATAAAGAGGTTTCCAATTAATGAAACCTGTGACTCACGGTTTTTCTCGGTCCCCCGACGTCCTGCGCGCAGCACGGTGAAGGTACTTTCCTATGGAAGAAATCGGAAATTTTGGGGAGAAATCCCTCTTTACGCTCGCACACTCACAAACACGCACTGAAGCCAGAACTAAATTTACACTTTTATTTATATTTAAAAATGAAAAAAAACTAAACTTACAGCAATTAAAACAATTCATAAAAAAATCAAAGAAAAAAAAGGTACACAAACTTAATAAGAAAAAAGCAAATGTGAATTCAATAAGAAAAAACTTCAGCACTGCTTCAAAACCCTGGCTCTCTCCAGGCACTGCACACTCCGGCTTGTAGCACACTAGCACATTCAGTTGGCACAAAAAAATATTCCCACTTCGGCTTCTCGGGATGTTTTGTTCATGTGTACATATACTCGTATGTATGTCTATTAATATCGGCGGCGAAGTTACATACATTTATGCGGCACTTGCTAATAAACTTATATGTTTATATATCTGTATATATGTATTTTTATGTATATTTTGTTATATATTAAATATATGTATATGTATTTTTCTTATGTTTTTTTGTGTCACAGCATTTTTAATAATTGCATATCAGTATATATGTTTGTACATATATGTGTTGTATTGTATTCAGTGTTTTAAGTCGTCGCACTCTTTGTTTGACGTATTACAATGTCCAAACTTATTTTCCGACTTGTTTAATTTTATACGCACGCTCAGCAATACGACACTATAAGAAAAATTTTCCTTTTATTGAAATGTTCGCTGCCGCTCAAAAATTCTCCTTCGATCGCGATCACGTTTTTACCCAGAATCTCCATTTTTCCTTTTTTTCTCTGAAATTTTCCAAATTGGAAAAGTGCAAAATTCGCGCTTGTTCCAATGCATCCTTTTTTTTGTTTTTCCATGTTCATACCGCAAAAACATCGTGTGAACACCGCCTTGCACTTCCATTATGTGCTTTACAAAGTGCTGAATTCCTCAGCATATGTATGTTTGTCCTTGTCAATATGAATTCTAGTATATGTCCGTCCTTGTCAGTTTGACAGATCTCAAAACAAGTTTGTTTTGATCTGTGTTAAAATTAAAAGTATTAATCTAACCTGATTGGTGGTAAGTATTAATTTAATATATTATATATAAACATATTCTACACTATTTGTACATTACAGGACAATGAAGGACTGGACGGGGAGGAATCACGGGAATTTGTCTGGTAAATTACAAATATACTTAAAGATCTTTAACCCAAATACTTTTATTTTATTTTCAGATGAACTGCTGCATATGCAGCCTGCCGCAACACTTAGACAAATAAATCAAAAGCATATTTACGGTGGCTCAATACGGTGACTTCCATCAGTGATTTCAATTCTATGATTGCTAAGTATTGAATGCACCAGTCAATGATTTCAAAAGAATGGTGACTTAAATTTTTTTAAATCCCAGTCTTTTTTTAGTTTTGATTGCCTCGATAAAAAAAAACCGAAACTGACTTCAAATTCTAAGAATGTATTCTCAAAAGAATGCAGTCTTTTACAACCCTGCTTCCTAGCAACGAGTTAAAATGCTGTAGTGTACACACTTTTTGATTATCACATTCGTTTTGTGAAATACGCTTACATTTGTTGTTTATGAAGCGAACCTTCGTATACTTCCAAAAGAGTTATGATTACACATTTAGGAAAAGCGTCTCCGCTCACCGTAACATAAATATTTTTACCGCCTCGTGGATGGGCAATTTAAGTCACTTGATTGTGTATACAAGCAAACTACATCAACTTTCAATTTTATCACATTTCAACTGCATTACGACAGCCAAAAATAAATGTCCACTCAACATGCAATTACTCAAGACCACTGCATCTTATCAGCGTCCAATAAAGCCAACATTATAATTTCCTGGTCCTACCTAGCGTTCGAGCTTAATATGAAAATAATTCATTTCAGGACTCCGTGCGGCGGTGATTCCGGTTGCAGAACAACTCACCAGAAGGAAACGAGCGGCAAAAGAAAACAATTTCAATAAAGGGAGACTCAAAGAAACACTCATCCATCCGTCCAGGCAAAGTGTAACCCCTATATTCACCTGCCTCAATCATGGTCATTAATTTCAATGAAGGCCCCAGCTGGGTTTTCTCTGAGCTCTTCGCGATCATTATAATGTAAATGTTGAGCGATAACGAAATTATGAAGCCATTAATTCCACTAATTGAATGGTAGCGTAGCGAACTAGGTGCAGAGGTCGTCTGCAGCCAAGGGGGGTAGAAGAGACTGCAGAAGACAAGGTTGAGGTACGATGGGGTTCCTTTGCACGGGACATGCATAAAAATTAATTTAATAATTATATGCAGCAAGGAGGACGGAAAGCGGAACGAAATCGACTGCAATCGAATCCATGATTCGATATTGTGTGCCAAAAGGATACACCGACATTGCTGCTGCCGCGTGTGCCTTTGGCCGGGGTATGTGGTTATAAATTAATTTATTGTGAGCACCTCTTAAATAAAATTATTGAAATGCTCGTTAGCTGCAGCGAGGTACAACGGGTATCTGCAGCGTGAGCACAGTCATTGCATGCTTGTGGTGATCATGCACCAATGTTGGCCATTCGTACGCAAAAATCGATGGCCTTCATTGCCCGGGGAATATTCCTTTCGCCTAGAAAAAAAAATAAACAGAAAGACAATTTACCGTTGGAGGAGGAGGTGGTGAATTCTGTCAACCTTGGATAGGGTATTGTGCGAAAAATGAACATTCGAGACTGACTTTCTCAACACAAAATCATAGTTTTATGTGGTGTATAGGCCTGAGGCACATAACTCCAATTGTAATAATTTCATGATGATATTTTATAAAAAGAGTGACTGACACGAGAGACGGACGGACACACAAAAGTTCAATTTTTGTATCATTTGCCCGATACATAAGAAGTGAGATCTCTTCGACTACGCCAACTAGCAAGAGATAAATCTCCTAAACATCGCCTATAAGGTCTTCCCTGCCGTATGGTGTGTGAGTGCCTGAAATCATTCGACAGTAATCCGTTTGGTTCCAGGCCGGGAAATAAAAAACCCCTTGGTGTCGTAGATGGGGCATTGATCGTATGTTTTTCGTAGGTTAGGTTAGGTCCTTATCAGTGTGGTTTCAGGACCGGGAAGTCCACCATACATCAAATCTTCACACTACGGCAGATCCTGGAGAAGACCCAAGAAATGTAAATCGACACACACCACCTATTTGTCGATTTCATGGCCGCATATGACAGCGTGCATAGAGACGAGCTATACAGCGCCGTGTCTAGTTTCGACATTCCTGCTAAACTCATTATACTGAGCAGGATGTAACGAATTCATCGATACCTTCAATATCAAAAAAAGGTTTTTGACAAGGCGACGCGCTGTCATTTGATAGTATTCGTATATGCTGTCATCGAAAAAGAACGCACAACATCGACGACTTGGCCAGAACGTCACCATAAGTACCTATAACTTTGAGGTAGTTAAGGACTTCGTCTACCTCGTCTCCGCGGTAAACAGTACAAACAACATCAGTACCGAGATCAAACGCAGAATAACTCTTGCCAACCGCTGTTTTTTTGAGCTCAAAATGCAATTGGGTAGTAGAGCCCTCTCTCGGAAGACCAAGTTTACTTTGTACAAGACCTTGATCATCCCAGTCCTACGGATCCAACGCCTAAGATGGCTAGGCCATATAGAGCGTATGGACAACTTAGCTCCGGTCCGAAGAGTCTTCGACTCTGAGCCTGTGGTACAACGCAACAGAGGACGTCCACGAACAAGGTGGCGCACACAAGTCGGGGGGGACTACGGCCTGCTTGATGTGCGAAACTGGAAACAGCTGGCGAAAGATCGTGCTGGCTGGAGAGGCATGTTGAGTGAGGCCCAGGTCCACCTCAGACTGTAGCGCCCTATAAAGAAGAAGAATGTTAGGTTAGGGGAATGTTAGGTTAGGAACCAACATGGTCTAGTTGGTCCATTGTGATACCCACAGTCAGACTACTACCACTGATCGACCGCTCCAGTGATAGTGTCGTTAATTTGATCCCAATGGCAAATGGTAACTGGACCAGATTTGAAAAACCGGCTTTCACTGGGATTCGAACCAGGGGCCCCTCTAACTTAGGGCAAGCACTTCACCAACTGCGCCATCCAGTCGTCTTTTCTTTCTAAGATATCATAGAAATCATCCTTGCTATTATCATCATTCTCCTCTGTCGCTCCCTGGGCGCAGATTAGGCTAATGTCCCGAATTTAGCCTAGATGTTGATTTACGAGTATGTGCGGCACTCGCTTACATACTTCAAACTTAAGACTTTTTGCCTAAGTCTGCCGCGAACAACAGATCCGCATACAAATGCGCTGCCTTCGCTTCCTATAGCAATTGAAGTGGTATATGTCGCAATTTTTCATGCCGTCTTCGCACCTCCTGGAACACGGCCATGTCTGCTTTGCAGGCTTCTGGGGCCTCCGCAAGTTCATTGACTGCACGTGGCACATGGTATCGTCGTCCTTATTTCGTTCTGCATGGTCGTCAGCTATAAAGTGATCCGAGGCTTATTGTCGCTTTATAACAAGTTATTTTCCACACGCGCGAAGCCACCAAGCCTAGCGGGCTTGGTCTTGATTTAAATTCCTGGACAAAGGAGCATTGGTTCACCTCCAAGCGGTGTACGTCAACTTGACCTGTGCACTTACAGGGATCGTTGTTGGCATCTCACAAGGTAGAGAGCAATCAGCAACTTTACTCTGTATGTACAGGCCTATGCCCTCCGAGTGTCAAACAATTACTGTTCCACAAACCGATTATGCAATTTCTTTTTTACTTCTCACCACCAAAATTTATTTTTTTCTTTGCACAATGTTTCTTCTTTTTCACTTCAAGCACCCAACCTGATGAACATCAAATGCGGTTTAATACCATCCAACTCAATTTATTGACAACCCTCACGCAACAGGATAACAAAACGAACTCAACACGCCCAAAGAAGCAAGATAAATACTAGACCCACCAAACCGTGATATTCTCTACATCAGCAAACCCTCAACCGTTGAAGCATGAAAAAGGGAGGAAACATTGTCGACAAATTATATTTGACAGCCGGCAAAATACTTCAAGTGTAAGCTGTAAAACTCTGACAGCAACCACTAGATAATCCTCCCGTCAATCCAAAAGGACTTCACCTGTGTTTATTTTTGTGACGCCGATCCGGGATGTCTGATGCAACAATATGAGTAATGCAGTCTATACGGGTGAGATTCTCTGATGTTGCTAATACCTCCAAAACATCCTTCTTTTTGCTTGCAAAAACCATTTGGCTACCTGTGTATTTGAGCAAACTTATTTTTATTATTTTGTTTTGCGGAAATCTGCCGCTACCAACTTAGTTGCTGGGCAAGAACCGATGAAGCGCGAAATTGCGGTCTGGAATTAGTGTCGGCTTTTGTGTTGATACACAAAACCTGCCGATCCCATGGTGGTCTTCTCTAATTATGTGATGCAACGACGGTGCTAGAACCGAATGAAATGAAATATCCTTAATCGGTTCAGGTTTGGCGGTGAATACGGGTGTCTGTACCTACTTACTCACACATTAACGATGTAGCGATTTCGTAACGACGGTGGCCATATGAGTGGAATAGCCCCGGTAGTCGGATTCATCCACAAACAGGATTTAATAATGCTTCACTGAGTTTCGGTGGTTTTTTTTGTTTAAATTACCAATTCTCAATTTGTGGAATAAAGATTTTGCGCCTTGGCCATGGTGACGTGTATTTTTAGGTGATTCCCCTTAGTTGTTGTCATAATAATTCATTTCACCTCGTTGGCGACGTAATCAGTTTATTTCCAAAATCTCTTTTATACAGATTAAACACTCACGTGGTGTGCGGTCGGCTAGGTCCTTAGCGGACAAAGTTCGGAAGGCGGCCCTGCCTCTAACGTGTTAAGAACCAGCGACCTGACAAACAAGTAAGGTTCTGGTAAAGACCACAGAGTGGAAAAGCCTATTCCTCTCGCCTTCATGGTGATCAGTCCAGCAATTATAGGGAAAGACGCGCAGCAATCCGCATTTTGGAGAGACTTGCGCCACTCCCAAAATAAAACTGGACTTCGAGTGACCAATAAGGTCACCTTCTGCGCCAAAGGTCCAGCACCACAAGCATCTAAGCGAGCCCGGTCGCTTGAAGAGCATCCGTCACACATGCTGGTACCACAAAAAGCCAAGAATGGCAAAGGTCAGGCCAGGCGGACGAGCTGCACAGCGTCGTCCATACCCTCGTCGCCATTATAAACAGAGCGAATCCGGACGGAAGTACCGCGGCGAATAAGTGGAGAAAGGTAGAGGCCAAACTGGCCTCTGTCCTACTCCCTATCTTAAGGGAGCAACCGGGACCTGCACCCACTTGCGGAGACGGAGGCCTTTATCAGGGACACGTTAATCTCCTTGCCTGCGCGGACCATAGATCTACGGACCTTTTGGAGCAAGCGATCAAGAGGGTGGGAGAGGTGTGGCCAGGTGCTCTAGCTTTGGAAGGGTAGAAGGGTCATAAAAATATATAAAAAGGACTCAGAGCGAACGTCTGCCCCCAAGGCAGACCTTCCCCCAGTTCCCCAAGAAACCGTGACAAACCCCAGAGCGGAAGACGTCACTTCTTCCAAGCCCAACACCATATCCACCACCCAGAGACTAGGGACGCTTCTTCAACGAGGAGGACGTTTTGACAACAACTCTCACAACTCTAGACATCGACGACTCCATGTCGTCAGACTCAGAGTTTGATAGCTTGATATATTTACTCCGCCCTGTGCAACCGCCCGATGCAACCCACCTACTAGAAACACACTTCCCAAGCTGCAACATTGATCAATCGATTTCAGCCTCCCAACACGCATATTGCAAAGGCAAATCTGTGGAAACCGCCTTGCACTCACGCATATGCTTCATAGAAACGAATATATTATAGTAGCCTTTCTGGATATCGAGAGTGCTTTCAACAATGTCTACCCATAACCTACCACAAATGGACTGGCTCGGTGTATTGATTTAACTGCTAGTCCGCAGAGAAATTATCGCGGAAATGGGTTCCAAATCCACTACAAGACTAGCCAGCAGAGGAACACCACAAGGTGGAGTTCTATCTCCTCTGCTATGAAACATTGTGGTCAACGAACTACTATTGCTCTTAGAAGAGGCAGAGTGCAAGGTGATAGCTTATGCGGATGACTTTGTTGTAGAAATCTCGGGTAGATATCCCTCGATGATAAGGGACTTGATGCAAAACGTCATCTCCAAACTGTCCAAGTGGACCAAGGAAAACGGCCTCAGCGTTCACGCTCAAAAGACGTTAAAAAATTCTCTGTACAAAATCCTCCCTATTGACCACCAACCATCAACGGCAACAATTACATCCCTTCATACACAGCCAAATATTTAGGACTTATCCTAGATAAGAGACTCAGCTGGACACCGAATGTGCTAAAATTCATCCAAAACTTGCTCTTTACGTGGGTAAGAAAGCCATCGGCAAAATATTTGATCTTCAACCAAATTACCGTGGTACGGCTGATTTATAGCGTATTAGTCTGGTGACCCATTCTATGCAAAGCCATACACTACAACAACTTAAGAATGGTACATCGTCAAGCTTGCATCTGCATAGGAAGCGCATTAAAAACCATCCTACCGGACGCACTGGGCGTCATCCTCAATCTCACCCCCCTCAGATCTATTTGGCCGACAAATAGCAGTCAACGCTGCTATACGTCCCCAGGCCTCATTCCAGAAGTCTAGACCACTCCGCACCCCAATACTTCCCTGACTGGAACTTCGAAATCTTGATTCCAGACAGGGACGTTTGGATACGTTAAACCCGTCGAAGGGTTTACTTTACTTCTATACACAGATGGATCGAAAACGAAGGACTGTGTCGGTATTGGCATTTTCTCGGGCGAACTAGATATATTTTTATTTCGGAATATTTTTGAAACGCTGCAGCACTGACTCAAAACCGGTCCATTGTACTGCCAGGTAGCAAACTTACTCCGGTGCCGTTAATTTGATCTCAACGGCTAATGGTGACTGGACCAGATTCGATTTCACTGGGACTCGAACCTGGGACCCCTCTAACTTGGGGCAGGCACTTAACCAACTGCGCCATCTAGTCGTATGGACTAGATATTAGTCTCTCAATACGCTTACCTAACTATTGCAGTGTATTTCAGGCGGGGATAATTCCAATTCGTGAAGCCTTGTTTTGGGTCAAATGGAATATCCGCGCGAGCTATTTGCATTTTCACAGACAGTCAAGCAGCCATCAGGGCCCTGGAACTAGTGTCTCTAAACTCTAAATTAGTAACAAACTGTCGCTCATCTTTGGATAAGATGGAGGGACAATATAATATTCGCCTGTGCTGAATACCAGGTCACAGAGACATTCCAGGTAATTGTGCCATTTCTAATCACGTCAATGCAAATGTACATGTCATTGGAACATGGTCCCTACGACATTTACTTTATTAAGTTGGAGGACTGTACTATACTCCGATAGACTAAGCTCCAGGTAAGCGAAGGGATGAATGGTAAACTACTTAAATGACCTATGGAATCAAGCCTTTTGGTCATGCCTCAATTCTGGACAAATGGAATATATTGAGACTCCGGACGGAAACGGATTATATCATACCACGTTTAAACTGTGAGCGGAGATTCTGTATCAGAATACCCAGCAGGGAAGAATGGGATATAGGGAAAGTCTGTGCCGAAAAGGAACTTGCCATCTATACTGACGGATCCAAGATGGATGTTGGTACTGGTGCTGGGGTCTACTGTGAGTCTCGGAATACAAAACGGTCCTTCAGACTTGAGAATAGTTGCAGTTTTTTTCAAGCGGAAGTTGCTGCAATAAAACAAGCTGCGGATATGATTGTTGAGGAAAATATTTCAAGACAAAAAATCAATATCTCTGTTGATAGTCAAGCAGCCATTAAAACGTTACAGTCAACATCGATAAGATCCAATCTCGTAAAAATGTACATCAAAAGAATGGACGATATTTCAGTAGCCAATAAGGTGACCCTCTGTTGGGTGCGCGGCCACATGGGAATTACCAGTAACGAAAAGGCGGATGAACTGGCCACGGTTGACTCACATCTAAGCTCGGAGGCCCTACCTGAGGCTAGCACACCACTTAGCGCCTTCCACGGAGAAATAGACATTGAACCTAACAAGGCAGCTAATTAACGGTGGTGTTGATTAGACACATGCGCTACAACTAAATCGTTATGGCCAGTCTACGACAAGAGGAGATTTACCGATCACATAAAACTAAGTCGAAGGGATATACGAACAGCCGTTGAGGTCGTGACAGGACACTGCGCGATAGGAAACCACACAGATAAAATACCCCACAACGACTTTTGTAGAAGGTCTAAAGACGAAGAAGAAATAGAATCTATTCGCCACCTACTGTGTGATTATCCTGCACTAGCCGGTAGGAAGGAAACGCTAGGAAAATTCTTCTTTTCGGATCTGAATGATCTCGGGAAAATAGAGCTAAGATACATATGAGATACATATTATATCTGGGTGGTTTAACTTAGCTGTGGATACATTAAAGTTTTAGGTTTTCACTGTTTACAATTTTTTGGGCGCATTAGACTCATAGTTTTCTAAGTGAGCCGTTGGCATGTTTTTATATCAGCAAAGGCACCCATTTACCTAACCTAACCTAAATGTCTGTTGTAGTTCATCGAAATAAATTCTGTTTTATAGTCAAGAAATATTTAACTTCTACAAGAATGCAATAAAAATATATATAGTCGTATCGCGATAATTCATACCCCTATAAATCGAAACCTCTGTAATTTGTAACAAGCTGCTAGTGCCTTGAAAAATCATCACTAATTCGTAAAATGTTCATACATTTTGCTCCCGTCGTTATTTCGTATCTTGCAACGAACACAAAACCTCTAATAAATCGTAACTCGTTTTTTAAACCTCTAATAATTCGTAATGAAAGACGCAAAAAACCTTTTTAGTTTAACTACCGTTAATTTTTGTAGAGAATTTTGTTGCTTTGACGTCGCCTGCATGTCGCTTATTTTTTCCTATTCGTCTTGTATAATAGCCTTAAGCTCATATTTGGTCCTAATATCATGGTTTAGGATTTGATGCTCGAGATGATCCCAAAAATGCTCGATGACATTTAAATCCGGTGATTGAGGTGGTGTTTGAGCTGTTTTCGCACATTGTACAGCAACCATTCCTTCACAACCAGGGAAGTTGGGTCATTGTCTTGTTGGAATATAAATGAACCCTCCAAGCCTAATTTGTGCGCGCTCTGGTGGAGATTGTTTTTCAGTATATTGAGGTAATCCGACTCATTGCTGTCCCAATACATACTAAATTGCCAACACCAGATGCCGCCATACACCCTCAAACCATTACTGATCCGCCACCATGCTTCACCGTACCAGGCATGTACTTTGGATCTTACTGCGTATTCATTTTTCGCCAAACCTTATGGCGTCCATCGGGACCGTGAATGTGAAATTTACTCTCGTCCGAGAATATTCCAGAAATCCATTTCCTTTTGTGAGGGATTTTTGGCGAATTCAACTCGTTTTTGACCAAATACGCAGTAAGATCCAAAGAACATGGCTGGTACGGTCAAGCATGGTGGCGGATCATTTTGCTCCCCTCGTTAGTTCGTATTTTAATTGCAATGCAAAGAACACAAAACCTCTTATAAATCGTAATTAATTTTATAATTAGTCTTATAATTCTGCATTACGAATTAAAACTTTAAAAAACATTTTTTAGTTTAATTTTGTAGACAATTTTGTTGCCTTGACGTCGCCTGCATGTCGCCTTACACACCGTACTTTTTAAATAACAAGCTTTTTCTTAATTTTTTGTATCTTAATGTCATTTTGTGTTTCCTTTTTAAGGTTCCGTCTACAAAAACGGAACCTTTATAATTTCGGTGTGTCCGTCCGTCCGTCCGTCCGTCCGTCCGTCCGTCCGTCCGTCGTGTCTGTCACACTTTTTTATCTCAGAAGTTTATGAAGATATCGGCATGAAATTTTGGAATTAGGTACTTCAGACCTAGATGTCAATTCCTATGCAGCGATTTTAAAAAGTGGGGCCATTTGGGGGTGGCTCCAGTACAGGTGAAGTTGACACTAATTTTGAAAAATTGTCGCACCCCATCGATATATATATCAATCGACAGATCTTTCGAAATGAGGTTGAGGTTTCTTTCAACACTTTTTTATCAAAAGTACCGTTTGGAAAATATGGAGCTCCAAAGATTTTCCCCCCCTGCCATTTCTAAACCAAAGTGTTTAAAAATCTAAAAAAAATCACAAAAACTTGGCTTCATTGAGTACTTTAATTTAAAACTATTGCGAGCATTCTGGCCCTAATGGTTTTGGAGATATTGGCCAAAAACGGTCAATCATCGACATGCGAATTTTGAAGATCTGAAAACGCAGTTTTGAAGACATCAATGTAAGCATTAAGAAATGATACATCTCAAAATATCGATTTATGTTGAAATTTTGAGATATCTAAGATTTAAAATAAGAAAAAATTTTCATTTTCACACATAATTTCATGCTGTGTTCGGCCACTCTATTCGTTGATGAGCGTTATCTTTTCGATCTCACCCCTAAATGCCCAACAGAAATGAACACACACATACCGCAGGCATGAGCAGTGATTAGATAGGTATGTATGTATGTATGATGGAAGGGATTTTCTGTGTTGGATAAACTTGGATAGAGATATAGGTATATGTAGGGTTGAACATTTGTTTGTTTGGATGTACAAATGTATGAATGAATAGTTGATTTGAGTTGAAGTTAGAAGAAAATTCAACTGAAATAGTTTGGAAACGTCGTTTGATATTCAGAAATCATCCATCAATACGGAACCTTCCCCGTGCGAGTACAACTCGCACTTGCCCGGTTTATTTATTTTTAGTATATGTCTAATAGTACATATTTAAGATGTAATTACATATGTGTGAATTGAGCGCTTAGTTTTAATAAAGTTAAACAATGTATAGTGCAAAGTCATATGAAATGTAAAAGCCTTGCGGTAATTCGTAAAAAATACTGTTTTCTTGAAATTTCGAATTATCGGGATTCGACTGTATAATCATTTTCCCTGAAAAAGCGTATGCAACGATAACCACCAATTAATTGAGAATTGTAAACGTTAAATTACACGAATGCAATTAAGTTGTATGGTAAAAAAAGTAAAAAAAAGGGTATTGACACACCCATTACTTCTAAAATATAACGAATATGCATACATCGGAATGTTGTCCTTAAAGAGTTTAAGCGTTACTCCGACAATAGCAGTAAAGGGAATATAAATTGATCTAGTCCAAAGAAAGGTACACACGGTCTTGAAAGGGCTTCCATAGTTGCTCATTGAATCTGTTAAAATTTGTTTGGATTCAGGATATTTCTCAAAAAAAATAACGGTACTTGTAGCGAACCTTAAAACTCCTAGATAGTTATAACTTTGCCAAAACTCAACTTACACGTCAACGTCAAACAAAAATCAACCGCAATGGATGGAAGCTTGCTGGAACCAACGCTGAACAATGTTAAAGCAAATCGCATTCTTGCCAAATACTATGACAAAAACATCTTGCCCACGGTGAAAGACCAGAAGACTTTTAAAAAGAATTTGTTCAATAAAACTCATCGTTCCAACACTGAAATCATCTTGTTGGATGGATTAACGTCTACAAGGGCAATGTGGATCTTTTCTTTTATGTCATGGGTAGCACATACGAGAACGAATTGATTCTGCTGTCTGTTCTGAATTGTTTGTACGATTCAATCAGTTTGATTCTGAAGAAGAACGTAGAGAAACGACTGGTGCTGGATAATTTAGAAATCATCATGTTGGCTTTTGATGAGATCTGTGATGATCTGTAGACGCCTGGCTAGACTCATGTCGCTGTACAGCCCATACAGTTCGTCGTTGAATCTTCTCCTCCAAAAGCCATCAACGCAAACAGGACCAAAGATCGCGCGCAGAACTTTTCTCTCGAAAAGACCAAGAGACTGTTCATCCGCTTGGGATATTGTCCATGCCTCTGCACTGTAAAGCAGGACTGGGATGATCAAGGTCTTGTACAAAGTAAACTTGGTCTTCCGAGAGAGGGCTCTACTACCCAATTGCATTTTGAGCTAAAAACAACAGCGGTTGGCAAGAGTTATTCTGCGTTTGATCTCGGTACTGATGTTGTTTGTACTGTTTACCGCGGAGACGAGGTAGACGAAGTAATTCACTACCTCAAAGTTATAGGTACTTAGAACGTCACCTTCTGGCCAAGTCGTCGATGTTGTGCGTTCTTTTTCGATAACATCATATACTTAGTTTTGCCCTCGTTTACCGCCAGACCCATTTTAGCCGCTTCCGTTTCAATGCCAGCAAACGCATCATTGATAGCTCGCTGTGTTCGCCAAATCACGTCAATGTCATCCGCGTAAGCTAGCAGTTGAACGGACTTTTGGAAGATCGTGCCTCTTGTGTTGGCCAGTGAGTTTTGCACGATCTTCTCAAGAACGATGTTAAAGAAATCAAATGACAGCGCGTCGCCTTGTCAAAAACCTTTTTTTGATATTGAAGGTTTCGATGAGTTCGTTACCGACCTTGATGGAGCAGCGAGAGTTCTCCATCGTCATCCTGCTCAGTCTGACGAGTTTAGTAGGAATGTAAAAACTAGACATGGCGCTGTATAGCTCGTCTCTATGCACGCTGTCATATGCGGCCTTGAAATCGACAAATAGATGGTGTGTGTCGATCTGCCGCAGTGTGAAAATTTGATCGATGGTGGACTTCCCGGGCCTGAAACCACACTGGTAAGGACCTATCAGTTTGTTCACGAATGGTTTCAGGCGTTCACACAAAACGGCAGAGAAGACCTTATAGGCGATGTTAAGGAGACTTATCCCTCGCTAGATGGCGCTATCTAAGTAAAAATTCTCACACGTCAAGTATACGTACCACTTTATTTTAGAAAAAAAAGCCACAGATGTACTTCTTATTTCCAACTGAGCGAAAATCTGACATTTCATGTGGTACAACCCATTACTAAAGGAGTAATATTTGAAAAAATAAAAAGCATTAAACGAGAGCTTATTCCTTATTTTAACAGCAGACTCCGTCCTCATATACACCTCCAAGTGCTCAATGCCTCACTTCTTTTTTAAAGTAACTCATGATGTTCCTCTGCTTGTTCCTGGCAGCCGGTGAAGACTCCTTTATCTTGATCGAAATCGGAGTCGAAGTAAGACTGGATTTGGCCGCTATCTTTTTATTCTTCGCCTTGACTGTGACAATTACATTGATAAACGGCGCCGCTTCATTTGTTTGGTCATCGGCCTCCATGTCCTCGGGTTCTTCATCTATTAACTTTGTGACCGGTGTCTTCGTCATTAGAGTCAATGATGCGACGACACTTGTTGTTAGTCGAAACTTTCTCTTCGTTGTAGTCCGTTAGGATCTCACATTAAAGTACATGCGGAGCTTCTTTGCCTTCGAAAACGTTTGTTTCTGCCTTTGGTATCTATGCGTCGTCTTCCTTGAGAAAGGCGTTCAAGTTCTTTGGCGTCAGTGGCTTGAGGACACTCGCTTTAGGCTTCTCTGACCCTTTAGAGTTACTTCAGACTTTTGGATTTCGGCATGGGTAACCGACTCCTGTCTCTTGAACATCGCACCAGACGATCCAGTTGTCTTTTGTCGAGCCTTAATCGGGAAATTGCTGCCGTGGTTTTTTTGTCTTCTTTGCTGATGGCTTTTTGTGTCCATTGTGACTGCAGACGCCTAATTTCTGTTTATCTTTTAAATGGCGATCTCAATGTCGGAGATTAAAGATCAAAAATTGTCATATCTTTATGTTCGGTGGTGTCATCTCACACAATCTCAAAGGCCATACCCGGAGTACATTTCCCTTGGAAAGACCAGTCTACGCTTCTGCGTCCGCGTCGTAGAGCAAGACTGGGAAGATAAATGTCTTATACAAGTCTGGTATTTCGAAAGAAGGCTTTGCTCCTTTGCTTTTTGAACTCAACAGCGCAAGAGTCATTCTGCATTTGGTCTCGATTTTGTTGTTTGTACTGTATACCGCAGAATTGAGGTAGACGTGGTTTGACTTGACTGACGTTGATAACAAAACAGAATAACCGCTAATGGGGCACCTATAACTCTTAATTGTTGCATTTAAGACAACTATACCCTTGTAGGGTGAATTTTGCGAGACATTTTTTTCGCCGACTTTACAAAAAGCTGTGATATCGACCGGACCTTACGATCATTTTATTTGACCATTTCCTTAGGGATACTTGAAGGAAAAGGGGTACATTGAAAAAGTAACCACAACGTTGATTCTTTGGGACGAAAGGATGTGAGGCGATGTGAGTAAATTATTCAAACTAAACCGTTTCCAGACTTTCTTGCAACAATTTTCAATTTCCCCGACAGACATTGTGAATTCCCAGATACAAATTCAAACCAACTTGCAATTCATAGGTACATATATGTGCAACCTGGTCTCGGTCTCCTTACTTTCACATTCGTCTTCCAAAGCACATAAAGCACTTACTCGTACATAGGGCGAACCACGACACCGCCTTGTGTGGATAATAAATAATATTTTTTTCACATAAAATATGTTATCCGATTTTCATGGCATGCCGAATAGCAGTAATATTTCATTTTTTATTACCTTTACCACCTTCCCAGAACTAATACAAAGCCGAGTGTATCTCCGAACGTAGAGGAGTCTGATATAGGGTTGAAGCTTACCCCACTTAAACCCGTGAAAACTCCGTTGCTATGTTAACTTTTCCTGTTATGACGTTATCCGTCTCTTGACGCTACCGCTTCGTCCTTGCAATGAACTCGTGGATAAAAAGGTAACAAATCATTTTCACTTTCCTGTCGTGTCTTACAGTGATACGGTGAAATTGAGTTCGAGTTCGAGTTCGTTTTCTGTCCAAAGAACTTCTATCCGTTGCCATCTGAACAGGGTTCTCTTAGGTGCTGATCGGAATTGACACTTGAATCGCTTTTAATTTGTGCCATAGTCGACGGAAATCCCTCCTAATCCTGTTTGAAAGTGTCCGATCTCATTTTTAACGTAGGAAAAGATATGTTGGTTGTTGACGATGGCGTGGTTTACTTTTCTTTTTGTCGCCGCTCCTTGTCTCTTCTTTGCGGATGGATTGTGTTTTTGGAGATATACCTTTTGTATGTACATGTATATGATTGTTTCTTGGCTTCATTCGCTTAGAAACAAAGGAAGGGAGTATACCAGAAAGGTCCTTAATCTGGTTAAGGGTGTCAGTTTACATTAAACCTGGTATCGTTTGATTTACTTCGTTACTGGTTGCGGTTGTAGCAACTGAATTATTGTTGAAATGGAGTTTTCGTTTCTTCTGGCTGATTCAACTTGACGTTCATTTCAGCCTGCCTCACATGTCCTGCTATCATTTTTTCCCTCCATTGACTTGGGTACCCACTTTACCTGTGGCGGCATGGGTACGTTGTTTGTATGGAAAACAGCTCACCTAAATGCCGGATTTAATCGTGTCGACCGAAGCGAAAGGGATGACTGTCCGTAAGAGAGTCGACGCGAAATGTTCACATGCATCAAATAGAATGGTCAGGGAGTAATTGACCATTTTTCTATACAGGCACAAACATAATTTATATGATATTTGAAATTTCGATTTAATTTTGTATTTAACAATTTTTGACTACTTTATTGTGCTTCACAGGGTTTGGCTGCAACATAAAGAAAAATAAAATGGAATAGGTTAGATACTAGAGAGCTGCATGAATGCATTCACATGCTCTTTCTAAACTTGTGCAATACTTCAGTGTACACTGTTCATTGTAATTTTTCAACAAGCTGTACACTGAAATTGAGTATCACACCATGAGAGACAAATACTGTACACTACTTGATCACTTGATAGCAAGATGAGTACACTATTCACTCTCTCTGAAACATATGAACGTTTTGAGCGATTTTTTTTACTGCACAAAATATACTGAGTACACTGAGTGCACTGAATACAATGAGTGCAAGATGTAGTAAACGAGTCTTGACTTGTTTATTTTGCTTCTACAACACACTCCCCTCTCGCGCAACTCATTTTGGTAATAACACAGGATTATTCGTGTTAGAAGAAAAACACGTTCCGACAAGAAACTCAGACTACTCAGTGTACTCAGTGTACAGCGTGGACCTGGGCCTCAACCAACAAGCGTCTCTAGCCAATTCGATCTTTAG
Organism: Myathropa florea; assembly: GCA_930367185.1. Classification (NCBI taxonomy): domain Eukaryota; kingdom Metazoa; phylum Arthropoda; class Insecta; order Diptera; family Syrphidae; genus Myathropa; species Myathropa florea. Next base: position 15,863,537 of record OV884005.1, read on the forward strand.
CTAGTTGCCTCCAATTTCGCACCCACGGTCGGTTGAGGTCCCTTTCCGTTTGCGTGCGCCACCTGAGTCGCGGTCTTCCTCTACTTCACCGTCCCACGAGTGTGGATTCGAAGACTTTCCGGGTCGGAGCATTGGTTTCCATTCACTCTACATGACCTAGCCATCTTAATCGTTGGATCTTCACCCTTCTGACTAAGTCAATGTCGCTGAACAGCTCGTACAGTTCGTTGTTATATCGTCTCCTCCACTCACCCTCTATGCAGACGGGACCGAAAACACCCGAAGAATTGTCCTCTCAAAACAGCCAAGAGCAACCTCATCCGCTTTTGACAAAGTCCACGCTTCTGCGCCATATAGCAGAACTGGGACGATAAAGATCTTGTACAGGGTTACCTTAGTTGTTCGACAGAGGACTTTGTTTGTCAATTGCTTTCTTAGCCCAAAGAAGCAGCGTTTAGCAAGAGTTATTCTTCGTTTGATTTCAGCGCTGGTGTGATTGTCTGACATAATAGCGGTACCTAGGTAGACGAAGTCCTTGACTACCTCAAAGTTATATCTGTCTGCTGTGACGTTCTGTCCGAGACGTCGGTGTTGGGTGTCCTTTCTGGTTGACAGCATATTTTTTTTTTTATTTAAAGGCTTTTTATTCATGCAATAGTAGTTTACAATAGTTTACCTGCAAAGCTAAATGCTTATCTGCAGGTGGTTATAAATATATCGTTACAAATTTCGAAGTGAGATTGAATTACATTTTTTGAAATTCGGAATTACTTTAAGACACTGTGGAAGCGAATTCGTAAATTTGGGGACGGTGCAGCGTAGTTCTCGGTCTCCATATAAGTTGTATGCTATCGGAACATCAAGCATCCCTTGGGCACGTCTTCTGGTGTTAAGCGTGTGACTTAATGGTTGCTGGACCCGTGGGTCTGTCATGTATTGCAGCAGTGTTGTCATCTGGAAAATAGCTTTGACATCTAGAACTTGAAAAGTTGAGTTACAGTGTCTAACAATTTTTAGAAGACAATGTTGTTTGCTTATCCAGGTGGGATTTTGCTGCGTTTCCCCAGGCCAGAATGCCGTATCTGATGCGCGATTCTGCTAACGAGTAATACACCTGCTTAAGCACATCTACTCGTACGTTTGTGTAACGCTTAAGATACGTCATTGGGAAGACGGTGCTCTAAAGTTGCAGGCGCAGGACGTTGATGTGCTCACGCCAATGAAAGTTCTCGTCGATGGTAATTCCTAAGTATTTGATACTTCTGACAACTTCGAATTCGTTGCTGTTGGTTGGTTGGGGACGATGAAAAATTTGGAAAACTTCTGCATATGTTGATGGAGTGCGAATGTGCATCGCCTTTGTTTTCGTAGCATTTATGACTAGGCCATTATCATGGCACCATTCGTCCTGCATTATCTGCACAGCTGAATGCAAGTTTTGGTGTTTCACCACGATTGCTGTGTCGTCGGCATACGCATTTTTTCAATAAATTCAGTAGCTCGTTCGTGAAAAGGATGAATAAAATGGGGCTCAATTTTGAGCCTCGTGGCACACCGTATTTGACTTCCTTTTCAGTACTCAAAGTATCAGCTACCTTGGATAGTTCTGTCAGTCAGATAACTTTTGAGCCAGTTTGCCAGGACTCCTCTCAACCCCTTTCTGCTGACACACAATGTTAAGGCCTGCATTGACGACATTAGTAAACTCCCACAGCAGTGATTGGGTGCTCTTGCCTTTTTGGAAGCCGTACTAAGTCGGGTGTAGTACTTTATGTTTCGATAGAAAACAATTGACACGATTAACAAGTACTTCTTCCAGGCATTTTTCAACAGCGGGTAGGATTGCAATCGGCCTGTAGTTCCCTGTTTCGCTTTTTACCCCTCCCTTGTAAATTGCTCGAATTATCGACCTTTTCATCAGCCTTGGCACATGACATTGACACATACTACAGTTAATAATCTTAGTGATAACTGGGGTGAGACACATGCCATTCAGTTTGAGGTCAATTGGTCTGATGTTATCTACTCTAAGTGCTTTTGTTGTTCATCTGACTCAGTATCTTATATACTTCCTGCTCAGTTGTTTCCTCTAAGAAGATGCTTTGCTGAAGTTGACTGCTCACGTGGTTTGACGTCTTTGTGTCGCAGGCATGGATGATGTTTGCCGCTTGATTGGAGAATTGGTCTGCAAATTTATCCACAATGTCTTTCAGGCCAACAGATGCCATTGTAAAATTATTTATGACAACTTCGTCAATTGAGCGCTTCCTTCTCCCAAGAAGTTCACTAATGATACCCCAGGTTTTCCTCGGGTCATTTTTAGCATCAGTGAATTTTTGCTTGTAGTACTGGGCTTTCATTAGTTCGATGTTCTTATTCACCGTGTTTCTATACTTCTTGTACTGGCTTTCGTAAGTTTTGCACATCGGGATATTCTTAAACTTCCTATAAAGCTCATCTCTGTTTTTGCACATGGTGATTATTTCGGGTGAAATCCATGGCTTGTGTTTGCGGGTTCGCAGGGTTGAGTTCGATTTGCACGCTCCAGCATATATTCTATTCATACTTGGTCTCGCCCTCATTTACCGTTAAACCCAACTTCGCGGCCTCCGTCGCAATACTCACAAAAGTGCCATTGACATCACGCTGTGTTCTTCCGTTTATGTCAATATCGTCGGCATATGCAAGTAGTTGGACGGACTTCTGAAAGACTGTGCCTCTGGTGTTGACGTGCGAGTTTTGCACAATTCTTTCAAGAATGATGTTGAAGAAGTCGCATGACAGCGCGTCGCCTTGTCTGAATCCTTTTTTGACATCAAAGGTCTCAGTTAGGTCTTTACCGACCTTGATGGAGCAGCGTGCATTCTCCATCGTCATCACAAACGAACGAGTTTGGTAGGTTCGCCAAAACTAGACATTGCTCTGTATAGCTCGTCTCTATAGATGGTGTCATATGCGGCCTTAAAATCGATAAAAAGGTGGTAGGTATCAATTTGTTGTTTTGGGGCTTTTTTCCAAGATTTGCCGCAGTGTGAATATTTGGTCGATGGTGGATTTTCTTGGCCTAAAGCCACACTTGTATGGACCGACCAGATTGTTGACGAATAGGCAATGTTCAGAAGACTGATGCCTCAAATTTTCTTCCAAAGAACTCAGACTTATGTTGCTTGAAATATTACTAAAACTCCTCAGTAATGTAAAAACATTAAAATCAAAGCAGTAGGTAAAAGCTGTACTAGGCATACTAGGTGAAAGAAAGTATGATAACTTCATCCCCGATGGACAGATTCAGTGGCTCTATCAAGGTTAGTATCGCACTAACCGAGATCGTCAATTTCAAAAAGTTTCAAGAAAATCTACACGGGTTTTCATGTCAGTGGTGTCATTGGACCGTTTTTTGTTTATGAAAATCACCGTCAAGTTACAGTGAATAAAGATCGCTACAGAGACATGCTGCAACGATATTTCTTTGGTCAATTGCATAGACTAGCCATTGTTTACAGTAATAATAAATAATAATAAATTAGATAGATAGATATATTTATTTCTTGCATAGTGTAACAGTGTTTTGACAATGGTATAATTTGCTCTAGCTTGCACAGAGATACGGTTAAATAGAAAACCTTACTGCTGAAAATACAATTGTTTAGATATGATATAAAGTAGAATAATTTAAAACAATCTTAGAGGATCGCTTCTCGGCCTTATGGCTAAGATCAAAGTGTAGTATTATAATAAATTGTTCTGTTTATTTTCAATAAAAAGACAAATTACAAAACACATTAACATAAATAACAAATCTGTGGCCACAAACCATAACCGCTAAACTCGAGTTAGGACAAAAATGAATTATAAGTACCATTATGTTCAGCATGTTTAAATCTACTTTCACAAATTTTTTTATGTTTGTATCTTTTTTTGTGGGCGCCGTGGCGTAGTGGGTAGGTGCGTCGACTCCTACGCTCGAGGTCGTCAGTTCGAATCTCGAAAAAAACATCAAACATTTTTTCACGGCTCCACCTCTTTCGAGTCACTAACAATGCTCAAAGAGTATAACTGTCTAGAAAAAAGCTTCTCAATCTCGCCGTTCGGAGTCGGCATTAAACTGTAGGTCCCCTCCGCTCGTGAGAGAACAATAGCACGCACAACACGAGTGGTTGCTGAGAAGCTAGGCCCAGGTCCACCTCGGACTGTAGCGCCGCCATTATTATTATTATTATCTTTTTGTAAACAGTTGTTATTCCAAAAAAACCTAGTAGCCTAAGTACTAGTAGTAGTGCTAATTTGAAACTTTGACCGCCTCTCCTGAAAAAGTATAAAAACCGACTTAAGCTGTTATGCCTTGTGACCACATTTAATGTGGTCTGTTGGAAAGAGTTAGGCAAATATGTATATTTACTTAAGGATTATATTCGTCAACTAAACTTTACCGGTAGCAAAACGCGTGAAAAATATATTTGTATAACACTTCCCAATTACAATCGACATCTCCGTTGAGTAGGGTGATGACTTCGTGTTCCTCTTAAAATTACTTTCGAAGAAACTCGGCACGTATGGATCTTAAAATCGGAAACTTCCCAACAAAGTGGAAAATTGTCTCTCAAAGCGTGCAATTCTTATTATCCCCGTGAAGGCGAGTCGAATGAAGTCCTATCAATGCTGCACGCGTTTTACTGTCCACATTATTAGTCTTCGGTCAAATTTGTCATTGGAGTAAGACTCTCCAATAGGGTGGCTAAGCATTCTATAAGCACCATGGGAGCTATTCTGCGCCTCCTGAAGGTTCCTTCTATATGACTATTTCACAGGCTTTCAAAAGTTATCAATACATTTTTTATACGTGGTTTCAATAAGACGGTGCCACAAACTAAACAGGGGTGTAACAATAGACTTATTGAAAACTCAATTCGATGAACGAGCTATATCGGGATATGGTCCTGTCGAATGGCCGCATTCTACACTTTTTTTTATGCGGCTACATTAAATCATTGGTCTATGCCAACAAGCCAGCGTCGTAAGAGGCCCTTAGAACCAATTTTGAATGGAAGATAGCGGCCGTTACCGTGTGGCCGAGTCATCGAAAATTGGATTTGACGAATCGACCGCTGCAAACGTGCCCGTGGTGGTCATAGGGACGACGTCGAAATCTATACATAAATGTACACATTTGATTGCACTTCAAACCAATAATAAAATGTTGGAGATATATCAAACGGCTTTTTGCATCATCATCATTATTTTCAGTGACCCGCATGTTCCACTAAAGGGGTCGCGGGGGCAGTGCATGCACAAGAGATCTCCAGGCCACTCGATTCTCCGCCATCGACTCTTACTCATCAGGAGCTATGCCCAAGGGCAACCAGACGATTTTTTTGACCTGGTTCAACAATCTCGCCCTGGGTCTGTCAAGCGGTCACCTGATGGAATCGCATTCAAGGCACGCCTCGGAAGTCGTGATGATGAGGACATTCGTGCCACTTGATCAAACCATCGAAGTACAGCACTTTCCGTACGAAGAAGCAACTGCCCAACGTTGAGTTCCTCCCGCACTGCCGTGTTTCTCACCCTATCCCGGCGAGTAATTTCCACAACAGCACGAAGAATTCTCATCTCGGCAGCTTGTATTCGCGATCTTATTCTTTCGGTCATTACCCAAATTTCATGACCATAGGTGAGAGTTGGAACAAATACTGCGTTAAAAACCGCTAACTTGGCTTTGAGACCAAGCTCGGCCTTCCTTCCTGATTACAGATCGACTAAGCTGTTTCAAAATTGACCCAGCTTGACCAATCCTTCATGAAAGTTGAACATCATTCCTCCCATCACTCGTGAAGAAGACCCCGAGATACTTAAACTTCTCCACCTGTTTCAATCGGATTCCACTAACATGTAGAGAGCATTGAATAGGCGTTCTGGAAATATCTTCGTTAACCAGGGCTTTTTGCATTTTATTAAAAAAAAGTTGTCAATTTCTTATTCTGAAACCGAATAAAGGCCGCGTTATTGAATGAATTGGAAGATTGAATAAAGTTCTCGAAAAATGCAAGACTAAAAAAATGTTTTACTTAATCTTAGCAAGGAGCTACTGCTTGGCATCACTTATGGAAATTGTCCCTTGACATGTACCTGCAGTTCAGCAAGTTTTCGGCTTTAACATTTTTTATAACTCCAAGCATTTCAAACATACCAAATACTCCAATAGGATGACAAAAGGCTGCATGGTTGGATTTTATTTAAGTATCAAAGTCGCCTGAAATCTTATACTATGGCAGTCGTGCAACACTTGTCATTGTTTTTGAATGATTAATATAAACATCATATAAATTTTCTTTGTTGTGTTAAAAATATTAAATATTTTAACAAGTTATTTAATCAACTATTTGCAACTTGCACCTCTTTCATTAAATTTTCAAGTAAATTGTCGTTCCAGAAATCTTCCGTGATAATTATTTAAAAAATTTAAGAAAAAAAGAAACTGAAAAACACTCAAGCTTCAGATAAAACCTGTACCCATTCATCACCGAACCGATTGCTGCGAAAACTTTCACATACCACTTTAAAATGGCAAAATAAAACGTTGCCGCCACCATTCCCGTATCTCTGCTGCATCTAATTAATAAAATTGTTTATCGACATCGTCGTCCACGGTCGTCGTTTCTGGAATGCGATAATACCCAGGACCACATTGACGTCCTATTAATTTCACTCAGTCACCCCTCACACTCGGCCATAATGCAAAACTACAATTTAACCTCAAACAACTTTGCATTAATAATCCTGCACATTTCTCACCATCCGTCGGCTGCAGCACAGCCGCGAATGCTATAGCTGTGCGGCAGCCATTCGAATCCTAGAAACGCCATAAATTAACAACATTTCCGTTCGCGCAAACGCAGTCATCTCAGCGGTCTTTGTGCCGCAGTGCTCACATGGGTGCCGCGGTTGCTGCTGCCGCGGCTTGTTGAACACCGCTCTCGTGTACCATAATATTTTTTTTTTTTTCATTTTTTTATTGTTAATTTATCTACCATTCAATCTTAAATCTCTTAATAATGAGATCTCAGTGGAGATACTTGGGTCTGACTGTTCGTGTGCACCACCACGGATAGTGCAGACAGACAAAATCTAGTTTCTGTGAGTGAGCACTAGCGCGCGCGTGACTGCATGTTATCCACCTAAGGAAACGCCGGCGAACACCGCCTGTCAGCCCGACAAGTTGCAGCCAGTTTAACGCTACAACTACTGACAGTAAGACAGTGGGACAGTCCATTTAACTGTCGTTATAGGCCAAGGAAAGGCGTGCCCGCTGCCGAGCTGTCATTCCTAAAATCTTTTCCTATCCGCAACCTAACATCACAACACACCACACAACGCTTTGACAGCTCACATTGGACATGCAACAAGCGCTCAAAATTTATGGCAACTAATGATCGTAATTAATATGTCAAAATTGCCAAACACGACTTCAGTAATTCGCAATGCGATTGTAATGAATTGCAATATGACCTTTTTTGCCAAGTGAATGGGTGGTTGGTGAACCAATTTATGCTTTAGAAAAGTAACTTAGCATAACTATAGCCAACAGCAAAAAAATATTGGGTTACCCTATACAAATTTGTAGTTACAAATAGGCCAGCAAGCTCAATAAAGATTGCTAATTGGAAGCATACCAATGAAAATTGGACTTGCAATCTTGTCTGCTTAAACCATCTCACCTTATTCAAGATCTCAAAGCCAAACATTATTTATCCACCTTAACAATTTTTACCCTTGTTTCCGCTTGCTTTTCCCCATTCGTCCTTGGCTTTTGACTTTATCTTTGTTCCGTACATAATTACACGAGAAACTCTTTTCACTTGGCACAAATTAAGCCCGGCATGTATGTGGAAGTAGAACTAGTCGGACATCTTTATAAACATGCAATTATCCGACAAAGGATGGTGAAAAACAAGAGATTGTCAGTTAAATAAGTTCATTAAATTCATTCCTGCCACAGGGAGAGCAACAGCTTGAAAAGTTGCTCTGATATGCTTACGATATACTTACCTAGCATTTGACAGAAATGAACAAATCTGCCTCTACGTGGAAGGTAAGCTCTACTGAAGACGATGGCGTAATAATAATAATAAGTCAAGCAACACAAAATAGTAGATCTCATGAGATGTTTGTGTATTTTCACTAGAACAGGGACTCGTGTTGGGCACACAAGCGCTCAAATAGCACCATACTCTTGAAGCATTATCAGTCAAAAAGTAAAGGTGATCTAGTGATATAAAGGCGTCGTAAAAAATCTAATTTAAAGCAATGACTCATTGCTTACATACGAGTATGTAGATCCCCTGGAATGTGTCTACTATATACACATACTCGTATGTAGATCTTCCTTTAACATCGCATGCTGTTGTGTTCACATAAATAGCACATCCAGAGACAAATTTCTCCTTTTTGTATAGTGACCATACGTCCCGCATTTTTCGGGCCCGTCCCGCATTTCACATGTCTGTCCCGCATCATAAATAGTCCCGCAAAATGTCCCGCATTTACAGATTTGTTCCGCAAAGTCCCACAAAATATTAAATGCACAATTTTTTTATATAACATTGTGACAGTAGCAGATCACACTCTCTGTAAAAGCACTTTTCAAATAATACGCATGTAAATATGAGAAATTTGAGTTGTGGTTAATGTTTTTATATAATCAGTCATCTTTGTTGCACAATTCAATTTTCAAAGTCGAGGGGGATAAGGAAACTATAATTTATAACCAGATAGCTAATTTAAAGTTTAAATTAGAAGAATGAATGAGCGCTCAATTCATTTCAGTTTCTATTTAAATAAATTTCTATTTCAAATAAAACGATTTATTTGATGAAATCGCTTATTTCAAAGAATATGTAAGCTCTCAAAAAATTGGACATTGGAATGTTATTCCAATTGATTTGAGGTGGTGATGTTTTTAAATAGTTTTCTTCAAATGAAATACCGCACAATAATCTTCTGTTGATTGTGGAATACATATTGAGTCTTCCGGATACTAATGACTGCATTAGAACGAATATTTTCAATGATAAATCGTTTATGGACTCAAGAAAAAACTCAGATGCAAGTTCAAACGGTAAAGTCTATTATTTTATTGACAATATTTTTTGATAATTCCCGCAAACTTTTTTATGACTACATAAAAAAAAATAGTGCAATTTTGCAGAAAGTTCGCAACATCCGGAAAATATAACTAAACGACCTGCACAGTAAATTTAGAGACTTATAGTTTACTTAATTATTTTATTTTTTTTTTTTTTTTTTTAAGAAATTTATTTATTTTTTATAGACTGACTAAAATGTTGCTTTGTAATATTATTAACTAAATATGTATAACCAAAACTGAAGTATTTATTTTAATTAAAGATGTAATTTACCAAAATAAAGTTTTTTTGTTGTTAGAAAGTGTCCCGCATTGTATTGACAAAATTATGGTGACTATACTTTTTTGCAAATCCGGCTTTGGATGATATTGAGAAAAGTCACAATATCTCAAGCCATAAATGTCATAAACAACTGATAACATGCAACTGATATTCCAAAGGATAATGTTTTATTGAGTTTCCATTGTGAAACAATCGTTGGAGTAGATTACCATTGTGAATTTGAGTATTCATATATCAGCTCTCTCAGTCAACCTTCAATTATACTGATTTTCTCTTAAGTTTAGCGAAATAAATGCTGTCTACCTATGGACTTAAAATTAAAAATAAACAAATTTTATATGGAAAGATTCGTAATGGGTGGAGCAAAGCAGTTTAAAGAAGAAAAGAGTGAATCTACTCGTATGTATGCCATGATATGGGACGGAAGTGGCGAGGACCTGGGATAACCTAGAAATATTATCCAAAAAGGTGAAAGTAAACTCAAAAAAATTCGAATAGTAAATAAAGAGTGAGAAAAACTTTAGCAAAAACTGATAGGATCTTGACATCCCGACAGATTAGATAATAATTAGCTGATGATCATGCTGTTGAAATATCAACTGTGAATGTGCGTTATCGTCCGACTGAAAAAAAACCTCACGTGATTTTATGCCCCTATTAAGGACTTTCATGCATGACAGTCGTTTTATTTAATTCTCGTTAAAATAGGCTTTTGGAGAAGAAAATTCGGCATCTTGATTGGCCGGTCCAAAGTTCCGATTCGAACCCCATCGAGAATCTTCGTGATAATGTCGATCTACTTGTACAGTACCACAAAGTTTACCAAAGCATTGTAGGTCAATAATTCAAAACAAGGCTACCATACCAAAAACTGGAAAATAATATCAAAAAATAAAAAATAATCTTTACGTTTAATAAAGCTGTTGCTATAAACAGTTATATTTTTGTTTTCAGTGAATTATAAAAATCTTATTTTTAATAAATTGCTCCTAAATAAGTTAAAAAAAAACAACTTTTCAAATTTCAAATCAATCAAACTATTCAAATGTAAGGGTGTGCTGATTACGTATTCACCACTGTATATCATCTTTTTTTTATTTTCCGGAAAACTTTTAGTCAAAAAACTGTTATACAAATATATGTGGTTTCACTCAAGACCATAGAACAAAGTTTGTCATTTCAGCAAATCTAAGAGAAGATTTAAGAAATAATAATTTTTTTGCATCACCTTCTCGTCGATTTCACTGCAACCTTTGTTTGAAGGCATTTGTGCAAATATTGTCGGGTTGCCCACAATTGGTGAATTCGCATTCTTCCACGGAGAGATCACAAAGCGCTGACTAAACTTATAGACTAAGATTGTATGCACGATAAGTCCATACAACTACTATCTTATACGAATGGCATTGACGTGATTGTATTATTGGTTTGAAGTACAATCAAAACATTTATTTATAGAATTCGACGGCGCTCAAAAGCACGTTTGTAGCAGTCGATTCCTTAAACCCAATTTTCGATAACTCGGCCACACATTTCGACGAAAATGGTCGCTATCTCGTGTTCAGTGTTGGCTTTGAGCTCCTCTAACAACACTGGATTGTTAGCATTGATCAATTGACTGGCCAAAAATGCGTTTCATCACTGAAGATGGAAACAAACTGGTCGACTACAACTCACACTTACACAGTTCACAATATTAACAAAGATGTTTTGTAACTCTCTGTATTTTTATTAATTTTTTATTTTTTTATTCATTCATCCTTTTTTTTTATTTTACCACCAATTTAAAATATATATATATATATATATACAGCCTTGGCCAAATGTATTAGACACCCTATAAGATTCGTTATATCTTCAAAAAGGAAAAAAAATTAATGAAATGAATGAGAGGAAAGAGATATGATAAAAAAATTGTTTTATTGCAAATTATAAAAATTTTGTTGGGCCGCCCTTGGCATTTATTACTGCAGCGACTCTTTGGGGCATATTGCATACTAGCTTGCGACACTCCTCAAAATAAATTTCACTCCACTCTTGCTTTAACACATTCATGAGTGTTTCTTTTGAGGTAATTGAGTGGTCCCGAATCCTATGCTTCAGAATACCCCATAGATGATCTATAGGGTTTAGATCTGGGGACTGCGTAGGTCTCCTCAAGCCACCTCATAGTTAGCGCTGATTTGTCACAGGGTGTGTTGTCTTGTTGGAATTTAACATTTTGCATGTTGGTGTCTCCGAAAATGTTGGAAAAAGAAAGATAAAGTACATTTTCCAACACATTTATGTACTTACGAGAGTCCATCCGACCATCACACACATGCATTTCACCCACGCTGCTGGCAGCCATGCATCCCCGGATCATTATACTGCCTCCACCGTGTTTAATGGTAGGTACCACGCATTCTGGGTTGTACTCTTCTCCAACTCTTCGTCTCACAAAAGTAACACCAGGGGTTCCAAATATCTGAACATTTAAAAAAAACGGTATTTAAAAATTATAAATTCGTCTAGAGAACATCAAAATTTACAGTATATTGGACCAACCTTCTCCAGTGAAATGCACATGTTTTTTCGCCCACTCTAAGCGTGGCTTTTTGTTTTTTTCTGAGAGCAACGGCTTCTTCCTTGCTTTGCATCCTTTAAGTCCAACTTCCTTAAGTCTTCTTCTAACAGTTCTTGAAGAAATTTTTTTTCCTCGATCCTTCGACAATTCAGAAGCAAGCTCAGATGACATTTTCTTGCGTATTTTGAGCAAAGATTGTATTAAAAATCGGTCCTCCCGTTTCGTGGTAACATTTTAAATTTAAATTAATTAACAAATTTCACTATTATGAACAGTAGAAAGCAAACTGGTCACGTGTGCAAAAACCCGCCATTGCATTATAAAAATTATAAAAATCGTTTACAACCTCAGATAGTGTCGCCGAAAACCATAAAATTCAAACTAATTACTTCCGATAAGTGATTTGGCAGCAAAGACAAAAAGATAAGGATGCCTAATACATTCGACCAAGGCTGTATATACATATATACAGCCGTCCCAATTTAAAAATAATTTAAAAATTCAATATTAAATATTTCTTTCACATAGAACTAACTGAAAAAAATATTAAGTACTTCTATAAATTGAGTTTCTTATTTAACGCAAAAACCTAAAAGAAGTATTTGTAAACAAGTCTTTGTTTTAAAATACAATTACCAAACTTGACGGTATTGAGCAAGGGATCTAGAAACTCATTAAAAACTTAGAACTCTGAACATTTTTTTTTTATTTATATTAAAAATTAACTAAACTTAACACTAACTTACCTAACTTAAACTTAAACATTTTGAATCTACTGAACCGGAGATCATCCGAACTAACTCTTGCGACATCGCCTTCGTATAGGTGTCGCCTATCTACTGTCCTTCACACCACGTGGTAGATCAATGGGCATCCCTCCTCATCCTTGATTTAGCCAATCCGGTCAAGGAACAAAAACGCTTCCGGTAGAATGAACCTACTTCAGTGAGCGCTCTCGTGATATGCTTTATTGGGATAGTAGGCTACAAATATCACCTTATTTTCCGAAGTCATGGTTCGTGCAACGTGTCTTCGAAAAAGCTTAATAATAAAATTATCCACCCTGTTCACGTTTGCTTCGTTATATAAGAATTCGTTGGGATAGAATTTCTTGTTCTCAGATTCTGAGGTTCTGTACTTCTTGAAATAAGCCCAGAGACAATGCCTCTCGAACAGCCTCATCTTTTCCATCTGGGAAGGACTCACTTTTCCATCTGGGAAGTACTCACGCTGAACCACACTGCACAACCGTACGCCATGACTGGCTGGATGAGGGCCATGTAGCAGATTGTCTTCACCCTGGTATCAAATTGGTTGATATAAAACAACCCTCTTGCCACAGCAAAGGTCTTCCTGGCTATTTTGACAGGTGGTCTTATAGATGACATTGTTCATTAACGCCTTACTTTGCTTTAACCTAGCGGAAGAAACATTCATTAAAGCAGACTAATTGCAATTTTGCTAAAATACAGCGCTTCCAGATTTTCCAGATTGTTGATGTGATTTTTCTTCAATTCTGCCATCAACGTGAAGTTAGACGCGCCAGTTAACCTAGACAACGAAGAAGAATGAAGCTGTCAAAAATTAACTTTTTAAGATTCAGTGTAAAATAATTGCAATTCCTATATCATTATTGATCGAAAGCTGCATTCCAAAAGTTCCAAAAGTATTCTGAAATGGGAATCTTTAGCACGTATCAAGGCCACCTTAATTTTTGTTAACACTTTATCAGCAAAAGCATGGCACCATCATATAATAAGTTGATTCGATTCTACTACGTCGTTAAAACCTGTTACACGTAGTTAAACTACAGACCACTTTCTAATACATCATTTGAGCCACCGATTCTGTTTACTCAGTTTATATCTTAGACATAAAGATCTTCTTTTATTTGATGAATAATGAAAAATCACCGAAGCTGATCGTAAAATTTTCATTAAAGTACCGCAAACCCACATAATACCCTACTAACTCCAACTTACAAGTCGTCACAATTAAAATGAAACTAAATAAACCTCTCTGCCCAGCAACCGGCTACATAAATTCACTTAACTGCACCACACACAGTTATGATTGATGGCAGTTTATACGCTACACGTCATAAACGCGAACGCTGTGAATAGCTGGCGGGCTATGATGTGGGCACAGTACAGTTGTCAACTGCGTTTCCCCTTATTTGAGAGCCCCCCTCCATATAACCGCCAGCCATAGTGCTCTTCCGTCAGTCCACCACCATTGCCAGCCAACTTCAGTGAGTGGACGACAATAATGGCGATAACGTGGCCAGCCATATTGCTATTATGTGATTTTCATAAACTTTTAAGCCAACCGGGTAATTTATTGGCCTGTCAGTGGGTTCGCGTTGTGCGTTCATTTCCAATTGATTACTGCTGCAAGCGCATGGTTTACGTGTCAGGAGCTCTGGCTGCCTGCAATGAAGCTGGCAGGCTAGCCGTGGCAACATGTCAAGTTGACGTCAAGAAATGAGTATCAGTTAGTGTTTGTGGCTGCAGGATTTTGACAGGGCTGACGGTGGTGGTATGCCTCTGTGAATCATGTGGCGAATATGCTAGAAGCAAGGTTTTTACGTTGCGCATGCGGTTGTGGTCCTTTATGTTTATAATTACTGCCCTATTAAAAACAGACGGTTTAATTTTTATAGGTGGACTTTGAATTGATTGAATGAAGTCACTCGAACATACCTTTTTCTATGGGTTTTGAACAAAGACCGAAAATTAGTTTTAGAGAGCTGAATACATAATTAAATCAGATTGCAGGCATACCATGACGGATGTCAACAACTAGATGTTATTATGATGATTTATGTGATTCTAATTAACGACTTTACAACAGGATAATAAAGAGGCAGTCGGTGTTGAACCTACATAGGTCCCAAACGCGTTCTCTTGATAAATATCTCTACTTTCACTCACCACGATGGTTAAGTTTCTCTTAAACTTGCTTGCTTGTTTCTTAACAATCCAGGCTAAAGCTAAAGCAACAAATATTTCCAGCAACCATGATCTATGTTTAGTCCTGAGTGGAGGAGGAGTTCAAGCAAGCAAGCGCAGCTGAAGGCAAATCGCAGGAGATCATGATTGCTGGAAGTACTGATTGTTTGTCTAACCTGGTCTGTAGCTCCGTCAAAAAGAAATTCTAACCGATTTAAGTTACCTGGAAATTACAACTGAAGTGTGTGTATCACTCTATTTTTAATAAATACTCGCTCATAAAATATTTTATTAAATCTTCAGTCTGACACGGAAGATCACATTAAATGAGCGCTCAAAGGGACAATTATTAAGCCCGTGTGGAAAGAGAACTAGAACAGCTGAGCGATCACAAAAAAAACTGAGCAAGTGAGAGTGGGAATCGGTCGGAGAAAGTTCCATTAAACATTTTTGATAGAAGCATTCAAAGTAACGAACTCAAACTATTTTAGTTAAATTTTCTTTTAACTTCAACCCAAATCGACTATACGTACACATCTCTTCTCTGTCCAACGCAAAAAAAAACTTCAAGATTCCTACGTCATACCCAATCGCTGCTCATGCCTGCTGATTGCATTTTGTTGTTGGCCATTTAAGGGTTGAAATCAATATGGGAGATACCACTGAGTTGTCGATCGCAGCAGGAAATTTATGTGCGAAAGTGATAATCTTTGTTTTAACGTTTTTGCCAATATCCCCAAAACTATTAGGCCTAGAATGCTCAGTTTTACTTAGAAGTGGGTTTTAAGACCCCTCTAGCCGGACTTGTTAGAAAAACAAGTGAATTTTACCGTAATCAATGTTTGTTAGTTATAATATGTACACATACACACATAAAAAGAAAAGTACGTATGTGGGGGATGCTGCCCCCCTGCAACCCTCCTGTTTGGCCACATATGCAATTTGGTGTAAGTGCGCGATTGATTGTATTTAGTTTCTTTCAACTCATGCGAATAAGATACACAATGATCTATGTATAATGTCGTAAATGTTGGAAATCTGAACTATCCCATAACAAAAAAGACGACAGCAGACCACCACACTCCTTTTTGGGATTTTATTTTCCTCGGGCTTACCGTAGGTTCACTCTATCACACTTTGGGCTTCGTGCACATCTTAAGCCGTCTAACCCCGCCATGTTAAACGCCAATTCATCTGAAAAATTTTAAAAATCGGACTCAAAAGTTAAACCTAAAACGTCGTGAAAAAGGATTCGGTGGCTGTTGTCAGCACTTTTATTGATTCTATGCATTGATGATATGCAGCGGTTACCAAAAACAATGGATACTCACTAAAATATTAACACCCGGATTTTAAAAATGTTTGCTTTTCATTATATGCCTTTGTTTTGTTGCGGCACTTTTTAAGGCATGCTCACTATTTTTTAATATTTTTAGTTTGTAGGAATCTAGTGGAATTGAGTTTTTGTTTATAAATAAGTGAAACTTTTCCTGTTTGAATGAAAAAAGGATTATTGAAATATCTCAAGTACATGGAAAGATATTGAGCAAAATGTCTATGCGGACTATTCGGTGCTATTGTTTTGTCCGACACTGTATATAGTGCGCATCTATGTCTATACATTTTCAGGGGTGCAAATCTGAAAACAGTCTTTATCTGCATGTCTTTATAAATAAAAAGTGAAATAAGACCGAAAATGGAAAGTGCTTTATTTTGCTTGGCGTTATTTCACGGCATCATTCCATGTTTCTCAAACGGAACGGTGGATTAAAATGTTTTTTAGCGAACCTCCACTTCTTTTTAAAAGATCTGTTGATTGATATATCACTCGATGGGATGCACCAATATTTCAAAATACACTCCAACTAGAGTCCGACCGAAGTTCAGTTTTTCGACCGAAGTTGAAGCCGAAGCCGAACTTCGGCTTTTTTATCACCTTCGGCCGATGCCGAAGTCGAATATGATGGTATTACGAAATTCTAAAGAATCTACAAAATTATTGTTTATTTTTTTGGTAGCGGACTACCAAGTGACAACGATTTGGAACATATTTTGCAAGTTGCTTGCGCATCTTTTTACTGAAGCTCTAAATTGGATTTTTAGCTGCTGCTTTTTTTGATGTTCTTTTTACCTGAAACCAGTACAGCCCAATTTATAGTTCACCAACTTGCTAAGGCAAAATCTGTTGATTTTAAAGCAGTAAACAATCGCACTTTCAAAATACAAAATATCCGACAATAACAAAGCAAAAAACACACCGTTCCTTGTAACTTCACTTCCACCAATATTGACACACTAGCAAATTTTGCAAAACAAAGCAAAAACGTTGCGATATCCTGCAAAAAATATCGTAATTCTATTCTATAAACAGAAAATTCAACATTCGGCTTCAGCAAAATATTCGGTCTCATTTGGCCGAAGCCAAATGTTTTGCCAAAGGTGATATTTTTAGCCGAAGGTGGGAGAAACCGAAGTCGAAGCCGAATGTTCGGTCGGACTCTAACTCCAACTTCACGCATATGGAAGCATACCCACTTTTTAAGTTCCATTCACAGAAAACGGTATCTAGGCCTAAGGCACCTAATTCCAAGAGCTCATTCCGTTATCTTTATAAATGAAGGAAAGACACTTCGTATATATAATGGTTCCGTTTTGGTGAACAGAAATCTCTCTAGTGCAAGATTTTCAATAATATCTGAGCCAGTACTGCCTAGTAGCCAGTACTGCCTAGTAGTTTTCTAAACACCTTCAACTACAACACTCTAAAACTGATTTTTGATAAAGTTCTTCAATACGTTCGAAAGAGATGTCATTCTGTTCTATACATAGTGACATGTGTTAAAGTACTAAATAAGCAATTTAAAAAAAAAGGTTAAGTTAAAGAGTTGAAAAATTAAAAGATATTGGGTGATGTATTAAACTAGACAAACCCCTTCAAACTGGTGATCTTCATTTGCAAATCTTGTTATTTTTACTTAAATATCATATGTAATAAACGGGAAGCAGAATCCCATTCCATTTAGAACCCCATCCTGATGAGGTTTACTTCGCCCTTTCATAATAATTTCAGGAATCGATTAAACATGATTAATTATATTAGAATACGAAACATTGGTAAATCCAAGACTTACCTTAAAATATTCGACACCAGGTCACAGCTGCATCACCATCTCCAACAATGTGCAATGGCGAGACCCAGAGAATCCGCCACACAAGTGATACTAGTTGATATTTCAATTTGCAATCAAATTACCGGACCAGAGACGTGCACTATTTAAGTATGCACGAGCCTACAAAATCCACTCATCGTACAATCTCAAACAAGTGTTAATCACTCAATTCCTGTAAGTGGAACATTATAAAACGACAGCAGATGGATGTCGATCAGTAGACGTGCCAATATATCAAGCAAGCCATGACACGATCTACTTCAAAGCGAAACATGAATATGGAAGAACACCCCCCACTGTAGCCACCAACGTGTTGTTTGCCGTTACTTAAGCTTGTATTAGCACGAACAGCATGCGCAGCCAGATGCAATTTACGGAATGCATCATTTAGCAAAGGGTTCGTCTGGCCGGCCTGCTCCATGGCCAATGGCATCTGGCAATCTCATGCAAAAGTGAATGTTTTGTGCAACAGTGCAACCGCAAGTATACCCATGCGCATCGGACACAATCACCATCACGGTTTCTGAGGGAACTCGGTAGCTGCTAAGTATGTTGTATACAGTGCACTTAAGGTGATGTTAAATACTGAACCGGCAGCAGCATGCAACTTTATGGCATTATCGCTGTGCTGCCATGCCTGGCTTACTTTATGCCTCAAGTCGTCAGTCAGATAGATGGGCATTGCTGAATTTAATTGAACAATTTGCTAGATGCGTGTGTAGTTGATAGACGTGCGCGAACATTTGTTTGCGACAATTTATTAATCTACACAACCTGAGTTCACGTTTACCGGTATATCGAGTGGCAATTAGCTTTATAAATATTTCAGCAAGTATCTTTGGTTTTTAGTTGATTCCTTGTATACATCATATGTAATAACATAAAGATGCATAAAACTGGAATGAAAATGGGTTGGATGGCGAGATAGATATTTGAGGGAATTGCCATAAATGTGATATGTGCGTAGTAACGACGTTTACATCGGTTACTTGATAAGCTATTCAAAACTGAAGATCGGTGTACTTAGTTAAATTCACCCTATACACAAATTGTTTGAGAACACAAATGTGTATAGTGTAAGTTTTAAATACGTGGCACTTGACTTAGTGAATGATGCTCTTGACAATGTGGTAATACATCTTGAGATGGGAAAAGCACTGTTTAGTCTGATGAATAGTAAGTTAGCAGGGCAACGACTCTAACATGGGTGATGGCTACGGTGACCATTTTTGCAGATGAAAAAAAGAGGACAATCATATCATTTTCAAGAAACAAACAAAAAGCGGAAAGAATGTTATAAAAATGCATCGAAGGGAGTTCGATGACAATTTGCGATTCATTCACAATAGGAAAAAATCAGATGACAGAACTGAATTATTCAAACCAATGCTGTCTACTTTGTGTTTAACTAATTTAGTACTGAAGAAAGGACTTCACTGTGTAGATCATACAAAAAAGTTTTCAAAGAAAAAAAGGGCATTAAGAGGACAATTTTAGAAAAAAAAAGAGACACGATACCGAAAAAGAGGACTGTCCTCTAAAAAAGAGGACAGATGGTCACCGTAGTGATCGCGGACTGTCCTTCTTGTTAACATATATATTGAATCCTGGAAAATATTGTGTTACTTCAAGCTCGAGTAAGTTCTACGTTTGCACTCCAACCCTTGCCATATAGAAGTTTAAATGCGTAAATTTGCATAGCACTACGCTATGATTTGGATCTGGAGCTTACCCAAACGTTTCATCTAACGCAATCTCTTTCTAAGTGTTTCCTATTTCGCACGCCAACTTGATTGAAATGCTCCGAGCTTATAGTCCCTGGACATAGTATTAGACGCACTATAGATTTTATGCGAAAATGCGACTGAAAAAAATCTGTACTTGTTTACCCTCTGTTACTAATACTTTGACGTTATGCATGTATAATGCAACATATCAAAATAAAAATTGAAGAAAATAGAACCACAAAACAAATTTAATAACCCAAACTTAGTTTCTGTAACGTTAAAAGTTAAAAATATTGCGTATAATTTAATAATTATAAAAATTCTACAGTGCGTCTAATAATATGGCCAGGGACTGTATATACACCAACCTATTCATTGTTGTCTGTTGCCTTGTGTCATACGCTCAGAGCTAAAGAATTTTCTGGTCCGAGCCGAAGTTATTTATACGCCCAACCTAAACCGAAGGCTCTGGTCGCTTTTTTCCTCCAACAGAAATAGAATAAAAAATCGCAAACAGAACTCGAAAATCCAATGACTTCTCGATCCACTTTGATATTGTACATGCCCTTGTTCCGTAGAGCAAATGGGCCAAGTTTACCTTGCACAAACAGAACTGAGATGATTAGGACATTCTACAAAGTAAAAAAAAGGAATGAGGACTATAGTAAAGTGCAACAGAATGACACCTGTAACACATATTCCCGACGTGCTTATGTTCGCTAATTGGGTGTTGGAAGTGTTGGCTGAAGATCCGATCTTGGCCAAAGAACATCTTCTCACATTTTTGGCTCAGAGGCTATGACAACAAGCAAAATTGCACCTCAAATGTCTGCACAGGCGAGAGTGGGGATACTCACAAGTCCCAGGCCGGCAGACAGGGTATTGGAGAGGATACCGTTAGGAGGGAGAGTCGGGATCTTAAAGCTCAAGCTTGAAAGATCAACTTTGGCTCTAGTGCAGGTGTATGCACCGAATCTAGAGTCAGAGTATGCGGCTTTCCTGGATGAAGTTGATGCTGCCCTTGGCGGGGTGGCTGAGATGGATTCCTGTATTCTGATGGGTGACTTCAATGCTCACGTGGGTGTGGATGCAACGACATGGGGGAGTGTGATTGGGAGGAACGGTGATCCTCATCAAAACATGAACGGAGAGAAGATGTTGGATTTTTGCTGTGCAAATGGCATGTCCATTATGAACACCTTCTTTCCACACAAAGGCATCCACAAATACACGTGGTACCGTCGGAGTCTTCAACAGAAATCATGATAGATTTGACTTAGTCATCCTCACATCTTCCCACATAGAACTCAGCGCGCGCTAGATAGGTTTGTGGCCGTTTGTGCTGATGCTGGGACAAAACCATAGGTTATGGTTATATCCAGAACGCCTATCCAATGCACTCTACATGTTAGTGGAGTCCTATTGAAACAGGTGGAGAAGCTTAAGTATCTCGAAGTCTTCTTCACGAGTGATGGGAGGAATAATGCTGAGCTTTCCTGTAGGATTGGTCAATTTTAAAAAAATTTTGGTCAATCTGCAATCAGGAAGGCCGAGCTTGGTGTTAAAGCCAACTCACACACCTATGGTAATGAAATTTGAGTAATGATCGAAAGAATAAGATTGCGAATACAAGGTGCCGAGGAAAGGGCTGTACTTCGATGTTTTGTCACGTAGCACGAATGTCAATACCGTCACGACTTCCGAGGCGTTCCTTGAATGCGATTCTATCGGGTAGGCAACCGCTTGGCAGACCCAGGGCGAGATGATTGGACCAGGTCCAAAAACTCGCCTGGTTGTGCTTGGGCATAGCTCCTGATGAGTTACATTCGATGGCGGACGATAGAGTGGCCTGGAGATCTCTCGTGTATGCATTGCCCTCGCGACCCCTTTAGTGGAACATGCGGATCACTGAAAATGATGATGATGAAAAAAGTATTTTTAGAGAATTGATTTAGCTGGACTAGCTGGACTGGACAGACTCCTCAGAGACTCTAATTTGGTGAAACCCACTTTTCAAATCTAAAAGTGAGAAATAATTCTTCCCTTCCAGGTATTTAATGCAGTCCTCAATAAGCGTCAGCGGTTGGTTGTCTCGAACTGTTTTCTTATAAAATATCCGGTAGTCAACACTCGACTTTCAACATTCTTTTTCTTTACCAACACTATAGGAGAAGCATAAGGGGAGCCACTTGGTATTATAATACCGTCCTGTTCTAATTGCCTAACTATGGATTGAAACTTTGAACGCTCAAGATCGCCAGGGAGCGCAATGGAACGCCATGTCGTCACTTAAATGAATCCTCATCTCATAGTCTAGAGGCTTACTTTCACGTCTTTCATTTACTTTGACGTGTCAAAGTCTATCCAACGTAGGATCAAAATTTACTTCAATTTGATTAGAAGCCATGTCGATATTATGGCTGAAGCACAATAGTGAGTTGCGCTAGCCGACTTCATGTTACGGTAGGTGTGCGTTGACTCACTGCGTTAATCAGCTGTTCCCCCTCTCTCTCTCAAATACCAAATGAAAAATATTCCGTCAGCTGTTTTCATTTCTGATATGTCAAATCAAAAAATATTCTGGTCAAACAATTGAACGCTGAAGAAATTAATTGCGGAATATGAATGCTGAGAAAGTTAAAAAAATTAAAAAAGTGCTTCTTGGCGTGCTGATTTGGCGTATTCATGCTTGCAAGCATACACGGATATTAAATTAGTTTTGTCAGCAGTTTTCATGTCTGAAATGTCAGTTGCCACAAAATGTTCTGAATTTGGGAAAAAACTCTCAATTTGGGAAACATTTCTCAATTTCGGTCTCACAGCTCATCCCACTGTCAAAAAAATATCCAACATGTCAAATAATGACGTGCGTTGAGATTACGTTTTACGTTTTTACGCAGTATTTCGTGCATGTCCATTGAATTGTGTGCGTTGAAAGACAACGCTGACGCTGACACACTGTTGTGTTTCAGCCATTATATGTCTGGTACGGCACTATGACTACGCACAGTTGACTCAACATCCACGATCGGCTTTGTTTTTTCGCGCACTTTAAGGGCAAGTGAATAATTTTCCCACAAGAGGCTGTATCTATTGAGAACCGTATAAAATTTCCCAGATAGTGAATAGAGTTAACTGTTAACTGAATTAAGCGCTAATAATTTTTCTTTACGATATTTAAGCTTGACTTTGGACAAATGAATATTAAAGGAGCATAAAAAATTCCGGCCCAAAATTAGCGGCATGCAGATATCCTCATCAGGTAAAACAACAATTTCAATTAACTTAAGTGTATTTTCAAATTTAATTAGACACGTAAACACGTGAGACATATTTAATTTTGTCCCTCCGACACCGTAGTAGGTCCGTTCCGGAAAACTCTTCAATTCGATTCGGTTCTTCGGGACACAGGATTTCTTCATAAGACTAATTGGGCTACCCGTATCGAAAAGAGAAAAAAAGTCTGTAAACTCTGCACCCCACGGTGAGTCAATCTTAAAAGCACCACTCACCCTGTTTACGACACCAATCACATCACATTCGTCTTCATCTGAGTCGGCAGTATAGTCAGCGGCAACGGCAACGGCAGCAACTTGTTTGTCAGCATTTATAGGAAGCTTCCTCGTCAAAACTTTCTGGGGTTAGGACATGATCAGTAGTCATGCCCCATTCTCCAGCATCGGGCACAACGGGTACGGCCAGTTAGGCTTGATATGACCCAGTTGCGAACAGTTGAAGCACAATGGTTCTTTCTTAGCGGTCGGTGTCCTCTTTTCCATCTTTTGTCGTCTACCGACATAGTCTGAAAGGTACCTTTGCTGATACCGGTAGACCAGTTGCTTCAACTCCTCGAAACTCCGAGCTCCCAAGCAACAGGTAAACGTTCGGCACATCTCCCATGCCGTCGACGATGAAGTCAATGACCTCCAGTTCGCTGATATCTGAGCGATTTCCAATCGCTTGCATGGTGAGGATGTAGCAGTGGAGCGACTCTTCTTGCTTCTTCCACTTTCGATGGCTCTGCAACCTGTAGACGTGCTGACGAGAGTCGGCGATGTTGAACTCCCTAATGAGTGCCGTCCTTAGCTCCCTGTAATTTAGAGCGGCCGTTGACGTAAGGAAAACCCTTGCAGTAACCGTCAGAGAACGGCGTAAACTCAGCAGCTTGAATCGGTCGTCGGCATTGACCGTCTTCATTACCTCTTCGAAGTCCCGAAGGAAGTGCAATACGGAATGACTCAGGTCATCTCCCGTGAACTTCGGCAAGACATGCTCCAGGTCTCCGTGGTCGGCCCTGCCCCTGCGGATAGATGCGGACTCCCCCTCCAGTTGACGTATTCTTTTCCTCAGTTCGAGGATTTCCATCCTCTTCCGGAGGTCAGCCAGCTCCTGGTCCAGGGCTGCTCCCTGCAGTTCATCCACATTTGCGGCATTGTCGGCAGCTTCGGCATTTGCAATTTCGTTTGCAGGTGGATTCTCGGCATTTTCTAGGGGGTACTCCTCCTCCGACACTTCTTCGTCATCTTCACTGCAGTCGCGTCTTGTTGAGTGTGACATTTTAATGTTGAACAAAATAATTTTAAAAATTGTTTCAGGGTGTTTTCTCATCCCACACCTGAGATTCAAATTTCAATTATTTATTTTAAAAAAATATGATTTTTTGTGTCGTCCGACCAGCTTCAACGTTCGCGAGAGAAGAAAGAAACTATCAAAGGAAAGACTTGTGGCAAGCTCGCAAAACGACTTCTGTCAAAAGCACTGTGGCGACCTCAAACAGCGACTTCGTTCAACAGAAGTAAGGTTTCCTGTTTGTAGAGCAGAAATGACGCCGCTTTCACCAGAAACAGTTCTCGGACATTATAAGCCACGGTTATACTTAAAAAAATTTTATTTTTTTTATATATTTATTATACTTGTAATAAATTACAGAATAATAATTTATACAGAGCTACTAGCTGCAAAGACCTCGGCTCTCAGTTAAAGCTAACTAATGTTTAATTATATTGTTATGCCTAGTTTTTTAAAAAGGTTATAGATTTTATTAATATTAGATTTGTTAACGTTCTTTAATATTTCTATTACATCTTCTCCGCCCAGTATGTTTGTGAGGAATAGTCTGATTTCAGCGCAATGTTGGATTAGGTGTTGGAGGGTTATATTCGTATTGCAGGTAGTGCAGATTGGCAGATTTTTTTCCATATTTGAAGGGGAGGGGTGGATTTTTGTGGGGTTGGTTTTAGTGTAGTGGTGTTGATATGATGACCAAGCTGTTTGCTCTTCTAGCAGCGATTTCTTTTTAATGTATATCATAAGATCTCTGTTTGTATAAAAATTTTGCAGTAAGACTGGTGCTCTGTTTGCGAATTTAGCAGCTTTGTCTGCATTCTAATTGCTCCTAATACCGGCGTGACCGGGGGTCCACAACAGTTTTGTCATTAGCTGGTGATTGATAGGGATGTTTCGGATGTTTCGGCTTAAGTTTGAGCAGTTATTTGGGTTGGCGAAGGCACTAATGGTGGAGACAGTTATTTGGGTTGGCGAAGGCACTAATGGTGGAGAGGCTGTCTGTGCAAATCACGTGTTTTTTTTTTAATTTGACGGAAATTCGAAGGGCATTTAAGATTACGAAGGCTTCTACGGTGTAGATTGAAGCGAAGTCTGATAGATTTCCAAGTTTTAGGAAGGTGACATTTTCGAGTGTGACTGCAAATGAGGTGTTGTTCGTCGTTATTGAGCCGTCCACGAATATAAAATTCCAGTCTTTCTCTTTGAGCTTACTTGAAATGCTGAGGTATATCTTGCAATAAGTCTCGTCACGTGTGTTAATTTTTCCATGCGTTGACAGGTCTAGAATGAAGGATTTAGAATCTATCAGCCATGGTGGTTGTGAAGTGGTGGTGGCGGTTGTGTCTCGAGTTGGAGGGAGGATGTTTTCATTGAATTTTATGATGTTGTGAATAGCAGAAGAAATTCTGTTAACACGTTTACGCACCAGCATAAGTTTGATTTCTTTATCTATTATGGAGTTGTCTGAAAACATTAGTTTCGCGTAGAGATGCAATACTGCAATTAGCAAAGTTGTTTTTGGTGAGTTGCCGTAGATGTAGATTCCGTAATCAATTTTGCTTAGTACTAGTAGTCTAGTGATATCACATAAGGTGTTAATATATACACTACTTTTCCTAGAAGATAAATACTTAACTATGTTAGACCATGCAGCTAGGGACTGCTTAAGTTCTAAACAATGATTTTTCCAGCTATATTTACAGTTAAATATTAGGTTCAGGATTCTTAAGTTACCTACTGATTCTATTTGAATGTTATTAATACCAAGATTTTTTGGGAGGATAGTATAGTTTACGACAAATATGTAGGATTTCACATTTGGTCAAAGATAGTTTGGCTCCTGAAGATTTTGTCCATTCTATAACGTCCTTGACAGCATCGAATAGAAGTCTGCTAGCCTCATATATATTTTTTGTTTTGCATAGAAAGTAGATATCATCCGCGTATAAACAGTGACTTAAAAGCTTATGTTTTGATAAGACGTCGCTTATATCTTGAAAAGCTATTGAAAATAAGACGACAGATAAGGGAGATCCTTATGGGATTCTGTTGTGAAGAGGCATAATACTTGAGTAGGTGTTATTAACTCTAATGCAGAATTTCCTTTGGCTGAGAAAAAATTTGACATATTGGAAAATGTTTAGGCCTACACCTCATAGTTTTAGTTTTTTGAGAATAAGATGGATTCCTATCCTGTCGAATGCCTTTTCGAAGTCGAGGAAAAGTATTGAGACAAGGTTTTTGGAACTTAAAGCTTTTCAGATGTAATTGTCTAAGTGGAGTAAGGCATCCGTGCAGCCTCGATTTGGTTTGAATGCTAACTGGGGCCTTATTTTGTATTGCTATAGTATCGTAAATCTATTCGAAAATCGGAAATTGGTATTTTGTACCTCTATAGAAAATACAGCCCCCCCGGCAGCTGGCCTCCTCGCGGTAGGGGGCGGGCAACAGGTTCTAGTGCAGGTGTATGCACCGAATCTAGAGTCAGAGTATGCGGCTTTCCTGGATGAAGTTGATGCTGCCCTTGACGGGGTGGCTGAGATGGATTCATTTATTCTGATGGGTGACTTCAATGCTCACGTGGGTGTGGATGCAACGACATGGGGGAGTGTGATTGGGAGGAACGGTGATCCTCATCAAAACATGAACGGAGAGAAGATGTTGGACTTTTGCTGTGCAAATGGCATATCCATTATGAACACCTTCTTTCCACACAAAGACATCCATAAATACACATGGTACCGCCGGAGTCTTCGACGTCAACGAAATCGTTGATAGATTTCTTTGTGGTACCATCGTGTGTGAAACGGATGGTTTGTGACGTTCGTGTGTTGAGGGGGGCTGAACTGTCAATTGATCATCACCTGGTGTTGTGTACGCTGTATCTTTCTGATAAAGTACCTCTTCTGCCAAGGCGGAAACCAAGAGTGGTTACACGCATACGGTGGAAGAAACTACAGAACAGTGAGGTGCAGCAACATTTTGCACGGCGCATATCCGAAGGGTTTGAACAAATTCCAACTGTTCCATCGCATGTAGAGGACGAATGGCGACTGTTTTCAACAGCTGTGTCAATCGCTAAAAGTGTGTGGATGAAAAGGGGTGGATGAAATCCGGCCAAAAATGCTTAAGGCTATGGGTAAAGAGGGAGTTTTATGGCTCTCTCGTGTCATTAAGGTGGCTTGGGAACGCGGTGAAACACCTGGTGATTGGCAGACTGGGATGATTGTCCCTCTTTTCAAAAAGGGGGACAAGAAAGAGTGCTCCAACTATAGGGGCATATCTCTTTTAAGTCTCCCAGGTAAAGTCTACGCTAAGATGTTGGAGGCGCGTTCTAGAGCTATGGTCGAATCCAGGATGGGGGATGAACAGTGCGGTTTTCGTCCCGGCAGAAGTACAACCGACCAGCTTTTCACTCTAAGAATGGTACTTGAGAAGGCTTGGGAGTACTGTAGTAGCTGTGTTCGGGTTAACGGTAGTAAATCAACACCTTTCACCGTGGGCGTTGGATTTCGCCAAGGGTGCGTTTTGTCACCTCTCCTTTTCATTATATAAATGGACTGGATGTTACAGCGCAGTCGAGGCGAGGAATGTTTCACATTGGGAGAGTTGAGGGTAAGTCATCTTCTTTTTGCAGATGACTTAGTCATCCTCACATCCTCCCAGATGGAACTCCAGCGCGCGCTAGATAGGTTTGTGGCCGTATGTGCTGATGCTGGGATGAGGGTTAACGTGGACAAATCCGAGGTTATGGTTATTTCCAGAACCCCTGTTCAATGCACTCTACATGTTAGTGGAGTCCCATTGAAACAGGTAGAGAAGTTCAAGTATCTCGGGGTCTTCTTCACGAGTGATGGGAGGAATAATGCTGAGCTTTCCTGTAGGATTGGTCAAGCTGGGTCGATTGTGAAACAGCTTGGTCAATCTGTAATTAGGAGGGCCGAGCTTGGTGTCAAAGCCAAGTTAGCGGTTTTTAACGCAGTATTTGTTCCAACTCTCACCTATGGTCTTGAAATTTGGGTAATAACCGAAAGAATAAGATCGCGAATACAAGCTACCGAGATGAGATTTCTTCGTGCTGTTGTGGGAATTACTCGCCGGGATAGGGTGAGAAACACGACAGTGCGCGGGGAACTCAATGTTGGGCAGCTGCTTCTTCGAACGGAAAGGGCTGTACTTCGTTGGTTTGGTCACGTGGCACGAATGACGCCATCATCACGACTTCCGAGGCGTGCCTTGAATGCGATTCCATCAGGTAGGCGACCGCTTGGTAGGCCTAGGATGAGATGGTTGGACCAAGTCCAAACACTCGCCTGGTTGCGCTTGGGCATAGCTCCTGATGAGTTAGAGTCGATGGCGGAGGATCGAGTGGCCTGGAGATCTCTCGTGCATGCATTGCCCCCGCGACCCCTTTAGTGGAGCATGCGGGTCATTGAAAATGAGATGAGAGAGATGAGATAGCAAATACACACAATCCGCATTCGAAAACAAAAAGTTATGCCAACACGTTTACGGAAATTTTGTATTTTGTATTCCGAAAGCGGACATCAAAACCGTCCTCACGGATTTTCATTCGATAACTATTTTGCTATCGGATTGTGTGTGCTAAAGTTGTTTTGATTAATTTATTTAATTTTTTCACGCAAAATAGAAACATATTAAGACATTAATAATAATTTTGAACAGTTATTGGCCAAATATGCAGCTCTTGCCAAAGGATTTCTTCAATCTGCAAATGCAAGCCAGAAATCCAATCAGCTTTGACATCGGCCCAGCGATACGGAATATAAGCGCCGGGGGAGGTTCAAGCAAATAGGTGCAGCTCATGCCACTGGAAGACAAGTGATATTAGAAATATTACATCTCACTTTTGCAATAAGTGGCACTCCAAATGAACCATCGTTTGGATTATTACCCGCCCAACCACATAAATCCTTAAAATATACTGGCGAATCGAAAATTTCAACTTAGCAATGTGAGACAATGAAGAATCATCCTGCTCTGACCAACTTCAAACAATAAACAACAACTAAACGATATGTTACACTGTGAAAGAATAAAATTGAATTCAATTTATTTGCAACTGTCTTCTATTTGAATGATTCTTTTCTGATTTATAACCCGACAGTTTCATTTTCGGAAATTATTGATAAAAATTTGGCAGCATTCAAACCCAATCCGAAAGTGATACAAAATACGAATTGATTTGAGTATCGGATTTGATTTCCGATTTCGAATCCGAATCCGAAAGTGATACAAAATAAGGCCCCTGGTTGTGGCTAAGGTGTTGTTTTGTTTCTGTGTACCACAGTATTCGCCTTGCTGCAATCTTTTCAAGTACTTTCGCTGTGCAGGGTAACAACGAAATTGGGCGATAGCCTTGTAAAGTTAGTTTGTCTTTCTTAGGTTTAGGGATGGTTAAAATTCAGAAAATTTTCCAATTTTGTGGGAGGTGTCAACCTGTTTAGAATGTTAGTGTAAAGGTTGAGGAGTCTTTGCTTTGCTTCGATAGGCAGATTTTTTAGCATAGGGTATGATATTTTATCTCTACCGGGAGTTTGTCCTTTAAGTTTATTTAAACATGTGTGGCGACCTCGCTCAACGACTAGTGACGTATGTACTGGGCGTCCTCATACAGCGACTTCTAACAACAGAAGTTAAGCTTCCTGTATGAGGACCATAGATGACGCCACAGACATTGCAACAGTCAAGATCCCTGCAAAATGCAACGCATTCGTTGTCAGTCGCATTCCTCACTTCATTCTGTGCAGTTGCTTAATTTCCATTCTTTTATTTCCTTTGTCTATCCATTGTCTATTTCCATAACATAGTATAAATAGTTATTTACCTTTCTTGTTAAACATTGCAAATAAATCAATTGACATAAACCTAATACTTCAACCCAAGTGTTTTCATTAATTATGACGTAGCTAAATTGGTGACCCCGACGTGATTGTAATTAACAAAAGAGCTACGTCATAAAGTTCAAAATCTACGTTGTGATGACCAGCAACACTGCCCAACAACAACACAACAACGCGGCTGTCCAGCAAAACTGTCCACCACCAGTGTCCAGCAACAAGCTACACTGCCAACAACAATCAAGACTGCCCAACAACAGGCACCAGTGTCCAGCAACAAGCTACACTGTCCAACAACAGGCAAAAGTCTCCACCAACAGTTTCCAGCTTCAGTGTCCTGCAACAAGCAGCATTGACCAGCAACCAACAACATCAAACAACCCTTGCGACAGCAACGACGCACAGCGTTCCAACAACCGTGCAACAAGCACCAGCGCTGCGTCACACACAACCCTTGCGACAGCAACGACGCACAGTGTAACAACAACCATGCAACAAGCATCAGCACTGCGTCACAACACACAACCCTTGCGACAACAACGACGCACAGCGTTCTAAAATCGTGCAACAAGCACCAGCGCTGCGTCACAACCCTTGCGGCCAGCAACAATGCACACCGCAACAACAAACAACACCAAAACAACCCCCGTAACAGCATCACAACACAACCTATCAACAGCATAACAACAACAACGGGAACAATAGCAGACATCCACGGCCGCCTACGAAAGTTCATTTTGCAGATCAACCGCGACTATGTCACTAGAGGGGGAGTACTGTGGCGACCTCGCTCAACGACTAGTGACGTATGTACTGTGGCGTCCTCATACAGCGACTTCTAACAACAGAAGTTAAGCTTCCTGTATGAGGACCATAGATGACGCCACAGACATTGCAACAGTCAAGATTCCTGCAAAATGCAACGCATTCGTTGTCAGTCGCGTTCCTCACTTCATTCTGTGCAGTTTGTATATAATAATTTAATTAATTTCCATTGTGTAAAATCCCTTTGTGTTCCATTCCATAACGTAGTAACAATAGTAAACAATTGTTTCTTTCTTGTAAAACATTTACAATAAAATCAGTTACATTTTTAACCAATACTTAAACCCAAGTGTTTCCTTTAATTATGACGTAGCTAAACATGCTTTGAGTTCTATAAAATATATGTTTTTTTCTATGAGTTGGGCTGAAGGGTTGTTGGGGCAAGTGACTATTGTGTTGGATACGATTTCATGTTTTTGATGGTTGAATGCGTTTTCTTGTTGGTAGCTTTCTTACCTGGTGAGAGCAATCTTGTAGCTGACGCATTGTCACGGATCAATGAAATATCTCTGCCAACACAATTTGATCAACGTGAGCTTCATATAATTCAACACTAAACCTAACAAAAATAACCTTAGAACCAGATGTAAAAATATACTGCGACATTACAAACAATAAGCTACGACCATACATCCCAGTGTTCTTACGCCGGAAAGCCTTTGAATCAATACATGACCTTTCCCAAGTGGAAAAACGAACAGTCGCCAACTCAGGGAAAAGTACATTTGGCTGAACATAAGGAAGGACGCTTCAGAATTGTCACGCACTTGTATAAAATGTCAACGCTCAAAGGTGAATAAGCACACACATTCAACATCAGATTCATTCACAGTTCCTGAACAACGATTCCACCATGTACACATAGATCTAATCGTATTGCCAAGGATATAGGTACTGTTTAGCCATAATCGATCGTTTCAGCAGACGGACAAAAGCAATCCCTCTGCAAGATATGACAGCCGAAACAGTTGCTAATGCCTTCTACACTCATTGGGTTGCAAGATTTGGTTCACCGACTCTTCTGACAACAGATCAAGGCACACAATTTGAGTCAGCACTATTTAACGCATTCACCAATCTTTTAGGCACAACACGCATATGCTCGTCGCTATATCATAATGCGTCTAATGGGCTTGTGGAACGTTGGCATCGTTCATTAAAAACCGGGCTAACGTATCACGAGGAATCCGATTGGGTTGATGCATTCCCAACAGCACTTTTGGGATTGAGGACTGCATACAAGGAGGACATTAAGGCTTCTGCAGCAGAGATGGTCTACGGAAAAAATTTGAGAGTTCCTGGTGAGTTTTTCGCAAACGACAGCAATAATTCAGATCCACAATTTTTTATTGAAAAACATCGTGAGAATGAGGAATTTACACCCAGTAAGAATTTCAAACCACAGCAACAATAGAGCATTTGTTTCACCCAACCTTTTCAACTGCATACATGTTTTCCTGCGATGCGATGCAGTAAAGAAACCACTCCAGCAGCCATATACTGGACATCCTATAATTAAAAGAATCAATAACAAACTTTTCACAATCAATACAGACGGTCGAATAGTAAACGTATCCATAGAGAGACTGAAGCCAGCATACATCCAACCCGAAACCATCGCAGATCATCCTCAAAACAACAAATTAAACAACAATAACAACAGAACTGCAACCATCAACAAAATGCAACCAGCTAAGAAAGAACACCGGCGAATCCAATTCCAAGTTAAAAAATAAACAGACGGGAGTACTGTGGCGACCTCGCACAACGGCTCCTGTCAAAAGCACTGTGGTGACCTCAAGCAGAGACTTCGTTCAACTGAAGTAAGGTTTTCTGTTTGTAGAGCACAGATGACGCCGCTTTCACCAGAAAGAAATATCGGACATTCCAAGCTACGGTTATACTTAAAATATCAGCAGTATATTTGCTACCAGTTTCCAATTTCTTATTTGCTATCGATTGACTTCTACTTTGTAACATTGCAAGGCTGTTTACGCTACACAGACGCCACAAAAACTGCAAACTGTCAATAAAATTTCGAGGGCAAATAAAGTAGAAGTTGAACATCCCTGAATAAAAGGCTCTGCTCACTATCTTTTCGACAAACCACATTTACAACTTAATACTTTCAAATATATGTAGATGTCGCTATAATCACATGAGGAAATGTCAATAAAGCGGCTTCTGGTATATTGAATGACAAATAAGTTGAATTTCACAATCAAAACATTCGCTGTTGGCTGTTGTTGTTTACAATTTCTTATTGTGAAATGGCGAAAACGAACAAGGTAATTGATAGTTCATACGATATAACACACCTTCTCAATTTGTTATTGCTTAGGAATCACTAATAATTATTCTTGACACCGGTGTTGGTGCAGAAGAGTTCACAAAAGGCGCTGCGGAATGTTGTCTCAACATCATCAAACACAAGGTTTGTCGAATTCCATTCGAATAGCCAACAAGAAATAATGTACATATTCATTTAACAGATTTACTATCATCCACTGGATCTCATATCAATTTTGCTCCTACGTACCAAGCAGACGGATAACGTAGGCAACTATGAAGAACCAGATCAGTATAAGAATATATCCCAAGTAATGCCAGGCTCTCAAATACCTTCATGGAATATGGTAAATGAGTTTAGGAATTCTATCCAAAGAGAAAAAAGCGAAGATGGTGATTGGGTAGATGCCTTAATTGTGGCTATTGGATTAATCACCGAAGATGCTATGTATGTTTGAGCATATCCTGCACTGATTCTTTAATTACGTTTAATCTTTCAGTATTCACAAGGCCAAGATGTCCAAAGTTGTATTGTTTCATAACTTCAACTCTCCCCCATCGTCACTGGATGAAGATATTCTTGCAAAGCTTAATGAATTGGATTTTAGGTTCATTATTGTGTAAGTATAATATCTCTTCGCTGGGCTGTGTAACTGATGAGTATATATTTTAGGAGCGATAACGTGCATTATGTACTCGATTCCAATGGGAAGTTGATACCCGAATTTATACCTTCAACCGCCAAAAGCAACTCCCAAGCAACAAATGAAGAGCTGGTCTCTGAGTTGATCGATTCATACCCCCACACGACACTTTGCAACCTTATAGATGCTCCTTCTATCGTCCTTCACAGAGAATTAAAGGCCCCGTGGACATGGAACACTACTCTGACTATTGGCACTAAAATTGTAATAAATATTTCAGGAGTGATAGGCATAAAGAAGGAAGATAAGATACCACATTTTAAAAAGAAATTAAGGAATTCAAGCGAAAATGATATCGTTGGGCGAGAGAAAAAATACTACTCGGGAGTTGATGAAATAGGCGAACAAACTGAATATGACAAGGTATCCGGTTACATGCTAGGCGACACTCCATTGGCCTTCGATCCCAGTCTGGGTCAAGCATCAAGTATTGACACAAAAAAGGGTATCCACTTCATCGGATTTGTTCCAGCTGATAATATCCCACAAGAGCACTTCTCTGGAGAATCTACCTATGTGGTGTTTCCACAAAAGGGAAAACAAGTGTCTGCCAAAATGATAGATGCATTAGTTCGGGTTATGGAAAGAACAAACTTATGCATCCTTGGATGGAAAGTTTTTTTCAATGGGAACAAACCGAAATTGGTCGTATTACTACCGACGCAAAAACATAAAATTGCTGGTTTGTCCATGATAGAGTTGTCCTATCATTCCCAGCATCGCTTCTGGGATTTCCCCAAATTATCTACAAAGAAAAATCAGTCGACAGAGGAACAAGTGGATGCTGTAGATGAGCTCATCGCCGCATTAGATCTCTCACCGAAACTTGAAAAAAAAGATTGTCCAAAAAGCTTTGAGTCACACAAGGATCTTCTGCCATTCGAGTTTCTTCCCGACATCCAACAGGAATGTCTTATAGAATATCTATCGAACAAATTTGTTAATCAGGAGTCTAGTGGGACATCCAAATTCCTAGATGTACCCTCCGTTCTTAAACCGAGGGCATCAGTCGCCGCCGAAAAAATAAAGACGCTCTTTCCTCTGGAAATTGTCGAAACACCGAATAAGGAAAAAATTAAGAAGCACTTAAATGCTGTATCTGACAAGGAAGATCCAACAATTGGTGGTTCAAGTAACACAGCAGCAGTCGATGACGAAATTATGATAACCCATGTCGGAACTGTCACTCCTGCAGAGGACTTTAAGACATTGGTTGGGCATATTATGAAAACAATTCCAAGTGGGATGGAAAGAAGTGCTAAATTCCATCATTACGCTTACCAGATGCGTGCAGTTATCAGTAGTCTACTCTTTAAATCAATGATAAAACAAAACGAAAAGATTGAGAAAGCACTTATTGTATACCGCACGCTAACTATAGCCGCAAATAGTCCTCACGACTACAACGACTGGATGAGAGATCTGAGGATAAAAGTGATTGAGAGAAAGATGTTCGATTTCTGGCGGGACGTGGTCGTCAAACATAAACTAGGCCTTTGTATGGAGGACGATCCTCAGGCAGAAGAAGACTTTTACTGCATTTCCAAAGATGCCGCTGAGAAGACAAACGTGAATGAACCTGAAGAAGAAGAATCAGCTATGGACCTCTTCGATATGATGTAAAAAACTAATGATTTGGAGTTGTTTTGCTTTTGCAGATGGAAGTTATGTTAAGTTTGAAAATATGGTAAAATTTTAATTGAATTAAACTCACATTTTTATAAATTTACACATGCATTTTATTGAGCAGTTATGATGGTGATGATGCTACAGATGAAAGTTGGTCTAGGTATAAATTGTTGAATTTCTTATATTCTCTACATACGGTTGCCGGTTAACGCAAATGGCACATGGAAAAGACAAAAAAGTTCTTTAGGTTTTGTATTGGAGAAAGAAGTTTTGAAGTGCGCTTAGTTTTCTCCAAAATTAAACGCCTTGACACGTAGCCTCTCCAGTTTGAAAAATTCACAAATTGTTCAGTTCAGGCGATACAATCCGGGATGGACATGAACCAACTCCTTGCTTCTACTTTTGATAACATCACTTCAAATCATTTTGAATTCACAAATAGTTCAGATATAAGTTCTTAATATTTCAAAAAGTACAATCTTACAATCCATCTCATCATGTATGTATGTATATCGCTATTTTATTAAAAACCTACAGTCCAGCTTCACAGTCTAGGAACGTAAGCATTTCCCTTCGTGTGACGGGGTTCATCTCATCTGAATGCCTCTGAAAGTCGAATAGTCGAAAAGCTGTCCAAAATTTTAAATTCAACAGTGGTCGTTGCTTGACATTTAAACGCTGTAGTCTGTCCAGCCGCTCTTTCTTTTAAATCATCATTATCTTCTTATTTTACTTAGTATTAACAGTCTACTTGATTATCATACGTTTCATAATGTAAAATCATTGTCTAGCAATATTTAAAGTGTTATTCAACTACAGCAGTGTATAACTTGATCGGTTGATTAGAACTAATGTAAAGCGCATTGCGTTCAAAAGCAATCGGCATATGCAACAGAAATAGAACGACCCGACTTTGGCTAAATTGCTCATTCGAAAGACAACCCTTTTTCCTCTGATGGCCTTGCAGTTCGGGATGAACCTTGGTCTCAATCAATAAGCCTCTCAAGCTGGTGTGATCTTTAGCTATCCGCTATTGCGTTCAATATCGGTACTGATGGTATTCCTACTGTTTATTTTAATTAATCGAAGTTGTTGACTACCACGAAAGTATACCTATGCCAGATATTGTTGGTCGAGTGGATGTTGCGCTCGTATACCCTCTTTTGTCCTCATTCAACCGCTAAGCCCATTTTGGCTGCCTCTCATTCGATGCCTGCAAACTCTATATATGCTCGCTATGTTTGACCAATCACCTCAATGTCGTCCGCGTACCAGCAGATGTACGGACTTTTGGAAAATCGTGACTTTTGTGTTGGCCAGTGAGTTCTGCATGATCTTCTCAAGAACGGTGTTGAAAAAGTCACACGACATGGCGTTGCCTTGTTTAAATCCTTTTTTAACATTGAAGGTCTCTGTAAGTTCATTTTCCGTTATCTTGTTCAGTCTAACGAGTTTGGCAGGAATGTCAAAACTAGGTCTCTATGCAGGCTGCCATATGCGGCCTTAAAATCGACAAATAGGTGGTGAGTGTCGTTCATCCGCAGCGGGTGGTGGACTTCCCTGGCCTGAAACCGGACTGATATGCAGCTATCAGATTATTCACGATTTTACGAACGTTGGCGATGTTTAGCGTAGTCAATGGAAGGTCCTTTGTTATGAACCGAACAAACGATATTGAGATCCCACTCAACGGGCATGCTTTCCTCCGACCATATCTAGATCAGTTGGTGCATGCGCCGAGCCAGTTTATCTCCAGCTGCTTTAAAGAGTTTTGTAGAGAATCTGCACCAGCAACTTTATCCGACTTGAGTATCGAAGTCACTATCTTTACCTCGCTTAAGTCAAAACGATGGAATTCTCTTCGATCATCGCCTATTGTGAGAGAAAGCTCTATTAAGATTATTTCTGAAGCCTTCTTTATGAATACCAGTTTATCCAGGTGAAATCTTTCAGTTTTCCCCTACAGACTAAGTAACAAATACTTAGATTTCTTTCAAAAGAGAATATTCGCCTGTTATGTAAATTACATTTTGTTAATATTTTGGACCAAATGGACGTCCTATCTGTAATCGTTTTCCTCCGAAAACAATGCGGTTGATTCATCTGACTGATTTCATCTTTTTGAATCCGGCAATTTGCCGAATGTTTGCTCCTAAAATGGCATCGTCCATGTATAAATAATTATTTGAACACTGAAGTGGCTTAATAAATCTGAAGAATTGATTAAACTCCTTTGTAAAGAAATATTTTAGAAAAAGAACCATGAAACCTAAAATGAAGTACCAATTTTTGCTTACCCCTCTATTTAGTTTTTTAAATTCTCTGATGATGAAGTCATCATATGATGATTTCACACACTGTCTGTTATGCACGAACCAGTTAAGCAGTTAGCAATAAAAAAATAAATTGTTTCCAAAGAAACATATTTTATTCTGTATAAAAATTGACAAAACAACGAAATATTTTGTTTTACTCATCCCACACAATATCAGGGTCTGTATCTCTCAACTTATAAAATTTTGCTGGCTCCGGATCATCCATGTCATCGAAGTAATCTGAATCCATGGCCCATATTAAACCTAATCTCTTGGGCACAAACTCCTGCTGCCAGAATTCGAACATTTGTTTCTTGATGATTTCTTCTCTCACTGTTCGAATCCAATCATTGTATGCAAATGGATTATGAAATGCCGCATCTGGACGCTCAATCACTAAAAGTGCAATAGCTTTGGCTTGCGTTTCCTCGTTTGCTTCTGTGCCAAATAAGAGATTCCAAATGTGTTTATACAATTTATTGAAGACTTTTTCACGTTCATCGCGGTCTTCAACATAGCATAGTTGTTGACTCCAGTTTTTATCGTAAACTTCTGGTGTGAAATCGGGTGTGATTTTAAAATCTTCTGAGGTCAATTCTGGAAGAGATTCCCCGTCCGACATTCTCAAACAAATGAAATAATTTTTGCAACTGAATCACTTAAGTACACTGAGCAGAATGAAATGTTTATTTCAGTTGACCTTGTTGGTAAATAATGATATAAAATGTGTACAAATATCCTTGACAGTTGACAGTCTCAGCAAGGCCATGTACTCGTACTTGTCAAAACAAGTGTTAGGGTGGAAATATACCACAGGTTTTACATCACATCATAGTTTAAATCATGATCTTTTATTAATTATATAATTTGAAAAGAATCGTTTTCTTGGGTTTTTGCAATTTTTTTCCTGTAAATGTTAAAATTTCAATTAAGGGTATTTTGGCATATAGCTAAACCACACACTTTTAATGGATTGCAAACTAGACTGAAAGAAGTGCATAGTCATAGGCGCATATTTCATTTTCGAACCAACTGAATATTTTCTGGTTCAAACTGTTTTCGACTAACGTATTTTAAGACGACTGGATGGCGCAGTTGGTAAAGTGCCTGACCCTAGTTCGAGGGGTCCTAGTTTCGAATCCCAGTGAAATCGAATCTGATCCAGTCACAATTTGCCGTTGTGATCAAATTAACGGCACTGGCGTAGGTTGCTATCTGGCAGTACAATGGATCAGTTTTGAGTCTGAGTGCTCCAGAAGCGTTCCAAAAATTCTCCGAAAAAAAAAGGTATTTTAAGAACTCCGCAGGCTTCAATAAAGACTTACATTTCGAGATTGAATTTTCTTCTGCAATCGCTATCAACGACAAGTGGAACAAACGTTGGAGGAATATCCTTCTTCATGAATCGAACGGGGCTTCTCTATTTTATAGTAATAATACAAATGCCCTTGCGCTCTAAAGCAGAACTGGGTTGAATAGGGTGGTATATGGTTAACCTAGTATTTCGAGAGAGGTCTCTATTACTAAATAACGTTTTGGCATTTTAAATTTCTGCACTGATGTGCTGTGGACTGTTGACTCCTTGTCCAAACTTATTTTGATATCAGGTGTTTATTTTTGTTTTGTTTTTAGCATTCTAGAAATAGTTACCCGTTCATGATTTCATAAATGACAATGACTATGAAAGTGAATCGTTATAAACACTCAGACGTTGACTTTGATTATGACGGTGGTATCAGGATGTGTCGAATATTGGAAAGTCGATGGTATATTTAACAACGCCTTAAAAACGATTCGATTAAGTTACGTAGATACCGCGTTTTTGAGATAAATAAATTAGAAGCTGTGGTGAGCAAAACACATTTTAAGGCATTAGTACTCCGATGAAAACGGACTAAGTCTGGTGGACTTTGTGACGAGACAAAATCTTCTTTAGCCAGTACGCTGTTACCTCACTTCAACATTCACAAAGGGACTTAGCGGTCCCCCGATCAATAAACTGTAACATTCACAAAGGGACTTAGCGGTCCCCCGATCAATAAACTGTCATCCAGATTAATTACATTGCAATCGACATCTATACTCCTCCAGTATTCTCGATGTCCGAACATTCCGATGAGCAAACATGAATAATTTTCTTGTTATAGCCATCTCATTTTCAATGACCCGCATGTTCCACTAAAGGGGTCGAGGGGGCAATGCATGCACGAGAGATCTCCAGGCCACTCGATCCTCCGCCATCGACTCTAACTCATCAGGAGCTATGCCCAAGCGCAACCAGACGAGTGTTTGGACTTGGTCCAACCATCTCATCCTAGGTCTGCCAAGCGGTCGCCTACCTGATGAAATCGCATTCAAGGCACGCGTCAGAAGTCGTGATGATGGGGACATTCGTGCCACGTGACCAAACCAACGAAGTACAGCCCTTTCCGTTCGAAGAAGCAGCTGCCCAACATTGAGTTCCCCGCGCACTGTCGTGTTTCTCACCCTATCCCGGCGAGTAATTCCCACAACAGCACGAAGAAATCTCATCTCGGCAGCTTGTATTCGCGATCTTATTCTTTCGGTCATTACCCAAATTTCATGACCATAGGTGAGAGTTGGAACAAATACTGCGTTAAAAACCGCTAACTTGGCTTTGACACCAAGCTCGGCCTTCCTGATTACAGATCGACCAAGCTGTTTCAAAATTGACCCAACTTGACCAATCCTACAGGAAAGCTCAGCATTATTCCTCCCATCACTTGTGAAGAAGACCCCGAGATACTTGAACTTCTCCACCTGTTTCAATGGGACTCCACTAACATGTAGAGTGCATTGAACAGGGGTTCTGGAAATAACCATATCCTCGGATTTGTCCACATTAACCCTCATCCCAGCATCAACACATACGGTCATAAACCTATCTAGCGCGCGCTGGAGTTCTATCTGGGAGGATGTGAGGATAACTAAGTCATCTGCAAAAAAGAAGATGACTTACCCTCAACTCTCCCAATGTGAAACATTCCTCGTCTCGACTGCGCTGTAACATCCAGTCCATTTATATAATGAAAAGGAGAGGTGACAAAACGCACGCTTGGCGAAGTCCAACGCCCACAGTGAAAGGTGTTGATTTACTACCGTTAACCGGAACACAGCTACTACTGTTTGTGTATAGAGACTGAATGGCCCTCAACAAAGAACCATCAATCCCATACTCCGGTAGAACACTCCAGAGTTTACCTCGAGGAACTCGGTCGTATGCCTTTTCCAAATCTACAAAACAACTGTAGATCGGTTTGACGTACTCCCAAGCCTTCTCAAGTACCATTCTTAGAGTGAAAAGCTGGTCAGTTGTACTTCTGCCGGGACGAAAACCGCACTGTTCATCTCCCATCCTTGATTTGACCATAGCTCTAGAACGCGCCTCCAACACCTTAGCGTAGACTTTACCTGGGAGACTTAGAAGAGATATGCCCCTGTAGTTGGAGCACTCTTTCTTGCCCCCTTTTTGAAGAGAGGGACAATCACCCCAGTCTGCCAATTACCAGGTGTTTCACCGCGTTCCCAAGCCACCTTAATGACACGAGAGAGCCATAAAACTCCCTCTTTATCCATAGCCTTAAGCATTTCTGGCCGGATTTCATCCGGACATTTGAGGTGCCACTCCCGACAGGAAGAGTTTCCACCCGACAGTTCTAGATCCTCTTTGCTTGGTCGAAGAAATGCCTACGATATCTAACCGATATCTGGCAGCTTCCCCAACTAGCTCGATATCCTTTCCTGTGAGCGATGAGACGTTCCATGTGCCTATCCTAAGCCGATGCCATTGTCCGTTACCTTTTAAATCTCGCACGCACTGGTTAGTGCATGGCGTGATCCCCCTCCCACCCCCGTAGTGGCTCACGAGGCCACTGCCAGGTTGCTCGTAGCTGCATCGGGCTGTTCCTGACCGGCTGCCGAGCGAGACAGGCCGGCCACCAGACGCTCGCATACTGCCACCATTCAGGCCTGGCTCCGAATGGGGCCTTGGCACACCAGGGTAGGCGGTATCCGAGGCTGTCTGTCTTCTTCTTGTCATCCGTTAGCCAGGCTTGCGGCGTACAATATGCACATCACAAACCTGTTGCCCGCCCCCCACTACGAGGAGGTCAGCTGCCGGGGGGGCCTTGTTATAGCCAAGATAAGAAAACGGATATCGATTGGACCAGAGATTAGAGGAAGACCACAATATGTTGACTTCGGATAGCTTCAATCGCAATTGACCACTAATAACTATGCCCATAGTCTCCCTGCAGCTGTCAGAGAGTCCATCCCGGCCAAGCGAAACAATCGAAGAACAGTGAAAACGTTTTCAAAATGCCATGCGAGAACCTGTCTCTAAAGTGCTCGCTTTTAAAACGCCTCTGAGGAGGAAGTGGAGATCGTTCCACATTCCCTCCCCTGCTGCCCAGCCCTGGCGTCTTTTCATCGCCAACATCTGTGGACCTTTTTCTTTGAAAGCTTATGTGAACTTAGTGAGGTTCCGATAAGCAACCTACTATGCTACATCATAAGCTCCAAATGGTTTTCCGCAAATGAATAATTGGATTGATCTCAGTCAATCCAATCCGTCTCAGGCAGCACAATGGATCAACTCTGGTCTAAGTGTGCACTCCAGCATTTTCAACCTAACCTAACCAAAAACATCTCCCAGAAAAAAAAAACTTAGTTTGACAACTAATGCAGCATATTCAGTGAAGCACTTAGTATATTAGGCGACTCTGCATAAAAAGACGAATGGTGTTAGTGAGCTCTAAGAACTTAAAAGAACTCCCCCTTCTTAGAAGGGAGTAGAAAGAGCGAGAAACGCGCGATCGAGGAAATAAGGAGATGTTACGGCAAGAATGATGTCCGAAAGTGCTACCAAAGAATAAAACAACTGTGCAAGGTGTATAAATTTCGAACAAAGGTCTGTCGGGACACAAAGAACTACTGAATCTGGAAAGATCACGTCTGTTGACTGCACACATCAATACCGCTGTCAGGCATAATGTTCCACTACATTTGGATAATGACAGAAGACAATACCGCGAAAATAATCCTGTGCAGCGACATGTGTCTAGCCAGGTATCTACGGATTCAACGTGTAAGATGCCAAGTAGGACGCACGGACAACGTTGCTCCAGTCCGAAGTGCCTTTGACTCCGCGTCGGTCCGACAACACCGATGAAGAACATAAGTGGAGAAGGACCTCTGCCAAATGAGAGTGCGTAATTGGAGACGTCTGGCTAAAGATTGTGTCAGCTAGAGAGGTGCCGTGAAATAACGCCGAATTTTGAAATTAACACACATAAAAACTGAGGTAGGCAAAGCTTAGTAAAGTGAAATAAGACCGAAAATTAAAATTCGGCGTTATTTCACGATACCGCTAAAGAGGCTCATTGGATGGGACCCTCGTTCATCCCGGACTCTAGTACCATTGGAAGAAAAAAGAAGTACTCCGAAAAATACCTGTCTTTCAATAAGAGCATAATTTCTTACTAGGAGCAGAGAAGGTGTGAAACGCTTTCCACTTCCTTCTCGTCTAAGCAGGTTCAGAATTCATTAGCCGGGACGCCTACTGTCTACGTCTACTGGCATGATTTCCTATGAGGCAGTGTCTTGTGATGACATCTACGATTGTACTTCGATCTATCAAGAGATATTAAATCCTTAGATCTTCTGAGATCTAGCTTAGACCAGATCATTCTGGAGGTGTGACACGTTGTGCCAGTCGCCCATCTGCTATTTATTTCATGAGTTGCCTCTAATGAGAGCAACAATTTACAAGTTGTGAGGGGCATACCCAAGTTACTGTGTTTCGGAAGTAATGGCTGTGAAGTTGCGAACTTGGCAAGCTCATCCGCTTTGCAGTTACCTGGAATGTCTCTATGGCCTGGCACCTAGCACAAGCAAATATTGAACTGATCGGCCATTTTGTCTAAAGATGAGCGGCAGTCTAGTTGTCTTAAGTTGTTAATGTTTGTTAATATTTTTTTCCCAGAAAAATCAGTTACAGATTCGTGTTTTGCAGCCAATTTGGCACAAGATAGGATTTTTCTTTTTTTTGTTTGCGTGGTGGCATATTGGAAAATAGAGCCCAAGTTACTTCCTTATTCCAATTTTAAAAATGTGCACACACCTGCTAAATGATAAAGATAATTTTTTATCAATCAATTATTTTTTTGCTATCGTGATTGAAATCTCGGAAAAAGCTTTCGAACATCCCTGCTCAAATTCGCTATAAACAGCTGAGAAAGACGACATTGATACGTCAAACGTACAACAATTACCGCAATCGCATCAGCAGGCGAATAGTAGACAAGAAAAAGAGCCAAAAATTGTTCTTTAGTTTTGTGAACGATTTTAGGGGTGAGAGAGAAATCGTTCGGAAAGTGGGAAGCCATTTGGTGACCCCCACAGCAAGTGTGACAAAACTTAAAAATTAAATTAAACAAACAATTGTGTGTCCATGCTATACGGTGTCCAGCAATTAAACCGCGCGGTTGACATGAATTTTCGGAACAAAACTATTTGTGCTATATCGAGTGTGGAGGTTCTATTAAAGTCATTAAGTTTAAGGCATTAGTTCAATTTTAACTATACCCTCAGTGCGTGATAATGAA
This sequence comes from Myathropa florea, assembly GCA_930367185.1. NCBI lineage: Eukaryota > Metazoa > Arthropoda > Insecta > Diptera > Syrphidae > Myathropa > Myathropa florea. The sequence goes on from OV884005.1 coordinate 15,908,191, forward strand.
TAACCAAAATAGATTAATAAAATTCTTAGTTAATCATAAGTAGACAAATTATATTATTCCTAAAAAAAGAAATTCAAGTAGCACAGACGGTGTTCTTGAAAAAAAGGAGGAAAAAAATTGGCAAAAGCTTTTCATTCATTTGTTCCTGCTCTCACCCCTATTTACTTCTACAACGCTTTGGCGCTTTCGCAACTCTTGAATAATCTTAAAAAAAGGAACCAACGAAAATGCTGAGTATTCCGCGTTTACGAAACGTCCTCAAAAAGCTTGAAACAAGCAGCGATCTTGCCAAGTTTCTCATACAACGAGCAACTGCGGTCGCAGGCATTTTAAGCAAAGAGTATGGTGCCGCTGCTTTGGCTGCAGAAAATCCCCCCAATGTGACATCATCATCTGCTGTTTCAACGTCACTCCCGAAATCATTGTCCCCTCCAAATCCGAATCTTATGGCAACACATACTCATACATTTACAAAAAGCAACACTGATGAAACATTGGCAACAGCAGCAGCAAAAGCAACCGAATCTGATTTTATATCCAATGAACAGGAGAAACAGCAGAAAACAATCACAGCGGCGATAGCTACTGTCAGTCTATTTTCGAGCACAGAAAGTAACGGAGGTCGAGGTACTGTCAGAGTAGAAGCAGGTGGTAGTAATTTACGGGAACACCAAAGCTACGGGAAGGACAGTGAAGTAGGAAGGCAAAACCAATTGAGATCTAAAATGTCAGACGCCAAGGTTAAGGAAGCAACGCAACACACTTGCGAAGCAGAATCCATCTGCAATGGTGCCTCTTGTGGTTCAGGGTCGGACACACAACAGCAAAGTGGTAGCGTCAAAGAAAAACCATGCTTCAAAAGCAGCCTAGCAGATATATTGCATTTTATGGAACTCGTTGGCAATCTAAAGGTGAGTTTTTTCCATCCACGAACAATTTTCCATACGTGTTCCATATTGATTTTTCGTTCCCAAATTAACTTTATTGTGTTTCTGATTCGAGTGGTTGTTCATGTGATTATTCAAGTTTATGACTTACATAAGTTCCTTTTTTTGTGATGTAGACCATTGCTGGTATATTTTTCAGTGTACTGTAAATAAATTGATAAATCGATTATATAAACATCTTTAAGTTGAAGTGTAAAGAGCATAGGTGCCTCTAAATACTAGTATGTACCTACGAGTATATCCACAGTTCTATTACTCATCACACCTCTTTTTTTTTTATCAAATCAAATGATCATTTTAATTCCAAGGTCAGGAGATGGATTTTCAAAAAGACCAAAGTAAAGTAAAATAAGAAAAAATATGAAACACAAAAAAAGAACATGTACACTCATATGAGTATCTACACATACGTACGGTTGTGTGTTATTTTAGTTTAGTTTTGTTCTGTGCTATTTCACTAATCTTAACTCTTCCTTTCGCACAATAACAGTGGCAATGAATATCATTCAAACGCGTGTGTGTAAAATATTTAATTATTAATTGACCATTTAATCAGAATTGAGTGGTCTGGTCTCTCTGGTTTGAGTTGCTTGTGGCCTTGGTCACCTGGTCTCTACAAATATGTATCAAATAAAGAAGTTGCTTAGTCACATTTGTATTGTCTCTTTTTAGTCACATATTAACAGCATATATGTGAGTAGTTTTGGCTCAAAACGTGATGATAACGTGAACGTGAGTTAAAACGTTGACCTTAGATTGAAAATACAATAACATTATTCGTGTGGGCGTTTCTCTTTTTTTGTTTAAGTTTTTAATCAAGAAAAAAATTTGGTTCCCCTTAATTGCTTCGAAAATGATGTTAAATAAGTGCTTCCAAATTCAAATTTAAGTAGTCTCCGATTTACCAATGACAAACCAATAAGAGTACACAGGAGACTTTGGGAAAAATACAAACATTAATATTATATTACTAAGTTCTTTATCATATTTTTAAACCTACATATTAGAAACTATTGTTCATCTACAGAGCCAATCTGATTTCAACTCTGAATAAATGATGATATTTCTATCACAGTCAAACTCAAGATCTGCGTGTCGAAACTCTTCTCCTTTTAGATTGACTTATACAGCGGTGATTCTTAATAGTGTGCACAAACAATTTAAGAAGTAATTTCTGCTCCTTTTTATGAAAATCTCTGCCGAAGTGTTTAGACTCATGTATGCGGAAGCTAATAAGACCTACTACATGCAGATACATATTTAGACGCAAACAGGCACAGTATTATAAAAGCCTTGCTGAAATTGGGCGCTGCATCATTTTGAAAAACGTTCAAATTGGTAGGAAGTATGGATCAGGAGGTATGGGCGCCGTGGCCACACTTTCACAGACTTTCACAGTCTAGGTTCAAATCCCAGAATAAGCAATAATTTCTCAGAAAAAAAAAAATTGTTCGCGGCTTCACCTCTTTTGGGTCACTGACAATGGTCAAAGTGTACAACTGTCTAGAAAAAGCTTCTCAATCTCGACGTTCGGAGTCGGCATTAAATTGTAGGTCCCCTCCACTCATGTGAAAACAAAAGCACGCACAACAATATTGGTTGCTGAGAAGGTAGGCCCAGGTCCACCTCGGACTATAGCGCCGCCATTATTATTATTATTATGGATCAGAAATACTGGCAAATCATTTTAATTTTAATCAAGATTGCTTAGTCCATCTACTGACCAACTGAACTTCCAATTTGCTGTGCCTAATGTAATCGCTCCTGACCTTGATGCCCGATTTCGATGAATGAGTTGAAACAGCGTTAAAAAAGTGAAACATAACAAATTTGCAGGTGTTCACCCCTTTTTCTAGAGCTATTGTTACTCTTTTATAAAGAAATTCTAAGTGGCGAAGTTATACCACAGATGTTTTAAAAATCTGTAAATTAAAACGTCGCTATATAAAAGGCGACAACAGTCTATCCGAAAATTATGGAGGCATCTATCTTCTAATTACTTTCCGTAAAGTTTTTACCAAAATTCTATACTAACAGGTTGATAATTTGGGTGAAGACGAAAAGTAAGCTTAGTATCTTTTTTTCAAAACTTACAGCAGTTGAGCAAATGTTTGCACTGACAACTATTGCTATTAGGGAGCTCATCACAAAAACGTCTGCAATGTGGAATGATGGTGTCTTATCAGACTCCTTTGTTACCGGACCTGGATGGTCCATTTTTGTTTGTCTTATATGTTGATGATATAGCAAACTATTTACCGGAGATTTTGAGGTTGATAATGTTGAGGTCGTTTGATGAGAAGCTAGGCCCAGGTCCACCTCGGACTGTAGCGCCGCCATTATTATTATTATAATATTGTTATAATGTTGAGGCCAAGATTCTCACGAACCAGGAAACTTAGTTATTTAGGGTGGAAATCATCATACCCTCCACGTCCACAGAAATAAAAAAAGATAAACACCCCTAAATCCAAAATTATTGTTTTCGGTAATGCGCGTGGGTACAGGCCATCATGAGAGTACTGAACTTTGTTGGGCTAGCCAATCGAAGTCGTTTGATTTGCCTAGTTTTTTTAATTACATTTTGTAACACTAGTTTGATAAAAAAAGGTCGCAGTCTAGCTTAGACAGCGGACCAAATAAATATTACAAAATATTAATACTATCGTTTCATTTTGCTCTCCGTCATTGCACTCTTCCCTCCATATTTGAGGAAGCAAGGGCATTTTGACGACATCACATATGCCAAATCTCAAAACAAAAATGGGGTATTAATGTACAGGGAAATAGCAAATGGCCTTCACTAGGTACCATCCATGAAAATATGAAAATTCTGGATCTCATAAAAAATGAGATAAGGGAACTAAAGATGTCCAAGGATGCAATAACTAGAGATGTTATCTAAAGATTCCACAAAAGTCATATTGAACATTTCTGGAGAATAAAACTGGAGACATAATGATCTTCAAGGATGGACCCATTATAGAATGCAAGGCCGTGCAGATATCTTCTTTGAGAGATTGAAAGAAACCTGCCACACAGCACTCGAATATCTTATTGTATCAAGCGTTTTTTTCTTGTTTGGTTGTCTTGCTGCATGCGTTAAATGTTTCATCAGATCTATTTGTGTTGTAAAGGTTGCTTTCACTTGCGCAAAAAAGTTGTGCATTGTATCACTGCCAAAAGATTGCGTTTTGAAAAACTTGACGTTCCAGTACTGCAGCAGTATAAACGTTTAGGAATTCCATCGTAATCTCAGAGATTAAGTGTAAGAGGAAACAATTCCACATATGCTCCATAGAAAGACATATGAAGGAGCATACTCTTTTATACGGATCAATTGCAATAGCCAAAAAGCACCATATCTTTTATATGACAGCATTATGCTTTCTAAATCATTTTTATATTTAAATTTTGTTATATTATGTTGTATTTGGAGAAGTCGACAAAATTCCAAGCTTACCCACAATAATTTTGTTTTACAAATGCAGTGTATTTTCAAACTTTTGATCTCATTTTTGGAAAATGTAGTTGTTCTTATTTATAGGACTGAATGAATGCTGGAGAGTAAAGAAGATGGTTTTATTTTCGTCTTTTCTTCGATATAAGTTCTTGCCTGCGAGGCAGTGAATGAACGACAAGACAAAGCTGCGAAATCTGCGAACTACATAAAAACATAGACAGAATTTCAAAACGCAAAAATCGATCACCTTCTCTGGCTATGTAAAATAGGCAGGCCTCTAAATGAGAAGAATGAGTAAATAGTATTATATTATGTACACATTCCTTTTTTGAGTCTGCTCATAATATTTTGTGATGTAATGCAACCTGTCTAGAAAAAAATTATGAAATTTGCTTCTACACAAAGCACAGTACAGTATCAGAACACGTGACTAACTATCGATTCATTTTTATGAAACTGAAAAGCAGATAAATTAAACATGTATTTTGTTCACTAATAGTCCCGTCATTTTTGGTTGAGGTAGAACAATAATGTAATTATAAATGATGTACGAGTATGGTAGTATTGAATGTCTAAAAAAGTTGGTTTACATGCAATCGAATGGCAAAGTAGTATAGACAACGCTCTGTACATGGACGGAATTGCTTATCATACCCAACTTATTTTTATCTACCTTGCATATTAATTCTGATTGTTTGATGGAATGTCATAAAACGAAAGTAAATTTATGATTGCGTTATTATTGACAATCCTGTTTTAATTAAAGAGTGTTTGTTTTGACAACAAGATAATATGGGATATCCCATGTATTTTCAAAACCATTGGTACTGCGGATTTCCTTTCAACAACCAGCAAGTTATGCTGGTTCATTGTTTTTATGAAGAAGATGTCACAAACCAAATTGATTGAAATAAAACTGTTTCGCAGATGGAAAGATCAATGATTTGATAAAAATTCAAGACCCAAAGCAATGCAATAATCACCCTGATTCTTTATCATTACATCCAACTTCTTTTTTATGCGGCGCTACAGTCTGGTGTAGACCTGAGCGTCAACCAATATACCTCTCCAGCTAGCTCGGTCTTTCACTAGCTTCCTCCAATTTCGCATACTGGGTATGCGGTATGCGGTTGAGATCCTAATACACTTGTGTGCGCCATCTATGACGAGAACGTCTTCTGTTGCGTTATCCCAATGGCTCGGATTCCAAGTCAACTACAAACAGTTTAAAAATGTTTTATCTTGCGCTCGAAAAAATTGTCTGGATCTGCTCTTGACCTTTATAAGATAATAACATCATTTTGGAGTCATCTAGGAATCAAAATCACAAAATTAATCGTGGTGATCGCCGCGATTTTGGTGTAAGTAAGACTACAAAAACGGCACTTTTGGCAGTCAGTGACCGTGCTCCTAGAATTTTTTTCTCGTGCGGACAAGCTTTAAAGAAACAGACAGGCAGCGCGTTTTGCGTATTGCCTGCAGATATATTTTTTTCTGCTCCGACTGCACAATACAAAATACGTCAAACGGAGAAAAAGTTTTTCAATTTTAATTGTTTTTTTACGCTTGGCGCACTGCTCAAGAATATAATGCATCATCATACATACGTCATAATTTCGTTTGCAGAAAGGCTGCCTGCATGTCTGAATTCTTGGAAGCACACCTGATTCTTGAAGAGCAGAATGTGACTCCGAGCCTGCGCAGAAAATCTCAGATTCCATTCCGGGGCAAACTTCAATATTTATTTCACGGTATTCTGTAAGAGACCCTTGAAACGACACAGAAATTATAAGGGTTATTCGAAACCATCTCATCAAGTCTCCCAACAAATTTAAATTAATATAGATCCCCAGTCATACCATTATTAAAGGGTACAATTCAGCCGACTTGTAAGTTTGCCTTGCTCACCGTGCTCCAATCCAACAATTCAATATCAGCACAAAATTAGGTGTTTTACGCCTAATGAAGCATAAACTCCATATAAAGCAAGTAACTAACTGGCGGGACTGCCAGCATCACTACAGCCTTGTAAATCCGAGTCGGACCAGTCCCACTTTTGCTATATTTATAAGCCTACGATTGTGTCACACAGCCTGTACACATGAACTAGTGTTGATGTTTGAGTTACACACGATCTTCGTAAGAATGATCGCCTTGTCTAAACCCTTTTTGACATCAAAGGTCTCGGCGAAGTCTTAACAGACCTTGATGAAGCAACGGCCATTCCCCACCAGCATCCGACAAATACGAAGGAGTTTTCCAGCGGTGCTAAGATTAGACAATGCGCTGTATAACTTGTCTCCCTAAATACTGTCATACGCGGCCTTAAAATCGATAAACGGATGGTGGGTATCGACTTGAAGCTCCTTTGTCTTTTCTAAGGTCTGGTCGCTCTGGCTGGCCCGAACCTGTACTGATGTTTACCAATCGAACTTTTCACGTAGGGCTTCAGGGGCTTACAGAAGACAGTAGAGAAGATCTGATATGCGATATTTAGGAGACTGTTCCCTCTTTTGTTGGCACACTTTAGAGGGTCTCCGTTCTTCATCTGCTATCTTCCAGTTATCAGTTAGAGCGACCTATCGCTTATAACGAACAAATTCGTCAGTCCCTTGAAGGTCATTATAAACGATTTTGACTTTAACAACATTTCACAGCATTATCCCCACATCGCGGTTTACTGACATTGCTCTTCATTAACTGTAATTTCCACTTTTCTCATTCGAATCAATCTAAACAACTTTGCTTTTATGATTATAAACGACTCTAATTCATGTTCTTCAAAGCTATCCATCAACTGATGCTTATTTTAGACAATACGCTGTCAAAGGGAGCAGCAATTATTAAATGTGGTTAAATGGTACTTACTTACCAATGACCAGCAATCAAATGGAGAATTTTTATTAGTCGGATAAATCTCCGCTTTCGTCTCCTTGCAGACAGAATCTAAAATCCGAAAACTGTAACCATTAAATTGTCTTTTTGTTATCCAATAATCTGCTCCATTTAAAAGAAGTGGCAAAATGAGTACTCTTAAGATCAATACTTAAGCCATACAAATCAATAGTGCCCTGCTTTGCTCGTTCGTCTTTTCTCTCCAATTAAAAACATTCCTCGTTAAATCATTTAAGTAATGTGTGTGTAAATAGTATCTAATATCACTCATTGATGTGCAAAATGAGCAACAACGAGCGGAGTACTTTTTATTCTCTTTAAACACTGTCAGATGACTATATTCAGAGTGACGAGCAGTAATTTGCAATTATTTTTGCACCAAGCACAAGCGAGTGCGCGTTTTACTCGTATATTGTACACCGCCACAAAGTGTGTCTGAACAAAGGGAGCAGTATGGGTCACGTGATTCAGTTTTGGTAATCTTTGTTAATTCATTGAGTATTCATGTGTAGTTGAAGTGGTCCCTCCGTTGGGTAAGAATATTTTTGCATCTCATATATATGTATCCACATTTTAGTATATGTATGTGGTTTAAGCACATTTGAATGTCATGCAGAAGACAAAATCATTCCAGTTTCAAGTTGATTTTACAAAGCCAAGTAAAACATTCGATTTTTTTTCTCACACTTTTGCGCTTATCTCACAATGTCTGACTACTTTCCTAATCTTTACTGTTCCTTTAAATGTAATTAAGTAATTTACTTTGAATCACCGGCGGCGGAGCATGCCTTTATTTCAATTATCAGATGGGTGGCTAATAGAGAGGCCACGTGCGCCTTGGGTAGGCGGGGAAATTAGTTTGTATTACAAGCAAAATGTTCGTAATCGCCGTGCGCATGGACAATTTTCACGCGTAAAAAATCAAATATCGTTACGTATTTGATTAGGTAAGAAAATTGTTTGGTAAATTATTTCTGCGATCAACTGAGTTCAAAGTTTGTAAGTATTTTGCTTGAACATTTTCTGGATCATAACTTATTACAACTTTGCGTGCACCAGTGATTAACGTCGCGGATAGATTTAAAAACACAATTTCATTAGAAATTTTTAGAGAAGCTTCGAAACATATTTATAGACTTGACTGAATAATTCCACCGCATATATGTATATTGCGGTGATACACGAGTGGTTGCTAGGCTGGGGCATAGCTTCTGCACTGTATACGGAGTAGAGTGGACCTACGGTTTTATGCCGGCTTCGAACGTGAAGGTTTGAGAAGCTTTATTTAAGGTGTGGTGACCTGAAATCAGGATTTTTTTTGTCGAGAAATTTGCACTAGTGGAAGTTTAGTTTAAGTATGCACTACATGCTACTTATTAACGGGTCCGAATAATGTTTACCTTTTTCAGTTAGATTTTCTTTGTTGAATTCTTTATTTTTAATCGGGTGAATTGAGCGCCGTGTCATAGTTGGTAGGCGCGTCGACTCCTACGCTTATGGTTTAAGGTTCAAATCTCGAAAAAAAACACCTAACATTTTTTCACGGTTCCACCTCTTTCGAGTCACTGACAATGCTCAAAGAGTATAACTGTCTAGAAAACGCTTCTCAAAATCGCCGTTCGGAGTCGGCATTAAACTGTAGGTCCCCTCCAATCGTGAGAGAAAAATAGCACGCACAACACGAGTGGTCCACGTCCACCTCGGACTGTAGCGCCGCCATTATTATTCTTATTATAATTATAACATGACATAAGACAATAAGAATGCGCTTCCTTAACATTTCGTTAGCAAGCAAAGCAATTCTAGCTTTGAGAGCGTTAGATGGATTAAGAAATTGAAAAAAAGTGCAGATAGTGGTTGGGTTCATTTCTCCAGACGAGGAAATGTGTCATAAAATAACTAATTATACAGAGTGTATGTCTTATTATAAATGTGATCACTATAGCCCGTGAAAAGACAAAAACCATTCGTGCACACTCGTTTCTTTATGCCGACTCCATTCATGTCAATTACTCGTATATTCTCGGGGTGTTGTCAGTGACTTGCAGTGAAATGATTAGTTGGTGTTTGTCCCATCGAATCGATTTAAATTCGAAACTGGGACCTGTTACGGAGTCGATGTACTTACTGACTACCTCAGGGTGACAACATAAATCAATTAACCTGTGCTTAAATTTAAAATTTCAATCATGGTTCATGTTCGCAGAAATTACTACAAAAAATCAGGCAGAGGTCCTGATGTAATAGTCAAATCATAGTCAAAGTGTGGCTATATCTGACATTTGGTTCTTCACTGAAACTATGTTTCATGGAGACCAGATGGTAAACAAACAAACAATTGTATGTTTTATTTGTAAAGTCAATCAGCTGGCTAGTGTTTGGCCTTTATGTATATTATGTAGTGCCCACGCTCAATTTTCTTGCACTTTATATCGTATAGAAAAATATTAGATTATTGTTTAGTCGTACTATATTCCTGCTAAATACTTTCATGAATTGCGTCTTAAAATGTTTTCACAGTAAGTACTTGAGAGAAATGTTCTAACCACAGAATAAAAGTTTTGTTTGTTTATTTGTTTTCTCTTGTATAACTGTTATGGTTTACATTTTGTTTTGCTATCCACCCGTCAAATGATCTTCCATGTAACTTATATTTGCTTTAGAGCCGTATCAAGTTACGGATATTATCTCAGTTTTGCGGGCAACTATAAGTTATTATTTATGGGGAACGCTTCAACTAGTTTATTACGTGTTAGAAAATTTTGTTAACAACAATGTAATTTGAAGAAATAGGCATTCACGAAAGTAGATTGGTACAATCGTTCTCATTAGATTACTTTTTAATAATATTGGGAATTGCAATATGCTGTTGTAAGTTTTTCTTATCAGGGAAATTCTTATTCTCATCCTGATTTTGCTCTGATGTTGAATGGACTCCTTAACAACTTGACTTATATCTATCTATTGTAGCATTTCAACCAAGTCGTCGTCCTTTTGTAATGACAACATTATAATAATAACAATAATAGTGGCGGCTCTATTGTCCGAGGTGGACCTGGGCCTAACCTTTCAGCAACCACTCGTGTTGTGCGTGCTATTGTTCTCTTACGAGCGGAGGGGACCTACAGATTAATGCCTACTCCGAACGGCGATTTTGAGAAGTTTTTTCTAGACAGTTATACTCTTTGAGCATAGTCAGTGAATCGAAAGAGGTGGAGTCGTGAAAAAATTTTAGATGTTTTTTACGAGATTCGAACCTTAGACCATGAGCCATGAGCATAGGAGTCGACACACCTACCCACTACGCCAGGCTTTTGACAAGTAAACAAGTTTATCAAATATGAATTTATAAACATTCTCACAACATGTTGAAACTCAATACAAAAATTGTTTCTTTTCGCAGAGTTCGTAAAGTTTTTACTACTTTTGGTTGTCATTAAGTATCCTTTCGTTTAGCTATGAAGTAAATCTATGAATTTGAATGTATCGATAAGGGCCAAATCGCACTTGTCCAGAAAGGTCAGATTTGTCCATTTCGATACAATCACAGGAATTGTGCATATCCGCAACCTTTCTCCGCATTTTGCTTAAATATCTTGTTTGCAAGCTTAAAATGTCCGCCTGGCAGCAGCAGACCACACATCGTATTTGTGTTATCGATGATTGGGTGCTGCAAATGAACAAAATCATAACAGTTTAGTAATTTTTTTGTTATTATTAGCTCAAACGCTTTGTAAGTAGAGCTTAATATTTTTTTTATTGTAATATATTTTATTTATATTTTAATAAAGTTATCATAATAATAATTTTTGTTATTGGGCCGAAATAATGCCTGTGCGACTGTTTCAGTAAATGGATGGCGCTACTTAACGATGTTGATCGATTTTTAAGGTTCCGTCTACAAAAACGGAACTTTTATAATTTCGGTGTGTCCGTCCGTCGTGTCTGTCACACTCTTTTATCTCCGAAGTTTATAAAGATATGGAATTAGGTACTTCAGGCCTAGATGTCATTGCCCATGCACCCAAATTTAAAAAAGTGGGGCCATTTGGGGGTGGCTCCAGTACAGGTGAAGTTGCAATTAATTTTTTAACATTGTCGCATCCCATCGACTTATATATCAATCGACAGATCTTTTGAAATGAGGTAGACGTTTGCTTCAGCAGTTTCTGATCCAAAGTACCGTTTGGAAAATATGGAGCTCGAAAGTTTATTTTTAATGCGTCCCCCCCTGTCATTTCTAAACCAAAGTGTTTAAAAATCTGAAAAAATCACAAAAACTTGGCTTCATTGAGTACTTTAATTTAAAATAGTTTCAAGCTTTCTGACCCTAATAGTTTTTGAGATATTGGCCAAAAACGTTCAACCATCGACATGCGAATTTTGAAGATCTGAGAACGCAGTTTTGAAGACCTTAGTGTAGGCATTCAGAAATGATAAATTTCAAAATATCGATTTATTTTATATAAACGACAAATAGTTGTACGTGTTGATTTTCATTTCTTACATCGTGACGTTCTGAAACGTGTTGTAGTGCGAAAAAAATGTGTTATATTGCAGGCTTCACTAGCTTTAAACGACTCCCATAAGGACCTATAGCATTATTGACGAAATCTATTGAGCGTTCACACAAAAGTATAGGAAAATTCTGGATATTTGTCTTGCAAAGGCTTTATTAAGGCCTTGTTTAATTTCAGTCTGAATATTGCCATTTTTATCTATAACGGAGATTGAAATTCTCGCATATCGTCGTGGGCGTCGATGTTTAGTCTGTAAAATTCAGTATAGGTTAAATTTCCATCACAGATGACAATTTCCAAATTTTACTGCTCCTTCTTTTGAGTCACGAACTATCAAGAAAAAGCTTCTTGACCTCGCCGTTCAGGGTCCGCATTAAGTTAGGTCCCCTATACTCATGGGAAAACAACAGTACGCACAAAATGAGTGGCTGCTGTAAAAGCCAACCCCAAGTTCACCTCGGACTATAGCGCCACAGTATAAATGAATCTATGTATATGCATAAAATCGTGGCGTCTGTTTGTCTGTTCGGGCTAATCTCCGAAACGGCTAGACTGATTTCAATGAAACTTTGGAGACATAAAGAGTAGGTTGTAAATTGAGGTTTTTTCCGCATTTTTTAGCAGCAAGGTTGTACATAACCAACCTGAGCAAGCTAGAGCAAATTATTGTTAAGCCATTGTTATGCTATGCAAGAAACAAAATAAATATTTATCTATCTAAAGAGTAGATTTTCCAGAGTGACCTAGGATCCCTTTTTTGTTTTTTGTATAATAATTCGAGTCAACCTTGAATCTGAATTATTATGTTTATATATGTGTTGTTTTTAAAAGAAAGACGTATTTTAAGAGGGGCATTAAGTTAGTTACGCCAGGTTAAGCATTTTTGTCTAGCACCTAAGATTCTCAAATAAAAATGCATTGGAAATGACATGAAAAATTAAGAAGAGCAATTATATTTCATTTAGTTGTTCATATTAGAGGTGTGACGGATATTCGGCAAGTATTCGGTATCCGGCCTATCCGGCTTCTTTTGTAATATCCGTCCTGAGCCGAATAGTCTTTTGATATCCAGCCGAATACCGGATAGTCGTTTTTCGGTAAAAAAAAACAACAAAATAAAAAAACAATTTAATATTGGAAGTTTACTAAAGCCAAATTATAATGAATGAAAATTAGTTTTTCTGCATTCAGGTAATTATTACTGCGTTTGTTTTCATATACGATGCTTGGAAAGAGTCTCTTACTGTACACACTGCTACATGGAGATGAAAAATTAATTTTGGCAAATTTGAGCGAAATTGGGTACTGTCTTCCATTTACTGACCACCAAGCCCGAGGGTCACTATTCCAGAAAACTCAATCTGATTTGCATTCCGGAACCTCTTCAAAAATTTCCCATTTTGCTGTGTAGAAAGTAAGAATATCTTGTGGAGGGAAAGGCAAAAAACATGTTTAAGTTGGTTTTACTTGTACCGGTCTGATTTGAGTATCAGACCACCACACTATTATACTTTGAATTTGGGCAGATATCTGGCCGCCGAATATTCGGCTATCCGGCCTAGCTCCAGGCCGAATATTCGGTATCCGGTATCCAGCCAAATCACTATTCGGTACAACTCTAGTTCATATGCAACGAACATGTCTACGGAAGGTGAACAAAACGAATAGGAACAGCATCATTTAAATTTTCGAAACAAATAAATTTGTACTCAAGATGAAAATATTGCCAGTAAAGCACTCACTGACATTTTCTGAATGTTTACATTTACATTTTATTGAGGATTTTTTTTCTTTATTGCACAAGGTAATAAAAATCGCATTGCGATTCACCCGAACTTATACCAAGCACATGTGATGAATTAAAATAGTTTATTTTCTTACAAGCAAGACAACAATTTAAACTCGTTTGCCTGAGGTTATCCAAAGTCACATATTTTCAAAGGAATATAATAATTGTTTTTGATGAAGTTTGTTAATGATACTCGAAAACAAGCAATTATGTGTATGTATAAGGAGATTTTACATGATGGGAGGTTAACACTGTTATTATCCGAAAAAATGTTAATCATCACGATTTCACAACAAACTGGACTGTCATTTTAGAAATGTTTTAAATTATGAAATGTTTACAATTACTTTAAGTTACTTGTATATCATTAATACATATATAATACTGCTAACAATATAGAAAAATAAAAACTTTAAACATCAGAAGTGTCCAATATCTTTCTGATAGGCATTTTTTTTATAGTGTTTATAGTTTATAGTGTCACAAGTGGGAGGATACATCTAGGGCTCTTAGCATTTATTCAACATTATTATATTGATTTACTTTCTTGGAAGACCTATTTTTTTGCGACTTCGTGTCCAAATTTTCTTGCAATATCTCTGAGTAACATTTCTTATCCATTATGAAATCGTACTTTTCTAAACAACTCCATGACAGCATGTCCAGATAAAAAATAAATTAAAGTTTAGCAAATCAAGAGATAAAATGAAAACGAATTTCCATTCCACCCGAAGTGAATTTTCATGTTCTGCATTTCGATCGATTTCGAATATTGCGAATTCGCTTTCAATATATCAAGGACATAGTTAATTGAGTCCTCAGTTTGATTTTAAGTTAAATTAAATATTTATTTGCTATGAATGCATTTTGTTTTTCCAATTTTTATTGGAAAATTCAAATAAAATAAGAAAATATACATATTAAAGCAAATTTTTACGAGCATATAAATAAAGAAACAAATATTGTTGACCTCCTAGAAGCTTGTTGCCTTCTCTTACTTTTGGTGTGCCTTGGAATTTATTTTAGATTGAGCGTGCTATCAAAAGATCGTCAGAAGAGATGTAGAAATTATATGTACTTAGATCTATGCCAAAACTTGGAGGAACAAAATTTGAGTTGATAAAAGAAGTCAACTTCATTGTTTCTAAAAAAAAAACACTTGGAAAAACTGTTTAGGAAAATTGTAACTCAGGAAATTTAAATTTTCGACAAATAAACTACTCATAAGAAAAGTGGTTTCATTTCGAGTAAAAGATGTCGTAAATAATAAATGCAGATAACCGATTTGCATTTTCAAGTTTCAATTCACCACAACAATTTCAATCGGAATTCAGAACACAGACTTCACTCCGACAGCATTGCTTCATAAGAATAAATTCTTATAATATGTAAGAGTATCGATTTGAAAAATAAAACAAACCAAGCATTTTATTAATTCACAAAAGGCCAGAGTTTAAAAATCTTGCACCCACAGTGAACCATGGCGGAGTTCGTTAGATATATTTTATTAAGATGTTTAAGTAATCAATTTAGAATTTGCGATGTGCCGTTCTCCCGTTAAAATAAGAAGATCGTAATACAAGCAAGCCATTATTTTGTTCGGTCTACAAAACGGAACCTTTATAATTTCAATGTGTCCGTCCGTCCGTCTGTCTGTCATACTTTTTAATCTCCGACGTTTATAAAGTTATCGGCATGAAATTTTCGAATTATGTGCTTTGAGGCAAGATATCATTTCCTATGCACGAAAATCGAAAAGTGGGACCATTTGGGGGTGGCTCGTGTATGGATGAAGTTGCCTTGCCATGGATTTTGAAACATTGACACACCGTTTGAAAAATATGGAGCTCCAAAGTTTTTTTTGTAATGCCATTTTCAAACCAAAGTGTTTAAAAATCCGAAAAAACCCACAAACTCAACTCATTGAGTACTTTCATTTAGAAAATAATTTTCAAGATATTGGAGAAAAACGGTCAACTATCGACATGCGAATTTTGGAGATCTGATCAAATGCATAAAGAAAAGATAAATATCAAAGTATCGATTTATGTACGAATTTTGA
The DNA here is from genome assembly GCA_930367185.1 of Myathropa florea. Taxonomy (NCBI): domain Eukaryota; kingdom Metazoa; phylum Arthropoda; class Insecta; order Diptera; family Syrphidae; genus Myathropa; species Myathropa florea. The sequence continues at coordinate 15,923,867 of OV884005.1, forward strand.
GATATCAAAGATTTAAAATTATAAATATTTTCATTGTCACACATAAATTTCATGCTATGATCGACCATTCGATATGATGATGAGTTTTATCTCTCACATTAATTTAAATTCAACTCCTAAATGTCCAACGGCAATATGCAGCAAGCATGAGCAGTGATTGGGTATGATGGAAGGGATTTTCTGTGTTAATAGAAATTCTTGCCCTCTGTTCTTCACTTTCGGTGTAGCAGCCGTCAGTTTTCTTAAAGACATCTGTATCTCCCCCGTTTCTGCTAGCGCTTTATAGAGCCTGGCCGCAGCAGGGTTCTGTGTGATTGTCTCGCAGAATTCCTAAAGCTTTCTCTTTCTACACTTCTTATTTCTTTGTTGTAGGAGGTGAGTGCCTGTTTGTAGCTTTGCTTGTCTTAGGTAAGAATACATACTACTTTTGATACATATAAATTCCACTGTTCACTGCAAAAAATTTAATTTGGCACGGAAATGTATGGACATTGTGTTTTAGGTATTTGTGCAAATAAATTGTTAAGTGAAATGCTCAAAAGTTCCAGTTACAACTTGTTCGGAGGAGACATTGCCGCCATATGTCTGCAGTACAATTTGTTGGTATTACCTTCAATTCATTTCTTCGGGGATATACATACCTTCCACTATCTGTAGTTGATACTATCAACCATGTATCAATCAATACATTTGTTTATTTTTTTTTCGCCTTCTTACCCCCCATGACCTTCTGCGGTTAATCCTTTATTCGTTTCGGGTGTTCACGCACCATATTGCATTCATAGTAGATAATTAAATTAAGTCCCAACTGTGATATCCATGAACACCAAAATTTAACGATTTTCTTTTATTCAATTTTATTCTAGCACACAAAACGAACTGGCTGGGTGCTACGCAATGTTGACGACTGTGAATCAATTTCGGGTCATATGTACCGCATGAGCATGATGACATTCCTACTTGATGGCAGCGAAGGCCTTAATCAGATTCGTTGCATGGAGCTGGCATTAGTGCATGATTTGGCAGAAAGCCTTGTCGGTGATCTCACACCATTTTGCGGTGTAGCCAAGGAAGACAAAAAGGCAATGGAATTCAAGGCAATGGAGGATATTTGCAAACTTATTGAACCTCGAGGCAAACGCATTATGGAACTGTTTGAAGTAAGTTTATACTTGACACAGAATGAGATCAAATTATAATATTTATTTTCTTAGGAATACGAAGGTGCTGAAAGTGCTGAGTCAAGATTCGTCAAAGATCTCGATCGATTAGATATGGTAATGCAGGCGTTTGAATATGAAAAGCGAGACAACTGCTTGATGAAACATCAAGAATTTTTCGACTCAACTGAAGGAAAATTCCAGCATCCGTTTATTAAAAAATTGGTGAAAGAGATCTGCGATCAGCGAAAGGCTCTTGCTGAAGCAAAGACCATTGCCAATGGCAATTTAAAGTTTAAGACTGTTACACCTAATTGTCCGCCTTGTTTAGAGAATAGGCACGAGAGAAGCTGATGAGAAGAGCCATAGCATGACCTTACAATTCACTCTCATCAAGCATATGCACCCACCGATTAACGGCGGACAACAATTAATCCCTAGAATTTTTCTTTTTTAATAAAATGTTAATAATCCCCAACACATACACAAGTCATTGATAAATAGGCGATTTATATATTGGATAAACGAAGAAAGGCACTTTAAATATTTTTCTCTATTGTTAAATTATTTTGTTTTAAACACAAGTACTAACAAGATACCTTCACAAGTATCTTTTACACTTACATGCGTATGCTGTTCTCTTAATGGTACCCTACCTCAAGTTAATTGCGGCTGTGTTGTTTTGTTTATTTTTCATTGTCAGAAATCGTCCGAAGTCATAAGGTGGGAATATACATAGGTACGGTATTCGATTTTCTAGCTAGTAGTCTCTTTTCTCTTTTATTTGTTGTAACTTAATTATACACTTACATTTAGGCATTAAAGCTCAATATGAACAGCTTTCAATAAACAAAAACAAAGAAAAAATTGTTTGAGACACCTCGTGCTTAAAACAAAATCTAAATCAATTGTAGCTAATTCTATTTATAAATAAATTGAAAATGACAAAATATAAACACATGAAGTAAATGTGTATTCAAGGATCGTGTGCGGACGTATATATGTATATGTTATTGAATAGAACAATTTTATTTATTTTTATTTTAAATTCCAATTGAACCAATACAAACACACTATATAAAATAAAACTATCAAACAAACCTAAAGCATGACATTTTTTATTTGTGTTTGACTTAAGAACAAATCAGCTGAGAATTAAATTTACATTACTCATCGTATTTTCAAAAAGTTATGCTTATCTGTTTTGTCATAATCTGCGAAATCAACAAAAGGCGAAAAGCAAGCATCGCCGACAGAATATCGTGTTCTAAACAAAATAAGCCCTCGTCTCAAAATCATTGTTTCGTGCAAACATGGCTTATTCCATTTATATGTGGATACATTTAGGTGTCGAAGTAGCAACAGATGCTGTAGGGACGAGAAAGACACTGTAACGCCTCCTACGTGTAGCGCCCTTTCCATCCGTACGGACATTTACCCACTACTTGGATGACTTGAGTGAGCTGAACAACGTCGGCATCAGTCAACTTAAGCGCTTCAAAACATGCACCAAATGGTTTAATAGGTAGGAGACAGTCGATCCGTTCGGTGCCGCAATGGGCCTTTGTTGGTCTAAGTACGACTGCTAACCTGCTGTCGGCTTCTTTAACCTAACCTAACCTAGGTGTTCAAGACACAACCTGGTGTTGGTCTCATATTCTGGATGTAACTTAAAATGGTGTTGCAGGGTTAACAACATTTGCATTCGCGTACTAAAATAGTTGGAAGATAGCGTTGCTACTGATATTTGGGTAATAAATTAATTCACTTGAAGACATTCTAAAATTTGAAGTTAGCGGTTAATTGGATTCACAGTCGAACGAACTTGTGTATACAGTTTTTTAGGCTGTAGTGGTCTTACATCGCCCATCATTAATCGGTCTACTGATGTACCGCGAGAAACGAAGACGAACAAATGCACACGTTTCTTTTATGGTCTTGTATTGGCAGCTACATTAAAGGCAATTATTGTGAATCATATTAAAAAAAAATCTTCAATTCTTCCCCAAATAACTTTTCTGAGAAAACTGGTATATTTAGTAACCATATGCCGAGAGACAGTTTTACTTTCCCACTATTTGCTCACACTTCTTGCAATTAAATAACAATAAGACTGCATTCAATGTCAACAGGAATGCTTTAGCAAAACAAATCAATGAAATTGTCTGTGGCTTTAGGTGAAGAGAAAATGAGAAGCACAAAACAAAAACGGACTAAATTAAATTAAAACCGGAAATCCTTGAACTTGCCACTGCGCCATTAACCCCTATGCCATAGTAAACTGTCGCATTTAACCTTCGTAACAAAATTGTTGGTGGTGTAACATAAAGCGTTTTCGCGTTTTGGCAACCTACCAATCTGTAATGACGATTCTCGGTTACATTGTTATTTACGTACTCATATGTTTATTGGTTAGCTTTTCTTTAAATAGAAGCAGCAAACAAAGTGCATTGGTCGTCTGAAGCTTTCGCTATGACCAAGCAATCATACTCGTACATAGTTGGCATTTTTTTGGTCACGAGTTTTTGCCTTCAGTCTGTTCCACGGTAGAGATGCAGATTGTTTGGGTGATTGCCAAAAAATGTATACGCATTTTTGAATGGCCCATAGAATCTTTGATTTTTGTTGCTTTTGTATTTTAACATGTTTGTATGTGACATAGTATAAATTATTCAATGTACGGAATTGTTTAGCTGTTCACATCACCTTGTTTTGTTTGTACACTGTATGACATGCATGATATCAATAAACATATGAGACAGACCATAGAACGATTTTTAAATGGAATTAAAATAAAATTTCTCTTACATGGTGCTTTACTTATTAAAATATATTTAATTGCAGCTTGTGCCGAATGTTAATTTCGAATATAAGTTTTCCAGCCAGTGTTTATTATTAGAGTATTCAGCTCAATGTTTCTTTCGTTTAGATTCTGTAGCAGACTTTAATGATTTTAAGGTAACAGTTCTCAGTTATGTAAAAAAACCAGTTGACATAGTTTGGCATCAGACTCTTTTGTCGAAAATGCGTGCTTGTGGTATCGATGAATCTCATGTTATATGGATTAGAAATTACCTTTCGAACCGTTCAATTCAAATTGCTTTAGATAGTTTCACGTCTGATATTCACCAAATAAATGCTGCTGTTCCCCAAGGCTTTGTATTGCCTCCGATTCTCTTTCTCGTTTGTATAAATGATCTGTCTGCTACTTCTAATTCAGTCAACTCCTTGCACGATGACAGTACTCTCAGTTTTTCAGATTCGTTTCAAGACTCAAGACCCTGTCCTTCGACAGTAGAATTGGACACATTGAATTCCAATCTTGACAGCATAATCAATTGGAGTAAATATAACAGAGTGGAATTCAACACTTCCATCACTCAATGCTGCCTACTCTCACTAAGTAATATAATAATAATATAATAACTATCACTAAAACAAACATCAATTACTCATGAATGGCGTTTGTGTCGATGAAACCGAATGGCTTTCCATCCTTGTTAAGTGTACCAATACAACACTTAATTGAAATGATCATATATTTGAGGTCAAAAACGCTGTAAAATGTCTAGTTTTTCTTAAACGATGCATGAAATACTTCACCCCCTTTGATTTAGCTTCAATTTATAAGGCTTATTTTCTCCCGAAACTTGAGTACAACGCTCATTTTTAGTCTGGTGGTTCCAAGACCTCTCTGCGCCTAATAGAGTACAACAGCGAGCGATACAACTTGTAGGAGAATAATCACGAAGTCAACATATTCACGCGAACAGTGCTGTAATGTCTCATCTTTGTCACTGTTTTATCTATTCTTTAACCATTTCCGGGCCACTACAAGAAAATAAATAAAATTGCGCCATTTTTTGCATAAAGAGAGTCATCTGAAATTACCCAATTTTTCAATATATATGTTTCACTCTTAGATTGGATGTATTTTTTTAAATGAGCTTCAATTTGTATAGAAATGTGATAAAGAAAACATTCCATTGCATATTAATAGACAGAAGTTTGGATATGTGGCACGTTTTTCATTCCACCGGCCCTAAAAGAGTTAACAAACGATGCTCAAGTGAACTATCTAATTGCATTCTTTCCCTTCATGAGTTGACCCGCAATACTCGTCTCGCCAGCAATGCTCATCAACTCACCCTTAAGATTGCTTTCGAACGTCCAGTTAAGTTTAGAGACTAGTTTTTTTTGCTAAAGCACAGGAGTAGGAAATACTCTTCTAAGTCCAATATCTCACACTCACTACAATCCACACGCGTTTAAGACCAATATGCACAGGTACCTCCTCTCTCTTTCTTCCCGTATACCTTTGACCCGTGCTGTGTCTTGATTCCGGACATTTAAACGTATTTATAACATACGAGTATTTTGCGCACGCAAATTAAGGACAAAACAAACGCAGAAGAAATTCTCATTTTGCATGTGCACAATGGATAAAAAGGTATACTTCTTGGGGGTGAGTATGAGTATGTTAATTATAAACACCTTGAAACTTCCCATTGTGTCATCAATGAATGAAGGATTGTTTTTTGTGGAGTCTAAAGCTGGTGGGCGCCGTGGCGTAGTGGGTAGGTGCGTCGACTCCTACGCTCGAGGTCGTCAGTTCGAATCTCGAAAAAAACATCAAACATTTTTTCACGGCTCCACCTCTTTCGAGTCACTGACAATGCTCAAAGAGTATAACTGTCTAGAAAAAAGCTTCTCAATCTCGCCGTTCGGAGTCGGCATTAAGCTGTAGGTCCCCTCCTCTCGTGACAGAACAATAGCACGCACAACACGAGTGGTTGCTGAGAAGCTAGGCCCAGGTCCATCTCGGACTGTAGCGCCGCTATTATTATTATTAAAGCTGGTACTCGTACAGTACTCCCCGGATAATAGCACAGGCACATGGGTATAAAATTTTGTTGCTTATAAGCGAGTTTTCAATAAGAAATAGCAAATAAATGTGTTTTTAGGAGGCAATTTTCTCGAATTTGTAAAAACATACATAATTAGATTTAGTTACAAGTCTTATTTTATTTATCAATGCAAAAAAAACACAAATTTTGCATTCGACAATCGTATCTCAGTCTTAAAAAAACAAATAAAATTCAAGTATAAATAAAATTGTTTGTTAATGCATTTAACACATTGAGTGCCACATGAGACCACTTTGGTCTCACACGAATTTAGGCTTGCTGTGCCACATGATACCAGAGTGGTCTCACAGTACGTTCGCACACATTTGTGTGATCTGGAATCCGAATTGCAACTTCGGAAATCCGGTAAGTCTGATGAGCCGTCTCCTTCAAAAGCATCCGCTCCTCCAGTTTTTTCATCCGACATCAATTCTTGGATAATTGCATTCAAACGCCTTTTTCTTTTTTCGTAAGACATTTTCCCAAATTTGCGAAATACAATAGTTCGCAGATTTCTGCCACCGGGAAGTTTATCTCTCACTGTTTGACATAACAGCAAATACACAAAAAAATTTGCGGTGACACATTGGTATCATGGGGCTTCTCGGGACTTACTGCACACCTGGTGGCCCCGTGAGACCAATTTGTCACCGCAATAAAGCAACGGTAAAAGGCAAATAAATTTATCTAAAATCATTTTCTGATAGTAATACCTGAAATCGAAGTGTGAATAACCTGTGGCCTTTGGGGACAGTTTTTCGGACTGTGTGGTGGCACTCAACATGTTAATGAAAGAAATCTGAAATTTTCCTTTGAACCATTGATTTTTCAGTTGTTTCCAAAACGTGATCCTCTTTTTCAACTAGAGTTCTGATAGTAAGGTTGTTTCCAGCCAGGTACGTTACTAAAGTTGCATGAGCTAAAGTCGCAGGATATACGAATGCGTTGTATCATTCTGCAAATGGGTTCATAGACTTGTTCATACACAATAAACAGACACAGTTGCAGTTGGATACAAACAAAAATGTGCTTATAAAAGTGTAAAGTACCAGGTAAAGCACAATTTTTGTTTAGATTTTTATTTGAATTATCACCTTATTAAGAAGGGGTTGCTTAAAACCGGGTTGTTATAAAGCGGGTGCACTTGCATAGAATGGCGTTGGTAAATCTCAACTGAATATAATTTGTTGCTTTAAAAGGGTTTTGCTATTAAAGGGGTTACTTATATCCGAGGAGTACTATAATCAATAGATTAATTTAAAAAATTGTGTTGAAAGTTTGTTCTCTAAACTAAATTTTACCGGAATGATCTATGATCTACGCCACATGTTATTGTCTCAAATAAAAGCTCTGAAATCATATCTCAAAATATGCTATATTTTATTTAACATAACGGTAAATGTAAGGAAGTTAATTTAGTTCAAAGGTAAAAATGGTTAAAAACAAGCGTCAAAAGTGAGTGTGCACCTATGTACCTCTAAAAGGAATTACTTTGTTAAAAAAACAATCGTAATTTGCATGCTTTTACCACTGTGTCTAGTTTTTGTATCTAGCGGTCTTACAATCATATGTACACTTACTTTTACAGTTGTTACAGTTGTTTTTAAAATTTTTCTCTTTTAATTGTTTATTTTTTTTTGTATTTGCGCTAATGTTAAATAAAAAAATGTATAGTTAAGTGTGACTTTGTAGCTTTGTAGCTAATTTGATGTATACATGTCTGCTATAGCTCATTCGCGTAATTTAGTGAATAAATCAGCAGATGGCTGACTGTTCACTCACTTTTGACGCACACTGTTCGTTCTTGAAAACCCTTTAAGTCCTTCGAAGAAAACCTAACATGCTACTAGCTTCAAAGTTAGTTTTAAGTCAAAAACAACCCCTAGATTTTTTATCTTAGTGACATTTAGCTTAATTTGTACCGAAAGCCCTCGCTACATTCCATGTACAATAGCTATTTCTGTTCATGAAAATGCTTTCATACATACTCGTACGTGTTGAGTAGAATTTTTCTCAATTTCTTGTTGGTTGCATATTTTTTTCTTCATACATTTCACGCTGCTCTTTTCAAGAAAGCCAAAATTAGCAAGAAAACAAAAGTTTTACGTATTTATTTAATACTTTTTCGTATCATTTTGTTGTAGTATTTTCTGCGTCAGCTTATTCAGGTGAGCGTTTTTCTTACACCTATGTAGATATGTTATGTCTCACTGCAATCAATTGAACGAATCAATAATGACTGTTGGGCAATCTCATTCTATTTCCATTCTGTCCTTGACTACATAACTGTCTGGATTGAATCACCATAACATATGCCAAGGGTTTTCGAAAAAATATCGCATTTAAACATATTATTGACCAGGTTTACGGATGTTGTAAGAGATGCAGTATAAATAGATACGTAAAAATTACATTAATGGCACATCACTTTTAACGAAATGGTGTACAACGAATGTATTAGTACTGAAAACAAAACGAATTATCGCATATAACGAACTTAGTAAAAAAAACGTTCACTTTCCACAGGGAATAAATTGCAGGAGTACGTTTTGTTAAATGACATTTTTGATAATTCATACAAAGATTTTCTGTTTAAAATGGAGTTGAAAGTTGAAAACGAATTTTTAAAACAAAAATGTAAACAGCAAAATATTACGGTTTACTTTAATAAACAATAAATAAATAATAAACAAACGTTATTTTTCTTAATTCAATTACAGTTTCAGATCTATTTTTCTCTCCCAGTCAGCTTCAGATCAGGACAACCTGAAAAGTAACTTAAATTTCGGAAATATTCCGGGAAAACATCAAAGGGACATATTCGCAAATCAGATGAAGCCTGTGGATTGTAGTGGGTTGAGTTGTCATAACTGAAATGCTAAAATATCCAAAAAGAGCAGAAAAATATAAAAAAACATATTGTGGTAGCCTTAAGAATAAGAAAGAATCATTGTCAAAAAATACCTTAGAACTTTTAGTTGAGGAATCATATACAGGGTGGGCTATCTAGTGTTTTTCTAAATCATAGGCTATTTTGACACTGACTGCTGTCAGTATCATACCTCCGCGGAACGAAACGAGTCGCTTTACGTTTGAATAACGGGGAAATATTGAAAACTTATTTCCAAAGTGAGTACTGTGTAGCCAAAACAGTGGGTTTTTTGAAAATAAGTTTTGGCCGAAATGAAGCACCCATCCCGACTGCTGTACGCAAGTTTGTGCAAAAATCATCTCTTCTGATGAGGTGCATTTTCATCTCGACGGCTACGTTAACAAACAAAATTGCCGCATCTGGGGCTCGGAAAACGGAAAAGCCGCACGTTATTTTCGAGAAGCCAATGCATCCATAGAGAGTGACAGTTTGGTCAAAAAGGTTTTCGAAAATTGGGTTGACAGAATGCGCTACTGCGAAGCCAGCCGAGGCAGCCACTGGAACTACGTTGTATTTAATAATTAATGGCAATGGGAACTAATAAGGCCATAATACATTGAAAAAATGTAATTTTGTTCATTTTATTGCATTTTAAAAAGTAACTTGTATTTGGCCCACCCTGTACAAAGGATAACATCTTTCTGCGCAAATGAAAGCAGTAAAGATTCACATTACAATTGAATAAAATACTCCAGTACAACAAATGCACTTGAAGGGAATTCACAGATTATTCTGTTAATAAAATATGACTAAATTAAAAAATATAACTTCAAATTTTGATTCAATGTATGAGTTTTGATTCCAAAAACATCGACCATTAACCAGATTTTTGATGCAAAATACTCCTATGCCCAACGGCTATCAGAATTATCTGTACACTTGTGGGCACGATTTGCCCTTCTATTCGGAATGCCCAAAAGAAGAACAGCATGCAAACAAAAGAGGGCGAACCTACCAAGCACAGAAAATCTGGTCATATCGGAGGCCAACTGGACTGATATGGTGTCAAGGACAAATTACAAAGAACAGAAACTTTAAGAGGACCAAAAAGCACCCTCGGCAAATAGAGTGTAATTCCTAAAACAGTCCCGCGTGTAGAGAGTTGCTAATTTTAAGTTTAGCATCTGAGGGCGAAATATATTCATTTCAATAGTGCATGCAAGTAACAGGGGCTGATAGCATTATTGGAAAGATAAACTAATTACTAAAGAAAAACAAAGAGGGAAAACTTTCGATGTATAACGTTTCTCCATCTCTTCTCCTGGTCGTCTTCAAGCTCTTCATTTTACAGTCGTTGTCAAACTATTTTTTTTTACAATCTCGACATAACCCTTGTTTTTCTTGCAGCTGAAAGCATAAACACTATAAATCGATTACGCCTAGATACATAGTGACTGCTGAATTTCTTTGAAGTCTTTATCTTATTACCATAAAAAAAAAAACAAAACTAGAGCAAGGTTTTGTAACAATTTTTTAATGAATACAATTAATTAAATGCAAGATCAAAGTAAGTGCTACTAATTTGTGATTATAGAGCAATAACTTGTCCTTGTTGCTAAGCAGGATATCTGAAAAGAAAGGAACCGTTTGTCACTTCTATTAGGGGAGGCGGCTTTTATTAACTGACCTTCAATGAGAACAAGTTCATTTTCAACTAAACTTGTTCGTTGCAGTTGGGATGAATCCTTTTTCGATTTACCTGCAAATATTTGTTTGTCATATGATTTATGTCCATTATGTATCTTAAAACTTACGGTGTATATTGATCGACTTTTCAGACTCTCCCAAAAGATTTTTTGCAACACACTTGTACTCTCCAAAGTCTTTTGGTTTGATTGGGCGAACTGTGAGGCGCATTACAATTTTGAAAACGTTATCAAGCGTAAGAGACTCGTACGTTCCGCCTTGAATGAACTCTTTGTCCTTGACCCAGAAATTAATTGACGTCGGATGGGACTCTGATATGCATTCCAATATCACCTTTTGTCCGATTCCAGCATAAATTGTGTCGTAGCGAGACAGTAAGGTAGGTGCGACTAATGAAATGTTGTATATAGACTATATATATATTGTATATGGACTATAAAGAACTTACAGTTTACGACAAGTGAAATTCTTTTGCTGACAGTTGGAGGGACACCGTTGGAAGCGATACACAGATATGCACCCATATTATACTTGTTGACATTGTATAGAGTGAGATTTGGACCTTCAACACTGTAGATATCACTCACTCCAGTGGACATTAACGGAGCGTCTTTTTCTCGTCGCCATGTTATGACAGGCGTTGGAAGACCTGAAGCTGTACATGTCAGACTCACATTGTGACCCTCCTGTACGGCGGTGTCGTGACTTGTTTCGTAGTCAATGATATCGGGTGGCACAACTACATCTAGATATCCAACTTGGCTTTTCATAGGATCAGTGTTAATTTGGCACATATACCATCCACGGTCTGACTCACGTACCTCACGAATGCGTAACTGCCATATTCTATGCTCTGTATGGCTTATGCCAATCCGATGATTTTTTGTAATTACGTGATTTTGAATACTGAGAATAGTTTGGGTATCGACACGAAGCCACGCAACCTAAAGAGGTACAAGAGAAGAGTATGTTTTACAAGCTGTTAATTTAGAAATAATGAAATTTGTTTCTCAAATAAGTAACAAGATTACACAAATATCAAAATCTGAAATCATAACTACAGTTGACACCTGTACCAAAAATAAATAACATTTTGGAACATTTTCGTAAAAATATTACGCTTATGGAGGTGACAAATAAGAATAAGAATATTTGAAAGGGTAAAACAAATATTGATGGCCTGTGGAGTAGTTGTTTCGTTTCATATTTTTACGGCTTCACTTCTACAAAGTCGCTTACAATGCTAAAAGAGTATAACTGTCTGGAAAAACTTTATCAAAATTTCACCGTTCGGATTCGGCACTAAGCTGTAGGTCCCCTTCAATTGCGACAGAACAACAGCAAGCACAATAAGTGTGGTTGCTGTAGAAGCTAGTCCCAAATCGACAACAGCGCCGCAATATTATTTTTATTATTAGAAAAAAAAATACAAAAATTATCAAAATATTTCGAATAAAAAGTTGTTCTCCCACAATGTCATAAGTCCGAATCAGGTGAAGACCCCAAAACTGGTGATATATGATGATGATGATGATATTTTACTCGTATGTCACTAGGGACAACTAAGGACAGTCCTACTATCTTCAGTGCAGTCTAATGAGGAAATAATTCGAAGAAGTAGTGGGTGTTGGGGCCTCCTTTAATTATTTGAGAACGTTTACCTCCAGAAGTCCACAGCTGATTTGATTGATAATTCATTTCTGCTGTATCCAGGATTCATCAATTGTTACGAAACCCTGTAATAATTCACTTGAATTGCGCTTGAAGATTTCCAAATTCTGTTTTGAAATCTTTACCCGAATCGGTTTTTGGTTCACCGTTAGTTAGGCACCTATCTTGCCTATCATTTTTTCATGTTCAAATGGCCATGCAGGATTCGAACGGTGATATCATTTGAAATTGCTACAATCTTAGCTACTGTACGAAACTTGATTTTGTTGACTATTTTTTCCTTTGTGACGTCCCTTGGCCGTTCTGGGCGCTTAGAATTTTTTGTGTTTGAAAAATCGCAACAAAATTTAGTGAACCACTTTTGCACCGTTCCATGCAAGAAAGTAGGCTCCAAAATATTTTTTAAGTCTGCTTTAATCTCTTTTACCGCGTAAAAGGTAGTGCTTTGCTAATTCACCAAACTAACTTTTTCCATTTTGGCAAATTATTACAGACCGGAGTCCTTTGATTAAAGTGCAAAGTTAAGTGGTTGGCAGATCTATTCGATTTTTTGTCTGCGCCCAGAAAGAAAAAAAGATGTTAGATAAAAATTCTTTATGGAATGCAAACGCTATCTTGCATCAAAATCACTGACTTATTGGACGCTGTTGTATTGTATTTTCGTCAATTCTTAAAAGCATTGAATAAAATAAAAAGACTCGCATGTCTAGAAGACATAGATGCAATTAGAACTACACCAACAGCTGATTTAAACCTCATCATGCAGGCGTTGGTTGCTAAAAGTTCCTTGCGAATCTGCCAAATTGGTGGTAAAATTGCTACTTTCCGACTAGGACTGAGTGGGAAGTAAACGGTCCCATTAAGCTTTTCACCGATGAATCGAAGATGTTGCAAGGCATAGGCGCGGTCATCATTTTCAGAGTTTTCATCAATCAGACTCCCTGGTTATGGTAGCATTTTTCAAGCGAAGGTCCTGGCAGTCAAAAAAGTGACCGAAATGAAATCAGTGTTGGCAATGCTGATATTGATATTATTTATTAATTAACTGATATTAAAAAATCACTCGAAGTAGTAGTGGGTGGTCTTAGACTCTGGTCTGGAACATCGAAACAGAGGACGTCCACGTACAAGGTAGCGAACACACGTCGAGGAGGACTTTGGCCGGCTTGGTTTGCGAAACTGGAGACAGCTGGCGAGAGATCGTGCTGGCTGCAGAGGCATGTTGGGTGAGGCCCAGGTTCACCTCGGACTGTAGCGCCCTAAGAAGGAAGGAAAAGTAGTGGGTGGTTACCCCAATTAACTTAAAATTAGGCACTCTCCCATCATTGTAGAGTTTTTTAAGTGTAGATTATCAACAATAACTGCACTGAATTATTTGTACCACATATCACACTACTAGGATTATCCATTTAAAGCTGGATAAAAATCGGTGTCTATCTCTCTCAAAAGATTCAAAATTCGCACAATGATAAGTCTGATTACAGAATACTGCTTTATAGCATCACATACCACATCCCAGATTGGTAGGGAACAGAATTAGACCAGAAAAACCGTATTAACCTGCCTATTAGAATACACCAAACTCCTTAAGTATCAAAACTCTCTATAAGCAGACGCTGTCTACGTGATCCATCTAAACTTTGTCGAAAGTACTGATCAAGTCACATATCACATCTACAAAAGGAGTAACATTTTGTTTAGCTTTTTTTACTCCATTTTGGATTTCAATCTTAATTTTCTATGCAAATTTTGTTTCTCTATGGACGATGTGGAAATGAAATAAATTGTCACTACTCTTCAATAAATTAATCAATGCGATCCCTTCAATCCTCAATAGAAGGTTAATTTCTAGATATTTGATAACCAAAGCCCTTACCTTGTATGACACCAAATCATGCACCAGACAGGTAAGAACCGCATCCCTTCCAACTGGAACTGTGACATTTGCAATTGGAGCACTAAATTTTGGATCAGCTGAAAGTGAAAATACATAAATTAAGAAGTACATCGTGAATTTACAAAAAGGAAAAACGAGTATTTTCGTAGGAAATTGAAAAACATTAGGCAAAAAGCATTTGTCCCATTACCAGGTTAAATTATCCGAAGAAGGCCAAAACAACCAACATAATCCCCTCAACCCATCACAATCACCCCCGCCTATCAATTCGCAAACTTTTTGTCTCATTATTCGCGTGTGCGAACGTGTGCCGTGTATCCACTGGGAATTCCATCCGACAAATGCTAAGGCGTGACATTCAATCCAAGGGTTCATGCTTTATGTGGCGTAAAGTTTGCTGGCGCGTCATCTAATTTGCCGTCTACAACGGACCCAATTAGTAAATCATTACAACACCATTGAATTGCTGATCACCATAAACGTTCTCGAAGCAGTGTTATGAGGCCAAAGCATGCATTCTTGAATTCTGACAGGAGCCCTTGTTCCCTTAGCCATTGATAGAAGGTGTAAAACGTGTCAAGATGTAGGCAATAACAAAAACAAAAACAAAAACAGTACGCTTCCTGGAAATCATCCTGTAAACAAGTAAGTAAGACATACATATGAACATTGAGCTCAAACTCTGTCCGTTGGTGAAAAAAGAAATGCAATTTCACTCCAGACAAGGTTCTCGGAACCACCTCACAGAAAGGGGGAAGTAACGGATAATAAAATATATTTTGCAGACGTTGCGTGTTTTTAGTAAATTCGAGGGAAGGAGAAAATCGACAGACTTTTACTGCCCACTCCATCATTTTCGGTCTTCACATGCCAATGTCAGGCAGTGAAGTGAGTGCCGCTACAATTCAAATTCCGCCGGAAATCACATTAATTTTTAGGAAGAGCCAGGGCTTCCTTTAGTTTAGTCTGTCGGGTGTCTGCTCTTTTCATTTTCATAACTAAATTGGCGGGACACTTGGAAACAATGCAAATTTTTCTTTGGAACAATTTGTGTGTTCTCTGTAGCATTTTTCCGCCTATGGCGCCACGATTTTCAACCACGGGAGGTTTTATTCCTCACGTGGTCTTTAAATGAACTAAGCTACTGAAGGGCTAGCGGGACCTAACATCGGACTATTATTTGGGATCAGGTAATTTATTTATTGCATGATGAAGGTATATTGAAACTTTTTGGTTTTGGACGTGTACGTAAGTGGATTTGAAAAAGTAAACGTTGTATCTTCATTGCGGGGTAAGTGATTGAAGAAATATTTTCTTTTGCACATTACATTTTACTTAAGTACATATTGGATAAATTTGGAAAGATTAATGGCTGTTTTGGAGTATGTGCATACACTTAAAAGAGAAAATTCACTGAGTTATTATTTTTATGATCAAAATCATGTAAGATTTAGATGTGAGTTCGAGAGCCCATAAATCGGTCAGAGTTCGTTTTGATTCAGATTATTTTCTTATGATATGGGAAAGAATCACGGGATTGGATGTGTATGATAGACAAGTAGCAAATAGCACAGCAGTTAGCCTTAAGGTACTTCATATGTGGTCCTGGCACCGCCTCGGACACGCTACCCTTTTTGATAAATTTAAATTCCTTCCTTAAGACACCGGACCCTGCCACCTTAATTCTTCTTCGAGAAAAACTTCTCAATCAGAATTCTCTCCAGATGTTGTTGGCAGTCTGATGTTGCATTTTTCCTATGCTTGTTTTCACAGACGGAGTAGGCGTATTTTCGAAGGATCTAAATACAAGGTGACCATACATACAAGGTGAGATAAAAAAAATTATTCATTTTGAAACTGCATTTATGCTATTATGTATGGAATAGCACATCATTCAAACGGCCGCCTCGGCTTCGCTGGCAGTGCTTTAATCGGTTGGTCTAATTTTTGATGACTCTGTCCAATATGTGCAGCGTCCCGAGACCTTTACCGGAGACCTTTGACGGTAACGATGTCTCCTCCCTCGTTTCGAAAGAAATAAGGTCCTATGATGCCGCCATGTCATAAATTAGTCAGCCAATCTTTGTGGATGCATTGATGCTTGGTCGAACACTTGTGGATTGTGTTTGCAGCACAGAATAATTTAATGCATTAAATTGCATTCTTCTGTCACCCAAATACCCTAACCTATGGGAAAGTGGGCGACGTGGCGTCCGTCGACTCCTAAGCACTAGACTTTCAGTCAAAGTTCAAATCCCAGAACAAAAAAAAATTTTTCAAATTGTGCGGCTCCGCCTCTTTTGAGTCACTGACAATGCAATGTAGGTCCCCTCCACACGAGTGGTTGCTTTAGAAGCTAGGCCCTTGGCCACCTCAGACTGTAGCGCCTTTATCATTTTTATTTTTATTATAACGAGCGAAGACGCACCCTCTAACAATAGGATACCCTTCTTTTTCATGGAGAATTGTAGTAGGCAAGCACCATACTTTGCTGGTATCCTATGTCAATTTTGCCAAATGTGTTCACAATGAGGGATAATTATAGTTTAGTCTAGTGGCGGCAAAACATCCTTTATAAAATGTGAAGTGATGTAAGCTTAATGTAAGCACGGAATGTTAACAAAGGCCTATGGTGAGTCTGCTATGAGTAAAACAAAAGGTTACGAGTGGTACAACAGTTTCCAAGATGACCGCGAAGTCGTTAAAGATGACGAACGCCCCGGATGCCCCAGAACATCAACAACCGATAAAAACGTGGAAAAGTGAATGAAATGGTTATGAACGATCGCCGAATCACAACCACAGAAATCGCTGATGATGTTGTCATATCGAATGGCTTATCCTATGAAATTTTTTCGAATGTTTTGGGTATGTGACACGTGGCAACAGAATTTGTTTCAAAACTGGTGAATTTTGAACAAAAATAGCACATTGCTTACTCGTGAATTTTCCATATTCCCTAGTCATGGCTCCGTCGCACTTTTGCTGACAAGTAGTAATCCATATCACTTTCCTTTCTTTCCTCTTTTTCAAAAATTGAGAAAAAATTAATTTTACAGGGCGGAAACTGCTTTTGTGCTTGACAAATTTGCTGAGGCGATATGTGACGTCGTTTTGTGTAGATGAATTTCAAAAGAAAGATGAAAACAAATGGACTTTTCATAAAATTGTTTGAATTATTTTTTTCAAAATCTACCCATATATTCCAAGTTTTCATTGTAGAGTTTGGCATTTTCCTAAGAAATACAAAATTTTTATATTAATAAAATCGTAGTGTCTGTCCGTCTCTGTGTTCGGTCTAATCTCCGAACCGACCGTGCCGATGTCAATAAAATTTCGCACGCATAAAGAGGTTCGCAGGGCTACTTTTTTATACTTTTTTGTTCATAAGAATTCAAGCTTACCTTAAATTTGAATTAAATTGGAATATTTTTACATTTGTACTGCAAAATTGTTAAAAAAAGCTACCTATCTCATAGTTCGCCAAATCGAAAGAGGCAAAAAGAGTCGAATTATCTCAGGCGCCAGAATCAGATGTTTCAAGGCACCAGGTCCTAAAATGAATTTAAGAGCTAGTAGATTCAAAAGACCTTATGACCCAGATGATTCTAGGGAGCAACGATTAGAAGACGACTGTTAACGACAGACAGTAACCCGGAGTCACGAACGTACATTCTATGAGGCATGAGGACAGAAAATGAGAACTGAGCCGTTTGCATCTGCATATAAAAATGTAATGTTCGTTTGTATTAATGGGATGAACTTTCAAACTATTGGATTGGATGTTCCTTATATGTTGACATTTTGTTAGGATCGATCAGGAATCGGTCAAAGCCCTCTTCGACCACTTATCACTTCCCTCTTATAGGCAAAAGGGTAAATTTGCATATTTCAGCAAATACTCGACGCAGAATTATGAACTTAGGACATAACGTACGAGTAGATGGCTCCGGGAATAATTAGATCCACTAGAAAAAAGGAGGGATGCACACCGGACGTTTATTTTCATCGATTTTAAATTCACCTTCTAATTTTTGTATTTCTCTTAACACGAAATTGCGATGGAATATTAAGAAACAGTTCTACTCTAGTCAAAAACTGCCCAGAATGAGGTCAGAAATTAAGATATGCTGAAATTTGACAAACCGTTAAGCACACCATGTTCTTCTTTCTTCTCCATGGTGTACATGGGTTAAAAGTCGACTGAATGTTTTACGACTGAAAGCAGGACGATTTCATGTGCTTGTACTATGAGGATAGGGAAAACGGTTTAATAATCAAAACCCAATTTAGCCTCATTAAATATTAAATGGATTCTATGTCAAGGAATGGAAATTTGTAATTTTCAAAGTATCATTTGAATACCAACCAATTATATGAAATTCTTTAATATGTTGTGCAAGCAAAACTTCGACAATTTTTTGTAAACAAAATTAAAAAAAAAAACCATTGTGGGGTAATCTAAAGTTTCAACTATAATTATTAATTTTCAACTTTTAAGAGATACATACTTTCAGAAAAACAAGAAGCAAAACAAACGGGTAAACACGCTGGCAAACTGGTGGTTAACATTCACAGCTGTAATCAAAGCCGGTAAAGTAACGCATACAATTCGTGTAGATCAAAATTGGTTATAATGAAAAGCTGTCAAAGAATCTAAGGACAGAAAATGTCAAAATGAAGAAAAAATTATAAGAACGTGGTTACTTCAAATATTTTTAACGCATCAACTTGTCATCTCACGCACTTGATGGCTTATTGGCTTATTTAAATGATAAAAAGATCTGAGTCGAAAACTTCTTCCGAGCTGAATACAATCACTGAATTATATCCAAATATCTCAATAATAAGGTTAATGAATTGCGCATACAGAGACAGATGGACAGTAGGTTGACATATGTGACATGTTGTTGAAACACAATGAAACTGCGCCGTAACCCGTCATGTTCGACAATACTCTTGTTTTTTGATGGGCTATAACATATTCGCAAACTATTTCTTCTACTCTCTTTATAGTACAGTCGTGATGCAAGTTAGAAATTCTAAAGTAACAAATCTGTTACAACATAAGAGTACATATGCATTAATGGAACCGATTTCCATCATAAGGAAGCATTAAAATTCATTCCTAAGTAGGTGCATAAGTGTATTGAATAATATATCGTTTGAATAATATATGGCCGGGGTTGAGCAAAAATACATCATTATTAATGATCAGCCTCTGATGCAAGGATTTACGCATCTCCTGCACCGACTATTACAGAAGCTTCAGACACGAAGAAGTAGAAGAACAAATATAATCTGTTCGCTGTCTGACCTATGATTTCCTAGATTCCTAGATAGACCTATGGGAAATAGATTGCAGCTAATAGGAAAAAAATGCTGAAAGAACACTCAATTATGGTCTGTGACGTTTGTCGTCCTGACGGGTTCAGCTTACCTCAACATAAAGTCTTTGGGAAGTTTTGTTTTTCAACAAGATAACGATCAGAAGCATACAAGCAAAATAGGTAATTAGTTGTTTCGCTAAATAATGTTGATGTGTTGATGTTCAGTCCCCAGAAATGAACCCGATTGAAAACCTTTCGACAATTTTGAACGAAAGAGTCCTATAAGAAGAGCGCCGCGTCCTGTTATATTTTTGGGAAAACTTGATGTTAAACTTAACGGATTGTTTGAGTGACGTCACAAATTATTGACCATCAAACTATCGGCTTTAAAATACCATACTTCAACCATTTTATTGTCAAAAGGCTTCTCGATTATACATATAGTATTGATCTCTCAAACTAAACCATTTATCACTGTGTATTAATGGATTAAGGCCCTAAACCATTATCTTTTCAATTACAGTCCCGAGCCATATTATTCGACGCACTCTAGATTTTATGCGAAAATGCAACTGAAAGAAGTCTGTACTTGTTTACCCTCTGTTACCATACTTTGACATTATGTGTGTATAATGCAACATATCAAAATAAAAACATAAAGAAAATAAAACCACAAAACAAATTTCTCATCTCATCTCATCTTCAGTGACCCGCATGTTCCACTAAAGAGGTCGCGGGGGGAACGCACGCATAAGAAATCTCTATGCCACTCGATCCTCCGCCATCGACTATATCTCATTCATCAGGAGCTATGCTCAAGCGCAACCAAACGAGTGTTTAGACTTGGTCCAACCATCTCGTCCTGGGTCAGCAAAGCGGTAGCCCATCTGCCCTTTTCATTCGAAGAAGGAAGTTCCTTGCGCTCTGCCGTGTTTCCCACCCTATTCCGGCGAGTAATTCCCACAACATCACGAAAAAATTTCATCTCGGCAGTGATCTTAGTTTCTATATTGTTAAAAGTTAAAAATATTGCGAATAATCTAGTAATTATAAAAATTCTACAGTGCGTCTTATAATATGGCCATGGACTGTATTATCGACAACAAACAAAAAAGGACTTAAGACCTTTTTGCCTAACGTCAAAGATATATACAGGCAGTGTTTACTAGGATCTGACCTGCCAGTCGGGAGCATACGGCCTACGCTGGATCATGTAGTGTATATAGAAAAAAATAACATTTTGACTTCAAGCTAATGAAACAATGCATCCGATGACAATTAATCTGGTGGTACACATGCAGAGAGTAAAAAATTGTATACAGGGGCAAAGATGCGCATCATCACGAGAGACTTTTCTTCCACTTTTGGGACAATCTTACATTTAATGTTGAAAGTAAAAAACTTACGCCGACAGTTAAACATGGTGGAGGTTCAGTGATGATGGGATTGTATGTTGGCTGCAAGTTAATTTGAGTCTAAAATGAACAGCAAAGATTGTCTAGCCATTGTGCAAAAATTTGGACTAACAACGCCTTGGGTCTTTCAACGAAATAATGACCCAAAGATATGGAATCGATTATCAAGGAATGATTACTGTACCATTACTCAAAGCAATTTAACTCTCCTCCACAATAGTCAGACTTTAATCCCACTGAACCCATTAAACCATAAATATGGGAAGTTTTGGGTAAAAGTATCAGGAAAAGGTGCATAATGCCTAAGCAAGAGCCTCGGGGACTTTAACCGAAGGGTCAGTAAAACTCTTTCCTTAAGTCACGAAAAACCTTATTAAGCGAAAGGAGGTCTAACGAAGTACTAAATTTTAATGTTTTTAAACATATGTAGGCAAGAAATACATATTTATTTCTGAAATGTATCACTAATTTTTGACTTCTGTTTTCAGTTAATTTTTTCTTCTATCGTGAACTTCCTAATTTCGTGTGTTTTTTATTCATCTACATATTTTGTAGTAAATAATAAAAAAAGTTTTTCATTTTTATTACTTTTGTAGGTATAAATTATTTGTCTAGCCGCTTATGATGTTGCGCATCTTCACTTCTGCACTAGTGGGCAGGGTTGCTAAATGTCACACTTTTTGATTTTTATACATTTTACCATAAAAAAAGCGTATAAAAGTGTAAAAAAGTATTTAAAGTGTATACAATTTTACCTTCGGTAGCTTCGATATTTTACAAGTACCTATAATAATATTGATTTGCACTCCTTTGACTTTTATACATTTTTTTCAGTTTTATACCTATTCTTTGTTTTTATACACTTTTATACACCAGCAGTATTTTTCAAATGTATAAAACACACTTTTAATAATATTATATTATTATTATTATAAAACACACTTTTATACACGAAAAAAGTGTGTATAATACGCTAACTATTGTACGTCTAAACACCTGCCGACACTATACACTTTTTTGACTCTCACTGCATGTATTATGCAAGTTTTATTATTATGCACTTAATTCAACCCTGTTAAAAATGCAATATAATAAAACAACACCACAGAATCATATCATTATCAACATCTCACAGTTTTGCCTTACCAGTAATTTGTTATTTCCTGTCAAATTTCGGTATGGATTTACAGACGGTGGTTTTGTATAGAACCATTGGTTTTGTGATATATTAGTATATATCAAACTCGCACAAGAAGATGTTTTTAGACCATTAATTACACAATCGAATAGTTGTCCATATTTGTAATAAAATTAATCATGAAATAGAAAAGCAATATTTGAAAAAATAATAAAATATAAAACCTACGGCCTATGACCAACATTATTGCTGCTTAGGAGGTCTATTCACACTTTAATTCAATTAGCATTGAAACATTTTTTTAATTAAATTCTGCGTGAAGGGAAATTTTCACAAAGACATCTTTGTGGGTGTGATCATGCAACCGAAACACTTTATGGCGCTAAACAAAAACCTCTTACCCCCTAATTATCTAAGGACTCATCTTTAACAGCGTGCGGCATGAAATGGGGTAACGGTCAGATGCCTAATCCAAAAGAATTATTTTTTCATCATTCTCTCATATTAGAAGATTTTTTTCGCGTAATTCTTAGTAAGCATAATTCTACGGGGATGTTGTTCACTATAAGCATCTGGTGAATGTTTATCGCTGATATTGACCCAGTGCAATAAAATAGGATTAGACAAATCTTGAGTCAGTTTAAAAAAAATTATTTGAGGGTGAAGATGGTATGTATATAATTTTTTTAATAATTACTTGGTAGCGAATTTCGAATATATATAGGAAAAAATTACAAATTCGGTTCAAAAACAGAATGTTAATTTAAAAGTGACATATTAGATGAGTTGGAATGAGGGCTATGTTGACAAGCTTAGTTAAATAAATATACTTTTTAAGTAAATTTTTTTAAGTAAATGTTATGGCACAGAGCACTTTAACCGGTATGATTACTATTAAGATGATTAAAGAAAAATGACAATGACAATGCTCAGAGAGTATAACTGTCTATAAAAGCTTCTCAAAATCGCCCTTCGGAGTAGGCATTAAACTGTACGTCCCCTTCGAGTGGTTGCTAAGAAGCTAGGCCCAGGTCCACCTTGGACTGTAGCGCCGCCATTATTATCATAATTAAAGAAGAATGAGTTCTTCTTCTTCTTAGAGTGCGACAACAGTCAGAGATAGACTTGGACCAAGCTTCTACACCAACCACTCATGTATGCGTCACATCGTTCAGTTTTTTCTCGTTTCATTATAATTGTACTATTTTATTCCGACTCTGAATGTAGAAATTTGAGAAGCTTTTCTAGACATTTAAACTCTCATCTCTAAGAGATGGTCACGTGGAAATGAAATTTCGTGTTTCCGGGTTCAAACGGCTCACTTAAACAAAAATAATTTATGGAGATATAACGACTGCAGCGTCTTTCAAGTGGATGTTGCAGCAACAAATGAAGCACCACTATCGATAAAAGACATGAACTTGACTGAACAATCGATAACAATACTCCTGTAGATACTCCTATAGTGTCAGATATTCTTACATCGAAGGTAGTCAGGCAATGTAATCTCCGATGAAAACATGGTATTCCCCACAGCGACTATTGCAGAAGCTGCAAGGACGAAGAAGTAGAAGAAGAAATAGAAGTTGCTCGTAATCTGCTCTGCGATTGGCCAGCTCTAGATCCTGGGCAAAAACTTCTTTGACGACGGACCTAGAAATACATTCTGGGACTCACAAAAATCTTGGTGGTCATCAGGGGAAGGTATAGCTCTTACGGTGGTAGTATACCCCATCCCCATCCACAATAGATCCAAACTGTTGGTCTACGTGAGCTGTTGCAAGGACACCCATATGCCTGCCTATCTATGTATCAAAAACTTCAATAAAGGTGTGAAGGATGTGTTGTTTCCTCTTTCTTAGCGATTGCGAGCATGTTTAATATCTGATCTCGAAACAGAGTCCTTATAGCAAAATTGTTTTATATAGGGGAATCTTTTCGGATCTCAGATGATAACAGAGATTAGGTAACATTTATATTATTAAACAGGAAACACGTTTCACGAAATAATAACAGTGTGCATAGACAAATCACCAGAGTATTAATCTGATAATTAAATGGCAAAAGAAGAGTGAAAGCATCACTGATATTTAACACTTGTAATTATATTGCAATTACACAACTATTTTTAGACGAAGTCTGTTCTATTGTAATATCACATGGATCTTGCATTGTACGACCCATTTAACCAATAAAAGCTAACAATGAATCAGTTTAACTGATTAATGCTGATTTTGTCTAGCTATCTCGGATTGTAGAAGAAGGTGTAAATAAAATGGTTCATCTGTGAACAATACAGGGTCCCATTCCAGCGATTATTAAGGTCCTAACTACAAATGTGCTCATTCTGATTAAACAGAGTTATTACCTAGTAGTAGGGAGTGGGCGCCGTGGCGTAGTGGGTAGGTGCGTCGACTCCTACGCTCGAGGTCGTCGGTTCGAATCTCGAAAAAAACATCAAACATTTTTTCACGGCTCCACCTCTTTCGAGTCACTGACAATGCTCAAAGAGTATAACTGTCTAGGAAAAAGCTTCTCAATCTCGCCGTTCGGAGTCGGCATTAAACTGTAGGTCCCACCACTCGTGAGAGAACAATAGCACGCACAACACGAGTGGTTGCTGAGAAGCTAGGCCCAGGTCCACCTCGGACTGTAGCGCCGCCATTATTATTATTATTATTATTATTATATTATATTACCTAGTAGGTACTAGGGATGCAAACGATACATCGATGTTTGCAAAATATCGATGTTTTGTTCATAAACATCTATGGTTTGATAACCGATACATCGCCGATACATCGACGGCAAAACTTTCAAACATCGACATCGTTCATTCATTTCGTTAGAATGAATGCTAGAGATGCGCAATACAATGTAACTTTGTTATATCTTAGCCTCTCCTAGTCTGATATCCTACTCCGAACCTCCAAGTGGTACATTCTGGCCATCGAGCATCCCTCAAGAATACTGAGTATCCAACTCCTATGGAACTGTGGGTTGGTAGCTAATCGGAAAGGGTTCATGTTTCGGCATGTATTGGCTGCATGCGTAAGCATCTGTGACAACAGCTAAACTAGCGTCTGTTCACCAAGGGCTTGTGGCTGGAAGCGGGTGCCGGTCTTGAAGCAGGCGACTCGATATACAAACGTGCATGATGGGCTTGCTGGCGAACCCTAATTCCGAACCGTAGGATCCTCCAAAGTCACTTTGTGTTTTTCGTTGACCCGATAACGAATTATCAGCGAAACGGAAGACGGAAGGTTCTAAGATTGAAACTGGTAAGACAGTACGTAGCAAATATAGCCAACAATTTGTGTGATGGGGAAGATAAATAAAACATCGGAAAACCATCGATGTATCGTTGTCAATACCGATGTTTTTTAACATGGATTTTTGTCTTGGATTTTTTTAAGAACGATGTTGCATCCCTAGTAGGTACTCAGCGATGGCGATTTGTTTGCTTGTGAGACACGTAATAGTAATAGTAATGGGTTAGTGCGGAAGGTCCATGCAAATGAGCTACAATCGTCGTCAAACTATTTTGATTTCGACAACAAAATGGTGGTACGAAATCTTGCAATTGCTGATTGCTTAATACCTCATTCATGGGAAGCGTTGCAGATTCTACACAATCTGATGATAACATCAATATTCCATATTTTTGTTGATTTAAGTTCTGTCTGTACATACCACCATTATTTTCGGTCCATCTTAGTTTGTTATTTATCACTAATTCGTCAGTTTCGCCAATCAATCTTAGGGAAAAGAACTCAAATGAGAATGAGATCGGTAAATGATTTGAAAAATTGGCGGGGTATCGTCATTCACTTAACAAAGACCTATAACAGGAAATCCTTAAGATGATGTAAACGTATTATTACTACTAGGATCCTCATTCAAAACCCTATTCAGAACAAAAAAACAAAAATTTCTCTAAACACTATTTAGACTTTCAACGAATGAGTTTCTTGTATAGGAGAATATCCCATAGTTTAAAAACGGAAAGTTGTGAAGTTGCGTATACGACCATTGAAATCAAGACTAATCATAAGATTTTGAAAAATCATACACACTCTCTCCTGATACTTCTGCCTTTTAAGGTATGTTATGTAAACACAGTCAATGAATTAATTTTTCATTTGGAGAAAGAAATTTACTTAAGGATCAAACCCATGACATACGGAATATATGTACACACGAGTATATACTATTCTGTACAGTTTTCAATCTTTATGGCTGAAACACAATAGTGCGTTAGCGCTGGCGTTGTCTTTCAACGCACACAATTCAATGGCCATGCAAACACTATTGCGTCGAACTGCGTAAGTGAAAAATGAGAGAGATGAGAGGATCGTAGTAAAACGTAAAACGTAATCCCAACGCATGTCATTATCGAACATGTTGGATATTTTTTGACAGAGGGGTGCGCTGTGAGACCGACATTGAGAATTTTTTCCCAAATTGAGAAATTCTTGTGGCAACTGACATTTGAGAAATGAAAACAACTGACTAAAATTATTTTAACGACAAAACTAATTTGAAATCCGTATATGTTTGGAAGCATGAATACGACAAATTAGCAGGTATCGTATTTGGTAAGTGGGACGATTAAATTGAATGTCCATGGTTCAATCCCGGATACAACTTTCATTTTTCGGCTCCAGCTCTCTCAAGATACAGACAATGCTTGAAGAGTATAAGCATCAAGAAAAGTGTCTCAAGCTCCGCTGTATCTCACGCAGCAACTATAGCGGTATATCCCCGTTCAATGTCGCCTATAAAATCCTGTTCAGAATACTGTGTGACAGTTTAAAGCACTTTTCCATCATGTACTAATGCGTCTTCCGTCCATTGGCAGTAACCGACTATTAATTATTCCTCAAATCCCGAAAAAGGACTAGCGAGTTTTAAAATGATACAAATTACCTTTTCATCGATTTCAAAGCCTATTGAAAGAAATTATAGCTGAACAATAAAATGTTGTAGACTGTATCGCGCCACGCTAAAAAGAACACAAAGCAACATGCAGTACGGTTGTAGGATGTCCGAACCGTTTGGAACCTGCACCGGATTTCGGTAAGAAGTCTAACACTGGAGAAGATATATCTACTATACAAATCGGAGCAGTTGGTGGATTATTCAGATGACAACGATATCGTAATGGGTTTTTAGCGTGTCGTTATAGAAGCATTCACGGCCGTTGAAAAACCGGCGAAACAAGGTGGCCTTAAGGCCAAAGTTTATATATGCTGTCGAGAAAAAGTCGATCCGTCGCCTCCACCTTGAAGAATATGTCACAATCGAAGCCTACAATTTTGAGATAGTTAAGGAGTTTGTCAAACTCGGGGCAAAAGTGTATTGCACAAACGAGATCTTAATGTGGATCCGGCGTAGGATATCACTCAGCAAGCGCTCCTACTTCGGTTTGCCAAATCAACTTAACTCGAAATGTATGCTCTGTAAAACCATTGTCCTACCAGTCTTGCTTTATGGAGCCAATAGCTGGACTATAAGCAGGGACGTAGATCTCAATTTTGGTGCTTTCGAAAGAAATATTCTCCGTCGGATATTTGGGTCGGAGGAATGCGAATGACGAAAAAGACTTAATCGCGAACTATGTAAACTGTATAAATATGGGTGCATTCGACAGAGAGGGGAAGAAAGAAAGCCTGAACCTCCGGTACAAAGATCAAGTGATGGCTGGAAGCAGCGTGCTTGGGAACGTCAAGGATGGAAGGCGGCAATAGCTCAAGTTCTGACCCTTTAGACGCCGTCGTTTCGCATTGTGTGGAACGCAACAAAACTATAAGTGAACCATTCTGTAATACAAATAAAAAATAATTGAAAATGAAAATAAAAGAAAAAATAAAAATAATAATATAATGTGCTTTTTAATTAAATAACGAAGTTATACTATTATACAATCCATACTATATTTAAAATATTGACAAAACATTTTTAGTTTTTAGGTGAGCATTGCGAAATAAAAGTAATTTAATTAGTTAATAATAATAATAATTGTGGCACAACAGCAACCACTGGTAATAAATAAAGGGTCTTCCAATAGTAATAGTCTTCCGAGATTTGACAGTTGAAAGCGGCCATATTGTTGAAGCTACATCTGTCAAATTGGCTGTCACTTATTTAGTCTGTTTTGCCAATGTTCTGTTCGGACAACGGTTTGCGCGCTTCACCCATTTTACGGTCGTCATAATCGTCCTACCCAGAGGACTATTCGCAGTGTGGTGGATAAATTTAAGTCCAATGTTTCAGTAAACGATTAACTAACACCCGTACGTCGACAAAACGCAAGATCTGCCGAAAACATCGCCGCTGTCCGTAAGAGTGTGCAGAAGAATCCGAGGTAGTCGATTTCGCGTCGGTCACAAGAACTCGACCTTTCGCAGACCACAACTTGATTCAACTTGATTCAACTGATCCAGGGGCTGAAGGTAAGTGACCATAGACAACGACGTGTGTTCGCTAATTGGGCTTTGGAGCAGTTGGAAACTGACCCTAATTTTCATCGAAAAAGCATATTTAGCGATGAGGCCCATTTCTGAATGAATGAGTACGTCAACAAAAAAAATTTCGAATTTGGGACGATACCAATCCACATGAGATCCAAGAGCGTCCAATGCCTCCCGAAAAATTGTCGCAGGTTTATGCAAATAAGCCTCAAATTGCAGCGGCCCTCAAAGCCAACATAACCCATGCCATGGGTCAAATTCAGAGTCATGGAAAATTTGACATTTCGGCTGCGCGCTATCTAGAGAAGCGGCGGCGGACATTTGGACGATTTTATATTTTTTTACGTATGAAATATCGATAGGCATTTCCTTTACTTGCTATCAAAAAGGAAAATCTACTATTAAAGGAAAACATAAGATTTGAGCTTCGTGTAACGTTTCTATATTTTACTTGTAATTAGAAACTTCACCAGTTTACCCGTGATTCTTGTCGCTATCATATACCATTTCTCTGCTGACTATTTATACTCTTAAATTCAACGATTTCCCAGAATAAATAAATAAATATTTTTATTGTTAAAAGATTATAGAGAAAACTGTCTCATATGTATATACTTGTAATGTTAAAATGTCTTATACAACTATGTCACGGCGTAGTTCTGAAATACTATCACAAAAACGAGCTGACAACAATAAAAACGGCTGTCATAAAGAAAGTCGGGAACGGCAATTCAATAGCACGTCAATTCCAGTAATTATACGGAGACTGAGTGTAAATATACTGGTACATGTGTTGTGGCCAAAGAAAGAGGCGCCACAATGTTATAATAAGAGACATTAGACCTAACATTGTTTGAAAATCGTTGGACTTCCAGAAAACATTGTCAAATACTTTAAATGCAGAATTAGATAGATTTGGTGGAACCAGTAGAACTCCCTTTTTTACGTTCAAAATGCGATTTGATTCCGATTAACCTAGTCCTACATATGCGGTTCTTTTACTGATCTTTTCAAAATCGAACGATGATTTCGATTTTAGATTGGCAAGAATAGTCTGTGCCAACGAAAGAAAAGTTATCATAACGAACTACTTATACGGACTCTACAGTGTTATCGGTCTTGTACGATATTCGAAAGCGTACGCTCCTTTTGTTGTTAAATATGTGTTACCATTATCAGAATTTGGGGCTGCCGTGACGTAATGGGTAAGTGCGTCAACTTTTACGTTCGAAGTCTGGGTTCGATTCCCTAAACAAACAATTTCCATATTTCACGGCTGCCGAGTAACTGACAATGCTCAAAGATAATAACTGTAGAAAAAGTTTCTCATTCTCGACGTTCGGAGTTAACCCCTAGGTCCACTCCGCTCATGGGAGAACAATACGACACACAACACGAGTGGCTGTCGTAGAAGCTAGCCCCAAAGCTATCTCGGACAGTAGCATACAATTTCAGAAAACTGACTAGAGACACTTTCAACATCGCGATAAGTATAAATATTACGAACAATGCGAAAAATATATGTTAATCAATCGAAAATCGCGGAGACTCCGAAGGACTCAGAAATCACATACATCTCAAAAACAATTTCGGATGATCTTCAGCAAAAGATTTCAGAGCTATCATCCTACTATCGTTCATTTTAACGATCTTGATTGGCGGAGAATGCCCGCGGAGGTCTAATAAGGTATCATCTAGTTATGTTATTTAAGTTAGTTTAAGCGTTTTTCTTGTCCAACAGGTAAGGACATTCGTTCTGAATTAAAAAAAAATAGATCCACACTGAAAGCTGAACCATATACTAAAAAAGGGCAACTTCTTAAAATCCCAACATTGCCACTGTAGTTGTGAATTTTTTGAGTCTTAGATGTGTCCTCATCATACATCACACACTACTTAACTGCATAGCCTCAAAGTTAGTTAATTGGAATTTGTATTCTTCTTCCTGAAGTGTAACTTAGAATTATCAGGAAAAAACTATTGATATCAAATAACATTTTTTGGCCCAATCGTGCGATATTTTCTTCTATATTTTATTGAATTACTATATATAAATACTTATCAAAAACAAGTGAATCTTATTTATTATTTCAATACAAAGACCGGTACATAAGACTTTTATTGGACGCAATACTTGTGAAGTAAAGTGATAGTTTACTTTTTTTGAATAAATAAACTAAAAACTTCTTTTATTCCATACCAAGTCACATGAAAAGTTATACAATTTTACTATTGAATTACTAGCTTTCAAAAAAATACTTCCAATTTATTTGATTTTTTTTAGTCTTTTTAATTTAACACTTTTTCAAACCGCTGTAAACGTGTGTATGCTAGTGCATGTTTCTTAAAAAACAGCTTACAACTTGTTCTAGATTAACAGTTATAATTCAAATGTTCGTATTATTCTTATAATTTGTATTCTTACAATTATTTAATTCCGATGTACTTGAAAGTGACCTTTGAACAGACACCAAAAGACCGAAAACTAAAATCCGAGTATCCATCGCGAGTTCATTCCACACGGGCCTTTAAATTAAACTGAACTCTATCCGATGTTTGTTTTGAACTATTCAAATACGATTCTTAACAACAACTGACTGCGAATAAACGAATATTCCCATCGGTTACCCTCTCAACTGAACTGGGATACAAATTCAAATCTGAGCATTTTCTGGCATTCATACACTGCGCATGCTGTTCAAATCGTGAATTTCCTTCATAACAATTGTGGACTCCCTTTTTTACAAGGTGATGATGGTTATTATTACTTCCCCCGCTTATTCAAGTTGATAGTGAGGAGCATCCACATAAGAACACACGAAGTGTTCTCGTGGGTATTTATGATTTGAATTGAAAGTAAATTAAACATTTTTGCTGATGAGATTGTTTGGTGCAAGTTCTTAACGAATGTGCTAATTAGAATCGAAAACTGTGCTTTGGCCATGTATGTAACCAGGCCATGCTTTCCTTGTTTCTGAAATCGCTTACCTTTCAGAATCCACACATGAAATATGCTGATTTGCTTCTTTATAAGAACTCGCTTAAATAACTGAAGCGACGGTAATTAACTAGAGGGGATGCTTGAATCATTTATATTTTAAGATAAAAGATTCGCACTGCTTCAAAAAGACCTTCATGTATGAAGGTCAGATCAGATTTCTAAGAGTCCACTAGTAGGAAATAATTGCTCCTATCTTGGAATGTGTGTATTTTTATAAATCAGTCCAGACCAATTATGACTTCGCCTACATTACTATACTTTCTTAAATATTTGAATTATTATACCTTTACTGTCTAGTTTTAGTAGTCGGAGTAATTAATTATGACTGATGACATGATGACATGATGGAGGTTGAGGCAAGTTTGAATTAGGCAAAATAGGAGATTCCTTGTTCAGAAATACCACGCATAACACGAGTGGTTGCCGAAGCTAGCCCCAAGTCCACCTCGGACTGTAGCGCCACCACTATTTTTTTTTATTGTCAGAGGTTTTTGAAACACTGCATTGGAGCACTCAGACTTAAAATTGGTCCATTGTACTGGCCACCACTATTATTATAATATAAATTATTATAAAACAAACAAAAAAAATAGCCCTAAACAATGCAAATGATATAACTGTCAAGAAAAAACTTCTCCAGGGCGCAGATCAAAGACGGTGTTTACATTAGCAGAAGAATGCAGGTGATCGTTAAACGACTAAAACTTAATACCTTGTACATGTTGTGTGTCATTTTAAGAAAATATATCACATAGACTATTTAAATGTAATTTTAATGTTTTACCACAAATATCTAGCCATCTTAAGTGTTAGGTCCATAGACGTCTTACTAGACTTATGTCACTGTATAGCACGTCCAATTCGTGGTTGAATCTTCTCCTCTGTGAAGAATTTTTTTCTCGAAAAGACCAAGATCTGTCATCCGCATGATGCACGATCTTCTCAAGGATGATGTTGAAAAAGTCACACGACCGCGCGTCGCCTTTCTCAAAAAAATGTTTGACATTGAAGGTCTCGGTGATATCGTTACTGTCCTTAATGGAGCAGCAAAAGATCTCCATCGTCATCCTGTACAACTGTGTAAACTAAATAGTCTGACAGGGATTTAAAAAAAAAATGGACAAGGTGTTGTATAGCTCGTCTCTATACACGTTGTCATATGCGGCTTTGAAATCTACGAATAGGCGGTGTATCGATCTGCATTACTTGGGTCCTTTCCAGGATCTGCACACTGATAAGGACCTTTCAAATTGTTAAGGGAAGGTTTCAAGGATATTAAGATTTATCTCAAGAAGGGGCACTCAAATAGGGCACACTTCTTGTGTTCAAGAAGATTTCAGCAAACAGACCGTCTACTCTAGCAGTTTTATTAGACTTCAGTTTCGGTATTGAAGCAAATAGACGGAATCCTCCTCTATCGCCGTCCTAATAGATTGGAACATTCTGCCTGACAGCGGTATTCGTGTTTTCGTCGCTTTTTAACAGTCTGTAGAGGTAATTTTTCTCAGGGTTTCAGAAGGCAGTTAAGCGAGTCATGCAGACATAAGTGTCATCATTTACCCTCTGCCTGCGTACTCATAAACCCGGGAACCAAGTTCCCTCGTCACAAGATGTGGAAACCAGCCCCTTGTGGAACGGCAATGAAAGCTAGGGGGGTGAGTCAGTTCCTACCACGCTCATCTCTGTTTTAGGATGGCGGTGGAGCTGGTCACTTGATTGGCCAATAGCGGCATCCAGAGCTCCAGTCAGCAGACGTTATCTGGTTTACAATAATTGTAAAACGACATATTGGCCCCTATTGCGGTTGTCGATCGTCGATCGACGATCGACAATTGTCATTGGAGGTCTTCATAATGAGAGATGGTTCTAGTGATTGCATTTCTTCTTCTGATAGTAGGTACTTGCCCCGACATCATTTTCTTTTATGGGCTAGTGCCTCACAAAATCCCAGTATATGTTCTGGAATTTCATTAAATTCTCCACAAAATCTGCGGAGATCTTCTTCTGACACCCCTAGTTTCCTTAGATATTCCCAGGAAGCCTGGTAGGATACGGAGATCGTTCTTGCTCATTTTGATGCATGCCTCGAACCTCTTTCGGTTATATTATGGCCAGATATCCAGCAGAGTTTTACTCGGTTTCTCCTACTCAACTCTTTGAGCTTTTGCAAGTATTCCCATACAAGCTTGGATTTGATGATGTAGAAGTCTAGTGCCATAATAGCGGGTCGACTGTCCGACATTATTGATATGTCGCAGTTGGTATAATTCCATTCAAGATTGATCTGAACGCATCTGTCTATGGCATAAATTTCCGCTTGAAAGATGCTGGTACATTTGCCCGTGGGTTCGAAGTATTTTGTCCTGGGTCCAAAAACAGGACATGGGAAATGGGTCTATATACCATTTTACCGTGTTTCTGCTCAGTCTGCGGATCATGGATTCATTGCTCCAGTCCCTTTTGGTGCTGAGCTTGTTGGTAAATTTCTTTTGGAAATTAAATTTCCTAATCACGTCATCCTTCGGAATGGCCAGGAGTGGTAGCTTTTTGACTAATGCGTCGAATTGCCTCGCTGTAATGCACCTGTCTTTTTCTATCCCTTCTTAGATGCAAAGGAGTCAGCTTCAGTAGCACCTCCATGGCCGCAGTTGGGCAAGTTCTCATGGCTCTTGTAATACAGAGGCATGCCAACCTTTGAACTTTTTTTGGTTGATTGGTTCTCTTGGTCCATCTATTGCACCACAGGTTATTGTAGGTCGAAATAGAGATGTACATCAATCTCAGAATACTTGGAGTGCAACCCCAGGATTTGCCCGCCAAGCTTCGACAAATCTTCAGAGTACGCGTCGCTTTCCTGGTTATCTCTTCTGTATATTTTTTCCAGATGAGTTTGCTGGATATTTAACTTCTGCCCAGATATTTAACTTCTTTTACCGGAGTTAGTGTTGTACCCGACAGACTAATTGGTTTTAGTCGTTCTAGTTTTCGTTTCCTTGTAAAGGGAACTATGGTGGTCTTTGCCGGATTTAGGCTCAGCCCAGCCGCCAAGCACCAATCCTTAGTTATTGTTAGTCCCCATAATAATATTGTATAGGGTCTCCTCAATTTTTCCTCTCGCTATGATTACTATGTCATCGGCATATGCCTGACATCTGATCCCATGGTTTGTCAGTATCTTTAGAAGCTCGTCTACAACTAGGCTCCACATGAGCAGAGATAAAACTTCATGTGAATTCTTTAACATTATTCTTGAGAAGACTGTGCAAAACTCACTGGCCAACACAAGAGGCACAATTTTACAAAGTCCGTAGACCTGCTGGCATACGCCGATGACATTAAAGTGATTGGGCGAACACAGCGAGCCGTCAATGATGGGTTTGCTAGCATTGAAACGGAAGCGGCTAAAATGGGTCTGGCGGTAAACGAGGGTAAAATCAAGTATATGCTGTCATCGAGAAGGGACGTAGTGAAGAACTTCGTCTACCTCGGCTCCGCGGTAAACAGTACAAACAACATCAGTACCGAGATCAAACGCAGAATAACTTTTGCCAAACGCTTTTTTTAGGCTCAAAGGCAATTGAGTAAGACGCCTTTCTCAGACTAGAAGACTAAGCTGATTTTGTATAAGACCTTGATTACCACAATCCTGCTTTATGGCGCAGAGGCATGAATAATATGCCAAGCGGATGAAGTTTCTTGGTCTTTTTGAGAGAAAAGCCTTGCACGCGATCTTTGGTCCTGTTTCTGTTGATGGCATTTGGAGGAGAACATTCAACAACGAACTATATGAGTTGTACCGCGGCATGAGCCTAGTTTACGGATAAAACGCTTAAGATGGCTAGGCCATGTAGAGCGTATGTATAACACAGTTCTAGCCCGAAGAGTCTTCGACTCTACATCTATGGGACAACGCAACAAAAGATGTTCACGTTCTCTGTCGTCTTGGTGTGCTAGAAACAGATAGAGGCGAGAGGCGACTGAGGCCTAGGTGCACCTCGGACTGTAGTGCCCTAATAAGAAATAGAAGAACCGACATTTCATATGGATTCTCCTCTACCGCTTTCAGGTTTTATCCAGCATTGAAGAGACAACTCTGTGGAGACGTTCGACGGCATACAACATATTGTATTGTACCTAATAATAATAATAATAATGGCGGCGCTACAGTCCGAGGTGGACCTGGGCCTAGCTTCTCAGCAACCACTCGTGTTGTGCGTGCTATTGTTATTTCACGAGCGGAGGGGACCTACAGTTTAATGCCGACTCCGAACGGCGAGATTGAGAAGCTTTTTTCTAGACAGTTATACTCTTTGAGCATTGTCAGTGACTCGAAAGAGGTGGAGCCGTGAAAAAATGTTTGATGTTTTTTTCGAGATTCGAACCGACGAACTCGAGCGTAGGAGTCGACGCACCTACCCACCTCGCCATGGCGCCTACTATTGTATTGTACCTATATATTATATATTATACTATTAAGACATTAAACTCAAACAAACACAGTTCGGGTGGGCGCCGTGGCCGTGTGTGTTGGTGCGTCGACCCATGCGTACTTGACTTTCACAGCCTAGGTTCAAATCCAAGTGTGTGTAACTGTCTAGAAAAAGCTTCTCAATCTCGTCGTTCCGAGTCGGCATTAAACCGTAGGTCCCCCTCCACTCGTGAGAGAACAATAGCACGCACAACACACGCACAACAATAGCACTGCTTACGATGTTTGCTCCTTTTTTACGGCGGCTTTTGAGTCTGATAATATAGCGATGTTTTTTGTCGATTCGTTTCTTCTGAAGACTTGGTTCAATGCACATTCTACGGCTTCGGGCTTGCCTTCAAAGACTGTTGAGCTTGCAGGTAGCGCGAAATCGTGACTGAATTTATCGCAGTAAACTGCAGCGCCAGCTCCGTCTCCCTTGTCTCCTAACAGTGATCCGTCGGTATAAATTCGAAGCCAGAGATTTTCTGGGAATAGAAAAACCATTGCGAATGTAGGTAAGTGCAAACATTCTAGTTTATCTATACTATGTTTTTAAATAAAAACCGATTTGCAGTTTGTTATTAATTGCATAATTTATTAATCATTGTGTTTATTGAAAACTGTTATATACTGAATAAAATATTACCATATCCAACAGAACGATTAGCTTGCTTTTTTAATGTAAATACTACGCATGCATTGGAGAATTTTATACAGCAGGTTCTAGTTCCTGCTTTTGAATATTTGGCGCAATATTTGCGGTAGCTGATGTTGAAACACTTCGCGCTGCTGGTGACGGTTTTGGGGTAGTCACACTTGATTCAGTTCCTAAAGATGCATCTTCGTAATTGGCATCATCATCTGCTGCTGGCAATGGAGGCGGTGTGGTCGATACTGGAGCAGCAGCTACTACATTATCAGTTGATTCGAAAAGGTTTGTCGCAGCAGCCACTGGGGCTGTTGTCAATCCAGATGCATCATTGGGAATTTCTGCACCAGATGCAGCACCATCTGCTGTGCCGCGTAGCATATTAGCTGCTTCTCCAGGAAGTTGAGCATATTCTAAACAATATGTTCAAAATAATTTATGTCGATATTTTAAGATTATTTACTTACCTTGCGGAGGACTTTCTCTTGTGAAAAGGCCCATTTTCGGGTCTATTGCTGGACGATATTCAGAGTCAGGTTGTTCCGAATTTGAGGACACACTTAACCCACTTGTATCATTTCTACCGCCTACTAAGTGAGTTGGTGCTCGAGGATTACTCACCTGAAGTTGTTGGTTATGAGATGATTTTCTGGTTTTATCGGCCTTGCGCCAAAGAATTATCTCCTAAAATTTAAATGTTTTATTATGTTTACAGACGAGAGTCAGCAAAAGGAAATATTGAGTTGGCTACTAAGTAAGTGCGCATTTCACACATAGATGCTGTGAGTCTTACTTTGCTTTAGGAGCGAATTGCGCGTATTTTTGTAAAAAGTTATAAGTTTGGCTTCAGTTTTAATATAGAATGCAGAAACGAACTATTTTGTCCTATCCATTTAACGAAGCTCATCAACGCTTGCGATTTGAATCTTAGACTCAATGAATCCGACCATTTTTTGAAACGAATCATCATTGGTGATTGCTTGCAATGACGTTAATCAAAACCGAGCTTGGTTTAGGCTTGATAAACCAGAACAATCCACCTCGAAAGCTGATATCCACCAAAAGAAGATTTTGCTCTCAATTTGGTGGGATTGGAAAGATGTGGTGCTGTTTGAGTTGCTTCCAAAGAATCGAATGATCAATTCGGATGTGTACTGTCAACAAATGGGCAGATTAAATACATCTATCAAGGAAAAACAGCCGGAGTTGGTCTATCGAAAATATGTAATTTTTCACCACGATGACGCTAGGCTACATATGTACAGTGAACCATGAAAAGAAATTGTATTACATCTAAAGTTCATCATGCTGTATCTTCTAAACTAAAAATCCTAACAAAATGAAATAAATTGCGAATGAGACTCCATATTATGCAGATTTTTACTGCTTTTATTTTAAACTTGAAAGTTTCTTGAGTTCCAAATCGATACGCACCACCTGCTAATCGATTTTAAAGCAGCATACATCAGCATTTATCGCAAGAAACTATTCGACCCGATGGCCAAATTCGGGGTCGAAGGAAAATTGATCCGTTTGTTTTGCTCCACCTATATTAAAGCACAACAAAGCGTGCAACACCGTTTAAATTCTGCACCAGATTGCGGGAAGAAGATGCGTTGTCGTGTGCCTTCTTCAATCTAGTTCTAGAGAAAGAAGTGGGGAGGGCAGATAAAAACTCGGATACCACCATATTTTACAAATCGGGGTAGCTGCTGTGTTGCGTTCGTAGCGAGTCGTTGTAGAAGCATTCACTGTGATCGAAGGCGAAGCAAACTGTGGAAAACGTCGCAATCGACAACTACAATTTTGAGGTAGTTTGTCTACCTGGAGGTAAACGTAAGCTCCACAAACGACATCTTGTTGGAAAGCCGACGTACAGTCGCCCTTGGCAATCACATCTATTTCATTTTGTAGAAACACCTGGGTTCAATACAAATCTGTGGACTAAACTGGCTCGACTACATCGAATGAACGAATGAGCACCAATGCTTCAGCTAAGAGAGTCTTCGAATCCGCGCCTCCTGGTTCGGGAAGAAGAGGAAGACCGAATCTCCGGTATAAAAACCAAGTGATCGTGGACGTAAGAAAACTTGGCCTTAATGACTGGAGTAAACGTGGGAGAATCCAGAAAGTCCTGATGACTGGAAGTAACGCTTGGGACCGTCAACGATGTGAGGCGACAATTACTCAGGCTCACACCCTCCAAGAGTCGTTTGCTTGATAAGTAAGTAAGTTTTGTCATGCGATGAAGTTGGAAAACTCGAAGTGATGCGAGGTTAAGTGGTTAAACTGCAAATAACACCGAGCAAAACGTGAAGCCCACATAGAGATCTAGGAGTCAAAGACTTGCTGAATTTCATTGGTATATTTTAATTACCCAAGAAATTACTGGGGAGAAAATATTCTATCAAAAACAGATGACAAATTCCATTTTCCTGTCTAGAGTCGGCATACCAAGTTAATAAACTTATTTATTTCGCCTTTTTGCTCTATATAGTCTATCGTCAAATGTTCATTGAGCAGTTTTTAATAAATTATAGTGGCATCTAATTATTCCCTTACTTCCGCTGATTCTAATTTATTTTTTATGAAATGTCTCTCAGAAATTCACAATAACTGCTTACCTGCTGTTTGAAATAACGCCGATCTTCAGTGTCCATGAGAACTAAATTGAGAAAATATTTAACAGAGAACTTCTTGCTTATATCCTTCATGGTGGGGGTAAGACTATATCCACCCAAGAATACTCGAATAGGTATACTTTCACCTGAACAAAGATAAAAACAAATGCACTCAATGAATAATCTTATTGGAAAGTTTTACAACCAACCTTTGACTGGAGCACCATCCATGATCTCATACTTTGCAATGTTTTCGTTTTCCGTAAAAATATTTGGACCAGAACCAGTTGACTCCCTTTTGATGATCGTAATCTCCATATGTTTGATTTTGATTCGCACCAGTAGGAAGTAAATTTTACCGACAATTACATCCTTCAGGTGGTACCTAAAGCATTCAATTATGTGGTCAATATGCAGATGAAATAGGGCGGAGTTTTATACTTTGATTTGTTGTATTCAAATTCAATATGCAGACAATCTTCGATGCCAACTTCCATTTTAATGGGAATATTAGTATCGGGATAAGTACATAATGTATGAACAGCTATATCCACCTCCTTAGCTATGTCACTTAACCTTCTAACTATTGTGGCCCTTAGAAAATACCTAAGGCGGACATTAGAACCCATATATACTTCGTAGGGTTTTTCAACATTTAGAAACTCAAATGGATAGCTAGTGTTTTGTATGAGGTCTCCTGGACGAGCTAGTTCTTTCACAATTGTTTTAAATTCATGGTGATTGCCACGATCGTAAAACAGTTCTATTTGTCCAATGAATTCAATCTTGATGCCTTGGTGCTCCAGGCGACTCCCAGGTTTCTTAAGAGTTACGTTCACCTATTGAAAGAATATAATTTAAGATGCTATATGGCAAAGTATTGTAATGAACAACAAACCTTCCCGGAGACTGGTTCTCCATCGTAGTATAGTAGACATTTTTCCTTCTTCCCCTCCTCTGTCTTTATTTCGACAGTTTTTCGATTCTCTGACCCATCAAAGACAATATCAAGTTCAGCTGACTGACCGAAACCGAGAAAATGCATTTTACGTCTTTTCTTCTTTTATAAATAGATCTCGATTCTGTTAACTGAAAATAATAGTAAATAAAAGTCAATTTTTTAGTTTTGGTTCAAGATCAGCCTTAAGTCGAGAGTATAGTTAACTGGGTGGAAAAGTTAATTGCAATGTCATTCGTTTCTAATTTGTGCGTTATGCAATTTAACGGCCTGCTATAATATTCATATCGGAATCCTACAGAAGGTTAGTAAATATTTTAGTTTAAACAGACATGTTTAATTGCCTGTAATTTGATGGCAGATGAAAGTACTTAGTAGCTCCAAACTTGAGGATAAAGTAGGGCTAATTGTTTTTAAGATGATTAATAGAGAAATTTATCGAGAACTTTAAGTTTAATTGGAATCAGTATTTGAATACCCAAGAGGTATTAGAAGTGGCAAGTCGCACGATTGCTCCTCAATACATCAACATCTTTGAAGACGGACAAGTAAGAAATTTAGAAAGAACAAAAATGTGTCGGACTTTGTCTCCCAGCACAACAATAATCCGAAGCATTCCGCCAGAATTACAGAAACATGGCTGAAAAAAAACAAACTTGAAACCGTCTAAAAAAAGCTTCTCAATCTCGGCGTTCGAAGTCGACATTAAACTGTTAGTCTCCTCCACTCGTATGAGAACAATAGCAACAACACGAGTGGTTGCTGAGAAGCTAGGCTCAGGTCCACCACGGGCTGTAGCGGCCTTCCGACTCCGCACGGTCAGATTGAGAAGCAGTTATATTCTTTAAGCATTTTCAGAGTCGAAAGAATTAGAGTCGTGAAGTTTTAAACTTTATTTTTACTAAACCTAGACTGAGAGATTGGTAGGAGTCGACGCACATACCCACTACGCCTAAATTGGAAGATTAATCCGCAATATTGCGGATTCAGGAGAAGTGATGCCTTGCAATAAAACTTTGTCTATAGACATGCATAAAAGGGGGCAACTTTGATATTAATTGTATATAGTAAATCTGCGGTTTCGACTTCAAATACAACAGACATTTTTTTAATTTTAAAAAGAGTGAAGAGTGGTATTGTGTGTAATTTACCCCCAAAAGTTTTATTCCAAGGCATCACTTCTCGTGAAACAATGGCACTACTTCGAGAACTGCAGGAAAGTAGATCCACTTAAATTTAAGCAAGAGTGTGCGATCTCTTTCTCATTAGAGCTAAACAATCGCAAAATAAGTGGCGAAGAGCTTCTATTTCTTTCTGAAGGAACTTCCACAGTAGTCGCTGTAGGTGATGTCTAGCGCTTCTGGTGAGTACCTATTGCACAGTGCCCGGTAATGACTTCCATCAAAATGAGTGCACATTTGCGACTGAGATTGACCAATGGAAGTGCTCATTTTTTCAATGCCGACCACAAAACACGAGTCGTTGCCTCAGCCATTGCTTATTTGGTCCTTTCTAGACTATGTGCTCTATCTTTATCCTTAAAAACAAAATGGCATATTCACATAGGATAGATATACAATTTTTTAAGGCACGTTGAACTAGACTGCCTTATGGCGTGTCCCTCTTCCACTTAAAATTTTCTCAGTGAGGTGGTCCCATGAAAGTGAAATTTTGTTGACCCAGGTGAAGGTAGAAACTATTCGAAACCTCAATCGTTTGTGCGATTACGTCCGCTTTTCCATTTTCTTGGGCTCCCAAGGTACCCACACAGGGTCGTTTTTTCAGTAGAATTTTCATTGATGCAGGTTTAAGCATAACTTCAATTCAATGTTAGAATATCTATCGCTATGGGTTTAATGACGCCTTATCTGATCCAGGATATATTTAACGTTCTATCGATCAGGGGGATCTGTGTCATGGACCGCTGAAAAAGCCCCTGAAGTTATCACTTCGTTTTCTCTTCTCCTTTAAAGCTGGCGGTCTTTTTGGTTAAATTTTTAAGATAAATATAAAATAAATAAGAATTAAATGAATATAATTGTTATTTTAACTAACACCTTTCGATATTAAACATACGATCATTTTCAAAAGAGAAGTCAAATTAACTTAACTCATAAACTTACTAATATTTAAAAAAATCCTTTCGTTGAAAATATACACATAAATCGACTTTAATTAGCTTAATTATATGAGCCTAGTTTAAAGCGTGTATTACAAGATAAAGGTCAAACGAACCCACATCTAAAAATAGAGACAGACGAGATTTCGAAGCGATACATTGAGTCTCAAAAGCAAACAGTGAAGAGTAATTTTAAATTTTACAGAGAACAAGTGGCGCGAAATTTTATACTCTAGCGTGGATAAACAATGATAGTGAGGTCTATACAAAAAGCTCTTATCAATGTTAAGCGATCTAGCTTAGGAACACCATTTACATTGCTTATGTTTACATCGCACTCAAATACAGGGTACAAT
Organism: Myathropa florea; assembly: GCA_930367185.1. NCBI lineage: Eukaryota > Metazoa > Arthropoda > Insecta > Diptera > Syrphidae > Myathropa > Myathropa florea. The sequence continues at coordinate 15,966,612 of OV884005.1, forward strand.
CGAATGTCTGCCGGAAGTAAACGACTCTTCATGAAATATGTTCCTAAAATGATAAAATTCGCGGATATCAAAATGATTAATCAAACAAAAGCCTGTAGAAAAGTCCTCAATATAAGATAGACAAAAGCTTGCTTTGATTTTGAAATTAAATGACAAAATTTACAAAAGTGTTCTCTCCACTAAATATACATATATGTGCATAAGGGTTACAAATAAATTCTACAGCAAGCCAGATATTTTATTCCCCAGTGTAATGGCTTATCAAGAGATTTTCTATTTTTCACATAGAGCCCCAAGTGTGCATGTTTCATTATCTGCACTGTTAAAACAATTCTCTTAAGCATCATAACTATTTATTTTGCATGTTGTTGCTTCAGTTCCAATCCAAGTAAAGTGGTTTAATCTTGAAAAAATCATATTGACTCCACATTCCGCACCATTAACAAGCAAAATTCACATGGAAATCAAATCAAAATAAGTATTGGAATTTATTTGTGTGCAATAACTTAAGTGTCATCAATCTATGCCACTTGTCCGAGTGTTACCCCAATAAAGCAGCAAAGGAAATTGATTACGACGTCATGACTCGTTTTTCGTATATATTGTAACATAATTTTTCGTTACTTAAAGATTGTGTGCGAGCTAATGAAATGTCCGTTTTAAATTGATAAAGGTGGTTTTTTCCATACAATTTTATTGGTTTACACTTATTGCATTGAAATTACTTTTCAATCTGAATAGATTGGAAGCTCTTTGTTATACGTACTTAGACTCAATTAATCACCCCGGGTAGAATATAATGCACTTAAGTGTTACAACTATTTCTTACTGCAAGTAGTAAGTGAAAATTTATTTCATTTGCCGGAGAAGAAAACTTATCAAAACAAAAAAAAATATTGATAATCTTTTGGGGGAGTTCCTGTCATTTGAAGTCAAAATTAATTGGTGAGTTAGAGAGAGACGGATGTATATGTACATTGTGCTGGTCGGTGTCAAATATTTCAATGACATTCTGAGTGATGCCAGGTTTATGTAATACATCTTATAAAATCTGAGAGAACATTTTTAGAAGCACTGCAAATAATTATTTACAGTGGAAGTCGCTTTTAACCAGAAATCAACTAATTTTTCTATTTCTGCTTTTAACGACTGCTTAAACCTAAACACGTTTACAAGCAGCACAAAATATTTTCATTTCTTAATTTAATTCGTGCATTAATCAATTTGAATTCTGTCAAAATAATTATTAAGTTTTGTTCGTTTCTTAAGTCACATAGAGTAGGGTATAATATAGAGAAACCAAACAAATGAAAGGACAGTAATATAATACAAAGTAAGATAAGGTACAGTCAAAATCAGTTATAACGACCTTCAAGGGACTGACGAATTCGGTCATTGTAAGCGTTATGTCGGTTTAAACGATTTATTATGCCATTGGATTATATATAATGGAGCTTAGGAGGGACCTAAGAATTTTGTCGTTATAACCGATGTCGTTGTAAACGATTTTGACTGTAATATAGAAGAAGATTGGAATTAGACATACATTTGTAGGTAAGCTGACTACTGGCTTACGCCTTCAACTATGATTGAAATGAAAGCGCATTAAAGGTTTAAAAAAAATTAGATTACCGTGGCAATCCCATCGGAAGAAGGGTTTTTTTTTTTTGAAATCTATGAAACTGTCTGTATTTCACATGTTTCCACTTCAAACATTCTTCCTTCATACATGGTAGTTAGTTATCGGTATGTCGTCAAGATTTTGAGGTTCATAAAAAAATCTCGGAGCAAATACACAGAGCCCTGGGAAGCATCAGCATTTATTTGGTGAATATCAGAAAGGAACCCATCTAACACAACTTCAATTTAACGGTTCGAAAAGTGATTTCTCATCTATATAAGAAAAGATTCATCGACACCAAAAGCCTGCATTTTCGACAAAAGAACTTGATGGCACACTCTATCAAATGCCTTTAAAATAATAAGTGCAACGATCTTGCTTTCGGTTGAATTTTGCAAAGATTTGTTTCACCTTTCGGTGAAATATGCCATCAAATCACCAGTGCACCTGTTACCCGTACTGCCGGTTATTTAAGGTTCCGTGATTCAAGATATATTATAAGCTGACGGTTTACCAGCGTTTCCATGACCTTGGACCTTAAAACAAAGGGACGTTAGTGCTATGAGTTGGTAGGGGGAGGGTGACGAAGATTTGCTCATTGCGCTATACAAATGCTGTTTGCTATTTACTATTGCCAGCTCAGAGGATAATATCTTCAAAAGTATCGGGAGACTTATGCTCGTTGAAATCTTTAAGTACGAGTGCGGAAATGGACTCGTCCCATGTCATAATCGATGCTCTCAAGTACATCCGAGTGGTATCTGACAGCGTTGCCTTGGCCGCGAAATCCGCAACACGCAGATTGGCTGTGTTTAACGATTTGGCAGCTAGGATACCATTGTAAATAACTGTGGGACTTGAAGACGATGCCAAATGGCGAAACGTTTTTGTTAAAATTGGGACATTGTAGCACTTTTTGCCTCAACTTTTGATCATAAAAGAATTTTACTCGTCCAATTAAAGCATTGCAGTCATTTTTGGCCCGTTTAAACTTATTTTTTTCGTCAGTAGGGTGGCTTTGTAAATTCGAAAATTCACTTCTCTCATCCTGATAGCCTCTTTACAGCTCAAGTTGTACCCCACATTTGGTTTGTAACATTGAAAATTCAGCTCTCTCACCGGAGTCGTACCATGCATTTGGTTTAGGTGTGATACTTTTCACTATGAAGCATCTCAGCAGCGACACTCACGTCACTATCATCGTGACCAACAAAAATTCCTACAGAAGTCGTTGAGTACCAACACACATAGTGGTAGGTGCTGACGTCAACGTACATCACACCATATGGGGAAGAAGCGACATCAATAACAGAGAGACAGATTCAAATCTTAATCTCCGTAAAGTGAGCTCAGAGCCAAACTTTGTGAATAGAATCAGACAGGAAGTGCTAGATATCACCTTGGTGTCTAATGACTCGCTTCTATCTGTTTCTAAGTGGATAAGATGACGATGTATCATTTTCTGATCATCGATACATTCAATTCTCGATAGATTATAACAGTGTGTAAATTACGAAATCCCAGGAAGACTTGATCAGGTAAATTAAGTAAAGAATTAATTTCCAAGCCAAAATCGGAAACTGATATCGATGACATGATGGAGAATATGACTACAGCTATGCAGTCTGCCTTCTCAACAGCTTACATTGTAAGCAGGCAGAAAAAGAATAGAAAACCGACATGGAGGAACGCAGAACTGTCAGCACTACGCAAAGCGAACAGGAAATGTTTCAACCGGGCAAAATCATCTAGAGAATCTAGAGAATTGAGATCTCTACAACCAAAGTCTCCACATCTACAAGAAGAATGTCAAGAGAAAGCCAAAGAGAAGACTGGAAAGCTTTTTGTGGCAGTATATAAAATACAAAAGATTGCGTTCGGTTAAGACTTCCGCTTGTAAAAAACCCCTTCATATCAACGTTTATTGAAACATCGACAGGAGGCTGGACGGAATCCCCTGAGGAAACTGGGAATAATGATCCCAAAGATATCGATTGCACCGACCAACTAGTCGGATCGCACTACCAAAGAATCGTACCAGCGGGTTTTCTAACTAATTCCCCGGGTTAATAATTTTGGGCCCTTCAAATCTCCCGGCCTGGACGAGATCAGGCCAGCGGAATTACGGCACGGTCTATACATTTTATCACCGTGGCTGAAGGCTATCTTCAGCAGTTGTTTGAAACTGAGCTACGCTCCAAAACTATGGAGAAAAACAAAGGCGATACTCATAATGAAATGTTGGAAAGCTACATACAGCTCAACAAAAGACTTCAGGGCCATCACCCACTCTTCATTTTTTGAAAACGGTGGAAAGGCTGGTGGGTCTACGCATAAGGGAAGGTGTACACTTCAACACCTTATCATCAATCCAATATGGTTATCGCAACGCCTTGAAATACCAACGCTATTTGCTGCCATCGCTCCCCATTCTATGACAGATCCTTCTCCATGCTCTACCGAAGGAACAACATTATTGCCATCAAGTTCTGTGTTCTTTTTTGAAAACACTTTAACACGACTATCATCACCAAAAAACATTAAATTAATAATCGGCTGTGAAAATGACTTGTCCCCAAAACGATGACTATGTAAGATGGTCGCTATGGTATTTATATTCTAACGGTTTTCTCTTGTTAACTTCCCTTAAAAAATCTTTTTTTTCCATTCTGCGATAGAATCCCATTCTCTTAAACAGCGACGAGTCATTTCTGCATTAATGGATATACCGTGATCATTTTCGATATCTCTTGTAAGCTTAACAGCGTTCTGTTTCGGATTTTCAATGACAGAACACACTATTGCCTCCGCATTCTTTTATCCAACATTTGAGGGCGTCCTAAACTAGGACTATTTTCTAATGTACCATTTATGTTGACATTTTTTATTATTATTTGTACCGTAGACTTAGGTAAATTTAAAGTTTCTCCAGTTATTGCTAATAATTTTCTTTAATTTTCTAGTTTCATTAATTGAATTTGATTACCTTGGACTTGGGCATTTTTCCCGATTTGAAAGCTTCTCAATTTAAAAAAATCCTTCCCTGCGTTCACTGACATCGAAATATGATAAGTGATGTTTGGGCTACCAAAAAGTTAAACAACTCATCGCAAATGCAACGGGAAATTTAGCCTTAATCGGGCGTAGTATAAAAAAGGGAAAACAATGCAATATTTTAAAGTTTTGTGACGGAGTAAGCTTTAATTTGATTTATTGTGATAATTTGCTATTTCCAGCCAAAGGATCAAAACATTATCAACTTATTGGCACATTTGGTCGGTAGTGAAGGATCTGATTTCGAGATCAAAATTGAAGAATGTAATTTAGGACATGCCACATGTCTTTAACAAACTGTACGGCAATGCTGGACACCTTTGATGTTTTCACGCACTTATTACGATGAAGATGATGACCACCATTTGAGGGTTATAAGGGACCGATTCATTTAAAAACTCGAAATTTCTCCTCAATTGACTGTGACGAGACATAAACAATTGAATTACCGAAAAAGAACTGGATCTGTATTCAAGTTGCAGCAAATTGTAGAAAACAAAGTGATGCTGAAAATGTAGTTAAGGGACAACTACGGACAAGAATTTAAGCAGAAACCGCAATTTAGAAACTCCACATTTGTATTTAATGGTCTGAAGCATCGAAAATTCAGCTCCTGTAATGCAACATCTGAGGGAGTCAGTCCTGCAAACGAATTTCGCATGTAAAAAGACATGCTAATGTGTTGGAGACGCTTTCTAGAGTTATGGTCGAATCCAGGATGGGAGATGAACAGTGCGGTTTTCATCCCGGCAGAAGTACAACCGACCAGCTTTTCACCCTAGGAATGGTACTCGAGAAGGCTTGGGTGTACGCCAAACCGATCTACAGTTGTTTTGTAGATTTGGAAAAGGCATAGGACCGTATTCCTAGAGGTAAACTCTGGAGTGTCCTGCAAAAGTATGGGATTGATGGTTCTTTGTTGAGGGCCATTCAGTCTCTATACACAAAATGTACCATCTATGTTCAGGTTAACGGTAGTAAATCAACACCTTTTACCGCAGGCGTTGGACTTCGCCAAGGGTGCGTCTTGTAACCTCTCCTTTTCATTATATGTGGATTGGATGTTACAGCGCAGTCGAGGCAAGGATTGTTTCACATTGCGAGAGTTGAGAGTAAGTCTACATTTTGCAGATGACATAGTCATCCTCACATCCTCCCAGATTGAACTCCAGCGCGCGCTAGATAGGTTTGTGGCCGTATGTGCTGATGCTGGGATGAGGGTTAACGTGGACAAATCCGAGTTTATGGTTATTTCTAAAACGCCTGTTCAATGCACTCTACATGTTAGAGGAGTCCCATTGAAACAGGTGGAGAAGTGTAACTATCTTGGGGTCTTCTTCACGAGTGATGGGAGGAATAATGCTGAGCTTTCCTGTAGAATTGGTCAAACTGGGTCAATCTTGAAACAGCTTGGTCGATCTGTAATCAGGAAGCTAAGTTAGCGGTTTTTAACGCAGTATTTATTCCAACTATCACCTATTGTCATGAAATTTGGGTAATGGTCGAAAGAATAAGATCGCGAATACAAGCTGCTGAGATAAGATTTTTTCGTGCTGTTGTGGGAATTACTCGCCGGAAAGGGCTGTACTTCGATGTTTTGGCCATGTGGCATGAATGTCCCATCATCACGACTTCCGAGGCGTGCCTTGAATGCGATTACATCAGGTAGGCGACCGCTTGGCAGACGCAGGACGAGATGGTTGGACCAAGTCCAAACACTCGCCTGGTTGCGCTTGCATAGCTCCTGATGAGTTAGAGTCGATGGGGGAGGATTGAGTGGGTGTCGTGAAATAACGCCGAGTGAAATAGCGCCGAATTTTGGATGTATTTTTGGACATATACACACATAAAAAGTTAAGTGGATAGCGCAACCCCCCCGCTTGGCCACATGTGCAATTTGGGGTATGTGCGAGATTGACTGTATTTAGTTCCTTTAAACTCATGCGTATCATTAATATAAATAAACATTGAATACACTCAACCTCGCACCTGCTTTAAATTCTACATGTGGTCTAGCAGGGGGGTTGCAGGGGGTCAGCAGGCCCCCCATACCTTTTAATACGCTGTAAATGTTGTATATGTACATATATATTGTGCATCTATGTCGGTACATTTTCTGAAAACAGTCTTTATCTGCATGTCTTTATAAATTAAAAGTGAAATAAGACCGACTCGGCGTTATTTCACCTTAGGAAAGTGAAATAAGACCGAATATGGAAATTCGGCGTTATTTCACGGCATCGGATCGAGTGGTCTGGAGAACTCTCATACGTACGTTGCCACAGCGACCCCTTTAGCGGAACATGCGGGCCACTGAAGATGAGATGAGATAAGACAACTTAAAATTTTAGAATTGTTTTAAAAAGAGATAATGTGTGTGTGTTGCGCCGTGGCGTAGTGGGTAGGTGCGTCGACTCCTACGCTCGAGGTCGTCGGTTCGATTCCCGAAAAAACACCAAACATTTTTTCTCGGCTCCACCTCTTTCGAGTCACTGAGAATGCTCAAAGAGTATAACTGTCTAGAAAAAGCTTCTCAATCTCGCCGTTCGGAGTCGGCATTAAACTGTAGGTCCCCTCGACTCGTGAGAGAACAATAGCACGCACAACACGAGTGGTTGCTGAGAAGCTAGGCCCAGGTCCACCTCGGACTGTAGCGCCGCCATTATTATTATTATTATAATGTGTGTGTGTTATGTATTCATTTTTTATATGTTGCATGTAGAAACATGCTACCCTCATAAAATGAACAATTTTTGTTTTGTTTATCGGTGCATAAGTGTTACTCAATATTTTACCTTTCCGTTTACTTAAAATCAACTATTTTTAACATGATTATTGCAAAAATCCTACTCTCCGAATTAGATAGTTTGCCTGAGGTGGTACTATACATTAACAACTTTAGAGAAAGGCTTCTGGGTTTTCTTTAAATCATAATATTTTTTTAATAATAAACTAAGGACGTAGCTTTCAATGTAAAAAGATTTTAAGTGGTGCTGCAGATTCTATGTGCGTATTCAATTTCCATGTACCCGTACGCAAAAGGTTAATAGAATTCGACTCAACTTGTAGTTTTAAACAAACTAAAATAATGCAAACAATCCAGTATTTCCTTATCGTTTTTTCTCTCAACTTTAGTGGAAGTAAAAAATAAAACGCATAGTTTTTTGTCATAAATAATATTTGTTATATATTTTTTATTTCCTTTTTTTGTTTTGTGTAAAATTTAAAAATACAATAAATAATTTCATATATTTAAATATAATATATGTGTTGTTACAATTTTGCTCCTTATCTCTTTCACTCATAAAATAATCGCTTTTGCTTTACATTTTACGTCTTCGATTTTATAAATGTTTGATTCTTTTGTTTAATTTAATATTTTTTGTTTTCGTTCTAAAAGCTGAAAAGTGCTAAGCGCCTTTTACGGTTTATACGTATATAGCCTTTTGATTCAAGATAAAGAAAACAAAACATACTCTAAGTTATAGATCTGTAAATACATATTTCAACAATTATCTGCGCCAAATACGCTTGTTATATATCTTTATTTGTTTCATTGATTTGAAGACTGTTTATCGATCTTTGCTGTTTACTTTGATGATGTTGACATACATATGTAAGTATTGTATTTCATAAAATAGAAATGCAACCATTTTCAAAAGAACAGATATAGTGAATTATTGATGTGTCATTGTTTCTATCGTTTGTTTATATCATATATTATTTTACTTAAGAAAGATCTCGTTGTCTTTTGTTTTGCAGATAAATGAAAGGAAACAACAGAAGAAAAATAGGATTACAATAATTTTATAGAATAAATCGTTTTCAAGAATAAAATACACTAAAAGCCATCAAATTTTGTTTCAAGTTTAATTAATTGTTTATTTATATCTTATAATTTAGTATCGCAAGCGATGCGTAGCATTTAAGTATCGTTTTCAAATAGATGCACGATATATCTAGTTAGATCAAATCATTTGACCAAAGCGAAAGGACTGCTATTGTACTATTCTTGAAAACGATGTTAAATTTGATGCCGTCTTTGAATAATTTATTACATAAAAAACACTTTCTTTGTTTGTTTTTAGCACAACATTTTTAAATGATAGTTTAAAAATAGAGCATGTATAAATAAATTCTACAAAACTCATCTCTACTTACTAAGTGACATGAATATCTTCATTATTTTTCATAATATAATAGAAGAGTGCTAGAAATACGAAAATAAAGACTTAAATGTTTAATATTTTCAATGCATCGAGGTCATTGTAAATATGTTGGTTTTCTTTTCTAATTCGATCTATACTTAAAACTCATGATGAATTGATTAATGGACATGGAGTGATTTTTCATCAATCTATGCGAATCACAATGTTAATATTTTGAACGGTTAGAGTTGATAGTTTGGGTATGTATTTTTGGGTAAACTGGTTATGGACTCATGCGGAATTAAATAAGATATTCGCTGAAAATCAATTTTGTTATTGCGTGCTGATTTATAAATTTCATCATAGACTGTGACTTAGTTGCTTAGAATTGAAATGGTGTTATTGCATATGAAAATGGAAGAGAACAAATCTAGAAAAGGCCTATCTCCTATTTGCTTTTGTACTGCATGCACTTTCATTTTTACATGAATGCTTATTTGGTCAGTAAGATACAGTGAAATGTGTCAAGTTGGGATAAGTATTTCTGCATGAAGAAAATTTCGTAGAAATTTAAAAAAAAAATTCCGGTTTTTGTTAGGATTTTATCTTGGACGGAAATTTCCCTATTTTTATCACCTCACGCATAGAAAAGTTGGCCACAAGCAATGCTAACCAGCACATTTGGACGCACATACAAATTGCAGCACAGTAATTTCAGGGAATAGCGGTACAACGAATATGTGTTTCATCAGTTTGTGGTACATTTATTTCAAGGGTTGAAATGTATTAAGTGTTTTAGACTAACAAAAGGCGATTTCGCGATTGTTATATTCAAGTTCTAAATTTACTCAAAATCCTAACACTGCTACACGGTGACCATCTGTCTAACTTTATCAGAAATGTTTGCCGGGAAAAATTCACCTTTAGATTGGGCATCTTGTGTTTTTCAAGTCGCACCCTTCACCAGTGAAAAATTGCTGACATGGATATTGAATATTCTTTTTATCTCGAATTGTGAACATGAAGGAGGCAAATATGTGGAGATCAGTGTTAAGAGTAATAATTAGAATAAGGCAGCAGCTATAGGTGATTTTGGGCCTTGCTTCAGCAGCAACCTCTCGTGTTATGCGTACTATTGTTCTCTCACGAGGGGAGGGGACATACACCTTAATGCCAACTCCAAAAGGCGAGATGGAGAAGCTTTTTTTTAAGACAGTTATACTCTTTAAGCATTATCAGTGACACAAAAGAGGTGGAGATGTGAAGAATTATTTTTTAAATTGTCTTTGCTGGGATTTGTACCCAGACTGAAATTCTAGTGCACATATCCACAAAGCCACGGCACTCACAGGATTACGAGTGACACTTTGAAAATGAGAATGTTAAGGAAATAAGACGATATCCAACTTCAGAATAAATGCATTTATTTGTTCGTTTGAATTACTCAAAAAATACAATCATGTCTTTTTAGAAAACTAAATACAAATAAATGCAACAAGTCAATATAGACATACAAGAATGTCGCATTCCCAGTTATATGTTTTTTACATTTTTGGAACTTTCATAAAAAAAGTATTCAAAATGCAATAGCAAAATAAAATCAAGCACTGAAACAGCAGATTAATGCGGATTCCAGCATATGTTCCCTTCCATGTTAAGCGGCCTTGTCCACCATTTACGGTATTATTAAAAATGTAAAATGGGAGCAAAACCCATTAAGGTTAAATGTGATTAGCAGTCTATGTGAAAGTTTAGAAGCGGGATTTATTGGAATGTATGTTAATTGAAGATTCGCATGAATGAAAACAATTGCACTCAAATTCATCGCACACTATTTGCAAACACACTTTCAACCACGTTCTTAAAAAATGTTTTCTTTTTTGTTTTTATCAAATCTATGAATAATTTACAAATAAAATTTCAATAAAAATAAATGTTCAAAATCAAACAATAAAAAAGTTTTTGAATAAAAGCGTTTTTCAGGCAAAATTTGGTATACACATCCTAATTATACAAGACAAACATCTCTTTACAAACAAAATTTATTTCTATAAAACAAATTAAAAAGAAAATAAAGAAATAATTGAGGGGCAAAGGAAAAGGAAATTTAATTAAATTAAATTATTATTTATCAGTTTAGGTTATATGTATATGATGAAAGGAATTGTGAAGGCATTCATCTATAATCGAAACACTCGCCAAGGGTCCAGTAGTGGTCAAGAATGTCCTCGCTGGTGAATCTTACATCAGGATCGGATTGAAGCATATTAGAAATCAAGTCACGCACACCTTCACCAATGTCTGACCAATATGGTTCGGGGAACTCATAGACACCTGATATGATAGCATCAAATAGAGGCTCCTGTTGGTTGTCAGGTGAAACAAATGGTGGAAAGCCGCACAAGAGAATGTAAAGTATAATCCCAGCTGCCCAGACATCAATCTATAATTGAAGTTAATTAAATTTGATTATCATGTGATCAAAAACATAGCAATTTTTATTTACCTTTAGTCCGTAGCCAGTTTCCATTAGAATTTCTGGCGCTACATATGTTGGTGTGCCACAAACTGCAAAAAGTGGTTCTGTAACTTCGCAGGCCAAGCCGAAATCAGCCAACTTCAATTCGACTACGTTGCCCTTATCATCTAGTTCAACCTAGGATAATAGATATTTGAATTTCATTAGAGTTCGAATTGTATAAATATTGATCACAAAAAAGATGAATTTAACTAATGAAACTTAAAAATGAAAAAAAAAATCAAATAATGTTCTCGCATTGCGGAGTGAAGTTTTTTGTCGGAGTTTTTTGAAACTCTACACTGGAGCATTCAGACTCAAAATCTGGTCCATTGTACTGCCAGGTAGCAACCTACTTTTACTGAAATTTCGTGGTCTTCTGAAGGAAGACCAGCAGGCGTTTCTGTGATGAGGAACCTATATAACTGTCACCAAATAACTGTCACCTGATCCGAGCATAGGCGGGACAATGGCAGAGGAAGCGCTCTGCAGTGTCATCGTCTCGTCCACAGGCGTCGCAGGGGGTTTCGCCGCTTAGGGCAAGCTCACTTAGGTGTATGGTGAAGGTGTAGTGCCCCGTTAGAACGCCAATAAGTTGTCTGCAGTCTTTTCTGTTAAGAGATAACAAGAAAGCTGCGGATTTCATCCTGGAGTCATGCCACCTGCGGTTGTGCTCTTGAGAGGTCCAACCATCGATGGAAGGCCTAACCAAGGACGCAGGCAGTCCCAGCGCAGGTTCAGGTCCTAAAAATGCCTCATCTGATCCTCGCCAAGCAAGTTCATCGGCGATCTCAACTCCTGTGATCCCGTGGTGCCCTGGGACCCAGACAAATCTTAGCAAATTTAAGCTACTGATTAAATTCAGTGACGACTTGCATTCCTGAACTATTCTGGAAGTGCTTAAACGGTTGAGCAAGGCCTTAAGCACAGCTTGGCTGTCGCTACAGACGCAAATATTTCGCCCCTTCAACCTATTCTTCACAATATAGTTCGTAGCCATTGGGATCGCATAGGTTTCCGCTTGAAAAACCGACGCAAGTTACCTAACGAAGAGTGCAGTCTAAAGTTGTTGCTCTCCACGAAGGCACTTGCGGTGTGAATACTTGTAACCTCTTTAAAATAAATTTCGGATTAGATCGATGGTGTGTCCAGAGCTATCGGACTCATTGACAGTAAGCGACTTGCCCTTCGAAAAGCTACATACACTGTAATGCTTAAGCAGATGAAGGAATAGAGAAATCTCCGGCCGGCGATATTGTGAAGACTCCTAGGCCTGTGTCTAGTGAGGTGCCTTCGCTTCTCAACGGAACATAAAACTTCTATAGCTAGATGAATCTCTGAACAAACACTGCCTATCTTCTACAGAAACAGTATTGTGCGTACACTCTAGTCTCCGAATGGCCAAGTTTGAGAATCATTTTGAAAACAGTTCTACTATTTAAGAAAATATATAAAAAAAAAACGTAACATGGTGAAGAAGAACAAAACAACGTTCTTAGACATTTTCTCCAAATACTTGGACAGGGCTCTATCACCCATTTGCCTTTTGACCCCAAAAAACAACGGTTAGCAAGAGTTATTCTGTGTTTAATCTCGGTATTCCTACTGCTTACTTGGAAGCCGAGTTACACAAAGTCGTTCACTACCTCGCAAGTATATCTGTCTATGTTGACGTTGTGGCCAAGTCGTCGATATTGTGTGTCATTTCTTGAAGAACTTTGCTTTGCCCTTGTTTACCGTCAGACCCATTTTTGTCGCTTCCGTTTCAAAGCCAACAAACTCCTCATTGCCAACCCGCTGAGTTCAATCAATCAAGCCAATGCTATCCGCGTATGCAAACAATTGTATGGACTTTTGGAAAATCGTGACTCTAGTCTTGGTCAGTGAGTATTGCACAATCTTTTCAAAAACGATGTTGAAGAAGTCACATGCAGGCGCGTCGTCATGCGCCTTTTTTGCCATTAAAGGTATCGGTGCGTTCATTACCAATTTTGGTGCGGCAGCTGGAATTCTCCATCGTCATCCTGCAGAGTCTGATGCGTTTGGCAGAAATGTCAGAACTAGACATGCGGTTGTATAGCTTTTTTATTTTTGTTTTTCCATCACAGAGCACACAGAACACTACATTCTCTAAGTGTTACCTCTCAGTATCGCTTTACACAGCAGATGTTTACTGCGCGACTAAGGATCATCTACCGATTTTTCATCTCATAGATTACGTCAAATAAACAATATTAATTAAAGAACAATGTATAAAGAATTTATTTAAACTCTAATCGTGACAAGATAAAATCAATTTCGTTGCAGAATTCATAGAATGTGTTTGTGCACCTATGCCCGAAGCTTGTCTCTATCCACGCTTTAATATGCGGCATCTTGAAATAGACGAATGGGTGGTGTTTCGTCGATTTGCATTTCTTGGGTCTTTTCTAGGATCTGCCGTAGTGTGAAGATTTGGTTGATGGTGGCCTTGCCCGGCCTGAAACCGATGAGGACCTATCAGATTATTCACCAATGGTTTCAGCCGCTCACACAAAACGCAAGAGAATACTTTATAAACGATGTTTAGGAGACTTATGCCTCGATAGTTTGCGCAGTCAACGGACTTTCCTTTCTTGTGGATCGAAACTGAATCCAATAACTCAAATATGTACGCATGTCGGAACAAAACAAACTTCAGTATATTTAAAGCAAGTTGTGAAATAAAACCAAAGTTAATAGTCCAGTATATGTCTAGTTTAAACTCATGTTTACAGGTCAAGTGCAATCTTCCAATAAAATGATGACAAAGCAATAATCCCCTACACGAATTTATGATCTTGCATTGAAATACAGGAAACAATCGAACTTTATTGTACTTTCTGCGAACTCGGAACTGCCTGATTAAAATATACCGCTCTGCAAACCAAACATGCCCACCCTCTTAATCAATTATAAAAAGAAGCGATAACGTCTCCACAATCGTATTATTTATTCAACACTGATACTTTTTATTATATTTGTCTTATTAAGGACATTGATATGTACGTGAGCAATAAATAGCGAAAGTAAAAAAAAAATTCAATGAACGTTTGACTTACCAGTAAGTTCTCTGGTTTGATGTCTCTATGTACTATGCTCATGGAATGTAAATAAGCCATTGCTGCGGCCAAATGCTTAATCATAACTCTCGATTGATCTTCCGAGAACCGTGTTACACGTGTAATTGCATCAAAAAGATCACCGCCTTCAAAAAGAAAATCAATTTTAATTGACGACAATATATTTTGCACGGCCTATTAATAAAGTCTTGTTTAACTCACCGCTCACATACTCTAGAACCAAGTACATATTGCTCGGCTGATCGACGTCCAAAATCAATGAGATTATATGCGGGTGATTCAACTTCTTCATTACCCTAACCTCGGCATCGATATAGTGTTCTTTTCCCTTACATTTACTCTTATCAATGACCTTGAGGGCATATGTCTTACCCGATTGTCGGTCTTTTACTTTCAGTACAATCGCAAAGTTTCCGTCACCAATGATATTGCCCAGCATGTAGCGCTCACGTATTTCTGCTGGAAGATCTTGTGTCTGAATGCCGCTATCATTGAGTGTTTCTTCGATGCAATCGTATGTAACATTGTGAATATTTTTACTCTTGACTGGCATCTTTGGCTTTGGCCCTTTGCATGCTGTGCCATTGCGAAGTGTCTTGCGGGTTTGATTAATGGCTTTGTTTTCCTCGGTTTCTAGCTTGAAGTCATCTTGACCCACACGTTCTGTTCCATATGCAAAGAACACTTCTTCCTGTTGAAAGAAGTCGGCCAATTGGAGAACAGGAGTACCTGATAGGGTAAAAACTTTTCGGACACAGCCAGTATCTAGTTTGACAACTTGTGTAATGGCAGTCAAAACATGATCAAAACTAGGACTATTGCGCTTATTCAACAAAAGTCTCATTATCTGTGAACAAACAAAATAAAAATGTTTATGCTTTAGAACGTGATAATTTAAGGAAAAGCAAACACACGCACCTTTCGGGGTTTCGTTCCATTGCGAATTAGGGTAACAATACGTGGATGAACCACCATATCACGTTCGCTGACTTTCAACACCGGGCTACCATTTGTTCCATTCTTCAATGGTGACGACGGTCGATACACTTTCGATAGGCGATTGTTTGATTTATTTTGAACGCTGTTTCCGCTTTGTTGGGAATTATATTCTACCTTTTTGAAATTTTCATTATTACAGGAACATACATAACTTTGGCCATCTTCAAGTTCGTCAAGGTTGGAAATCTAAAGCGAAAGCGTATCATAAGTACAAAAATTACTTTCATTTCAATATAGATCGAAGGGATGCCCTCAGTCCTCTGCATATACAATAATCGGACTTGCAAATTATATCACTTACTTTCTTTCCACCCAATGTATAAATAGTTCGTACTGCTCCAGGAATTTTCACATTATCTTCTAAAAGTCTTGTTAAGTCTTCTGCTAGGCTTTCAAATGATCTAAAAACAACGCAAATCAGTACACACACCTTTTGTGATGTTTTTCATTTGCTTGTTACCTGTATCGTTCATTTGACACTGGAATGGTTATGCCAGGATAAAAACGATCTCCATTGCGGTAGAATCTTATTCGACGTGCTTTTCTTGTTGGTGTGCGACTGCTGGATATACGTTTCTTCACTCCTACCACATAGGAGATTGTACTATTTGCTGTACTTCCACCACTTGAGGTTCCATTGCTTTTGTTACTTGCAATTCCTGAACTATTTAAATCTAGATCTTGAAGCTCCTTTTCAATTTCTGAATTAGAGCTGGCCGGACTGTTACTGCGACTAAGAGATGTGACACTGGAATTATTGTTCTGCTGCTGCGGTTGCTGCTGTATTATAGAGGTGTTGTGGAGGTGATTATTACTGCTGACTTCCATTCTGAAAACACAGAAAAACATCTATTGTAAGAAATTTGTTTCAACATAAATTTATAAATCAAATTGGAATAGATAACATTAGCGGTGTGAGTTGCATTCAATTTTCGATTAGCTTACAAAAAAAACGAGTCCAGGAATTTGATGAGAGCAGCATTTTGTTTTCTTTCATTAAACAGGAAATTCAACTTTTGCAGTTTATTTGAACAGATAAAAAATGGTGATACATTTACACCAAGCTGACCACCATTAGAGTTTTTAACAGCATTCAGCCGCTTTCCTTCCATTAAGTGTTTACGTAAGAATTATACGACGAGTCTTATGGCGGACAGAAATGTTCGGAATCTAGCCATCAAGCCGTTTAGAATGTTACCTATATACATTGGAAATTAAAACAAAATTATCAACATTTTTTAATCTATTACATTTTCCAACTTAAAACTTCGGGTTCAGGTGATACTTAGACGAACGCCTGAAACCTTTCTTCACCAATTTGATAGGTACTTCAGGCCAGGAAAATCTACAGTAGACCAGATCCTTACACTACCGCAGATTCTGGAAGAGACAACTTAATCGTCGATTTCAAGGCCGACGGCGTGTATGAGCTATACAACGCCATGTCTAGATTTGACATTCCTGCCATACTCGTCAGACTGAACAGGATGATGAACTTATCGAGATCTTCAATGTCAGAAAAGGTTTTATACAAGACGACGCTCTGTCATGCGACTTCTTCAACATCGTCCTGTAGAAAACCATGCAGAACTTACTGGCCAACACTAGAGGCACGATCTCTCAAAAGTCTCTAAAACTGCTGGCATACGCAGGTGACAGTAACATGATTGGTTAAACTTAACATGCCGTTATTGGGGCGTTTGTTGGCATTGAAACGGAAGCGACTGTAATGAGTCTGGCGGTAAACGAGGGCAAAACAAAGTATATGCTGTCATCGAGAAAGTATGCACAACATCGAAGACTTTGCCAGAACGTCACAATATGCAGCTATAAACTCCAGGTTGTGAAGGACTTCGCCTTCCTTCTTCCTTCGTCTTCCGGCTGTGCGGTAAACAGTACAAACAACAGCACCGAGATCAAACGTAGAATAACTCTTGTCAACCGCTGTACTTTCGTACTCAAGATGTTATTGAGTAAAAAAGCTCTCTCACGAAAGTCTAAGCTGAATTTATATAAGAAATTTATCATTGAATACCAGCTGTCGTTGGTTTGGTCACGTGGCACGAATGTCCCCATCATCACGACTTCCGAG
The DNA here is from genome assembly GCA_930367185.1 of Myathropa florea. NCBI lineage: Eukaryota > Metazoa > Arthropoda > Insecta > Diptera > Syrphidae > Myathropa > Myathropa florea. Next base: position 15,984,145 of record OV884005.1, read on the forward strand.
GCGTGCCTTTAATGCGATTCCATCAGGTAGGCGACCGCAGGGCAGACCTAGGATGAGATGGTTGGACCAAATAAACCAAACACTCGCCTGGTTGCGCTTGGGCATATCTCCTGATGAGTTAGAGTCGATGGCAGAGCATCGAGTGGACTGGAGATCTCTCGTGCGTGCGTTGCCTCCGCGACCCCTTTAGTGGAACATGCGGGTCATTGAAAATGAGATGAGATTGATCATCTAACTCCTGTTTAATGGCATGGACAATATAGAACATGGATGAAGAAGCCCTTGGTATTTTCAAGAGAAAACTTTAGCCCTGTTTGCGTTGATAGCAATTGAAACGGAGGATTGAAACACGAACTGTATGGGCTGTACAGCGATATGAGTCTAGCCAGGCATCTACGGATTTAACCCATGGACAAATTGGCTCCGGCCCGAAAATTATTTGACTCTGAACCAGGGGAACAAAGCAACAGAGGTCGTCCATGTCTAAGGAGGCGCACCTAAGTGAAGAGGGACTCAACCAATTTGGTGTGCGCAATTCGCGATAGCTAACAAAATATCGTGCTAGCTGGAAAAAGGTTTGTTGGTTGAGGTCCAAGTTCTCACCGGACTGTAGCGACACAAGAAGAAGAAGACGGTTTCGGGAGATACATTTTTCTCTTCCTAACTGTTCAAAGGTTGTTTACAGAAAACATGTTTTTGCGTAAATGCTATTGGCATTCGTACGGAACCCAATAAAGACTTCTATCTTTTAGACTTTAAAGTTACAGTCTTAAAGCTATCAGAGTTTAAGGATAAAATTATTCCAAAGATGGATTTCATTGATTTGAGGAATCATTAACGCTCCAGGGCTAAAACGAACAAACGGAACGAAAATTCACGAAATGTTTTCGTAAGTACCATTATTTACGACTTTGTAAGAACCCTAAGGTCAGATACTCGCTCAATATACTTACGACAGCAAAAAGAAGCATAAAGTGATTATAAGCATATTTTCACACAAACATATCACATGTGTTTTGAGCTGTGAATGTGCTGGCTTTTGTTTACTGTGTAGAATGCTACCTAGGTTAATTACGACACTCGTAGCTTAGATTTCGTAGATTTCACATTTGATACCCTGTGGCCGTCAATTTTACTACGGACAGGTGGTTTTGTGTTGGATATAATCAAGTTCTAAAGCAAAAAATAAAAACGATCACAGTACAGAAGAGACAACGATTCGAGCCTGAAATATATGTACGTATGTATGTTTTTAGAAATTTTAAATAAATAAACATACTACGTAGATATGAATGACATTCACATTGGGTCGTAATAATTATGTTTCTTTAACTGGTTTATAAATACTGATTCGCTTAGAAGAACATTCATTCAGTTTTTCACCCTGTAGCGACCAACTATGTTAGTTGACTATCTGTCACTAATGATTGGCATGCCTTTAATAAAGTCGATCGATGATGTGATTGATTTGTCTGTAAATTGAATCTATTTGCTTAGGCAGAAAAAATCACTCTGCCTTATCTTGATTGCAAAAAAATTGATTCCATTTATTTTCAGATACAATTCGTGCGACTGTTAGTCGTAATCTAATAGTTGAATTTCATTTCAGCCAAATTTAATCGTAAGTAAATTAAGTAATTTTTTTAAGGATGGTTTGAATAATCAATTTATGAAAAAACATGTTTTATATTAAAAATAGAAAAATAGAAATGCGTATTATAATAATAATAATAATGGCGGCGCTACAGTCCGAGGTGGACCTGGACCGAGGTGGACCTAGCTTCACGAGTGGAGGGAACCTACAGTTTAATGCCGACTCCGGGCGGCGAGATTAAGAAGCTTTTTCTAGACAGATGTACTCTTTGAGCATTGTCAGTGACTCGAAAGAGGTGGAGCCGTGAACAATTTTTTTTTTTTTTTAAATTGTCTGAAATTGGATTCGAACCTACATAGACTGTGAAAGTCAAGTGTGTATGTGTCGACGCATAAACCCACACGCCCACGGCGCCCACAAAAAATGCGTATTATGTAAACAAAATCTGTTTAGCTTAGGTAGGTAGCTATGGTGGCTTCCAACATATGCACGTTGGATTCACTTAGACACATAGGGTCCATTGTGCTGCCACATCCGGCTTCCTGCCGCTCATTCCTGGGACCATAATTTCTTGACGTCCTTTTCGGATATATCAGTTAATGAGTTAAGATTATATTCTCCCTGGGTTTCCTTCCTCATGGACGCTAAGACAGTTACATAATAAATGTTCCTCTTCATCCATGCATCTACCGCAGTAGTCGTTGTATGGTAACTCTAGTCTTGCGGCTTGTCTACACATAGCGCAGTGTCCTGTAAGGACATTTACATTTACCCAGATTGTTCCTGCTTAGGCTGAGGATGGCTGTGGTTTTCCGAAGATTCATTTTTGGTCATGTTGCGTGTTGACAGGTATGTAGATTTCTCTATATCTCTGTAGCCCTGCTGATTGCTAATTCAGAGATTTTGGATTTCAATGTACCTATTGGCACAGAGACGTTAATAGTGCTCGGGTCACTGATTGTTGTATCCATTTTGGCTAGTTCGTCTGAAATATCTCTATGACCAGGTACCCAGCACACCATGAGACTGCATTGTTTGGATATCTCGTTTAGAGATATACAGCAGAGTCTTATCAATTTTGATCTACTGCTTAGTGCAGTTCAGTGCCATTTCCCATAGGTTAGGTTTAGTTTGATTGGCGCCCGTAGCCTCACATAGGCCAACGTGAGTCAATAGTGTCACCACAAACGATCTAAAAGATAATCTGCTTGGTTTTGTAGATTCAGTTCAGTTTGTTTGATTCCATATTTATTGAGTTGTAAACGAGCTGTTGTAAATTAATAATATACAAGGCAAATCTCTTTGATCGGAGGAATGTCTTCCATGACTCATGAATAATTAACTTGGTTGTAAATCGCGATATCGACATCGATGTATGTCCGTTTTGGCATAAAAAGATAGAAGGATCCGTTGCTTTAACTGCAACCAGGGGGGACACATGTCAAGCACTTGTTATATGCCGAGATGGTGCTACGGCGTAATCCTTAAAGATTACCTAAAGTACTCTGGAAATGGGCAACGACCTTCTGCGTCAGTAGTACTGGAGGGTCGTCAACACTAAGAAGGTTGCTACTTTACTACTCGTTAAAGGTTAATTCAGGTTGCGCTCTCGAAGATCACGGAAACTGTGTACGACCGTATTTAGAGATTAGTATGTATGGTATTACCATGGCAGGATTAACGGAATATGGGTCTTCGCGTATTACGGATAAAATATCGTTCCGTGTAGATCCAAATGGATTTTTTTGTGATAGACCCCAGAACTTGCCAAAAATTCCCTTACGCTGCCTGAAAACTGATAGCGCCTTGGCATTTTGGATTCGTGGTTTTTTTTTTCAGAGAAGTTTTCTATCTAGCATAGTACCCAGATATTTAGCTTCATCGGAAAAGGCGATAGTGACACTTTTTAGTACAAGTTGAGTCAGACCAGTCAATTTCCTCCTCCTCGTGAAGGGAACAGGTTCTGAGAGGGTTAACTGAAACCCCATTCCTGGCACACCAGTCGTCGATCACATATAGAGCTGCCTGCGCTTTTGAACACACAGCAGATAGGCACAATCCGACAGATGATACAGCTCCATCATCCGCATAGGCATGGGCGTAAATGTTAGAACTATTGGGAGCATCACGCTGCGCACAGGAGACAAGACAGAGCAACAGACCATTTCTTTTTTTTTTTTTTGAGAATTTTTGAAACATCCATTCCATTGTACTGCCAGGTAACAACCTACTCCAGTGCCGTTCATTTGATCCCAACGGCAAAGGGTAATTGGACCAGTTTCGATTTCACTGGGAGTCGAACCTGGAACCCCTCCTCTAACTTGGGGCAGCCACTTAACCAACTGCACCATCCAGACGCCACAACAGACCATAGTATCAACTGCAACAACAACTGCAACTGCAACTGACAGCCAACTTTAACTTCATTCTCCCGTGCAATGGTGGCTTAACGTTATTGCAACATCTTTTTGCCCTGATATTGTAGTTAATCCTCTCGGTTGGAGCTGCTTTGTCACTGGCCATTCAATCTCTTTCTCATTCCAATAGGAAATCCCTCACCCATTCTCCTTTGCACCTAACGTTACAGGAGATTTTCGATCCCATTTTTCGTTTGAGTACTGGGCTCAAATGTGTCGGTGATCCTTTTGTTTGCATGCGAGAATATAACACATATCAACCCTTAATATTTGAAAACGACATTAAGTGCCACTAAGTGGCCAGTATTACGTCCCTACAGTTGATAATCCATGAGTGGTTATCGTGGATTTTATGTATATGACCCCAATTAGTCTCTCATATATATCAAACCAAATATAGCAACAAGCATGTAATTTACCTTCTACTCTAGACTCAATTAACTTTAATAGCTACGTCCTGGTTTTGCGAAAAAGCCATTATATATCCACCCACTTTCTTGCCTTCCGTTCTTGCTTCGCTTTCGTAATTACTTCTGTTTCCTTGACCACGACCGCGTTTTTTAACCAAATGACCGCACACCTTGATGCACGACCGTAAGCTCTTTCACCCCTACAAAGGTTGCTTAAGTAACTTTTTCTATTTTTAGTCGTAACTTAATACCAAATTCAAGAAAGACGTAGTCCCAAGGATACCACATGCAAATAGTGCGAAAGCAACATATGGATTTCGAATGTTGTTAGAGCGCCATCAACTCAACTGCTCGTCTCCCGCCAGAATGTCTGTCAAAACCTTAAAGTTACTTTTCCTTAATAAGTAACTTTGAACATGATTTACGTAATATTTATTTATTTTACAAAACTCCGAACTTCCGAAACTCATACAAACAATCGTACAACAATTTTTAATTCCGTCTTTCTGTGCTTCCTACTCCTTCCACCGCTTCTTACTGATATATAGGTCATGAATGCGATTATTTGCTTTCAGGTTTCTAGGATTTTCTAAGTCTCCAATAAAAAAAAACAAGAACGACGTAAAATGAAATTTGTGATTCTAATGAGACGATGTCGAAAGGATAAGTCGCTATGACGCCAACTCGAATAAAGAAAGCGAAATTATTTATTGATTCAGCATTATGACGAAACTCGAAACTTCAGAAATCATATTTTTATATCTCTTTTAACTTTCTCCTTTATTTTGGAAATAATAAGGGGAATCGCGGAAAGCACCGTCAGTAATTTATAAATACGCTACAGTTCATTTAATCCGTTATTAGTACTTTTTTCATGGTACTTTTAATTAGATTTCGGTTTACAGTCGGTCTGCAGGGCAAAAGTGAAAACCTGTTAATAGTCCAACAATGAGTATGTGCTTTTGGCCTTTTCATAATTAGTTCTGGACCAGCGCGATTTTTACAGACTACGGCTTATTTTGGTTTGATTTTATTTACTTGTGACGCAGAATATAGAAATAGCGGACGCAGTGACAGGAGGAATATCTTATAGAGCAGTCAAGAAATTTGTGTGAATATAAGATAGATACTTCTTGGAATTGATTAATGATGACATGCTTGGCTAAGTATAGACTGATCTCAGGCGTGGTTTTCGAGCAAACTGATATGGCATACTCTCTTTGAATATCCATTTCATTGAATCACTAAAGCACAACTATCCATTTTATTGTATCACTAATGCACGACACACATAATCCACCATTTATTTATTTGCTTTGCATATTGGACGTTTATTAACTGGACGTTGATAATGATATTTGCAGTCGAAGATAATTCATATGAATTGACGTAATGCTTTCAAACAACACGTGGCATATATTCTTTAGCAATCCGAGGTTAGATTACTCATCAGCTATGACTCTAGGTGTTTACATCCACTTATTTGCCAGTCATGAAAACTGTTACCACCAAGAAAGAATACACAATTTTGTCTAAGAAGAATTTGAATTAACGTCACGTTGGTGTTTTTACGGTCTTAAGGCATGGACGTGAGATACAATGAGATTAACAACTTCCTTACTGTATGCAGAAATTACGTTGATGTTTTGTTCAAAATGATGACTCGACCAGCTTAGACAAATGTTGTAATCATAGATTCAAGTTCGAGGTGAATGGAAGTTCTCTCACTTTGGATGCAAAATGCATGGCCAGCAAAACATTGCATCATCCAACAGGAGGCGTGGTGTTAAATTTCACGTGAATATTAAAATGTCAACCTTCAACTGACATTTCAATGACTTGATACGGAAAAATGAGGAGGTTAGTAAATGTGGATTGCATATAGGCCTAAAAAAGGAAAACTCACCGAAAAATTGATAAAAAGATCGCGGAAGTATTTTGTAAAGTTCGTACTGTTTTCATGTTAAGTTGTTCTGAATTTCATCGATAAATTTGAAGGTCTCGAGCAGGTTAATGAAGTAAAAACTGCAACTTGTGTTTGTTCGGCGGAGCTACAGCTGTTTGTCAGGTGTATAGGCCCAACGCCATAGTATGAAAAGCATGCCCAAACTAATATTTTTGACCCTCCGTGTTTTACGGTTTTTTACAGCATATTTGGGTTGATATTCTGTGTTGGGTGGACGACGAATATACTGCCGAGAACCAGTACCTCCAAAGAGAACGAATTTATTGTCGTCTGTCCACAATACATTGCGCCATTTTTCAACTGGCCACTGTATGTGATTTTTGGCGAATGGGATACGGCTCTTGAGGTGTTTCTTTGTCAAAAGAGAAACTTTCCGTGCACTTCGTGCATGCAAGTCGTGGTCTAAAAGACGTTTGCGAACAGTCACAGCACTTACAGGAAGTTGGAGTTCCTTTTGGATTTCAAATGATGAGGCATAAGGATGCAATTTGCTGTATCGGACAACGTGCCGATCGTCTACTTCGTTCGTTTTTCTCTTTCTACCTCGAGTTTCCGCCTTTTCAACATATTTGATGGCATTGGCTATCATTGCTGGAGTACAACTTAGCAAATTTTGTATATGGGCTTATGCCCATATACCTTCTCTTCTTAAATTTTTAATCAGATCACCCTTTTCTTGGCTGCAATGCTTGCCCTTTCCCACTGTAGATATTTTTCGCCAACAAATTTGGATTTTTATTTCAAATTTTAAAAAGACAAAGACAGTACTTACTTTTCTACTTGAAACAAATACAATAAAAGTAAATTCTTTGATTATAAATAGTTTTCTTACTATTACTACTATTTTTTTGAACAGCATTTTTTTCACTGAGATCACAAACTCGACTCACATGCATTAATCTTTAAGATATTTGCTATGAATTGTACAGTAATTCTGTTTGACATATTCCGTTACTTTCTGGAAAAAAGCTGAAAATCAAATTTCCATGTGGAATCAAGCTGAAATATTCATTAAAGTATTATTGTGGTACGCACTACTATAATTTGGAACACAACTGTATCTTAACATTTCCAAAAGAAGCAGAGAGTGTAAATACAAGCCCGGATGAATTATTTTCTAGACAAAACAAAGATTTGAAACATATCACAGGCGGGTCGCAACCACTTTGCACTGCGCTTTGCATAAAATTCTTGCTTATAAAGTCCAGTTGACCTGAGAATTGAAGTTAACACAACTCCTTACTTTTGCTAGTGAAACAATGGTTCTATGGTTGAATAAATTTCCTGGATATATCATTTCTCAAAAATGAAGACTTTAATTCAGTTCCAGAGATCGTGCGATTTAAAACCTTTAGACATTCCTCATTAAGGATATGTTAAAAATAAAATCTACGCTAATTTACCAACGATTACTCTTCTTCTTCTTGTCCGGTATAGACCCAGGCCTCAGCTAACAAGCCTTTCCAGCAGGCACAATCATTTGCTAGCTGTCTTCTGATGCGAACACTAAGCTGGTTGAGGTCCCTTTCCACCTGTGTGCGCAACCCTAATCGTGGACGTCCTCTGTTGCGATGTCCCAAAGGCACAGAGTCAAAGATTCCGGGCCGGAGGTAAGTCGTTACATGGGCTCTACATAGCCTAGGCATCTTAGGTGTTGGATCTTTAGACGCCTAGCTAGACTCATGTCGCTGTACAGCCCTTACAGTTCTTGGTTGAATCTTTTTCTAGAATTGCCAACAACACAAACAGGAATAAAGTTTGCACGCAGAACTTTTCTATCGAAAAGACCTTCTTCATCTGCTCTTGAGATTGGCCATGTCTCCGCGCTATAGAGCAAGGCAGGGATGATCACGCTGTTATATACAGTCAGATTGGTCCTTTGGAAGTGGGCTTTACTTCTCAATTGCCTCTTGACGCCTAAGAAACAGCGGTTGGCAAGAGTTATTCTGAGTTTAATCTCAGTACTGGTTGTATTCGGACTGATTATTTACGATCCGAGGAAGGTGATCATTGACTTCCTCGAAAACATATCTGCCGTGGCGTTGTATATACGTTGTAATACGACTGGATGGTGCAGTTGGTTAAGTGCCTGCCCCAAGTTCGAGGGGCCCCAGGTTCGAATCTCAGTGAAATCGAATCTGGTTCAGTCACCATTTGCCTTTGGGATCAAATTAACGGCACTGAAGTAGGTTGCTACCTGGCAGTACAATGGACCAGTTTTGAGTCTGAGTGCTCCAGTAGTGCTTCAAAAATCCTCCGAAAAAAAATTGTGGCGTTGTGGCCACGTCGTTAATGTTGTGTGTGCTTCCTTGGAGGCCGCATAAGCTGCGTGTTGCCCTTATTCACCGCTAAGCCCATTTTCGCCTCCGATTCAATGCTAACAAACATTACATTGATGCTGTATGATAGCAGCTGTACGGACTTTTGGAAGATCGTACTTCTTGCGTTGACCAGTGTGTTCTGCACGACATTCTCGAGAACGATGTTGAAAATGACAGCGCGTCAGCTTGTCTAAATCCTTTTCTGACATTGAATGTATCGATTCATTACCAACCTTGGTAGACGAGTTTGGCAGATATGTCAAAAGTAGACAAGGCGCTGTATAGCTCATCTCTATAAACGGCATTGAATTCGACGAATATATGTATGTCGATCTTCATTTCTTGGACCTGCAGTGATGTAAAGATCTGGTCTATAGTGGACTTTCCTGGCCTAAAACCATATTGATAAGGACCTATCGGATTGTTAACGAAATGTTTCAGGCGTTTACACAAAACGGCGGAGAGTTTCTCATAGGCGACGTTTCAGACTTATCCCTCGATAATTGGCGCAGTCAAAGCTGTCTCATTTCTTATGGATCGGGTAAGCAATATACAGAAGTTCGGAGTCAGCATGCCTAACACTTCATGTGACAACAATAACACGAATGTAGCTCCTTGTATTTACACTGTATCTGGTTAAAATACCAGTCAAACGTTATTTTTTTGCAGTTTCCATCAAGAAAGTAAACAAGCATTTTTAGGAACCCTTTTGACATTTTTAATTTAACTTTATAAAAAAAAAACATCAACGAAAATGCAAACCGCGGTCTTGTTGGCGTTTGCACTTGAAATTGCCTTGGAAAAAGAAGCCACATCGCCTTTTAAATGTGCTTTATTAATTGCAAAAGAAATTCGTTTGGCTAAAAGCATTGACGTAAGTACATTTTTTGCTTTTGTGCATAAAGATTTTACAAGCACTTTCAAGCGATTAAATGCAATTCATTCCGTTGCTTACTTTTCAGCATGAGTTACGGAATTCTTTTGGTGACTTGAACGCATGCTCGAGAGCTCTTCAAGTCTGTGACACAAAGAACATTTTCATTCATTCTTCATATGTATTGTTCATCACTTCAGACCATCACATACCAGTTGGCACACATAGCATCTCTAATGAAAAGCATGTCCTGTCTCAGCGTACATCAACTTCAGATTGCATATTCGGTTTTGTTCGTCTATTGTTCGCTCCCGCTCATGAAAAGCTGCAAGAAGGATCCACTTACAATGTGCATGTCCTTCATCACACATAAAAATGAAGCTCCCCAAAGATGACATCTCATCCGGTTGATGAATAGGAACCTCTGAATTGGTTATATTAACATTCGTTTATCCATATATGCACAATCCAAGTTCATTGTCGTCATTTAAGTGAAGGTTATCTTAGCACAAGTATAGTCACACATTCGTTAGCACGTTTACGTAGTACGTTTACGGTATCTGCATTGAAAGTCCGTAATCTCTCTGATGTATCTAAATAAGCAGCAGTAACTTTGAGTTTAATTTGCGATTATTCTCCTCACATTCACCCAAGCATACAAGAGTAGTGTGCGCCGTGAAAGAGGAGAAGATTGAAGAAATTCCACTGGCCGTTGAAGCAATGAAATACGCGTTAAAAAGCGAACATTTCTTTTATTTGCCATTCCCACTAGCAAATCGAGTAATTACTCCATCCGCGAAGCATATAAAGGAAGTCCTATACACTATCTGCTCATCGGCCTGTCAGTCTTATGCAGCAACAGTTTCAATTCAAATACACTCTTCTTCTATGCTCCGCTCCGGAAATCTACACCGAAAGGTTACGGAGGTAACATTTTCTGCTTCGTGGAAGCCAACTTTAACAACTTCATACATATGGCTTCGCCACCCATCGATAGGCCTATTGATACACTTTTTTGGTTTTCGCGACAATGTGCTAGTTCATCGCGTGTGTAAACTACTTCACGTCGCGTCGCTGTCGTTAAAATTTCGTAATTAAATTCGATTTGAAGTGGAAAAACTTCTCTTGAAGTGGGAGTGAGAGAGTTATTTTTAAATTGGCACAGAAATGTTCTCGCTATCTATAGGCACTTACTTTGTGCTGCTCTCAAAGTGCTCCTCTCGAGAATCGACAGTGCGTGTTGTACAGAATTCGTAGTGTAACCTCTGCACTTTGTCGCTTATGTGAGTGACGTAAAGAAATGGAAATGGAAAAGAGGAGGAGTAGAGAACGAAATAAAAAATGCAGTTCAAATTAATTTATTCAATTTGAGTAAAGCAGGAGGGCTGAAATGCAGAGAAAAGAAAGGGAGACAGCGGGCGGAAGGGAGGAAAGGAATCTAGGGAATTCTATTTAAAGACTTCAGACTGGCAAAATGCATCATTGTCATGCGTGCACTGTATCTGTAGATTCAACTATGTGTTATGATAATTAGAGTGGAGTTTCTTGCGTCAATAAACAGCTTCTTGCGAATGTAATTTGTTTCTTTTCTAGAAATATTTATGCTACGCAATTACTTGTTACTGCCCAAGGGAGTACTTTTAGTTTCGATTGTATGGGGCTTTTCCCCACAGGGCTGCTGGAATGATGAATGAAAACCGCTTATGAAAGGAGTCTTTCTATTCTTTCGTATTTAACTCATACGAAATTATGAGATGACCAATATTTCAGCATTTGAATAACAAAGGTGTTGATGGCGACGTGTTTCGAACATAACAGCCTTTTGACTTTTTAAGCTGACAAAAGCGACTACCAAAGAGTCAATCTTCATTGTTTTGTCTACATAATGTAGCGACTTTGATTTGAGGTATTACTGTTGTGATTACCCAACTGTGTAGCAACTAATTACGCAAAAATACCGCTGATAGTAGGAGATGTGTACATAGATGTTTGTATTCAATTTACAATTATTCAAAAATAATGAATGTACATTTAAATTGTATACTACAGATGAATAAATCAGGTAAATTAAAAGCCATGCAATCTGGTTGATAAATGGATGTCCAAAAGTACTCGTATGAAAAGTGCAAAAATCAATCAATCAATCAATTATTTCGTTCATTAGTTTACAAAGCAAGCCACCGCACATTTTCAATTCCGAGAATTGATATATTATATAATGTAACAAAATAACAACTGTAATATTAAATAATTATTCTAAGCAAAGGGAAAGAACAACAAAAACCCTTTATTAAACAAAGTGCAAAAATGATACACAACTCGTCAAATTGATAGTAAAATCGGTTAATTGTTTGCACAATAAACTAACTCTTCTGTCCTTAATATAATATTAATATAATTTAAACAATTTGGAAGCAATATTGCGGGGTTTTAAATCTATTTTAAAACTGTTGTCTGCGATACTTGTTACGATAACCTTCATGCGATTGACAGGTTTTTTGAAAACGAGTTCACAGAATGGCATGACAGCATTTCTTGATTGATCCGTAAATTGTCCATATTTTTGTGCTGTTTTTGATTGAATTGCTTTTCACATGGATATACTAATTCTTAACTGGATTCAGATTCTGATTCCATTGCGGCATTAATTCAATGATCTGCCTAAGTCAAGTTTGTCGGAGACAATGGTTTTATCCCAAAGATCAAGATTCCTTGGTCTATTCGAGACAAAAGTTCTGAATGTGATCTTGAGTTCCGTTTGCAGTAATTGCGGTTTGAGGAAAAGGTTCAACAATGAACTGTGTGGACTAAACAGTGACATGGATGAAGCCAGGACATATACGAATATACCGCCTTAGGTTCATAAAAAATGTCAAGCGTATGGATATCTCTGCTCTAAGAAGAATAATTCTTTGTATTTCAGAAAATTTTTTGTCAACGCCGAACTATAGAACAATATTATATAGTATAGACCTATATGCCGAATTTCTTCCACAATACATTACTCTTCCGCTATGCAAATGCATGCATGTTATTTAATGTGTAAATTTCTCCACATTTTTCTCCAAAATTGCTTCTTTAGACTCTAAACTTTCCTTTATATATTGAAAATAATTATCGTACTTTCCTTCAAAATAAGATTTATTTTAATCATTCCACTTTAAAATCCAACATATAATGATTCAGCTGAAAGATATAAAATTAAATATCGCATCTCTGTATGTAAATTGTGTGGCAACCATATTGTAAATTTAAAACGAAATATCTATATATCTATCTATTTTTGTATTTTTCTCTGTGGCTTACTGTTTGTTATACAATCAAGAAAACCAAGTCTACCAATTGAGTTTTTCTGCATATAAATTTAATATTTAAACTGTCAAGAAAAAGTTTCTCAAACTACAGGTTCCACAACTCATGAGAGAACATTAAGAGAGGTTGCTCGATAAGCTAAGCCAAAGGTCACCCGGTCTCCTAGAGAGCCACAGAATATGTACAAAGTGCGCTATCTTTTATGTCGGTATGTAAACATTGAATAACCTTTCACATTTGACATTACCCGTTTGAATTGATTGGCCATGTTTTGAAACGTTAATTTTGTACAATTAATTAATTAATAACCATGAATTGCTTCACACCGAAACAATGCTCCGAAATAGTGACGCTGTACATTGAAATAGTCGTTCCATTTTCTTAACTCAACGTGCATATCGTCAAAAATAACGTGGTCAACAAGCACCGTTTGACAACACTATTCGTCATGTGGAGGGGACAGTAGGAGATAATCGACACTTCGTTTATGAACGCCAAAGACATCCTAATGAACTGGTTGAAACTCTAAGAGAGAGTGTTGCCGAGAACCTAAATGTGTCGTAAGATCACAGCGCTCAGTATTTTGGCCTCAATGAAACCACCTTGCGGCGCATTATGGAGGATTTGCATTTGTTTCCGTATGAAGTGCAATTGACTCAAGAATATTGTCGATAGACCGTCCACGTCGTTTGGAATACGACGGAAACTGATTTTTGGAAGCAAATTTTAATGATACACGGGGGCGACACTGTCTTCTGACTTTAACAAGTCTTGTAGTCCAAGATACGAGTATGAAGAAAAGAAATGAAACGAAATAGGGAAATAACGAACAAGGAAAACAGGAAACGTTAAAAACAGTAGTCAAAGCAACGGCACACCACTCCCGCGGTTGCTGTTGTTATTTCATTCTCTTTCCGTTTCCTCTCAAGGGAGTCGTGACTCATGAGTCACCCTGCGAATCCTGACTATGTTAATAATTATTTGTTAATACAAATTCTCACTCAGTTCCCTAATGGCCAATCTCAATTAACTGATTAACTTGAAAATTGATTTATTATTTTTTCTCAGAATGGATGCTAAATAAAAGACCTAATCATTAATTTCAGTCACCTCTTGCCTTTGCACATCTCAGTAATAGGGGCAATACCCAAAATAAAATTAATTAAATAAAATTAAAAAAAAAACTTTAACCATGTCAGATCTCATTTTATGCATTTATGCTGCCTCACAATGGTTTATGTTATACTTTCCCTTTCATTTTATTGCTAATTGCTTCAAATGTATTCAAAATGCTGCAAACAATTTGCAATAAATTCAATCAAGCTAGTGATGGTGATGCAATCAACATACACTCTCTAGTTATTAAATTAAAAACCATTAAAATTCAAATAAATATTTTCGTTAACTTACATATTCATATTGATCTAAAAATAAACTCGTAAACTGATAAATTGATTAGCCAACAAACTCACAGACCGTTAAAAACGAAAGTGTTTGCCATTTGCTTACACGTTTCCATGGCAACCTGCTATAAATCAAAAGTAAAATTTGAAGAACGAAAATTAAGGTATACATATGCATACATGTGTGTATGGCTTCCAAAATACCATCAAACACGTTGTTATTGAATAAAATAAATCTTACAAGCATAAATTTGAATGAACACGTTTTCAACAATAGTATTCTTTATAGGTGCACCCATGGATTGACCTTCCACCAGTCCACGGAACGAGCAAATGGTTCTACGAGTCATTTCAAAATTTTGTATTTTTTCGCAGCGAAATTTGTTCGAAATCTAAGCAAACTTCTTTGATAAGCTCAATGCGCATTATTCTATTGTATTTCAGTGTACATAACACCTTTAGAATAAATAATTCATTTTACGATGTTTCCCACGAAACTGAATAAAAAACATTGAATATGCAGCTCGTTCATAATGCTGCCAGACTCCATGACTTGAAAATGAACATGAACATTTAACGAGTATTATCCGTAGCAACGCAGAATAACACAAATGTCTTTTGTGAAAGTGTTTTCGCTGTACAACTTCTAAGAACACAATATTTGATGACGACTCACACGCGAATGTACAAACAATTAAATTACATGCAATGGAATTAGTAGCGTAAGCAGGAAATTTTGAATTATTTAACAGCACTTCTGTTTTGCAAATGCAATGGAAGATGATTTCAAGGCTTGTGAAAGAGAATTTAAATAGTTGTCTAATCCAATAAAATTGGGTAAGTGCGTCGACTCCTACGTTCGAAGTCTGGGTTCGATTCCCGAAAAAACACTTTTGATATTTTCACGGCTCCACCTCTTTCGAGTCACTGACAATGCTCAACTGTCTAGAAAAAGCTACTCAATCTCGCCGTTCGGAGTCGGCATTGAAATGTCGTAAGAGAACCACAGCACGCACATCACGAGTGGTTACTGAGAAGTTACCTCGAACTGTAGCGCCGTCATTATTATTATATTTTAATCCAATAAAAATGATTTGAACATGCATATGTGGCACAAATGAATGGATCAATGTACATAACAAATGTGTATATTCACACTATTCCTTAAAGAGACAATAGTAATTGACAATAATTTAAACAAAAATACTGCTCGAAACCAATTATTTGCAAAAGTATTCAACTTATTTGTCAAAAATTAAGTCGATTTTGTGGGTCAACTTTCAAATAGGAAATCTAATTTTGAAAGTTTTATTTTCACTGGTCTCAAAGGACATCGATTTTTTGATTTTGGGACAGCGCCAGAACTCAATCTTTTGTCGAAAGCATCTGTTAGTTGGATGCTTGATTTCAATTAGCATCTACATCTACATAAATAACTGCTGCTGCCGCCAAAACAAAACTGCTTTCCCTGGAAAGTGGAAAATCTTGACATTACGATTAATTGGTGCAAATTATCATTTAAATGCATCTCATGAAGCGTTTTAGTTTAGGGAGCATTTTAGTTAAATTGTGCGATTGTGTGGATTCTTTGATCATTAAAGCATTATAATCAGTTCCAATTCCAGCAACGTGTGGGTTTCTTTAATAAAATAATTAATACGTTTCTACAAATGACTGAAAAAAATATTTTTTTTTATTAATGTGCTTGGTTCTTTCACTTTACAGCCATACAAATAGTTTTTGTTGATAAAATATTAACTAAATGATTACAAAAGAGAAAAGCGCTCCAAAATGTTTGTTTCCTTAAGCAATACAAAAAACATTTGATTTGATTTGGATTTAACTTATAATGACTTTATCTGACCTTAACTTGTGTACAATAAGATTCAACAGCCCGTATGCTTTAACTTATAGAAGACATTGGCATAGTGAAGACGTTTGATTTGCTGGAAGATCGTCTTATTGTCTCCTCATTCTGTTTTACTCTTCTTCTTCTTCTTAGGGCGCTACAGTCCGAGGTGGACCTGGGCCTCACTCAACATGCCTCTCCAGCCAGCACGATCTTTCGCCAGCTGTCTCCAGTTTCGCACACCAAGCCGGTCGAGGTCCCGCTCGACTTGTGTGCGCCACCTTGTTCGTGGAAGTCCTCTGTTGCGTTGTCCCACAGGCTCAGAGTCGAAGACTCTTCGGGCAGGAGCTAAGTTGTCCATACGCTCTACATGGCCTAGCCATCTTAGGCGTTGGATCCGTAGACGCCTGGCTTAACTCATGTCGCTGTACAGCCCATACTGTTCGTGGTTGAATCTTCTCCTCCAAATGCCATCAACGCAAACAGGACCAAAGATCGCGCGCAGAACTTTTTCTCTCGAAAAGACCAAGAGACTGTTCATCCGCTTGGGATATTGTCCATGCCTCTGCACCGTAAAGCAGAACTGGGATGATCAAGGTCTTGCACAGAGTCAGCTTGGTCTTCCGAGAGAGGTCTCTACTACTCAATTGCCTTTTGAGCCCATAAAAACAGCGGTTGGCAAGAGTTATTCTGCGTTTGATCTCGGTACTGATGTTGTTTGTACTGTTAAGTCCGAAGTCCTTAACTAAGTCAAAGTTATAGCTGCCTATGGTGACGTCTGGCCAAGTCGTCGATGTTGTGCGTCCTTTCTCGATGACAGCATATACTTTGTTTTGCCCTCGTTTACAGCCAGACCCATTTTAGCCGCTTCCGTTTCAATGCCAGCAAACGCATCATTGACGGCTCGCTGTGTTAGCCCAATCACGTCAATGTCATCCGCGTAAACTAGCAGTTGAACGGACTTTTGGAAGATCGTGCCTCTTGTGTTGGCCAGTGAGTTTTGAACGATCTTCTCAAGAACGATGTTAAAGAAATCACATGACAGCGCGTCGCCTTGTCTAAAACCTTTTTTGACATTGAAGGTATCGGTGAGTTCGTTACCGACCTTGATGGAGGAGCTGTTTTACCTCTATTTGAACAAACAATGCTGCAGTAACCTAGCAATTGTATTACTTAACAGCCATAACCATCCATGTAGCTAGAAATTCTCCTCAGTATATCGTTAAGCTGTACAGACAACATTAGTACCGAGATAAACTCAGAATAACTCTTGCCAACCTGTTTTTTTTTTGCGCTCAAAGGCAATTGAGTAAAAGAGCCCTCTCTTGAAAGACCAAACTGACATTGTATAGGACATTGATCATCTGAGTCATGCTTTATGGCGCAGAGGCATGGACAATATCGAAAGTGGATGAAGAAGAAGTTCTTGGTTTTTCGAGGAAAACAACCAGCATGCGATCTTTGTTCCTGTTTGCGATAATGGCATTTGGAGAAGAAGATTCAACAACAGCGACATGATTCTGGACAAGCGTCTGTGGATCCAACGCTTAAGATGGCTAAGTCATTTCGAGCACGGGAGAGTCTTCAACTTTGAACCAGTGGGATAACGCAACAGAAAGCGTCGCTACAGTCCGGTGAAAACTTGGGCCCCAACCAACAAACCTCTCCAACTATCACGAACCTTTGCTATTTGTCTCCAGTTGGGCACTGCAATTTGATTGAAGGATCTTGTGCTCATGGACGTCCTTTGTTGCGTTAGGCAGCATTCAACGCTTTTAACTTCTTTGAGCGATGACTGAGTTCAAGACCCCGAAAAAAACTCATTCGGTTGTATTCATCATGCTCGATAACACGTGAGGCACAGCATAATTAAGTTCTTTAACTTCGCCGACTTGGAACCTGTGAAACCTGTGAGACTCGTGTGCGCAATTGGAGACAGCTAGTGAATTACTGTGAAGTCTGGGAAAGCTTGTTCGTTGCAAACTAGGCCCAGAATAAACAATAGCACGACTTCTATAAATCAGTCTAGCTGTTGAACTATTCTGACAAATATTAGATTTATTGCACACTCTTAGAAAGTCGCCAAGGAAGCTTTTGCATCAATTGAATAGATGATCGAACGTAGTGGTGTTACGTTGATGAGGAAAATGAGGAATATGTTGTCGAATAAAAACAGAACCGTCATTCAACAAAAAATCAGTTCGCTAATACCTAATAGAGGTAGGTAGTTCAGTACACACCTCCCGATCTTTGGAGCAAATATAGACAACCCTAACGGCGACTGAGTATAGTCCGAGGGAGAATAATAATTGGCAACCACTGCTGCATAAATTAACGGAAAAAACTACTAAATAATAATAATAATAATGGCGGCGCTACAGTCCGAGGTGGACCTGGGCCTAACTTCTCTGCAACCACTCGTGATGTGCGTGCTATTGTTCTCTGACGAGTGGAGGGGACCTACAGTTTAATCCGACTCCGAACGGCGAGATTGAGAAGCTTTTTCTACAGTTATACTCTTTGAGCATTGTCAGTGACTCGAAAGAGGTGGAGCCGTGAAAAAATGTTTAATGTTTTTTTCGAGATTCGAACCGACGACCTCGAGCGTAGGAGTCAACCCACCTACCCTCTACGCCACGGCCACCACTCGATAAATATGTAAGTGGTCTAAAAAAAAACCTCTTGCCATCAGAGCCGACTTTTCAATTCATTCATAATCCGGTTTTAGGAAGAATGAGGAAGAAGGGAAAAACGTGAATAAATCGCGAAAATCCGTCGACAACAGTATGTATTTTTTATTATGGCCAAATGATCCATATAGACCACAATGTAAAATAAAACAGTCCGGATTAACGAAAATTCAAGTTATCTGTTTTGGTTGTTGTACTTGATTAGCTGAGTTACTTACTGGAGTGCGAAGTTGCCATGCAATGAATATTTGGTTTGCATTAAAATTGAATATGTTCGATTTTTATGCTGATGGTTATAATTTTTACACCAAATGAGTGTAATATATACGCAATTCACTCCAGAGTTTAAGAAATTTAAAATTATTCACAAACTTTGTGTTGTTATGAGTAAAATGTTACTTAACATGACCATAAAAATTCTTTAATCCGAATCGGTTCACAGAACAACAGTTCATTTATTATTTTTGACGTACGATGTTTACAGATATTGTAACAATCGCGAATAAAATTGAAAAAATTGTAGGGAATAGCGGGAACGCTAACTGGATCATAAAAATTGATCCTGATTAAGAGCAGGATTCCATGGTGTTGTTGTAACGCACGCAAATCAATGGCCAAAATGGATCATATGGCTATAATAAAAACAGCTAGTGCCTTGAATTGTCAATCGCAAGCATAACAATCTCCAGCCACGTGTTCTGTTTTACAGAGAAAATAAAAATTGAAGTCAAAAGACTTTGGATACCCAGAAAATATACAATGTGCGGCTTGCTTAAAAAAAGAAAAAAAATTAAATAATCACTTTAAGTCCATCAGATCATCAAATAAAATATATTTCAAAGGGCACCGAAAAAAAATAACTGTTTGCAATAAAAGTGACCTGAATCACTTCTATTTCTTGCCCCCGCTTAAAGAGTTCAAAAAACTGTTTGATCATAATTGATTTCTCTATACCTAATAACCTCTTAATAACTCCAAACAAACAGAGTGATTTTTTGCTGCACCTGTACAGCATCTTTTAGTCCGTCGTCGCGTCTGAAAATAAGGCTATATTCTTTACATTACATTCAAAAGTGCATTCCGACTTAACATGCAATTGGTATTTGTTTGAAAAAAGAAAAAAGAAAACATCTTGAGTTTAAATTTTCTTGTTGTATATTTTTCTAGAGGAACAAACGCTACAATGCCAATTAAACCACTCCACGATGTGGAGTAGGCTGGTAGCTCCTCTTGTTCTCATTTTCCTTCTTTTCTTTTATTTTTTCTCTAAATGCCCGTGCCGCTGTATACATCCAAATTGCCCACTTTAATCTTTTCCGTGTGATAAAAGGCAAAAAAATGCATTCAACGCATCTGAAGTCTGCATACTGTGAGCGCCTGCTATGAGCTTATGCTGTATGTTGCTTCAAGAATTAGGTCAAAGATTTCGTCTCACTCATACCCTCTCTTAGTCTATCCTCAAGCACTTTTGAATTGTGATTTTCCATTCTTCGACGAGCAGTTTATGAACTCAAAACTGTTTAGTCGGCAGAAAAACCATCCGCTGCATTCAAATTAATTACATTCTTGTGGAAAGTTGATAACTTATACATTTTGGGACTGACGGTCATTCTCTCTAGGCCATGCATAGAAGTCAGGAGGAAATGCAGGAAAACCATTCGTTTCTCGCACACTCTTAAGTGAAAACTTTGTACGTGCCAATTTGATGAGGGGAAAAAATTGCTTTAGATTTCGACTTTTGCAGAGAGAATCCAAAAGAGGAAACTGATGATAAAGCGCAATGCAAGGCATGTTATTGAATAGAGTGTTTCATTTCTTTTTTGTTCATTTTACGCTCTTAGCATTTTTGCAACTGAAGCATTTTTCGTTGCAATTTAATTAGAAAAATTAAACTTCATTTTAAAAAAGTGGTCTGCCAAATAGTGTACCACTTTAAACAAGAAATAATTTGCGACTTATCAAATAATATCAGTTACGGTTTATTTTTGATTTGTTGTTCCTTCGATTGGATTTCACCTGGCCAATAACGCATGTTCTGTTCGTTGATGAAGCCGTTAAGACAAAAATGCGCTCCATCACTGAAATTTGTGTTGCGACGAAATTGGTCATCTTCTTCTAATATTTCTAGAGCCCAATTCGAGAACTTACGCCATAGGTCACTTCATCTTTTAAGGGTGCAAGCCAAGATCTTTTCACATAATTCGCCATAGTGTCTTAGTGATACCCAATTCTTGGGAACGCCTTGGAATTGGCCTTTTTTGGTTCCTTTTACGACAGACGCTTAAATGGCACCAATATTCTTGCCACTTTGACCAACCCGTAGTCTCAAGAACATCCAGCAGCGAACATTTTAATTCCAATTTGTTCACTAGACTATGAATTACTTGTTTATTGAGACAAGAATTACGAAAAAAAATTACGTTAATGCTTTTAAATTTGACGTCACGAATTAGGAAATTTGGTAATAAATTTTAATTATTTGTAAACACTTTTCGTTCGTGAACGTTTTTACTGAATGTTTTGACATTTACAATTTGGTTATTGGCTTAAGGGTGCATTCACAGTGAAAGTTTGAAGTTGTCAATTCCCAATTGGAAAGTCATTTATACAGCTGTGTTCAAAATAATAGTAGTCCTACGTCAAAATAATAATTATGCTACGAATGTTACACAAAATATCGTTAAAATGTAAGTCCATCAATTGATATTTCCAATTTTAGAATTTTTGCAGTCAATTTGATTCAAAGCAGCTAGAAACAATTAATTATTTTATTGCAAAAAAGGCATACAAACAATGTTCCCAGTTTTCGCATCCGCCGGTCAACATTTTCCTACAAATATTTAATGCAAACGACACGTTGTCTATTTCGTTCCTAGGACATTCCGATGAGTTTTAATTTAGTGGATAAACTTTCATTTTTCGAAGCGATTTCGAAGCGTCAACAAGCGAACCATGCAGACACAAGCGTCTGCACCTAGCCTCTATTAACGAACTCCTACTCTCACCTCCCCGTAGTGAAATCCGGGAGCCGAGTACCCGTTTTGTGTGAACGCCTAAAACCATTTGTGAACAAACTGGTAGGTCCTTAACAGTGTGGTTTCAGGCCAGGGAAGTCCACCATAGGTCAAATCTTCACACAGCGGCAGATCCTGGAGAAAACCCAAGGAATACAAATCGACACACACCACCTATTTGTCGATTTCAAGACCGCATATGACAGCGTGCTTAGAGACGAACTATACATGTCTAGTATTGACATTCCTGCTAAACTCGTCAGACTGAGCAGGATGACGATGGAGAACTCTCGCTGCTCCATCAAGGTCGATAACGAACACACCGAGACCTTCAATGTCAAAAAAGGTTTCAGACAAGGCGACGCGCTGTCATGTGATTTCTTTAACATCGTTCTTGAGAAGATCGTGCAAAACTCACTGGCCAACACAAAAGGCACAATCTTCCAAAAGTCCGTTCAACTGCTAGTTTACGCGGATGACATTGACGTCATTGGGCTAACACAGCGAGCCGTCAATGATGCGTTTGCTGGCATTGAAACGGAAGCGGATAAAATGGGTCTGGCAGTAAACGAGGGCAAAACCAAGTATAAGCTGTCATCGAGAAAGGACGCACAACATCGACGACTTGGCCAGAACGTCACCATAGGCGTCTACCTTCGTTCCGCAGTACGAACAACATGAGTACCGAAATCAAATGCAGAATAACTTGCCAACCGCTGTTTTTTGGGGGCTCAAAAGGCAATTGAGTAGTAGAGCCCTCTCTCGGAAGACCAAGCTGACTCTGTGCAATACCTTGATCATCCCAGTCCTGCTTTACGGCGCAGAGGCATGGACAATATCCCAAGCGGATGAAGAGTCTTCGACTCTGAGCCTGTGGGACAACGCAACAGAGGACGTCCACGAACAAGGTGTTGCACACAAGTCGAGGGGGACATCGGCCGGCTTGGTGTGCGAAACTGGAGACAACTGGCAAAAGATCGTGCTGGCTGGAGAGGCATGTTGAGTGAGGCCCAGGTCCACCTCGGACCGTAGCGCCCTAAGAAGAAGGAGAAGAAGATAAACTTTCAGCAAACGACTGACTGTTCATTCACTTTTGACGCTGACTGTATATAATCAACTTCAGATAAGCGGGACCAGTTTTAATTAGGAATCATGCGTTGACTGTAGACTAATGCCTCAATATCATATTAATAAAATCCAGTAAATACATTTTTGCAGACGTAAATAAGTCATACAAAATCGGATTAGTAAATAAATAAATTAATTCAAAATTAAAATGTCGTCTGAAAATGAGCAATAAAACTATGTTAGTGATTCGGTATGGATTCGGCAAGAGCTTACTTTCCAATTGCTCCTAAAAAGCGTGGGATCAAAAGAAAATACTACAAACATATTTCTTATATCATTAGTACTTTTCAGCATTTCGATTAAAATGCATACTTCAAAACTGTGATCTTAGGAAATGCTGAGAAAATTTGTAGCGTTGGTGGAATTCAAAAGAAAACATTCAACTTAAAAATATGCAAATTAAATGCGGATATTAATTAGGATTGCTGGTGCATAATGAAGAAATTCTCTCCTTAGATTAGAATTTTCCACAAACAAAACGCCAGAAATTAACCAGTCAATCAACTTTAAAATTCGGGATCGCATTTTAAGAAAATATATTGGTTTATATATAATTTTTTTTATAATGTATTGTTGCGAATAACCTTAAGTGTCCGGAATCAAGAAGCAATATGACTCGTTGGTATAGAAGGAGAAAGTGAGAAGAGGTGCCGGTGCACCTATGTTTTAAATGTGGATTGCAGGGAGTGGAAAAATATTGGACTAACCAGACTTGTTTCTTGAAGCACAAGTTTACCCGAAATGAAATGGTTTGTAACATAACGTCTGATTTATACCACGAAATCAAAAATATTTGACGTTTCTTAATAAGCTGCTAAATAGTCAGTTCATAACAGCGGCCAGCACACACGTTTGGCAAAACTTCTGTGCACTTGCTCAAAAATACAGGCATATACAATAATTAAAGCACATAATAACTGCCGTCAGTGAGTATATCGAATGAGAATAAAACAAATGACAAAGACTGGAAGCATTCTCTACTAAAGTGTTTATACATCCTACACCACGCCCAGTCTACAACCGTTGATTTTCATTTCAATTTTTATTCATTCATACCGCCATTTTTCACACCACATTGACACGTATCGGCATATTTGTACAACAACGAAGAGAGGAGGCGATTTTGCAACATCCCTTACATTGTCACACGTTTTCATTTCAAGCACTTTACCACACAACGCGTAGGCGGCCCCACATCGATGAATTAGATATGAAAAGTTCAAGGATACTACCTTGTTTGTCTTTCAGAAAGGAAAGGTGTCATCATAAAATGAAATGACGGTGAGGCCGTGCCGGACGAGGTTACCGCATACAACTCATATTACGTACATACATATGTACATTATACATACGTGTGTACCATGACAATGCATATTGCATACACTTATATATCAACAATTCCGACAGGATCAGTTCCTTTTTTTGCGCAAGTATTAAAGTACCATACAGTGATTGCCACCGGGAAGGCGCTGAATATTTAATTGGACCGTTTTGAAGGATATGTACCTGAAATCCTTGACCTTGAAAAGCTTCAACTAATTGCGATGGCATGGTGGTTTTCTAGCAAAAAGAAAAAGAAAATAGAAAGACAAGGTCATTCTGCATCCTCAAGAGGAACACGTGTTTCTTCGCAAGCAAAAGAAAACAAATAAATACACCTAGTGGATAAATTAAATAAATGGTTATCCAGGTAAAGTCTAATCAATGTACACACACGTATGTTCATCCAATTTGCGCAAAACTGCAGACGACTTAAGCGTTCTTAGTCTTTTCTTTATTCGTATCTTATCGCAGACGAGTCGGTATTGATTTTTCTCATTTACATATAGTATGCGGTGTCAGCTGTTTATTTGCTTAGGTGTATGCATGTATTGCTCTTTTGGTTCTAAGATTTTTTTAGACATTTTATACAAGTTTTTTTCTATACGAAAACCCACGATTTTCTATATCTTTGGCAAATGTTTGCATATCAAATGAGATTAGCATTCATTTATTTAATTCGTGTGAATATGAGAGATGTCTTGGAAAATAGGTTATACTCTACTTTTTATAAATAGCAATCGTTTTTTTTTTTTTTAAGATTTTGTTGGTGGCATTTTATCGGTGTGGATACCGCAAAACACTGTAAATATTGATTTAATTATTTGCTCTGATTTTGGTACTGGTATCATTTTTACTGTCATCCAACAAGAGGTGTCATTTAAGTTGTCACGTGATCAACTGTTAACCTACAACTAAAATTGCGGTGATTTTCAATAAGTAAATTATTAAATATGTATCGTATACAACGTGTTGAAATAGTAAAAATAATCTAAAAAAAAACCTCGATGTCAAAATAAAGCCATCGTCTAGAAAATTATCGCACAGGAATGAATTTAATCAATCATTTTTAACGTCCCGGACAGGTTAGTGAAGCTAGTTACATTTCAACTCGTGTTCGTCCAGCAAGAACAGCAAATCTCGCCGCCGTTGTTGAGAGTGTAACTGAAAACTAAGGTGTGTCCATTTCGAGCTGGTCATAGAAACTAGGCCTATCCGAAACCGAATTGCTCCGCATTTTGCATAAAGATCTTGATTTACTTATAAGATCCAAAGCCATATGAAAAAGAATGAACGAGATCATGATTTTTCACACAAAATTTTTATGACTGACGATGCGGCTTGTTTTCATTCCGTTGGGTACCTTAAAAACAAAACTGTCATATCTAGGCAACTAAAACCTAAGTCAAATAGTGCAGCAAGCAACCCCTCCATCCACAACGAGTAATAATTTGGTGCGACACCACATTCCACACAGCTGGTGAAATAATGGCTCTATTGCGTGACAAATTTCCTATACATGTGATTTCTAGAGATGGAGACATTAATTGACCTTCTAGATAGCGTGAGTTACCACTTTTACACATTTTCCTATGAGGCTATGCTAAAGAGTCTACTCCAACGATTTATACACTAAAAGAACATTTCATTTGCGAAAAACAGACGCAACTATGCAAAAGAATGGCTATTTCCAGGAAGCGCCGTGGTGGATATAATATATATATATAAAATATACACATTATGGCGCTGAAGTGGATATCTGACGCCGGGGTGGATATAAAATGAAACTGTCGCTAGTTTTCATAAAGTTCGTTTTTCTATTTATGACTTAAAACCACACTCTTTGTTGAATGACACTACAGTTAGTATCAGCGAATATCTAACTGCTGTATAGAGAAAGTGTTAGTTACAACCTATGCCTTGGCTGTTAGTTTCCATACTACTCGTAACTTCTTCTTCTTCTTCTTCTTCTTCTTAGGGCGCTACAGTCCGATGTGGACTTGGGCCTCACTCAACCTGCCTCTCCAGCCAGCTGAGAAATCGTTCTCGCCAGCTGTGTCCAGTTTCGCACACTCCAGCCGGCCGTGGTCCCCCTCGACTTGGGTGGGCCATCTTGTACGTGGACGTCCTCTGTTGCGTTGTCCCACAGGCTCAGAGTCGAAGACTCTTCGGGCCGGAGCTAAGTTGTTCATACGCTCTACATGGCCTAGCCATCTTAGGCGTTGGATCCGTAGACGACTGGCTAGACTCATGTCGTTGTACAGCCCATATAGTGCGTGGTTGAACCTTCTCCTTCAAATGCCATCAACGCAAAAAGGACCAAAGATCGCGCGCAGCGCTTTTCTCTCGGAACGACCAAGAGACTGTTCATCCGCTTGGGATATTGCCCATGCCTCTGCGCCGTAAAGCAGGACTGGGATGATCAAGGTCTTGTATAGAGTCAGCTTGGTCTTCCGAGAGAGGGCTCTACTACTCAATTGCCTTTTGAGCCCAAAAAAACAGCGGTTGGCAAAAGTTATTCTGCGTTTGATCTCGGTACTGATGTTGTTTGTACTGTTTACTGCGGAACCAAGGTAGACGAAGTTCTTAACTACCTCAAAGTTATACCTGCCTATGGGGACGTTCTGGCCAAGTCGTCGATGTTATGCGTCCTTTCTCGATGACAGCATATGGCATATATCAGCACATATCCATGCTAACTTAATTGGTAAAATTAAGATATTTCCTTGTTGCATATATGTAGAACACATCCGAAATAAATATCGAAATAAAACGCTCTGAGATACTAGCCAATTATCTATCGCAGCAGACATTCTATGCCCCGTTAACTGGTCACTACGAGTACTTGGTCAATGACTCGCTTTGAAGAATATTTCTTCAAAGTTGAGTAAATCAAGTTGTTTCTTTGGTGCCAGAAGCTGGCGAATACTTTAATATGACGATTTAATACCTCGTTTTTATCCATATGTGGGCGCCGTGGCCGTGTGGGTTCGTGCGTCGACCCATGCGTATTAGACTTTCGCAGTCTAGGTTCGATTCCAAGTTCAGACAAACAATTTTTCAAAAAAAAAAAATTGTTCACGGCCCCACCTCTTTCGAGTCACTGACAATGCTCAAAGAGTATAACTGTCTAGAAAAAAGCTTCTCAATCTCGCCGTTCGGAGTCGGCATTAAACTGTAGGTCCCCTCCGCTCGTGAGAGAACAATAGCACGCACAACACGAGTGATTGCTGAGAAGCTAGGCCCAGGTCCACTTCGGACTGTAGCGCCGCCATTATTATTATTATTATTATTATTATTATCCATACAGGAAAATTTGAATTATTTTTGTATAATGCATACAATAAAAATCTTTCCATTACAGCAAACAAAGGGACTTTAATAACTATTTAAAATTCAAACACGGTATGGACACACCCTCATACCCGCAGCAGCGTAAGTATTTGACAGAAAGACGGCCAAAAGTGTTTTGAAAGACATCATTGGGATAAACCGCATTCAAGGGATGCGATGTCGAAGTATAAAATCCATGACATCATTTACGAGCTATCATCATTTTTTCTCTCCTCTTTCTTTTCATGGCACTCGATAGTGCGATATCGATATCGATTATATAATTAGTTTTTTTTTTATTCATCCGTCCCATTATGTTTACAAATACTATTTTATTTCCAATCACAAGATGTCACGTTCACCATGCAGGAAGGTTATACCTCAAAGGAACCCTTGAAATACGGAAGGGTTGTTTTTGAAACGTTTGTAATGGACAAAGGAATCTCAGTTTAGATATTACATACACAATTAACCTCATACATCGCCAAAACAGGAGCTATTGACCTCAAGCCACGAACCACAACATTCTCTTTGACAGAATAGAGAATACGAGCCATAACACTACCGTAGGTTAGCTTAGGCAAGTGTAGTTACTTTAGGTTACTCTTAGAACAGCTTAAGCAAATTGTGATAATACACGGGTCAGGCGATCTCCTACCCATTAAACAACTCTGAGCTCGCGATAAGTATCAGCTGATGCTAATGTTACTCAGTTTTATCAAACAGGTAAAGAAGTATGAAACAAGTGAGTTTTCCTTCAAGACGAGACGTCATTGCAGGCAAAGAGAAGGTGAGTAATGATTTCTTCTTCTCCTCATCTCTACTACTTCGACATTATATGAAAGAACGATTTTTTCTGATTTCCCAGTGTTCCTTTAAAAAGCCTCGCTGTCCTAAAAGTCATCCACGGGTGCTGATGAAGCGAAAATAAGAACATCTAATCGAAAATTCTCACCTGTGGTAGCTACATATTGCTAGCACCAGCCATGGCGCTTGTCAATATAGTCCATCATGTATACTGAGGCGGCGTATAGGCTATAACTCATTGTGCCGCCCGTTGTTTACCCTACAAAAGAATTTCTTCCACGAGAAAGAGATGTGGTACTTTGAAAATATCGCAAAGAAGGACGAGCAGATTGCAGCGTCCCGAATCAGAAACCTATTGATAAGCCAAGTGACCAAGTTGTCGTGGATGAATACCGCAGCCAACTGCTTCTCTCACCAAACGTGCCAACAAAAAGCGAAACCTGTCTCGAGAAAATACAGGTCAAGCAAGGAAACGCTGGAAGGCTGACTGCAAGGATCCAAAGCGAAAAACATCTCTAAAACGGTTACTATTATTACGGATCGTTGACTGATCAGAGACCACACGACTACAATGTGCTGATAACGTTATCGATAACGATAACGAGAGGAAACTCGAATGCACTTTCTGGGCAGATGCGAAACCCTGGCAATATATGTTCTTCTCAAACCATATTTCCATGATTTGATTAACTTTCCAACTGATCTTTTACTCAAATTTTACTTAACTCATCGATTTTTTGGTAATTTTCACTGCATTTTAAACCACCACACTAATTGGATTTTCCCCTTGCGTCTAAGAGACCTTTACTTCTACATACCTATGTAGGTTTTAGTTGATTAATGCCGAAGTTGTGCAATTCGCTCAAGTCGTTGAAGAAGTAGGCAAGGTGTTTCTTCCTGCGAGAGGAGAGAGCGCTACAAGTGCAGAGAAGATGCATTATGCTTTCTTCTTCTTCTTCGTCTCTGCAGCTTCTGCAGAAATCATTATGAGGGAGTCCCATTCTTGAGGCGTGAGTGCCAATGGCACAGTGTCCTATGATAACGCCATCCTGTTCATTCTAAGAAGATAGAGTGAACGTTTTAGATCAAGTTGAGGCC
Source organism: Myathropa florea (assembly GCA_930367185.1). Lineage (NCBI taxonomy): Eukaryota > Metazoa > Arthropoda > Insecta > Diptera > Syrphidae > Myathropa > Myathropa florea. Next base: position 16,013,681 of record OV884005.1, read on the forward strand.
AAATTTGCTTTGATCTGACCATCTTGAGTTGGTGTTTTTAATAGCGTGATTCTTTAGTATAGCTTTAGAAGTATAGCTGTAGCGAATGGCATAGGCAGAGGATCTACACTTCAGCCATCTCGCTAAGAGATAGTCGGCAATTTAGGGAGGTCTTAGAGAGAAAAGTGACTGATTTCAGGGATTTGATTGCTGCCTGGCTGTCTGAACAGATAGTGATATCCTTCTTGGATATCACGTTGTTCTTGAGCCAAGACAGCGCTTCTTTTATTGCCAACATACCTATGTAACTGTTATTCAAAAATTCCTTATATCAGATAAGCGCAAAATATGTTTATGGAGCCATAATATATTCGTAGAAGAAAAATAAAGACCACAGTCGATGCTGTTATTAATCCGGAAGTGTTTTCTGGCATATTGACCAGCTATCATTTGACTGGGTTATCTGTTCCAAGTTGTGAATCAATTTAATTTTTCTACACAGTGTCCATTGTTGTCCTCAACAAGCGACTGTAACTGTCTCTTAGTGAAGCGAATGGAGAAGGTTACAAAACTGCAAAATGTATGAGCCCTACAAAGAATTGGCTGTATTCCTCCTCTCGCCAATATCTTATTTATTTATTTACTTATTCATTAATGAATCTACTCTTATTCTGAGAAAGAGTATCCTCAAGTCTCTGTCACCTTGAGAGAGAAAAGAGAAAGACCTAAACTAATGGAGCAAAAAAAAAAACAAATCATCACGGATAAAAGAAGACTTGGTCTGAACAAATAAAAGGAGTGTGTCCATGAATGGAAAGAAGCCCTAGTTCATGTTCAGTGCCTCAATGTTTCAATGGCCTTTTAGTACGAAACATTTAAATATATTTAGGGATGCGTCTACGTTCCCTAGGTTTAAAGATTTGTTGATATAGTCCAAGATTCTCCTCCCTACAGCACATTTAATCTGACAATAGAACGATGTTGCTTCTAATCTATCAGACCAGGAAAACTGAAAATCATATTCACCTATTAGCATACAAATTAAATTGTTTAATGTGATATTTAAATTCGTTAAAGTTCGAACACTTTATTTCTTGCTTCTCCCGCACTAATTAATTGATTGCTTGCGAAAAGCTTAATATCTTCTATTAATTGACCTTAAGAAAAAGGGAAGACCCATAAATGCATAGTCACATTGACAATCGTCATTAATTCACTGATGACTGAGATTATTGAAGCTTTGAGATTATTTAAGGATATAAAGCACCCCCACGTTCGGTGCAGAAAAGTGATGTAATCAATTGAAGCGCAACAGATAATGGAACTTCAGCATTTAATTCACAAACCTTTTGCGAATTTAATAGAAGACTGAACTTTTTAACATTGAAACACACTCGTCTTTTTTCCAATTAGCAACGAGATATTGTTAAGAATGCAACAAATCAAATGGTCCATTACTCAAGTAAACAATCTCGATACTTGTCTGACGACAAAAATAACAAAACGAAACAAATCCAATCCACAAACTCAAATCACTTGACTGCATGGATGTCTCTTAGAGTCTGTTGACTCTGTCTAGCTGGCAGCTCACATTCCCTCCCTCCTACTCACTCTCTGTTTACTCATATCTGTCTGGCTGTCTGCATGCTTGATTATCTTTGTTGTTCACTTTATGTTCGAGACTAAGGCATAAACAGGGAATAAAAACAAACTACTCCAGAGGAATTTCACTGCATTTTATCGAATTCCATTGGCTACGATAACGATACGGGAACGAGCGTCCGGTATGATGGAGGAGAAATTTAAATTCCTGACGAGTAATGCTCGCATTAAATCTCTAATTGATTCTACGGCTATCCCAATCACGGTATTATTCACTTAGACGATGTGATGGTAATATACCAGTAGTACTCACCGCCGTTCAGGTGCCTGTGAAATAAAAAATGTCCGCCCAATTAATGGACATAAGGTACATAGTCAATAAAATGTTTCCTAGGTCACTGGTCATTTGAAGTTCCAATCACATTTAAGTAGGTGTAGCTGTGGGGAATTTTTATGAGGCATCATTCGGGCGGACGTCAGACACGTGATTTATGTGATTGCTGAAGAATTGAATACCCTTTCAGAATTATATGCAAAATGTACTTATCGGGATCTGATATCTAAGCGAGAACTTTCATAATTGAAAATGATTTCTGAAAAAAGGGTGTGCTGGATGTATATACGTGTCTGATTATATGTATGTCATGAGTTTATGAGTCACAACGTCGATCTGTTTGAAATGTTTACATAGTATGGGCGAACATGCACACGGTCTATATTCGTACGGTAGGCGATTTTTGTTTGCATACATACATAGATACGTATAAAAACATATTTAAATAGTGAAACCAAATTAATTATAACGAACAAAAAGTGAATCAAATTGATGATTATACATTGTTTCCAATAAAGTGTTCGTAAAGGTTAACAGAACTTCAAAATGAAATCAAACAAGTTAACATCGCGGTAATGGTAAATGATAATTAAGTAATTACTGCTTAAATGGGATTGTGGTTGCGGGTAGTGTTCCAGGAAACAAAAGGACACCAAATTATTCAAAATAAAAGAGTATTGATAAAATCCAGATTAATGAAGTGAAAAATAGATGAGGTTATAGGATATTAATTCGACATATGAGTATACATAGCTTGGGTTCTTATTCCTAACGAAAATATAATTCTAAAGTTCATGGGATCGGTTGCTTAATCATTTATTGTCCAGAAGAAAACAGAAAAGTGATGGTGCTACAGCTGAACCAAGGAACCAGGTCATTTGATCACTTCAATGTGTGAGATGAACTTAGTGAGGTTCGGATCAAGTCTCTTGTTGTGTCCTCATTTATTATCTACCAAGATTGATTTCATTTTAATTCTAGCAAGCGCCTTTAAAAAGCCTTTCCCTGTTGCTACACTTAGCACGACCTTTTTTCAACGATGCTATGAATATTCCAAGGACCAAAAGGTGATAAGTTGTTAAGTAATTTATTACAGCTTGATTTCTAAGAATATCGTGCGAATCACATGGGCACAGTTTTCACTGCTTATATGCCAAAAGAAATTATGACTCCTATAACAAAATCTTAAATGTCAAATGTTCGTCCATCTGTGGCGGTATTCAAACAATAACAAAGTCGACCATCATTTCCATTTTTTCGGTGCAGACTAGTGACATTATCTTCCACAGCATATAATCTAAAGTTATTTAATACACAATCCTGCAGAGCAATTAAAGAGAAAATAGATACAATGCAGTTCCATTAGGCAAACATATTCTTGCAATGAAATCTGTGTGACTTGTTGCGCCATCTAGTTCTACTTTTCCATAATAAATTCAAGAAACAGTAAATTTAATAATCATGGACCTTGAGTGGACCCTATTAAGCAGCTGTATTATACTGCCCGGCATGAAGTTTGAAGAAATAAGGTCAGAAGGTTTGACACCAGCCATAATTTGCACAAAACAGTGACTTTTTGTGCTATGCAATACCGTTTCAATAAGGCCTTGTAAATTTCTTCTCTCCGCTTGCGAAAATTTCAAATGTACGACGTCACATTGCTCACTAAACAACTGTCATATTAGTTATCACTGAAGTCGATGGCGTAGGATCGAGTGGCCTGGAGATCTCTCGTGCATGCATTGCCACCGCGACCCCTTTAGTGGAACATGCGGGTCACTGAAAATGATGATGATGATGATGAATAGTTTTGCCAACTATGTTACCTCTGTGCATTTAATGGGATATTGTAATTGCATATAGTAAAGTATGTTAAAATTTCAGCAATTAAGTCAAACGATGTTTTCTGCTACTATGCTCTAATGTATGCGAGGTGAATCGTGAATGTCCAAAGTTACCTCATCAGAAATTGAGATCAAACAGGTGGGATAGATACGATGACAGTAGTAAAGTTCATGAGTATAACTGAGATTAAAAGTACAACATTTTAAATATTTGTATACGAAAGAACTGTAGGCATAACAGTCGCTTAGTGACTTTTTTCAAGTTCACTCCGTACGAATTCTTCAACGTTTCGTAACTCTTGATAGCACTTGTATATACTAGAAATCAATGAACAGTCAAAACAAATTATATTTCTGATGCAAAAGATAAATACAACGTTATCGGCCAAAAAGGCCACGGTTTATTTGGTTCACAGACAACAGTATTTATATGTAAAAATACGATAATGTAGTGTGCAGGGATGGTGCATAGAAACAACAGTGAATTAATTAAAATACACCGTTTTTTGATATACACTTCTGTGCCAAATCAAGTAAAAGTTTTTATGCAATCATCCCAAAGAAAAGTATAACAGCAATTCTAAATCCTCCATTTTATTGCGTCATATAAAAAATCTTCGCGATTTTTAGTCACTAGATGGTGTTGGTGTCTATAAATCTGGAAACACTAATCTGATTTTGTCAAACGAACACGTGTTTAAAAGGTGACATGTTAGGTTACATTCTTTGTAAAGACAGCTGTGTAATTCGTTGCTCGTGTTGTTATACTGAATTGAATATGAGTGAAATATCTAAAGAAGTACGATATGTGATGCTTTTTTACTATAAAAAAAGGAAAAACGCTGCAAAAACATGCCGACAAATTTGTGCAGTTTACGGTGAGAATGGTGTGAGTGAACGCCGGACCTAGGAGTGGTTTGTTCGATTCCGTTCCGGAAATTTCGATGTAAAAGATGCACCTCGCACTGGTCGTCGACCAGTGGTTGACCTGTCACTGAAAAAGTCGATTAAATTTTGCAACTGATGAGGCACGACCGGCACGGAAGCTGTCAAGAGATAGGATGCACTAAACATTAACCATATGACAGTTTGGAATCATCTAAAACGAGCAGGCCACTCAAAGAAGCTCGATGTTTGGGTGCCACATAAATTAACGCAAAGAAATCCCATCATGATAATGCTAGGCCACACAAATGTTTGATGACCCGGAACAAATTGACGGAGCTTGGGTGGGAAATTTTGATGCATCCACTGTATAGCCCGGACCTTGCACCCTCTGATTATCATTTGTTTCGGTCTCTGCAAAACTCTCTTGATAGTAAAAAATTGTCCGACCGAAAAGCCGTTTCGGCCAAGTGCTCTTGGTCAAGTTTTTGACTGATAACCGAATTCTGAAGCTACCCGGAAAATGGCAAAAGGTCATAGATAATAATGGCTAATATGTAATTGATTGAAATTGATTTTAAATAAAGACATTTTTTTTTTTTTAAATGTATTAAAAAAACCGCGGAGACTTTTTATATGACCTAATATTTTAGACTTATTGATCGCTTCCGTACACAAACTTCACTTATAAACTATGTTTTCGTCTCTATACGTGAATCCGTACACAAACTTCACTTATAAACTATGTTTTCGTCTCTATACGTGAAACATAATACTGCGTTGGTGCTATCGTTGAGTGACGCTTTACTTCCAACACAGGGAATACAATGACGCAGCCCGATATACTGTGCTATGCTGATGATTTTACGTTTGTTAAAGAATTAAAACAATCAAACCAGCCTAATCTTCCGTAACTACCGGACTACCAACCCAACGCAGAAATGGTAGCATCGACGCAGTATTCTGTTTCTCGTATTATGGTCACCATGCCATACTCCAAACACTGGACGTGAAAAACCTTTCTTTAAAAATAGAAACCTTTCGATTAGGCGCATTTACTGTATTGAATATAGTTTCAGCACGAAAAACCTGCCTTAAACTTGCGAATATTCATGGAAACATAAGCTTCTTAATAAAAGGAATTATTTTTCGTGAATAAAAACAGAACTTTTGTCAGTAAAATCTAACATATGTAACTAGGAGTAGACGATGTGTTATAGTGTCTTTCAAAGATTCTCATCTCTCTCTTTTTCGTGAAATATTGTGGTTTTAAATCAAGTAAGACAAATGGAGAGCAAGTTATATATTATATATTTCCCTTTTCACTTCACTTTTCATACCCAGATATGTATTGTACATCCAGTTCTGAAACAGCCAGTATCGTCTTTAAATACCCAATTTTAAAGAGGCTTTAAAACTAAACAGGCCTTAAATAATTCGTCCCTCATCCCTCAACGAGATGACAGAACAGTTCAACCTTTGGCTGCACTGGGCTCCCGGTTATAAAGACACTCTAAAGTGTAATTCAGACGAGCCATGCATGCTATCTCACTATTCTAATTAAAAAGATCTAACGTCTTGTGCCTTAGCTTCGAGATGTTGGAACTCAAAAGACAAACAACAAATGTATGAGTGATGCTGTGTGTCTCACCCCTAGAATGATAGATTCAAAACTCTCCAAAAGTTTTATATTACAGGACACTGACTTATACGAGTAGATGCGTATGACAGAAAAATCGGCCAATTATCCAGTGATGTCTGCATTACCTGTCTGCTGGAAGAGAAAGAAGAGAAAGTCCTCCACCTTCTCTGTTCTTTACCGCCTCTGGCGTGTATTTGATGCCTGCACGTCTGAGCCTATTCTCCCGACAATCTCTGCCACCTCATTTGGGTGCCTATTAGAAGTCTGCTTCGCTTTATAGAAAGCCACAATTGGTTTACAGAGACTGAATGTGTGGAACACCTTAGAGATCCAAGTAGGTGTACAATGGTCTAAGTAGACCCACACTTATTACCCTTACAAAATGGGCCATAGCAGCACAGAAAATTGCATGCAAGCTCAGAAAACTATGCAGCACCTACTTGTCAACAGTCCAACTTAGTAATTTAATATAATGAATAAAATCACTTTAACAAGCAATGACTGACAAAATAGGGGGATATATAGAAAGTTTCTAAAGATATTGCTCAAATTCTAGACCAATGAAGGTGCCACAATAGACCTACTTTAGTCGCAGTGCACGTGATATCATTCACTACACATTTTATTCAATTGAATTCAATGCAATAGTTCATTCCACATAAAAAGCACATATAAAGTGATGTGTGAGATTGAACTATGTTTCCACATATGTACATACATCCCGTTCTATGTAGATAAATAGAAGTTTCATACATTTTACACAAATTGCATGAATGCATCTTAGGTATGGCATCATGTGCGAAAATAAAACAAAAAATAGGGCAGTGAAGTATTAAATGGGACTGTTCCACACATCCTCTTTACTCCCTTAGCACCGGCGCAGGAACCTAACGTATACTTGATTGTAGTGATACAGTGGTTGAGTGCGTCACTTCAGGCTAGTTCCAATTAGCACCTTTCCCAGATAAAAACGTGGAAAGTTTTGTGTCAGGATATCCATCCTAAGGTTTCAAAATTCAACTTCCTTAAAAGCTGCAGCCACTTTTCATTGTTTGCGTTGAAATTCGGGGATTGCGCTCTGGAACTGTTGTATTTTTGGACAAAAACCTAATTTTTTCTGATAAGTCATGTACAATGATTGATGGCAGATGGCATAAGCGCCCATCCGTTTTCAGAAAATGAAAGTTCTGTCAGATCTAAGATTTTAATCTCGTATACGGACTTAGGATTTAAGAAGAAATATGAAGGCCGCCTTGCTGTCAATTGTAGGCACTGAACGATGGCTTATTTGTTTAAACTTAAATTGTTTCCCGGTCCGAACAACCTGCCGGTGGAACTTTTCAAGGGGGCGATCACGATATACATTTCGTGCGATGAACTTCATAAATAGGACGAAAATATGTAACAGGAAGTAGGGAAAATTGATAGTTTTCATTTCATCGTACTAACCGAACAGAGAATATTTTTATGGCATTGACATTCGAATTTTGAAGATCTGGAAACGTAGTTTGGAAGAACTCGGCGTAAGCATTAAGAAATTTTAAATATCAAAATATCGATTTATGCACAAATTTCGAGATATCAAAGATTTGAAATTTAATTTTTCCATTTTCACATATAAATTCTATGCTGTGATCGACGACTCGAAACGATGATGAGTGTTATCTCTCACATTCGATTCATTTCAATCCCATATGGCCAACAGCAATGTGCGTACAGAAGGCAGGAGTAGTGATTGGGTATGATGGAAGAGATTTTCTGTGTTAGGAGGATATTTGACACATTTTATATTTCATCACTAACCTCAGAGTTTGTTCTTAAGGTTAAAATGAAAATATCACATTTATTTTTTTTTATCGATATACAATGATACCTCTTGTCTGTAATGATCCTGTATGGTATAGCTACAGTATAAATAAAATTATTGACAACAAATGCTTCCCTATTCTTATAATTGGGCCATTTTACCTACTTTTATGTACGTGAGACTGTTGTTAGTGTGATTCAATTTCTTACCTGAAAGGAGAAAAAAAAATGTTAGAAATTATTTAATTAAAATAAACTTAAATATACATCAAATATTATAAGCAAAGTTTTTAAATTAAGTTTCCTATCCCCTTTTTCATAGGTGCAAACGCAGCTCGTTATAATTTTTAGGATATTTTGCTACAGTCGTGTGCATAAACAGAAAAATGTACAATTTGTCAATAAAAATAAACTCGATTAAAGTGGCCGTGGCGTAGTGGATAGGTACGTCGACTCCTAGGCTCGAGGTCTAAGGTTCGAATCTCGAAAAAAAAAAATCTAACATTTTTTCACGGCTCCACCTCTTTCGAGTCACTGACAATGCTCAAAGAGAGAAAAAGATTCTCAAAATCGCCGTTCCGACTCGGCCTTAAACTGTAGGCGCCCTCCACTCCTGAGAGAACAATAGCACGCACAACATGAGTGGTTCCTGAGAACTTAGGCCCAAGTCCACCTCGGACTGTATCACCGCTATTATTATTACTATGACACAAATACCACAAGAGCCGTGTGTTTAAACAAATTTATCAATAGAAATTAAAATAAGTTATGACATTTCAAGACAAATTTCACTTAAAGTAGTCGAATTAATCCATCCCCAATTTAATAAATAAATAAATATTTGCTTAAAGCTACAGTAACTCGAAAGACTAACATCAGCAGGATTACAGACAACGTGCCAAACCTCTAGATTGATCTGAACCATACTTGATCCCAAGAGATGAAAAATTGGCACAATGGTTGACTATAGGGTACCGCCTCATAGTTGCTTACGTCAAAAGACTTAGAGTCTTTCTGATGCAGTGTAGAAGGTGGTTAGAACTACGTAATTGTCTGACTCTGGCGTCATTAAGATTATTGCATATGGGAGCATATTTTTTAACAACCTCGGTGACCTCGAAAATGCACCCCTCAGCAATATACTTTGATTCACAGAAAGCTTTGGTTGGCTACTATAATGTGCATACTCTAATACATTTAGGACCCATGTGGCTATGCAATGGACCTTTGAACCTGGATCTAATTGCATTCTTCCGATAGGAGAAATTACATTTAACCTATCTAATCCTCGCAACTGCATTAGCGTATATCAATATATTAGCGGAATGACGAAGAAGGTACCATACAGAAAAGAATGGTGCCAACATAGGTTAGGTTAGGTTTCAGTGGCTGACTTTAGGTCAGGACTCTCACTTAGGCCTATATATATATTGTGGTACCACGTGGATCGGGTGTCTCCCAACCATTGAATCAATTGGTGATAACTATGAGCGTTTAAGTTGACTGATGCTGACGTCGTTCAACTCACGTAGGTCGTCAAAGAAGTAGGCTCCCAAGTATGCTTTCCTACGGCTGGGTAGGGCGCTGCATGTTCAGATGAGATGTTACCCCTAACTCAGACCACTAAGAAAATTGAGTAATTGGGGCAAGCGTAATACCTGTGATATCTAAGTAATGTCGGTATAGCTTAATTGAGAAAAAATGAAAAATAATGACGGAATATTGAATTAAATACTAAATCAGAATACACACATAACCAAAACTATTCGCTTAATACTAAAATCTTTTTATCTTCTCTTTTTTGGGCTTGAAAATGCCACACCTATTATTTTGCACACAACTGTATTGAATGACAGGTTTGAAACCAATTTGGAAATGATAACATACCAATGATGGCATTCGATAAGGTATCCATCAAAAACCTCGACAGCTCTCAAATCATCCATACAATATACAATAGATTTCCTGGGAAAATAACATGGGTGTGCCTATGCAAATCATACTAAGTGGGCAGAACTATCGCACGTACGATTGTTGGATACCTTTCCGATAGGAGATCCCTTGCTGCAAAAAAAACGAAGAAAGTAAATTCGAACACGAACCCTTCCGCGAGTTGTGTGGTATCCAAAAATAGATAAACACACAGAAGCATTTACATACCTGAAAGCTGTTGTTTAAATAGGCTGTTATCAAGTTGACGCGAACTAATCACGCAAAGAAATAGCCTAAGCTGGAAATATTAAGAACTTTTTTATTAATTAATATAGGCACATGCATAAGCCTCACCCTCGTTTTCTTTCTTATTATTATTTGAGTTGGGTAATTTAGTTTAAAACACAGATTTAAACGATTGGAGTATTGTATGGGTAAATTCCCAATTCAGCTGCAAGCTATTAAATTATCGTAGCAATTAAAAAGGAGCCACATAGACTGATTAACTGGTTTAGAGAAGTAGTGGTACACAAGTTGTTCGAAAGTTGTTGAAAAAAAAATCCATGTTTCAGAAACAGTACCACTTAAAAATTTATTATTTTGAATACTGCCTTCATGTAATGTTGTGCACCATTTTTTCAGTTCACATTATCGGGGTTCATATTGTTGAGGTTCTGCTGTAGCAGCTGTCTGCAGATACTTTCTTATTGGCAGTTTCTTCTTTTGTACGTTTCAAAATTTACTACAGTTTCGAACGCCTTGAGTAGGAAGGAAGATAATTTTATGGGTCTACGTATTATCAGTATTTGGTACGAAGAATACCTTCACCACTTCCCATATCTTTACTATGTGTCCATGATCCAAGCAGGAGCTGAATAATATTATCAGTCATAGCTGCAATGTATTACACGTTGAATTTCTACTGGGATGCCGTCTAGCCTTGTGTATTCATATAAATGACTGCTGTCCACTGTCTATTGTAGTTCCCGTTGCTTTATTACTTCCTTACAAATTGATGACTTACATATTTCAAGAGTTTGATTTTCCAGGTCACTGTGTTCTTTGTTTCGCGGAAAGTAAGTGCCCAAGAGAAATAATTGATGTTGTCGCAGTCCCATCATTTTCTTTAAGTATATTTAGCCTTGAATACTAGGAGTTTTAGACAGTAACTTTCTTATTCTGTTGTTACTTTGAAGAGACACAGGAACCGGACAGGTAAAAGAAGGACCTAAAACATTCTTCTCCTCTTCGCCCCAACAAGAACTAAGCAACGGAAGAGTTCAAGTATCTAAGCCTTCTGGCATCTCTTCCAAAGGGTCAGTACACTGGGATGATACCCAACATTGTACCAATATTTGGGAGAAAGCAACCTTATTATTATTAATATTAATCCTTTAATATCTATTGTGCCCCCTTTTAATACCTCAGCACTATTGCGAGTTCCCCTCAAATACAGCAACCTTAAGGAAGACCTAGCTTTGGCCAGATGAAATGAGACCCAAAAGACCTGGAAAGATGGATAAAATCTTTTAAAACCTTTGCTACTGTAAATTCGTTGACTTGAATTTGTCACATGGAATGTTTGACAATGTCTGGTACTGGTGGAGGCAAAGTACTATTGTCTATAACTAGAATTTCGTTATGACTAATGTTTGAATTGTGGGTGCCGTGGCGTAGTGGGTAGATGCGTCGATTCCTACGCTCGAGGTCGTCAGTTCGAATCTCGAAAAAAACATCAAACATTTTTTCACGGCTCCACCTCTTTCCAGTCACTGACAATGCTCAAAGAGTATAACTGTCTAGAAAAAAGCTTCTCAATTTCGCCGTTCGGAGTCGGCATGAAACTGTAGGTCCCCTCCGCTCGTGAGAGAACAATAGCACGCACAACACGAGTGGTTGCTGAGAAGCTAGGCCCAGGTCCACCTCGGACTGTAGCGCCGCCATTATTATTATTATTAATGTTTGAATTAATGAAGCTAATTTCCTTACATTTTTTCCAAATTACTGCACAATATGTGCCTCTAAAGCGGTTAGTGAAACATTGAAGTACTTCCTCTGTTTTTGCCCTGCTATTACAAAAACTAGATAAAAAACTTAAGATAGCTTTTCTTCAAATCGCTAAATAATATGACTCCTTGAAGCCACGTCTTTTCATAAAATTTGCAACTGCCTCAAAATCCTTTTGTCTCAATAAGGGCTCTGAGGTCAACACTTAGATTAACTCTGTAAAGGGATAACACTATGGAGCAAAATTGGTTTATGTGAGGCTCAGCCACCACCTCCTAACCTAACCTAACCTACCCTCTTGGTACATGACAGTATGTTTTGCTTCAGCTTTGGTTCAATGATAAATTTACTCATCGAATTAGGACAATGTAGTGATTTCTGATTTTTAAAATTGTTTCGATTTTCCTCTGAAGGCAAAGAAAACGAAGTTTGTATAACACCGAGTCAAATCAAAACTTTTCCTTGAACCACGAAAGCATCGAACAAACCCAGCGACCAACTAAAATATTTAAAGGTTTTCAGGTTTTTGTTTTGCTATTCTACGTATATTTGCTTCGGGGTTTTTCTTTCTCTGGTGCTCTACATCTGTAGAAATATGTCGACAACCCACCGACCCCATGGCATGAAGATGTGGGGCAGTCATAAAATAAACCAAATATTATTGGTGTCAAATGACAGCTTTATTTTTGCTTCCAGCAAAAAGTTGTACGAAAAAAGTAGATTATATGAAAAATGTGTGGTTCAATATAGAATAGAAAAAGATCAACAGATATAAAACAGGGTCCGTTCTTTTTTTCGAATTGTTAATCTTTCCAGGCATCGACATTTAAGTAAAGAAGAAGAAAACATTACATATATCTAAATAACATTTTATTTTAAATAAACTGGGCAAGTGCGAGTTGTACTCGCACGGGGAAGGTTCCGTCGCATAATATTTATGGATGATTTCTAAATATCAAACGACATTTCCAAACTATTTCAGTTGAATTTTCTTCTAACTTCAACCCAAATCAACCATTTATTCATACATTCATACATCCAAACAAACAAATATTCATCGCTTTATATACCTATATCTCTATCCAAGTTTATCCAACACAGAAAATCCCTTACATCATACACATGCCCAATCACTGCTCATGCCTGCGGTGTGTGTGTGTTCATTTCTGTTGGGCATTTAGGGGTGAGATCGAAAAGATAACACTCATCAACGAATAGAGTGGTCGAACACAGCATGAAATTATGTGTGAAAATGAAAATTGTTCTCATTTTAAATCTTAGATATCTCAAAACTTCAACATAAATTGATATTTTGAAATTTACTATTTCTTAATGCTTACGCTGAGGTATTTAAAACTGCGTTTTCAGATCTTCAAAATTCGCATGTCGATGATTGACCGTTTTTGGCCAATATCTCCAAAACCATTAGGGCCAGAATGCTCGCATTGGTTTTAAATGAAAGTACTCAATGAAGCCAAGTTTTTGTGATTTTTTCAGATTTTTAAACACTTTGGTTTAGAAATGGCAGGGGGACGCATTTAAAAAAACTTTGGAGCTCCATATTTTCCAAACGGTATTTTGGATAGAAAAGTGTTGAAAGAAACCTCCACATCATTTCGAAAGATCTGTCGATTGATATATATTTCGCGACAATTTTTCAAAATTAATGTCAACTTCACCTGTACTGGAGCCACCCACAAATGGCCCCACTTTTTAAATTTGGATGCATGGGCAATGACATCTAGGTCTGAAGTACCTAATTCCAAAATTTCATGCCGATATCTTCATAAACTTCATAAACGGAGATAAAAAAGTGTGACAGACACGACGGACGGACGGACGGACACACCGAAATTATAAAGGTTCCGTTTTTGTAGACGGAACCTTAAAAAACAAGAGGACATAAATGGCTCATTCAGACGTAAGCGTTTTTGAAAAAAAAATGGCTCATATTCGCCCGGAAGCAAGATGGGGAAAAATCGCTCAACTTACCGAAGTCTTCATGTTATAGAACCGTTCATGTTTTCGAGATTCTAATGTATTTTTTTCAGAAATTAAAGTAGTTAAATTTGAAGGAGCAATTGATGTTAACAAAAAAAAGAATTTCAGGGCACACCTATTCTACCAAAAAAGCAAGAAAATGGGTCCAACTCTTGTGCTTTTACTCCCACTATATTTAAGTGACACCATTCAAAAATACATCTGAGTCATTAGTTCTAAAAATATACCTTTAATGTCACTCCTAATAATTATCGATGTAGTGCAGTGATTAACTGAAGTATGCTTTGCACGGAGTTATATCTCACGATTCTCACGAAGAATCTACTCTTTTTTGTCTCAGACATTTCTTTACCGCCGTCGGACGCACCGTTTTCGAGATATGACCAATTTTGGAAAATGAATCGCTTTGTTTGCCCTTTTCAATGTCAATTATTGGCTATAACTCGGAATCCTATAGAGCTAGCGCCACAATTAAAGTTAAAAGTTGCACGTTTAACGCGTTTTCAAAATGTGCAGTTGTGAAAAAATTCGAGTGAAAAAATCGCAAAAAATTGTGTGAATCATTTAACGACACACGGTGCTAACCGCAGTTGCATGTACGAAAGTTAAAATCAAGCAATTCATAAATAACTCAAAACTTAATAATAATTCTTGCAAAATATCTTCCGTATTCCTGTCGTTTAGATTAGACGTTAATGTGACAGAATGCCACAAGCTTAAGTTGAGAATTTATCGATTATTCCCTCCTTCTCCAGACATGTCTCGTGTGCTTGACATTCAGACAACCCCAATTCCGTTTCGACCGAAACAAAAGAATAAATACCCCTCAAGGGTAATTCCTCTCGTTATATACATATGTACATACGTATACCAGTATTCTCCTTATAGCCGCCATCCCTCTGTCACAATACAATTCAGATGTCGCCGGCGACACAACTCGCACGCACTTATGTTTGTGTGAAAAGCAAGGGGAGTTGTAAGAGCGAACAAAAAATGATGCTGTACTTATGAGACGATTTAATTTTTTTGCTTGTTTGCCACCCTCGCATATAAATCCGGAAATGACGCCCCATTGTCGACGTGACACACACGAGCTAGTGTCCTTTAAATGAAAGACAGAAAAAAAAGATACCGCCATGTATGGCAATGACCATGCACACCAAATGGCCTATCTTTGCCTTCAGGTGGAGACGATTAAAAATCGCAAATTTTATGCTAAAGGAAACTTTTTCCTTGTCCTCCTCCTCCTTCTCGTTCTACACACGTCATCCAATTCCGCGCACTAGTACTTATTGGCTAAGAAGGGAAACATTCTTCACTTCACATAGTATTGTCGCGCGATGTGACTTTCATGGATTTTGCACATGACTGAGGGATCTACAAATTACCTTCCGGGTTTCGCTGTTTCGCTTTCTTGGCAAATGAGTGTACGCAGACTCGTCGGTATTTCAATCACGATGTTGGTCTTGATTTTGGATAAAGATAAGGTGCGGGAAAGAACAAAACAAAAACGAACGTAGAATCATGGATTTTGAATAATGACCTGGGGCATAAAATTATAAAGTGCGTCCGAAGTGCACCCAACCGTTGAGGAAGTTTTCCGTTTTTTTACGGTGTATTTATGCGTTGAGGATTTTGACTTATGAATAGACATGAACGAACGACAATAATGACTATCAAGATTGTCACGCTTTAAGGGCCAGAGGGAAATCTAGAATTGAATATACATAGTTCTGTTTGCATTCAGGCGTCTGCTTTTCCGTTAAGGAATAGTAAAAACTTTCCACAACGTACCGATTAAAAATATAAGAGGCTATTCAATTAATTAATACGCAAGTTTTAGTAGAATTGTTAAAACATTTAGAGACTGAAATGAAAATTTGTTGGTTTTTTTAATTAGTTGCTGTGACACCAAAAAACACACTTTCAATGCCCTTCATAAAGAGTTTATATTTAATACTGCGCCACACAGCAAATCAAAAGATAAGTTAAGTACAAAAAAACATAATAAACATAGAATTATCTTTGACTAAAGTTGATAGACTTGGATAGGACTTTACATTAGTTTTGGCTTGGAGTACACTCCCTTTGATGGTTTCGGTTCACACAATTTGTGATTTACTGATAACGAATCGAACGTAACACAAACGCCAGTCGATCATTCGGACAAATTAACCCAATCATTAGTTAACCTGAAATTCATCACTGCTGGAATATACTTCTTATTCCAATATCGCTAAAATTCCGGTAAACCTGGACCACATGCATGCGATCTTTCGTTCTCTCGAGAGAGTAAACAATTTACCCATGTTGCTACTTTTAACTAATTAAATTTTTGTCAGCTATTTAAAGTGAGCTCTCATGTCGATGGGCGGCATAACGATTAGTTTCCTCCCCGTATACTATTTTATTATTTAAGTACGTGATCTACAATCAACGTGTTTGTTAACTTTTACATCAATTGCATCGCCGTCTTAGTGAATTTTAACTCACTCCTTGATATGGGAAAAATTGCGAGAAATATCTAGGAAGGTACGCGAACAGACCTATTACAAGAAATAGTATAAAAAAATAGTCATATATGGAAACATCCAGATGCTTCTTTTGCAAGTGTGGGGACTAACTTAAGATAAAGTAAACGTTTCTTCTCCATTAGGATAGTTCGTTAATATCGAATTGATGATTTTCCGCAGAGCGTACTAATCGAATACGTGTTGGTCTTAACTAATCTATGAGTGCACAACGAACAATTTTTTATGCCACATATCATTAATGTCCAGTCAACTCAATTGACCAAAGAAATAAAGTTGCAACAGGATCTCCATTGACTGTAACGTGAAGGTAATTTTAATCTAATTTGCGTTAACGCAAACTTTGGTAAATTTTATATATTTGTAACCGTTCTTCGTTTTGTGAACTTCACCACGATGAAAATGTAGTTTTTACTGAATGTTTTGACATTGGCAGTTTGGTCATTGGTTTAAGAGTGTGTTCACAATGAAAGTTCAAAGTTATCAAGCATCGATTGGAAAACCATTTATAACAATACAATTAATAGAGCGTATTTATTTCTTGGTCCACATCAAAGGACGTCTTTTTCTATATCTTTAACAATTCCAACTACAGCATGGCGACATACTTTCAAAATGTATGCATTTTTGTATTCTTATTGTGAAAAAACTTCAGAAAAACCAAATAACATAACTTTCTGTACTTCAAATTTAACTATTAGTAGTAGTAGTAATGGCGGCGCTACAGTCCGAGGTGGACCTGGGCCTTCTTTCTCAGCAACCGATCGTTTTGTGCGTGCTATTGTTCTCTCACGAGCGGAGGGGACCTACAGTTTAATGCCAACTCCGAACGGCGAGGTTGAGAAGCTTTTTTCTAGACAGTTATACAGTTGAGCATTGTCAGTGACTCGAAAGAGGTGGAGCCGTGAAAAAATGTTTAATGTTTTTTTTTCGAGATTCGAACCGAAGACCTCGAGCGTAGGAGTCGACGCACCTACCCACTACGCCACGGCGCCCACTTCAAATTTAACTATTAGTATCAAGTGTATTTTTTTTGTCCATTGGAACATGAACCTTCAGCGTAAAATGGTGACGCCCTTTGCAGCTACACTACAGCGGCAACAAATTATATATGCACAAAGTTATTCATGAGGATAAACAATTGTGTCATTCAAGATTTACTTTCTTAAGTGTTTGATAAATTAAGTTCATATTTATACCCATGCAAGAAGGTAAATACATAACCTCTTTAAAGTAGCCGCACGTTTGACATTACTCCTAAATTACTACATAACTCATAGATTTGATTGGCATTCTCCACAACACAGCTAAATCAGTACTAACATAATATCAAATTTAGACTTCAACTTGTACAGCTAAAAATTTGAATGTGATCACATGTATTTACAGTCCTTAAAACGGTGCGCCTCGGCTAGAAATTAGCATTTTTTTTTTCACGTTGTTTAAAAGTGGAAAGAATTAAAATTAGTTGCTTGTTTTCCTCCAATCTTCATTCTTTGCATAGTTTTAACCCACTTTGAATTAAAAATACTTTTTAATTAACAACACACTCTATCAAATACATTTCATCTGACCTTTCTAAACCGAAATCCCACAGGCAGATACCGTTAAATACGCAATCATTCATCTTCTTGCGATAAATATTGCAAAATGAAAACCAAACTTCCCTGCAGCAACTTTTAAGACTTTCTCTCGGACCATATTGCTCAGCAAATTTGTATATATACTTTCTTTTTGAATGCCTTAAATGTCATATGCTGCACCCCATCCAGTGACACCATCAACGCAACGCAGTCACCAGCCAACAGCTATTCAATTTATCAGCATGGTCGCAGCGCAGCAACGTCTGCCGCAGCCAAAGGTGACATATGTTCGGTTTGTAATTGAAATGCCAATCCGTCTACCCGGCTACACTGCCAAAGATGCCACTCGTTAATGGCTTGCACAGATAGCTAAGCACAGATACAACTGCTGTAATCGAATACGATATATATTTTCGTCATGCCCGTATAGGGTTACCCTGACTACGAGTACGTGAACCGGTTCTCCCTGGTGTTCGTGCAAACATTTACTTATTTAAGTTGTTGTTATTATAACTACTTGTATGTACTATTTCCTTCATACTCCTCTTTTTTCATTATTTCAATTCGGTGCAACTAAATAACGCCTATCACTTTCGCATGCTATAGGTTTACTTACGTAGCCAGCCAAACGGGCCTGGGTGGGATGAGACAATGTGAGAACAACCGGCTTTCGTGGAAGCAACGCACTTGAATTGTGTGTGTGTGTGTGTTCGTGTGTAACATGGTGAATAAATCTCAAGTCAGCCGAGTGGAACAATTGAGTGCTTCGTGTTGCCATATGATCGCACAGACTGCGATCCACTCGACCATAATTGATGAGTAATAAGGCAGTAAATTGCGAGCTGGTGGTGACGAATTCTCAGGTGGAAATAAAAAATTTAAAAAAAAATTACATAAAGCGAAAGTGACACTTTAAATTCACTTAGTTTCTTGATGATCATGCGATCTAAAAGGCATCTGTTGCCATTCTCAAGTAATTAAAAATTTTACATGACGCCCAAGTTGCCAAATATTGGCAAAAATTGCCATTTAAGCCACGCCCATTTATCATAGCCGTTACTGTTTTCTTCTTACATAAATTACAATCGTTGCCTGTTCGATTTTGAGACACAATGTTACAGCGAAGAGATAATTGATAATTGAACGGTTCTTTAACAGTTCGGAAAGATGAACAATTTTTTCCCATCTTTCTTTCGGCCAGCAGTATTGTATAAAACAGATTTTTTTTTAAGTATTTTTTACCCTAATATAAACATTTTTTTTTTTTTGGGTATAAAATTAATTTTTATTTTGATATACAGTTAATCACAAAAGTAAGTACATTAGAATCGCGATAACGCCAACAATTAAAAACCAAGCGAGTTCACGTTTGCGAGAAAGTTCATATTTACGACGATTAAATTTTGGGCAAAGGAATAGGACAACCCCATGGTAGATAGAGTATACAGAAATGAAAAGAACCACGATTTTAGGTGTGCTTTCAACACAAATTTCATCCTCGAAGTCTTCGAATTGACCAGATTTTGGCGTATTTTGCAGCACTCTTCCTGTAGAATTCATTTTAGGACATCTCTTGTCGTTATATCATGTTTCCTAACCCATCGCTCAAGACGTTCCCACAGATGATGAATTACATTCAGATTAGGAGATTGCAGTGTTGCTAAAGAGGTTTTTAATGTTGTACATGAGCCATTCCCAAACAATATGGGAGGTATACTCAGGGTCAGGAAAAAAACGTATCCAAGCCCAATTTTGTTGAATTGAGAGTTAAAATTCAAATTATTTTTCAGGATATTGAGGTACAGGTATTTATTCATGGAAGATTCGTTAAAAACTAAGCTACCACCCCAGACGCCGACATATGTACATCCCCAAACCATTACAGACCCACCACCATACTTCACAGTTCCTTTCATATTTTTTGGATCGAGCTCTCCGTTTACTGCTCTCCATACCTCAGCACCCCCGTTTAAAACATGGATGTTAAACTTACTTTCATCCGAAAAAAATAACATTATTGTAGAAATTCTGGACATTTAGTGATCTTTTGTGAAGTGTTGTTAGGGCTCGATCCGAAAAATATGGATAGAACTGTGTAGTCTGGTTATCTGTAATTTTTAACAGATACTGTTATGTTATATATATACTACATACATTAGTGTTAGAAGGTTATGCATTCGCCCAGATATGGTTGCACTGATCCACCTCGCTAATGTTCATATCGACGCAATTATCCCATCGCCGCACAGTGGTCGATTTAGTACATCGTAGCTGGACATAAGTCAAAAAAAAATTTTTTTTTTCCATTAGAAAAAATACCGCTCGATTCGAAGTCAAATACCCAAATCACAAGAAACAAAAAACAAAACATTTTTAATTCCCTTACTTTAGCAATGGGAAGCTTTCCAATTCTATGTATAAATCTTTTCTTACTCTCGAGTTTGCCTTTCGCCGATAAGGAGTTTTTTTTTAAAGTGGTATAGTGAAATAAAAGTGAGGTGTATATTTGAAGCAAATATGCAAGAATATGCTTTGGGAAGTACTTTTAAATTGAGTGTATTTTTATTAATATAGTAGGGACGATTTAGTCGCTATGAACTAAATACGGTGATACTTTTTTTTACGAAAGACAATCTAACTTTTTTTTATTTGTTGGTCCATAAAAAAAAAGTACAGCTGAGTACAACCTCAAAACTTCGCTAATTTAAAGGTTGTATTATTACCTTTAAATAATGTAAAACTTAAGAGCCGACACTCAGCGCAACATACTTTTTTCTTCTCTTACAGTTACCAATACGTCCTTTTCAGGGCGACAATATCCTCTACGGGAAGAAATTTTTTCATTTATTCGGAGTGAAAATCTTTTCAAGGCATCCGTAACGGTGTGTGCAACTGTTGTTTTACAGTACGTGATGCCCAAAAATTGAATATCTGTTCTTGATGAAGCTGATCATAAGAAATGCTTCGAGTATAGCAAAATGTTTGTACCACGCCTTTACAAAAAGTACAAAGGGAAGAAAATATGACTAGAACGATTTTTAAAAGCTGAAGAGTGTTCGCTTAGCGAAGAGTTCCAAATTCCATTGCCTGAAGTACATATGCTAACAACTTCTAGTCAAGGAAAACCTGAAAAAGAATTCCAGGAGTGTGGAAGCAGAGCCAAAAAACGAAAAATTCAAAATCTCATGGAAAGATCGGTCGAAGAATTATCATTTGCTGATGAGTCTAAGCTAAGAATAGAAGGAAGCCGTTCTAAAGCCGAAGTTGTTAAAAGGGTTGTCGAGTATTCTCCGAAAACAATTAAAAGGCTTAAAAAGCCTGAGATATCGAATACGGTTAAACCATATACATACATCTGAAGAACCCCTGGCCCTTATAACTGGCTTGAGACTCACAAAACATCAATATAAGCTACTTTAAAAAAGCGCAAAAGAAAGAAATGCTAATATCTACCCAGCTTACGATAGTATTTTAAAAGCAAAACAAGAGTGTTATCCGACAAGTAACTTTTCGGCTGTAACCGAAACCTTATGTGAAGTCAAACTACAGTCATTGTTGGACTTGACAGTACAACGTTTGTCTGTCGCAACTCTTGAAACTTTTGAAAATCAGATAGAAAACGGTGATACCTTAGTATGCTCGTGGAAATGGGACTCTGATGGTAGTGGAGGGCACTCGCGTTACAAGCAAAACTTTTTGGTAAATCCTGAGGCAAGTGATACTGATACTGTGCTAACATGCATAGTACCTTTAGAAATACGTAAAGCTGGTTCTAGTACTGAAAATATCTGGATGAATTCAAGTTATGTAAATGATTTTAAATTGATTTTAAAACATATTTCCAACGAACAAAACAAAAGAAAAGTTAAATCCGATTTAAGTCAAGCTAATGACCCTAAATCGACCACTGTGCGCCGCCTTGAAATCTCTCTTGACATGTTGACGATGACATATATTCGTATTGAAACTGACAACACAAATAACGTGTACAAAAAAAAGTTCGATGTGAAGCAGGTTGGACTTCTGCTGTCAACTACAAACAAATTGATGCTTCTAGCTCTTCAATTTGATCTTACAAACTTAGATAGTAAGCAGATAGTGATGTTGGTCTTCCTTCTAGCACGACCGCACTAGGATTAATTATGCTGTTAAGTGGATATCATTGATATCGGAAGGATTAAACAAAATGGTTTCTTGTAAGCTTTAACTAGTTGATCTGAATTTGATCGGTAGCATAAATTTGCTAAGACTTGTCTGGGTCTCGGGGCACCACGGGATCACAGGAAATGAGATCGCCGATGAACTTGCTTGGCGAGGATCAGATGAGGCATTCTCAGGACCTGAACATACGCTGGGACTGCCCGCGTCCTTGGTTAGGGCTTACATCGATGGTTGGACTTCTTGAGAGCATAACCGCAGGTGGCATGACTCTACAGACTGCAGACAACTTATTGGCGTACAAACGGGGCACTACACCTTCGCCAAGCACCTTTGTGTGCTTGGCCTAAGTGATGAAATCCTCTGCGACACCTGTGGAGAAGACGATAACACTGCAGAGCACTTTCTCTGCCATTGTCCCGCCTTTGCTCGGATCACGTGGCAGTTATTCGGTGCTGATGAGGTGAGAGCTGATGATGTAGGCTCCTCATCACAGAAGTGCCTGCTGGTCCTCCTTCGGAAGACCATGAAATTTCAGCAAAAGTAGGTTGCTGCCTGGTAGTACAATGAGCTGAGTGCTCCAGTGTAGTGTGACAAAAAAAAAACTTCAACTGGTTCAACGAGTAAATGCGAAAAAAGCACGATACACGTTTTAATCGCAATGAGCCTAACATAGCCTAATTGTTACTGTATGAATCTAGATTTCGGAAAAGATGGTAATCGGTCGGGGAAATATCAGGATCGCATTCACCGTACTATGCGGAAGGATTTCAAATCACAACTGCAGCAGTTTTTGCACCGTTACTTGCGAGGTATGGCGTATAGTATTGACATGCAATAGGATCGGACAGTGCCTATTGACCAACGCAGGTTTGCTTTCAGCCAAATTGACATGCAATATGTCGATTTCCTCACAATATTTGATTGATTGGTCCTTTCGATGTGCAGCAAATTGTCACCATAACCTTTTTTCGATCAAGATCGAACTTGAGGTTTGGTTTTCCGTCTGCATCCAACAACTGCCCAGATATTTTACGATTATCATACAGTAACCACTTTTCATGACAGGTGACTATCCGGCTCAAAACGGTTCAGTTTGTTTCTTAAAGTAAGCGATGCGCAGATTTCAAGGCGCCGTAGTTTTTGGGATTCGTTTAGTTCATGGGGTACCCACTTATCGAGCTTCTTTATCTTTCCTGTGAGAGAAAGATGTAAACTTATTGTCATTGGGGATACTCCCATACTTTGTGAAATCTCCCACATCGATTTCGTTGGGTCCGGATCCAACGTTGCTCTTTAAACATCGTCGTCAACTAACATTTCCGACTTCCCACGTAGTTCATTTTCGAGTCTGAAATCTCCCGAAAGGAAATTTCCGAACCAACGTCGTATAGTGCGTTCGTTTACCGCTACATCCTCAAATGCATCATTAGTGTTTCTCATTTCCAATGACGCATTAGATCCCATTTTAAGTTCGAATTTCAACTGCCGACAGCACTGTAAATAATTTCTAGAAAAAATATAACGGTACTTGTAACGAATGCTAAAATTCTCACACGTCAAACGCATATACCGCTTTATTTTATTAAAAAAGAAAGTTTATCGTTATAACACAGATGTTCACTCGAGAACTTCTTATTTCCGACTGAGAGATAAACTGACATATCATGTTGTACAATGCAATATCTTAACAATACGTTTAAAAAACACATTACAATACCATAATGCGCATAAGACTTCCCACCTTAAAAAGTAAGCCAGCGTCAACATTTCTTTGACCCACGAACCGCTGCTTTCTTTCTTAATTGCTCTAAAATTTCAACAATTGTATATCATTATAAATAATACTACTCTGCTACTCTTGAAAAACAAAATTATGTCAATTCAAAAAGGCCAGAACCCATAACTATAACTGTGAAACGAAATAAAAATCAATTAACCAAACAATTTTCGGAAATTTAAATAGCATTACTTTGGTCTGGAATTAATGGCTTGATCACGACAACCATTACGTATTTTTATTGGCACAGAGTAACATACTTTTAATTGGATATAATTTTTAAGGAAATTAACTTGTTGTAAGCCGGTGCCGATTGAGTGGAGAAATTTGTAAGCATTTCACACATGTTCTGAGATGATCGCGTCACTTATGCGCGATTATTTGTGTGGTGGAAAATGCCTCCTTTTAAGAGAGTCTAGTTGACAATCTTATAAATGTTTGTAAATTTCCATTACTTGCAAAACAAAGAACCATAAGAATTAAATCACTACGTTCGCAGACGTACGAACAATACAATGCTCGATTTTTCGTTCATTTTTGCTTTTGCCAGTAAAGTGCCAACTATAATAGCCGAACGGAAACTTAAGCTTCTTTTAAAAGCAAACGGAAAATAGCCAGGAACATCGCCAAATTTCAAAGTGCTTACAGAAACTTAAGAAGAATTCAGATGTCAACTGAGATCTACATACCTTGAGAGCAATTCATTGCAGTCTCGCGTAGGTAGGCGAAAGTAAACAAACTTACTGAAAATGAGCGAATCGGTTTTTAGTTATACACCGTGTATAATTTGTCTGTATTTGCTCGGGTGCTTCAGTTCTCCCTAGTTGCCGTACAGCCAGCGAGACAATCATGTGTCTAAATATATTTGGCTCTCTTTAATTTTTAACAGTAGTTGTGTATACGTTTTCAAAACCCTTTTATGGCCAACTTGTCTTTTCGTTCGTCGATTCTTACTCTGAGCGTTAATGTTTCAATTCCAGACATATCTTTCATTTTCACGGCTCCACCTCTTTCGAGTCAGTAACAATTCTTAGAAAGTATAACTGTAAAGCAATGTTTTTCTTCGCTTGACGGCGGCATAGCAGTGTATGTCCCCTCTAATAGTAGAAGAACAACAACACCCACAACACGAGTGGTTGCTGTAGCTAAGTCCACCGGCCGTGGCGCCATGCGATGGGGAACAAAACACTCACTACTAGCATATATGTAGGTTAAAAATATACAAAAAAAAAAAAAGGAATAACGAGTTATCAACAATTTGGTGGTGGAAAAAAAAATGACAAAAATAACGACATGGCCAAAACGCCAAAATGGATAAGAATATTTTTGGGGTAATACAAGACCTCCTCCATCCATCTCGCAAATAATAACCATTTAAAGGGATCAAAAGCAGATTTAGTCTTACCAATCACTGTTTCTGTGGACTCAAAGAGAATTGAATTAAAGATCCCTCTTCGACCGAATCATTTAAGACCATGATCACCCCAGTTTTGCCTTATAGTGGGTAATCGAATGAAGAAGTCGTGTTATGCGTGAGATCTTAGATCTTTGAATCCAAGACCTCAAACAAAAGAGAAACCTGATTAACTTCACAAAATAAATCGAAGAAAACATCCCAGTCGTTTTGGGATGGTCCTGAATCCTCCAGGACTGTAGCGCAAAGATCCAACTCATTCATTACCGACACGGATCCAGAAATGTGGCATTTTGCAACAAAAAATCAAAAAATTAAAATAAACAGTTTTTGAGGAGACCATTATGACCGACTTGAACAGCAAATATTGCGTTGCCCCATGCTAGTATTCAAGTTTTGCTATAAAATTAAAAAAAGTATTCAAGTTGTCTCATGAAATTATAAAAAGAGATACAACTTTTTAAACTGACTTCAGTAGCTACTTTTATTAGTCAGTTTATGGGCAACATTTTAGTAATGGCTTAGCTAATTATTTAGTGCGGAAATCAAAGCTTTATTTATTAATAAAGCTGGATTTTAAAAAGCCCCAAATTGAACCTGTGCTCGGATTAAAAAAACAAGATGTACAAAGTAATTTCACCAAATCAACAATGACGCTTGATTTTTTTATTCACTTCATATTCTCCTTTCATTAACAGACCGGAATAATAAAAAATATTTTGTAATTGTAGGCTTATCATGGCTAACGACGCACTTCTAACTATTTATTTAAGCACAAAAACCTCATTTAGATCTGGTTGGTCCGGCTTTATGTACTTAATGTCGCTTAAAAGCATAATTGCCAACCTCAATTAACTTCGGCTAGTTTTTAGTTGCTCTACATTAGCCATGTGAACTGCTATTAATCTTATATTCTGGAAGGGTTTAGAATAACTTTTGCCCTTTCATAGAGTTGCACTCATCTACATTCTTGTGCAAAGATTATCCCATCGTTATGGAAATTATTTAATCCAGTTAAAGCTTGAAATTTATATTTATTAATGGTACGAATTTTAAGGAGTCCCCTGTGCATTAGACAGACGTCGTACATACACGTATGTCAGATTAGCCGAAGATTTCGTCTTGGGAGTATAGATAGCTTCTATTATTCGATTTTATGGAATGATCTTCATGCTATTTTAATATGCTTAAGTATGAGTGTGTGTACATATTCTTTATAATATCAAATGTGGCACACCGATTCATCATTAAAGAAGAGGGTAATCCAAAATGTTCTCAGCTTTACTGAGAAAAAAAAGTTTTTTCAACATTGTTTACTTTTAAGACGATCCCAGAGATTATAACCGCTTTAAATGTTCCAAATAGAACCCACCATCTTGCTCCGTAAAATGATGACATTCCAGTCCGATAAATATCTGTGACCTCAGAGTTATGTATGGGCCAGATCTGTTAAAAGCGGGGGATGATCCATCAATCTAAAATTGAATTGTAAATTGTTGGTCATGGCGACCACCGTCAATCACCTTACCGACTATTGAAACAACACCTTTCCGAGGCAGATGTACTAAAGGGTGGTCCAACGAAAACGCACGATGATAATTGTAAACAAAAAAAAATAAAAAGTCCTTACTAACTCATTTCGTTTAAAACGAGACAAGGCTATGGAAATGAATGAGTTAATGGTTTGGAGTGAGCAAGCGCAGCACCTAACGCGCATATAGCTTAGATTGGATGCTAGTGGTAGACTGGAGAATAATAATAACAATACTAATGGCGGTTCGAGATGGGCCTGGGCCTAGATTCACAGCAACCACTGGTGTTGTGAGTGCTATTGTGTTCGCACGAGCGGAGGGAACCTACAGTTCAGACTCCGAACGGCGATTTTGAGAACCATTTTCTAGACAGTTAAACTCTTTGACCTTTTTCAGTGAAACGAAAGAGGTAGAGCCGTGACAAAATGGCGTTTTTTCGAGATTCGAACCTTAGACCTCGAGCGTAGGAGTCGACGCACCTACCCACTACGCTACGGCGCCCGCTGACTGGAGAATATGCAGACAAATTATTATACGAGTATCATGCGGAGCAGATGATCTCATACTAATACATACTCTAATCTGAGCATGTGATGAAGCGCTTAAGTTTGACGATCGCCCGAATTTTGAAAGAGTATGCACCTAGGTGAGCTTGGCAACTTCCAAATATGTCATAGTTTCCTGACTCCCGCGGATTGTTTACGCATATTCAATTCTTCAGTCGATATACTCGTATAACTAACTTGTTCTTTCGATATGCGTTTAACCTCTTTACCAGTCGCAGGAGCTCTTTACCAATAGCAGTAAATAACCGAGAATGACTCAGTGTCAAAATTATTATGACGAGTTACACTACCTCTTATTAGTTGCACTTCGTTGTGAACTCTTTATAGGGACAGTGGACGATTTGAGACGTTAAAAACTAGCTAGAGAAAGGGAAGAAAAAGGGAAACATTTATCAGACAACATAGCATAAATTAATCTACCTTTTTCTCAACTACGGCTGCGATAGTTTGCAGCTGTTCTTAAAGGACGAACACTAGTTGAAGTCTTTACACGACTTACTTACTTAAGGTGGCGCTACAGTCCGGGGTGGACCTGGGCCTAAACCAACAAGCATCTCCAGCCAGCTCGATCTTTAACTAGCTGCCTCCAGTTTCGCACGCACAGTTGGTTGAGGTCGCGGTCTTCCTCTACTGCGCCGTCCCTCAAGGGTGGATTCGAAGACTTTCCGGGCCGGAGCATTACTAGCCTGTTCAAATTCATCAAGTAAATTCATTTCACAGCTGTGCATGAAGGCACTTGATGATGACAAAAACCAATCTGAACTTTGCAAAACCGACATTTCGACATTTACACTGATTTTATTGAGAGAATTTTGTGGAGTGGGTATCGATCCGTATTTATGTTAAGGCTTTCAGGAGATGTCGAAGCAGATCGCTGCATTGGGTTCCTTTTCGTTTACCTTGCGCGCAGTTATATGGTCTGGGTATTGTCAGTGTCTCGATAGGTCATTCCGTAAATGTGAAGAGTTTGTTGACTCGGATTCGAACAAATCTTCCACTACGCCAAGTACACCAAAACTAGACATTTAATAACCTCTTATATAAAAACTCATCGTAATGATAGTTGACTATTGACATTTTAACAATGTCCTTAAATGTAAACTATCACCTCTTGTTTGATGAACGTTTACAGTATATACAATACTTATTATTATTTCTTACTCAGTTCAGAAAATAATCGGCGAATTTACCCTACATAAACTCCCTCTTTTATATGAGAATTGAATTGAATTTATATTTTCAACTTTTGTTTTTGCTTGAAATATTATTAAATTTGAAGTATCACACTTTAGTCTTGATTGCAGTTTGCCCATTATCTATGTTCATTTCGAGTGGTGTGGCGTTGTTTCCTTGATCTGTGAGTGGCATTAGATACTTGATGAAAAAGCCTCCTGGTGAATTCAAATGCTAACCGAATTTTGAAAGTACATTTATTGATAAAGCACATAGAGCGACTTGCAGGTTTCTCACGAAATGCACTATCTTTGCCAAAAACAGGGATAAGATAAGGGAACCGACGTCATGAATGGCTTTTAATCAATTCGTTCGTGGTAATTGAGAATGAATATTACCAAAAATCATCTAAGCTTTTGCGTCACGATTCTCGGACTATTGGAGTCTACATAAATAATTTAAGAACATCTAGAAATTCCGAATTTAATCCGAATTTAAGGATAGTTTTCCAATACAATATAAATAAAATGTGGGCGCCGTGGCGTAGTGGATGGGTGCGTCGACTCCTACGCTCGAGGTCTAAGGTTGTAATCTCGAAAAAACGCCTTACATCTTTTCACGGCTCCACCTCTTTCGAATCACTAACAATGCTCAAAGAGTATAACTGTCTAGAAAAATCTTCTCAATCTCATTGTCATTATACTGCAGGCCCCTCCACTCGTGAGAGAACAATAGCACTCACAACACGAGTGGTTGCTGGTTAGCTAGGCCCAGGTTCACTTCGGACTGTAGCACCGCCATTATTATTAGTATTATTATTATTTCCAATATAATACGCTTCTTACTTATTTTTGGCTGTTTAAGTGACTAAAATGTTGTTTCACTCAGTATAGAAGACCTTAGCCAAATGACGTTAAAAACTACGATTAAATTCGTCGACTGTTTTAACACATAACGATAAAGACGTAAAGAGTATGCACCGGTTAATCTGCGTGGAGAATAAAAGCTATGCTCAGCGAGAGTATCAATTCCACTCGCATTTGCGTAATCCACAAAAACAGACATTCTACAATATATCTTGGTTATAAGATGGAGCGACAGGATGGCACAGGTGGTTAAGTGCCTGCCCTAAGTAAGAGGTTCGAATCCAAGTGAAAGAAAAGTTTAATACCCTTTTATCCGGTTTTTCAAATCTGGTCCAGTCACCATTTGCCATTGGGATCAAATTAACAACGCTATCACTGGAGCGGATCAATGGATCAACTTAGACCATCTAAATGTGCTGGTGAATTCACTAGCAGCCCCCTAACCTAACCTATAAGATCTGTGCCAGTGTTTGAATCCATTGTGTTTTACCGAAAAATAGATATCGAATTAAATTTTAAATATATACCTTTGGGATGTGGTGTTAGTATGACTGCAAAACTTCCAAACAATTTCAAACCTGTTCTTTGATATCTCAAAACTTTTCCTGTCATAGCGCGAGGGGTTTGCTTTCTTTTCTGGAGTATGTTTATGCTGTTTGACGCAGCCGACTTTATTTTAAAGTCTCTCCAGACAAAACAAACTAACATGTTTCTTTTAGCCAGTATCTTCTTTTTTGTTTTTGCACAACGGAAACACGCATAACTAGAGATTTTTCGCTATTCATTGCTGTCTAACGAGAAAGAAATTTCTGATGATATTCTCAGCAAAATATCGACTTCAATATCCTTACTTTCAATAACACCCGCAGCCTTCGCCCACATACTCGCTTAAACGCCATCTTTCCTGGATGAGAATAAGCAATATGGATATTTGTTTGTATTATCCTTATGTTTTTGTGTGTATATCTAGGGATCGAACTTGGTATAGCGATCCTAAATTCTAGGCAACACTGGACCCGGCTATGCTGTCTAAACTTGTGTAACTCAAATCAGAACCGGCTCAATGATTAGTCACTTTTAAAAGAACCGATGAAGTTAATCTGCGCCTTGGATTGTGACAGATATTAAATGAAATGTGCGATGCAGACACGCAGTTGTTCATGGATTTGGATCTGCACGGATTGCGGATATGTACAGATCACGAACCTGTGCGGTTGTCGGATCCTTGCGGATGTCGGATCTGTGCTGATGTCGGATGATGAACCGAGAGAAATGCGAATTACAGGAACCCTAAACTTCTCGCAAAAGTTCTTTAAAAAAAAAAAACCAAAAAAAAAATGTAACCACTTATCAGAGCAGAATTAATTACTTCATTTTAGCGAATTTATCTTTTTTGTGTCAAAAAACGGCGATATATTTCAAACGCAAGGCCCATCCGTAATTTATAAGCAGACATACAAATTGAGGTGATTTGAATCCACTGATCGGATTCAGAAAGACCGTATTTTCTATAACCAAAGACAAGCACGAACGGAGTTTAAAAAAAAATCGAACAGAACCACCCATTATTGAGTTCTGCGACTATTGCAGTTGCTTAAACCACCACTCCGTGTCGAATGGTATTGTATAGAGTTGTACCGAATAGTGATTTGGCCGGATACCGGATACCGAATATTCACCCTCCAGCTAGGCCGGATAGCCGAATATTCCGCGGCCGGATATCTGCCCAAATTAAAAATATAATAGTTTGGTGGTCTGATACTCAAATCAGACCGGTAGAAGTAAAACCAAATTAAACATGTTTTTTTCCTTCTCCTCCACAAGACACTCTTACTTTCCACACAGCAAAGTTTTTGGGACATTTTTGAAGAGGTTGCGGAAGGCAAGTCAGATTGAGTTTTCTGCAAAAAAAAATACCGGCAACGAGCTTGACTTATATCTCAAAACAGTTTATTTTGAACGGAATAGTGACCCTTGGGCTTGGTGGTCAGTTAATGGAAGACAGTAACCAATTTTGCTCAAATTTGCCAAAACTTATTTTTCATCTCTATGTAGCAGTGTATACAGTAAGAGACTCTTTTCTGAATCGTATACGAAAACAAACGTAATAAATTATTACCCCTGAATGCAGAAAAACTAGTTTCCATTCACCACAATTTGGCGGTGCCGTGAAATAACGCCGAGTGAAATAACGCCGAGTGATATAACGCCGAATTTGCATTTTCGGTCTTATTTCACTTTGCTAAAGTGAAATAACGCCGACCATTGCTTGTGAAATAAAGCCGAATTCAGATAGAAGGCAATAGAATTTAGAAAGCCGTACTATTTAGAAAAACAAGTGAACTTTAATCAATGTTTGTTGGTTGTAATATGTACATATACACACACAAAAAGTGAAGTTAGTATGGGGGGCATGCTGCCCCCCTGCAACCCCCCTGCTTCGCCACATGTGCAATTTGGAGTATGTGCGAGATTGATTGTATTTAGTTCCTTTAAATTCATGCGTATCACTTATTTAAACAAACATTGAATACACTCAACCTCGCACCTACTTCAAATTGTACATGTGGTCTAGCAGGGGGGTTGCAGGGGGGTTGCAGGGGGGTTGCAGGGGGGCAGCATGCCCACCCATACCTTGCTCACTTTTTATACGCCGTAAATGTTATATATGTACATATTGTGCATATATTGTGCATCTATGTCGGTACATTTTCTGAAAACAGTCTTTATCTGCATGTCTTTATAAATTAAAAGTGAAATAAGGACGACTCGGCGTTATTTCACTTTAGCAAAGTGAAATAAGACCGAAAATGAAAATTCGGAATTCCAAAAGTCGGCGTTATTTCACGGCACCCAATTTGGCATTAGTAAGCTTCCAACATTAAATTATTTTTTTTTATTTTGTTATTTTTACTGAAAAAACGACTATCCGGTATTCGGCCGGATATCAAAAGACTATTCGGCTCCGGCCGGATATTACAAAAGAAGCCGGATAGGCCGGATACCGAATACTTGCCGGATATCCGTCACACCTCTTGTACCAGCAAAACGTAACTTCGCGAATGGCAGCTCAGCAAAAATATGCCATTGGTACTGAGAAATGTCTTCAAAACTTCTAGTACAACATTCAGGCAGAGTCAAACGCGGAGCTGTCAAATTTAGTCAAGTTGTGTTTCATTTATGATTTATTTATTTCCAGACAATCTTAAAATTAAAAGAGTTTTCATGACCTTTATGCAAAAAAAATATGAAAAAAACCCAGAGCGATAAACATACTTGCGTAATATCGCAAATTCTGGTTAATTAAAATATTCGACACACATTTGCGTGTGCTCAGATTCAAAAATTCTTTAACATCGAAAAGTGAACAGCCATCCGTTTATACTTACTGTTATCAGCTGCTCACTTTGATTCTTAGCGTGTATCACACAAACACTCTGACAACAGATAAAATGCGTGCAGGTATTGTATACAAGTGATAAGGTTAATCTTATCTCTAAATGATGCATTTATGTGGCAGTTTTGCGAATACATTCATTGAAGACCAACAAGACAATCGATTAGTCAACGTAATTTTCCAATTCGCACGCCGAGTCAAAATGAAAAATGTAAGGAAAAGATCACTCAAATATGTATGGGAAACACAGTGCGTTTTGACCTGAGTTCGATGGCTTTTCAGAGTGTTATCAGAGAACTACTGTTCAGGTTAATGGTTGGTGAGAACATGAACTATTTTCTGATTGAGTCATTGAAGAAGTAATCCTTTGCACTTACGAACTATTAATATATTTTATTAGAAATATTGAAATGATTGAGTACTTTCAATTTATACTCTGAGCGTGGTTTGTTTTCCTGGAAAATAATGAATAATGATCTAAATTTAAATTTCTTGTTAATTTAACAAATATCACTGAATGGGCTAATTTTCTTTGCTTGTCTCAACTTTTCCATTATAATCGTGGTCGCCATTATCCAGCAGGAACAAGTGTGTCGAACCCTCAATGAAAAAATTCTTGTCCCTAAACTTCAAGAAATGACGCAATGACGAATACGAAGGGAGGCTAGCAAATAGAAAAAGGTTAGGTGGAAAAAACGTCTGCAGTTAAGTTTCACACATTAGTAAACTAGGCAGTCTTCGGAACATTTCGAAAGTATAATAAGGCGTAACCCTTTCCCCAAGACATTTGATGCCAACGGCACGAGCCGGGTAGAATCGCGAAATGCACTTTGGACATTTAATGTGCAACAATGCCGTACTCTAGAGAAAGACCGGCTTACTGTTAAGGGCCTGCTCACTTTCGTGCTGTGCGAGAACTTAAAAAAAAAACAAATTTCAAGGATAATGTAACATACAGTGTTGGAGTAGAAACATTCCAACAGCTGGAGAGTGGTGTGTTTTTTCTCCGTATAACAAATAAACTGGTCAAGAGCGAATAGTATTCGCGCCGAGAAACTTCTTATTTATTTTTGATAGAAGCATCCCTCAATATCAAGCATCGAATTCAAGCTATTTTAGTTGCTTCTTCTTCTAACTTCAACCCAAATTATCAATTCATTCAGCTTGCATACAAAAAAACAACAAATATCTGCTTAAATATGTCGACCAGAGAAAATCCCTTGCATCAGACCCAATCGCTGCTCATGTCTGTAGGGTATATATTGTTGTTGGGCATCAAAAAAATTAATGTACGAGATCAACTGAGACTCGTGCCGCAGCAGGGATGCGAAAACAAGTCGATATTTATCATTTCCTAATGCTTTCTATCATATCTGCAACACTGCATTTCTAGTTTTTCAAAATTCGCACGACGATGTCTTACCGTTTTTGGCCAATATCTTCAATCCATAAAGGCTTTAAATAATTTTAAACAAGTGTTTAATTGAAAAATAAAAAGAAGATTAAAACAACAAACACTTAGAAAAGAATCTTTATTTTTTGGATGTTGACCCTTTGAATGTACATGCCGTCATCTTTTTAAATGTAGGAGAAGTAAAAGTGTGACAGACAGACGAACGGACACATTGAAATTCCGTTTTGGTGACCGGAAACTTAAAAATGGGATCCTGTAGATATATTAGATTAGATAGCGGCCAAAGACTCACATAGACCAGCGTAATTCCATAGTGTCGTCATACGAGCAGCTCTCTGCAAAGTTTATTTTGATTGCTCACTACTAGAGTCCGATCGAAGGTCAGTTTCTCGGCCGAAGCCGAAGCCGAACTTCGGCTTTTTGATCACCTTCGGCTGAAGCTGAATGTTCGCTCGGACTCTACTCGCAGAATAATCTTGAAGCGTGCACAAAGCTGATCAGATTGTGTATATTGACATTAAACAATTGACTGAGGTCTTCTTTTTATCTTTTTATTTTGGCCAATACTGGGCAAGTTGATAGAAGATTATCCAGTTCCTGCATGTGTTTAACGAGACAAGTTCTTGCCTGACAGTCATGTGACATATTTTGTTTTAGTAGCTTGTAGTTTGGATAAAACAGCTTTGATATTTTGTAGGAAGTATTTCTACTCTATCTATTGTAGTCTTTTTCATGTAGTTCGGAGTCAATAAGCGCAGAAGCGAGATGTACTCCTAATTTGATCTGCTCTTCAGCTGTTTTGTTCCCTTAAATATCCTGGAGCCAGGGATCCAGAACAAATCCAGAACATCCGTCAAAAACACCATCCGTCATCATTTTGCTTAGGACCATTTATACACATTTTGGTGTAGCTGTTATGATAATCAATCGCTCCTGAATGAACATGTGCATGTTTCTCCAATTTATTCAGCTTTTCCAAGCGAAAAAAGCAGCCGTAATGGAAATGTTACGGAAAGTATAAATATCTACATGTGCATACAAATATGAAAAGCGCAATTATTTGCTTAATGATATCGATGAAATCTTAAAAAACGTTCGAAGAAATAAGTGGCTACATCGCAACAATCTTATTAATGAGGTTTTTTTAATTCCACATCGTTTAACACAAGAAAATCGCAGGTCATTTTTTTCCAATGTTCGGTTAGAAAGTTAACCACACTTTTGTTTAACGACTTCATTTTCAGCTGTTTTCTTTTTCTTTGATAGAAACCCGCAAAATATTAATTATATTTTATCTAACGTCCACATCTAAGCTAACGGATTTGCGATCAAAGTGCAAAAATAAATAAAAAATGGAAAAACTAAAAGCAAGTCAGCGATTGTAAATGTTTGCATGTGTAGGTACGGAAGTGTACACAGAGATTACAATAACGCTTACAACAGGTAAGACTTTATGACACGCACTTCTTATTCCTCCAGCCAGTTGTTTTCGTGGATTTGTTTTATTCTTAATAACACAATGAACCCGCCATTTCGTAATGTATCCTCTTAAGAACTGGTGAAGAAAAACGGTAAGGCGGCGGCGCTAGCTATAAAATTCGAGCACATGAAAGCCTTTGAAGTTTGCTGTCCCGCTTGTTATACGTTGTACGTACAACTGTTACACCCAATACATGGCCGGCCTATGAGTGGATTCGTTGTAAAGAAAAATTATTGCATGTTCTAGTTTTTTTTTCTTCTTCTGGTTTCTTTTTTGTTCCTTCCTACATGCATGAATATAGAATGAAATAGAACAATGCTTGGAGCTGTCATGCACGTACGGCGCGTGCTAATAGCTTTTGCTTTTCAAGAACGTCATATTTACAGGTGCAACTAGCACTTTTTTTCATTTATTCTTCTTAAGTATTTCTAAACCAATCGCAAAAGAATAATAACTTTAGAATGCACATACGTATGCATGGCATGCACATCCATCGACTCTTTTACAAAGTAAGCTTACCTCCCACATAAAAAGGCAGAGGCAAAAAAATTAAGAATCAAAGACCAGCACAGTGGTAAGGGGTGTTACAGAGGGCACAGTCGTAAGCACACATCGAGAAAACAAAACAAGAGGAATTTATAAGAGTGGTCATTTGAAAATATATACAAATAAAATATATACAAATTTTAAAAATATATACAAATAACATACTCCACCAACCGATTGAAAATAAAATATAAACACCTACGTCACTTATGTATATCCATTATCCGCTAAAAGAGAAGTGTCCATTGTTAACATTGTTAAAACAATCCTACAGGAGGACTTGGTGACAAAAAGTTTTGCATAAATTGAAATGTTGTCGTATAATCTTGGAGTACGTCAATAAATTATTTTATGACCACAAATAAGTATTCAAGTGATGGATTTAAAAGCGATGCAAAAATCCTTGCAAGTCATAAAGTCAATTTCTGTCGATGATCTATTGATTGTTCGGCAAAAGACATCGTCATATATCGATGCACCAATAAGTAAATGATGTCAGCGGGAAGACAACATTCGTTAACCGAACTAACTAGAGGTCTTATTTATAATTTGGCAGCACTGTTAGCAGTGCCAAAAAACTGCAGTTAAAAGCTGAATTTGTTTACTTTCCAATTTTATCATAAATAGACTTCTACCAGAGTAAGGTTTGCAAATTGTGCGAATTAATTAGAAGAAAATCATGGTTCAGTAAGCAAAACTTATCGTGCGACAGGGCTTTCAGGTTCAATGAATACTTCCATAAAAAAAATTATCGAGTCTATTATATATCATATAAATTATAGTGTAGCTATTCAATAAATAAATAAATAACTTTATTTGAAGATGAGGCCGATCACAGTTTTACTGTCAATGGAGAGCGCTGTAGTCCTTTGATTGCTTATTTTTCCGTTTTTCGATTGAAAGCCCTTGGAAGAGCAGATACCTTTTTTTAACGCATCATTTCAGGGCTAATAAACTGTCTTTGAAAATCATCACAACATAACATTACACCTATGGACTATATAGTAATCCAGATAATCTACAGTGAAAAACTTGGGATTTTGAACCAATTGAAAGCCAACCTTCACCGCATTATTCCCGATGTACAGCATCAGCTATATAAAAGGATGCAGAGAATTCATTCCCATCAGTTGCGGACACATCTGAGAAGCATGACATACAATTATATAAGCCAAAATATAGCCATGGTGACTAACTTACAAGTATAACCATGATTTCATGTGTTTTCCATCTTTTCAGAATTCAATACTTAAAAAAAAACAACCTTTACATGTATTTAAAGTAAAATAAAAATGTATAATCATATACAGTCCCTCTAAGCCAAACTCGCCCACTTGCTAGGTAATTGTAGTTAAAATTAAAAACAAAGCTTGCTTCCGAATGTTTTCTTTTTGGTTTTGATTCAAATAAGGAATTGAATTTGAATTTTTTTTTTCAGTACTTTCTTTAAAATAAACTGGGCAAGTGCGAGTTGTACTCGCACGGGTAAGGTTCCGTCGCATAATATTGATGGATGATTTCTGAAGATCAAACGACGTTTCGAAACTATTTCAGTTGAATTTTCTTCTAACTTCAACTCAAATCAACTATTCATTCATACATTTATACATCCGAAAAAAACAAACGTTCATCCCTACATATACCTATATCTCTATCCAAGTTTATCCAACACAGAAAATCCCTTCCATCATATACATACCCAATCACTGCTCATGCCTGCGGTGTGTGTGTATTCATTTCTGTTGGGCATTTAGGGGTGAGATCGAAAAGATAACGCTCAGCAACGAATAGAGTGGCCGAACACAGCATGAAATTATGTGTGGAAATGAAATTGTTTTCATTTTAAATCTTAGATATCTCAAAATTTCAACATAAATCGATATTTTGAAATTTATCATTTCTTAATGCTTACATTGATGTCTTCAAAACTGCGTTTTCAGATCTTCAAAATTCGCATGTCGATGATTGACCGTTTTTGGCCAATATCTCCAAAACCATTAAGGCCAGAATGCTCGCAATGGTTTTAAATGAAAGTACTCAATGAAGCCAAGTTTTTGTGATTTTTTCAGATTTTTAAACACTTTGGTTTAGAAATGGCAGGGGGGGACGCATTTAAAACTTTGGAGCTCCATATTTTCCAAACGGTATTTTGGATAAAAAAGTGTTGAACGAAACCTCCACCTCATTTCGAAAGACCTGTCGATTGATATATATTTCGATGGGGTGCGACAATTTTTCAAAATTAATGTCAACTTCACCTGTACTGGAGCCACCCCCAAATGGCCCCACATTTTAAAATCGCTGCATAGGAATTGACATCTAGGTCTGAAGTACCTAATTCCAAAATTTCATGCCGATATCTTCATAAACTTCGGAGATAAAAAAGTGTGACAGACACGACGGACGGACGGACGGACGGACGGACGGACGGACACACCGAAATTATAAAGGTTCCGTTTTTGTAGACGGAACCTTAAAAAACATTCAATATTGAATATTTATTTTATTTTTCAAGTGAGTGAATTTGGCTTGTAGCAACTGTATGATTAATCCGCTTGTATATATTTTTTTCCACTCACTGCTTCAATATAAACTTAGGTTCATGTCACTGTGCTATTAAAGGCAATTTCGAAAAAAAATTCGTGCAAATGACCTGAGTGAGTTTTATTCCTTATACTTCCGTTGCCCTTTTGTTGAACCATACTCACAGTGGCTTAGATGTATTTGTGGAAGTTTCAGAATTTCTTGCATGCCTTTATTTGAGACGTTAATCTGTCTACGTAACAATGACGTAGTCGACATAACACAGTTTTTAAATAAAAATGTAGAAATGAAAGATTTATTTGCTGCGCGACAGGCCGCATAACATTTTTAAATCAAAAAAAGTTTAAGCACGATATTCAAGAAAATGTTCATTTGCTGTTGAACTTTAATAAATGACTATCTTTTTACTATCGTTGAAACTGACGTTGAATAAGCCTTTAATAACGTTAACAGAGGTATGAGACGAGTGGATGGCGCAGTTGGTTAAGTGCGGCTATAAGTTGGTCCCAGGTTCTAATCCCAGTAAAAGCAAAGCTAATACCCTTTTATCCGGGTTTTCAAATCTGGACCAACATGGTCTAAGTGTTTGGTGAATTCACTAGTAGCCCCCTAACCTAACCTAACAGAGGTACACTTCAGGGAGAAGTCATATTACTCCTTCTGTGTCTTTTACTGATGTATTTTTGTGTCTGGGCCAGAATTAAAGCATTTATGTACCCTTATGCTGTCGAGCAAAAATCAATCCTTCATCCATTATCTAGAGCA
Source organism: Myathropa florea (assembly GCA_930367185.1). NCBI lineage: Eukaryota > Metazoa > Arthropoda > Insecta > Diptera > Syrphidae > Myathropa > Myathropa florea. Next base: position 16,053,462 of record OV884005.1, read on the forward strand.
ATATGACACAATCGACAGTTGTTACTTTTAAACGCTTATTGCAAACCTTAGGCAGTCCTAGTAATGGCGGCGCTAAAGTCCGAGGTTTACTTGGGTCTAGCTTCTCAGCAACCACTCGTGTTGTGCGTGCTATTGTTCTTTCACGAGCGGAGGGGACCTACAGATTAATGCCGACTCCGAACGGCGATTTTGAGAAACTTTTTCTAGACAGTTATACTCTTTGAGCATTGTCAGTGACTAAAAAAAGGTGGAGCCGTTAAAAAAATGTTAGATATTTTTATTTCGAGATTCGAACCTTAGACCTGGAGCGTAGGAGTCGACGCACTTACCCATTACACCACCGATGAAGTCCTTTGCCAGCATTAATTTTTGCGTGACTAATGTGACTCGAAGATGTTAGACGTTATGCCTTGCTAACAGATTACAATAGAATTTCGAAAAGATGAACAGAAATAAAGCAAGCCTCATTTATCTTTTCAAATTGTTCATCTTTCCAACCACCGAAATTTAATTAAAGGAGAACATATAGCTGTACATAAAAACATTGCATACAGTGTATCAAAGTCATATTCGTACATCTGATGCTTACTACTTTTTTGCGGATTAAATGGCTCTGGTGATAGTTTTTGCTTAAAGCATATCTCATAGATAGGACTCATCTAATTTTGAAATTATATAACATACGGTCTGGTTAGGAGATATGATTAAAGGATGAAGTACATCAAAAATACCGCAAATTCATATTCGTACAGCAACCACTGAGCTTATATTTGACGTAGGGTACCGTTTACTGTTTGTTATTTTGTAAGTGAAATAGTTGTCCCTAGTATTTCGAGCATTTGGGTAATTGCTTTTTTTAATAATCGTGAAAGATGAAAAAAGCAGACATATTTTGACGTATTTCCTTTAAAGAACGCTCTATAGCCCGGACGAAAGATGGGAAAATCGTTCATCTTTCCGAGCTGTTCATGTTAGAGGACTGTTCATGTTTTCGAGATTCTAGTGTAGTTTTGTTGTATTGGTGTAAATAAAGTCTACTTGTGCCCAACAAAACACAAGAAATTAAATCAGAAAAAAAAGTAATTTACTTTGTGTCTGGACATGTGACAATACATATACTCATTCATATGTATCTGTTATATCTTTCACATGCCAGCCGATATGTATGTGCATAACCTGAGAAGTGGTGATACATCTTTTGTGAAAATGAACTCTCCACCTATCACGATGTGTCACTTGGATTTAACAACACATTGCAACAAATAGACTTAAAAAACTGCGATTTTCTTTTATGTCATAAAATACAATCTATTTTTAAGTTTCGATTCCAAATAAATTTTCTTCAACCAATTCAAACTCAACGTTTTCTACACCAAAACCCACATGCATACAGATGTACACGTTCATATATTCACATCTAGCACATTCCTTACTTCCACAGATAAATGCTAAACCTGTTAGAAATAGTTGAATCTGCAATCGAACATTTTTTATTTCTAGCAAATTAAATAGTATGTACAAAAACGACATCCCACTTATCAGTGCACTTCAACTTCCGCATATGGATGTTTGAATCTTTTCAAACAGCAAACGATAACGCCATACAAGTAAAGAAGAGAAGAGGCGTTAAGTTTGCCACGCTTAATGCAATTCAAATTCAGAAAGATTTCACGTTTTTTTTTTCAAAGCTTCGCCAAATCTCAAGCGATTTCAAAGTTTAACGAATATGTTAGATAATCTCAATCGGGTACACACAACACGTTTTCTTACTGTCGCTGGGAGAACTTACAAATGTTTATTTATTTCGATTCGTTTAACTGAAATCAAAAACCGGACGGCAAAATTCCACTGATGCTACTAAGCACGAACCCGATACATGACTGTATGTACCCACATACACACTCATAAATTGGTGACGGTGACGAAGACATCACGGCCTCGGATGATGATTCATCCAGCAGAGTAGATACACTGTTGGAGTCATTGGTTTTGTGATGTCGTCAACAGAAAACGAAACAAAAGAGAAAAAGCACAAGCCCATATAATCATTACTTTCAGCGACATCATTCATACATTCGTGGAGTCTCGAGAAATTTAAATTTTTATGTAATCGGACGGTTAATTTTTGAATTTCGATATCACTTGTTTTTTTCTTTCTCGATATTGAAAGAGGTCAGTGCTCCACGACTTTAATCCCTGGCTCCCACCTGGCTTCATGCATCTTTGCCCACCAACTGGATATGTCAATTGACTTTCTATTTTGCTCAACAGTCGACAAGCGAACAGTGAAAATAAAAAACGCTTAATGATGTTCATAAGCAACGAATTTATAATGACTACTCAGGCGAAAGTAAAATCGATAAATGTACCTTAGTTAGGTTCAATGGAACACAGAAACAAAGAACAGACAACAACAGTTTTTCATTTATTCTGCCGTGAGTGGGTTGGGTGGTATTGGGAAGGAGTTTCGCATACGGGCGGTCACTTTTGAAGTGTTGCCAAGCTACCGTGGTTGTTGAATTTGACTCCAGACAAAAGGCCCACCTTTGATTTTTTTTTCATGTTTTTTTTTCCACAAAGTCAATTTCTTTGTTGCTGGAATTCAATTGAGACTCAGTTGTGTCTGTGATATGGACGTGCAAAAAACTCCAGAAGACAATCATTTGAAATGCACTGAATGGAGCAAACAAGTTGCAGTTATCTTTAAATAAGCATCAAGCAATTGTGGTCCCACAACGTATTATTCACGTTTTTGCAACTTTGCAAACCCGCCTTAAATGGAGGAAGAGTATATACGTCATCCCAAGGTCACTTAATGGCAGTGCTGAGGGAAAAATGTGGTTGGACCAATCTTTTTTTAAGGTTAGCCACGCTTTAGCTAGTAAGCGGTAAAAAATCTTTCTTCACATCTTTTTGCAACCGCAAGCCGATGAATAGCATTTGGAGAACTTGTGTATTCGGCAGGATGACGATACCGCAAACACAGTACACAATTTTCTGAGCACTTTATCTAATCTTGTCAGCACCATAAGAAAAACCTCCTCTAAGATGTACATAAGTAAAAAAATAAATTTTGCAGCCAGTTGCAAAAAATGCTCTAGAGCGAGGAGGATTATGCATCAACTCGAAAGGAGGACTCTTAAGGAGCATTATATTTAGGACTTAATAAAAAAGGATCATGTTTCAAGAAATCATGCATAAATCAGGATAAAGGAAATTACAAAGTTACTGTCTTAAGCCTGAAACAGATGTGCAGTAACACTGCATTCATTGATGCGTGTAGAAATGCACATCGAAACAAATGTGTGATCAATTTTGACATCTCGTTGCATGTCTTTTTGAAAAGTGTTTTTTTTGCAATAGATGTGGAAAGGAGTAATAAATTAAAGAAAATGCCTATATAGTTATTGCAGTCAAAGTCGCATACAGCGATATCGGTTATAACGAAAAAATTCTTAGGTCTCGCGTAAGCTCCATTATATGTAATCCACTAGCAAAATAAATCGTTTACAGTGATATATCGCTTACAACGACCAAATTCGTCAGTCCCTTGAAGGTCGTTATAACCGATTTTGACTGTGCTTTCCAAATGTTATGTGGAAATTCTAAATACTGTGTCAATTTCTAATATTGTAGCAAATTGTACTATCTTGCTGATCTAACACATGTCGATTGCATCAAAATTAGATATAGAGATAAACTGCATCCAAGCGTGCAGTGAACACGTGTCCACTTACATGTAAATCCATGTTCTATAGTTTTACTGCACGTCTTTTTCAAACATTACAATATCGAATAAACACCTCATTGGGCTACATTCTAAAATGAACATTTTTTAAAATCCGTCTTCACTGTGTTTGAATACGAAAACCAAAATAAACTCTTTTTTTTTGACATCATAAATTACAGGAAGGCTAAAGTCTACTTAATTAAGGCGACAAAAAATGTTTTATCTCTTTACACAACTATCCTTGCATTCTCCAAGTCGTATAATCGATAAATTTATCCTGTGAAGACTCTCACCTTTCTTCTGCTAAACCTACAAATGAAATAAGTACATTTTCATACATCTAAAAAGCAGATGGATACAAAATCTAAACCAAACTCACATCACTCCACAGAGGAGCTATTTAGAAACTAAAGTAAACAAATTAGTTTAGAACACACATGGGAAAGTACAATAGAAACGTTGCGGAGCCCAACGGCCACTTAGATGCCGGCTAAATCATGATCTCACCACATCACGGCACATGACACGAAAAATTTGATAGATTTCTTAATATTGAAGCGTTCAATGAATACACAAAAGGTGCGGTCATTCAAATTTGCACAGATAGTTTCTTGGACATCCTCAAAGATTAGTTTACAAATAAATAAATTATCATGATAGCACATATCATGAAATACGACCTTGGTTCATTAACATTGACACTTCTTCTACAAGGGCAGTATTATATAGTATAGTTATATATATATGTCTGAGAATACTCCTGTTCGGTGGACTATACGATGATGCACATGATACGTTTAATCATAAAAAAATAAATGTGAAGTGACCGCGCATATCAACTTCAGCTCCATCCGAATTTCGATAACTGGATTAAAGTGAATGTTGCTATCCTGCACTTATTATTTATAGGCTTGGCATATGACATTCATATTATCCTGAGTGACATTAACATCTGTAAACTGGAAACAAATCAATTCATTTCCAAACGTGTAGGTTTGTTATAAGGTAACGAACTATCCAAACATTGGAAGAAATGTAATAGAACTAGATTCAACTTGTCTTTCACGTTCATCCAACAATCGGACAATAGCGATTTCTTAGGGTACTTACATATTTCATTTTCTATTGTACAATTATTTCCAACACATGAATCCAAAACGAAATCATAATAATTAACAACCATTTGAGTGTTTAGCTAGGCAATACTGAAAAGAATTCCTATAAGACAGATAGTCGCGCTTTGAACTTGTAACGATGTGCATTAAGGCACAGTACACTTCTATGACATGTTTTTATTTCATTTGTGCTCCTTTGCTACATCGAACTCATCCAAATACACAACTAAAAATTTGTATTTTGAAGCAATTGTCATTGGCAACACCTACGAGAATCTTAAGAGAACAAGTAGCAAATATGTTCCCAGAAATGCAGACATTATCTCTTTTCCCGTGTTTTCAAACCGGGTTAGGCTAGACAAACAGTGAATCCTCAAAATTGATTACAAATAGCATTTAGACAAAAAATTATAGCCCAGGAACACTCACCTCATTGATTACACGAAATGTATTCTACGACAATTGCACGAAATATAATCACACACTGAAGAAAACGAATTCCTTGGCAGCCTGACACAATACCTAATCTTTCCTTCTAATTCCAACAAACAGGCCACGCGAAAATAGGAATTTCTCTTTTATTTTATTTTATTTTTTTTATTCTTTTTCCAGATCAAGGAAGTCGAAGGAAGCTACCTCCTCCTTTCGTACAAAGTCACACAGAGATTGGAAAATGAGAAACGAGACACACACGGCACACAAAACAATTACGATAAAATATACATACACATATACCCCGCCGAATATTTGATCAAATTGCAATAAAATTAACGAAAATTTTGCGAAATTTACAAATAAAACACCACAGTAAAACTTGCTTTTTCAATTAAAATAGAATAGACAGAAGCGGCGACAATGATAATCGATGTTCTTGCACTTTGTATTTTTTCTTTTCGACTTTTTGGTTGCTCACTATTATCGCTTGAAGAGGACCAATTTTTTATTAAAAAATACTTTCTTTAGCGGGAGCTGATCGAAATTTGTTTGCACTGGATTTACACATTATTACATTGGTTATGTTTTTTTTTTATATATGTGATCTGGAATAAACACAAATTTAAAAATTATAAACACAACAAATGCACTCAAGGGGTTCACGAAATACGCCCTGCCCGTATCATAACCTCCACAAATGTGCTTCTGATGAGCTGATGCCGATTTCCAACTTTTTGCTGTTTTTCCTTCTCCTTTTTCTTTTTCTTTTCCTTTTCGTTGCTTCTACTTTACTTCACCACTGCCGTCATTCGTTCGTTCTTCGATATAAAAATTTGAAAGGCAAAAAAATATCCCCTGTCTAATTCGCCCCACCGAGTTTCGAATAAGAAATGTAATGTCAGCTGTTTACACTTAGCTGCTGATAAGGTAGTGCAATGGAAATGCCATCAGCAATATCATGGTTACAGTACCGTCGATTGCATACAAAACATAGTCAAACTACATTTTTAGTTAACGAACTTACATGAAACGTGAACATTGTCGTTACTTGGTCTTTTTTTCAGATATTGAGAAGGGATTTTAGAGACCACCTCAAAATATAAGATATTAAACAGAATACACACTGAATACTAAATTACGTCAATTATTTAGGATTTACAAAACTACAGGGCAATGTCCTCACAGTTATAAGAACATTTTTGCATGATGATGTTTTCGACTCTGAGCCTGTAGGACAACGCAACAGAGGACGATGGCTGGAGAGGCATGTTGAGTGAGGCCCAAGTCCACCTCGGACTGTAGCGCCCTAAGAAGAAGAAAAAGAAGAAGATGCCAGCTGTATAGCGAATATTACTTCGTGTGAGGCATTACAATCTTGGATTAAGCTGGGTCCCAACCAACAAACCATTTTTTATTAGCACGACCAAGTGGCTTGGGGTTTTTCTTTTTTACTAATCGTAGCAAAAAATTCTTCAGAAAGTGATCTGCTATCCATAAACAGTACATTATCTAGCTATCTGAAATTTGTTGAAGAAGGGATAAATTTCTTTTCCGCCCAATCAACGAAGGTTTCTTCTTTCAAAGAACAAGCTGACTTGTACAATTATTGTTTTATTCCAAACGCAATCAAACATTTTTTTAAAAATTTTTTTTTACTGTTACAGCATTGAAACATTGTCAGAAACTTGCTGTTAGATATATAAAACCACGACTTTGAAAAAGAAACTTTCAATGAAGCTTATTAAGTTAGGTTTAGGTTGACTGGTCGTAACCAGTCTTCTTCACTATGTGAAGAATTCACACAAAACAGTACGTGAACGAAAGTTGAGACCTTTAATGACTTCATCCGCATGCTTTCACCCATCACAAATTTTGAGAACTAAGCTGTCAGATTTAATTCCCAAAGTTGTTATCTCGGTCATTCATCGCAGTTTAGCAGTCTGCATGGAATATACTCGTACTTTCATATTCCATAACCTTCGCCAAATTTTGGCTTGTCTTAATCAGTCCCTTAAGTTAGTTACAAAGAACTTCGTCTGAAGAGACAGATAAAGCTAAAGTAAGGGCAGTGAGTCCCGAGCAGTGTGATCCCTAATCATCACCAGAAAATTGTTCAACAAGTACGCCTAGCTGTTCAGAGCTTCGCTTAAATATTTTTCTCTTTACTTTAGATTGACATACATCCGAATCTATTCCGTTAGGCCATTATGTTTGATAAAATATAAACAATGAGTAATATAAAATTTTACCTCTACCTCTTTTACCTCTAGGCTCAATGATGGTATGTAACATAAGCTTAACAAAAATAGGAGAAGACCTAACAGCATACTTTACGAGCTGTACAAGTATATATATATCGATAGAATAGAATATTGTTCCTCAAAAATTTTTTTTTTTAAATCTGAGTGCCCTGGTTTAAGAAGAAGAGGACGACCAGGTACTCTCAAGGATGTAAAGTATTTATAGCTCAGGCTCAGATACTTCATGCACGTAGCATATATGTTGTTACATAATGGAGGAATATCGATTTGGCTTAATTCTTGGTCCCATCAAGAAACAATTATACAAAGCTCTACCGCCCTGCTTATTGTCCAGCTTTCGGTTCCATATCGCATAGCATTGTCGATCACGATTTTTGTTTTCGAATAAAGAGTCTTCATTCATGTTGTTTCAACAAACAAACTGGAAGCGGTTCCCAATAATTTCTACCATCAGCTTGTGAAGTTTTCGTTTTCCTCTGTTGCTGACGATTTTCTTTCATTTATCATCTTATACAGCAAAACTCGTGTTCTTTAGGTATTAGTTAATTCAAACTTTTGTCAATCTTTTCGATCGTCGGTTTTAGCTCCTGAGCTGACTGAAAGTTAAGCCTGTATTAAAAAAATATTTATTAACAGGTTTGGTTTGGTTGAATGAGTTTATCCCTGTCAGAAGAAACACTTGGACCAACATAGGTCCATTGGGCAGCAACATGGGTTACAAATATGAGTTGGCTCTATACAAGTTAAAGTAGCCCATCTATTAAGCGAAGTCGATTGCAGATGGGTGCCTCCCCGAGGTCACCAATGTTGTTAAAAAAAGGAGGTGACCAAGTGCAATCCCCGGGAAAGTATGTAGGACGGTAAGCACATTCCGTTCTTCTTCCTTGTCCAGAGAGCTTCAGCAAAAGTCATTGGGGAATATTCCAAATCTTTTAGCATTAGCACCTATAAGATAGTCTCCCGTATTTGTGCTTGGTGGCTTCAAATCGATTCAGCGATCCAGGGTACGTTTCCCAAAATGGGAAAGAGTGCGATCGATTTTGTCCGTGGTAGGGTAGGTTTAAGTCGTACATAATTGAAAAAAAGGTATGTAATTGAATGACTTATTGCAATAACATGATAAGCCACAAAAGCAAAATGTTGAGAAAATGAGTTTCAAAGATTTAAATAAATTTACAAAATGGGGTAACAAACACTTGAACTACTAACTATTTTTAATAAATGCTATATGTTTATAACTTATTGTTAGTTACAGTATTCCTGAGTGGAATGCAACTAAAATCTCAGTTTTTAAGACAATGTGTCTTATCATGTTATTGCAATAAGCCCTTCAATTGTATGTTTAGTTTAAGTTAATTGAGTGTAGTTCAAAATTAGTTTAAGATAGTATATACATAAGTTTCCATAAAAAAGGCGACACCTTTGACTGTGTCAACTATCGAGCAATAACTCCTTAGCATTGCGTATAAGATATTTTATGCCGTTATGTGTAGATGCTTGAAACCAATCTTATAGTTTATTATCAGTATGGTTTCAGGCCAGAGAAGTCCGCAGTAGACCAGATCTTGATATTTCTACGCAACTCGTCAGACTGTGCTGGATGACGATGGAGAACTCTCACTGCTCCATCTATGTCGGCAACGAACTCACCAAGACCTTCAATGTCCGTACAACTATTTGGATACCCGGTTGAAATTCGTCGAACAGAGCGAGCCGCCAATGAGGCGTTTACTGACATTTATCAAGTAATCAACTACGAATACCAACAGTACCGAGGTTGAACGCAGAATAACTCCTGCATACCGTTGTTTTTGTGGGCTCAAATGGCAATTGAGTAATAGAGCCCTTCCTCGAAGGACCAAGCTCACTTTGCATAAGATATTAAGCATCCCAGTCCTGAATACGGTGTAGTGGCATGGGAAATATCGAAATCGGAGGAAGAAGCTGTAGGTCTTTTCCTGAGAAAAGTTTTGCGTATGATCTTTGCTTTGATGGCGGTTGGAGGAGAACGTTCAACCTCGAAATGTATGGGATCTAAAGCGACATGACTCTAGAGTGCGTGGAACTTAGCCGGGAGAATTTTCGACTCTGAACAAGTGGGACAACAGAGTAGAGGACATCCGCGTCTAAGGTAGCGCAAAAAGGTTAGCTTTTTTGGGAGAATAAGAAAAAGACTGTTAATTATTTATGCAATAAATGTATATAATAGTATCATAAAACCACATTTTGAGTATTGTTCAACAATTATCCATTTAACAAATACTACAATGTTAGATAGAATTTCAAAATAGAGCAATGCGAGGCATTCTACAATGCCACTGGTTAACACCAATAGATGTTATGCTAAATGTGCTTAAATGACTAAGTGTAACGATCATGAATGTACTTATTCTTGTGTTTAAAATTAAAAATAATATGTTACCTGAATATCTGTGCAATAAAATAATGTATGTAAGTAATATTCATGACTATAATGTACGTAACAGATATGATTTTCGCCTTCCACTTGCAAGAACACAAAGAAAACAAAATACAATTTTTTATAAAGGATTTAAATTATTTAATGAACTGCCACATGAATTAAAACAAGAAAACCAACTACGAATATTCAGAAGAAAGTTAGTAAATTATGTAAGAACAAAATATAATTAAAATGTATATTATTAATTAAAATTGATGTATTTTAGCTGTTCAAATAGATTTTATATTGTAATAGCAAATTTAGCTAAATAAATAAATGAAATGAAAATACAAGCGGAGAGGGACCTTAAGCTACTTAAAGTGCGAATTTAAAGACAGATAGCGAAGGATCGCGCTTGTCCGTGCCAGATCAATCTTGAGTTTTGATACGTAGTGCCTGTGGACCATCTTGAATGAAATTTTCGAGTTGCTATTTTTTTGAGCAACAGTTTACAAATAGCTTGTTGGGCTCGTCTGGTAAGTTCATTCGATTTGCAGTTCCCTGAAATGTCTCTGAGAGGCAAATTGTTTAGCCATCTCCCCAAAAAATGCATGATAGCTGCTTATCACTTACGAGTTTACTTATTTCCTGAACTTCATGACTATCTGTAAAGATGTGAACATATATCTCAAGTGGATGTTATGTTCCATTTAAGCCAGGATAGTGCTTCGGTAATTGCTATGATATCCTAAAATACTCTACAATATTTAGAGAGACGAAAGGAGTACCTAATTTAGTACGCCGGACGCCACCACGCCCACTCCCTTCACTTGTGTTAAGGTTTGATGAAATGAAAAAAAAAGATTTTCCACTTCTTTCTTTTCGGTTTACCCGGAGTTTAAGTTTCCATTCTCCTAGAACCATGTTACGAACGTATCCGTAAGACTGTCGTTTCAATTAATTTCATTTGTAGGTCGTATCATCTTTAATCGTTTTTTTTTTTATTACTATCCGCTTTTCGCGGCGTCCTCAAATCACTTTAATCAACATTTAACCTTCTGCTGTATAGACTTGATGCCATCGTAAGGCATCTATTTGTATTCCATTAACCAGCAGTGACTAGTTCACAGTCCGCGCCACTTTAAATGCTGATATCTAAGACTAAGGTGAGGTATCTTTTATCTATGAGAAAATGTTTATTCCCCTTTATTTAAACCGCAAACACTTATGTATGTTCACGCTTTCTTTTGAATATCCCAACTGATGCGTCGAAAAAAATGTGACATCTGTTAAAACGTGTTAGTTATAAATAGGCTACATAATTTTGTGGTTGATGTTGATACAAATATATGTCGTTTGTTCGTTTGCAAGAAAAAAGCATGTGCTCTTCGTTCCTCTACCTATTTGAACAACTTTATACATTTCATTCCTTGCCAGTCAAATATTTTTTTAATGTGTACATACGAGTACATCTCATTCGGTAGATTGTTATTTAGGACAATTCTTACTTGATTGACTTACTTACTTAGCAAGCCTACGACCCATGGAAGGTTTGAGCCTGAGCTCTGGTTGCCTTCCATCGTTGACGGTGCTGGGCACCCTGCTTCCAGTCATCAAAACCAAGCTGTCTTACGTCCGCGATGACTTGGTCTTTGTACCAGAGGTTCGGTCTTCCTCTTTTTCTCGAACCAGGAGACTCGTATTCGAAGACCCCCATAGCTGGAGCGTTGTTGTCCATGCCTTCGATGTGGCCGAGCCAGTGTAGTCGACGAATTTTTGCCTTTCGGACTACATCCACATCCTGGTACAGCTCATAGAGTTCGCGGTTGTGTCTTATCCTCCATTCGCCTTTCTCGCAGACGGAACCATATATCCGAAGTAGAATTTTTCTTTCGCAGGCACCAAGAATCAGCTCTGCAGTTCTGCTTAGTGTCCAGCTTTCGGCTTCATATAGTATAAGACTGGCAGAAAAAGAGTTTTGTAGAGTATGATTTTGATCCTTCGAGTCAGGAGTTTTGAGCCCAGTTGTTTTGACAAACCGAAGTAGCATCGGTTGCCAAGGGCGATTCTACGTCGGATCTCCACTGGGATGTTGTTCGTGGAGTTCACGTTTGCCTCGAGGTAGACAAACTCCTTCACTACTACAAAATTGTGGCTGTCGATTGTCATGTTTTGCCCTAGGTGGTGTGCGTCGGATCGTTTCTTGCTCGACAGCATATATTTTGTCGTATCCTTATCGACAATAAGACCAGGTCGTTTCACCTGTTCTTGAAACCGTGAAAGCTTCCAACACGGCGCGTTGGGAACGCGCAACGATGTCGATGTCATCAGCGTATCCCAACAGTTTGACTGACATGTAGAAGATAGTGCCTTCCGTGTTTACAGCAGCCCACCGCACTATCTTCTCCAGTACCAAATTGAAGAAATCACACGACAGCGCATCTCCTTACCGAAACCCGGTGCAGGTTTCAAACGGCTGGAATGGAGGTCCTTGAGCCGAACTGCACGGTGCATCGCGTATGTGTTAGCGTGGTGCAACACAACCGGATCAGTTTTCCCGGGTTATCGAATACCCATCGCTTCGAATAGTTCCTTGCGATGAATGCTGTCGTATGCGACTTTAAAATCGATAAAAAGATGGTGCGTATCGATTTAAAACCTTTTGAACCCAAAAAACAGCGGTTGATAAGAGTTATTCTGCGTTTGATCTCGGTACTGATGTTGTTTGTACTGTTTACTGCGGAGCCAAGGTAGACGAAGTCCTTAACTACCTTAAAGTTATAGCTACCTATGGTGACGTTCTGGCCAAGTCGTCGATGTTGTGCGTCCTTTTTCGATGACAGCAAATGCTTGGTTTTGCCCTCGTTTACCGCCAGACCCATTTTAGCCGCTTCCGTTTCAATGCCAGAAAACGCATCATTGACGGCTGGCTGTGTTCGCTCAATCACGTCAATGTCATCTGCGCAAGCTAGCAGTTGAACAGACTTTTGGAAGATCGTACCTCTTACGTTGGCCAGCGAGTTTTGCACGATCTTCTTAGGAATGATGTTATAGAAGTCACATGACAGCGCGTCGCCTTGACTAAAACCTTTTTTTGACGTTGAAGGTCTCGGTGAGTTCTTTACCGACCTTGATGGAGCAGCAAGAGTTCTCCATCGTCATCCTGCTTAGTCTGACGAGTTTGGCAGGAATTTCAAAACTTGACATTGGGCTCTATTGCGCGTCTCTATGCACACCGTCATATGCGACCTTGAAATCGACAAATAGGTGGTGTGTGTCAATTTGCATTTCTTGGATCTTCTCCAGGATCTGCCGCAGTGTGAATATTTGATCGATGGTGGACTTCCCTGGCCTAAAACTTCACTGATACGGACCTATCAGATTGGTGACGAAAGATTTCAGACGTCCACACAGAAAAAAGCGTCACCATTTTCCTGTTTCACTAACGTGAAAACAAGACAGTTTTTTTATGCTCTGACTATCCTTTGTGCCAACAACTGAATACGTTGTTGTCCCCTCTGATTTTCACTTGTTTCGGCCAATCAAAGTCATGACATCACTCTTTCTTGGCCTAAACGAACAATTTTTTGATAAGCTATTGGGCACCGTAGCTTAGTTCAGTTCTCAACACAAAAACAAAATTTAAATTTAACGGGTCCACCTATTTCGAGTCACTGACAAAGTTCAAAGAGTATAACAGTCTAGGAAAAACTTCTCATTCCCACCGTTCGGAGTCGGGATGAAACCCCAGGTCCTCTCCACTCGTGAAAAAACAGTAGTACTCACAAAACCAGGAGTAGCAAGGCCCAAATCCGCCTCAGACCGTGGCGCCACTATTATTATATTATTATTATCCATACGGCGGCAAAAAAACTATGGCAATTTTTGCAAAAAAAAAAATCTCTCATTTTGTATTTATAGATCCAATTTCAACTGGGAGAAGTGTTAGTTTAGTCTCAACCAGGCAAATTCTCACTCACTTCGTGAAGTCGTGTTTGTTTGAGAGAAACCCCTTTGGAATTGTTTCAGTATAATTTATTTTTATTTAATAATGATGACAAAAAATAATAAAATTATATTAAAGATAATAACGTTTGATTGGATCGATCGATTTAGTTTTAACTGATTTTGTAATTTTTCTTGTAAAGTTATCAACATTTGTACAGCCATACCTTGTTGTAAGGAAGCTGCTATGTACAATTGTATTTTGCTTGTAATTTAATCAACATTTGTGCAGCCATTACTCGCAATAAGAAAGCTGCTATGTACATGTACATGCTTCATATTTTTATTCAATCGCTTCTCTAAGCTATTTTTTTGTATATTTGCATTTATTATTATGGTTTTGCTCCATTATATTTAATTTTCTATTTCAATATGTACTTTTTTGTTCAATAAACAAATACAAAATTAACTACAAAACGAATACTTATTAAAAAAAAAAACAAATAGCAATAAAAAAATATACTAAGAACGAGAAGTGAAAAACGAAAAACAAACAATAAATAAAAGGTACACTTTTTTCCATATTTTGCTTATAATTTCATCGGTTCATTGTTTATTTTAGCGATTTTATAATCTGCATTTTCTCAAATGCTTCTCTGAAGTTGATGCATTGAATGCGGGCATCAATTTGGAGTTCCACTCTTACGAATTGGTGTGTGTGTGGTGCAAAATATTATATTTTGTTTGCGTAGAAATAAACAAATATATTTCTTTTTGTTTTAATAGTTTCATTTTTTTGTATTGTTCTTCAACTTTTGCTGATTGGTATATATATACATTTTTTGTTGGTTTTTCTTTCATTTATATCTTATAAAAGATTTTATTTATTTTTGTTTTGTTTTAATGACAACATTTTACTTTACCGGCCACCTCAAATTTGTTCCTGTATCCATTGGATTTGCTTGCTACGATCGCAAAGGTGAAAATGCTTAATGTCTGTAAGCCACACAACGACTCAAATGATTCAAAATTCAGCGAAACATCAAAACAAAGCATTTAATTTTGGGGTTATGTTGCTAGAAATGTGCTTCAATTATTAAATAGTCTTCATCTAACCCGACCTTACTATTGATGAAGGTTTTCAAAACTAATTTCTAAAAGCATAATGACGTTTAGGTGTATTGATTCAATCGAACGGATAGAAAACAGTTTTTAGGTGGTAAAGCAAAATCTCGCCGTTTCATCTACATTTCCCGTTTGGTTGTCTTCGAGCATAGGGCATTTGATTTTACATAAATAATACGTTCGTATAAATGCACGGAACACATTTAAACAGTGTATATATAAATAAGTTTCTAATTTTATTTATATTTCAATCAAATTTATTTATTGCCTAAAAAATTTTCTTTGTATAAACTTCAGCTGCTAATTAATTACAAAGTCGAGTTGTCTATGCGAAATAGTCTCGTAAATCTCGTAAATTCGCGCGCGCGTTTATAATTTATCCACAAAAGAAAAACGAAAAAAACTTTGAAAACACAAGAATTTTTGTTCCTTCTTTGTAGAGTCGCAGAATATGTATATATTTAGGTTTCTAATATAGTGAATAATATTAATAAGGTAATACGAAGAATATATTATATGTGTATATAAATTGATAAATGGGTGGTTTCGTGTAGAAAAGAAGTTGCTTGATTTGAGTGGTTTCTGTTAATGCGCATTCACTTAAAAATATGAAAATATAAAATATACAATAAGAGCGACAACTACCACGCCGTAGGTGAGGGATTTTTTCAGGACTGCGTTGTAAAAATCTTCGGATCTGAGCTTAAGCTCGGCTATGTCACGTTTCAATTTGAGATTCTCGGCTTGCGTCCTGCCAAATCTCTCCTTGTAAAGAATTAATTCCTCTTCGTGCAGCAAGGCGGCACTATTCAATGCAACAATATCCTCCTCGATGAGTTTATCAATTGAATCGGCTGGAACACCTGATGTCGTATTCTTTTGCTCCTGTTTCTGCACTTGTTGTTCTTCCTCTTCTTTGTATTCCTCATCATTATCTTCCATAACTGATTTCGCGCTGTTCGATTTGTTTTCGGCAATTACTTTCTCCAGAGCGTTCTTTTCGTCGCGCAGGCTTTCAATATCTTTCGTTAGTTCGGAAATGCTCTCTTTTAGGGACGAACATTCAAGCTGTATTGTTTTCAAGGTGAGTGTACTAAGGGACTCTTTCTCTTCGAATTGAATCTTTAATTTTTGAATTTCATTCTGATAGTCAACTATGGCTTGCTTTTGTTGGGTTAGCTCCTCCTCGTATTTTTCATTTTCAACCAGAGTATCTTGAGCTTGAAGCTTTGAAGCTATAGCCGGTGCATGTCCTATTTGCAATGACGCTTCATCACGTTTTGATATATCGCTCAGTGTATCTCGAAGAAGCTCGACGCTATACTTCAGCAGTTGACAGGATTCGTTATCTAACTGCTCGTGGCTACTGTCAGCGTCGAGATCAGTGGTCGTCAATTTACCATTGCTTGTAACTGCTTCTAGTTGTGCAAGATTTCTAGCTACTAGCTCTAATTTACTCAGAATCTGCACAGATGCTATCGATGACGATGGTGCTGTTGTCGAGCATTTTTCCTCGAGATCGTTATTGTCGCTATCATCGCTTGAATCCGATTCATTGCAAATGGCTTTCATTATATCAAGTGATCCTTCTTTCTGATTAAGATCTGAATTGGCCAGCCATTTCATAATGGTTGATTTTTTGGCTGCAAGATTGGTGTCATTATCATCGTGGTTATTTCTGTAACTCTCTCCATCACTATCATCTGGTTCGATGCTACCTGCTAATGTTGCTGTTGTGCTGCTATCGCTATTATTTGTGTCTATTGTAGGGATGGAATTTGTCGTGCTAGCAGCGTCCACTACATTTTCGTCGTATTTTTCCTAGAACCAATTAAAAAGAGTAAATTATTAAGAATCTTGTTTATTGTTAGATGGATCAGTTTGAAGGAAATAATGATTTTTTTTTTTTTCGAAATATTTCTGATTTGCAAGACGTTGTTTCTTTTTTTCATCTGAAATTGTATAATACTCTCATACTACTAGAATAATTTACTTTGAATGAAAATTTACGATGTTCTGAAAATATTTTCGGTCACTTTTATAACTTTTAATCGTTATAAAGCATTCATAACATAAAAATCGAATTCTGACTCTGATTCATCTCATAGAACACAGCGATAAGAACTTTGAACCCACTGAATCTGAGATAAGGCGTAACGTACAATCGTTTCATTGAATCCACCCAATTTCGTTTCGAAATGTAAATAAATTATATGAAGGCAAGGCACTCTTCAATTCGGGATTCAGACAAACCTTTACTGAGGACTTTTAGAATCTTCGACTCTGAACCAGTGGGACCTCGCAACAGAGAATGTCCACATCTAAGGTGGCGCACCCAAGTGAAGAGGGAATTCAATCAGCTTGGCGTGCGTAATTGGCCGCAGCTAGCAAAATAACTTGGACTGTAGCGCCACAAGAAGACAATGACATTTAGAAATTGATCTTGATCTCTGCTCTGATCAGTGTACGTATAAGAGTAAATGTACACACGTGTAAACAATACTCAATTAACGATGCGATAAGGCTAAAGTCAATGTTGTCCAACCGAGTAGCGGAAAAGAAATAACAAAAGAAGAAAAATAGAATCAATGACACATGTAGACTGAGAAGGCTTTTTTGTTTAGGTCAGAGATCGGCATAGGACCGTATTTTTGCTACTTAACATCCACTCACAAATAAAGCACCGCAAACTAAGCGATCATTGTGTTTACTATCAAAAATTGTCATGCGTTCATTATTTTGCAACTCAAAATCTACTCCCAATACAAGCGGTAAAAGTGCAAACAACCATTTCCACAACACATGAAGTTGCTGTAGAAACTGGGCCAAGTCCCCTTCGGACTATAGTACCACCATTACTCATTACACATTACACTCATTACTTATTAAAGATGATGAAAGTCTACTACGCGACTTAAACACAAAAGATCAGACTTCTGAGACAGACTTATAAACAGTCTTAAGCTTTCGACAAGGGATGACTTTATTACAACGTCTAAGAATGAAATGGACAAAGTCAACACATGTACTAGAGCTACTTCTACAAATGTTTTACGACGCAGAATAGCAAATTTCCAGTGAAGCTGAATTTTCCATTTATTTTGGGAATTGAAGGGGTCACAGATGTATGGGTCTAGGCAAAGTCACGATATAAACATTAAGATCGGGGTCGAAGAGAACTGTTAGCGTAATTGACTTGCTGCTCCAATTTATGACTGAAGATGATTTAGTTGCGCGCATGCTTCTTAAACTAAATGCGCTCTAATGTCAACCTACTCCAGTGCCGTTAAGTCGATCCCAACGGCAAATGGTGACTGGAGCAGACTCGATTTCACTGAGATTCGAACCTGGGACCCCTCTCACTTAGAGCAGGCACTTAACAAACTGCGCCATTCAGTCGTATTTTTATAACGCTTACATACACTCCAAGCTAAAGTAAAGCTTTTTTTTTACAGAACCACCTCTTTCGAGTCACTGACAATGCTCAGAGTATAACTGTCTAGGAAAAGCTTCTCAAAATCGCCGTTCGGAGTCGGCATTAAACTCTAGGTTCCCTTTACTCGTGAGAGAACAGCACGCACAATACGAGTGGTTGCTCAGAAGCTAGGCACAGGTCCACCTCGGACTGTAGCGTCGCCATTATTATTATTATTAATATCTCGAAATCGAGTCATTTGATTGAACATTGACTAAATTTGTCTTCATTTTCACTGTTTTATTGCGTTCTTTCCCTCCCTGAATTCACCAGCAACATTCGTCTTGCCAGGTATGCTCATCACTTTACCTTTAAGCCTGCCTTCATTCGAAAGCACAGTACTTCTTTAGCCGTAACACAGGAATATGGAATACTCATCACAACATATTATTTCCCTAATTAGTACAATCCAAAGATATCCACCAATATGCACATGTATCTGCTGTCTCTCTCCCTCTATACCGTTGACCCTTGCGGTGTCTTGATTCCGGACACTTAGGGTTATTTGTAGACATTTGTGCGCACAAATTATAAAAATGGAATGCTAAAGCGACCCACAAAATGTAAACTGCTAGTCACCACTTCCTTATCAATTCGAAAACAGTAGAGATAGCCGACAAACAAATCTCTACTATGTTTGGAATGGACAGTACCGCCCAAACTCATCAGTCTTTGCAGAATTAATGGGGATCTACTGCTGTTCTATGAACACCGACAACGAAATGACGTCCAATGTTACAAAAGATTGCAGAATATCCCCTTTAATGCAAAAACAAAATGGAATGGATCTGGCACTATATGTAGACAAAACGATACACATTCTTCCATTCCATTCTTTCGAGCGATGATGGGGTCAGTTGTCAAAAGACCGTATAAACTGAAAGAGACTGTGGGAGCGCGGCTGGGACTTACCACGGATTATGAAGTCATGTAAATAAAAGTGTGAAAACAGCATTGCATGAGTAAAAGCTTATAATCTTCACTGGCTCATGACAAAATATATTTCATTTATTGAAAAGTTTGGGGTGAACTTGAGACTAGCTTCTAACGCTCGTGTTTTGCGCGCTGTTGTTCTTTCACAAGTGGAGGGGTCTACAGTTTAATGTCGACTCCGAACGGCGAAGTTTGAGCTTTTTCTAGCCAGTTAGAACCTTTGAACATTGTCGACAAATCAAAAATGGAGGAGCCGTGAAAACATGAAGTTTGTTGCTTTTAGAATCGGGCTTAAAAAGAGGCATAGTCCATACGAAACTAACTAAATTTTCTATGCGACTTGAATGAAATACTAAAAGGAATTAGCAGCAAAACACGATCATAGCGCATTACGACACAATGACAACATTGTTCCCAGAAAGAGAGAGGAAGAGAAAATAAACAAATAAAAACCTAAACACGCCTTTCCTGACTTACTAACAATGGTTCGAAAATTCGATGAGAAGTTTATCAAATTTCCCGTGTGCATAAAATTACTGCTCTCTCAATTTGTGGGAACAGTAGCAGGCATAACAAATGTGATTTATGGAGAAATGCCTATAGCTACATCACATATAAAGTGTACATTCGATGTACGCGTATGCAAGGTTAACAGATCTAATTGGACCAATATATGGACGATGAGTATGTAAACGACGATAAATGTTCATATAAATAAGTAAATTAAATTAAGTTATTTTGTTCGACAAATACTATCCATTTCAATAATAAAAGAATTCTTGCGTAGTACAAATTAAAACCATAAAGTCAAGTGGACATCAATCAATCTAATTGTTTCCATTTTTCTTTGATACATTTGTCGACCTCGAACTGAATACATGCACATATTGGCTGCAAAAATAGAAAAACACATCAGCACTTAAGTTGCATGCAGTGCATACGACTGGAAGAACGCTGAATGAGCTCAATGATCCTTAATATTCTCTTCTCTTATGTGAAGCATTTCTTGAATAAATTGCAAAAGTGAAAAGTCGTCCTCATAAAAATACAAGCATTTTGGCGGCGATTTATGATTCGATCTATCTTTATGTGTATAAATCGATACATTTCATTAAAAAACAAAAACAAAGCAAATCAAGTCAGACCAAGCCAAAACAAGTTATCAAGGCCAATCAAAATCATACACAGTAATTTTGACTAACATTATGTCGGTAGCAAAGATTTGTTGTTCAAAGAAAGGGTATTTAGTTCTTACAACAAATTGGAACCGCATGCTTAGTTAGACGTTATCAATTTGCGACTTAAGAGATGTCAGTGAGCGGCATTTGTTTCTGGTTATTAAGTGAGAAGAAGTCAAGTTATCGTTGAATGGAACGAAAATATCCGTCATTGGAACGACGCAGTACCAAGCATCAACTGCATCAGATATACTACCGTCTTGCTTTAAAATATTATACAGCCCTTTATAGCGGTTAAATAAAATCATTATGGATATGTTTCTTGTTTAAGACTTTGCATCTTTACAAATGACGCTTCTATTACGTTTAAGTAATTTGCAATGTAAGTAAGGAGTACGAGTAAATCAGTCATCATCATCTAGTTAAGTATTATCTGTCCATGGCTTAAAGGTCAAGTTACCTGTCCTATCTACCATAATAACTCAATGAATTGCTTTAAGTTGTAAACTTACGTAGCAGAAAGTTAACTTTGACATGAAGAATATTAACTCGAACTGAGGCAAAAATCATTTCAAAATTCCAAAAGGAAATTGAGAGAACATTTGGGTGCAAATCAATTTGAAATACTATGTGCTAGCTATGCATCCGGTCTTAATACATTAAGACATACATTTTTATATTCTAACATACTTACTTGCTTGACCACCTGCCCTTAATTTATTGTACCATGGTTTAGTCAAAATAATGCTTTCGGAAGAGTTCAGCACGTGATTGGCATTTTGCCAACTTTCGTCATTCCCATTTACTTAAAAGATTTTTGTTTAGATGTTTGGTCATCTTGTTTTCTTTGCATTGCCTCTGAATTAACACAAGCAATACCAAATTTGATTAATCTTAATTAGTACCAATTAGGCGTTGCCTTATGAGACTTCTGATACAATATACTCACAGAACTTTACCCTCACGATCCAAACTGCTGATATATACATACGAACACAGAATTTTTCGTACTCACCTTTTTACACTCCTCAGCCACATCCAATTCGTTTGCACGGGTCAGCAATAATTCGCCGATTTTCTTTTTGTACTCCTCGCATTCCATTTCCCTTTCTTTCAATTTGCTAGCCAAGTCGGCAGCTGCAGCGTCAAAATTACTTTGCTCTTCGTTTGTTTCCCGCTGACATTTCTCCATCTGGTCCTTATACTCATTGTACTCAGTTTCCAACCGCAAAAGTCTGCTATTTACATCTTGTAAGTTCTGTTTAGTGTATCTGATTTGGTCACGCAGTAGCGAGCACTCATTTTCGCTGCATGTATAATCACGTTCCATTTTCGAAAGTTTTTGCAATGCATCCATGCGCTCCTGGTAGACTTTGCGTAAGGCTTCTTTGGCTGAATTCTGATAGAGAAACTTTTCATCCTGTAACTTAAGAATTTCCTCCTTCAGTTGATCTGCGGGTGAATTTTTTTGAAGGAATTGCAGTTTATTTTCAAGCAAATCGATTCGATTCAGCAAACGATCCTCGTCAATCATCGATTGCCAGCAGATAGTCGAATTCTTTCGAGTTGCGTCAAGGATATTTTGTATGTTTTGCAGCTTTGCCTTTAAAAGTTTCTCCCGCTGCGATGTTTCTTGCATGTACAGGTTCAAACGGTGTAATTCTTCAAATGAAATTCGACTATCACCGCGAAACGATGATCGACCTAATTGACTGATTGATATCGCCTCTCTGCCATCAGGTAAATATGGTTTAACGGATGCAATTATACATCCATGGACTTCTTTGCGCGAATTTTCCATTACTTCAACACCAAACTTCACAACATCACCAAAATTTAGTTCCACTGGCTCCGAAGCGGGAATTTTACGCTCATTAATGAACGTCCCGTTGGAACTTTTGGTATCCTTTACATAAAACTTACCATCGCTGGAGTACCAAAGGACGGCATGGTTGCGAGAAAGAACTTTACAATCAAAGATTGCGTTATTATCTGAAGCCTTGCTCTTTGCAATCGAACGTCCGACTTTGCATTCGATATTTGGAGCAAGAAGTATTGTCCGGGTTTGAAAGGGATGCGAGTCTGGTTGGCAGATGAGTATGATACGAGCCAAAGAGTCACAAGCGAGATTTTCACATTCAGTTGAATCAGAATTGAGAATCGCTGCTGTTCCATTATTGCTCACTGTTATTGTGTTTATTGTTGCATTTGGAGCTCCAACTACTACTGCTGCTGCTGTTGCTGCGGATACGGCTGATGGTTGTACAAGGGAAGGTGCAGCCATCGTAAGAACGTTCGGTTCAATCATTTGCGATTGCTTTTGATCATCATCATAATTTATCCATTCGTTGCTAGCAATTACCATAACTGGAATTTTCGAAAACAATTTTTTATAACTTGAATGTTTTGATTTGTTTTGCGAGCGGAATTTACCTTAATAAGAATTAGCACGAATTATTGGAATTCTCTAATTTTTTTTTCGTACAAAGAAAATCATTAAAGTAAAATGTCAAGCGAATTACTACATTTTCAATTAAAGTCGGTAATGTAGAGTTTGGGGGTAGACTGGTGTTTTATTTCTCTTCTCACGGGGAAATTTTTGTTTTTGATTATTCCTTTATGAGAATTTTCTCACTCGCCTATTGCCAATTGGATTCAAATTTTGGAATACATCTTATAAATTTGACTTACATAATCAGGCTTTTAAATTTCTGTGATAATATCGTAAATAATAAAAACATCTTCGAAGCCGACACGATATCGGAGAATACCTTTTATGCCTTTTTGAAGAGATATTTAATTATTTATAAAATTTTTGTTAATAATTGAAGTTACTGAAAAAAAGAGATAAGATAACAATTAACAAAAATTTGTAAATAAAACATGTACAGTGTTAATAATTGTCTGCTTTCTTTTTGTCAAATTCAATAGTGTTCATCAAGCGAAGACAATCTCACTATAAGATAGGATATTACCTATATTATTTCTGCAAACCTCCATATCACTTGTAAGCTAGGCTTTTTAACTAATTAAATAAATAAATAAATACATATCACTCGACAAATTTAGAGCTTTGAGTTGGCAACGCGGTTTGAAGCGAATACGATCCAGGTAAAAATATGTTGTTCCGCGCTTAATTCGCCGCAATTTCGAATAACTTTATTAAAGTTTGAGAAAGAAAAATAATTAATTATAAATTTTAAATTTAAATTCGAAAATAAACCATGTAATGATAAAAAACTAAAATAAAATGTAAAAGTAAAAAAATGAACTTTCGAATTTTGTTTTTTTGTAATATGTAGAGTGAAATCAGCTGATTACTGTTTACGATTAGGTGACCTTTTTCTTGAGATACATATTTATTTATTCTACAGAAATGTTACGAAAGTGCTTAACCCATGCGTGCACAGTAAGCTTTAATTAGTTAAATGAAATGTACCTACCTAATGCAAATAAACATTCTTAGCGCACTTTTGCCACCAAACTAACACCTCATCAGGAAGCCTTGATGGCGAGAGGATTACCAAAGCAGTCAGTGATACCAGGTGTAAGCAACGTCGTAGTTGTTGCATCCGGAAAGGGTGGTGTTGGTAAATCCACTGTAGCCGGTAATGGTTAAATCAAAAAGTAATTTCCTGTACCTAAGCACGTTGTATTCTTTTTGCAGTCAACCTTGCTGTTAGCCTGGCTGGGCTTGGAAAACGTGTTGGACTTTTAGATGGCGATATTTTTGGTCCGTCCATACCACTCATGATGAATTTAAGTGAAGAGCCTTTGGTAGATGAAAAAAACCGCATGATTCCTGTGATAAACTACGGTGTTAAATGTTTGTCAATGGGATTAATCTCCCAAACAGGTGCAATGATTTGGAGAGGTCCTTTGGTCATGTCCGCATTGCAACGGCTCCTAAAAGGTGCTGCGTGGGGGCCTTTAGATGTTTTGATAGTGGATACACCTCCAGGAACTGGTGATGTTCATTTGTCATTAGCTCAAAACGTACCAATATCAGGAGTACTTCTGGTGAGCAGTCCACAGACAGCTGCATTAGAAGTTACCATGCGAGGAGCGGAAATGTATAAAACGCTTAAAGTTCCTGTTTTTGGTTTAGTTGAAAATATGGGCTATGTGATATGCAAGAATTGCGACAGCCGGCTAGACATCTTCAACAATGTAACGCAGAAATTTGCTGAAAAAATTGGTACCGGTATTGTGGCAAGCATACCACTGGATACGAAAATAACTGATTGCTGCGATACCGGCGTACCAATGGTAATAAAATTTCCAAACTCAATGTATGCACAGAGTTTTAGAGAGTTAGCAACACAAATATTGAGCAATTTAAAGACGGAAAGTGAAAAAGTAAACTCGTAGGAATATTT
This sequence comes from Myathropa florea, assembly GCA_930367185.1. Lineage (NCBI taxonomy): Eukaryota > Metazoa > Arthropoda > Insecta > Diptera > Syrphidae > Myathropa > Myathropa florea. Next base: position 16,078,439 of record OV884005.1, read on the forward strand.
TATATTTATATATAGACTTAATAAATGACAAATGTCTTCGTCCTTTGTAGGAAGAAAATATATTTTTTTTACATTAATCTTTCAGCTCAAATATAGAGGAACTCTAGAGATAACTGATTTTCCGAGTGCGAATAATTTCATATTAGAGTAGCAATACAGAATAAGGGCCTTGGTGTTGAAAATGAGGCTTCTCTCTTTACTTTAGTATCTCTAGGATTCAGTCTTTCAGTCTCCACTTCTTCCGAGTCACTGACAATGCACAAATTGTCACTCTCATTGGATGCGTTGACTTCTCGACAATAACGTGCGGGTTTTCCATTTTCCGAGCCCCATATGCGGCAATATTGTTTACTAACGTAGCCGCCGAGATGAAAATACGTTGTCCAATTTAATCTGCTCTTATGCTCAAACTTCGAAGCGATAACGAAGCGGATGGTCGCGCGCCTTCTGCTGCTGCTTCAATTGGACCTTGTAAGCGAATAATCCGAGATCTTTGTGCAGAATTCTCCTCGGGCTAGTGCGTGAAATGTTGGGCTGTTGCGATCGATGCTGAGTTGATGTTCTTGAATTGAGTCTCACACTCTCGGCCATAGCAGCCACATTCTTTCCTCTTTGGGGCTGGGGTAGTTAGCACTTCCAGCGATATATTTTTCTTGAAAGTAGTAGCCAATGGAACCGGTAGAGGTTGACGCTTATTTAGGTTCACTTAAATTAGGCTTTCTGCTTCTCTAAGTTGTAGGTTTCTTTAGTATGCAAAGCACTGAACGTAACGTTTACTCGTTGCCTGCTTTCACTCCACATAATTCATGACTGACCTTGCTTGGATTCAGTAGATCTGAATATTAGACACAAAATATCTTTTAAATTAAGAAAGAAACCCCTTATTCGGGTAAATCTAAAGGTACCAATACCGATAATCGAAAAAAATGTCCTTCCCTTGATGTTTACCTATTCCTGTAGCTTGCTCGCTTGGTGCTGGTGCATTGTGCAAAAGTGTACAATTCAGAATCTATGACACGACGGGCACTGACTCGCCGGTGCAACCAATGAAATATAAAACAATATCACTTTTAGATGATTATTTATTTTTCTTCAACTTCTTCATCTTTTTCATGGCTTTTTTATGTCCATACTTATTATTACGAGCAGTGACTTCTTGGAATTTTCTCTTGGTGTACTTCTGGACCTCAGCATCAGCCAATAACTCATCAACCATTGTTTTCTTTTTGTTTTTCCTTACATCGCGTTCTTTGTAGTAATCCAGCGGAGAATGCTGAACTGTTCCGATCTAAAAAAAAACAAGTTAATGCATCATATGAATGCCATTCCTTACGTTTCAGGACAGATACACATACCTGGAAGTATTTTGGTAGCACTTTCAGATCGTTTTTCTTGTAGAAGTGTTTGGGATTTAACACGGATCTCATCTGAAGAATCTTCAGGTCATTCTCGACTTCCTCTGTCACTTCAGTGGCGGGCATGTTGAACCATGCTTCGCCTTTAGTCTTCGAACGTTCAATCTGAAACAATTATAATTTTTTTATGTGCCTTTCTTAGGATTTACAAATCTAGCTCTATTTTAGCATTATCAGATTACTAAAGATGACATCAATGTGGACCACGAGCTCATCTCAGAGAACACGTCGTAATTAAACCGAAGCTATATGTTTCATTGTGATGGTTATGTGCATACACTATAAATTGCAAGAGTTGACTACTCTCTCGCAACAGTCTATAAATTTGTACTTTTACTGTCCCGCAGGCCTTACAGGTGCTGTTATATACTTCACAACAGCTCCTAAGATTACAACGAGTGAAACTGTGTCAATTTGCTTCGGTTCGAGTCTAAGTTGACGTGTCTCCTCAAGCAATGAGTGCAGCCACTATACTTGTCGCAACAAGCTTCAGCTGTCGAATATTTCATCACAAAATACTGAATAGATGCAATCCATGTTATGCAAAAAATCTTACCCTACGTAGATCCCTTAATTTTTTGTCGCGCAGCTGAGGAATACCCTTCTTTAACTCTATTCCTGGGAGAATCGAGTTTGCCATTTCTTTTTGCACATCCGTTTCGCTGAGCTTGTCCGAACATTTTCCAGTTTCGATGTCTAACTCCGGGAAGATAAGTTTCGCCTTTTTGGTGCGTTCCCCAGGTTGCGATTGCTGTAGTTTATTTTTTCGTCTTTCTTCTTCAGCTGCTTTTACCATTTCCAATCCCAGCTCTAATTCCCGCTGTGCTTTTGTTTTAGGTTTCGCTTTGACGACGGTGTCGTACTGGCTAAGAATATCTGATATATCTTTGCTTGGGGGAGGAAGACCTGCATGAGAACATACGCAAGTGATGTTTAGTACATACTTTCAAAACAAATTTCTATTTTAGATTTGGTTCGTCGCTTACCTCCATAATCATCATCATCGTCTATGATGGCATCTGGGAATTTATCGTCCACACTGTTTATTAGAAGCGGTCCTCTTCCGCTGAAAGGTAAATAGGTGTCTTCTGCTTTGGTTTTATTATTTTTGAGTAAATCATGATCGCCGGCAGTATCAAGCACAAATAACGACATCGCAAGAGGAATAACAAAATACAACCATGCGGCTGGTTTTGATGTCACATTTGGATCTGTCAGTAATGAGTGGTGAATTCGTATTGCCACTCTATTGAATCTATCAGCATCTAGCGGCGAATTAAGAATTACCACCCTGTTGAATTTGGCGACATCTAGCGGAATATTCCATAAGGTACAATATTAAAAAAAATGTAGGCAATATTCAAAACTTCATAAAATTATGAGAACCGTTAAAAATTTGTATTTTATCGCTTGTGTTGATAAAACTTTGGATTTTTTTTTAAAGCTAGAATATTGCCTCTTTGCCATAACAACATAATCTGTTATGACCATTACTGAATAAATGATCAATTCACAACGGAACTAATAGCGGTTGCAAATAAGTTTAAGCATTACATTAGAGGGATTCGGTTCGGTTTATATGAGGAACACAAATATGGTAATGTGAACGCATCAAACGACTGCTTGTCAAACATGTTTGACGCTGTCAAAGTAATTTGATAGCGTGAACGTGTTTCATCAAACAACTACAAAAAATTTAATTTTCCAGAATTATTGTAGGTTTCGAAGAATTGCTTTTTTGCGAATATTGAATATTGGAATCTCATTTGGAACATGAGAAGTAAATTCATAATAAATAAACATTATTTTGCATTGTTTGTCTTTATTCTCGTTTGACAGCTGCTGTTTGGACTTCCATCATCATTGAAATTATTAAATAAATAATAAAAAAAATAACAATAATATACATACTTGATGAGAGTGAACTCGTTTTGTCAACTTTCAATCATTGGGGAATCAAATCGTTGAGTATGAACTCCTCTAATGCTTACCCGACCATTGACTATGATATTGCTGTAGCAATCTCGGGCAAATATCCAAGGGATCTTATGCAGAATGCTCTCTCGAAGCTATCGGCGTGGGCCAAGGCTAACGGACTGGGCAGTTCAGACGGAAATACAAAATCCCCTCGCTCGACCCCCTTACCATTGATGGCACCAGTTGCAGATTCTCAGAGTCTGCAAAATTTCTAGGGCTCATCCTAGACAAGAGGTTTAACTGGAAGCCGAACATAATGGAGCAAACCCGCAAGGCGACGCTGGTTCTCTACGTATGTAAAAGAGCACTAGGAATGGGATCTTCAACAACCTCATATGATCTATTGGATCTACACAGCCTTCGTCAGACCCATTCTGTTGTATGGAGTGCATGTCTGGTGGCCGATACTAGACAAAGCCATACACTACAATCTCATCAGAAAGGTTCAACGTCAAGCCTTCATCTGCATAGGAGGTGCTCTGAGAACCACACCTTCAGATGCTCTGGACGTTGTCATGAACCTATCCCCACTTGACATTTTTGGTAGACTATTAGCAAAAAACGCTGCTATTCGACTTATGGCCTCCGCCAAATGGACCAATAATCCGTTTGGCCACTCCTCTATACTAAGTTCTCTAAATTTCTCGACGAGAATTCTAGACCATGCCACACCCCAATACTTCCCTGACAGACACTTTGAAACCCTGATTCCAGATAGAGACTTTTGGAATGATAATCCCAAACCTTTTGCAGGTTCCTTGCACTTCATTACGGATGGGTCAAAGACCCGGGATGGGGTTGGCAGTGGCGTTTTCTCTAATGAACTAAACACAAGTCTCTCCTTTCGCTTACCCGACCACTGTAGCGTGTTTCAGACGGAGATAATGGCGATTAGTGAGGCTCTGTCCTGGCTCAAATGGAATGTAGTATCCCCGCGTGATATTTGCATTTTCAGGCAGCCAACAGTACCCTGGAATTAGTCTCTATAAACTCAAAAGCTGTAATCGACTGTCGCTCATCTTTAGACAAGATGGCCGATCAGTTTAATATTCGCCTGTGTTGGGTACCAGGCCATAAAGACATTCCGGGTAACTGCAAAGCGGATGAGCTTGCCAAGTTCGCTACTTCACAGCCATTGCTACCTAAACACAACAACTTGGGTATGGCCCTCACAACTTGTAAATTGTTAAACTTGTTGGAATTCTTTTCTACCGTCCGTTGTGCTGAGTGAAGCATTATGCCTGACAGTGGTAGTTGTGCCCTCATCACCGTCTGCAGAAATGAGACTCGATTGGCAAAGTTCCTAGTGGTCTGTTGCGTTTGTTGCTTTCCGATGTAAAACCGTGGGGTTCTTTCTCGACTCCGTTGTTCTCTTGATATCCGTGTCCTTACCTTGACTACAACAAGACAATTATTCAAGTCGATGTTGGCGCCTCGGAACGTTCGGACGTCAAGAATACTGGAGGAGTGTCTGACGTCGATCGCAGCCTGATCAATCTGGATGACGGTTGAACGATCAGGGGACCGTCAGGTCCCTTTATGGATGTTGAGGTGTGGGAACCACGTGCTGGCTAGAGTTTCCGCCCCGCGACAAAGTCCACCAGCTTGAGCCCGTTTTTGAACGTCTTGTCGTGTAGACCGCATTTACCGATGACTCTAGGAAAGGTATTCTTTTTACCCACCGCTTGGAACCATCTTGGTGTCGTAGCTGTGGTATTGATCATATGTTCTTTTTAACAGATCCAGAAGTCATCCATGCTGTTGTCATCTTTGTCCTCTGTGGGAGCGTGTGCGCACGTAGGCTGATGTTTCCCATTTTCGACTCGATACGGATCGTTATATGGCGCTCGTTTACTTACTTAAAGCAAATCCACATCCGAATAAGGGTTGTCTTCGCTCTGTGTAGAAATCACCGTAGGAGATGTCGCAGTTTTTCCATCCTCATCATCCCACCGCACTTCCTGGATTGCGGTAATGTCTACTTCATAGCAGTTCTAGCGAATATACCGGGGTGGATTCGAAGACTTTCCGGGCCAGAGCATTGGTTTCCATTCGCTCTACATTACCTAGCTACATATCTTAAGCGCTGGATCTTCACCCTTCTGGCTAAGTCGATGTCGCTGAACAGCTCGTACAGTTCATTGTTATATCTCCTCCTCGACTCACCCTCTATGCAGACGGGGCCGAAAATCACCCGAAGAATTTCCCTCACAAAGCAGCCAAGAGCAAACTCATCCGCTTTTGACAAAGTCCATACTTCTGCCGCATATAGCAGGACTGGGACGATTAAGGTCTTGTACAGGGTTACCTCGGTTGTTCGAGAGAAGGCTTTGTTTATCAATTGCTTTCTTAGCCCAAAGAAGCAGCGATTAGCAAGAGTTATTCTTCGTTTGATTTCAGTGTTGGTGTCATTGTCTGAATTAATAGCGGTTCCTAGGTGGACAAAGTCCTTGACTACCTCAAAGTTATATCTGTCTGCTGTGACGTTCTGTCCGAGACGTAGGTGTTGGGTGTCCTTTCTGGTTGACAGCATATACTTGGTCTTGCCCTCATTTACCGTTAAACCCATCTTCGCGGCCTCCGTCGCAATACTCACAAAAGTGCCATTGACATCACGCTGTGTTCTTCCGATTATGTCAATATCGTCGGCATATGCGAGTAGTTGAATAGACTTCTGAAAGATTGTGCCTCTGGTGTTGGCGTGCGAGTTTTGCACAATTCTTTCAAGTATGATGTTGAAGAAGTCGCATGTCTGAATCCTTTTTTGACATCAAAGGTCTCGGTAAGGTCTTTACCGACCTTGATGGAGCTGCGTGCATTCTCCATCGTCATCCTACACAAGCGGACGAGTTTGGTAGGGATGCCAAAGCTAGACATTGCTCTGTATAGCTCGTCTCTATAGATGCTGTCATACGCGGCCTTAAGATCGATGAAGAGGTGGCGGGTATCGATTTGCTGTTCCTGGGTTTTTTCCAAGATATGCCGCAGTGTGAATATTTGGTCGATGGTGGATTTTCCTGGCCTAAAGCCACACTGGTATGGACCGACCAGGTTGTTGACGAATGGCTTTAGGCGTTCACACAACACGGCAGATAAGATCTTGTATGCAATGTTCAGAAGACTGATGCCTCTATAGTTGGTGCATTTAAGAGGCTCTCCTTTTTTGTGGATCGGAAAACAATGCTGAGGTTCCATTCATCGGGCATGCTTTCTTCCAACCATATTTTACAGATGAGTTGGTGCATGTTCCTTACAAAGTCATCGCCTGCTGCTTTGAAAAGCTCAGCCGCTAAGCCGTCAGCTCCAGCAGCTTTGTTGGACTTCAGTTTCGATATAGCTATCTTCACTTTATTCAGGTCAGGGGAAGTTGATCTACATAGTCCTGTCATTCGAGTTGAATGGTTAAATCTGCCTGACAGCGGAATTCGGTTCTTCATCGCCATCATCGTTATACAGTCTGCAGAAGTGGTTCTTCCATATCCTTAGCATCGACTGTGATTCTACTACGATGTTTCCTTGATCGTCCTTACAGGCTTCGGTTCGGGTTTTATAACCCTGACAAGTTGACTTTACCGTTTGGTAAAACTTCCTTACCTCATTCCTGCAGGAGTAACTCTCTATTCTGCCGAACGCGCTTTTCATGCGCTTCCTCCTTAGAAGCCGGTGTTCGTCTTTCCTTTTCTGCTCGTAGAGCTCGCGAGCAGTTCTTGTCCTTTTTTGCAGTGCCGCTTTGTAGGCCTCTTGCTTAGCTGCATTCACCTGCCGACACTCGTCGTCAAGCCAGGGGTTTCGTTGTAGTGTCCGAGTGAAACCCAGCACATCAAAGGCGGCATCTCTGATAGGTTTTTTGCAATGTTGCCACTGGTCTTCAATACATGGTGTTGGCGGCAAGGGACTTCTTCTGAGATTAAGGGAGACTCGATCGGAAAAGGATTTGGTGATCTCTTGCGATTGTCATTGGTCGATCATTGATAGTAGTCTGATTGTGGGCATCACAATGGACCAATATAGTCTAAATGTGCTGGTGTATTCACTAGCAGCCGCCTAACATAACCTATCACAATGGAGGCTCAGGCTTTCACACTTTTTTTTCACTTTATCTCTCCCATTAATTTTATTAAAAAAAAAACTTGTACCGGTGAACCGATGCACATTCAACAGTGCTGCATCGTCAATTGGAAAATCTTAACTTAAGCACGCAACAAGCAAGCTCCGCCAGCCTTCTTTATCTTATCTTCAGCCTTCTTTGAGAAGTATTTGGCTCTAACGATGATTGGCTGTTTGGGCAGATGACCGCGTCCGAGCAGTTTGTAGTAACTGAATTAAACCAAGTCAATAAATGGGGCGTCGGTGCTTTTCTCTTTGACGAGTTCATTGTACTTGTCGGCACCATCAAGAGACCACAATTTATCCAGATTGATGGATGTATAGAATTTGTGCTGTCTCCTCAAGTGGAAGTTTCTCATGCCGACCTTACCGAAGTAATCAGGATGGTATTTATCGAAATTAATCCGGTGGTGATGCATGGCAACCAGGATGCTTACGATGCTTGCCAATACGACCGATCGATGGCTCACATGACCACGTAGTTTTCTGGTCTTATTCCTCTTTGGTTCGTCATATTGGTATTTTTTGAAAAAAAAAAAAAGCACGTTTACCCAACAGTTTCAGTCCTCTTGCTGCACCTGTAGTTTAGTATCGATGATAAAATTGTAAAGTGAATAAAATTGACAGTCAACGATAGAAAAAAAAAATAGTTTGCATTATTTAGTTTAGTTTTTATTCGTTTATAATTAAGTGAAATTTTCTTTACAAATTACTAAAATATTATTTCTTTAAAAGGAAGTTATTATCCGTTTCTACAGTGATTTGCTTTTATTTTTATTTGGGTAAGATCCGTCTAAGAAATCGGTGGCCTACAACTAATTCGTATATATACACATAAGTATGCATATGTATGACGTATGTCTAAATATTGTTTATTTATAGATAATAATATTTACAATGCTATTGCTGCTATGAAAAATACATTTTCCTCAATAATCATCACGCGGAACAAAATCAAACGGGGTAAAGTGTTTATCTTTTTCTGTCGTCGTAATAATTATTTATTCCCAGGAGTTACTTCCTGCGATTTCCTGATTTGTTGATGCTTAACGAGTGCAATTGGGGAGAAGGTCTAACGAATCACAATCCTTAAGTTATTGAATTTCTTTTCTGTCAAAGATGTGTTAATAAGAAAACTTTAAGAATTCAGATGGATTCATTGAATTTTATAATCCTGCTATGATGACTTCGTGCTGGGCTTCATCTTCCATCTCTGGCATCTCTTGTTTGTGGATGACCACAGTTTGACTGATCCGTACTTGGTCATCGTGGTTTTGATTTTGCGATTGACGTGGTGCTGTCTGACCTACAATTGAAATAACCATTCATTTCTGTGGACATGAAATGAATTATATCATCCTGCACTCACCATATTTCTCGTGAATTCCTCTATGACGCTTAAGTGCGAACCTATCAGCAAACGCTGCTGAGCAGATATCACATTTGAATGGTTTTTCACCGGAATGAACCTTTGCGTGGTTCTTGAGGTGAGCTGCTTGACTGAAAGCTGATCCACAGATTTCACATTTATATGGTTTTTCGCCAGTATGAATTCGTCTGTGGTTCCACAGCGTAGCGTGGCGGGCAAATCCTTTATCACAGACTTCACACACGTATGGTTTTTCTCCGCTATGCGTTCGCTCATGATTCTTAAGGTGGGGTGACTGAGAGAATTGCATGCCACACGTTTGACATCTGCAAAAGCATTAATAAAAGAAAAACGTTCAGAACAGAAGACAAATTTGCATTTTAGCAGAATAATGCATCCTTGCCGTAGAAAAAAACAGCTTAAGAGTACATAATTGGCTCATCGTTTAGAAAATACTCACTTGTAGGGTTTTTCTCCAGTATGAATTCTTGCGTGATTTTTAAGATACACCGCTTTTGCGAAAGCCAATCCGCATATTGTACACTTGTAGTTCTTTTCGCCACTGTGGAGCTTTTTGTGAGACCATAAACTCGAGTATCGAGAAAAGGTTCCACCACAAATGTTACACGTGAAAGGCTTAGGTGTTCTGCAATGGCAAAGCCTTTAAAATTATCGTCTACCAATAAAGGAACGTATAGCACTTACTCTGACTTGATCTGACGTTGACTGCCGCCAACAAATATCACTCCCGATCCGTTACACTTTTGACATTTGGTAACCGTTGCAAGATTCCGCTTCTTCACTGGATGATGACCTGTAATGGTTTCATTACATCCACCATTTTGAATCATGTTTTGTTGCTGGTGATTTTTCCTACCCCCACCGCCAGTATTGCCGTTATTTCCTTGTTGCATTGGAATGATATTCTGTGCATTTAACGAATCCATCGACGATTCACTTGTACCACTCGGTAATTCGTTCATCTCGAATTTGATTTCTCCGTCGGGTGCGACAAATATTTGAGTTGGTGTTGATTGTGTCGTTTGTGTTTGCATATTACCATTACTGTTGTCATTGTTTGCACAATTGTCGCAACGTACTATTTTTGGGCCTTTTCGCTTTGTGGGCTGAAGAATTTGCCCACCACATGATATGCATTTGGATTTTTCTAATGTAAGGGTTTTTGCTGTGGATACTGTAACTTCGTTGGCTGTTTGTTGCATTGCATGTGAGGTAGCTGGCTCCAATGACTCCGTAGCAACAATTTGTATTTGACCAAGGGGTTGGCCATTCTCGGTAATGATATTTTGGGTTTGCACCAGACCTTGTGCGTTTACAACTGCAATTGCATCCTGATTCCCGTCACCGCCTTCTTGTGCATGAATACGCTTGTGATGGTTGAGCAGAGTAAGATGGGAAAACATAAGACCACACACATCGCACTTGAAGCTTATGTTGGAAATTGTGTTCTAAAAAAAGGGATTTATTTTTATATTTTATATTTTTTTATAGACAGAGACAACTTACTGTTGCAAGTGGTTTGTTTATGACTTGCAGGCGTCCTTGGTTGTCCACTGTGGCTATACCAACCGTACCACCTTGGTTCAATTGCATTTGATTCACCAAGGCATAGTTGTAGCCACCGATCGGTTGTGCAATGTAGCATGTTTTATTATCATCTGTTGTTAATTGTGCCAAGTTAACCGTTGTTGCATTACCCTTTAATTAAAAAAAAAGTGATTTATGGGTGAAACTATATATATCAGTTTATCCGTTCATTTGTTTATTTCGATTGTTATCAAGCAAATAAATAGTACCAGTTAATCAGCAAACCAGTTGTCTAATACCCAACTCGGTATCAAAATTGTGGATTATACTTTGACCGAATATCGATAATTAATGGTTAACAGTTATGAAATAGTCATAACCCATGCATTTTTGTTTAAAGAGATCATGGCGTAAACTCACGTTAGTTGTCGTATAGCAAAACGTCGGGTAGTCTGGTTGATTTTTTTGGCCCTCTATTTTCGGTTGCTTCAAAATAGTTCCATCTGCGGTTTGATATTGGATTGTTGGCTGTCCATTTTGTATCGTATTTGTTGTAAACATTATGGTCTTTGCAATTTCATCCATTGTACTGTAAATAAATTAAAAATACTGAATGTAGTTTACGACGAAAATCGACTAAATCAAAATTATGTACTATTTTTCCAGTAGTATTTGCAAACTTAATGTTAGGGAATGTTACTGATTATTTTGGTGGTTTCAAGAATGCTCATATCCGAAATCCTTTTATGGTTTTGTTTAAAAATTTGCAATTTGCTTTCGGCGAATATGTTAACAAGCAAAATTACATTGCATAACGAGAATGAAATGAGGTTTTCAAACTGTTTGATATCTTCTTCGTTTTTCTGTGGTTTAGCGGTAATACATATAGTTCTAGTAAAGTCAAAAGTTGGATAGTTTCGGATAGTTTCCTACAACGGAAGTTCGTATTTCGTACCTCCTTAGAAAATGCAAATTATTCGCATTCGGAAGTTAAAAGTAATGCCAAATTCTTTACCTTCAAATTTGGATTTGATTGTGCTGACGCGAGAATTGCAGCCGGAAAATCATAGAAACCACCTTGAGTTAGCTAAATGGGGGATGGAAATGTAGTCGGCAGATCCGGATTTTGGCCAAAATATCATCTTCTTGGATGAGTATCATTTTTCGAGCAAAATTACACTTATTGGAGCGAACACAAACCACAAGTTTTTGACCAAGCATCAGTGCATTCACAAAAGTTGGTGGTGCGGTTTATGGCATGTCGGCATCAATTGGGTCATCTCACGGCGAGCGTTCATCAATTGGTTGCCACGATCATGCGAACTAGCAGGATGCAATTATTTTCACAGCGGCTATGTCGATTCATAAGTCTGGTTAACAAACCAAGCAGTTTGGACGAGCTCGAGGCCAACATTCGAGACGCTATTGCCGGAATAACGTCGCACATATTAGACGGAGTTATCAAATATTTAACCGATCGCTTGAAGCTCTGCTGTGAAGATGAGTCAGGCTTTTGAATGATTTATAACTCCACACATAATGGTATGAATACAGCTTCAAAATAAAGCTAGAATCGATTTTATATTTCACCCAAAAGGTGTTCATGGGCGTTGTGATTCCTACCGAAGAGGACCAAAGGCGGTTCCGTGAAATTCTAATCGAAGTCGAAACTAACCTTAATCCCTCAAATCTTCTTTTCTTGTTTTTATAATTTGGGTACGCAAAAGAGGCTTAAACACCCTTTTGTATATGGAATCAGTACACAGCTCGACCCAAAAGTATAGAGGGAGAAAGGGAGAGGATGTATGTACCTCTGCAGATTGATCTTAAGTGCCTGTAAATTGTAGTGAATGGGAAATATTGCTGAGAAGAGTGTTCTATTTTTGCGTTGTGCGGCTACGTTGGGTTAGAGGGCTGCTAGTGAAATTCACCAGCACACTTAGACCATGTTGGTCCATCGTAATACCCACAATCAGACTACTACCTTTGATTGATCGCTCCAGAGATAGTGCGTTAATTTAATCTCAACGGCAAATGGTGAGTGTACAAGATTTGAATTTATTTCTTGGCTTATTTATACAGACATTTTTTTTAGGCAAACCGGCAAGATGAAAACGGAAGAGGAATAAGATGCTATCTATTATTGCATAAAGATTAAAATAAATCAAATAAATCACTAAAACTCCACAACCTATTCGGGTTTGTAAATGTAAATATGTTGCAGTACTGCAAGATTTGCGTTTAGGTAGGTAGGTATGATTTGGCTAAGATGTGCACTTAAACCAGAGTTGATCCACTGTGCAGCCACATGGTTTGACTAAGGTCAATCCAATAAAGTATTTGTGGGAAACCATTTGGAGCCTATAATGAAGCGTAAGTAGATTATTAATGGGAGCCGCACTAAGTTCACATAAGTCGAAAAAGTAGGTAGCAGATTTGCGTTTACTATTGTAAAAAATCTGCATGGCTTTTGCATGAATGTAGTAACAAAAGTAAATTGGCAGTAAAAATGCGACGAACTTTGCGTTGAATCCTGTTTTGTTGTTTCGTTGCATAAGGAAAGCGGAAGGAAATATTCTTTGATAATGTTAAATGTTTTAACGAAATACCTATTTGGTTGAAATGTGTCTAAAACTCAAATTTCGGAATGAGTCTTAATCACAACAGTAATCCTTTTCTTTGGATTTTGACATTTTCTCTTTCAGTGTTTTTCTGAAAACTTTCCTAATTTGTTCAGTTAAAAATATTAATAGGCCTTAGAATTATTTTTCTATTTCAGATAAGGCACACACATTTTTTATTTTCTCATCTCATCTTCAGTAACCCGCATGTTCCACTAAAGTGGTCGCAGGGCAATGACTTGGTCCAACCATCTCGTCCTGTGTCTGCCAAACGGTCGACTACCTGATGGAATCGCATTCAAGGCACGCCTCGAAAGTGGTTATGATGGGGATATTCGTACCACCTGACCAAACCATCGAAGTACAGAGCTTTCCGTTCGAAGAAGCAGCTGCCCAACATTGAGTTCCTTGCGCACTGCCGTGTTTCTCACCCTATCCCGGCGAGTAATTCCCATAACAACACGAAGAAATCTCATCTCGGCAGCTTGTATTCGCGATCTTATTCTTTCGGTCATTACCCAAATTTCATGATAGGTGAGAGCTGGAACAAATACTGCGTTTTATTTTGTATTTTTTAGCTGCCTACTTAAAAATATATTCTACTTAGAAAAATGTATTCTAAACACTTTCCTGTTTGTAACTAACTACCGTACAAGCAGCAGTACTGGTATTTATGTTTTTATGTTAATTAATGCATTAAAGGATATTTTTTGCATGACATATGTATGCTACAATGTTGCTCTTATGAATTCAGACCCTTTATTTATTATTTGTGGCAAAGTAAACAGACTAATAAGAGAAAAGGAAAACTATGATTAATGCTTCTAATTAGCCAAATCTCAATCAAATAGTATTTTTTTTTGAAAATTGTCTACACTCTGCGTTAATCTGTTCCCAATAGATCAGAGTTAATCCAAAATAATGATTATCCTATTTTCCGATGTACATACATAGGTACATACAAACGTATGTTTGAGTGTAGGTCGTCGGTTCACGTTCCGGGGATATTTGATCAATTTGTTCACTTTATGTAAATATTACCCATATGTAGGTTACGTGTCTTCCGAACTTTGTCTTTTTATATAAATAAACGACAGCGAAAAAATATTAAGTCCAAAAGTCATTCATTCAATTTGTTAATAACTGCCTTCCACGATAATACTCGCGGCGAATGTTTAATAATAGCATAATAATTGCACAAATGTACATATATCTGTACATAAACGTACGAACGAATACGAACATTGTGCTACAATTTTCAATAATAGTGGAGGTAGCGAAGTTCAAAAGCGGGACAAACACATTATATTGTACAGAGATAGATTGAAATCGAGCACGAGCTAAATTTAATTTTTCTCACAAGGTTTTTTTTGTCTTTTTGTAGTTACATATATTTGCTATGCTATGTAAAGAATACTCTTCGCAGTCAGGTCAACATTATTCATCGACCAATCATGGATAATGTCATACAATATGTACATACATATGTACAAATTTAGCTGGCAGAATCGACTGCAATTACGACAATCATTAATCCGCTGAAACATTTGCGTACACACATCGTGTATGGTACGTACGCTTGCAGGTACGTTAAGATTATTGATTTTTTTTTATCTTTACATGCATGTGTGACGAGTTTTGTGTGTAACAAATGTAAAGCTGAACGTCCATGCATAGATTCATGCAGTGCGTGAACATGTATACCCCTTTTAATTATTTTTACCTCATTGCTGATAAATAACTCGGCGGCTATAGATTGTGTTTCATATAAGGGATGAAAAGTATTGGTGACATGTAACCACGTAGGTATACTTGTATTCAAATATATGTAATTTTGTATGTAATGAATGGTTTTGCAATTCGTGAATTTCAATAGATGCTTTATTCTGTATTATTTTCAAGAAGTTTCTTTGGTGTGTGTAAATAAACACTAGACTATAAAATATTAACGTATGCACAGACTACATCCATTGCGATTTAAATTAATTTAAGGCATGCTGTCTAAGTTGCATGCATTGCACCTAGATACATAAAATACATGCAATTGGGCGGGCTGCTTTGCAATTGTGCCACTTTAAACTAATAGATTGATAGTTTACTTTATGTATTTAATGGTATTTTAGGGATTCTTATACTGTTGTTCTTATAAATACAGGCTTGAGTGGAAGAGCGTTAAAATTAAGTCAACGAATGTTGTCTCAACAAAAGTTGTACATATATATGTACACACATACCGGCATTACAATCGAATGTCAAGATGTGATTATACACCTGCATTCGAAAATTCAAGGGCAAGGACCTCAACTTGAGCACGTTGCTTAAATCATCAACTTTGTATATGCGGTTGTTTTGTAACATTACGAGACAAAGACAATTTCATACCACAGATAAGGATGCAACCAAAACAAACATTTTTGTTTCATCCAACGTTGATTGTAATAAAAGAGAGAAGAAACCATAAGCCATCCTAACAGTCAGTGTCTCTTTGGAAAAAGAAGCCAGCCAAAGAATATTCATGCAGCTAGCAAGAGCAAGAAACACAAACGAACGGGTCTGAAAAAGAGAAACCTGATAAAGTGACGCAACATCATTCCCCCAACGATATGATGAAATGAGAAAGGGGATGCGCCATAGCAATGTAAGAAAGAACGCAGATCGAGATATTTTTAATCCGAGACATCACCATCTCACATCGTGTCAAGGTTTGTTGACAAAGTTTTGAGCAGATCCATGATTTAAATTGTACCCCCTTATCATTTAGTGGAAGATTAATTCAAGGACAATTTATTTTGCATGTGTTCAGTGCATTATTCGAACTAGTTTGTGAAGTTTTCTTCCATTGGAGCTTACTTTGTGACTAAAAAAGAACTGTGAATATTGATAGAGCATATTGTATATCCATCCCCCTTTTACTTAAGCTCCATGGCAACATTATTTTTTTTCACTACTGTAATCGTTCGGCAGGCACAACGCGCCATTGTACGCGCGCCATCTTCTCTTCCTCTCTGCCCTATATGTATGACGACTGGTGTTGCTTGTGTAACCGACCCTCCTTCACACACTAGTGAAAAACGGCAGTGTCGTTGAGAGACGAAGTACTGTGAAAAGAGGATGACGAAAAAAAAAGTCCCGACAGTAAAAATTATATACGTGTTCTTTTTCGCACACAAAAATTCAGCTTTTTTTTCCTTTTCATTCAAAATGATGTTTTCCATTTCACATCCACCCGTCGTTCTACGAATTGTCAACAAAAACAATATCTTTGAAAATAGGTCTGATTTTAGAGAAAACTATTTGTCAAAAAATCACCAAATTGTGGTGATATAACGCGAGTTACAATGGAAAATTCCCTGATGACGCCATCGTGGCTCACAAATCTCTACACACATTTTTTCTTTGAACGACACACTGAGTTATGTACTATGTGTACTGTAGACACGTTTGGAGAAATTAAATTAATTTTACCTTTCAGGATTCAGTTTTAAAAAATTGCTGTTATGTTTTGTATTGTTTTGAAAATTAACAAAAACAAAAAAAAGAAACGAAAAACTTCACTTTTTTTGATAGAAAATTCACTTGGAAATCTTTTGTCTCATTTTTCACAATATGGCGGTTATCTGTAGGCAAGTGCGTTGCGCTATCTTTCTTCTCTTCGACGGATGAGAAAAAGTGATTTTTTTATTCTTTTTGGCGTCTGGTGGAGTTGTTGAGTATACCGTGCTCCTCTTCGACGAGCGTTTATGAAAGAACTAACTGGGCGACAGTAATAGTGAGAAAGGGATGTGCTACGAATTTCTCGCTCGTTTATTACGTTGTTCGCCTTTCTGGTACGTCGTTTGTCTTCTTTTGGTGATGGTGGAGATTTTTTAGTCGCTTTTCTTTACCACTGCGTTGATAATAGCGACATCTATGAGCTCAATGCTTTAACTAAGGTCAATTATTACAGGGTTGATTTAATTTATTTTTTCGTGTTCACATTTTAAATTAAAAAAAAAAAACGAACGTTTTAATCACCAAAAAAATAAGACTAAAAGAAAAATAACTTGCAACATTAACTATTTGGAATAGATTCCATTGCCATATTGAATTTAAATTTAACGCTTTTACTGCGATCCATGGAACTGCTTCTTCAAGTCTTTAGAATTTGCATGTCAATGTTTAATTGTTTTTCGGCCAATATGTCCAAATCTATTAGGTGACTGACGACTGATGACTGATGACTAACGACTAACGACTGATGAATGACGCAAGTGGCACAGTAAGGGCTAGAGCGTGGTCATCAAGTCCTGTTTATGGAGCCAATTCATAGACAATACCTGTTTTATTTTGAAGTGTGCGAAGTAGGACTTTACATATAAAACACATACAACAACCATTGCCTTAGTTGCCCATAAAGCTGGCAGTGGAAAGCGACTGCCAACAAACACCTGTTTTCGAACTCTTGGTCGAAAGCAGTTTATGTATTAATGGTTCGAAATCACAATATACGAAAACAATGTACACATGCTCCGTATATTTATTTAACATTTTTTTGAACTATTATGGAATGCACTACAGCTCACAGCGCCATCAGGCTCAGGCAGTCTGGGTGCTGGACATCTAAACCCTATGGTCATAGCACCATATTAGATTACACAGTTTGGCCCAAACTAAATCTAACAAACGGCTTTGACAATCTTATTCCCGAAAGAACTGATTTGCACAGCGGGCAGGTGTGCAGGGATTTTAACTGGGAAATCTACACTGACGGCTCTAAGAAGCCCGGCGGAGACGGTGAGGGTGTATTCTCAGAATTCCTGAACATTTCTAAAGCCTACAGACTGCCGGACTATTGTAGTGTATTCCAAGCGGAACTATTTGCAATCCGAGAAACATGTCGTCAAGTCATAATACATCCAAATAACATGCCAAGGCAGAAGGTAGTCATTTGTATTGATAGCCAAGCAGCCAGCAAAGATTCCTGTGCTTTATACTATACTTGCCGAGGTGAGCTACCGTCATTAGAAGACTAGCTCAAAATCCCCCTTATCTGGGTTCCAGGTCACAGTGACATCTCAGGAAAGGAGAAGGCCGATGAACTAGTAAGGCAGGGATCTGCCCTTCAGTGCCCGCTTACAGAGGAGGTGCACATCCCACCCAGTACAAGCAGCCAAGGCTAATATCTCTGCACACTTCCTTGAAATAGGAATCCCAGATGGGCCAGATGGACAAACTGTGCTACATCAAAAAAAATATGACCTGAGTACAACCGATCCAAAGCAAAAGATCTCCTTCGGCGAACTCGACATGATAGCACTAGATTGGTGGCTGTCTGTGCGGGACACTGGCCGTTTGGAGATCATGTAACAAAACTTGGTATCCCACAAAACACACATTGTCACAGTTGCAACAACATAGCTGAGAGGGAGACCTTAATCCACATCTTTTGCACTTACCCGGCTCTTACAAGTGCAAGACAGCGAGCGCTTGGTAGACCCTTTTTCGAATCACTTGAAGAGATTTCTACGAAAGATATTAAAGAACTAATGTCCTTCTTAAATATCTCAGGTTGGATTTAGTAATATCTTAAAAATATACTTTACATTAAAGGTACCAGGGCTGTGGCAGTAAAACGGCACTTAGTGCTAATTAGGTTCATACCGAACCACCACTTTTACCTACCCTATGGAATGGATATACAATTTAGACTGATGCCTGTCTGCAGAATGTTCCACTTAATTAAGATAAAATGATTGGGGAGAATTCCGTTCCCCGATATGGACATATGGCCAAGATAGCAGGCAGGCCTCATTGACTGCACCAACTATCTAGGAATAAGTCATCTTAATCGTCAATTTGTCACCAATCTCATAGATCCTTATCAGTGTGGTTTTGGGCCAGAGAAGCCCACAGTACTCGGTAAACCAGATCTTCACACTACGGAGATCCTGAAAAAGAAAGATGCCAATCGACACACCACCTATTCGTCGATTCCAAGGCCGCATATGACAGCGTGCATAGAGACGAGCTATACAGCGCCAAATTAAGGTCGATAACGAACTCATGGAGACCTTCAGTGTCAAAGAAAGGTTTCTGACAAGGCCACGCGCTGTTATGCTACTTTTTCAACATAATTCTTGAGAAAATTGTGCAATACTGGAAGACCAAGCTGACTGTCCTCCTTTACGGCAGAGGGGCATGGACAATATAGAAAGCGTATGAAGATGTTCTTCGCAGTTTCTGAGAGAACATTTCTAAAAAAATTGGAAAGGAGGATTTTACCACGAACTGTATGGACTGTACAATGACATTACTCTAGCCAGGCGTCTAGGGATCCAACGTCTAAGATGACTAGGCCATATAGAGCGTATGAACAACTTGGCACTGGCTCGGAGAATCTTCGACTCTGAACCAGTGAGACAACGCAACAGAAGACGTCCACGCCAAAGGTGGCACACCCAAGTGGAAAGTGACCCCAGCCAACTTGGCATTGCAGCAGTTGGCAAAAAGATCGTGCTAGCTGGAGAGGTTTGTTGGTTGAGGCCCAGATCTACCCCGGATTGAAAAACAAGTCAATCGAATCTTACTTTTAAATAAGATTTAATATACAAATTTCCACCACGAACTTGTTCAGTAGGTCTACAAGATCGTCACTGTAAACGTCACTTTTCTTAAATTGTTTCAACCATTCACAATGATACGAATCTTATAAATCGTCGATCGTAATATTGACATGACGATTGATAACATTTTTCAATGATCAATTCTGTGGCAATTGAAGAGAAAAGCTTATGTCTGTAAACACGATTTTGAGAAAAAACGTTCAAAATGTGTTATGTAAAATTGTTTTTTTCAACAAATAAAACTGTTTTTGTGTATAAAGTAATTAGGCAGTAATTATAAAAAACCATGTAATCAGACTCAAGATGAACCATTTGTTGCTACATAGTGGTTAGCCAAATGATAATCATAAGAAGCCTGCTATTCAAATTCAACGAAAAACTAAGCTATCGTATACATAGCTTATTGAGCTTATTGAGAAAATCGCAATAGACCCATGGTGTATATAAGTGCACTGACTCCATGCATCGATTTCAGATACAACTACTTTTATGTACACGGTACCACTTCTCTCGAGTACAGCTGTTAAGAAAAGCGTCTAAAACTTCGCTGTTCAGAGTTTCCCTAAAACTGTTGGTCATCTGCATTCGAACAAATCAAGTTCAACTTGGAATGTAGCGCCATCAAAAGAAGAAAGCATATGTATTCTAAAGATGTGCAAGCGTCTAGCTTTGATAAGTAGTAACTCGTGTTATAATATTTGCTTTAATAATAATATAATATAATAATGGCAATGCTACAGTCCGAGGTGGACCTGGGCCTAGCTTCTCAGCAACCACTCGTGTTGTGCGTGCTATTGTTCTCTCACGAGTGGAGGGGACGTACAGTTTAATGCCGACTCCGAACGGCGAGATTGAGAAGCTTTTTCTGGACAGTTATACTTTTTGAGCATTGTCAGTGACTCGAAAGAGGTGAAGCCGTGAACAATTTTTTTTTCTGAAAAATTGTTTGTCTGAGCTGGGATTTGAACCTAGACTGTGAAAGTCTAGTGCGCATGGGTCGACGCACGAACCCACACGGCCACGGCGCCCACATATTTGCTTTACAGAGTAATAATGACCCCTTCATGTGATTTAGGCTTTCACACGACACGATTATAAATGGTTTCTGGAATTTTAAAAATGCACGTGTCGACTACCTGCAAAAATCTAAGCAGACATACGAGTACGTTGAAACCTATAAATGTAATACCAATAACCCAGAAAAATATTTATTTTTTCCCATTGCTTCTTTGTTGGACTCACAACTACAAAAATCCCACATTCCGAGCGTTCTTTAAAGCGTCCGTCGTCGCAATCAAGAACTAAGTCCTCTTCAATCGATTTTCTACGGATCAACATTTTTAGGTTATCCCGCGATTGAAGAAAATCACATAAAAAGAACGCAGACAAAATAATTTGTAATATAAAAATCATGATCGCTGACATATTGAAGACGTGTGCACATGTATCTGAATGCGTGGAGTGGTCTGATCATGCGATTTATAATAATTACGTATATGTTCTACTTACGGATCGCTTTCGTGTCGCATTAAGACATGATGCCGCAAGCATTCTCTGAGTGAATGTATCAACTGCAATTAATATAAAGGTTTTATCCAACCAGACAATGTTGCATATATAGGGTATCTTCATGGGACCAATTAGAGGGTAATGCATTTAAATGGAATTGACCAATTTCATTGGAAAGTAATTAAGAGGACTGACTGCTTGTGGAACGTCTTGTTGTTCGTATGTCACGACAGACTTTGTCTTTTGCAGTGCATTTCGAGTGGCTTATTTTGTAGACGTGTGCACTGATTGGTTATTTTTAGAGCACCTTTCCTTATTTGTCAAAAGGTTTAATTGGGTAATTAGTTGATTGAATCTAAAGTAGTTCTTGTCTTCAATGAGCGTGGACCTGGAACAGAAGTGTCTGTTAACAAAGTCCCTTATTTAGCATAATGCGACAAAAATATATCAAATTACGTCATTATGTTGACATCTATAAAAACGATGATTATAAATACGCCCCCAAATTTTTGCAAAGAAATTGATTGGGAAAATTCTCTAATAGAAATGTGAATTTAGTTAGGATTAGAGCAGTACTGAGTACAGGGTATTGAGCCGATGATGTTTGGTCAACTTAAACAATGAGCTTCAGTTGAACGGGGACATCGAATTTATTTTGTCCAAATTTAGAGCGCTTTGCAACTCAATTACCCCCTGAGTCCAAACGATTTGATTTGATCTTCATGTTTAGGTTGTTAGTTTTTTAGTGTTATTTGTATATCACGACCAAGCCGTTTACTACATCACAGTTATAGCGTTGGGAGTTTTGGCTTAATGGTTTTTTGTTCTCAGCTCTCTCCTTAAAAAGTAAAAAGTTTCTAGCAAGCAAGGTCGCCACCGGGGGTTAGATACCACACCTTCTGTCGAGGAAGCTTAGACTTCGGATTTCGCCCAATTTACATTTCGTAGAAAGGAGAGTAGACAGAGGCGTGTAGAAGACACTTGTGATGGTTGAAATCAAATTACGAGTCTTATTTTTCTAATACAATTCAACAGTTTCGATATTTCTCGAGCAAAAAAATAATGCCTCCTTTGGTTTTTAATTTAAAAAGACAAACATGTCTTGAAGCCTCCCTCTCATCTATGTTTAAACTATACGTGGTTTGTTCCAACTACAGTCAAAATAGTTTACAACGACATCGGTTATAACAACCAAATTCTTAGGTCCCGGCTGAGCTCCATTATAATCCCATTGAATAATAAATCGTTTACAACGACATCGCTTACAATGACATATCGCTAACAAACGCAAATTGTTTCATTTTGAAGGTTCCATCTGCAAAAACGAAACCTTTATAATTTCGGTGTGTCCGTCCGTCGTGTCTGTCACATTTTTTATCTCCGAAGTTTATAAAGATATCGGCATGATATTTTGGAATTAGGTACTTCAGGCCTAGATGGCATTGCCCATGCACCCAAATTTAAAAAGTGGGGCCATGTGGTGGTGGCTCCAGTACAGGTGAAGTTGCCAATAATTTTGAAACATTGTCGTACCCCATCGAGTTATACATCAATCGACAGATCTTTTAAAATGAGTTTTTGATCCAAAGTTCCATTTGAAAAATATGGAGCTCCAAAGTTTTTTTTGATTCGCCTCCCCCTGCTATTTCTAAACCAAAGTGTTTAAAAATTTGAAAAAATCACAAAAACTTGGCTTCATTGAGTACTTTCATCTAAAATCATTTCGAGCATTCTGGCCTTAATGCTTTTGAAGATATTGGCCAAAAACGGTCAATCATCGACATGCGAATTTTGAAGATCTGAAAACGCAGTTTTGAAGACATCAATTAAGAAATGATAAATTTCAAAATATCGATTTATGTTGAAATTTTGAGATATCAAAGATTTAAAATGATAAATATTTTCATTTTCACACATAAATTTCATGCTGTGTTCGACCACTCTATGTGTTGATGATTTTTATCTTTTCGATCTCAATCCCTAAATGCCCAACAGAAATGAACACACACACCGCAGGCATGAGCAGTGATTGGGCATGTGTATGATGTAAGGGATTTTCTGTGTTGGATAAACTTGGATAGAGATAGAGGTATATGTATGGATGAATGTTTGTTTTTTTGGATGCATGAATGTATGAATGACTGATTAATTTGGGTTGAAGTTAGAAGAAAATCCAATTGAAATAGTTTGGAAACGTCATTTGATGCGACGGAACCTTCGCAGTGCGAGCTCACCTCGCACTTGCCCAGTTTATTTAGATAAAATATTGGTTATAATATAACGACTAAAATCGACACACCTCTTGGTGCGACTGCATTTTTTTCTAAAACGGTAAACTGTTTATCTGTAGATGCGATGCACATGTGTACATAACATTTTGGATATGATGCAGCTTACCGTTTGTTGACACGTTTTTTTTGTTTTGTGTGTATTATAGGTCATATCTCTGGTGTTTACATTTGAGTTACACACGATCTTCGTAAGAATGACAAAAATCGCCTTACAGTGCGTCGCCTTGTCTAAACCCTTTTTTGACATCAAAAAAATATACAAAAAAAAAGTAAAAAAAAAAAAAAAAAATTTAGATAGGTAAGTTAGTGTTAAGTTAGGTTAAGAATATAAATAAAAAAAATTTTAGATTATTAAGTTTTTAATTAAATTTTCTTAGCATAAGTATTTTTTTTAGTATTATTTAAAAATATATCTAAAATAAACAAAAAGAAGCCGAAAGGCAAAGTAAATTATAAATTCATAGATAAACTTAGAGTGCCCGCATAGGGCATCTATAGACGAGCTATACAGAGCAATGTCTAGTTTTGGCATCCCTACCAAACTCGTCCGTTTGTGTAGGATGACGATGGAGAATGCACGCTGCTCCATCAAGGTCGGTAAAGACCTAATCGAGGCCTTTGATGTCAAAAAAGGATACAGACAAGGCGACGCGCTGTCATGCGACTTTTTTAACATCATACTTGAAAGAATTGTGCAAAACTCGCACGCCAACACCAGAGGCACAATCTTTCAGAAGTCTACTCAACTACTTGCACATGCCGACGATATTGACATAATTGGAAGAAAACAGCGTTATGTCAATGGCACTTTTGTGAGTATTGCGATGGAGGCCGCGAAGATGGGTTTAACGGTAAATGAGGGCAAGACCAAGTATATGCTGTCAACCAGAAAGGACACCCAACACCGACGCTTCGGACAGAACGTCACAGCAGACAGATATAACTTTGAGGTAGTCAAGGACTTTGTCTACCTAGGCACCGCTATTAATTCACACAATGATACCAGTGCTGAAATCAAACGAAGAATAACTCTTGCTAATCGCTGCTTCTTTGGGCTGATAAAGATATAACAACGAACTGTACAAGCTGTTCAGCGACATCGACTTGTCCAGAAGGAAAGAAGGAAGAAGATCCAACGATTGAGATGGCTAGGTTATATAGAGCGAATGAAAACCAATGCTCCGGCCCGGAAAGTCTTCGAATCCAGCCCCGAGGGACGGCGCAGTAGAGGAAGACCGCGACTCAGGTGGCGCACGCAAGTGGAAAGGGACCTCAACCAACTGTGTGTGCGAAACTGGAGGCAGCTAGCTAAAGATCGAGCTGGCTGGTTGAGGCCCAGGTTCACCCCGGACTGTAGCGCCACCTTAAGTAAGTAAGTAAGCAGGTAATCACAGGATAATAACCATTGCCTGTTTGTGTGGCGTTATTGTCAATATTGGTTAAGGAAAGGGTGACTTATGTTTGCAAAGGATATCTTTACGCTGCTTCTAGAATACGGTTAGATTCGTTAGTTCAGTGGAACACCGAATGGGCGCACAAGAAAGTGTTTACATGAGTGGAAGAAGGCAGAAATGTCGGAGAGCGATCGTATGATTTGTCAAAAACTTGGAAAAAGATGGGCTGGATCGCCCAAAGTACATTTCTTTCCAACTGTTTGGAAAATCATACGCTCTCTTCCCGACATTTCTCATTTCTTTCATATATGTAAACGCTGTCCAAGAGTGCGCATAAGTGTCCTGTGCATGACGGTGTTTACAATCGACTGGGCAATCCATGTAGCGTTTTCGACATATTTTCCTCTTTTTCGCGTGTTGCACACGCAGAAAAACTTGTCTGCCCAGGCGGATTGCTCAGTCGTTTACAAACACCCACAAAGAATATTGCCGAAATCCATCCACGTCGTTTGGAACACGGCCAGACAGTCGCTTAAATGATTGACAGTGAACCTGATTTTTGAAAGTAAATGTTGATAATCGGCAAGGCCGATTTCACAAATCTAGCTCCGTTAACAAGCTACGAGTAAGTTGGCGCATTTAGGAAAGCAGAATCCGCACGAGATCCATTGCATGGCCAAAAAGTGACTGTTTGGACGGGTGTTTGCGCCAAAACCACCATTCGGCCATTTTTCTTCAGATATGACGAAATAGCTGATGGAAATCGATATCGGTGCCACGAATTCGGCACGACTGCTGAGACCTTACCCTGTTCTGGCTCTCAGTGCAGGAGGGAATTTTGGGCAACGACTAAATCTGCAAAAGAATTGGAACTAAATATCCAGAGAAAAATTGCTCAAAGAGTATAACTGTGTA
This sequence comes from Myathropa florea, assembly GCA_930367185.1. Taxonomy (NCBI): domain Eukaryota; kingdom Metazoa; phylum Arthropoda; class Insecta; order Diptera; family Syrphidae; genus Myathropa; species Myathropa florea. The sequence continues at coordinate 16,104,187 of OV884005.1, forward strand.
GAAGAATCATTTCATTTTCGCTGTTTGGAGTTAGCATTAAACTGTAGGTCCAGTCCAGTCGGTACAGAACAGTAGTACGAAAAAACGGGTGGTTGCTGAGAAGCTAGGCCTAAGTCCATCGCGGACTGTTGCGCCACTACTATAATTGTTATTAACCAGAAATTAACTTCCATGAGATACAGGGTGAGCAGATAAGAACGATAAGAAAGGAAATTTAAATAAAACAACAGCGGCCTTATCACTTCGAAAGAAAAAAGGTCCGATGATGCTGCCATGACATAAACTGCAACAAACAAACAATCTCCATGGGTGCTTGGTTGAACACTTGTGGATTGTGTTTTGCCAATAAGAGTAATTTTGCTTGTTGACATAACTGCTGAGCCAAAAATGGGCCTCGTACAAAAAAAGGGAATTACTTTGGCTGAAATATGGATCTCGGGCCAACAATTTCAGTGTCAAATTAGCGATGTTGTCAATGGTCGTCTTGTATAAGCACAATCTTATACGGATGTAGGGTCAAATCCCATCGCAAAATAAGCCGGGTTGACTCTCTTGCAATGAACAATTCAGCTGATCGGTGCCGAATCGAAATTGTTGGGTTTTCTGGAATACTGGCCCCTACGGCGTTTATGTTTTCCTCATTTCGCACTAATCACTGTCTGGTTAGTGGCTTAAGGTCCAAAAGAGTGTATTCAAGCTCCAACTTTTCCACGGTGCTAAGTATTGACTGCACACTGAAGTCATGATGACGACCAGCCTTACGACGAAATTTACGTCACGTATTTGGGCGCCGTGAGGTAGTGGGTAGGTGCGTCGACGTCTACGCTCGATGTTCCCGGTTCGATTCCAGAAAAAACACCTAACAATTTTTCACGGCTCCATCTCTTTCGAGTCACTGACAATGCCCAAAGAGTATAACTGTCTAGAAATAGCTTCTCAATCTCGCCGTTCGGAGTCGGCATTAAACTGTAGGCATCCCTCCACTCGTGAGAGAACAATAGCATGCACAAGACGAGTGATTGGTGAGAAGCTAGGCCCAGGTCCACCTCGGACTGTAGCGCCGCCATTATAATATTATTATTTGCAACTTAGCTGGAATTGCGATACTATTTTTTAATAAATACCTCAAGTTAGGCAAGCGTGAAACTGAATTTTTTTACAACTGGTTGTCATTGGTGACTTTGATAGCCGCTGAAACACAACAATTGAAAAATTATGATTGCTAACTGGTCACCCTTTGCAACGAGTATGTTAGTATTCGGAATATCTTGCCTTCAGTGTATGCCAGGAAACTAAGCATAAACTTTTCAAGCTCGATGTTTAGAAAATCACGTGATTTGGTGTCACCTTTTCGTTTATATTGATGTTGGTGAGATGAAACCGGATATGGAAACTGCATAGCAGGATTAGAATTAGCAGTTTGTTCAAGAAATCTGCTGTTGCCGATGAATGTGTTAACGAGTTAGAAACAATTACCGTGTCAGTCACTACTTAACTGTCGCCAGACATGATCATGCCCAAATTCTCAGTATCGAATCTTGATACTTAACTCCTTTGGGACCCAATAGCATTTCGAATTATTTATAACCAAAATCGAGTTTTGACAAACTAATCTTTTTTAATCGGGTTGAAATACCTTTTCAAAGTTCTTAGTTTCAAACGATGACGATGATTCAACGACCTAATACAAGAGCAACTAATATCGCTTGTCCGACCCCCCACGTACATACGCGTGTTTAATATCGAAAGTTCACTAGGCGCAATGCAAGAATTGTTTTTCGAATGTGTACATTCGAATGTACTCATGCAAACTAAAACACTTCAAGTGATTAGCATGTAAGACCGCTTACAAGCCCAAGCAAAATGTGCTTGAATTATTTATTCAGACTACTTAATTTGTTTAATGTTTAATGTACTGTTGCTTGTATTGTTGTTAGTAAGTTCATGTGGCTGTATTGCACAGTGTACTTCGAAACTACTCGCTTGGGTGGATTTTCGGTTCACCCAAGTCGAGAGGCTTAAGATGTGCGCGCGCTACTTCTAATTGACTGAACCAGGGGCTCCATTGTTGATTTGAAGCGACTTGAAAAGTGTAAGTGAGTGCGTTCCAGTGAATTAAAATAATGGACGGGGGAAGAATGTGGAATGCCTTTCGCTCAACCAGTGCAAACAGTAGAAGAAAAGTATCACAGATGTTTGGATACACACTAAGACGTTCCCGGTTGGGAAGAGAAGCAAAAGATATCATGTATAAAAGCAAACAGAGCTTGATGCTAGACCGTTAAAGTAATTGTTAGGTTTATAGGTTTGTTTATACTTTCATCCTTCTGTACACTGTTTCAGATGGGCTTACTCTTGCTTGAAGCTTTTGCTTTCGAGATAAGTGCTTCTATACTCGTTGCGAGAATTGTTGGAATTCTTTAAATTGCTTTTGCGTCTATGATAATTTGATACCTTTCAAGAATGAGACTTTTGTTGTGATTGAAATAACTTCATGAATACGTAGAAGTTAGAACTTTCACCGTGGAAATCAGCTTGTCATGAAATTGTGGAAATTAATCGTATTTTTAAGCGTGTAAAGTTTCGAGAATTTTAGCATCAACAAGAATTTCACTTACTATCTCCCTTAAACTTTTTAATGCAGTAAGATCTTGCCCGTGGCGCCGTGGCGAAGTGGGTCTAAGGTCGAGGTCTAAGGTTTGAATCTCGAAAAAAAACACCAACATTTTTTCACGGCTCCACCCCTTCCGAGTCACTGACAATACTCAAAGAGTATAACTGTCTCGAAAAAGCTTTTCAATCTCGCCGTTCGGAGTCGGCATTAAACTGTAGGTCCCCTCCACTCGTGGGAGAACAATGGCACGCACAACACCTTTCATGTTGTTCATGGTGTATGGTTGTTCAGTGTGTTTCAACTTGAGTCCTTCCCAGATGGCAAAGATGAGGGTGTTCGAGAGGCAGTGTCTTCGGGCCTGTTTCCGGTTGTATCGCATACCCGAATCCGAGTACAAGAAATTCTATCCCAATGAGGTCTTGTATAACGAGGCAAACCTGATCAGAATAGATAATTTTATTATGAAGTTGATACGGGGTCACATTGCACGAGCTATGACTGCTACCAACAGTCTGATCTTTGGGGCTTACTACCCCAATATAATGTGCCATGAGAAGGTGCGCCTTAACGGCTTTATTCCGCCCGAAGCTTTCCTCTATTTGGATACAAAAGGTCTGATACAGGTTACGGAAGGATGTCCTATCATCTTCCATGTCGTACGCCGAACAGTGGACAGGCGTCTCCAATACGAGCAGGACGTCGCTCGCAGCCACGAGGATCTTCTTCGGTTTAGTAGGGCGATCTCCGCCCGAGATAGGGCACTGTCCGCCAAAGAACGTCAATTTTACTGGTGGTTACACCAAAACCAGCTCACGTCTTAAAACGATTGACACGTTAGCTGACCTTTGTGGCCAGCTTACATAGTTTTTAAGGTAGTTTTATTTAGAATAAGAAAAAAATATATGTAAAAAAAAATAAATAAATAAATAAAAAAAAGAATAATAAATAAGAAAAAAGGTGCAAAAACAAGTGGTTGTTGAGAAGCTAGGGCAGCTTTTCTTAGGCAGGTTGAGTCGTAAAATTTGCTTGTACCTAACCTGACCAAGTTATCCATGCTCTACGTCGTTGCTGGATGATAGCATATACTTCGTTTTGCCCTCGTTTACTCCACGCCCCTTCCGTTTCAATACCAACAAACGCTTTATTGACAGCAAGTTGTGTTCGACCAATCATGTCAATGTCATCTGCGAATCCTACTAGTTGTATGGTCGTATCAGTATGGGCCAGTGTCAGTCAGTTTTGCACAATCTTCTCAAAAATCATGTTGAAAAAATCATGAAATTGAAGGTCTTGGAGAGTTCGTTACCAATCTTGATGGAGCAGAGAAAGTTCTCCACCATCATCCTCCTCAGTCTGACGATTTTGTAGGTATGTCAAAACTGTAAACCTCGTCTCAATACACGCTGTCATATGCGGTCTTATTTGTTTCTTTTTTTTTTGGATGGCGTTCAAGCATTTGTCAAAAGATATAGGTCGAGCAGGGTATAGGAGGACCGAGACAGCTGCATTAGCGAGCTCCACTTCCCTGATCTCCTTTGCCACTGTGACTATAGCAATGTCGTCTACAAACCCGATGACATGCACGCCTTCTGGTAGCGCTAGGCGTAAAACACCGTCATACATTATGTTCCAAAGTAACGGTCCGAGGACTAATCCTTGTGGAACTCCTGCTGTGACAGTATGATATTTGATGCCATCGTCGGTGTAATACATGAGCTTTCTGTTGCTGAAGTAGTCCATGATTATCTTCAATAAGTAGGACGGCGTACCCGAGGTGACGGGGGAACTACGTGTGTGCACCCAGCTCGCCGAGTTAAAGGCGTTTTTAACGTCCAGCGTGACTATATCACCATCGTCACAGAGTTTCCTAAACACTTCACTTTTCTCTCTTTAATGGCTTTTTCCAGTTCAAGTCTCGACAGTTTGATCGCAAAGAGCCGCTCTTGGAAGTCTGCCTCTGCCGCTTCAGCTGTTGTGAGACTATTTCTACTGATGTTTCGACTTTCAGGAATGTGGATCTCATAATTTCGTCGACGACGACTATATCGGAAAGAGGGTCTTTCCACTTTGGTCGTGTACGGATCGGGATCGGTGTTGGTCTCGAGCTATCGGCTGCGGCATTGATATCGACGAATATGTGGTGTTTTGATTTGCATTTCTGAGGTTTTTTCCAGACTCTGTCGTAGTGTAAAGATCTGGTCTACTGTGGAATTCCATCGCCCGAAAGCACATTGATAAGAACCTATCATAATATTCACGAAAGGTTTCACGCGGTCACACAAAATGGCAGATCAGATTTGATAGGCGATGACTATTCCTCTATAGTTGACGCAGTCGAAGGGATCTCCTTTTTTATGGATCGAGCAAACGATACTTTCTTACAGATGAGTTGGTGCATGCGCCTTACTAGCTCATTGCATGCTGACTTAAAAAGTTCGACCACTCCCTACAACTGTCAAATGCCAAATGCCATGGAAACAAACGCCTGAACAAAATCTAAATTGATCGTGCAATATGAAGACAGAAGGCTCCTCTTTATTCAATTGCTGTTCGGATTCGAAAAATTAAGGGGAAATAGCGGTTGACAAATATTATTCTGTGCTTGATTTCAGCCGTGGCATTATTCTTTCTTTTAATTGTGGCGATGGGAAGTCTTCCTTGAGGAACATCGTCATACCTTTCAATGAAGTGACATTTGATTCGAGTATACACAAGCGTTCAGACCAGGTCAATAAAAAGCACCCACTCAACAAACTTTACAGTCAAAATATTTTCTTCAATGCACCGGTAGACCGCCTGATGTGCGGACTTAATTTTAAAACGTCAACAATTGATTACGTGAAATGAAAATGCGTCAATTAGAATAAAAGAAACCTATTGCTGTAATTCCTTAATTTATCTTCTCTTGATTTCTCAAAGAAATTTCAAAATTAACTTCCAACATAATTAGTCACTATACCCTGACGTGCAATTGTAATGCGCTACCATCATCCACCAGCAGAGCATATCCAATCAATCAAGTTATTTTGCCGTTGTTGCTACTTACCGGTGAGTCGGAAATCACTTGAACCTTAAACTTGACTGACTTAATGACTGGTGACAATGATGCTGAAGAAAGTTGTCCGGTCTCTTACGCACAGGCATGTAAAAATTTGGCACAAAGCGCATCCGCACATCTCCTCACAGTACAACTTTTCTTTATGCGTTTTATGAGCATTCTCAAATTAAGAATACAATTCCTGGTCAGTAACTGCTCCAGGAACTCCCAAAATACTTGATGAACTGGCTCAGAAAAGAAGGACAGAACTTCGGCACTTCATATGGAAACTAGGTCTGCTGCATTCGAAGCATCATCATCTGTCAAACAGATGCGGCACAAGTTTAATTTATTTCAATTCATCCACAAAAGAAAGTCAAACAATCGAGCAAGTGTACTGAAGTGATCGGGAAGCCAATCACCTCGAATATGGCCAAGAACTTATAGCGGCGCATCAGATACGCGTGCGCAGCAAGTAGTTCATCTTAATTGAAGCGGAGTGAAATGCATTTGATGTCGGCGCGACGGCGCACGGTTGCGTCCATGATTTCCCACATCAACCGTCACTTTGGTTTGGGCCTTGGTTTTTGTTTTTGCCTTAATGCATTGCCGCGATGGTCATGAAAGATTCAGATGGATAGTGTTGTGGTCTCGTGAGTCTTGTTCTGCTAACCGCGATCGTTACTTGTTTTTTTTCACTTCTTTTGTCTTCTCTATCTCGGTCTCTGTCCGTCATTTACAGATACCGCTTCCTACTCCAGTAGATTCGTATCCATGTTCGCTTGGGCCATCGTTACTAACAGCAAAATTGAATATCTGTAAGTTGTAAATATTGTCACCGACTAAGTACACACATGGAATGCATTTTGTTTCTCTGTACCTCTTAAATAAAGTGAGATAAGAAGTGCATACATACACGTTTAGACACTCGGTTAATAGACTTTCTCGGGCGAGATTATACGGTAAAGGCTTAAAATAGATATTTGTGTAGGGGCTGACTAAGCTAGTGGGCGTTGGTTGAATGACAATGCGGAGAGGACTGCAAGAACACATCAATTGCACGTTTTGACGTTCAGCTTTATTAAGATACAATGACATGTATAATAGATTACGAGAGATGTCGTAAATTATTGGGTTGGCGAATATGTGCCTAGGTTCGTACAAACATCTCTTCTACGGGATGCCAGTGAACATCGATATAGTAGCAAATCGAATTCCTGTGTATTTGTTTACAAGCCTTGATACGACATCTACGAGTATGTGAAGTTTACATTAGCAGATTCTTATTTTTAGAAGAATAAGAGTTGAGCTGATTAATATTTCAAGCGAGAAGTGATCGGTAGCTTACAACTGTCAAGACATCAATCTGAGGACAATAGAAAGTACTATAGTTGAGGATGGGTTGCATGATATACGCTAATGGTTGGAGATTATTTAGATCATGTGGATAGCTTCTTGAGAAGACAGCTCGTGATCTTCGTGTTTCTGTTCTCAGAAGATGATCTTAATGTCAGTAATATATTCATACGCGACCAACCACAAATATGCAGAATGAAAATGTGGAACGGGAAGACAATGCAACGAAACAGGGACTTCTCAATAGTCGAAATCATCAATTCAAATAATACATAAATAGATATCCATTTATACGAGGTGTGTTCAGAAAATAGAGCGGTTTTTTAGTTTAAATTAAACTGGGCAAGAGTGAGTTGTGGACGCCGTGGCGTAGTGGGTAGGTGCGTCGACTCCTACGCTCGAGGTCGTTGGTTCGAATCTCGAAAAAAACATCAAACATTTTTTCACGGCTCCACCTCTTTTGAGTCACTGACAATGCTCAAAGAGTATAACTGTCTAGAAAAAGCTTCTCAATCTCGCCGTTCGGAGTCGGCATAAAACTGTAGGTCCCCTCCGCTAGTGACAGAACAATAGCACGTACAACACGAGTGGTTGCTGAGAAGCTAGGCCCAGGTCTACCTCGGACTGTAGCGCCGCCATTATTATTATTATTATAAGAGTGAGTTGTACTCGCACGATGAAGGTTCCGTCGCATAATATTAATGCATGATTTCTGAATATCGGACTGCGTTTCCAAACTATTTCAATTGAATTTTTTTCTAACTACAACCCTAATCAACTATTCATTATTACATCCATACACAGAAACAAACAAACATCCATCCATTCATAAACCTTTATCTCTTTTTACGAATTGCCGCAAGTTACGAATTATCGAGATTTCGATTTAGCGAGGTGGAAAACATAAAAATACGTATTAACGGGGCTTTTACATTTCATATGATTCTCCAATACATATTGTTTAACTTTATTAAAACTAAGCGCGCAATTCACATATGTGTAATTACATCTTAAACATGTATGTACTTTACATATACAAAAAATAAAAAACGAAACATAAAATAACATTAAGATACAAAAAGTCAAGGAAAAACCTGTTATTTAAAATGTACGGTGTGTAAGGCAACATCAAGGCAGCAAAATTGTCTACAAAAGCTAACGGTAATTAAACTAAAAAAGGTTTTTAAAAGTTTTAATTCGTAATGCAGAATTATAAGACTAATTATAAAACTAATTACGATTTATAAGAGGTTTTGTGTTCTTTGCATTGCAAATAAATTACAAAATGACGAGGGGAGCAAAATGTATGAAAATTGTACGAATTAGCGACGCTGTCTAAATAAATACTAATTTGTCAACACAAATAAGTCCGGAAGTAACTCAAAAGCTTGTTACCTCCATGGGATCGAGAATAAAGGCAGTTATAACTGCTTAAGGATATATCCAACTAGGAATACATTTGAGTAATTTGCAATAAATCTCTCTTTTTTAATAGTAAATACTTACTTTTGTGAGATGAAATTTTAACAGTATCTTACTTTGTTTTCTAATATTTTTGTTATTGTTAGTCCCATTTTTTTATTGTTTGTTTTTTGAAAAAAGCATAAAAATAGTAAAATAAATATGTATAACATGTTACCTTAAGTTTATGCAATTTCGCTTTCTAGTTAATGATTCGGTCAAGATTCGTTATTTTTTACGGTGTATACTTACTTCTGTGACTGTGTGTAGGTTCTCAGCACAAGGATTTCGAAGGATTTCGGGTGAGTGCAAAATATTTTTTTTGAAAAAGTCAGGTTCTTCAGAGTTTGGGGGATAATTCTGTCACATGCCTCGGACTGTAGCAACCCAATTATTATTATTATTATTATAAGCAAGAAATTGCGCCTTCAGCAGTTGCCTAGCGGATATGATTACGAGAAAGTAATAGAGCAGAAACAAAACCCAACATATGTCGATAAGGTAGCATACATTACACAATTAGGATTTTTCAGCTATTATACATACGTGTTTTTTCCTAAGCAACATGATTCAGCTGCTTAAACAAATAGTGACTAGTTTAGAGAAAATCCCGAGAATACATTGGATGGAAATAATAAATAGTTTTCGAAAGTTGTTTAATTTTTTGCATAGTTGAATGTGACCTCACCGTATAGGGAACAAGCTAATATTCGTCATATCTCATTGCGCTCCGTTGAAGTTAAGTCCTCTTAATCATAACCGAGATTTGTTGGCTAACTAACACGGCCACATCGAGCGTATAAACGCCAACATCGAGATTCTTCGAATCCCTGCCTCCTGGAAAAGAAATGGAGATCGAATTTTCTGTATAATTCTTGTATAGATAGATAGATATTTATTTCGTTCGTAAAATGTTTACAATGTTTGCTACCACGCAATTTACATACAGAGATATGATATTAGATATATCTTTCAACTGAAAAATTAATTTATAATATTGTTTATGAATCTTTTTTTTCCGTGCTTTTAAGTATTTTAATTGAAATTAATAAATAAATATGTACATAAATAAAAAAAAGTAAATAATTAAATAAATAAATAAATAAATAGATAAATAAATAAAAATAAGTAAAGAAATAATATGTATAAATGAATAAATAAATAAATATATATATATATGAATAAATAAACAATAATTATTAACGCAAAAAACAAAAAATAAATAAATAAATGCAGAACTAGTATATACATTGTTATATTTATACAAATCAATTAACAAATAAATAAATAAACAAATAAAAGGATTTTGTTTGCGTAGAATTCGTATTTCAACTTAAGCTATTTGACATTTAACTCATTAACAAGGGGATTTTCAGGTATACTTTCATAAGAAAAGAGTGTGTTAGCCTTTCTATTCTATCAGAGATCAATTCAATACTAACTTGTCGATGTAATTGAGAGGTAGAATAGTACCAAGGAAGGTTAGGCATCATTTTTAACAGTTTATTTTGCTGAAACTGTAATTTTTTGATATGACACTTAGCACAATTTCCCCACACAGGACAACCATATAGCAAGAGTGCTTGAAAAATGACTTTATGTATAATTATTTTATTTTGGTCGGATAAATAAGATTTTCTGCTTATAAGTGGGTGTAAAATTTTTATAGCGATGTTTATTTTGTGCAAGGTTTTGTTTATATGATCTTGAAATGTCAGCTTTTTGTCTAGATGTATACTCAAGCATTTAACTGTCTTCTCCCAGGCAATCGGCTTTGTTTTCTTTTTCTGGAGAAAAAGTTAGCTTGTATTTTTTCCACATTCAATTAGTTTTTTTCTTTTTTTGCAATAGTCATTGAATATCTCCGCCGCATTTTTGAGATTCGTCTCAATGTTAAGACCAAACTTGTGCGACGAAAGTATCGCTGTATCATCAGCATATGTTGCAAATTCACATCCTGGTAAATTTGGAAAGTCGGATGTATATAGATTATATAAAACTAGACAGGCTATTATTCACGAACGCTATGAAATTACGGTTTGATAAGAAACTTTGAATGACTTTGCACAAAAAAGGAGGTAGATTAAAGTTAAGCATTTTCAATATATGTCCTTTGTGCCAGACGGAATCAAATGCTTTCTCTATGTCGAGGAGAAGCATGCTCGTCGACTTTCCTACTCATCGATTTTTTTAATAAGATTGGTGATTCGAAGTACTTGATGGCTGGTACTGTGAAATCTTCGAAACCCAAATTATTAATTGGGAATTAATTTGTGCACATCAATTATACTTAGCAGCTTTTCCTTGAGAACTTTTTCGAAAATCTTACCTAGGCTGCTTAGCAAGCTAATTGGTCTATAGCTTTCCGGACTGTCTGTTGGTTTTCGTGCTTTCGGAATTGGAACTACTTTTGCTGTTTTCCAGACAGTTGGAAAGTATTGAATCTTGAGGCAAGCATTTATTATAAAAGTAAAATCTTATAATATCTTATAATATCCAATCTTAGGTAGATGTTTTCGATAGGTATTTTTGATATTGTCAAGGCCAGATGTTTTCCTAATCTGTAAGTTTTTTATGTGGAACTTAATTTCGTCCTAATTAATGAACGCATTTATTGGCGTTTCAACATCAATAAGATTAAATGCCTCTAAGGAATCGCTTACTGCTTTTATAGTATCAACGTCCCCTAAGCTATCCGAAACAATGTGATTTTTGGCAAAAGTTTGACTGAATAAATTTTTGTATAATTTTCTGTAAGTTCAAGTGACAGCGGATGCATGATAACTTGGACTTGATGACTGGAAGTGTCCGGCACTGTCAAAGTTTGAACACACCAACCCACTGCTGGTTTTGCAAACTACAGTTCAAAATTTTAATACAAAATGTGGTCAGAATATTGATCATTAACTGCAACAACATTAATTCGAAAACTCAGTAAGACTTGGTCTTACACAATTTGGTCTTGCTGCAATAAGTCGTCCAACGTAAGAGTATTACTGGAAGTTCAGGAACATCGATTCGGTATCAAGGTCAATAACTGAACATTTCAAGAAATTTTCTGCAGCGTACTCTCAAGACTTGCACCTTCGTGCAAAAAAAAAGTTGAATTAACTTAAGAATTTAAGCATTCTCACCACAGCCAGGGAAGTAACTTCGTTGAAAGTACATCGAAAAGAAAAAAAGACGACTGGATGGCGCAGTTGTTTAAGTGCCTGCCCTAAGTAAGAGGGGTTCCAGGTTCGATTTACACAGAAAGCAAAGTTAATACGCTTTTATCCGGTTTTTCAAATCAGCTCCACTCACAGTGGACCAACATGGTCTAAGAGTGCTGGTTAATTCACTAGCAGTCCCCAAACCTATCCTAACCTAACCTATATAAAAAAGTAAATGTTGATTATTCAAAAAAATAGTAAAAAAATAATTTTCCTTTGTCTGTTAAAGTCTAAGGCATCACAAGTTCAAAGGAAGGAACGAATTGAGCGCGGTATCAGCGACACATTTATGCAAAATAGTTATGTAGGCCAATTATTCACTATGGTATTCTATACATAACCCTAAACAATTCACTTTATTATTTATTATTATTATTTATTAATAGATTTGTATAATTTAAATATAAAATGTTTTTTACAAATATTTATAAATTACAATCTATATTTGGCGTAGCAATATTGCTGTAAGCCAGATTGGCAAAGAAAAAGTTCATAATGTTTATTTATTATAAAAAGAAGATTAAACATCAAATTCATTTAATATAAGATATCTATATTTAATACATGTTTCAAGATATTTATAGAGTGAGTTAAAATTGGTGCCATTTAATATATTTAATACTTCCTTATAACTTAGAGAGTTTTGACTAAAATATATATTTCTAAATTCTCTGTATACTGGACAAATGCCTATAAAATGGAACGTATTTTCTGATTCATGCATGTTACAAACTGTACATATACCATCAGTATTATTTTTGAAGCATCTAGCATTAAGATCTAAAAGACCGCCTCTAGCCCTTATAATTAAACTTGTAGCTCTTGAAGAAAATCCTGCAGTAAGTACAGGAGTTATGTCATACTTAAGTTGTGAATACAGATCGTGAAATTGTGAATTTGAAGCAGCGGAGATAAAGTCATTTTTGTCTTTTAATTTCAATAGGCAAATTATATCTTTCCAATAAAAGCATAAGGGATTACTGTTGTTTGGAGATGAGTATTGCAGCACGTTACGCAGATTAGACCACTCTTTTGCCCAGAGCAGGTTCAGTTCTATAACTTTCTCGGCCAATATTCGTGGTAATCTTTCCGAACTTAAAGAAAGTACTTTCTTTATATAACAAAAATGCATTTTTATGGTTGAAATAAATAAGGAGTTAAAATCGGTTTCTAAGTACAACATGTAGTTAGGAGTAGTGGCAGGAAGGTACAACATTTTTTTAATAAAAAATCGGAAAAGCTTTTCGACATCATCGTATTTCTCATAGCCCCAAACTTGAGCAGCATAAAACATAATGGATTTAGAACCAGCCTCAAATATTTTTAACTTGTTCTTTTTTGATATATTTGGATGATTAATATACTTAGACCAGGTAGATGCTATGGCAATTTTAGAAGCAGATAGTTTGTTTTGTAGATGCTTTTTAAAAGAAAGATTATATGTTATATCAACCCCTAGGTAGGTATAGCTGTTGACGATTTCTATATTATTATTTCCATATTGCCACAATAGGTCAGCAGAAATTCTTGGGCTGTTACGAAATACAACAATTTTTGACTTAGATAAATTAACTTTTAAGCTCCACATTAAGCAATATCTATGAAGAGCATCAATCATTTCTTGTAGACCACTAGGTGTATCTGATAGGATGACAATATCGTCTGCATATAGTAAAACTTTAACATTTACGCTCGCCACATTTAAACCACCAGGTAGAACATCAGGAAGATCATTAATGTATAATGAAAACAGTACTGGACTTAGAATGCAACCTTGCTTTACACCAGATTCCACTTCAAAATATTCAGAAAAAGTAGATCCATCCCAAACTCTGCTCTCAGTATTATCATATAAAGATTGAAGTATTCTTATAATTTTGGATGATATGCCAATGCATGATAATTTATAAAACAGACTATTTCTAGGGATCATGTCGAAAGCACACGAGAAGTCTACAAAAAATCCATATGTATATTTACTTTTTAATTTGTTTAAACCAACAATGTTAACAAGGTTAAATATATTGTCAACCGTAGAGTAATCTTTTCCGAACCCAGCTTGAAACTCGTTTAAAATACTATTTTTTGTAAGCCAATCCGATATGCGATTTAGTAAAATGTTATTAAAAATTTTGCAGATTGTATCTATTAACGATAGCCCTCTATAATTTGTTGCTACGTTTTGGTCGCCCTTTTTAAATAATGGTATCAAGATAGATTGCTTAAAAGAAGATGGAATTTTCTCCCAAAGAAAGATATTATTAAATACCAACAATATGTTTTTTAGAAAGCCATGAGGAGCATATTTATAAAATTCATACGGAATACCATCCTGTCCTGGAGATTTGTTAAGCTTCAGTTTATTTACAACTGCATATAGTTCACAGAATTCAAAGGGAGAGTCTAAAAAAGCGTCCACAAAATAAGGCATACACCAGTTTATAGTTTGGGATTCCTCTCGGTTCTGAAAAACAGAGCCGAAGTGCAAAAGGAAATCATCAGCATCTAAATTTCCTTTTGACGCACGAGTACGTGTTTTTAAAGAATTTGATAATTTCCACCATTCTTTGCTGCATTTTACTTTATCAAGTTGTTTAAGGTTATTATTATAAAACTCCAACTTCTTATTCGCACACAACTGTAGGTATTTAGATCTTGCTGAATAATAACATGATTTGTTGGAAGTTGTATGATTTTTCCTATATTTTTTTTAGATTTTTAAGCATAACGGATCGAAAACGGAAGCATTTCCAGTCGAACCATTTTTGTTTAGGCTCATATAATGTTTTATTGGCTTTTTTAACATTAGCTCGCTTGATACTATCAGTTATTGTTGTAACCATTTCGTCAACGGTCATATTATTTTGAATAAGCTGGGTATTTGACAATACATTGAGGTTTCTGTTATATTGAACAGCATACTTATTATTCCAGTATATTTTTTGTAACGAAGACTCCATGTTATTACTACTCATGTGAATTGGAATTGCTATTTTGAGACATAAAGGCATGTGATCAGAAAAGGGTTTAGATGCCACTTTGAAATCATCAACATATTGTAGAAAATTATATGAACAAATACAATAATCGATAACAGAATTTCCCATAACTCCACAAAAGCTGTATTCCCCTTCGGCATCACTTCTTGTCCTACCATTCACCACTATCCCACCAACATTTTCAATCACATTCATTAGTTGTTTTCCTTGAGCATTAATAGTTTTATCTTTGGACCGTCTAAAATCATTTATATTTGACAAACCATGTAATAAATTTTCTTCCAAAACTTGTTCCTCACCAATACGCGCATTTAAATCTCCCATTATGCAAAATTCAGTAGGGCTGAGTTCATCTAAAAATTGCTCAAAGTTATTTAGATCCTTCTTCCAGTTTGAGCAGTTTAAGTATTTAGGAATAAAATAGAAAATATTGCCGTCAAGTTTGGCAGATAATATTGTATAGTTATGTACGTTAATAAATTTTAGTGCATATTTTTTCTGGATTTCCTTTTTAAATCCATATAGACACCCACCACTTGCACGACCAGCTTTATGAGTTTTAGAAGCATCAACCCAATGTATACAATAATTTTGAAAAAACGACGAGAAATAAGATTGTTTACTAGAAATTACATGCGTTTCAAACAAAAAGAAAATATCAAAATTATTAATATATGATATGAAATTACCGAACTTTAAAGAGCTTTCTAAATTTGCTATATTATATGATATTAAATGGCACGTATTAAATTGCTATTGTAACGAGGAGCTAATTGCATTACTAATATTATTATTTTTATGATTATCAATAAAACATACATCTAAAGTGCACCCACATTCGCCAAGCAGCTTCCTTAAATACTCCGAATCATTTACAGATGACGCCATCACTTTGCCGTTGTACCAGGTGAATTTTTTATCATTAATAAAGATGCAGAACTCTCCAAGGCGAACCTTTACATCTTTCTTAGTTTTAGATATTGTTTTGCTTAATTGCCTTAACTTGTATCTTGTACTTTGTTCATCATCAGTATAGTCTTTCTGTATGTAAATCTCTTGGCCTCTTAACTTTCCTTTTGCTGCTAATATATTAACAGCTTGGGCACTCGATTCTAGGCTAAATACAAAAGATTTACCTGAAGCTAATATTCTGGCTGAAATTATGCGAACTTCCACATTTAGTTCCTTATTACATATATCCCGAAACTTATTTTTAGCCACTTGTGTGTTTGTACATAGTAGTCCACTCACTATAATATTTGAAGTACGAGATCTGCGATCAATAAATTCCATTCGTGTAGTAAGCTTCTTAATATCATCTTTTAATTTCATATTTTCCTGCTTTAACTCCTCCATTTCAGCCTTAATAGCAACCAAGTCCTCCTTTTTAGCAACATCTTTTAGCTTCTCATCCAATACATTACATAGTTTACTCCAAGAAAAAACATCTTGTTGGATATTGTCCGTCATTTTATTACAAAATAAATATTTCTTATTGCTTTTGTTTTGATCAGGAGATGTCGATAACAATGTGCGTTTATTGCTCATTTGGGTAGATTTTAAAGCATACCTTAAGGCATTACTAGATTGACACTATGACAGCAAACAAGATTCTTTCGTTGAATTAAACAGCTGATCAACTTGTCCAGCGGAGTCCCAAAAAAATATTGCAAAAAGACGATTATAAAAATTTAATAAAGAAATCCTTTGTGCCGTAAACTCCAAAACACCAGTATGACTCGAGATCCAATAGATTTTTTGAAAGCAATTTTATTGCATTTATAGTGTTAAATACTCGGAAACTTTTTATTTCAAAAATGTATGAAACGATTAAAAAAAATTACACTTGTTGTCACTTTGAACACAGGGTTGCCAATCAACAATTCACTTTATGAATCAATAAAAATTTTACAATTTTAATTAAAAACCTTTGATCCAAGTCGAGTCTTGTTCATTAGCTAATTCCGAGGATGTTGCAGAGCTCCAAGAAGAAGAAATCTCTGTGTACAGTGCCTGCTCAATATTAGTAATATAACCAAATAAGTGCATCATGGTCTATGAAGATCCATTAACTACTTCGGATACCACTCGTGCTGTTCACGTTCTTACGACTTGAATTTTATGGAGAATCCGAGCGGCGATATTTTGAGAAGTTTTAGCATCAACAACGCCTGTGCGTCATCTGGTTCTGTGTTTATGTTGGGTGGTGGTTTAAGCCTCCCGAACTCTTTCCTCGATTCCTCCTCAACAGTTCTGCGCTACGTCTGCTGAGGGCGACCTGCACTTCTTCCTGGCTGCGTGAGCCGTTTCCATTACAGCGCTTACCTCGTAATTGCATTTTCTTCGTGGCTTCAGGTGTGACCCCCGGCATTCTTTCTTTTTTCTGTGTCAATTGGTTCCTACTTAGTTTCAAAATAATCTGAAAATTATATCCAATCGGCTGTAAACTAAGGATGCCAGCTTCCCCGTGATTGCGCTGCTCATCTACCTTTACCTGGCCGCATTAAAATTTGTATTCACCGAATTATTTTCCTGTGACACATAGCGAGTGATAGACACAAGCATTGCAAATTATCGTGCTCGGTGTATCCGATAGAAATCTTAAACACAAGTACAACAGCGCGAGACAACTATCCAGACTCATGTCGGTTTAACAACAGTCTCCTTTCGTTGCCTTACCTAATCCTGAACACAAAATCAAACAAATACGGAAAAACTCTTTTTAGAACATTTACATATGTGCTTGCAAAGAAAAGCGAAAAAGATTTCTCTTTCTCGAATCTTAACATGTAATTCAAAATTTAATTTGTACTCTCGTTGCCGTTGAGGTTCCAGTTAAACAAGAATATCGAGAAAACTGCTTTTCCAGAAGCCGAAGCAGAAGAAGAAGATGAGACACCGAACGTCACCTCTAACATTGGCACTAATCTTATAAACGCCAAATTGATGGCACCAGACGAGCGCAAAAGCAAAAGAAGAGGAATCTCTCCAACTTTCTAATGCTCACACGCTGGCGCACAAGCAGACTCTTTATCACCCATCACACTCGAAGTCGGAGTCAGAGTGGTCCCAACCGGCAACGTACCCACATTTCATGGGAAAACGATCGATGATGCTAATAAAACGCTCGCATACATCTCCGTGGCGTGTGGTATATGTACGAGTATATACATACGAGCAGGTATGTTTATGCTTGTTTGTAACTTCTTCATGGCAACGCTCTCCTCTTTGCAACGTACTTCAAGATTTCAATCGAAGATCGCTTTCTAAACCTTTCCGTGTGTCCTAAAACCAAATCGCTGCGAGATGAATACTGCAAAGTAATGGTATGCATGTTGGTTGCCTGCAGACGTCTCATCGAGAAGAAAAGTGAGGAAAATCAAAAGTTTTCCATCACGGCGCATGCAATTTCGGTAGATGAAACCGACATCCGACATCCGACACCCAACACCCGGCAAACTGCTAATCCACTCCTCCAGGAATGCACAGAACGCGATGGTCGGCGTGCGTAAGCGTACATCCAATCGATGCTGTCTCGGCCGAAGTGGGTTGGTGGGTATATTGGCTTGTTCCACGAACGTGTAGATCTCTTGAACGTGATACAATGACAGGCAAATCAGCGAAACTGGTTAAAATTGGGTTTCATAGATGCTCCGAGGATCTGTGCTGGCCCGAGTCTGTGGAATAACATGTAAAAGTTGATCTCTTCACTTGTGGCATTGCCAACAATTTGCAATATATTGGCTCAATCGAATGTTCAGCGAGAAAAGCGAGGATCGGGAATACTGATCTCTCAGCTGGTAGTGATTGGTTCGAAAGGGGAATGGACCATGTTTGCAAATTATCTTGAGGAGGTGGTATGACACTTCCCACATTATGCGCTTCAGTTTCATCGGGGGTAACTTTTGCAGCCTGTGGCGATGGAAGTAGAAATAACTTTCGTTTTTGACAAAGTAATGGGAGAACACTTTTAACACAACATGCATTTGAATAGAACTCGTTTTGTTGGACATGGTCGATGAAGAAGAAATAAATGTTGGGTCAACGTAGACGTTAGAAAGCAATACGTTGGCAGGATATCACAGCACGCTCTCTCGACGCGGTGAACTGTTTGTTTTGTAATTTAATTGGTCTTAGAATGGCGCCACCGTCTGCTTTAACCCAGTTGTTTTGGTGGCTATAAATTTGAAGCAATATGTTGGTGCTATTTGAGAAGTGAAAGGGACTTTGAGAAGTTAATACTGTTCCTTTGCCATGCAAGGAAGATTTGTTGGCGGAAATTAGTTTTATGAATAAAGTGGATAATTGTACAGTAAATGTATTAGTTGGAAACTCAGATGATGTTGCCTTTTACTGTTAGGTTTTAAAATTGGATGTCTCAACAAAGTCTGTGCTGTCACATCGCAAACGGAAGCACATCACCGATGACTTGCCTTATAATGTCACAGTAGGCGGCTTTGACTTCGAGATTGTAAAGGATTTCGTCTTTCTCGTCTCCGCACCTACGGCAAGCAGCATCGGTGGAGATATTACGCCCAGAATCAATTTTCCACAAAGCATCGAGTTGGCTTATAGAGGACCCTGATCAGTCCAGTCTTAGATAGTCCAGATGCACGTGCAATATCGAAATCAAATAAAAATTTCGTTGTCCCTTCGAGAGAAGAGTTCTCTGTGATTCTAGTTCAGTTCAGTGATCGAGGTTCGATCACAATTTCTAAGGGATGTAGAATAACACGACACAGCACCTCAATTACCAAGGTCATGTGGGTGATACGACGTGCATAGCTACGACCTGAAAAATCTTTGACTCTGAACTTGTTGGAGAATACAATAAAAGCTAGTCACGATTCAGACATAGTTAAGTTTAACATTGGAGATAGTTGGCCAAGGATCGTGCCAGCTGGAGAAGCCTGTGGGTTGAAATTCAACTTCGCCGAATCATAAGAAGACTATGTCGATGTAATTTGTCATAGGCATTGTCCTACAATTGGACCAGTTAAGTGTGGTCTAAAGGGTGACCAAATAGCAATAATAGATTTTCCAATTGTTATGTTTCAGCAGCTGTCAAAGTTACCAATGATATTCAGTAAGGTTTGCCATTTCATCATGCAGCGTTTCACGTTTGCGAAAGGTGCCGAAATTGTTAAAAATATTTTCGAAATTCCGACTCAGTTGTAAATAATATAATAATAATAATGGTAGCGTTACAGTCCGAGGTTGACCTGGACCTAGCTTCTCAGCAACCACTCATGTTGTGCGTGCTATTGTTCTCTCACGAGGGGGAGGGGACCTACAGTTTAATGTCGACTCCGAACGGCGAGATTGAGAAGCTTTTTCTAGACAGTTATACTCTTTGAGCATTGTCAGTGACTCGAAAGAAGAGAAGCCGTGAACAATTTTTTTTTAAATTGCTTGTCTGAACTTGGATTTGAGCCTAGACTGTGAAAGTCAGGTGCGCATGGATCGACGCACAGCCACGGTGCCGTCAGTTGTAAATACGTAACTTGAATTTCGTTGTAAGGTCGGTCGTCATGATGGCTGTGCAGACAATTTGTCGCACCGTGGAGAAGTTTGGCCATGAGAACACTCTTTTGGACCTTAAGCCACCAACCAGAGAAAGATTGGTGCGAAATGTAGAATACACAAACGCCATAGGGGCGTTTGTAGATTCCGTAAATGTAGATTCCGTAAATGTAGATTCGGCATCAATCAGCTGAATTGGAGCGGCTTTTTTGCGGTTGGTTTTGGGCCTGCATCCATATAAGATGGACAACAATAGACAACGACGTGAGTTCGCTAATTGGGCGCTGGGAATTTTTGACGGAAATACGGATTGTAGCTAAAAAATCATCTTCTCGGGCGAGGTCCACTTTTGGCTCAGCGGCTATGTCAAAAAGTAAAATTGCCTTTATTGGAGCGAACACAATCCACAAGTATCAATGCCTCCACAAACTTTGACTATTTGGTGTGGTTTATTGCATGGCGCCATCATCGTCAGGTAAAGAGCGATGTTAATCGAATTTCTGTGGCCGGAGCTCGACAACATCAAAATATCCAAGCTGTGGCTCCAAGCTTGGAGCCAAGACGGCGCTCGGATCGATATTGTAAAGGAGAAATTTGGCGACTGGATCATCTCACGGCGAGCTTTCACCAATTGGTTCCGGACAGGGACTTTTGGATTAGAAATCCTAGACTTTTCAAGGGATACCTCCATCTCTACATGTATGTATGGAAAACGACGGATGGGATTGGCAGTTGCATTTTCTCCGATGAACTAAATATTAGTCTCTCAGTTTGCTTAACTAGTAATCACAGCGTATTTCAGATGAAGATTATGGCAATTAGTGAAGTCTGGCTCAAATGGATTACAATATTACAATACCCGCGCAAGCTCTGGAACTAGTGTCTCTAAACTCTAAAATAGTAATAAACTGTAGCACATTTTCGGATAAGCTGGCCGAACAGTCCACTATTCGCCTGTGTGAAAGAGACATTCGAGGCAACTGCGTTGAGTTTGTCGGGATCGCAATCAATCTGCCTCTAACTACGAAATGAAAATAGATTTTTCCTTTTCTGCATTTCTAATCTCCATAGATAATAGCATTTTATCACCCATTAGTACCTCTTCTTTCCATCTCTTTTACGCCAGGATGTCATACTTACTTACTTACTTAGTGGGCTCCCGACCCGTGAAGGGTCTCTGCCTGACAACACTCGGCTCCATACAGTAGAACTGGCAGGATTAGCGCTTTGTAGAGCATGCATTTTGTCTTTCGAGTTAGGAGTTTTGAACCCATTTGTTTCGCCAAACCGAAGTAGCAGCGGTTTCCTAGGGTAAGTCTTCGTCGAATCTCCACCAGGGTGTCATTCGTGGGGTTGATATTTACTCCGAGGTACGAGTATATCCTTAACCACCTTGAAGTTATTTCTGTCAATGGTGACGTTTTGTCCTAGGCTGTGGACCGATAATTCTTTGTTTGTTGATAGCAAATACTTGGTCTTGTCCTCATTTACTTCAAGACCAACTCGTTTCGTCTCTTCTTCAATGGTCGTGAAAGCTTCTGTAACGGCTCGTTGGGAGCGACCTATGATGTCAATGTCGTCTGCGTAGCCCAGCAACTGTAAGGATTTGTTGAAGATAGTGCCTTCTGTGTTGACGCCTGCCTTGTGCACTATCTGTTCTAGTACAAGGTTGAAGAAGTCACACTACAGCGCATCTCCTTGCTGAAATCCGGTGCATGTTTGGAATAGTTCGGAAGAACTCTTCCCAAATTGCACATTGCACCGCGTGTTTTCCAGCGTGACACGGCACAGTTGGATCTGTTTTACCTGGATCCCGAATTCGGCCATCGCCTTGTACAGCTCAAGACGATGTATGCGGCTATGAAGTCGATAAATAGGTGATGAGTCTCGACTTGAAACTCGTTGGTCTTTTCCAGGATTTGTCTCAGTGTGAAAATTTGATCAATTGTCAACTGCCGGGCCGGAACCCACACTGGTACGTGCCGACTAGTGTGTTGTAGAATGGTTTCAGACGTTCACACAGTACGTTGGATAGGATCTTGTATGCGACATTTAGCTATGCCTTGGTAGTTCTTGCAAGACATAGGATCGGCTTTCTTGAAGATGGGGCATACAGAGCTGATAGTCCAGTCATTGGGCATGGCTTCATCCACCATGCACCCTACCAAAACACCACCATCATGTTTGAAAAGTTCCGCTGGGAGGCCATCAGAGCCGGCGGTTTCGTTGTTGTTCTTCTTTTTTGATGGCCGAGCTGACCTCTTCAAAACTGGGAGGGGGATGGCTTCTTCATTGACTGGAGGTGGGTTCTCTTCTTGCCCTATCACTCTCTCTACGTGATGCCCATTAAGAAGCTGCTGGAAATGCTCCTTAAATACATCTACTATTCCCTGCGCTTCGGTGACTAGATTTCCTTGACTACTTCGATGAGCCCGCGTTCCGGGTTTAAAGCCAGCCGCCAGCTGCTTGGCTCTTCTAAAAAACGACCGGATGTTGTTTCTATAGCGAAACACCTCGATATCCTTAAGCTGGGAGGCTGCGTAGGCCCTTTTCTTCTTACGCAGGAACAGGCCAGAGGGTCATAGAAGTAATTAAAAATGGTGCAATCTTAAAGGACATAGTTCATCCTACGCTTAAAAATTACTTATTTTAAATTGTTTTTTTTTTAAAGGCAATAAAGTGGAATGTGGATTTATTGCAAAATGTAAATGATCTTTGTTTTTTATTACAGTTGCGAAATCTAATCCATTTTTTTTACCAAATACTGTTGATACTGATATGGAGCATTTATGGGTGTCGTGCGATGAATTATGTCGGCCTGTGTAGGTATGTTTTTTCTATATGCAAGTTGCTGCTCGAGAAGAAGCAACTTAAAAAACAAATAATAGATGGATGATCTGACCTAAACTAGATCTCAAACGACCTTACTATTTAATCTCCATTCTGCAAACGGCTTTTACAGAAGCTCTGGCGTCCCTTAGACAAACCTTTTTGGGGGGGATATTTCTTTGAAAGCTGGTGTGACCTAAGTAAGGCACAAATTTTTTTTTTCGGAGTATTTTTGAAACTAGTGGAGCACTCAGACTCAAAACCGGTCAATTGTACTGCCAGGTAGCAACTTACTCCAGTGCAGTTAATTTGATCCCAACGGCAAATGGTGACTGGACCAGATTCGATTTCACTGGGATTCGAACCTAGGACCCCTCTAACTTGGGGCAGGCACTTAACCAATTGCGCCACCCAGTCGTAAGGCTCCAATTACTACCAATTTACTACGCTACATTGAAGACTCCAAATAGTTTCCCATAAAAATGGACAAGTGGATTGATCCCAATCAATCTAAGTGGCGGTACAATGAATCAAGTCTGATCTCAGTGTACTTCCTAGCCACTTCAGCCTACCTATCTATGCTAATACATTTCTTATTTATTTCGTTTTACAATTGAAATTTAACCAAAGTGTGTCTCATCCGTATTTTCAGAGTTCATTTGAGAGGTTTCCGATTCCATGGGTTTCATTATTCCCTAGTCGTCTTAACCTTTCGTCAATGTTTGCCTTAAATCAATTTCTTAAGTCAATTTCTTTCGGAAAAACTTTTTAGAATCACATCTCTCAGATAGAATGTTCCGTATCTGTATTCAAATCTATAAAGGCTGGAGTACCACAAGGAAGTGTTTTTGGTCCTCTCCTTTACCTACTTTATACCAGGGATATAACGGAAGACGAAGGCACCGTATTAGGCACATTTGCTGACGATACTGCCATTTTGGTAACAACCAAAACGGTTGAAGAGTCAACAATGAAATTGCAATGTGCACTAAATCGGGTATACGAATCGACAAAAGTTTGGCGAATCGCGCTTAATGAAGCGAAATCCGTTCACATAAACTTCACATACAGGAACATAAATAACCTACCTGTTTTCGTAAATGGTGTCCAAATACCCTTCGGGAATGAAGTGAAATACCTCGGGATGACCGTCGACGTTAAACTTAAGTGAAAGGAGCACGTTAAAAAGAAACGTGAAGAGCTAGAGAAGAGATATAGAGATATGTACTGGCTCATTGGATACCATTCAAAGCTAAGTATTGACAACAAATTGCTTATATATAAGCAAGTGCTAAAATCTGTCTGGATGTACGGTGTACAACTCTGGGGTTGTACTAAACCAAGTAATAGGAACATACTACAGACTATTCAAAACAAAGTTCTAAGAACCATCGTCAACGCACCTTGGTATATAAGAAACGACGATATCCACAGAGATCTTGGAATTACAACAGTCCAAGATGAAATCAGTACCGAGATCAAACGCAGAATAACTCTTGCCAACCGCTGTTTTTATGGGCTCAAAAGGCAATTGAGTAGTAGAACCCTCTCTCGGAAGACCAAGTTGACTTTGTATAAGACCTTGATCATCCCAGTCCTGCTGTACGGAGCAGAGGCATGGACAATATCCCAAGTGGATGAACAGTCTCTTGGTCTTTTTAAAAGAGAAAAGTTCTGCGCGCGATCTTTGGTCCTGTTTGCGTTGATGGCATTTGGAGGAGAAGATTCAACCACGAACTGTATGGGCTGTACAGCGACATGAGTCTAGCCAGGCGTCTACGGATCCAATGCCTAAGATGTAGTGCGTATGGACAACTTAGCTCCCGTCCGAAGAATCTTCGACTCTGAGCCTGTGGGACAACGCAACAGAGGACGTCCACGTACAAGGTGGCGCACACAAGTCGAGGAGGACCTCGGCCGGCTTGGTGTGCGAAACTGGAGACAGCTGGCGAAAGATCGTGCTGGCTAGAGACGCATGTTGAGTGAGGCCCAGGTCCACCTCGGACTGTAGCGCTCTAAGAAGAAGAAGAAGATGAAATTAAGACTTTTGCTTGTAAGCATAAGCGCCGCCTTGAGGAGCACGTTAACCCTGTAGTTATTCCGATTCTTAATGGAAGTAATACTATTCGCCGTCTTCAAAGGACTAAACCACGTGATCTAGCACGGTGAAATCAACCCGCGTGTATTTGCGGTGTAAGCAGGAACTTTCAGTGGAGAGTCACCTGCCTAATGTCTCTAAATTACGAAATGTAAACTGCTGTGGGCGCCGTGGCGTAGTGGGTAGGTGTGTCGACTCCTACGCTCGAGGTCGTCGGTTCGAATCTCGAAAAAAAAACATCAAACATTTTTTCACGGCTCCACCTCTTTCGAGTCACTGACAATGCTCAAAGAGTATAACAGTCTAGAAAAAAGCTTCTCAATCACGCCGTTCGGAGTCGGCATTAAACTGTAGGTTTAATGGTTGGGTTTGGATGGGTTTTCTTAAGCTGATCGATAGCTACTGTAACTGTAACTCCACATAGTACCTAAAAAGTTTCTTCAGATAGTAATAATTTGCCTAAATTGATGGCAGTATGAAAATGAATGTAAAATCCACGGAAAGCATGTGGACACTTGAAATAACAGAGGCTTTCCCTGCTATTTTGACTTTGTCATGAAGTCTCCTCATAAAGAATTCCTACATATTTCTTTATTAATGCTTATGCGCACACATACGTACATTTGCTCGGCAAAGAGTCTTCGCAAGCTGTATAGTACGAGTATACTACTTAATCAATACGAACAAAAAGTTGGCTAATACTAATGAAACTTTCTTTTCTTTGATTGATAGCTCAACATGTTCTTTTGCGTGCATGCTTACGCTCAATTGCATTTAATTAATTGCTGTATTAATTATAGATCCACACACACGTATGTATCGTATTTTAGTTGCACCTCAAGAGTGGAAGAGGCACTAAACAAAAACCGAGGCTATAGATTTCGTAAGCGATGTTTCAAGCAACAACTCAATATGTTGGTTTTTGCGTGTTTTCTTGTGTTAGTACAAAGTTTCGAATCAAGGTTGAAGACACATTTGCCGTATTTCGAATATATCGTAACCATATAACAGTACATGGATGGATGTTATGTTTCTAATTTACTCAAAATTGGGTTAAAGCCGTGGAAACTTAATAGAAAAACTGACTGGATAAAGTTAGTTTTAATACGAACGAATAAATAAGTAACACACCGCGATGTCAGCTCAACTGTTATAAATATTTGCTACGTTTTGCCTGGAATTTGCTCAAATATTTATCTTATAACAGTAAGAACGCAGCACCATGTAAAAGGATCATTCATTGAGCGCTTCCTATCTTTAAATTTAAATAAAATAAAATCTGTGTGAGATATTATCGACATTTTTAATTCGTTTGAAAGACTGTATGGAATATAAAATCGTTCAAATGTCCGCCGCGGCTTCTCTGAGTGGCGCGCATCCGAAATGTAAAATTTTTGATGACTCTGGCGCATAAATCCGACTGAATTTGATCGATGGCATGGATGTTGACTTTGCGGGCCGCTGTGGTTTGTGGCTTATAGACTTGCGACTTCAGAAACCCCCACAAGGAAAAATCTAACGGGGTCAAATCGCACGATCTCGGCGGCCAAATCACTTCACCTCCACGTGAAATGACCATGCCCTCGAATTGCTCGTGCAGAATTTCAAAAGTGGAGTGAGTTGTGTGACACGTAGCGCCGTCCTGTTGAAACCACATCTCGTTGGTCTCCATATCATGGAATTCAGGCCAAAAGAAGTTGGTATGCATCGATCTGTAGCGCTCGCCGACATTGTTGGCCTTGCCAACGTCGTTCTCAAAAAAATATGGGCCGATGAAGTCGCCAGTCCAAAATCCAAAATAAACAATGATTTTTTCGGGATGCATTGAACTCTCTTGGATCTTACGTGGATTGGTATCGTTCCAAATTCGACAATTGTTCGTTGGCATATACATTCATCCAGAGATGAATGAAGGAGATGAAGACGATGAAAATAAGGGTCAGTTTCCAACTGCTTCAGAGCCCATTCAGCGAACACACGTCATTGTCTGTAGTCGTTTAACTTCAGCTCCTGGGTTATTTAAATTTTGTACAGATGCAGGCCCAAGTCACGAGGCAAAATTCACCGAGTTGTGGTCTGCGAAAGGCCGAGTTCTTGTGAGCGAACGTGAAATCGACTGCCTCGGATTCTCCTGCACTCTACTTTCTCACGGACAACGGCGATGTTTTCGGTAGATATTGTGTTTCGTAGAAGTACGGTACGAAGTACGTTTACTGAACCAGTGGACTCAAATGTATCCACCATACTGCGAATAGTCCCTTCGGTAGGATGATTATGGCGACCGTAAAATGCGCGAAACGTTGCCCAAATAGAACACCCATTTTGATAAAACAATTTTATCATTTGCACGTTTTGTTGAACGCTATGTCCGTCTATGGTGATTTGACAAAACAGACTGAGTCATGACTAAATGACGGTCAATTTGACAGATGTAGCTTCAACAATATGACCGCTTTCAACTGTCAAAGTTCGAAAGTCCCGTGTTAAAGAGACTGAGTTTTGATTATGTGTTTGTTTTTAAGGTTCCGTCTACAAAAACGGAACCTTTATAATTTCGGTGTGTCCGTCCGTCCGTCGTGTCTGTCACACATTTTTATCTCCGAAGTTTATGAAGATATCGGCATGAAATTTTGGAATTAGGTACTTCAGACCTAGATGTCATTGCCTATGCAGCGATTTTAAAAAGTGGGGCTATTTGGGGGTGGCTCCAGTACAGGTGAAGTTGCCATTAATTTTGAAAAATTGTCGCACCCCATCGAAATATATATCAATCGACAGATCTTTCGAAATGAGGTGGAGATTTCTTCCAACACTTTTTTATCCAAAATACCGTTTGAAAAATATGGAGCTCCAAAGTTTTTTTAAATGCGTCTCCCCCTGCCATTTCTAAACCAAAAATCTGAAAAAATCACAAAAACTTGGCTTCATTGAGTACTTTCATTTAAAACCATTTCAAGCATTCTGGCCCTAATTGTTTTGGAGATATTGGCCAAAAACGATCAATCATCGATATGCGAATTTTGAAGATCTGAAAACGCAGTTTTGAAGACATCAATGTAAGCATTAAGAAATGATAATTTGAAAATATCGATTTATGTTGAAATTTTGAGATATCTAAGATTTAAAATGAGAACGATTTTCATTTTCACACATAATTTCATGCTGTGTTCGGCCACTCTATTCGTTGATAGAGAAATGAACACACACACACCGCAGGCATGAGCACGAGCAGTGATTGGGTATGTGTATGATGGAAGTAATTTTCTGTGTTGGATAAACTTGGATAGAGATATAGGTATATGTAGGGATGAATATTTGTTTGTTTGGATGTATACATTTATGAATAAATGGTTGATTTTGGTTGAAGTTAGAAGAAAATTCAACTGAAATAGTTTGGAAACGTCGTTTGATATTCAGAAATCATCCATCAATATTATGCGACGGAACCTTCCCTGTGTGAGTCCAACTCGCACTTACCCAGTTTATTTATTTATCCAATAAATGATTGCCTTAGCTCCGGTTCGTTCGGCTAATTTTGCCTAAATCCTGTAAATACAGTGCTAAACAAAATTTGGAAATGAGGTAATGCACTTGATATGCAATCCCATATGCAGTCCCAGAAGATCTGTTTACATTTTGTGAAGTGATAAAATGTTAACATAAAATAGAGTTTCGATTATTAAATAAATGTCCGACTGCCATAATGAAAGGAGTTCAGTAATCGCACGGGGATGCTTTTTCTGGTAAGCATATAATATATATATAAGCGTATAAGCTGACTAATTCTGACGTTGTTCAGCTCGTTCAAGTCGTTGAAGAAGTAGCTTTTCCGATCGGTGGAAAGGGCGTTACATGTAAAGAGGACATGTTATATAGTTTCCACCTCTTCCTCGTCTCTGCAGCTTCTGAGGAAGTCGTTGTGAGGGAGTCCCAATCTTGGGGGGTGTGTGCCGATGGGAGAGTGTTCCTTGATGACACCGATGAGAGTAAGAGGCGGCCAGTCAGCATTCTGGAAGATGGAGGGATAAACAGTGAAATCTCTCATAAGAGAACACTGACGGTACCAAGAAATTTGTCCGCTTATGAGAGGTGTCCGGTTATGGGAAAAATACGACATTGACAACATTGAAAAAAGAAACATAATAGACATGCGTTTATAGTGTAACATTTTATTTTAAAATGGAAATAATTTTTTGGGATTAACATTAATTGTCAACTTTTTCTTTCAATGTTAACAAATGCTTCACTTTTCGCATGATGATGCTATTCGACCAAATTACGAAAAAAATTTGTATCTATGGTATTCAAGCTTCAAATTTTACATACACTTACACACAAACCCACGTATTGTGCAATAATTATACATAGTCGGATAGTCTTACAGACATCTGCCGGCGCCGTAGCCTGCTATGTTTACCTTCTTAAATTATTTTTTTAAATTTTTGGCTTGGTAACAAGGACAAAGCGCAAAGGAAAGGAAAACAAAGCAAAGCGTTTGTCCGTTTAAGAGCTAGTCCGGTTATAAGAGAGTCCGTTTATGAAAGAATTATTTACATGAAAAATCGTGTATTTAATTCCGTTCTTTGAAATTTGTCCGGTTATGCGAGGCGTCCGCTTATAAGGGGTGTCCGTTAGGAGAGAGTACACTGTACTTATATTCAAATCCTTAGAATGGACACCTAACACTGCTCCTTCATCTGTCTTGGATCCATCTGTGAAAATGCGGAGAGGACTCAGATCTGGAGGGAATGCTGATAGAGAAGTTTTTCTTGAAGAGGAGGGTAGTAGGAGGACATTGACGTGGGGAAGGAACTCGATATTATCGAGAATGGTGGTGTGACCGATATGGCAATTACTCCATAGGTGACATGTTTTCAGTCTAACCGTTGTGCAGGCTGCTACCTGTCTTCCAAACAAATCAAATGAAGGAAGGTAGGCGGTTATATTCAGTGCAGCGGACAGTCTTGTCTTTTGCTCCACTAATGCAAATGCTTGCCGATATTGGTATACGGTTAAGAAGATTGCAGTTGAAAGCTCTAACTCCTTTTCAAAATAATATCATTTTAACTAAACCTGGAAGATGCTTGTCAACCAGAATAAGATCCGCAATTGTGAAGTTTTGCAGGAATAATACAATCAGGACCACCTGATTTGTTGGGCTTAAAGCTATTTATTGCCCCACGACAGAGTTACTGTTTATTTTGAATGGTCTGCAAGAAGAGTCGATTGAGTCTTTACCTGAACTGATTAATTTAGCAACTATACGTCTCAAGAAGTGGTTGTCCACAAGGAGATTGAGAGTGTCTGAGCTAGAAGATATCCAGGTTTCGGCCGTATTCTGAAGAAAACTGGTTGCTTTCGGAAGGGGTGTGCTGTCCTGAGTTTGAGTCTAGAGGAATTGGAGACTTCTTCTATTTTCCCATAAATGTGTCTCCAAGAGGCTCGTTTGGCTCCTCTTAGTTCAGTCTTGAAAGTTTAAAGATACCTTTTGTATGACTCTCGTTAGCATCTCGAGAGTATTTAGATTTGTTGAAAATTGCTCTGCATCCATTAAGCAATTTTCCAAGTTCATGGTTTCACCATGGATTTACTCTTGGATCTTCTATTCGGGCAGAAATGGACATTGATTAGGATCTTAGTGAGCCTCTCCACAGACGTCTCGAGGTCAGCAGGGCAGTAAGGGATAGAGATATGTGCATAGGTCAGGATAGCCATAACAGTGCCCCTATATTTCATCCAGTTAGTTTTCCGATAATTGCGGACTGAGTATGGAGTGTGCCCGTTAGATTAAAGACGATATAGCGATGATCAGAGAAGGAGTGATCAGATGATACTCTCCAGTTTTTTTTTTATATTTTCACATACAAAATCAGGTACAAGGATGATGTCAAGCAGCTTTTACCTGTTTTTGGTGATAAAGGTTGCATCATGATCTTCGTTGCAGATTAATAGCTTGTTATTTAAAATACATATAATTGAACAAGTGCTCACCTCTGTCGTTGATATCCGTGCTACCCCAGATAGTGTGATGCGTATTTTGTGTCGCATTCCAGAATAAGCGCGGTTCTGGCTCTCTCCGCGTCAGCCAACGCCCTCTCAATGGTTGCAGAAGGGAAAGGTCCCACATGGTCGTGTGCCATGACCAGATTTTGTCTGTGGTCAATTCCAGGAAAACTGCGACTGTGTCTTGATCGCTATAATTAGAGAAAAGAAAAGCATTTATTGAGCTCATCATAAGAATACAGGCTTTAGATAGATTATTATTAGTAGTCCTAAGTCCAAACACTGGATTGATTACAACCCAGGGTTCTTGGACTAGAACGATATCTCCAAAGGTGTTAAGTCGAAGAAGAAAAGCAGCCGAAGTAGTAATAAATGATAATAATATCATTTACGGTGGGCGACTTTATAGCGAATATTAAGCTAATTTTAGTAATCCAGTCCCGTGAAAATTCGTGTTGAGAGCGACTCGAAGCACTTTTACTCTCAAACGGAGACCTACTTTGAGTAGGTAGGTAAGTGGGTAGATGGGCGTAAGCCACGCCTCACTTAGGTCCTTGAGGGATCATTGTGATGCCCAATTGGGGATTAGTGTCCCCTTATAACCCTAGTCGCACTCATCGTCCTTCGATTTGCTCGATCTTATCTGGGCCATAATGCTTTAGTAGTCACACATGTAGACAGACCGCGCCATCTACTATTTGCCATTTCAATGATCTTTGTATCCACCTTTTTCCTCAGCCTTTTAGAGCTGGGCGGGCGGTTTAATACCATGAATTGCTTGTGACGCGTCGGTCATTAACCCTGTTCTGGCAAGGTTATCAGCTATCTCATTGCCGGCTATGTCCCTATTTAATCGAGTGCTGTGAGCCAAGAGCCTTTAGATCTTCGCGACAGCTTGCGCCTAGCTTGGACTTGACTTCTACTGCGGATCTAGCTTTCATGGCCGCCTGACTGTCAATGAAAATGGTAATATCAGCTGGTGGTATCGCCATCATTGATATCGTTTTGGGCGCTTCTTTGACCGCCAGGACCTCCGCTTGAAACACACTGCCATAATCAGGGACTCTGATTGAGCAGTGCAAATTTAGCTTATTGGAGAAAATGCCCGCGCCTGTGCCTGCTTCCATATTTGACCCATCGGTGTATACCTTTAGAGTTCATTGGACGCCCACTCCTCTCTGGTGGGGTATTAGCGACTGAAGCGTCTCTCGAAGTCGAGGAATGGTAGCCTATTATTATTATTGTTGTTGAGGGTATATTGCACCGCGACCTTTAAGATCTACTGTGCCCCCTTTCAATACCTTAGCACAATCACGAGTTCCCCTCAAATAGAGTTCTTTTCAGAGTTGTATTGAGGGTAATGGACTCCTATTGCGCATAGGTGAAGAAATCTTCTAGAGTATTCTCTCTAAACCAGTTTCCTTCAGGAATCTGAGAATGTAGAGTAGGTACTTGCCAAGACTTCTTTTTCTTTTGTGGGCCAGTGCCTCACAAAATCCCAGTATATGTTCTGGAATTCCATTAAATTCTCCACAAAATCTGCAGAGACCTTCTTCCGATACCCCTAGTTTTCTCAGATGCTTCCTGAGTCTACAGTGCCCCGTTAGGAAGCCTGTTAGGGTACGGAGGTTATTCTTACTCATTTTGATGCATGCCTCGAATCTCCTCCGGTTATATTGCCCTAGGAGTTTCTTGGCCTGCTTCATTCCACGAGCGTTATTCCAGGTTTCTATCCGGTTCCTTCTTTCCAGTTCCCTGAATTCTTCTCTGAGAAGATGGTCTCCTACAGCGCAGAATGGTTCAGGGCCTATGAAGGGTTCTGATGCTCCTTTCCTTGCCAGGGAGTCGGCCATTTCATTGCCTTCTATCCCCGTATGGCCAGGCATCCAGCAGAGTTTTAGTCGGTTTCTCCTACTCAATTCTTTGAGCTTTGGCAAGCATTCCCATACAATTGGATTTGATGGTGTAGAAGTCCAGTGCCATAATAGCGGCTCGACTGTCCGACATTATTGCTATGTCGCAGTTGGTATAATTCCTTTCAAGATTTATCTGAACGTATCTGTCTATGGCATAAATTTCCGCTTGAAAGATGCTGGTATATTTGCCCATGGATTCGAAGTATTTTGTCCTGGGTCCAAAAACTCCTGCTCCAGTTCCTTCATCAGTTCTTGATCCGTCTGTATACCATTTTACCGTGTTGCTGCTCAGTCTGTGTATGTAAATTTATTTTGGAAATTGAATTTCCTAATCAAGTCGTCCTTCGGAATGGCCAGGAGTGGTAGCTTTTTGACTAGTACGTCGAATTGCCTCGATGTAATGCACCTGTCTTCACCTATCCCTTCTTTTGCCATTCTCATGATTGTTTTGTTTGCACACTCTGCAACCACTAGATGCAAAGGAGTCAGCTCCAGTAGCACCTCCATGGCCGCAGTTAGGCAAGTTCTCATGGCTCCTGTAATACAGAGGCATGCCAACCTTTGAACTTTGCTGAGTGTCTCCCTCGCGCTGATCAGATTGGTTCGCTTGGTCCATGCCTTGGTCCATGGGAGCCTATAGTAGTTTGGGCAAGTTTTCGTTTTTACCAAAAAATGCCGGTGAACTCTTCTTCATTATTTGAATGTGTTTGTTCTTGGTATACTTCTTGAAATGCTAGAAATTGTGTTAAAGAGCTAGAAAATAGTCGAACAGAAATATTTATTCGTCCGCTTAAGGCTATTATATTAAAAATATTCATTGTAATAATGAAATGTATAAATGACTGGTTATTTATCCAAAAATGTATAAAAATGTACTAAGTGCCCTATGGACAGACGTGCAGTAGATTTTGCGCTTTTCAAAAAAGGCAACAGCATTCGTGGCAGTCGTGGGGTAGTGGATTAGTTCCTTTCGGACAACACAATTTTCATTTTCACTGGACTAACTATCTCTAGTCAGTGGAAATGCCTAACTGTCAAGGATAACTTCTCCAAACTTCGTCAGCATAAAATTGTATGTCACCTCCACTCGTCTAAGAACACTGGCATGCATAACACGAGTGGTTGCTGGAGAAACTTGGTTCAAGTGCTCACCGGACTGTAGGGCCAACCGAGGAAGAACAGCAACATCCCGTGAGCAATCTGACATTTAATGTGTCTCACTTAAATACCATTTATAAACGTAGTGAACTTTTCTATTGGCAAAACGCAAGAATGAGTAAATTTAGAGAAATCTGAAGCAACGAATGCTATTCATCCCCACTCTCCCTGTCGATGATGGAGTGGCCGGAGGAATATTCATATCAGGCTCAGTTTGTGAAGATATCAACAATGGTCGTAAACAAAGTGGAAGCACTAAATGTTGTATATACGAGTATAGTCCACTTATGATTTCTTTACCCAAAGATCAATGATAGGATCAGATTTGTGATGTTTCTGTTTTTAAGCCTCCTTTCAAGATGCTGGCGATGACATTTTCTCGCGACGTAGTTTTGTGTGTTACCTCTCCGATAGAAAGCTGCATCAGTGCTCTCAACAGTAGCTTTTGCCTTATTTGGGATAGCATCTGGCTCAGCTGCTGTGCTGTTCCCATGCCATGTTATGTATTCTGTTATGTGTGGCGAGTGTGTTAACCTTAAGCACTGTCTTATTCTGCACTCTATGAAGAGGAGCACTTTGTACCAAACTATCGTAATAGACTCCAGTTAAAGCGTTCACCCATTCAGTCTCACACAATGTGATTTATGAACACCCAACACATTTCCGAATGCAAACTACACATGCTCAAGATAATAACCCTCAGCAGTCATTAATTTAAACTCACCCTGACGTATACGCAACTTCCGCAGTTTTCCATTCCATCGCCAACCTTAACTTTCCAAATGAATAGGATTTTAACTTATTAAAAGTTTAAATCATGGGAATCGTAATATTTTGATTAGAGCTCACACACAGTCGGTGAGCTACCGCTAGAGGCGAATTGCTTTCGTTTTGAACCCATCCTCTACTGTCAAAAGACGTCAAGTTTAAAAGTGAGTTTCTCTGTTCATTTGGTTTCTTCTTTTTCCGTTGCCGTTCGTTGACTGAATATGTATCACTAATTAATC
Source organism: Myathropa florea (assembly GCA_930367185.1). NCBI lineage: Eukaryota > Metazoa > Arthropoda > Insecta > Diptera > Syrphidae > Myathropa > Myathropa florea. The sequence continues at coordinate 16,139,400 of OV884005.1, forward strand.
AAAAGTTTATTTCTAGGCGTTTGTTTTACCGTCTCTTAGACTAAACATAAAATTTGCTTCTTAAGTAGATTTTTTTACTGCTTTGTGCGACACCTTTGGTTGTCTTGTCACATTAAATTAGAGCAGTCTCGGTGAACAATGCTTCCAAACAGTGTGGGAGACTGCTCATGCTCGATTCGTATTGTGGGATTTTGTGAATTAAACATACCGTCCCCATTACGATCGCTATCAAAATGAAGTTCAATGACTTTGAGAAAATCTATTTTGTAAACACAAACAAAAGAGTTTATATCTCTCCGATGTTGGTCGAAATCGAAATACGTAATAGTTCATTTTAAGCCTTAAAAGTTATAAAGTCAAGTTGGACATTGAACATTTAATTGTGTGCATTTTGAAAGGAATCATAAGGAAAGGATTAACAAAAATGTACTCCTACCTCTGAATTGGCTGAATACTTTTGATAAAAGATAAGAGCAATCTCTGTGGGAAGCCTTTGGCAGCTGAGAACTGCAGAGCGAGAAGGTGGCTCTGTGCAGCGGCTCATCTTTCTTTCAGGACGGATGCTAAGCAGCCGGTTAGGTAATTGTTGTTCACACCTTTAGAAATCAGAAACTAAACAGTGCCCACTCGCTTTTAAGACCTTAATCCACATATTACTCGGGGTACAGGTCTGCAGTCATTCGACACTGAGCATTCCAGGCGAAAGGAAGCATTGATTCAAAAATCAAGAATAAAAAATAAAATAAACCATCAAAAATCAAAAATTTCTGAAAAAGGGAAAAATAAAAATTTAATGAAAATGGATACAGAGTTGTCGCTGATTCAGGAAAATGACAGCGACGAAATTTTGAAAAAGAAAAGACGTACAGCTTTGAAGTCGCAGCCAAAGAGGCAGCAACAGAGACAAGAAAAGCTGCCAGACAATTCCGGCAAGAAAAATGATAAAGAAGAAGCCTCGTACAACGGCTGGAGAAATCTGTACGTAGAACTAGGTTCTTCCGAGGCGGCAGATCAGGCTGAGGATGAAAAGGAGTTTGCCAAGAAAATAAAGGAGAAGGACGAGCTGGAGGAATTTATAAAAGCCCTCGAGTTAGTTAGCTCAAGTTAGTAAACAGAAAAAAAGAAGAGAAGAAAAGACAAAATGGTCTAGAAAAGGAGAATAGGAAGTTGCCACAAACGCAACAAGAGCAGCAACCCCAAAAGCATCAGCAAAACAAGCAGCGGCAAAACAAGCAGCAGCAGCAACAAAAGAAGGAAAAGAAGGTAAGACTGCCTCCAATCAACATAACCGGAATAGACGCCGAAAATATGATCCAGGTATGTAATTTGGCCTGTGGGCGCCGTGGCGTAGTGGGTAGGTGCGTCGACTTCTACGCTCGAGGTCGTCGGTTCGAATTTCGAAAAAAAAACATCGAACATTTTTTCACGGCTCCACCTCTTTCGAGTCACTGACAATGCTCAAAGAGTTTAACTGTCTAGAAAAAACTTCTCAATCTCGCCGTTCGGAGTCGGCATTAAACTGAAGGTCCCCTCCACTCGTGAGAGAACAATAGCACGCACAACACGAGTGGTTGCTGAGAAGCTAGGCCCAGGTCCACCTCGGACTGTAGCGCCGCCATTATTATATTATTATATGTACGTTGGCCGTAAGGGATAACTTTTATGTAAAAAATAAGAGCTTTCGCAGGCAGGCCATCCTTCAAGCTTGTGAAGGAAAAGATGGCGTTAGCTGGGGGTGATTTTTATTTATACACTCCCAGGGGAGAAAAGGCTCAGATCGTTCTCCTCAAAGAATTGAGAGTTTCTGCTGAGCCGGAGGACGTGTTGAAGTCGTTGCGACAAGCGAACGTGGAATTTTTGTAAGTCAAGCGCTTCTTCACTTTCCGTTCCAAGATGGAACCGGTGCGTTTACTTCCCATCTTCCTGGTGCAAGTGACACCAGAGAGTGTGCTTAAGAGTCTGAGGTATATTATGTTTCTTGACTTTCAGGCCGTCTCTTGCAAGAGGTTGCGGAGGAGCAAGCAGGTGCTTCTCTGCCCAAGATGCCTGAGATTCGGGCAGGCAATTGTAACATGCCGCCTCGATGCTGTAAATGCGCTGAGAGGCATCTGTCTGCGAATTGTCCTCTGGGTGAGAGAAAGGCCGAGGACAGAGCTCGGCTGAAGTGCATCCATTGCTGTGCCAATGGACATACTTCCAGCTATCGGGGTTGTCCAAAGGTGAAGAAAATAACAAAAAAAAAATATGCGAAAAAAAAACAAAAAACAAGGCCGATGCCGAGAATTCCTGTCACACCTGCTACGCCTGTTGTCACCTACGCCCAGATGGCGTCTGGTACAGAACAGACAGCGCCAAGGTAGCTCAGGCTACAGTAGAGGCTCCAAATGTGGGTTTCGTGGAGCTGTTGTCAATGATGACCTGAATGCAGGTCCAGATGACACAGTTCCAAAAAGACCTTGCGCGGATGGATCAAGTCCTTTCGTCGAGACCCAGTAGGTCAAGTACGCATCCAATATAATGGATACGCCGGCAGCTGTTGGCTTTACTCAACCTGTTGGAAACTCATAACCATGGCCCGCATAGGGCCAAAATAGTACAAGAATCTATTTATTGTATATCTAGTTTAAGTATTTTTCCTATAATTTCAGATTTTCGAAGATAAAAATAAAAAAATGCATTTTAAAAAAAGAAAAAAGGAACAGGTCTGCAGGTGGAGCTCGAGAATAGATGCGGTGGACGGGTGGACGTTTTCAGGTTCAATGGCGGCGCTCTCACCATAAATTGGATAGTGAATTTTGCGAACCCATTCATTACGGATAAGTTTCGAAAGAACCAAAAATATCGGATTGGTACAAAATCGTATTAATACTAATCGTATAAGTTAACAAAAAAACGATTTTCTGTTCTGCACATTGTACGAAGGTGAAATCAGAAGTTACTGTAAACCAGAAAGTGTGATCGGATAAAGCGGACAAGAAGAGAATAAAAACTCTTATTTGGATGTACATTTGCTGTTAGAGTAAGACTTGAAAATCTGTGAAGCTCTTGACTTATAATTGACCGCCTCAGAACAATCCGTATCAAAGCTAAATTCCTAGAGATCAGGTAAATTTTGCGGTCGTGTCTCTACAAATCACAAGGACAATAACGCCATGGATGACTGTTAAGACGCCAAAATCATCGAAGGAGATTCCAGACAGAAGTCGGGTGTAACATCTCTGATAGTGGAGTTAAATTATGCCTGTACGACAACTCTTTCGAAGACAGATTTAGACTGTTGAAATTCATCAGCAAGCGGAAGTTTACTGTGATCGGTACGCGGTTCCCACACTTCAATATGAACATATGTATGTATATAGTGATCTGGCGGTAGCATGATCGATCGTTCGTCAACCAGTTTTGATCACATTGCGATCGACGCAGACGCTCCCCCGGTTTTCTTTATGTTCGAACTTTCTTTCAGAATAGGTCGAATTTTGATGTGGCCAATGATCTTGTTGCCAAAAGCCAGTGGAGACACTAGTATAAATGTGTTCCGTTGTACGACACCGAGAAAAAATCCTGGTCTGACAACGAGTGAAGATAGGTATTGTTGTATGTTTATACAACTCTTTATTTCAGAAAAATATTTTAAACAATTTTATATTTAATTTTAACTTAAGATTTGAATTGAATTTTTTTCTGCAACAAAGTATGTACGACTATGACATTTCGTCGCCTGTCTTTAAATCTTTATTAGTTCGGTTTTCATTAGTTAAAATAATTAATTAATTCATGTCTATATTTAAGATAAGATAAGATATTTTCTATATTTGAGATAACGAAATTACTGAGCTTGTTCCAAGACTCGTCATTTACTCCATTTAAAACTGTACAAGTTGTACATGCTTAATCATCATAGCTTCCACCACCAATTTCCCACTGTCAAACGCGTCATATTACGGTAACAAATAAGATATCAAGATCGCAAAGTCACTCAAGCTACCAGACTTTGCAAGCATTTCCCAGACAGAAGTGCTAGGAATATATGATGCGTGTCTTGAAATTAAGAACAAAACAGAACCAGCACAGCGGATAGCAATTTTTTCAGACAGTCAAGCTGCTATCAAAGCTCTAACATCCACAACTACAACGTCAAAACTAGTGGATTGCTGCTGCAAGGAACTATCCGTTATAGGTGAGCTGAGCCTGGAGTCTTTTATCTGGATTCCCGGGCACACGGGTATAAGAGGAAACGAAGCAGCTGACGATCCAAACTCGATAGTCTCGTTATGGAACAAGTCCAGGCTCCGCTAGGCTTCGTGAAAAATAATATCTACAACCACCTCCTCAAGATCGCCAACGAAAGATGGACCAACTACAACCAAAAGAGAACAAAATACCTGCTCAACAACAGTAGAAGAAACATATCCAAAATTATAGCGGTCTGTATTGGACACTGGGCTGTTGGCAGCCATGCTGGAAGACTAGGCATACCATTTAACTCGCACTGCCGCAGCTGCCGGGTGGAAATCGAGCCAGAACACTTCTGTGCAAATGTCCGGCTCTAGCTAGAGTCGGACAACGCACTCTGGGCAAAGCCCTCTCTTTAACACCGCTAATAACCTTTCGGAGGCAAACATTCATAGTCATAATTTCCACCAAGTGGTTTTAAAAAAAATGTTGACAAATCTGAGTGAATACACACTGTTTTTCACCCTCTCACAAATTAGGTATCCCATAGGATGTGGTATCAAAACGGCTCCCATCTACTCCCATTGAGCCAGATAAAATTACAGCGTACCTTAAAGATACATGATATTTTAGTCTGACTGTATTTATCAGTGAAGTACGTTTGAACTTTCGAATAATCAAGTTGTAGAAAATGTTGCCATATTTTTTGTTTAAGCTTCTGTAACAGCTCTTCTCCTTTAGTAAGCCAATCAGTGGGCTTCAGATTTATAGCTTGCCGTGGCGTAGTGGGTAGGTGCGTCGACTCCTACGCTCGAGGTTTAAGGTTCGAATCTCGAAAAAAAAAACCCCTAGTAACTAAAGCATTGCGAACATCCCAGTAGCGGCCCGAATCCACAAATCGCTCATAAACGATCAATGTGTAGGGTTATTGAAGAAAAGTTACGGTATTTACACGACGGGCTGGGGAGACACACTTTAGAAGATTGCTTCAGATACACTTCCCTGGCTCATTTCTTAACACACCTCATGTCCACTCCAATACAGCAGACCACAGGGTCTTCGTTAAGAGAAGAGTTAAAAATCGGCAGTACAAACAAGGTTGAATGTTTGTGGTTGAATGAAAGGCACCTTCGAACCTTGCAAAGCTCCCGGTGGTACGGTTCTGCAAAAATCAATTGAGCACATCCTACCAGAATTTATAGCTTTATTTAGAGCTAGCTACAACTGGGGATACATACCAACCTCCTGGAGACAGGTTAATGTGGTTTTCATTCCGAAACCGGGTAACAGTCCCAATGAGCTGCCTAAATCCAACAGACCTATAAGTCTAACATCATTTGTACTCAAGACAATGGAGAGACTAATTCATGTTCACCGGTTAGAGTTATACTCGTACATATGTGCCTTTCACTTACTTACTTAATGTGGCGCTACAGTCCGGGGTGGACCTGGGCCTCAACCAACAAGCGTCTCTAACCAGCTCGATCTTTAGCTAGCTGCCTACAGTTTCGCACGCACAGTTGGTTGGGTCCCTTTCCACTTGCGTGCACCACCTGAGTCGCGGTCTTCCTCTACTGCGCCGTTCTTCGGGGATGGATTCGAAGACTTTCCGGGCCGGAGCATTGGTTTCCATTCGCTCTATATGACCCAGCCATCTCAATCGTTGGATTTCTACCCTTCTGGCTAAGTCAATGTCGCCAAACAGCTCGTATAGTTCGTTGTTCTATCGTCTCCTCCACTTACCCTCTATACAGACGGGATCGAAAATCACCCGAAGAATTTTCCTCTCAAAGCAGCCAAGAGCAACCTCATCCGCTTTTGACAGAGTTCATGCTTCTGCGCCATATAGCAAGACTGGGACGATTAAGGTCTTGTACAGGGTTACCTTGGTTGTTCGAGAGAAGGGAAGGCTTTGTTTATCAATTGCTTTCTTAGCCCAAAGAAGCAGTGATTAGCAAGAGTTATTCTTCGTTTGATTTCAGCGCTGGTGTCATTGTCTGAATTAATAGCGGTACCTAGGGAAACAAAGTCCTTGACTACCTCAAAGTTATATCTGTCTGCTGTGACGTTCTGTCCGAGACGTCGGTGTTGGGTGTCCTTTCTGGTTGTAAGCATATACTTGGTCTTACCCTCATTTACCGTTAAACCCATCTTCGCGGCCTCCATCGCAATACTCACAAAAGTGCCATTGACATCACGCTGTTTTCTTCCAATTATGTCAATATCGTCGGCATGTGCAAGTAGTTGAGTAGACTTCTGAAAGATTGTGCCTCTGGTGTTGGCGTGCGAGTTTTGCACAATTCTTTCAAGAATGATGTTGAAGAAGTCGCATGATAGCGCGTCGCCTGGTCTGAATCCTTTTTTGACATCAAAGGTATCGGTTAGGTCTTTACCGACCTTGATGGAGCAGCGTGCATTCTCCATCGTCATCCTACACAAACGAACGAGTTTGGTAGGGATGCCAAAACTAGACATTGCTCTGTATAGCTCGTCTTTATAGATGCTGTCATACGCGGCCTTAAGATCGATGAAAAGGTGGTGGGTATCGATTTGTTGTCCCTGGGTTTTCTCCAAGATTTGCCGCAGTGTGAATATTTGGTCGATGGTGGATTTTCCTGGCCTAAAGCCACACTGGTATTGACCGACCAGGTTGTTGATATCTGCTTTATAGCAGTCTAGGACTTCCGTTAATTGTTCGGCTGCACGTGGCCTATGAAGGGACCTTACCTTAAGAGGACGAAGCCTTCGAAAGAGCAAGTGCGCGATAGCTGAATCTGGAAATTGGGTCAACGACGAGAGCCCTATGGCCGATGTTGAACAGAAGGAAATCAATATCAATGATTAGTCTAAGTCGCAAGGATATACGGACGGTGGTGGGAGTTCTCACCAGACGTTGTCCTATAGGCACCCATGCCAGCGACTATTGGAGAAGTTGCAGGGACGTTGAAATAGAGTCCGTCCGCCACCTGCTATGCGATTGTCCAGACCTACGGGGAAGGAAGAAGACTTCTTTGACGAGCTGGAGGATCTGGAAAAAATAGAGCTGAAGCACCTCCTGAGATACATAACACAATCTGGGTGGTTCTAATCAGCAGTAAAAGTGTAGGTCTCACGGGGTACACCCTCCTACACATAGAGCACAATGGACCCAACTGTTGGTCTCAGTCACCCGCAACCCGGTCGCAAGGACACCCTATCACCTACCTACTTATCACGTACAGATCCGAAGATCGTTGTCCTTATTTGGTATGCAGGGTTCGTCATCACTAATTCTGTCCGTTTCCGAGGCTTGTTGTTGCTTCGTAACATACACTTTTTTAGTGTGACCCGGCAGTTACCCCGACGGCACAACCACCAACCTGGAGGACCAGTTCCTTATCGTAACCCCTAGAAGTAGAGGTCGCACTAATAAGTTTAGAAGGTTGTTGGGTTTGGGTGAACTACAACCAGTACCCGATGGCTACCACTTGGAGGTAAAATAAGCACAATTGATGTATAGGAAAAGTTACAACACTGGGCATCGCCAGGTTGACGCCATTCAGTGCCTACCCGATTCCTACAACATCCAACCATCCAACCAAGTGCCTTTCACTATCTCCTCAAAAAGATAGAAGGTGCACTCGTTTCGAAAAACACCTCTATATCGAGAGCGCTTTTGATAACACTGGCTATGACTCGATCACAAGAGCGATCAGTAGTAGATGTATCAAAGAATCGACTAACCAATGGCTGAGACCCTCAGCCTCATGCTTGAGACTCATTTTCCAGGTAACCCAATTACAACCGGCCCAAAACCAGCTTCTATCCCTGGAATTGAAGATAAGCTGATCAATCTAACACGCCGAGGCTGGTTTGTTTCATCGCTTGTGGTAACAGATGAAGCTATCAAGTACGCAGTCGCGTCCTTCGATTGTTTCAAGTTGCCTGGTACCGACGGCATATATCCAGCTTATCCAGGGTATAAACCAGTTGCTATCGGTTTTGAAAAGAATTTTTACAGCCAGTCTGGCACGGACCTATATCCCGACGCCTTGGCGACCAGTTAAGGTAGCCTTCAAACCAAAGATAGGTAAAGGGGGATTACTCACTCGCCAAGAACTTTAGACAAATCAGTCTAACTTCCTTCCTGCTGAAAGGCATGGAAAGGTTGGTTGAGCTCCACGTGCGAAAAACCGCTTTGCAAATCAACGCGGAAAATTTTGCGAGAAAGCACTTCAAAATCTCGTTCGCAGAATTAAATGTGCACACGACAGAAAAGAGTGAGATCAGTCCTGGACAGAGGACCTAACTGGAATTCACATATTAAGTCCGCCATAGAGCGTGTTACTAGAGCACTGTGCAGCACCAGCAGACGTTTATACGGTAGGACTTGGGGTCCGATGATGAGATCCATAATCACATACGCCGCCATCGTTTGGTGGCCTCAAACCCTGTAACGGACGGCGGCAAAAAAGTTGCAGAGGTTGCAAAGACTTGTATGTCTTGGTATAGCAGGTTCCATGCACACCTGCCCACAAGAGCTCTAGAAGCTATAGTCGGGCTAACTTCCTTACCAATCTTCATTAGGAAAATAGCTTCCAGATACGCCATCAAATTGCACCTAGATTATAAATACACGCCAGGCGACCTAACGGATCACCTTAGGATACTCAACTCAATCCCTAAATGAGACCGGTTTTGGTTATTTGAAGTTGAAATATTGGATCGTGAGAATGTTCCCACACTAGACCCCAGAAGTCTGATGTGGTTCACAGGCGAATAAGAAATAGATTGTGGATCTGGATCCAACACAATGATTTCCGTACAGACGAGTTCTAGTCCTGCTGTGTTTCAAGCCGAAATCTTCGCCATTAAGATTCGCGCCAGACACAATCTTCTCAAGGGTATTAAGGGCGCTAGAATTCAATTTCAGACAGTCAGGCAGCATTTAAGGTGTTATCGTTAAAAGTGGCGGTGGACATACAGATCCTATTTGTCGCACCCAATTAGCGCCATGAAAGCGCCGTTTTGATACCACTTTGTGGAATTTATGAAGGCTAGCAGACTATGAATGTTTGCCTCCGAGAGGTTATTAGTGGTGTTAAAGAAGGCTTTGGCCAGAGTGCGTTGTCTGACTCTAGCTAGACCCGGACATTTGCAGAGACAGCTTAGGGGTTTCTGGCTCGATTTCCACCCGGCAGCTGCGGCAGAATGGTATGCCTAGTATTTCAGCATGCCTGCCAACAGCCCAGTGTCTAGTACAGACCGCTATAATTTTGGATATGTTCCTTCTACTGTTGTTGAGCAGGTCTCTTGTTCTCTTTTGGTTGCAGTTGGGCCATAAGCTTCTTGATAGGACACATGTTTCCAGCTTGGTCCATCTTTCGTTGGCGATCTTGAGGAGGTGATCCACTACAAAAGACACTTTCTTTCATAAGAGAAGCCGTACGTCTTTTGAATTAACTTCAACCCTTCGGTACGATAGATCACTTTAGGTCGCGGTGTCATTTGACATGCAGACATGGGCTGAACAAGAGAAAAAATAAAAAAAAAATCCACTCTATAACTCCACCTAAGAAGAATACGTACTGATAGCGTGCAGGGCTTGAAAGGTTATGACATCATTAACTAATAAGCATTCTTCGCTTCGGTGATTCCCATCGAAATCGAATACATTCCAGTTCCTGAAATTGAAAATATCTAATCAATGGAAACGATAGTGAGTTGACGTACTGCAGACAGTTTGTTAATTCGATTTATTACGAAGCAACAACAGGCGTGTGGAACCGAAACATAATAATAATAATAATAATAATAATAATGGCGGCGCTACAGTCCGAGGTGGACCTGGGCCTAGCTTCTCAGCAACCACTCGTGTTGTGCGTGCTATTGTTCTCTCACGAGTGGAGGGGACCTACAGTTTAATGCCGACTCCGAACGGCGAGATTGAGAAGCTTTTTCTAGACAGTTATACTCTTTGAGCATTGTCAGTGACTCGAAAGATGTGGAGCCGCGAACAATTTTTTTTTTTTGAAAAATTGTTTGTCTGATCTTGGATTCGAACCTAGACTGTGAAAGTCTAATGCGCACGGGTCGACGCACGAACCCACACGGCCACGGCGCCCACGGAACCGAAACATACTGCCCGCAATAAAATTCTTAACTTAACTTAACTTCTTAACTGTCGCAAAATTTGATGACTATACATTTTTCGCAAAGCGATAAAAAAAGATAATAATAAACAAAAATCACTGTTGCGTCATGTATATAATATGAAGCAGCATATTTAGTGACGTCAGTATCAATCACTTGCAAGTGTAAGTAACACGAAAAACCTAAAAACTAAAGAAGGTGTAGATCTGTTGTAATTGGTAACCACTAATTGAATTAGTTTGAAGTTTTAAGGCTCAACCACCAAGAAAATGGTATGACCACACTAAGGCATTTAAGTTAAAACCATTTTGTTAATGACTCAAAGTGGCCGACAAATATATTCATTACCCCTGCCGTTAATTTAAAGAATAGAATCCAAAAAATGCGTTAACATAGCGCTTAAGACAAACGTTATTTTACATAATCAAAGACCTTTTGAGGAATCTCAATTTAAACGCTCCTTTCTCGTTTTGAAAGCGATTTTTTTTGTTTCCCAATGGCAAAAATGTCGTAAATGACACTCAGGCAGTATAACCCCGTATTATCTTTGACTTATCTTAGAAATGCGTATGCGAGAGTTTTATTGTTTAGTCAGTTTTATGAGCTTCTTTATTCGTGGGAACTTTTACGCTGCCAACAGATTGGTAATTGAAAACCAAGGTGTGTATGCAGAACCATATTTCTTGTGCTGCATGACCGTAAAAGGCGCAATTCCAATTAGAAATACACTATTTTGATATTGAAACAAAGTTGAAGATGTTGTGGATAATGTTTTATGCCAAGAAAAGAAATAGTTTAGTATGAAGGGGGTAAAGGCAGAAACAAATTCGAGGTCAATTAAATCTTTGTGATTTGAAGATTACGTCCATTTATCTATAATACGTAAAGGTCACAATGTCCTTCAGTTCTTTGAAATTACCTTTGTGTTTGGCTGAAGTTTTTTTTTAAAGTTTTCATGCTGACGCAACTCGGTTCGACAGCTTGCGGATATTTTGCTAACGTACTACGGAGTGAAAACATTGAAGAAGAACATTAGAACACCACAGTTTTAAAATTACTGGTGCCGAGGAAATGACGAAGATGAGCTACGAGTACGAGTATTAATTTATGAGCAATGCACACTAAAGTTTTAAGGCGAGCATGCTCGTCGAAAGAATGGCGATTTTAAATATGATTGCTTTAGAAGTACTATGGCCGTGAGTTTTCTAAAGCAAAATAGTTTAGTCCTATAGCTTACCGATGGCTAAAAACTCAGGAAATACGGGTATGCGAATGCTTTTACAGTCTGCATTGTACCACGACAAGTCAGGAAAAGACCCATGTTTTATTAAGTTGTTTTTAGGCGGCTCACTGCAAGACGCATCTGGATTTGTATGCCGATGCAAGCGAGTACGACTACGCTTCTATGGAATGTGTGCTATCTAGTGGGAGTCAACTAAAAAGGAGCAAAGACTCGTGTGGTCTCCTTGAAAATCTTATTCATTCCCAGACTGAAACGTTATGTAGCTACCTCCGGGGCCTTCTTTGCAAGCTGATTCGCACTCGCAAGAGATTTTTGGTCCGACTCGAATCGCTGCTGATATAAAAAGGTTGAATGGAATTCTGGAGATATCCGATATATCTGATTGGCGATGGATTTCCTCAATCCTAAACGTTGAATTTTCAGCGGAAGGAAAACCCCGAATTCTGGACTCCCTCTCGTGTGTGGATCTAGACTAGATTGACACAACAAACCTCAAATGTCTTTGATGAAAAATTGAAAACGCAGTTTATTTGACTACAACCTCAAGAGCATACATTTCTGTTTGAGCCAAAATCGTTGTCAAGTTTCGATTAACAAGTATGATACTTTGTACTCAAAATGCTGCACCAGCCAACAAAGAGGAGTTTTGATATTGAACTCCACAGCACACCGGAGACTGCCAGAACCTACGAAGACCAACTCATCGAAAGCATTTTTCATCCAACACAAAAGCCAACATTACGTGGTTGCATTGCCGCTAAGTCCTTCAAGAAGTATCCGTCCCACACTGTCCCGAAACCCGTGATATGACGACGAGGCATACAAAAATGCGCTGGAACGAAAAACTAGGGCAGCGCAGAAGGAGTATCGGACTAGAAGACAGGAGGAGATAAAGCTTCTTCTCTCACGACCTCCCAGCTTAGGGATATCGAGAAGTCTGCGGATAAACAGAAAATACGAGTCATTTATAAGAAAGCCAATCACCTGACAGAAGGCTTTAGGAAAGGCACCAAGGTTTTTCGAAATTGTGAGGGAAACCTAGTTACTGACCCTGAGGGAAATGTACATAGATGTGTTTAAGCGGCATATCCCGTAGAAAGGTACTTTGGATGACTAAACATTTGCGTTTACCCGGGTTAAATTTCAAGTGGTTTTTCAGTGCCCAGCGATTGTTGTTCCATATCATAATTGATGTTGTGGACACTGTTTTCAATAAGTCCAATTGTGCAGCTTTGATATGTTTGAAAATCGATGAGTACTTCACTATATTTGGGGTATAATTATTATATTATACATAATGAATAAATAACTAATAAAAGGGGTCCTAAGATGGAACCTTGGGGTACACCTCTAAGTACAAGTAGGAACTCCGATAAAGTGTTGTCCACCACTAAAATTTGCACACTTACGCGTAGGTATGAGAAGATAATATTGACATATTAGGTTAGGTTAGGTTAGGGGACACCTAGTGAATTCACCAGCACACTTAGACCATGTCGGTCCTTTGTGACTTCTATCACTGATCGACTGCTCCAGTGACAGTGTCGCTAATTTAATCCCGTCGGCAAATGGTGACTGGACCAGACTTGAAAAATCGGATAAAAGCGTATTAACTGCCCCCCCGGCAGCTGACCTCCTCGTGGTGGGGGGCGGGCAACAGGTTTGTGGTGTGCATATTGTACGCCGCAAGCCTGGCTAACGAAGCGCAACCCCCTCGGATGACCAGAAGAACACAGACAGCCTCGGATACCGCCTACCCTGGTTTGCCAGGGCCCCATTCGGAGCCAGGCCTGAATGGTGGCAGTATGCGAGCGTCTGGTGGCCGGCCTGTCCCGCTCGGCAGCCGGTCGGGCTCAGCCCGAAGCAGTTACGAGCAACCCGGCAGTGGCCTCGTGAGCCACTACGGGGGTGGGAGGGGGATCACGCCATGCACTAACCAGTGCGTGCGAGGGTTAAAAGGCAACGGACAACGGCATCGGCTTAGGATAGGCACATGGAACGTCTCATCGCTCACAGGAAAGGATCTCGAGCTGGTTGGAGAAGCCGCCAGATATCGGTTAGATATCGTAGGCATTTCTTCGACCAAGCAAAGAGGATCTAGAACTGTGGATCTTTCGGACGGGTGGAAACTCTTCCTGTTGTTAGTGGCACCTCAAATGTCTGCACAGGCGGGAGTGGGGATACTCACAAGTCCCAGGCTGGCAGACAGGGTATTGGAGTGGATACCGTTAGGAGGGAGAGTCGGGATCTTAAAGCTCAAGCTTGAAAGATCAACTTTGGCTCTAGTGCAGGTGTATGCACCGAATCTAGAGTCAGAGTATGCGGCTTTCCTGGATGAAGTTGATGCTGCCCTTGACAGGGTGGCTGAGATGGATTCCTTTATTCTGATGGGTGACTTCAATGCTCACGTGGGTGTGGATGTAACGACATGGGGGAGTGTGATTGGGAGGAACGGTGATCCTCATCAAAACATGAACGGAGAGAAGATGTTGGATTTTTGCTGTACAAATGGCATGTCCATTATGAACACCTTCTTTCCACACAAAGACATCCATAAATACACATGGTACCGTCGGAGTCTTCAACAGAAATCGTTGATAGATTTCTTTGTGGTACCATCGTGTGTGAAACGGATGGTTTGTGACGTTCGTGTGTTGAGAGACGCTGTATCTTTCTGATAAAGTACCTCTTCTGCCAAGGCGGAAACCAAGAGTGGTTACACGCATACGGTGGGAGAAACTACAGAACAGTGAGGTGCAGCAACATTTTGCACGGCGCATATCCGAAGGGTTTGAGCAAATTCCAACTGTTCCATCGCATGTAGAGGACGAATGGCGACTGTTTTCAACAGCTGTCATTGCTTCTGCACGTGATGTTTGTGGGGTGAAGCGGCTTGGTGTGGCGGCTGGTGGTGAGAAAAGAACTGCGTGGTTTAAAACACCCGGAGTTCAAGAAGCCATCAGAGAGAAGAAGAAGACCTACAGAGACTGGATTCTCTTGGGGAACTCTGATTCTCGTGACCGGTACACTGAGGCGCGAAGAACTTGCAAATTGGCTGTGCGAGCAGCTAAAGAGCAGACTTGGAAGGAGTTCGGCGAGAAGTTGGAAAGCGACCATAGATCTGCGAAAAAGGTGTTCTGGCAAACCATTCGCCGGCTCAGAGGGAGGAAATACAACACCATCGAAGGAGTCAAATCCAAAGATGGCGTGTTGCTTTCCAATGAGGTGGACATCTTGCGCAGATGGAGCGAGCACTTTTCGGAGCTGCTCAATCCCGAACAGGGCACTGAGGGTGACAGACCTGTAGACTTGAGTAGGGCGGAGAATAGTCCAACGGTGGAGGAAGTCATTTTGGCGATTGAATCGCTAAAAGTTGGCAAATCCGCCGGTGTGGATGAAATCCGGCCAGAAATGCTTAGGGCTATGGGTAAAGAGGGAGTTTTATGGCTCTCTCGTGTCATTAAGGTGGCTTGGGAACGCGGTGAAACACCTGGTGATTGGCAGACTGGGGTGATTGTCCCTCTCTTCAAAAAGGGGGACAAGAAAGAGTGCTCCAACTACAAGGGCATATCTCTTTTAAGTCTCCCAGGTAAAGTCTACGCTAAGGTGTTGGAGGCGCGTTCTAGAGCTATGGTCGAATCCAGGATGGGGGATGAACAGTGCGGTTTTCGTCCCGGCAGAAGTACAACCGACCAGCTTTTCACTCTAAGAATGGTACTTGAGAAGGCTTGGGAGTACGCCAAACCGATCTACAGTTGTTTTTTAGATTTGGAAAAGGCATACGACCGAGTTCCTCGAGGTAAACTCTGGAGTGTTCTGCATGAGTATGGGATTGATGGTTCTTTGTTGAGGGCCATTCAGTCTCTATACACAAACTGTAGTAGCTGTGTTCGGATTAACGGTAGTAAATCAACACCTTTCACCGTGGGCGTTGGACTTCGCCAAGGGTGCGTTTTGTCACCTCTCCTTTTCATTATATATATGGACTAGATGTTACAGCGCAGTCGAGGCGAGGAATGTTTCAGATTGGGAGAGTTGAGGGTCAGTCATCTTCTTTTTGCAGATGACTTAGTCATCCTCACATCCTCCCGGATGGAACTCCGGCGCGCGCTAGATAGGTTTGTGGCCGTATGTGCTGATGCTGGGATGAGGGTTAACGTGGACAAATCCGAGGTTATGGTTATTTCCAGAACCCCTGTTCAATGCACTCTACATGTTAGTGGAGTCCCATTGAAACAGGTGGAGAAGTTCAAGTATCTCGGGGTCTTCTTCACGAGTGATGGGAGGAATAATGCTGAGCTTTCCTGTAGGATTGGTCAAGCTGGCTCAATTTTGAAACAGCTTGGTCGATCTGTAATCAGGAAGGCCGAGCTTGGTGTCAAAGCCAAGTTAGCGGTTTTTAACGCAGTATTTGTTCCAACTCTCACCTATGGTCATGAAATTTGGGTAATGACCGAAAGAATAAGATCGCGAATACAAGCTGCCGAGATGAGATTTCTTCGTGCTGTTGTGGGAATTACTCGCCGGGATAGGGTGAGAAACACGACAGTGCGCGGGGAACTTAATGTTGGGCAGCTGCTTCTTCGAACGGAAAGGGCTGTACTTCGTTGGTTTGGTCACGTGGCACGAATGTCCCCATCATCACGACTTCCGAGGCGTGCTTTGAATGCGATTCCATCAGGTAGGCGACCGCTTGGCAGACCTAGGATGAGATGGTTGGACCAAGTCCAAACACTCGCCTGGTTGCGCTTGGGCATAGCTCCTGATGAGTTAGAGTCGATGGCGGAGGATCGAGTGGCCTGGAGATCTCTCGTGCATGCATTGCCCCCGCGACCCCTTTAGTGGAACATGCGGGTCATTGAAAATGAGATGAGATGAGATGAGCGTATTAACTTTGCTTTTTACTTTTTACCACGACTAGCTCATTTACGTCGCAGAACTCAAAAGGTGACTCATTCGTCGATTGATAACCTGTCTCAGTTCTTACATAGAAGAAGAGAAGGAAGTCAAGTAGCAGCAAAGAAGACGCATGGCACATTTAAGAAAAACAACCAGATTGCTTCACTTTAGCTTCAAGCGCAATTTTTTAATAAATTTAAAGTAAATAACAGAAAAAAAAACCTCAACATTTTGTCTGTGCCGGCCAAAAAATATAAAGAGTACATAAAACAAATAAACATAAGGTAAATCAACTTGTAATTAATCACCCGATCTCGTGCGATCTTTTCAGGTTTTCAGTAACACACGGCAAGAGTCGACAGCTATGCTCTGGCAACCCTATAAATCCATCCCAAGAGTTTGATCGCCGTACAAACTTAAAGACATTTCTCTTTCGAGAATGCAGGCCTGTATTAAACGCCAGCTCATATTCAACTTCCCCCAAAAAGTACGTTACTGTCAATCCAATCTTTCATCCGGCGAACACGAGTTCGTTTGCTTATGTATTGGATTTTCAATCTCTTGGTGTGAGCGTGCGAATGCGCGCATGGGTTTCTTGCACCTCACACACATTGACATTTGTTGTTTGTATTTGTACAAGAACCCAAACATTAACTTCACCTCTCTTTCATTGCTGTCAATCTCTTCATCTTTCTCTTCGCTTACGTTTGTATTTTGGACACTTGATAGATTTCCTTTTTCAAAGCAATAAAAGTGGAAGAAGATCCTTATCCCATAAGTGATTATTCATATTGGGGCCTAAGACAATATTTATCATATCTTCACATCAGACAAGTGTTTCTTTATTTTCTTTTACAGACGAGTTTATTGTGTGAAATGATAATGAACAAAAAGGACCCAAGTGAGTACTCTATTCAGTGACAATAAATATAATGATTTATTTATTGATTCATTGTTATTTATTGACGGTGATAAAAATTAATCATCACTCAGGACTTCGACGCAGAGGACTTGAAAATGTGTACAGGGGTAGTTTATTCATGCCTTTAAAATTGCGATACAATTTATTCGTAGGTGTATGTGTATTTTTAAAATTGAATTAAGGAGTTTCATGTAAGGCGATGCAGCTGGAGATAATCTGGAAGGGCGCATGCAACAGTTCATCTGTAAGATATGGTCGGAGGAAAGCATGCCCGATGAGTGGAATCTCAGTATAGTTTGCCTGATCCACAAAAGAGGAGACCCCTTTGACTGTGCCAACTATTGAGGTATAAGTCTCCTTAACATCTCTTATAAAATCTTTTCTGCCATTCTGTGTGAGCGCCTGAAATCTTTCGCCACCAATCTGATGGTCCGTATCAGTGTGGTTTCAGGCCAGGGAAATCGATCAAATCTTCATACTGCGGCAGATCCTGTAAAAGACTAAGCAGGATGACGATGGAGAACTATCGCTGCTCCATCAAGGTCGGTAATGAGCTCACAGAGACCTTCAATGCCAAAAAAGGTTTTAGACAAGGCGACTCGCTGTCATATGACTTCTTTAACATCGTTCTTGAGAAGATCGTGCAAAACTCACTGGCCAACACAAAAGGCACGATCTTCCAAAAATCTGTTCAACTGCTAGCTTACGCGGATGACATTGACGTGATTGGGCGAACACAGCGAGCCGTCAATGATGCGTTTGCTGGCATTGAAACGGAAGCGGCTGAAATGGGCTGACTGTAAACGAGGGCAAGATCAAGTACATGTATATGCTGTCATCGAGAAAGGACGCACAACGTCGACGACTTGGCCAGAACGTCACAATAGGCAGCTATCTCTTTGAGGTAGTGAAGGACTTCATCTACCTCGGCTCCGCGGCAAATAGTATTAACAACATCAGTATCGAAATCAAACGCAGAATAATTCTTGCCAACCGCTGTTTTTTTTTAGATCAAAAGGGAATTGAGTAGTAGATTCCTCTCTCGGAAGACCAAGCTGACTCTATACAAGACCTTGATCATCCCAGTTCTGCTTTACGGCGCAGAGGCATGGCAAATATCCCAAGTGGATGAACCGTCTCTTGGTCTTTTCAAGAGAAAAGTTCTGCGCGCGATCTTTAATCGTGTTTGCGTTAATTTGGAGGAGAATAGTTCAACCACGAACTGTATGGGCTGTACAGCGACATGAGCTTAGCCAGGCGTCTACGAATCCAACGCTTGAGATGGGTAAGCTACGACAACTTAGCTGCGGCCCTAAGAGTCTTCGACTCTGAGCCTGTGGGACAACGCAAAAGAGGACGTCCATACACACACAAGTCCACATAAGTCGAGATAGGTTGGAAATTTTTCTGTTACTAAAATCAACAAGTCAACAAGTGTACGCCACCAGTTTAATCCTTTCCCTGTCAAGATCAAGAAGTTTTTTTGTTTATGATGGTGAGTCATATAAGAGATGAGTTAATACATCCATCCGTACATGGTTATACAACTGCTATCTAGCATAGCATGTCCTGAATGCGTCACTGAACGACTCACTTGCAGACCCTGGGTTTACAGCTTCAAACGGTTAATCTTCTGACAATTTTCGAAGTTTCAAAGATTGTTTGATTGCTGTTTGTTCAATGAGATGAAGAAAAGAATTGCAGCAGCAAATTCAAGCGACCATTATTTTCTTGAATGAAATTTAAGTATTGGTCGAGTAGTCAAATAAATTGTGTGCTTTGTTAAATAGAATATTTGAAAATGATTACTTGTTCCACATTGTTGCACACAAGTTTCACTTTGTTCTCCCATCGAGAGGTCTTGCTGTGTTATTTAAAGGTTTTTACATTCTTATTGGTGCGGTCATTATTGACTTATTCAATTTGGGTTTTTTTTTCCTCATAGATTCACTCTTGCTACAACGGTTTTATAATTGTGATTATTTATCGAAAATTAAGTGCCTTATAAATTTATAAATTTAAATTTCGACATGGGCAATTATGGACGCGGCAGTACTCGTTGCAAGACCTTGAAGTTGGGGGATACATTTTTGGTAAAAGGATTTTGTTTTTATTTTGCATACCAAAAATCAGCAAAACAAAAATCTTATATAACCTATGAATTATTTTCTTTCGAGTCTTGACTCACTGTCGCTCGTGTTTCCATCCAGAAAACAGTACAAACAAATAAATCCCAAAACAGCGAATCCAATTATCTTTTATAATTAACTTTACGTTCGGGTATTTGCTAACACTCGGTTAACGAACTCTCAATAGTCCATTACAATGATCGGCAGATGAGATATTCGAGATATGGCCCAAAGAAAGCCCAACCTTAAACATGTCTCTTACTTAACAACGGCAATTTTGCCCACAAAACCCTAGTGGGAACCAGAGCCACGAATGACTCAATAAAACGCATACCTCAAGTAAGTTTGTAACTCAATACAAAATTTAAATTAACACACTGATCGTTCATTTGAGATAAACCATTCCCTTCCATGCTGACACTACGGACACTCGTCTCAAGCTGCGTCTTGATTTTATTGACTGAGGAAAGCATACATAAATTGATCTATTGTCTGCCTTGGGAATCGGCTTTGTCTAAGATTTATTAATCCCCAGGAAATTCATAATGTTCTTATTCTAGATGTTCAAAATAGATTTTCGTTCGCTGCGGCTGCTATTAGACATAAATCATCAATTGTTTAACTTTGAAAATGTATATCTATCGTTGACATTGATCAATTTTCTAGAGGTACTTTTTGATACTGTGATGTGGCAGGAATGTGGCAGAAGAATGGTACCACCAAAGAGATGTCGAAAATTAGCGGTTTTGATCATTGTTTTAATTAATTGATTGGATTTCTTTCTCGATTTTTGGATTTTCATATTAATTGAAGATCTGGAAACGACAGTTGTGTTTGAAATCGTCTTCATTGGTGGAATATTCTAGATTGTTGAAGTGCATGAAAGAAGTGTTGCAAGTTATTATAGGTGGCCTTGAGATCAATGAATAGGAGATGAGTGTCGATTTGCATTTCTTGGGTCTTTTCCAAGAGCGTAGTGTGAAGATCTGATGAATAGTGGACTCTCCAGGCCTGAAGCCTCTATAATAAGAACCAGTCAGAAGTTGACAAAGGGTTTCAGGAGTTCACACAAAACGATGGAAAATGTTTCGTATACAATGTTCAGAAGACATACTCGCACAGTCAAAGAGGTCTTGGTTCTTGTGTATCGGACAAGCAAGACTGAGATTCCACTCATTGGATAGGCTTTTCCCGGCCATATCTTACAGATGAGCTGGTGGATGCGCCCAACGAAATCATCTCCAGCTGCTTTAAAAGATCTAAACAGACAGCTCCAGCAGCTTTGTTTGACTTCAGTCTCGATATTGTTGTCTTGATCTCGTCCAGATCGGGGAGACGAAATTCGCTTCTATCATCGTCCAAATTAAGCGGAACATTCTCTGGACAGCTGAATTAGATTCTTCCAAATTCTCAGCACTAACTGCGACTGTGAGTACAAACAACCGATCGACCGAGATCAAACGCAGAATAACTCTTGCCAACCGCTGTTCTTTTGGGTTCAAAAGGCATTTGAGTCATAGAGCCCTCTCTCAGAAGACCGATTTGAATTTCTATAAGACCTTCATTATCCCAGTCTTGCTTTGCGGCTCAGAGGCATGGACAATATCCCAAGGGGATGAAGAGTCTCTTGGTCTTTTCGAGAGAAAAGTTCTGCGAGCGATCTTTGTTCCTGTTTGCGTTCATGGCATTCGAAGGATAAGATTCAACCACGAACTGTATGGGCTGTACAGCGACATGAGTCTAGCCAGGCGTCTACGGATCCAACGCCTAAGATGGCTAGGTCATGTAGAGCGTATGGACAACTTAGCTCCGGTCCGAAGAATCTTCGACTCTAAACCTGTGGGATAACGCAAAAGAGGACGCCCACGTACAAGGTGACGCACACAAGTCGAGGTGTACCCTTTTCGCCAAGGCTGTATGTATTTGATAGTAGTTTTACCCCCTGCTTAAACTTTCAGACACCACTCCTGCATTGTACCTCTCTATCTCCTCCATCGCGCACTTCTCGTGGTCTTTATTCTTATTCCTAAGAAGCTGGGTCTCCTCCCTTTGTTTCTGTTCATAATGCTCACGAGTAGCTTTTGTGGTTCGATGTAAGATTGCCTTGTTGGCTTCTTCCTTTGCTGCATGTGTCTTTCTGCACTCGTTGTCAAACCGGGAGTTTTTTCTAGATGGTTGGATGGATGCATTTGATAAAGTCTGCCACTATTACCTTACTATTTACCTAAAATTCAAAGCCCTGGGTTTTCACCATCTTTTATATCTTGGCTGAGATCGTACCTTGAGAATCGCCAATATAGAGTCATCTTTAGATCCTCTGCCTCTGATCCCATTAACGCCACTTCAGGCGTTCCCCAAGGCAGTCATCTTGGTCCACTGATCTTTGATGATGTTGGTCATATTATTAAATATTCTGATCTGTCTATTTACGCGGACGACACGATCATTAAGATCATTAAGACCATAACTACCCTCAATGACTCTCTGTTTTCAAAGTGATCTAAACTCTTTCTACCTCTGGTGTGATAAAAACTACTTGGAACTAAATGTCAATAAATGTCAATCTATAACCTTTTCTCGTAAACGCCTCCCCCTCCCAATATTAACCTATTACTTTCTCAACGAGTCTATTCCCTCAGTCTCCACAATACGGGATTTGGTTGTTATTTGTGACAGGCAGCTAAATTTCTGCTTGCACATTGATCACATTTGAGTATATCAAAGCCAACTGTTCTCTGGGTTTCATAAAACGCTGGTCTAAGGAATTCTCTAATCCCTATGTAACAAAATCCCTATTCATTACCTTTGTCAGACCCTTACTTGAATATGCCAGCCAAGTCTGGTCACCCTTTCAATCAACTCACTGCCGTAGAATCGAAAATGTGCAGCGCAGATTCATCCGTGTTGCCTTACGCGGTCTTCCATGGGCTGACAGGTTTAGACTACCTCCCTACGAAGACCGGCTAAAATTGATTAGTCTGCAAACCCTAGAAAAACGTCGTGAAGTCACTGGTTTGATTGACTCCCCTGAATTACTAAGTATGATATCCCTTCATACTAACCCATGTAACCTTAGGTCTGTTCCCAACACACTTAGACCATGTTTCTTGTGTGTCCATTGTGATACCCACAGTCAGCTTACTACCACTGATCGACCGCTCCAGTGATAGTGCCTTGAATTTGATCCCAACGGCAAATGATGACTGGACCAGATTTTGAAAAACGCGTTAAAAGCGTATTAACTTTGCTTTCACTGGTACTCGAACCTGAGACCCCTCTAACTTAGGGCAGCCACTTAACGAATTGCGTCATCCAGTTGTTGTTTCCGACGTCAAACCGTCGTGTTCTTTCTCAATTGCCTTGTTCGCTCGATATCCGTGTTCTTACAATAAGGAAATGATCCTTGTCGATGTTGGCACCTCGGAACGTTCGGACATCAGAAAATACTGAAAAGGAGGAGTGTCCGACATCGAGCGCAACATAATTAGTCTGGTTGCTGGTTGAATGATAAGGGGACCGTCAGATCCCTTAATGGATGTTCGGGTATGAGAATCGCATACTAGCTACAGAGAGGTTTTCCCCCGCAATGAAGTTCATTAGACGAAGCGCGTTTTTTTGACGTGTTGTCATTCAGGTTGTGTTCCTCTATGACTCCAGCAAGGATATCCTCCTTACGCAGCTTAACGTTAAAATGTCATAGACCGATTTTGGTGTCGTAGTTGGGACTTTAATTGAAAATTTAAACTCCTCTCAAATATTTTTTGCAGGTTTATGGTCTTAACCAGACTTCGGAGCATGACAGAGCATAAAACGACTGGATGGCGCAGTTGGCTAAGTACCTGCCCCAAATTCGAGGGGTCCCAGGTTCGAATCCCAGTGAAATCGAATCTGGTACAGTCACCATTTGCCGTTGGGATCAAATTAACGGCACTGGAGTAGGTTGCTACCTCGCAGTACAATGGACCAGTTTGAGTCTGAGTGCTCCAGAAGAGTTTCAAAAATCCTCCGAAAAAAAAATTACAGAGCATGAGACATAACAGTGGAGATTCTGCTGATCGAAGTGGCCGTCACACTCACCTAAACTAAACTGGTAGGGAACAGGAGGCTCAGCTAAATAAACCAATGATTTAATGACAAGACTGCTGAATCAAACTGAAGAGTGATTGCTTTGTCAACAATTTAAGCTATTTTCTAAAGAAAGTTAAAGCGGACATGATTGCAATCTAGCTCCTAAGTCTAGTGCTCTATGGCACGCTTTTTAATGTGTCTGCAATCCTTTCCCCAGAGACTTACTACGTTCTTCTTGCAGGAGAACATACGGGAGCACAACATTTCCTCACTAAGTTATTAAGAAACCTGGAGAAACCTAAAGACGTCTAAAGAAATCACGTGCTCTCATGGGAACAATATGCCTTTCAGACGATTTGGTAGAATAAGAAAGAGTATTGTGTTCTTTTCTGAGTACAGAATTAAGAATTAACGTGTTTTTAGTCGTAACCCAAACCCGAAGAGAATTACAAAAGTACACGTATATCATACCTTCCAGTGATTCATTCGCGAATGTTGTGAAATGCATTTTTTGTCGACACAGCAGAATGAGATGACTTATATATGTCGTCAACTCTTAAAACGAGTTGTAATTAGTTGCTTGGTGACAGATTAGTGCTAGAAAACTCTAGACCAGACTACTGAAAGTCTGGTTTTATTATAAATTATCAACTAATAAGCTTAACCATCGTGCGTCAGATAAGATTAACATTATTTACCCAGGCCGAGGGGATGCACTTACTATAGACTTCCCGTGTTAAACAAAACAATCAACAAAAGTCGCAATAGTGTTATCAAGGGAAATTCATATTATTTGCAACCCTTACCAAAAGATCTTCCGTTCCAGCAAAACCTTCCTCTCGCAGAAAAAATAATCTCTTTCACAAAAGATAAACAAATCACAAGAACTCATGATAATGCCGACAAATAATACCAAACATTTAGCTTCCTCGGATCGTTTCTGATTTGAAAGAAAATTTTGAATTAACCGCAAAGGTGACCCGACTGACTCTCTTACAAATATGTTCCTCCCATGTGTGGTTGCTGGTCTGGTTTGGTATGCGGGAGAGTCAGCCGGTAGAGTAAAAGAGAATGTCTTATCTCACGTGTCGGAGGAGAAACTACCTGCTGCACTGTGCTACCCACTTACGAGTAAATATATACAGATACTCGCTTTTACCTGTATTTTCCATCTGAGACAATGCACAGCTGAAGCTGAAGGTAGTGTGGAGCTCGAGCACAGGTAAGAAAGTGTGTTGTTCTCAGCTGTGATCGAATAGTGTTTGTGTGTGTGCTTGGTTTTCAGTCGGAGAAACAAATCGTTTTAGTGGTGCTGGTGCTAGTGCTGGTAGACAGTCTTCCCATTAACCGACGAAGACGGGCATTTAGTAAGTGCGAGGCGAGTCGAAGAGCAACAACTCTATTTTATCTGGCGGATTACCATATATCGATTGTCCAAGTGCATGCATTTTTATGTGTCTGACCGAATAAAGTCGATTAAGATATTTTAATGCAACTCTAGTTCTGCGGTGGTTAACTTACGGGTGCGCAACAAATGTATCTTGGTTAATTAGCTTCACCAAAAAGTGTTGAAATTCGATCTATGAAGTGCAAGAGTGAAGTTCTGTGGTAGTTAATTGAAATACGAGTACATATATGCAAATTAGTGTCTACCCAGTACAGATACATGTTTAAATGAGTTATTTTTGAATTAAAACCAATCACTATCCGCATCCGATTTAGTAGTTTGCTTCTAATTTTTCGAGTACGAATTGCACAGAACGTACTCCTGTGCTGAAACCAGTTTTTTGTGTACGAAATTGACGCAAAGTTCAGAACGTTTTTTTGTTGTTTTTCCGTTCGTTCCTTCAGTGTTCGTAAACAGGAGAAGGAGACTGTGACTAAAAGCAAGTAAAGGGAAGAGAGGAAGAGGAGGAGGAAGTAGGTTCAGGGGTTCATTCATCTGTGTATGCTGTTTTGTATTTTGTCTCTCGTGGATGCTTTATCTACTCTGCTTTAACGCTGTTCCTCCTTTGCTTTGGACTCTTTAACGGCTGTGAACTGATCGGTCGGACTGATCAAAGTGAAACTGTGGTCGCTGGAAATCATATTTGATCACTCGCCTAATTGGAAGGATACTTGTTTTGATTTTATATCTTTCGTTTCACAAAATAACGTACTGTGCCTGTGGTCTCTTGAGATTCAGTTACTTGTGATTATTTTTTTCTCGCTTATCTCTCTCTTGACACCGACGAAGTTTTCAGATGTTTGGATATGTGTTTCTCATGTGAAAGTGACATACATTTTTGTGTTGAATAAAATTCGAATGATCGTGCGGTGTATTGCTGAAAGACAAACAGACGCAACGCGCGAACCATCAAGAACAAAAGGTAAGTGTTAAGCTTTTAAGAACTATCATCTTTTATTCATTAAGAAGTTGTTGTTAATGAATTTGCTGTTGTTTACGTTTCGCCGTCAGCGGAGTTATAATCTCTAGCTGATTGTTTGGACGGGGAAATGTGCTAGGGAGCGGTCTTGTTATTCACTTAAATTGTCCACTGATACGCCATATCGCAAGCAAAGAGCTTGTAAGAAATTATTTTCGGCGATGAATGTATGAGCACAAGTGCAAAGTACTTTTTGTTTTTTTTGTGCCATAGACAGGAAATCGCGGTTTTCAACCGAGAATTTGTGGAACAGAGGAACGGGTTTCAACTTTCTAAATAAGTCCGTGCCTGACCCTGTGTGTCATTGTGACTCTCCAGTCATTGATGTGTTTCTGGTATTTAGTCAGACAAAGGTTCTAAGCACCTGGAATATCTTAACTTTGGAATTTTCCCTGTACATTCGAGAAGATGTGTTCTAGACATTGTTTGAAATCGTATGGGTCAACTAGGACAAGGTTTGATTCTTGCTGAACAGTTTTCAAAAAGTGGGTACTCACAAGCAAATTTTTGACAGAATCGACATGTTTATCATGAAAATGAGTTTCTTGCTGTGTAAGCAATGCAATACATGTATTTGGAAACACAGTCTTTAAAAATAAATAGATGATATGATATTTTTTAGCTAATCCATGCTAATGAAATACAATTAGCTCCTTCCATACTGCACCTTAGAAGGTTTGATATAAATGGTTGGTAGAAACTAAAAGTTGATTCATAATCCAAAAGTTTACGCTGGTGATTGTTTTGAACGAGAAATTGTTTTGGAATCTAACCTTCTCTGGGTAAAATGAGGCTTATGCACATCTAAGAACGTGATTTGTTGTATCTGCTCTTGAGGTCGAATAGTTTCGTGAAAAGTGTAAGCTGCGGTGGTTGTATTTTGTTTGATTTCGGTTCATGTTTTTGTTATCTCATTTGATACTAGTTAAATTAGTTTAATAGAAAATGCGCAGATATCAAATTCATATTCAAATTTAAATTCAAATCAGTGACAATCCTTAATTTTTCAACATGTAAGTACAGTAGAATTTCAAAAACATGACCGGTTCTACAACTTTTCGGATGAACGATTTGTTTTCCACCTTTCCTCCTGTCTACTAAAGAGTTGTTTTATTTTTTTTTAAGAAAAAGGTTTAAATTGTATATTTTTTTACTTATGAACAATTTTTGAATGTTTTGATACGTTACTTGTTTTTTTTTTAAATAAAATTAACTGTTATTTTTATATACAACGTTTTTATGCATGACTATGCATTCTTCTTTAACTAAATTTAGATGCTTGGATAGAGGAACAATTCGAAAAGATCGCCTGTTTTATACCTGTTCATCTTTTCGAAATTCTACTGTAATGCTAATTTACCCATCTTCTACTACTAACAACGAGTTGAATTTTCAAATTAGGCCAGACCTCATAAGGATCGAACTTTCGGGTATACTATATGGCATTCTACTTATTTTACGTTAAGTCCATTATTTGTTAATTTCGAGGTCTACACACAAGTCCATCTGGATATCAACAAACAGTTCAAATTACACAAATCAAAGATTTAAAAAAAATTAGTAGTGCGAAAAGGGAAGAACTCTTAGATATAAGCTAAATAAGCGTTTTCTAATCAAAATATGACTCCACACGTACCTCCTGTATACATAAAATTAATTCCTAAATTTCATTAATTTTTGTTTACAAAGCCGCTGATTTTTTCCGACAATTTTAAAATGTGTTCCTTTCTTTGACTTCTACTCTTGAATGAAAATATTAGATCCTTCTTTTTTGGAAAACATTTTAAGTGTTCAGCTTACCATTTAAGAAGCGAAATATTTTCTTAAGCAAATCCAGATATCAGCTTGACGTGATTGTCTATTGAGACCTTCATAGCTTAACATATTTTTTGTGAACTGGACTTACAATTTCTGTTTCAAACATTTATTTGAATTATATTATATCTTTCACATTGAAATGTAGTGGTAATAAGCTGTCGCATATCTCCCGACGAGATTACTGACTGGTTCAATATTCGCTTATGCTGGCTACCTGGCCATAGGACTTTTGTTGCAACATGGTGTTTCGAGAAGTTCGAACTCAAAAAACAAAGAATAGTCGGATATAAATAGAATTCTCTACAATGGCAATTTGTGCCACATCTTAAGAATGATCTAGCTTAAACTAGACTTTAACCGCTATAAAAATTTTTGTAGCTCTCTCTTAAGAGATCAAAAACTGGTATGACAGTTGCCATCACATGACAGCCTCATAAGTACATACAGTCAGGAACATTCAGTTTCATACGGGTACTAAGCATGGTGGTCAGTCAATGATGGTATGGGGTTCCATGAGCTATGGAGGAGTTGAAAATTTTGAATTTATTGATGGAAAGATAAACAAAGGAATAATACATTCCATTGCCAAATACTGGCAATTTAAAAAAAATTAGTTCATAGTGCTCAAAAATTGGGGCCAGAAAACACTTTCCATTTTTACCAGGACATTCACCCCATGCATAAGTCTTTGTTAGTGCGAACGTGGTTATTATACAACTGTCCCAAAGGAAACGCATCACAGTCCAGATACTAACCCGATCGAACATTTATGGGAGTATCTGGACAAACAAATTAGTTCGAATAACCAAACACGGACCAAAAGCCAATTATGTCGTATGAAATTGAATGTTTCTATAGTTTTGTTCTTTCTATCTTATTTTTTTATTTTATTGTAATTAAGGTTTTTTTTTATTTTTTTTCTTTATTTAGTATCTAAATGTTTCAAGAAGTAATTAAGAAATATTCAAATTTGTTTGACTTCCAAGGCTTTCATTTACCTGTCTTCTGACCTTTCTTACATGACTTCTGCAGCAGTTGTTAAGATGAAGAGGAGGAGAAGATTGTTCTTCACGTTCTCTGTACCTATTCAAATCTTGCGTGTCTAAAATCCCTACACTTGAGAAATACTTACAAGAAGTCTCCCGCTTTTCAAAGAAAGTTCAAATTGTTCTTTCATATCTTACGCGTATTTTAATTTTGAGAAATACTTACAAGAAGTCTCCCGCTTTTCAAAGCAAGTTCAAATTGTTCTTTCATATCTTACGCGTATTTTAATTTTACTATGGTGACAATTTTCAATTAAGATCATCTCTACATTTTAATATCCAGGTGATTGTAAACATACACGCTGCTATTTTCCCTACACTTCAACTTTCTCTAAAAAAAAAAAATCCAGAGGACACGATATTGGAGTTAAAACCACTAATATACTCGTATTACGCGAGATGCTGGACTCATCAAAGCTCTTTTTAACAAATCGATTGTTTCGCGCATTGTGTGGAACAATAAAATAAGTGACCATTGATCTATCGTTACCCTGAACGCCCTGCAGCACATTAGTTGGCACCATTACGGGCCAGTGACTCGTAAACGACTATGCTCTTAAACCTGGCCCAGTCTCTACCGAAATGAGCAAAGGAACTGCAAAGAGTCAGCGGTTAGCGCAACCCTAAGGCACCTGCTCTGCATTTGCCCGGTACGGTCCAAAACTAGACCAAAAAACGCTGCGACAACTACCTATGCTTCAAATCACTAAATGTGGTCACATCTCCCCATTAATTTCACACATGCTACTAGATCATTCTGTCTCAATAAGGGTTTGATGACCACACTTAGATTAACTCTATAAAGTGATATCACTATGGACCAAACTGGTCTATGTAAGACTTAGCTACCAACTAACGCCATAACATAACCTAACATACTGAATCAAATCAACTCCCAATTGGGTCAATTTGTCACTACGAACAGTTTTGCCAATTTGAAAGTCTGACCTCTAGAAAAACGTCCTTTAATGACTGCTTTATTTTCCGCTTTTCGAAGTCATTTAGAAAAGATGATTTCATTTTTCGTAAAAATTTTTCAAATTTTATCATAATCCTATTTTTAAAATAAATACACATTCTTAATTTCATGAATAATTCCAATAGCTGATAGCTCACCTTATTCAATGAACATTAGCTTCCCATAGTAATAATAATTATAGTGGCGCTACAGTCCGAGATGGACCTGGGCCTAGCTTCTCAGCAACCATTCGTGTTGTGCGTGCTATTGTTCTCTCACGAGTGGAGGGGACCTAGAGTTTAATGCCGACTTCGAACGGCGAGATTGAGAAGCTTTTTCTAGACAGTTATACTTTTTGAGCATTGTCAGTGATTCGAAAGTGGAGCCGTTAAAAAATTGTAGGTGTTTTTTCGAGATTCGAAAATTAAACCTCGAGCGTAGGAGTCGACGCACCTACCCACTACGCCACGACGCTCACAACTTCCCATAGTATTCCAGTTAAGAATATGCGTGATTTACATTTTTAAGCACAGATGTGAGGATTTGTTAACCGTTCAGAAAATGTTTTTTTCTTAAGGTTATGAGCCTTAAACTCTATTAACAGTCCCTAAAAACTAAATTGTACACAAGACTTAGTCTTGACACATCATCTCTCTTAAGAAAGTAAACGGACCATGTCTTTGGCATTAACGTTGACCATATCAGAAGATACGAGACTATTAAAATTCATGTAAAAACCTTTTACTGCACCACGGTCAGACTGATTCGCTTAACATCTAGGATGGATCGACCTTGCAATGCTAACCTACTTTTTGAGATAAACAAATCATCTGACACAAAAATCAATAAAGTCGTTGCTTTAAGTCACCTGGTTATACTTAACTGGGCCTAAAACTAAAATGAATGCATGCTTCGGCCGGGTGTTGGGACATCCGATTTTATGTTTCATCTGCCTACACTAAAAAAAAGTTATAAATTTCTTATAAGAAATTAAATTTTAACCCCGAAATTAAGTAGGTACTTAAATTTATCTCACCGAAGCACAGTTGTGGCAACATCTTTTATATGAATTGAAAGAAAACCATTTACAGTAAAAATTGAGATTCAATTAAATTTGGCAGATGGCCTTAATGATTTTCTTCACCGCACTGATTGGGCCATAATTATACGATCTTCTGAATACATTATTCACAATCAAACTCTAAGTTATGTACATATGCAAGTGCATAAATACACACACAAACACACACGCACACACATGTACGTGTTTTTTGTGGATAATTGCACATTAATTTTGAAAGTGGCATTGCCACTGGTGCACTCAGCTGGTGGAGTTGAAATAGGGACTGTTGAGTCAGCATGCATTTGCACTAAACGTTCTCAGGGTCATACTGTGTAAGCGGAACCTACTCGTAAGTTTGTTATGGCTTCGTACAGCATACATGTGTATGCAATCCATATCTGTTCAGAAACAGAAAAGAAATATTCCTCAACAAATACCCGTTAGTGTATTGTGTGGGCCTGTTTCTGACGCCGCGTCTGGTCGGCAACGCACCTTTGGATTGCGACCGTTCCAAGATTGGTGTCGATTTTATTGTTCTTTCAGTTTGTTAGATTGTTCTTCTTTGTAACGAGAAATTAATGTGTAACAATTGGCTAGAGGGTAGAAATATGTTACGTACTACAAATTTGCAGGAGGTCCGTCAGGTATTTAGTGCGAGGCTTGACTCTTTTTTAGTTGATTGTGCGAACTATCTATTGTCTTCGAGGGCCACATGTGAGTTACTTTTGTGTGTTGCCAAGAATGTAAACACAGAGATACCTGGCGCCTAGAAGGCAACACATTCTCATTGTTTTCGCGTTTATTGGTTTGGAGATTAGATCTCTAAACCGTGTGTTGGGTATTTGATAAAATTGAAAGGAAAATCTGCGGAATTTTCATTTGGAAGACTATGAAGCATGTCAATTTCCCATTTTCGCGATTCCCCTTGAACATGTTTGAAGCATTTTGCGGGTCTGGAGATGACTTTCCGCGGGTTTTTCATTGTTCAGGGTTAAAAACCTTTAAATTGTGGTTACGTATGTGAGCTTGAATTTGTTAATGTCTTTGCAAACCATTTTATTAATAAGAAATGACAGAAAGGAAAAATATGAATATTCACCACATTTCATTTATTATTGTAAAATTTGCAACTTTTACCGAGGGGTATGCTAATTTCGAGGTGTTTTCGTTGTTTTTATGAGCGGCACTAGAGATTAAAGTCAAAGACTGAACCAAGTGTTTTGATTTACTGATTAAGTGGCATGGATAGTTAGACATCTGCCAGGTGGAGAGTTTTGGAAATGAAATTAATTTTAATAAAATCATCTGAATAGTGACGGTGTCAGATTTTATCTGTTGAACATTATTTCAGCGGAGAATAATAAAGCTGTTAAGCTGTTAAAAGTTGCTTCATGCTTTAATTGCTTGTTTAAAGAGACCTAATAATTTGTGGTGAAGTTGTTGTTTGTATGTTGGATCTAATTGCAACTAATTGCAACAATGCAGTCATACAGTTGCAAGAGTACAGTCAAAATCGCTTATAACGATATCGGTTATAACGACAAAAATTCTTAGGTCCCGCCCGAACTTTATTATATGTAATCCAATAGCATAAGAAATCGTTTATAACGGTATATCGTAACGATCAAATTCTTCGGTCCCTTGAAGGTCGTTATAACCGATTTTGACTGTACTTAAAGATCTTGGCGTGCATAAATCCGCTGACACGGATGGCACCCTCCGACACCTGTGAAAGCACTTTGAGCACGTTCTCCTATAGAAGTCCACGGTGTTGATTGTTCCTTTATTTCTGGTGTCTATTGTGGATCTAGGATTCATCAATGGTGATGAAGTGACATAAAAATGTATTTGAATTGCGGTAGAAACTTTTCAAATTCTTTTTTGGAATCTTCACACGAATCGGTTTATCGTCCGCCGTTAGAGCACAAGGCAACCATCTTGCCAATAATTTTTTCATGTCCAAATGGCCATGCATGATTCGAGTAAGGATATCATTTAAATTGCTACAATCTAAGCTATCTGACGAACCCTGACCCGGCAATCGTCCAACACAATATCGTGGATTTTGTTCACTATTTCTTTTGTTGTTACGTCATTTGGACTTAATGGACGCTCAACATCTTTTGTGCTCGCACGACCGCTATTCAGTGAACCACTTGTGCACCATTCCTTGCGAGATGAGTCTCCATAATATTGTTCAAGTGTTCAACGCGCGAAAAGAGGAGCTTTATAAAAAAAAAAAACTCACTTTTTTATATTTGGACGATCTAACGTTTTTTCGATCACTCTCAAGTGTTTGACAGATATAATTAATTTTGTTTTGTTTATGCTCAGACAGAGTCAAAGATGTCAGAAATAACCATTTATGCAATCGGAGTGCTACCTTGCATCTAGATCACTGACTTCTATAGGGTGACCAGATAGGAACGATAGGAAAAGAAATTTAAATAAGAAAACAACAATGTGAGATAAGAAATGATTCTGGCTTTATTTTAAAGCTGCGTTCATGTCGCTATGTATGGAGTAGCACATCGCTTAAACGGCTGAGCCGGCTTCGCTGGCGGTTGTTCCAATTTTTGATGACTCGGCCCAATATGTGCGACAATAGCGTCTTGAAGTTCGTCCTCGAGTTCGTCCAAAGTTAGTTGGTTGGCGGATTATCGTAGACTAAGGACTTAACGTGGGCGCAGTGGCGTAGTGGGTAGGTGCGTCGACTCCTACGCTCGAGGTCTAAGGTTTGAATCTCAAAAAAAAACCAAACATTTTTTCACGGCTCCGACTCTTTCAAGTCAATGACAATGCTCAAAGAGTATAACTGTCTAGAAAAAGCTTTTCAATCTCGCCGTTAGGAGTCGGCATTAAACTGTAGATCCTCTCCACTCGTGAGAGAACATAAGCACGCACAACACGAGTGGTTGCTGAGAAGCTAGGCCCAGGTTCACTTCGGACTGTAGCGCCGCCATTATTATTATTATTAATTGAAAGAAAATTAAAACGTGCCTTCTGTTGTGATTGTCATTTTTCTGGGTCTTCTTCGATAGGTAGGTAGGTAGGTATGTGGGTAGACGGGCTTAAGCCACGTCTCACTTAGGTCCTTAGGGACCCATTGTGATGCCCAATTGGAGGATAGTGTCCCCTTTTAACCCTTGTCGCACTCATGGTCCTTCGTTGTGCCGGAGCCATCCCGATTTCCTTATAAACCTGTAAAGAGATCTAAGAGGTATACTTGAGATTTCATGTAAGTCTTGGAAGAAGAATTCTCCCAGTGTTCTATGACGCAACTGACAAAGACTAGGGCAGTGACAGAGGTAGTGAGGATTTCCTCCTCGTCACCACAGCCTCTACAAATGTTGTCGTTGGAGAGTCCCATTTTCATGGTATGGTTTCTAAGATGATTATGGCCAGTGAGAGCTCCAACCACCATCGTTAGCAACTCTTTGTCGCACTGAAGGATCTTGTCGGTTTTTGCTCGATCGTATCTGGGCCATAATGCTTTAGTAGTCGCACATGTAGACAGACCGCGCCATCTACTGTTTGCCATTTCAATGATCATAGTATCCACCTTATTCCTCAGCCCTGAGAGTGGCGGTTTAATACCCTGAATTGCTTGTAACGCGTCGGTCACTGACCCTGTTCTGGCAAGTTCATCAGCTATCTCATTGCCGGCTATGTCCCTATGTCCTGGGACCCAGCACAGATTGATCGAGTGCTGTGAGCCAAGAGCCTTTAGATCTTCGCGACAGTTTGCGACTAGCTTGGACTTGACTTCTATTGCGGATATAGCTTTCATGGCCGCCTGACTGTCAATGAAAATGGTAATATCAGCTGGTGGTATCGCCATCATTGATATCGTTTTGGCCGCTTCTTTGACCGCCAGAACCTCCGCTTGAAACACACTGCCATAATCAGGGAGTCTGATTGAGCAGTGCAAGTTTAGCTCGTTGGAGAAAATGCCCGCGCCTGTGCCTGCTTCCATCTTTGACCCGTCGGTATATACCTTTATTGTCGAGTTGTTGATGGGTTCATTGGACGCCCACTCCTCTCTGGTGGGGTATTGGCAATTGAAGGGTCTCTCGAAGTCGAGGAATGAGAGCCTGTAGTCGCTCTCGACTTCTGATACTGCAAGTTTGTTCTTCGATACTGGTGGTTATGTTTTCTTCATTTTGCACCAATTCCTGCCTGATTGGTGGCTTAAGGTCCCAAAGAGTGCGCTCACTCTCAAACTTTTCCACAAGAAGACGAATTGCCTGCACGATCACAACTAAATTCATGACAAAATTCACGTTGCGTATTTACAACTGAGCCAGAATTTCGATAATAGTTATTAATAATTTTCGCACGTTCGGCCAGCGTGAAACGATGTGTGATGAAATGGCAAACCTTGTTGAATATTTTGACAACTGGATGTCATTGATAATTTTAAAAGCTCCCGAAACATAACAATTGGAAATACTATCATTACTACCTAACTATCATTATCTGTCCACCCTATATAAGGATTATGACAGGAGTTGCCTGGGTGAGGAAGAGTAAGAAACGCCCCTACACCTTCTTTATAAATGCTCCGCACTATCCCCCTTAATAAAGAGAGTATTGGGAGAGTACTTCTTTAAGGAATTAATCGACAAATCTGGTACGGATGTCAGGAAAATCTGAAAATGTATCCAAGAGAGTAGACTCTAAAGGAAACTCAACGGTCAACGCTGATCTAAGTGAGCCGAACTGAACTCTATCGAGTGCGGAGGTCAGCCCCATTGCCTGCCTGCCTACACTTTCAGTCACAATAGTAATCTCAATCAAATTAAAATACGAAAGACGGGTTAAGTTAAGTGTCCATACCATGAGTCGTTTCAATCCATTAACAGAGTAACCCAATTAAAAAAAAGAAGTTTTAATACTGCATAAACAGTCTAACGTTAACCACTTTACGAGAATGGTCCCGTCAATATGGTTTGCTTTTGTGGTGACCTCGTAGTTTTCCTGGTTCCTTGAATTATTTCCATCAAATAATCCATAGACTACCCCTATAGTAACAAACCAAGAAGCATAGATACCCCCTATATGCGCGACACCTTTGATTAAACTGCTTAAATAATTCATGAGACATGTGCTTTGTAAAACATCTCAATCGTTCCATGTGATGGAGGTCAGTATACTAACAAACCAAATCCGAATATAGAGAAACGTTGAGAAACTACTTTTGTCCAGTGACTCATAGCTACTTAATTTATCCAAAGCATGGTACACCAGGCTTGCTGTCGATTCTTAAGCAAACTGTTTTTTTTTTGTTTTGGTTTTGTTTTCCTTCTCTCGTGAGTCGTGAGACAACTCTTTAAAAGGATCAGACAAGAAGAAATCGTATGTGTGTGCTCCAATCGATCGCCGCCGTGGAGTGTAACACCGAATTCATTTCCAGTTTGTTGTGCCCGCACCCCATTGGCATGACTCAATGAAATAGAATTTTGTAATTTATGCATCCCCGGTTGTGTTTATATGGGTTGAATGCCAGTATAATGAGATCTAACAAAGCAAACATTAACCGTTTGAAAACAAAATTGTTTTAGGGAGATCCAGTGAAGACCTTTAGAACAATGAACCTATAGTTTGACGTTTCTTTGAAATTGTGGACTATACGTTTGAGCATGGCATGAAATTATTAAATTGTCCAATTGTTGAGGGTAGCTATGAATAATAATACAGTAGAATCTCGAAGACATGAACGGTTCGAAAAGATGTACGATTTTTTTTCCTATATTCCTTCCGGGCGACTGTCTACTATAGAGCAGTTTTTTAAGAAAAACGTCGCAATAAATCTGTTTTCTACCTCTTATGAACACAAGTTTAATTTTTTGATATGTTTTTTGTCGAGTCGACATTGAACTGTAGGTCTCCTCCACTCGTGAGAGAACAATAGCATGCACAACACGAGTGGTTGCTGAGCAGCTAGACCCAGATTCACGCCGGATTGGAGCGCCGCAATTGTTATTATTATTTTACATTAAACGTGAACAACTGGAAATGGAACAAGGACTATTTATATCTGTTCATCTTTCGAGATTCTACTGTAATAACAAAATCAGAACGCGGATTAAACTAAGCGAAGGCTTAGCATTGATTTTACACCATGTGACATTATTTATGTATTATTATTATTTTAATTATTTCCTTGACCCTAGTCGACTTGTTTCTCGAACTGATTTTCAGTTTTTAAAGCAGTGAGATTTTTTTTTTTAATTTTCCGAAGGGAGACCAGCAGGCGCTTCTGTGATGATGAGTCTTCATCACCAGCTCTCAACTCATCAGCACCGGATGAGTGCCACCTGATACGAGCAAAGGCGGGACAGTGGCAGAGGAAGTGCTCTGCAGTGTCATTGTCTTCTCCACAGGCGTCGCAGATGCTTCCATCGCTTAGGCCAAGCACACTTAGGTGTTTGGCGAAGGTGTAGTGGCCCGTTAGTATGCCGCCAAGTTGTCTGTTAAGAGATAATAGGAAAGTCGCGGATTTCTTACAGACGTTGAGGAGCATGCGCTTGATCTGTCTACATCCTGGAGAGTGAGATACAACGACCATTGGAAGGTCTGAGTTCAAGCAATTATCAGTGAGATAGCTGACCCGAAAATTGTCAGAAACTCACAATTTTCAGATAGATTCACAAAACCCGTCTTGCAATTGACTTGAAAAATGATTTGAAAATGAGGTTTTGTTTCCCCTGTTGTCTCAGCCCACATTAATTGCAGTTCTTTATCACTATATGATTGTAGAATTTCTCAATTGCCTTATTTTGCTCTAACTTATACTTGCGTAGTTCTCTAAATGAGCCAGCACACTAAATTCCGGGGGGACTTGGGCCTTAACGAGCAAACTATCAGTTAAAATTATTTTTTGCTAATTGTCTCCAGTTGCGCACAGCCAGTTGGTTAAGGTCCCCTTCCACTTGTGTGTACCACCACAACCGTGCATGTCCTTTGATTCGTTGCCCTGGCTCAGACCATTGGAGCTCTTCGGAGCTTAGCTGTCCAAGTGCGCTAGCTGTCTAGTAGAGCAGGACTTGGATGATCAATGTATTGTACAAAGTCTTTTGCAAATAAACAGCGGTTGGAAAGAGTTATTCTGCGCTCTGTTCTCGAAACTAATAGCGTTCGTACTGTTTACCGTGGACTAGAGGTAGACGGTGTCATTGACTATTTCGAAGTTGTAGCTGTAAATAAACGGAAATTGGCCATACTTTTAGCCAAAAATAGGTATGTTTTTGTGCGAAGCACACATTTTTTCTCAAAAATGGTGAGTCTGGCTTGGTTTTGACTATAACAAGACTTGTAGAGGCATTCATTACGAACATTTTCAGCTTTAATTTTTTATTCTAGGCCTACCAGTTTCCGAGAAAATAATTCTGGCTGTACAGATCCCTTAGGTTAGGGGCTGCTAGTGAATTCACCAGCACGCTTAGACTATGGTGGTCCACTGTGATACCCACAGTCAGACTACTACCACTGATCGACCGCTCCAGTGATAGTGCCGTTAATTTGATCTTAACGGCAAATGGTGACTGGATCAGATTTGAAAAGCCGGATAAAAGCGTTTTAACTTTACTTTGACTGGGAGTCGATCCTGGGACCTCTCTAACTTAGAACAGGCACTTAACGAACTGCGCCATCCAGTCGTCCAGATCCTTTAAACGGACAAACGTGGGTTTGCCTTCGATTACCGATAAATTGATTTTAGCTGCTCGCATCTCAATACCAGCGCATCACAGACAGCTCGATGTGTTTGACTCATTGACGCGTCTCTGAGTGCTTCTTAATTTAGAACTGCTACATACATTTGATATCTTTACTTTTACTGAGCTCTATGATGTATTCAGACGAAAGGCATATCAATAATAGGAAAGTGATTCACAGGTACGTAACCGTGGAGATATCAGTGATTTGTATCCTGTGCCCATGAGTAACTGTCCATTTAAGGTAAACCAAGGAAAATACTAGCTTCTGTTTGCCCAATAAGCCTTAAGAAATATGCCTCAATCTTTCTTTATAGACATGTTTTTGATTATATATCTAAACACACTCCACAGCCTATTCGCAGTTTTACGGAATTCAAATTAAACGATTCAGCAAATCAACCTGATCGTTGACATCATAATTCACACGTGAATCAGGTTAAAAAAATAGAATCAACATTCTCACATGAGAATGCTTTTAGCGAAGGCACAAAGTTCAACTCATTCACACCCCTTCCTCATTTACACATTCCTCAGCCGATTGTTCAGGTTTGCATGAACTTAATTAGGCCAACAAAAAACAAACACACAAACCACTCACTCGTCACTCGTGGTTTTCATTCATTGCGACAACAAATTCGCTGACACTGCAGGATCAAATGAACAACGTACGAATCGGATCGGCAGTGCCGAATTCCATTCACATGGCCACAGGAAACCATCGATTTATTTTCTTTTTCATATCCGATTTAAAATTCCATCAGGGCCCACATGTTAAACACTGGCGTCCTGACTACCTGCGAGGCAGTTTTGCGGAATCGACAACCGAATCGGTACTTCTTAATGGCAATCAATTTCGTTAGTCTCTTGGGAGGAGTATCTAAAATCAATGGAGACTCAATGGTAGGCTCACCGGACGTCGCGGATACATCTTTCGATAAATCATTTATTTGTTTCGCATAGAAATCGAAGCGGAAATTCATAATTCATTTAGGAACGACCAAAAGCAGAGGAGGCAATCATAAGAAAAAAGACTAAACTTTGATTCAGACCCTTTCCGCTTCCGGTCGTCCACGCGAATTTAAATAGCGTCAGTGGGCGCGGGCGATACCTCAATTTGTTTCAGTCGCATTAGCCATACAGAGTCGTATGTAAATGAATTTCTTATTCGGCTGACACGAATCTATTTGCATATAAAGAACAAATTCAAAAGATTCTTCATTCATCTCGCTATGAGTTGATCTTCTCTTTCGATTCACTCTACTTCATACTTCCACTCCCTCATTAGCATAGATAAAATGAAAAACTTCTCTCTATAAATCCAAGCATTTGTGATTCAAAAATATTCACACATACTCGTAGTTCGCATTCATTGGATTTGAAAGATGTTCTGACGACTGCATGCACCTGAGGAAAGAGGAAACACAAAAGATGCCCTTTTATCTGTTTGCATCAGAGGGTCAACAGATTCGTGGCTGTATGAATTAAAACATTTTTTTCCGTTCAGTAGAAAGTGAAATCTTTAAGATTACACCGCGCAGTGATCGGTGAAGGCATGAGCCAGTGAATTTTTCTTCTTCATATCTGCCTGAAGATGTATGTTTTTCTGGTTCACAAAAAACTGTGCTCGGCCAAGTTTTATGTTGAAGTTAGATAAGGAGTTGGGTTAAGCATACATGTGCTGAGGTTACGAAGTTATGATGTTAATTTTACAACCGAGCTGCAATGATGATTTCTCTGCTCGTTATGTACAGTACATACATGTGTTTACTTGAACTAAATTCTTTTCAATGTTGACAATCGGATTAGAGGTTTTTTTTTTCTTCTCTCTTGCTTTGGAGTTACGCATAGATGCATTGTTCCATGACAAATTCCCAAGAAACTTAAAAGACGGGCTTAGGCTTTTACTCAAAAATGGCCGAGGCAATTTTTGATTTTCGAAAATGCTCACGGATTACCTTTATCCTTTTTCTTCAGACCGCTTCAGGCCTCAACCTAGACGCGTCTCTACCTAGCACGGAGCTAAGTTGTCCCTGCACTCTACATGGCCCAGCTCTCTTAGGAGCTGAATCTGTAGACTACTGGCTTGACTCATATTGCTGTTCAGTCCATATAGTTCGTGGTTGAATCTACTTCTCCAAATGCCAGTACCAAACATCGCACGAAGAACATTACTACCGAAAAGACCAAGAGCTTCTTCATTCGCTTTCCATATTGCCCATGACTCTGCACCGTAAAGCAGGATTGGGATGATCAATGTTTTATTAAAGGCATCTTGGTCCTTCAAGAGAGGGCTCTATTACTCAATTGCCTCTTGAGCCCCAAAGAAAAACAGCAGTTGGCATTAGTTATTCTGCGCTTACTCTTAGGCGAGCTAGGCAAGCCCTTCAATACTTCAAAGTTATAGCTGCCCATTGTGACTTTCTGGCTAAGTCGTCGATTTTGGGTGTCCTTTCTCGATGAGAGTTTATATTTCGTTTTGCCTTCATTTACCCCCAGACCCATTTTTACCACTTTCGTTTCAATGCCAGTAAACTAGAGTCCGACCGAAGGCCAGTTTTTCGGCCGAAGCCGAAGCCGAATTTCGGCTTTTTGATCACCTTCATCGAAGCCGAATGTTTGGTCGGACTCTATTTGGAACATATTTTGCATCTTAAATTAGCATCATTTTTACGAAATAACCTCGAATTGGATTTTTAACTGTAATTTTTGATGTTCTTTCTACCTGAAACCAGTACAAAAAAATTGTATGCTTTTATACAGACCACTTAATAGTTTTCCAACTTGCAAATGTCAAATCTTTTCATTTTAACGCTGTAAACAGGCGCACTTTCAAAATACAAGTTATCCGACAATAACAAAACAAAAAACACACCGTTCCTTGCAACTTCTATTTTTACAGAAAACAGAAATCTCAACATTCGGCTTCGGCAAAATCTTCGGCCTCATTTGGCCGAAGCCGAATGTTTTGCCGAAGGTGATATTTATAGCCGAAGGTGGTCGAAGCCGAAGCCGAAGCCGAATGTTCGGTCGGACTCTACAGTAAACGCCTCATTGACGGCTCATTAAGTTCGACCAATCACGTCAATGTCATCTGCGAATGCTAGCAGTTGCACAGACTTTTGGACGAAAGTGCCTCTAGTGTTAGACAGTGAGTTTTCTACGATCTACAAAAATGATGTTCAAAAAGTCACCTGACAGCGTGTTGCCTATAACTTTTCTTGAAATTAAATGTTTCGGTGAGTTCGTTACCGACCTTTATGAAGCAACGAGAGTTCTCACCTTCATCCTACACAACCTGACAAGTTTGGCAGAAATGTGTAAACCAGACTTGGCGCTGTAAAGCTCGTCCCCTTATATGTGGTCCTGAAATCGACGAACAGGTGGTGAGTGTCGAACTGCATTTCTTGGTCGTTTTCCAGAATCTGTCGTTTCTTCATTACAGCGTGCATAAATGCAAAACTTCTGCTCATTGACATACCTTTTATTCTCTCCCTACAGACTCTCCTTGATATGGAAAAATATTTCTTTACAATTATATTTTGGGCTACAAAGATATTTAAATCGGGGAATTAATCCTGTGGAGGCTCGACTATAACTTAGCTGGGCAACGGAGGCTGTCCTCAAGGAGGAGTGATCTCTCTTCTTAACTCTAGTTATAGAGTGAATCCGCAAAAAACGAAGATAGTATTCTTCACGAGGAAATATAAAATTCCCCCTTCGACCCTCATTAAGGGCAAGGGAAGATGCCTGGGTCTCATCATCGATCGAAAACAGAGCTGGAAGCCCAACATCATGGAGCGAATTAAGAAAGCTACCACAGCGCTCTTCTTCTTATTCTTCTTGGGGCGCTACAGTCCGAGGAGGACTTGGGCCTCACTCAACATGCCTCTCCAGCCAGCACGATCTTTTGCCAACTGTCTCCAGTTTCGCGTGTGCGCCACCTTGTACGTGGACGTCCGCTGTTGCGTTCTCCCACAGGCTTAGAGTCGAAGATTCTTCGGACGGGAGCTAAGTTGTCCATACGCACTACATCTTAGGCATTGGATCCGTAGACGCCTGACTAGACTCATGTCGCTGTACAGCCCATACAGTTCGTGGTTGAATCTTCTCCTCCAAATGCCATCAACGCAAACAGGACCAAAGATCGCGCGCAGAACTTTTCTCTCGAAAAGACCAAGAGACTGTTCATCCGCTTGGGATATTGTCCATGTCTCTGCGCCGTACAGCAGGACTGGGATGAACAAGCTCTTGTATAGAGTCAGCTTGGTCTTCCGAGAGAGGGCGCTACTACTCAATTGCCTTTTGAGCCCAAAAAAACAGCGGTTGGCAAGAGTTATTCTGCGTTTGATCTCGGTACTGATGTTGTTTGTACTGTTTACCGCGGAGCCAAGGTAGACGAAGTCCTACCTATGGTGACGTTCTAGCCAAGTCGTCAATGTTGTGCGTCCTTTATCGATGACAGCATTGTACTTGGTTTTGCCCTCTTTTACCGCCAGACCCATTTTAGTCGCTTCCGTTTCAATGCCAGCAAACGCATCATTGATGGCTCGCTGTGTTCGCCCAATCACTTCAATGTCATCCGCGTAAACTAGTAGTTGAACAGACTTGTGTTGGCCAGTGATTTTTGCACGATCTTTTCAAGAACGATGTTAAAGAAATCACATGACAGCGCGTCGCCTTGTCCAAAGCGCTCTATTGCTATAAAAAACAATTGGATGAAAATGGGGCTTACAGCCTAGAATAGGATACTGTCTGTATATATGCAGTCGCAGTAAGGTGGACAGCTCTTGGCACAGCCGTCAACCGCAAACTTCTTAACCGCGTGCAAAGAACTGCAAGCATATGCATCAGTGGGGTGCTAAGGACTACATCTCCCTCCACTCGACTTGTTTGCCAGACAGCTTGCACAGCGGTAAGACTCAGAACACAATCTGTTCTAGAGTATTCTCTCTAAGACTCCTTTCCTTCAGGAATCTGCGAATAAGAGAACAACAACAAGGTTCAGTAAGTGTCATTACTTAATTGACAGACTATAGTAGTCTGTGGGATTTGAGCACCCGCCCGCGTATTTCTTCATCCATATTATTATCGGCTGTTGCTGCTGACCGAAGCTAACTGAAGGATTGCACTACTTCAAATTCATGCTCCTCTACCCTGATCGTTTGACTGACTGTTCTTCTCGCAGACGGCGGTCTCTACTTATAACATTAATAAAAACATTCCCTCTGTTTCACCGCTTCACACAAAAATCTCTTTAGCGGGCGTGGATTTAGTGCCGCCGGGAAAATGAGTGACTTGAAGGGATCTTCTTTATAAAAAAGATCTACTACTGACTGGAAAAGTATTTATTTCTACATTAGGCTTAAAACTTCTGAGACGACCTTCGTAGTTACGAGCGCACAACTAGAACGGCTGTCGTGAACAGCGAATTTCTGAAGGTCATATGTCTTTCATTTAGTCTATCGATTTAAATTTTTAATTTAAGGCGCGTCAACATTTAATCCAATTTCGGTAATCGGATAGACGACTAATCTGTATCGCCATCGAATAAATCAATTCAATACTTTTTGGCTAAGTAATTAAAGCCAATTTGCTTGGACTGTGGTAATCCTCGCCGCCGTTGCCGCCTTTTTTACCGGATTGCGTTATTGGAGAAACCTTTTATGGTAAAAACAAGTCGTTCGCTTGCAATTTCATCGATTTTTCACGACAGATTATTCGAAAAGCAAATACATACGAGTACATTTGCTGACAACAGCGGGATTACTACGTGTTGTGTCCCACAATAGACCTTGCGTGCGTTTTGTTGTTTCGAATTAAAGTGACCTAGGTATTTCCTGTTTCTGCATTGGATTGGTATCACTGGTCAACAGAAACAACTTATCATTCTCATTGGATGACAGTTGTGTGATCTGTCGATTTTTATTCAATTTTGATTTTGCAAACATAAGTCAAACTCAGCTGACACCTCAATCCAATTACTCAAGATTGATTTGAGCAATAAAGCGCAACAATCAATGGTGGCATACAAAGAAACTTAATTGATCGAATGACGATGACCTTCTTGTGATGCACGACGATGGTGAGATATACGAGCAGTGACGGTATATCACACTTTGAATATCTGTGTCTGGGCATCGATTTCATGTTTAACAAATTAGAAGTAAATGCGGTGCCCCTGTGTTTGTGCAGTGCCTACATCAATTATTTGACACAGTAACCCTCCGGTAACTGATGAAGGAACTCGAAAAATCGGCTTTCGCTGCCACCAGACCATTGAACCCAGAGCAACTCTTGAAGGCAAATCAAATGATCTCACCACGATCGTGATTTTCGAAG
This sequence comes from Myathropa florea, assembly GCA_930367185.1. Taxonomy (NCBI): domain Eukaryota; kingdom Metazoa; phylum Arthropoda; class Insecta; order Diptera; family Syrphidae; genus Myathropa; species Myathropa florea. Next base: position 16,184,337 of record OV884005.1, read on the forward strand.
TTTTAACCTTCAAGTCGAGATCAAATGAAAATATAAGATAATTGTGGTTAATATGATTGTTATGAGCCGTGTATCTCATTTTTAATAAGCATTGAAAGACTGCTCATTGTTACACATTTCATTGTATCTAATACTTAGCGGGAGCTCGTTGGTCGGCGATCGGTGCTTAGTTTGGTAAAGTGATAGGCGAGTTGGCTTAGTTGGACTGAAGGTTTTTGTGTTGTGAATCTGGGTTATTGCTTACCGCTGAAACCACATGCGTATGCCGCTCAATTGCTTTACTTGATTTTCATTATGGTTTAATGAATCAGTTGAGATGATTTCAAGAACAAAGGGTTATTGCGCGATATAAGGGAACGAGGCTATGCTGAGATGGCAGATACTTTGGTAAGCTCATTTTCCTATTTAATGAAGATGTCGTCACTGGTTTATAAAGAAACAATGGCCCTTGTTCTTGCTTCCTTTCATGGTCTTCATCAGCCATCAGAGCACAGAGCTGTCTGTTCATGATGATGAAAGAGACTGATATTTACTATTTCTTTTATAAAAAATTGGTACCTCAGAGAAACGCCAATTGGCATTCAAAATGTGGACACAATTATGGGGAGTCTTTGGATGAATATTCTTTTGCTCTGCAGGTGATCCTCCAGTCCTGGGTGGAACTGTAGCTCAACCATAATGCCCCTTCAGCTGGAAGAAATCGACAGCAAGCTTCATCTATAAAAGCCGTACGAAAACTTGAACGCATGTCAAAAGCTAACGAAAAATAACCAGAAGCTTCGTTATTAGCATCGCAAATTTCAAAGTTTCCCTAATTGCTTATGGAAAGTTAAGGAGAATTTAGCTGTCCACGTGCATACTTAGAGAGCGATTCATTCCCCTCTCGCCAGGCAAAAGTGAACGAACTTACCGAACGAATAACGAACTTACTTAACGAATTGGGCGAAGCGATTATTATAGTCACAGTTTATAATTTTTGTGTACTCGTTCGGTTGCTTCAGCTCTCCGTACTAGCCGTACGACCATCATAGTTAGAATAGACGCTTGTTTTGTTTGTTTTGTCCATAGCGGTCGTATTGTTAATTTGATTTGTTGTAAACATAATACTGCGTTGATGCTGCTGTTTTTACGTTACGTAGGTCGTCCTTCAGGCATACCTTGAAATGACAATCCAAATTTAATTTGTCAAATTTTGCCTAGCTTCTCTGCAACCATTCGTGTTGTGCGTGCTATTTTCTCTCAAGAATGGGGAGACCTACAGTTCAATGCCGACTCCGAACGGTGAGATTGAAAAGCTTTTTCTAGACACTCTGTGAACATTGATAGTGACTAGAAGAGGTGGAGCCGCGAACAATTTTGTTTTTGAAAATTGTTGTTTGTGCTGGGAATTGAATGCGATTCCACCAGGTAGGCGACCACTTGGCAGACCCAGGACCAGATGGTTGGACCAGGTCCAAAAACTCGCCTAGTTGCGCTTGGGTATAGCTCCTGATGAGTGAGAGTCGATGGCGGAGGATCGAGTGGCCTTGAGATCTCTCGTGCATGCATTGCCACCGCGACCCCTTTATTGGAACATGCGGGTCACTGAAAATGATGATAATGATGATGGTGCTGGGATTTGAACCTAGACTCCGAAAGTCTAGTGGGTATAGGTCGACACACAAACTCACACGGCCATGGCGCCACAGAAGAAAACAAATACAAAACGTTTATTTTACCAGTCTTCTGAAAGCTGGAGAATAATCAAGATGGTACGGACATGCAGTGTAGTAGGTAGGTAGGTAGGTACGAGTGGGTAGACGTCTAACTTCTCGCGCGTCTACAAACACTGATCCCAGTCATTTGAAAGCATTGCTCTACGCCAGATATTTGGCTGTGTCCGACAGTAAGTCGTGAGTACGAAACGATGAACTTTACCAAGTGTGCAGAGACGTGGATGGCAAAAATGCAGCGACTGTTCTGCCTCGTCCTCGTCGACCGCATGAGCATCAATGCCCTAATCAATTGTGTCTTTGAGTATATCTTCCAGAAAAAGACCGGACCTTCGGTTTAATGACCAGGTCGTATGAGATGCAAAGATGTCGAGTTTTGTCTATAATAATAATAATGGCGGCGCTACAGTCCGAGGTGGACCTGGGCCTAGCTTCTCAGCAACCACTCGTGTTGTGCGTGCTATTGTTCTCTCACGAGTGGAGGGGACCTACAGTTTAATGCCGACTCCGAACGGCGAGATTGAGAAGCTTTTTCTAGACAGTTATACTTTTTGAGCATTGTCAATGACTCGAAAGAGTCGGAGCCGTGAAAAAAATGTTTGGTGTTTTTTCGGGAATCGAACCGACAACATCGAGCGTAGGAGTCGACGCACCTACCCACTAGTTTTGTCTATATAACTAGAAAAAACGCATCCTGAACCATAAAGTCTGGACGGCAGCATTAGCTCAAGCCCAGATTTTCCTTGTCTCATTAACCTAACAAAGAACAGGAAAAGAAAGTAACCAAAAAAAATCAGTTGAAGATTTATTATATTTTGATCTTCAGGTTCAAAATCGCCAAAGAGGAAGTCAAGATGCGTTGTATTGATAGTCCACCACTAGGGTTACACTACTCTTTTTAACGTCCCCTTCCATGAGAAGACAGAAAAGACCTTAACATAATAACAAGTTACACCCTAGCAACTTCTGAATACGCTTTTCTTATTTTTAAGACATCGGCAAAGACAACGTATTGTTCTTTTTCCAAAAGTTGAGGCTTTTTTTGTAGTTAGATTTCGTTGGTGAAGCACAGTGCAGGGGAAACCACCGAAAGATATTCTTAATTACTCTGACAAACATGATCGATTATATCCGACCGTCGTGAATGGGATTTTTTCTTGTTACGAAATAAACTTGTCTCAAAGAATAAATCAGAAACTTATGGTACATCATAGACAGATTTTGTTACCAAGTCGAGAATCAAGTGACGAAACACCCAACTGTGTTTTGCGACAGCGCGGAACCGTCATGAATAATTTGTCTTCTTCGCAAAATATACGTGCACTTAAAGAGATTTATTTATCGATTAGCATAATTTTATTTATTTTATTGACAAAAAAACAATTTTTCTCGAATATGACATTGAAGCCGTCTCCGCACTTACAATGAGTTGCAATTAATTTCAGTTAACAGCGACTGCTGTGGCAGTTAAACTTTTGATAAGGCCAGACTGGGTCGGATGATGACCATCGTAAAACCGCTTTGTATTGCCAAACAGCTGCACCTTCAAACTTTAAAATGTTCGGTACATGTCTCCAGCTGCTGTGAAGGTATTGTTAATTTGATAATTTTTTGTTAATTGCCTCCTCTTACAAGAAGTCATTACGATCTGCTCAGCGACCACCAAGCACCACGCAAGTCTTAGAAGGACAGGGTAAACGTTTAAATGCGTACATACGTGCGCACGCAAATACTTTACAACATTCAAACTGTCAACCAGCCACGATTAGGCGGCCAAAACCAAAAAATAAACCAGCGGGAGACGCGTAAAGTGTATCACGGCTTTGGGGATATGCTAATTTCCCCCAGACACAATCGAATTAGAGAAAAGATGACTACGGCAATGTTGCATATGTACACAGTTTAACAATTTTGATGGTTCGTGCGGTGAAAAGATAATGGGGTAAAGTTAGCAAAATGAGGTTTTGTGCAATAATTGTTGAGTGGCATTAAGCGGCATGGTGACGTAAAGGAAAAGAAAAAAACACAGTTGTTCAATTGTGGTTGGAACGAGGGCAATGAGGTATGGTTAACTATTTTTCTGATCAAGGTCTTTTTGTGTATCGAATGTTATGAACGCACTTCTCATCTTAACCCACTTTTTCGCTATTGTTTTCTCATTTCGCCCTAAGGAATATCAATTTGAACAAAATCAATATCGATACCCAGGGCACATGCTGTTGAGTGGCATTGTTTAGCATACTCGAAGCTTTTCAGTGAATCAACTAGATATTGACAGGGTAAACACCCTGTGAAATGAAACGAGTAGTGTGCTCAAATGAAATTATGTGCCATTTACTGATCAGGTGAATGTGTCATAGTGATGAAGGCGATTGTATGAACTTGGTGTTGTTTTAATTTTTGTACAGATTTTATCCAAGCACGTAACATTTACCACTTTTACTTGCTTATTAAGTCAGCGTCCCTTGACGAGGGTCAGAGTTTGAAGTGAAACGATGTTTAATTATTTATGCGGTTTTAATCAATCACCCGACTTCACAAAGGACGTGGTCAAAGTGGTCAAAGTGGTCAAGGAGTTGCGGTTTACGAGTGGCTCCAAAGTAGGTACTGTGAGCATAAAAAATAAGTGAGTGATTGTTTTGTTTATGTTTTCAATTTAGTTTAGGCCAAAATCAACATTTAATTTTAGAATAATTTCTTCTGTGTTGGGGTCTGTTTTATTCATAAATGTGGCCGCCGTCGTGTAATGGAAAACAAATGAACAGTCGAACAATAGGTAGGTAGGTAGGTGTGGGTAGGCCACGTCTCACTTAGGTACTTGAGGATCCATTGTGATGCCCAATTGAGGATTGGTATCCCCCTTGCCGTACTGATGGTCCTTCGTCGTTTTTATGAACTTGTAAAGATGTTCCCGAAAAATCACCTAAAATTTGTTCACGGCTTCACCTCTTTCGAGTCACTGACAATGCTCAAAGAGTATAACTGTCTAAAAAAAGCATTAAACTGTAGGTCCCCTCCACTCGTGAGAGAACAATAGCACGCACAACACGAGTGGTTGCTGAGAAGCTAGGCCCAGGTCCACCTCGGACTGTAGCTCCGCCATCTCATCTCTCATCTCATCTTATTTTCAATGACCCGCATGTTCCACTAAAGGGGTCGCGGGGGCAATGCATGCACGAGAGATCTCCAGGCCACTCGATCCTCCTCCATCGACTCTAACTCATCAGGAGCTATGCCCAAGCGCAACCAGGCAAGTGTTTGGACTTGGTCCAACCATCTCATCCTAGCGGTCGCCTACCTGATGGAATCGCATTCAAGGCACGCCTCGGAAGTCGTGACGATGGGGACATTCGTACCACGTGACCAAACCAACGAAGTACAGCCCTTTCCGTTCGAAGAAGCAGCTGCCCAACATTGAGTTCCCCGCGCACTGTCGTGTTTCTCACCCTATCCCGGCGAGTAATTCCCACAACAGCACGAAGAAATCTCATCTCGGCAGCTTGTATTCGCGATCTTATTCTTTCGGTCATTACCCAAATTCCATGACCATAGGTGAGAGTTGGAACAAATACTGCGTTAAAAACCGCTAACTTGGCTTTGACACCAAGCTCGGCCTTCCTGATTACAGATCGACCAAGCTGTTTCAAAATTGACCCAGCTTGACCGATCCTACAGGAACGCTCAGCATTATTCCTCCCATCACTCGTGAAGAAGAGCCCGAGATACTTGAACTTCTCCACCTGTTTCAATGGGACTCCACTAACATGTAGAGTGCATTGAACAGGGGTTCTGGAAATAACCATAACCTCGGATTTGTCCATGTTAACCCTCATCCCAGCATCAGCACATACGGCCACAAACCTATCTAGCGCGCCCTGGAGTTCCATCTGGGAGGATGTGAGGATGACTAAGTCCTCTGCAAAAAGAAGATGACTTACCGTCAACTCTCCTAATGTGAAACATTACCAAAGCCTCTAAAAATGTTATCATTGGTGAGTCCCCTTCCTAAGTTCTTAATACAATTATGACCAGTGTGAGCTCCAACTACCATCGTTAGCAACTCCTTGTACTGAAGGATTTTGTCGGATTTTGCTCGATCGTATCTGGGCCATAATGCTTTAGCAGCCTTACAAGTAGATATTTACCCTTTTCCTCAGCTTTGAGAAGACGGTTTGATCCCATTAATTACTTGTGACAGGTCAGTCACTGACGCTATTCTGGCAAGTTCACCAGCTATCTCATTGCCGGCAATGTCCCTATGTCCCTATGTGACCCAGCACAGTTCGATCGAGTACTGTGAGTCAAGAGCATTCAGATCTTCGCGACAGCATGCGACTAGCTTGGACTTGATTTCCGTTGTGGATATAGCTTTCATGGCCGTCTCTTTCTTTAATAAGAAGGGTAATATCAGCTGGTGGTATTGACATCATTGATATCATTCTGGCCGCCTGGATCTGCCCTTGAAACACACTACCATAATCAAGGAGTCTAATTGAGCAGTGCAAGTTTAGCTCTTCGGAGAAAATCCCCGCGCCTTTGCCTGATTCCATCTTTGACTCGTCAATGTATACCTTTATGGGCGTCTTACTGATGAGTTCATTGGTCGCCCACTCCTCTCTGGTGGGGAATTGGCAATTAAAGGGTCTCTCAAGGTCGAGGAATGGGAGTCTATAGTCGCTCTCGACTTCTGATACTGCACAACACAACAACCGAACAATACAGTTTATAAAACTAATAAGTTGTATTGAGTAACTCTCGAAAGACCAAGTTGGTCTTATATAACATGTTGATCATCCCAGTCCTGCTCTATGGTGGAGAGACATGGACGTTATTAAAAGCTGATGAAGAAGCTCTTGGTCTGTTCGAGAGAAAAGTTCTGCGTGCGATTTTTGGTCCTGTTTGCCTTTGATGGCATCTGGAGGAGAAGATTCAACAACGAATTATACGAGTGGTACGGAGGTATGAGCCTAGTCGAGCGTTTACGGGTAACACGCTTAAGATGGCTAGGCCTTGTAGATCGTATGAACAATACAGCTCCTACCCGAAGTCTTTGAATTTGAGCCATTGAGACATCGCAACAGAGGACGTCCTCGTTATAAATGGCGAACACAAGTGAAGAAGGACCTCAACCAACTTGGTGTGCGGAACTGGAGGTAGCTAGGGAGACCGTCCTAGCTGGAGAGGTTTGTTGGTTGAAGCCCAGGTCCACCCCGGACTGTAGCGCTCCACAAAGAAGAATACGAATTAGTCGTATAACGGAAACATTTAGTGCGTTAGAATTGAAGATATACTCGTATATTTAATATCCACCGTCAGTTACGTATGTACGTTACATACGAGAGCAATTGATTTCACTCCCACATAAATAAACAAAAGTTAACGAACCTAACGAAACTGAACGAAGCGGTTATTATGATCACAGTGTATCATTTTTGTATATTCGCTAGATTGATTCAGTTGCTCTGATGTAATAATAATAATAATAGCGGCTCTACAGTTCGAGGTGGACCTGGGCCAAGCTTCTAAGCAACCACTCGTGTGTGCGTGCTATTGTTCTCTCACTAGTGGAGGGGACCTACAGTTTAATGCCGAATACGAACGGCGGGATCGAGAAGCTTTTTCTAGACATTTATACTCTTTGAGGATTGTCATTGACTCGAAAGAGATGGAGCCGTGAAAAAATGTTTGGTGTTTTTTCGGGAATCGAACCGAGAACATCGAGCGTAGGAGTCGACGCACCTACCCACTACGCCACGGCGCCCACAACCTGACGGTTAGGAATTTTATTATTTCTAAATAACCAAATTCCCCCTGATGTCAGCTTATAATCTCTTGAAGAAAGGTGGCATCAGAAGCTAAAGAAAAGCTAATTCAATGGTTTTGACAGAAAAGTCGACACTCAATTTTGATGATTGGAGGAGTATTTTTTCCATTTCGGGGCTAAAAACATGAGATTAGTCAGTCATCTACGAATCCAACGCCGAAAGCTTGCTTTAGCACGTTGAGTATGGACAACACAGTATCAGAACCCTTCAAACATTGCGTGTATGAAAACTACATTTATATGCACTTTGTTGAGACTGAAGTCAGGGTAAATTTTTCGCATGGAAGACGAATCACTTAAAGAGGAGACAGGAGACAAGTTTGATCCTAAATCGCTGCTAATCTAATCGGTCTTCGAAAGCTCTTCAGTTGGTTTCTGAATGCCAATTTTGGACAAAGAGTAGGACTTGCATTTTAAGCAACCACTCGTGTTGTGCTTGCTGTTGTTCTCTACGAGTGGGGGACCTACAATTTAATGTCCAGTTTTAAATTCGGATAACACAATTTTTGACATAAATATGAATTGATAGATATTCCGTCATTCGTTGACACTTAAGCGACAATATGTGTATAAAGATTGATTACAGCTCATCTGATCATTAAAATGAAAGAAATGAGTTGAACAGTCTCGCTATTACAATATTTTCTTTCAGCCGCTTGTTTAGTTGGCGGGCTAAATACCTACCTATCCACTTAATGCATGGTATTTCTTATCTAGTACTAAAACATGACCAATAACATTGCGAAGTGGACTTCATTCCCAGCTACTTTTCCGACTTAACTGAAGATATGTTGTTGGGCGTGGCTGTTATTTCCTTAGTCTACTGTGCAGTAAGGTCTGGGTGCTAACTTGCTAAAAAGCAGTCCTCAAATCGGAAGAAACACACACAATTCATAACATACGAGTAGATCACAGTAAAATTAGCTTGATGTTTATTGCATGATTTTCATAGTTGTGACGGAATTTCTAATTGGAAATAACGAGAAAAAATTCCATTCACACCACACATCATAATCGAAAACTAATTGGCAAATTAAACAATCCAGTACATATAGTAATTAGCTAATTCTGTGTAATTATCATGTCATTTAGATGACTAACAGAGCCCGCCTACTCGCCACGAGACAGGGTATGGTCAAACTTTTCCAATCGGCCCCCATTCCCCCGGTGTTCAATTTCATAAATGATTGTCGAGGAATGTATATCTAAATGCGCTGGCTGGGACCAGCGTCAACGTTCACCCGCACCTATCCCGAAGACCTTGTACGTTGTTCATTTGCGCAAAATGTTGATAAGAGCTTTTTCAATTACAAAGCCAACACCAACGTCAACCCGTATCGCTGGTGAAATGTTCGTGTAGAGTGTTTTACAATTTAATTAACTTTGATAGGTATGTACCTGCCTGGTCATGAGAGCTGATTACAAACACTACTCAGCACCCACCCGCGGATGCAGACGCTTTCGTGCACTTGGGGATATTTGTTGTTTTTGGAAAAGCGAAAAAAACACAAAGTTTCGATAAAATGTTTAAACACACTTCTGTCAGATACCACATATCATGCTTGCAAATGCGGTTCGTTTTGTGTACACCCACCCAAACACACCCACTACTGCGGCGATATGTAAAACATCTTTTGACGTTTCAATTAATTGAAATGCGATAATCATCATCATTAACGAAAACGTTTTGAGGGGACTATTCAACGATGAAACACCAATTTTCATTTCGTTTTCGGCTTGATAAGCGTCTTTTTTTTGTTTTATAGAAATTTTATCTTATCAAGGCCTGTCATTGTGCGTCGCGGTTTATTTTTCGTAAAGTAAGCAAAAATTACTTAAAAATGTGATCTTTTACTTGGAAAACATTGCGCTGTCTATCTTGCACACTCAATGACTCATCGTTTGAATATGTGCTTCACAAAGTGCAACGGATAAAGGTTGAGTATTTGTATTGTTCCAAATACAATGCATTTTCAAGGGAAATGGATAGTTGTGACAAACAAGTGACTTGCTAGAAAGACTTGTTTGATTGGATGATAATCCCAAAATATACAATAGTTAGTTTGAAATGATTTTGGAAAATTTGTATACGATTTTTGTAGTTCGAAAAGACCGTCAAATCGGACTGCCTTTAGAACGAAGTCGACTAAATGTTCGCTCTATTAAAGAACAGAATATTTCCTTATTCTCCAGTATGCATCCACATCAAAAAGATCGCGGATGTCTTCATTCGCCTTCCTCGCAGACAGAATGAAATACCCGACGGAGATTTCTTCTTTCAGCTCAGTGATACTACTCATCGTTCAGATTTTGAATAATTTACAAAGTTATGTAAGAGTTCCCACTTGATTTTCGTAGGTAATTACTTTGTGTATAAATGCCATATTTCGAGCGTAGTTTATTAAGTTGTTGTGGTTATGAAGGGCTTTAATTTTAATTGCTTATACACTGTGCACATTTTTAATTCCTTCAGCAAAATCCTGTTTTGACATTCAACTACGTTTAAAGTTTAAGGGATTTCATTGACATACAGCCTTGACCAAATGTATTGTGCACCCTTTAAGTAAAAAAAATAATGCAAAAATTAATGAAATGGGAGGAAACAAATAAAAATCGTGTCGCCGAAAACCATAATATTAAAACTTATTACTTCCGATAAGTGATTTGACAGCAAAGACAAAAAGATAATATATTTGGCCACAGCTGCGATATTCCTAACCCAACAGCTCGTTAAGTTTCGACGACAGCTTTGCTTTCCGGCGCAGTATTAGATTACTTAATGCCAAACAACCAGGAAATTGTCGGCGAAATAGGCTGTTACACAATAAAAATGGACTCCTTTGGAGGAAGTGGAAATTCATGTTTTATGTACGTTCTCCTCCTTATATATGTCAAAAACAGGATGACATGAGAAGACATTTGCACATAAACTGGACAAGTGCAAGTTGTACTCGCACGGGGAAGGTTCCATCGCATAATATTGATGGATGATTTCTGAATATCAGAAGACGTTTCCAAACTATTTCAGTTGAATTTTCAACAAGTATCATAACTACATTCATACATCCATACATATACCTATATCTCTATCCAAGTTTATCCAACACAGAAAATCCTTACCATCATACCCAATCACTGTTCATGCCTGCGGTTCAGCCGAATGTTCAGTCGGACCCCATTTGGAACATATTTTGCTTTCGATTCATGTTTACGAAATAATCCCAAATTGGCTTTTAAGCTGCCATTTTTGATGTTCTTTCTACCTGAAACCAGTACAAATAAATTGCATGCTTTTATACAGACCACTTAATAATTTACCAACTTGCAAATGCAAAATCTTTTGATTTTAAAGCTTTAAACAAGCGCACTTTTAAAATACAAAATATCCGACAATAACAAAACAAAAAACACACCGTTCCTTGCAACTTCTATTTTTACAGAAAACAGAAATATCAACATTCGGCTTCGGCAAAATCTTCGGCCTGATTTAGCCGAAGCCGAATGTTTTGCCCAAGGTGATATTTATAGCCGAAGGTGGCCGATGCCGAAGCCGATGCCGAAGCCGAAGCCGAAGCCGAATGTTCGGTCGGACTCTAGTAAAAATGAAAATATTTATCATTTTGCATCTTAGACATGTCAAAATTTGCTCATAAGTCGATATTATATATATTTTTCATTTTTTAATGCTTACCCCGAGGTCTGGAGTGGGCGCCGTGGCGTAGTGGGTAGGTGCGTCGACTCCTACGCTCGATGTTCTCGGTTCGATTCTAGAAAATAACACCTAACATTTTTTCACGGCTCCACCTCTTTCAAGTCTCTGACAATGCTCAAAGAGTACAACTGTCTAGAAAAAGCTTCTCAATCTCGCCGTTCGTATACGGCATTAAACTGTAGGTCTCCTCCGCTTGTGCCAGAACAATAGCACGCAGAACACGAGTGGTTGCTGAGAAGCTTGGCCCAGGTCCACCTCGGATTGTAGCGCCGTCATTATTATATTATTATTATTATTACCCCGAGGTCTTCAAAACTGCGTTTTCAGATCCTCAAAATTCGAAAGTCGATGATTGACTGTTTTTTGCCAATGTCTCGAAAACTATTTGGGGCAGATTGCTTCAAGTTTCTAAAAGAAAGTACTCATTAAAGTCGAGTTTTTGTGATTTTTTCGAATTTTTCTCTAATCACTTTGGTACAGAAATGGCACGCATTAAAAAAACCTTTACAGCTCCATATTTTTCAAATGCAACTTTGGACGAAAAAGTATTGAACCAAATCTCTACCTCATTTCAAAAGATCTGTTGATTGATATATGTATCACTCAAGAGGTGCGTCAATGTTTAAAAATCAATGGCGACTTCATTTATACGGGAGCCAACCCCAAATGGCCCCGTTTTTTACATCTGGGTGCATAGGTAATGATATCTAGGTCTGAAGTATCTAATTCCAAAATTTCATGTCGATATTTGATAAAGATAAATAAGTATGACAGACACGACGGGCGGACACACCGAATTTATAAAGGTTCCGTTTTTTTTAGACGGAACTTAAAAAAGAGAATTTCTTCGATAAGATGTTTGCATCTTTGGGTAAAAATTCATAAGGCACATCCGACCTTCATAAACTCCGCTTTAAAAATTATAACTCTTCATCTATCCTTGTGTGGACTGTGTAATGTAAAGAGTTCGATAGAAAATTAATTATTTAGACGAAGCATTTGATGTAAAACCAAAGGTTTTGTATAAAAACCCGTATAAACATATGACATAATTCGAACCAAACATCGGCCTATAAACTTAAAATTTAATAGCCTTCCAAGTACAAAGCGGTTACAAGGGTATGGCATTTTCTTTGCCTTTCTAAGTGAGTTGATCCATTACTCCAGCCTTGATTTAACGAGATTAAAACTGGAAACACCGCCCACCGGCTTTTCAATGTCAGCCGATCTGTGTAAGAAATACCGCTGTTCTGAGATAATAAGCGCGTTGTATTTTAAAAAAAGTCTAGATTGATATCTAGAATATCGCTCATCACAAACAGTTACAGCTTTATGATCATGTTTGAGGAATACAATTAATTGCTTCATTTCCGACCATATAGTCACTCGTTTATTTCAGGGTAATTCGGCTTCAAAAACCGGCTCTTCCACTTACTTGTAGCTCCATTTAATGTGAACTTTACTTTGTAAGCTATAATAAATTGTTTACGATAAGCTGTGAGTGACCAATTATATCAATGTCGTCATCATATGGATGCTGCCCTGTGCATTGGTTAAGAGGCATTCCTAAGTGTTGTCAGAATTGATGGTGGATTATGACAGAGGTGAAAATCGCATAAAACACCTTTCGGTCCTCACTAGGGGTAAAAATACAGTCATAAACGCAAAACCATCTTGTAAAGAAAATACTCAAATCATGCTTCAATTTGGGTCAAAACAATATCCGAACATACGAAACCTACACAAGCGCTAAATGGTCAATACCGAGATCAAAGCAGTTCCTTGTTGTGATGATTTCAATTTCGCATTCAATTGGTGTATTTAACCTCAATTTGTTTTCGCCCGAAAAAACACGTAATTTAATTCATTTTGGTTCGTGATTCTGACCAAATGACAGTAAAATTTACTTTTTATGGTCTCTTCGGTTATTTAGACGCACTTGACTGGCGTAGACCCAATTCGAGTGCATTAACCACTTAAAAGCGGGTCGATGACAGAACGCTCCTTATCTTTGCTTGCTGCTTTATTTTTCTGATCTCAAAGTGTGTAGTTAGATACATATTTGTCTATTTCTGGAAGTGCTTAATTGCCCTCAAACAGATTTCCGCCAAAAGAATTCGTTGGCCTGTAGCTTGTAGCAGGTATCTGTTTCGGTAATACGATCAAATGTTCGGAGCAAGTAGCAAGATTCTGATTGTCATCATCAACGTCAGCCTCAACATTTGTCTTCGTGTTTTCTTAGCTTCAAATTTCTGTGCGGGCTAAGGCAGGGGAGGGACTGACAGATAGGAGAGGACAATGAGAACGGTAACTAAATCCCATTCGGTGTGTGGACTTAGTTTATTAACTGCACCGCGGCATGTCAGATATGATACTTCTTCTTAACGATTATGACATATCATATGTTTTCTTGTTCGTCTCCTTCTCCTTCTCCTTTTCCGTCTTATTCTGTTTGTTTTTCGGCGGGAGGAGATAATCAGTGTGACAATGACACAGAAATCTGATAAAACGGTATGTCTTCTTAGCCGGAGCAGTCTTTAATGGTTCGAAAAGCTTGAACAGCTGCCTCGAACAGGCAAGTATTAATGGCTGTAATTAACACCGTACCGCTGACAATCAGGTCTCCTTCCTCTTTCTCTTTAGTTAGCCAGAGCTACTTCACAGTTGTATACCTCTGGAAATTTGTTAGCTCGGTATATCGTCCACATGTTCGTACATGTGTATCTGGAAGGTAAAAAATTAGAAAAGAACATTCTCATTCTGTGCACGGTATTTGTGGGTTTTAGGGTTTTTTTTTGTATTTTTTGTGTGCGCGGAGAAAACGTTTTAAGTTTAGAATTGGTGTTAAGCAAACAGTGGTGCCGGTGCCATTGCACGCAATCGGGCTTATTAGTATGCAGTACTTGAAGATAAAAGATTGCGTTGAACAATGCACTAAACTCATTCCCATGGAATTGGATTTGGATGTTTGTGGTTTTGAATATTTAACTCTAACTTTAACGGTCGTTGCACATTTTGCGTTTGAATGCTATTGACACCGGCTTAAATGGATCCAGATACTTAATTAGTCGGCTAGTTGAAAACCTTTTGTGTGATTTTGTTTTTTTTCCTTATCTGTGAATTTCGTGAACGGTATATATAATTTGACTGGATTAAGTTTTCATTATAACACAGTTATTTTCCAATTTGTCTTCGAGTATGATAGAAAACGCTATAAATGGGTTTTTTAGGCCTGTAGCTTTGCATCTGTGATGAATTTAAATCAGCTATTAAAGGTTCTTGGAAAGTCAAAAATGTGGTGTACTTTTTCTGCCCAGGTATTCACATGAATATGTCCAAACGAGCGCGACGAACACCATTGTGTTCTTCGATAATGCTTTGACTGGTCGATGTCGGTTGTTCTGGGGAAAAGTGCGTTGTTTCTTTTATAAGAAATTCAACTGCTGTCTTAAAGGGTAAAAATTAATTTATTTCAAACAGTTATTATTGAAAATATTTTGTTATTTTTGGTCGAAGGTTATGATGCTATCGGAGAAGAATTTTGTTGGTTTTGGTTGTCCCGGCGGACCTAATTTTGGCCTCTTTTTAAGGATAGTTCTCCGTCGGATACTTGATCTTGAATGTAAGTGAGCAAGGTGAATGGGTACGTACATTATTACTTTCCTCTCCTTCGAGATCCCCTCATACACAGTTCTTTTCAGAGTTATATTGAGAGTTATGCTCCACTCGCGTAGGTGGAAGAAATCTATTCTAGAGTATTCTCTCTGAGCCAGTTTCCTTCAGGAATCTGCGAATGAGAGATGGTTCCAGTGACTGCATATCTTCCTCTGATAGCAGATACTTGCTCAGACTTCTCTTTCTTTTGTGGGCTAGTGCCTCACAGAATCCCAGTATGTGTTCTGAGATTTCATTAAATTATTCGCAGAATCTGCAGAGACCTTCCTCTGATACCCCTAGATGCTCCCTGAGTCTAGAGCCCCGTTAGGAAGTCTGTTAGGATTCGGAGGTTATTCTTACTCATTTTGATGCATGGCTCGAACCCTTTCGGTTACATTGCCCTTGGAGTTTCTCGGCCTGTTTCATTCCACGAGCGTTGTTCCAGGTTTCTGTCCGGCTCTTTTTTTCTAATTCCCTGAATTTTTCTCTGAGGAGATGGTCTCCTACAGCGTAGAATGGGTTAGGGCCTATGAAGGGTTCGGATGCTCTTATCTTTGCCAGGGAGTCGGTCATTTCATTGCCTTCTGTCCCCGTATGGCCAGGTATCCAGGAGAGTTTTACTCCATTTCTCCTACACAACTCTTTAAGCTTCTGCAAGCATTCTCATACAAGCTGGGATTTGATGCAATAGGAGTCTAGCGCCATATCAGCCATATAACATTTTTCCGTGTTGCTGCTCAGTCTATGGACCATGGATTCATTGCTTCAGTAGCTTCAGGTAGCCCTAAACGATGAACATACTCGCCGAACTTGCTCGTTTGCGTTATCCCCTACACGGCGAACACATTTGGCGAACAATCATTTCGAGTTGCTTCTTCAATTTCTTTTAGAAGTTGAATTTCCTAATCACGTCATCCTTCGGAGTGGCCAGGAGTGGTAGCTTTTTGGCTAGTGCTTCGAATTGCCTCGCTGTAGTAAATACGTACATAGTTCGGAACACAAAAATCCAACGACTTCGTTCTCGTTCACATCGAGCGCATTGACAGTAGATGATTAACAAAGAGAGTCTTCGATTTCTACTCAACTCAGTTTCCGAGAGCATTGAAAACCGCGCGGGAAAGTAAAGGCTCAGATTTTCCCAAAATGGCTTGGCTTAGAAGTACAGCCTTGGTCAAATGTATTAGGCACCCTTATCATTTTGTCTTTGCTGCCAAATCACTTATCGGAAGTAATTAGTTTGAGTTTTATGTTTTTGTTCCTCTCATTTCATTAATTTTGTTGCTTTTTGAAGACATAACATTTGGCCAATGCTGTATGTAGGTACACTCTCATAATTTCCGTGGATGTGGACCCCAGTCTTATGGATATGCTGTCTGACGCCCGGACACCAGTACTCCAGCTGCGACGAACATACAAAGTCGATTGGCCAGAATCTGAGCCGGGAAAGGAATGTAGTCGCATCTTCACGGACGGCTCCAAGCCCAATGAAGGATCTGGTGCTGGTGCCTTCGTGGAGAGCGAAGGTCTTCTCTGAATTTGATCGGCAGTTAAAATTCGCTAAGACTTGTATGGATCCCGGGTCACCACGGGATCACAGGAAATGAGATCGCCGATGAACTTGCTGGGCGAGGATCAGAGGAGGTATTCTCGGGACCTGAACCTGCACTAGGAACACCTGCGTCCTTGGTTAGAGCTCCCATCGATGATTGGACTTCTCGAGAGCACAATCGCAGGTGGCACGACTCTCCAGGATGTAGACAGACCAAGCGCATGCTCCCCAACGTCTGTAAGAAATCCGCGGCTTTCTTGTTATCTCTTAACAGAAAAAACTGCAGACAACTTACTAACGTACCTTCGGAAGACCATGAAATTTCAGTAAAATTAGATTGCTACCTGGCGGTACAATGGACCAGTTTTTGACTCAAAGTGCTCCAGTGTAAGGTTTCAAAAACCTCCGACAAAAAAAGAAAGAACATAAACAGGACGCGGACCCAAACAACTCATTATACAAATAAGCCTGGCAATCCAAATTTCTAGATTTGATCAAAATGGACAATTGCTGTTTATCGAATAAATATTGACAATCACAACAGAGGTCACGTTTTCGTTTTCTTTCAAATGCTTGGTCAAAATTATCGACTGACTACTTCGAAATGCTTTTCGTGAATGATGTCTCTATTTTGACCACATACACCTGTCTTCATCAGAGCTCTTAACGACTTATCAGCGTTGTTGCGACTCCTTTCATCACTCTGTACTTCAATTCATAAGAAATCCATACATCGAGTTTCTGTTTGCTTCCAGCTTGGTGTAAACGACTCAGAATAATTTTTTTATACAATGTCTTTGCCTTTGTCTATCACCAAGTTTTACAGTCATAACAGCTGATATAAATCTTCATACGAAAATTTGTTTTCACAACGAAAGCAATTGAATCACTTCCGCGCTGCCGTTTCATACGCAGTTCCTTCAGCGTAATCACTAACCAGTGGTGCAGCGTACAGTTTCAGACCGTAAAGATATCTTTAATTTCTTAAAAAATCAAGCGGATTCATTTCCTCGCTGCGGTTTCTGATAAGGTTCCTCTCAAATAAACTCAAATTGGTAGTGCAGCGTTCTTTTCTTGTTTCTGAGTATTGCCACAGACAGCAAGAAATTCTTAATTTCCAAATGCAAATCACACGTGAATACATACAAAATCAAACACGGTTTTCAGTGAAACCAACATATTTTTAAATTATTTCTGCCAATAACTTGTTATTAGACTCAATTTGAAAAAATTTTCAATATACTCTTTTCTTGTTTCAAAAGACAGCACCTCCGTCGTAATACCAGTTCTACTTTCGTCTAATGTATAAAGTAATTTAATAACGTTGAACCTAAATTTAGGAGATGAATTATTCATATCGCCTTCGTAATTCTAGCCACATGCTACTGCAAGTTGTATACTTATGTACATACACGTAAGGTGATCTCTAATTTGTTATCTGACTGAACGTTGATCACTTCATACCTTATTATGTTGCTCTTTTAAAAGATCTCTTGGAATTGTTTGTAATAAGCATATTCGCCTCTGTACACATTTGGAGTTTGGAGATGAAAATGGAGTCAAAATTCGACTGGCTCGTTCATATTTTTTTCCGTCAAGCATTATTCTTATCATTTCATTTGAATCCCTACGTCTACTATCTAGATTAGGTTAAGTTTTGGAAGGGGAGTGTGATGGTTAAACATCACTTCCCCTCGGGGGCCAGAGGACCCATTGTGAATCCCTTCATTTGTGGAGGACACAATCTATTAACCTATCCTGTCACGTGGTGGCTGAAACCACCCCGTGCTCCTTATGAATTTTATAAGATCCGATATATTCGCAGTCTCTGTGAAGAATCTTTGGCCGAAGCGAGGTGCCGATTCTGGAGAGCTGGGCAGTGGCAAAGCAGATGTTGGATCGTCTCGGTCTATTCCTAATCTTCGCAGCTCCGGCTGTAGACGCTGGATTCCGCATTCCATTCCCGGTGCATTGTTCCGATGGGGCAGTGTCCGACGAGCACACGGGTCGAGTTTCGTTCCAACGCCAGAAGCTTTTTGGTTTTGCAGTTGTTAAGGTCTGGCTACGTTGATATTGTCATATGACAGTCATTTCTTGCAAGCTAAGTCGACGCCTACTATCGAAGTATTGTGCCATTGCGGTTAAGCTATTAAGGCAGTCCCAACTATGACGCCGTGACGTAGTGGGTAGGTGCGTAGAGTCATATGCTCGATGTTTTAGGTTCGATTTCCGAAAATAACACCTAACATTTTTCACAACTCCACCTCTTTCGAGTCACTAACAATGCTCAAAGAGTATAACTGTCTAGAAAAAGCTTCTCAATCTCGCCGTTCGGAGTCGACATTAAACTGTAGGTCCTCTCCACTCATGAGAGAACAATAGCACGCATAACACGGGCGGTTCCTGAGAAGCTAGGGCCAGGTCCACCTCGGACTGTAGCTCCGCCATTATTATTATTATTATTAACTATGACGCTATCATAGTTCAACGGCAATATAACGGTGTTAAATTATTTGTTATTTGAAGTCGCAATCTCTACGGTCAGCGTTGAAGAAAAATGAATCATTATTTAAGATCAACATCAGTGGGAAAGATGTACTGTAGATATGCTTGGAGTTCTTTCCGGATACTGTACAATAACCACACCGCAATGCGTCTAGGCATCCCCCACTTCAGCTACTGCAGAAGCTGTAGGGATGAAGAATGAAATAATATCGATTGCTTAGCTCTGAGATTGCAGCTACTGAACAAAAACTTATTTGACGAAAACCTGAATGAAATTAAGGTGAAGAGCTTAATATTAATTAATTGTAATTAATTAATTTCATATAATATTAACACACAAAAAGCTGTCCATAAAGTCCACCGGGTTATGGCTCTTGAAGCCTGAACTTAGACCGTTTTCCAGATCAGGCGTGGGGTTTCAGATATCCAGGCCAATCTCCATCTCCGATGATATGGTACCTGTAACGGAGATTCGATCTTTCTACTCTTAGACACAGGGGGTTTTGACTCGAAGGAAATTTAGCCAGAGACTAAAGTTCATGCTTCTGACGTAGCCCAGTCAGTGTAGTCGATGGATTTCTGACTCTCGAACTACAACAAGCCAACAACACCCATCTGCCAAATATTTTTGTTCATCACTGTATATCAACCTCTTTCCTTTTATTTTCTCTTCCATTCGTCTTTTTTCGACAGAACGAAATGCTGGAAGAGGCACATTTTTATAAATTTATTTCAAAGTTTCTTTCTCTGGGTAACAATTTCAACACCTGCTGAAGGGTGAATTTATGTAATCACTAAGAGTGCAAAATTCCTATTTCAACGGGATGACGAGTGAATCACGGGCTAACGGTATGTCCACGTAAAAAATTAAATTCTTCAAAAGAAAGCTCGGATAAGCATATTCCTAGGTTTCTTATAAGCCACAAGAAATGAGAGCAATAAAATTCAGCAATGGGCGCCGTGGCCGTGTGGGTTCGTGCGTCAACCCATCCGCATTAGACTTTCACAGTCTAGGTTCGAATCCAAGTTCAGATAAACAATTTTTCAAGAAAAAAAAAATGTTCGCGGCTTTCGAGTCATTGACAATGCTCAAAGAGTATAACTGTCTAGAAAAAGCTTCTCAATCTCGCCGTTCGAAGTCGGCATTAAACTGTAGGTCCCCTCCACTCGTGAGAGAAGAATAGCACGCACAACACGAGTGCTTGCTGAGAAGTTAGGCCCAGGTCCATCCCGGACTGTAGCGCCGCCATTATTATTATATTATTATTAAAATTCAGAACATAAGTGCTTAAATAAACTTTCGTTGCTTCAGAATTAAATTTGAATGTACCTCCCAACTAGAACATGTTTAAATGATAAATTGAGTGCAAAACCCATTTCTTGTAACTGACTTTTCCAAACCCTTATACGAACTTGAAGTTTTGTACTAACCTACCTTGCATGAATTCAGTTGAAAGTACGGTTTCTCATTAAAAGACAATACATGATCGCCAACTTGACCTTATATCGACCTTTACTCGGTTACCGATTTCTTGAACTTCAAACTCAAGTTAACTTCTCCAGAATAACACAAGCGTACGTCTAGCAAACCCGTAAGTTGCAAACTAGTTCCTAAACAGAATTTAAAACCAAGTTGCACTTACTCGTGACAGTTGCAGCTCCTGTGATCGTGTCGCGTTCGACAGAAAATTGAAAACCCCCCCAAAAAAAACCACTGTGAAATGAAATCTAATAGCCACGAAACATTCTACACAAAAATAAAATGCTGAAAAAGAAGGTGAAAAACATTAGAGGAAAACCTCTGCCATTCAAGCACAGACTTTCCTCGCCTTTCCCTCCAAGCCAAGTGTCGCTATTGGGATAGATGCGATCGTGTCGACCCGCAGCTAACTCGTTTTTCTGCTGACATTTTTGTTTTATTTCAACGATTTTTTGTTTTCCTTTTTTTATTAACAGAAATGTGTCTTACGAGTACAGATACATGCACGTGGCTTTGTCTATATATACAGCTCTTGTCTGTTTGTTTTGTTTTGTGTGTTGATCTACCTTCATCGTCAGCACAATGATCTAGGTTTTGTTTTACAATTTTTTTTCCGGCTTATAGTCGTTTGGGGAGTTAAATTCGTTTTTTTTATTTTTTTCGTTTCACAAAACCTATTTTGACTGCTGACTGATACAAACAACTGCGACTCAGGACTAAAACGAAGCCAGTATGCATCGGATCCATAGGATGAGAGATACAACAAAAGCTACAAAGAGAAAGACGGTGGGTGCTTGTTGGTGTTGGATACTTAAAACCATCTGGACAAAGAATGAATCTTGATGTCATGTAAAGGTACTTTAGAGTGCCTACTGAAGTGGTCTCTGTCTGTGGAAGCTTTACGATAGTTTATTTATTTTTAAAGAAATCGAGTTTGTGTTCAGTGAGGAAAGGGAAACAATTTTGATTGTCACTTGTTCGAGTGAAGTTCATTTTCATTTAAATGGGTGATGAACTTTGAAGATTGATTTTCCTAGAATTGAATTGAGTTGAAAAAGTTTCGATTTAGCTTGGTTATATATAATGCGATGTTAAGAGAAGCGTCACTCCAGATTCAAAAGTGGATTTTCAAATGAAGCATTTTAAAGTTTTTGACAAGTTTTACCATCGAATGACAAGTCAATTTTGCGTTTATAATACCAGAACAACTTTCATATTTCAAAGGGTAATTTTACGAACTA
This sequence comes from Myathropa florea, assembly GCA_930367185.1. NCBI lineage: Eukaryota > Metazoa > Arthropoda > Insecta > Diptera > Syrphidae > Myathropa > Myathropa florea. Next base: position 16,206,017 of record OV884005.1, read on the forward strand.
CTAAACGGATCGCCTTAAAACTACAGAATTGAATATAATACAAACCGACTTTTGCGAAAGAGTTGACAGCGGCTGCTTATGGATGGAAGATACAATTTCTAATTAAAAATTGTACATATTTTTATTGGCTCATAGCGTGTGCAGTAAAAGGTTATATACTGAATGGAATATCTGCTTTTCTGGCACATACACTCTCTTTTTTCCAAATGACTATTTTGCATACCTCTACCCTCTAAACTGTGCCAAAGGGACAGAGTTATGACTCCCCTAAATACCGCATATGGGGCGCCGTGGCGTAGTGGATAGGTGCGTCGACTCCTACGCTCGATGTTCTCGGTTCGATTCCCGAAAAAAACACCTAACATTTTTCTAGAAATAGCTTATCAATCTCGCCGATCGGAGTCGGTATTAAACTGTAGGTCCCCTCCACTCGTAAAAGAACAATATCACGCATAACACGAGTGGTTGCTGAGAAGCTAGGCCCATGTCCACCTCGGACTGTAGCGCCGCCATTATTATTATTATAAATACCGCATATACTTCTCTGTCATTGTGGGTAGGGGCCTAAAACACTACGTCAATAGCCTGATTGACTAATACTTTAAGGCTGTCTAAGTTGCCCCTAGAACTTAGAATATGCAGTCTGAGGTAACTGATAAAGAAACAATTACTTTCGTTCTGAAAAGCATAGGTTTGCTTCAGAATCTGTCAGTGTTTTGGTATACAACTAAACAATGAACACGCTGGAAGCACAATTACAGCGACTAAAGGGAAACCTGGAACAAGGTGGACAAAGCCATGAAAGTGGACTCTCGAGAGTCATATTAAAAATATTTGAAAGAGAAATCTTCTATAAGCTCGTGATGAATTTTCCATTTACAGGTCATTAAGAACGTCGTTGAACAAATTAGTTCGACGATCTTTGTGCACTGCCCCTTCCAGCCCAGTCTCCACTTAGAGAACTTTCTCAAATAAATCAATCTTCTTTTCCCATCTCACGCTGCCCGAGATATTATTCAATCAAACCGTTGTTCGCTTAAACAGTTTAACCACCAAAGCAATTCAACTGACAGTCATTGACCACTTTCCGTGTAAATTTCACTTCAGTAATCTAAAATTAACCCACAACTAACCGTCGATAGTTATGAGCTAAAAATATCATAAGCACATCCACAAAAAACCGGATTCCCAGTTGCATCTTAAATCTCCCAAGAGCACATTACGATCTCGGTTGACATATGCAAAGAAATACACAACATCCACTGACAAATACAAGTATCTCCGACTGTGTTCACCATCAGCATCTTCGGGTTACTCGTTATTATGTTTTTCTTTCATTCGATAAAAACTTTTAATTTAAACTTTAAATCGACAACGAACAATGAAATGTTTTTATTTTTTCCCGGCGTCGTCGTCGGTCTTACCATCAGACACAAGTATTTCTCGTTAAGTGCCTTTCCGGGTGATAAAATTTCGCTTTCAGTTCGATGATCGGCAAAGAGTGCGAGACCTCTGGTTGTTGGGTAACGCAATCATTCTGGTGCCATTTACATTCAGACACTTTTGTTTTGAGAGGGTTTTCCCCCAATGTCCCCCCAATCCAGAAAACCCATCAAAGGCATATCAAGGTGAACTGAAGATTTATGAGTCTCTCTAAGGAGAGATGACCTTATAGTGGGCGATCGCAGCTGCTGCCCGTATCTCCGATCCACTCGATGAACTTGTGTGCTTATGTGTATCTACGAATCTTTGCTCTAAGAATACCGACGCGCTTAACTTTCACTTTCCGGTTCACAGATTGCTTTTTAAAGTTGTTTGTGGAATTTTTTCTTGTATTAACTTCATTTAGACTAAATTAATTCCAACATTTTTGTTCGAGTGGAAGGTGTTCAGAATGAGCCCACCTTGTCCATACCCTGAGTGAAACTCTGGAGCCAACCCAAAATGATAAAAGTCGGACAAACGTCTCTGTTTTCACTTGTGATTGCGCACGTGAAAGTGAATTTTATAACTTTCTGGATTCTGAGTAGACCGGGGGTTGTGAGTTTGACAGGGAATTTTTGATCTTAAATCAGTGTGTGTTGTGCGAGTGTTCAACTGAGACTGGTGTGGGTAGACAGTCTCAACTTTACTTTGCTTTTACCTTGGCTTTAATTCTTCAGATAGCGATCAGTATTTTGCAATAATGAAGTGTTATTGACTGAATGTGGGTGTCTGTCTGTGCTGGAAATTCCTTATGTATCACAAGATTAATGGTCAAGGAAATGTTGGCTTGCAGTTTATTTTTTTTTTTTGTAAGCGATGTAAGACTGCAGAGATGCCTTCACTTCCGAATGGTGAATGTTGACAGAGTGTGTATTTTGATTTTATAAACCCAGCAAAGGGACGATTAGGTGAAGATTTATATAATTGCATACAGTTCGAAAATAGGAGATGGTATGGACTTAAGTTGTCGTGGATTGTTGTGAGCTCAACTTTGTATACCTTCGATTGATTTTTGTCGTACAAAAAGGATTCGTTTTGCTCATTCAAAGAACTGAACAGTTTTCTGGCTGACTTCATGTCTATATAATAAGTTTTAAGTGAGAATCATAACTTCTGACTCGGTAAAAGAATCAAATAAAATATTAAATGTTTATTATTTATTATCCGTACCAGATTTCGGAAGGAATCATTCGACAAAGGTCGCTTTTGTATTTTATTCTTGGGGGGGTTATAACGACGTACAACAACAGAAGGTTGTGTCATGATATAAATAATCAACTACAATGATACGGAAGCTCAAAACAACTGAAGCAACCGAGCGAGTACACAAAATTGATACACTGTACTATAGTAACCACTTCTCCGTTTCGATAAGTTCGTTGACTTTTTTCTACTTACGCGAAAGCGAAATGAATGGGTCTCGAAGATGTGAATTGACATCTGAATTGTCATAAAGTATTTATAGACATTTTGAAATTTGACGATGCTTCTGGCTACTTTTCGTTTAATCTTGACTTAAGGTTAAAGGGTCAACCATAATGGCCGTACGGAAGTTTAAGAGTAACCGAGCGATTACATTAATAAAAACATTGCGATTATAATAACCGCTTCGCTAAGTTTCGGTAAGTTCGTTAATTTTTCCCTACTTACGCGAGAGCGAAAGCTCTCGACGTACATTTGCAAATGTCATTCACCAACTGAATTCTTTTAAGTTTCTATAAGCAATTATGGATACTTTGAAATTTGAAGATGCTTCTGGTTACTTTTCGCTTGGTTATGACATAAGTTTAATTTTTTGTACGCCAGTATTGTTGGCTCTTAAGTTTTCGTTCGACTATTATTATTTTTTATTTTTTTTTCGTTCGTTTTGAAACACTGTTCTGGAGCACTCAGACTTAAAACTGGTCTATTGTACTGCCAGGTAGCAACCTACTCCAGTGCCGTTAATTTCATCCCAACGGCAAATGGTGACTGGGCCAGATTCGATTTCACTGGGATTCGAACATGGGACCCCTCTAACTTGGGGCAGACAACAACAACAGCTGCGCCATCCAGTCGCGACTATTATAGTTGGGCTCTTATTTTTATCCACCAGCAGTTGAAAGATTGCATTACCCAAAAGCACAAAGCAAAAGTAAATCTTTCAGAATACTGAATAATAAACACAATGGAAAACAAAGAATGAATGTCGTAATGCAAGAGCCACCAAGTTTAACTATTTTTCGAAGTGTACATTGGTATGCACTTCAATTGCGTTGCTTATTCGCAAAACCTATACCTGTTTTATTGGAGGGTTTCGTTTGCATCCGTCCTAAAGATATTCTCCTATTGCCAACATGAATCTTGAAATATTGAATAGTTTTTGAAATAAATATTTGAGTCTAGCGTAGAGATTCTGGAGGATTTAAGCATCAGTTAAAGCTGTCATTCATTCTTAACGCCCCGGCAAGCTGCTTCGATTTATCATGTGAATAGGTCGATTTCTCTTAATTGTCTTTTTACAGTTTTCATAACATGACCTAAAATTTGCAATTTGCAACCAAACCATTTGCACCTTCTTCGTAGTCCCTAGTAGAAATGTCTTTAGATCCTGCCTAAGTCTTTCCTTCAAAACGAATGCCGCGAATTATTCGCTCTTGCTAAGCTTTGTGTTTCTTTACTGAATGTTAGCGAAATAGTTTACATTGACGTTGTCTATACGATCCTCCGCCTCTCGCATGAGTATCGGAGACAAAATACATGGTTTTCCAAAGTGGAGAAGGCGAAAGTATGCCTGCTGGCATCCCATATCGTCCTTTTCGTCAAATTTTTCTCAATTACTTTTTGTCGTTGAACGTGTTACACCTTACATATGATGCGTGGCATTTTATGAAAATACATCTTACTTACTTAAGGTGGCGCTACAGTCCGGGGTGGACATGGACCTCTACCAACAAGCGTCTCCAGCCAGCTTGATCTTTGGCTAGTTGCCTCCAGTTTCGCACGCACAATTGGTTGAGTGTTCTTTCCACTTGCATGCGCCACCTGAGTCGCGGTCTTCCTCTACTGCGCCGTCCCTCGGGGGTGCATTCGAAGACTTTCCGTGACCTAGCCATCTCAATCGTTGGATCTTCACCCTTCTGGCTAAGTCGATGTCGTTAAACAGCTCTTATAGTTCGTTGTTATATCGTCTCCTCAACTCACCCTCTATGCAGACGGGACCAAAAATCAACCGAAGAATTTTCTTCTCAAAGCAGCCAAGAGCAACCTCATCCGCTACTGACAAAGTCCATGCTGAAATGAAATTGTAATACATCATTCATGAAAAATATAAACTCAAAAGAGAATATTACTCGACTCGGGATACAACATAACTGAGTGAAAACATCCTGCCAATGATCCGATTTGGGATTTCCTTTATGATAAAATGCAACTCCATTCTTACACCCATGTAAACACCACCATTAGGACTTAAAATTGTCTAATTGTACATACACACTGGATCGTAAATTGCTCAGAATATTCGACTGCTATTAATTTGCGGTCTGCAAGTCTGGCAGAGAAACTTTAACGAACGACTTCTTATTTATTCATTTTACCAGAAATGTAATCAATTAACGTATATAAAAATATGGTGTTTAGAAGCTAGGTTACATATTACTGACACTTGGTCTAATTTAGGTCCACGCGGATCCGGCTAGGAGATCGCCCAATAGGTCATGAAGCGATTGAATTCAATGATGGTGGTTTAATTAAGCTCGCTCAGATCTTATTTTTTTAAAAAAAATATGCCCCCACGTGAGACTTGTTTTACGGCGATATGGGCAAGCCTGTTTCCTTAGCATTAGATTGGATTTAGAAGATGAGGTGTATGGATTTCCTCGTAAAAGCTCTTTTTCGGTGTTTGACACAAAGTACTTTACCATAAACTTAGAAGCCTTCTTTCAAAGCAATTTGCTTTCATCTAAGAGTCACACCTAACAGAAAAATTCTAAAGATTTTTAAGGCAAGAGTCCCACAAGGCGGCAAGATTGGCCCGGTTCTGTATCATCTCTACCCTTATGGTAGAGACCTGAACAAAGAATTTGTTAAACATGAAACTAGGAAAATGCACAAAAACATGTGACATAACATAAACTTGGCCAGCAAATTGAAAGGGACAAATCCATTCGAATTTGTCTAGATTTTAACACCGACCAGAAGTGTGATGGATTGAAATTAGGGATCTATGGGACTCTCGGAATGACCACTTAAGTGGAGTGAGGTCCCCTTTGGTTATATTCACTAAACAATGTGCATAACTAAAAAAAAAATCCAGTCACATTCGTGTCAATGACCTAATGCACCCGGTAGTCCGAATGCCAAGAGTGATAATTGTAATTCCTTCTAATTACATAATCCTTAAAATGCCAGGCACAATAATTTCCATCACGATCCAGGCGATGACTTTCTCACCTAAATTAACGTTCTAAATACAAATGTTCGTAACTGTGAACGTGACCTCACACTTTCTAGGGTCACAATGCCATGGCCATACATAAACAAACGAACAAGGGCACCATCACTAAACAATGCTGCATTCTAACACATCTACTGTGTGTCAGTGTGTATTTCAAAACCAGAACACAAACTACTCTGGCTTGACCTTTCTTACGATAATGTGGAGAAAATACAAAAATAGGCTAACAACAAAAAATATCTACGAGTGTAACTGTTAAACAATTTCTCAAACAATACTTTTCTTGTATCGCCGCCGCCACTGGTTGGTTGGTCGGTCGGTCATCTCTTGCCCTTTACACCTGCAGTGCGTCTGAATGTCAGGGGAAATTCTCACATTCGAACGTACGCACCCACCTAAAGATACATACGAATATACTTATACTTTGCTCAAAATATGACTCAAGATTTTACACGTGATTGTATCGGTTTATGGTTGCTGTACATTGTCTCAGTTGTCGTTTGTTTTTGACATCCTCCCTCAAGATCATTTGAATACACACGCCATCGCGTCTTCAACATTTCTCCTGTCGAGCACCGTTCCGCACGATGATAGATCGTTTTGGTGCAGTTGTTATGGGACATACGAACAAAATATCATATATCATTCGTCATCTTTCACTTCGACTCCCAATGAGCAAGCCGCCATTCATGTCCGATTGACAAATGTCATGCATTCAGACTCAAATTTTAACTGAAGAACACACAATCGCATGGAGTGGGCGGGATGTGGAAGGGATCCCAAAAGGCACGCCGCCAAAGAGTGACATTGCAGTTAGAGACGAACTGTATCTGTTGCTGCAGGACGACACAACAAAAGACTTTTGATCAGAAGTACCGTTCAATCGTAGTTTGCATAATGCAATCGATTGTCGTGAGTGGGTCACGAAGTATGTAAGGAAATTGTTTTCGCATTTTGAACACGGCGTCCCCCAATAGGACATGGGTTGGATGAACTTGTATTGTTCTGCTGAGAAATAGATTTATGTACAAAGGTATGCTGGTGCAACAGGAAAGAGCTAAGGATTAGAAATGAGAGTTTAGGTTATGTTTGGGTACGCAAAGCAACGGGCTATACGGGGTTCTTACCTGACATCTAGGTGTATTGTTCTTTTTATTACTGGAACACAATGGTATTTTTACAGGTCTATCAGGTGGGTCTGAACAGATTGAAAAAATAAAAGATACCTGTTTTTCTTTGATTGTGAGGATCGTTTGTTGATCTAGGAACAGATAAGAATAAGCTGCACTCGTAAATTATGTAACAAGATTGCGCTGGACCGTTAACGATGAATGGGTTTTTAATAGAGTTCTATGAAGGACTTGTTTTCTGAAGCGTGTCAAGCATAATAAATAATTTGTTGGTGCGTTTGTTTAAGGACTTCTCAAGGAAGACCATAGGAGGCAACGGCAAGTGAATTGTCTTTGAAAGATAACCTTGAGAATATTTTTATTTTAGACAAACAATTTGTATAATCAGCTACTTGTGTATGTTTTCAGTTATCGGAAGGAACGCAATAGAATACACTGTATTGTCGAATAGAGTTAGCTTACATTACGTATTTTGGTTAAATTTAGAAAGGAAAGAAAAATGGAAACAGGTAAAAGAAAACGAATTAATTAATTAATTTTCATACTAAATTAAATTAAATTAAATTCAAACTAAATTAATTCATACTGAATTAAATTCATTTTTATTCTAAAAATAATTCTAGTCAAAATCGCTTACAACGACGTCGGTTATAACTACGTATCGGCTGTACCGACCAAATTCTTAGGTACCGGCTGAGCTCCATTGTAATCCAACTGAATAACAAATCGTTTACGACGACATATCGCTTACAAAGGCCGATCTTTCCGTTTTTTATATAATATATTAGTTATAACGACTAAAATCGACGCACTTGTTAGTGCCACCGCATTTTTTTCTAAAACGGTAAACTGTTTATCTTTAGATGCGATGTATCTGTACATAGATGCGATGTATCTGTAGTACATAGAATTTTGGATATGTTACATCTTACCGTTGACATATTATTCTTTTTGTTTTGCGTATATCATTGGTTAATATTATTGTTGAAGATCGTGTCTCTGGTTACACTTAAGTTACGCACGATCTTCGTAGAAATGACATTAAAAGAATCGCGTTACAGTGCATCGTCTTGTCCAAGCCTTTTTTGGACATCAAAGGTCTCGGCGAAGTCTTAACCGACCTTGATGAAGCAACGGCCATTCCCCACGGTCATCCTACAAAGACGAACGAGTTTTACGAGTATACTAAGATTAGACAATGCGCTGTATAAATTCTCTCCCTAAATCGATAAACAGATGGTGGGTATCGACTTTAAGCTCTTGTGTCTGTCCAAAATTTGTCGCAATGTGAATATCTGGTCGATGGTAGACCTCGCTGGCCCGAACCTGCGCTGATATTGACCAATCCGACTGTTCACGTAGAGCATCAGGCGCTTACATAAAACGGCAGAGAAGATCTGATATGCGATATTTAGTAACTATAACTCTGTTATTGGCACAGTTTATAGGGTCTCCGTTCTTCATCTGCTATCCTTGAGTTATCGGTTAAAACGACCTATCGCTTATAACGACTAAATCCGTCAGCCCCTTGAAGGTCGTTATAACCGATTTTGACTTTCGTCTTTTGAATAGTGAATGAAAAGAGTATTGTTCGAATTTCATAGGTTATAGAGGAGGTAGAGAAAATAATTTGGGTACTATTGCCACCACTGTCCTAATACATTAGTGACAAGAAAATCCGAGGGGAGCTATTACACACTTAATCTGCATGAGATGTCTCTCCTCTTCTGAGTTTATGTTAATCCCTGATCGCCTTGTTTCTCTCTTTACCAATTAATTTTATAATCGTGTCCGAGAACTTATCGTGTCTTCCTAAACTATCCACATAACTTCCAAGCCGCTTATGCCATAAGAGCATGGTTTGAACGACTTCCAACCGGGTGTTAATTGCCTGCTAAGAAGGGTTCTTATTACTACCGACTTTAGCAAAGCGTCTAACAATTTAAGTCACCTAACTGCATTCTTTAAATTCAAGGCCATCGGCTTTAAGCTTTGTGCCTCGAGATATACTCTTGTGGAATTGCTTTCAGGTTTGCCTGTCTGTCAGGTCTTCGTCTGAACTATCGCCGCACCTTTGACCGCTGATCTTTGTTTTTACAAATCAGTAAGACAATATGCACCTATGTACATCGAAGCGCCAACACCCAAAAACTAAATTTCGTTCTTAACATGGTGCGCAAATAATTCTTTGAACTTAAAGTCGTGGATTGTCAATTCCTGGTCTTTTTTCATTAACGACAAACCGCTTCTCTCGGAACCCCCAGTGTCTTTAATATGCTACTTGGAAGCCACATTTCACCGAGAATTTGACTCCCATTCCCAGATTTATCTATTACACCATCAATATACTAAATGTAGAGTACGTGATTTATGACGTCAATAAATATCCAGCATTATACCTCTCCTTAAATACAAAAAACATTAATCAATATGTTTTATCAGTCATCAAAATAGAAGCTTTGCAAAACAGAAACCCTAACCTATGTACGAATATGTGTGTAACCTCCCGAAATGCATCGTGAAGTGTATCAACTGTACTATCGATTCGCCTGTTTTGCTTGGCAAGATTTTTCACTCCAATCTTCACTGAATCTGTACCCTTTCTTAGGGGTCTTTCGTTGCTACACTAACAGTGGCCATTTTGAACTAAGTAAGCAAAAGTGGACGAACTTAATGAAACTGACCGAAGCGGGGTCTAACAAGTCGGACAGACTAGGAAATATGTAGGGAGTTTACATACACTCGGCCACATAAAACTGCGTACAACGCAAAAAAATGGGAAACATCAATTTCAAACGCGTGCTAATATAGAACATAGAGAGCAAAACCTTGTTTTATTTGTTTTCTTATATGTTTCTCGGTACAACTAATGTTTTTAAATAATTTTTGTACATCAAACAATAATTGTAATTAATTTTTTTTCCAAAACACGTCGAAAAATCACACCCGCAAAAGTCTGCGTACAATTGCGAGCAGCTGCATATAATAAGGGAATATGCGACTACCGTTACCCAAAGATTTTTTCTCATTATGTTGGATGTTTGCATTATTGCTCTTTGATACTTGTGAGAGATAAGTTCATAAAAATAAAAGAATGGCAGATAAGGCATTTGGATTGAAGAAAAAAATTAATATAAAGCTATTCGTTGAGGGTAAAACCTATAGAGCAATTGGACAAATTGTTGGTAGAGCTCACTCTACTCAGAAATCAAATGAAACAGAGTTTTGCTCTCTATGTTCTATATTAGCAGAGATACATGCGTTTGAAATTGATGTTTCCCATTTTTTTTGCGTTGTACGAAGACTTATGCGGCCGAGTGTACTTACTATTGTAACAGTGTATCGTATCTGTGTATTCACTCATTTTTTTTAGTTAACTTAAGTTTCCTTACGGTTGTTGTGGTTGAGCATTAAATCTTTTAGAACTTCTTTATCATCCATTTTGGCATGATCACATTTTTTTTCCTTTTTATCCGAAAGTCCTTCAAGGTTATCGATCCCCGTCCAAAGACTATACCTCTTCTGGAGCGATGGTTGATCGTCGAGTTGTCGAACGTGATCCAATCACTTAATTCTAGAGCAGGCGTCTGTCTTCTGGTATTTCACTCAAAGCAAAATCACCGAAATGTAGCCATCTAGATTTAGAAAAGTACGTGGCTGGCACTTTTCTCAAAGAATTGAACTAAATCAGCAGCTTGTTTTAGGAATATTATTTTTCGCTCAAAAATTGATACCTTTACTTTAACACCGAGTTCAGCTCGCCGGATAACAAGTCGATCAACCTGTCTCAAAATTGATCCAGCTCGGCTAATTCTACAAGAAAGGTCAGCATTATTCGTAAAATAAACACCAGCAACGTAACTTTCTCCACCTGTTCCAATCGAGCTCCTCTTCCGGAAACCAAACTCAGATCTGTCTTCGTTAACCTTCATTCCAGAACTTATGTATTTCTAATAAATTTACCTTAAGTCCGTAGTTAATCTTTTTTGCCACTTGTGGCGAAGTTTGAGTTCCGTATAGACTTCTTCATCGCAACATTATTGGAAATAAAAATTAATGTATTTACACAAGCAGAGCTTGGCAGGTTATGTATTTATGGTGCTCAAAAACGAACGAACAAGTTAACGAGTCACTCGCAGTTTAATTGATTAACTTTGAACTTGATTTTATCTATTAGACGTCCACTCGTCACTCAGTGTGCGCACTAAAGAAACACACAAATCAACAATCTAGTGTCATTGGGAAACAAAAATATCGATTGAGCATCGTATATAGGAAATGTGGGTATTGACCGTGAACAAATTTATGAAAAGATCCAGAAATTTGAATCGATAAAAGACCCTCTTCAAAGACAAGCTATACGGTAAAGTTCGCGCATATAAGAAAGCAAAAGTCAAAAATGCTCATCTTCGTTCATTATGACGTTCAGTGGAAAAGTATTTCCATCGCGTTATTCCTCGTCCATGAGGAGTTGTGTAATCCACAATTTATTTAGTTGTACTTTTCTGTCTACTTGTCAAAGTAAGAATGACATAACATGTAATTTGCTCCATTTGCAAAAATGTGATCATTTTCGGCTGGGGCATTGCCTTCATAGCGTAATATTGCGCATCTCATAGTGGATCTCGAGGAGACCAACGGTTAGCAGCGTTTGGGCGAGGCTTTGTAGACTTGCCCTAAAGCATTCATGGGGGCTGCGCTCAGTATTGCCCTATTCTACATTTCTATATGTAAAGAAGCCAGCCTTAACGCTCAGAAGCTATCAAGGCTACCTAGGGGGTTATTTAACAGATAAAATAGAAACACACCATCTCTTTGATGCCGACCCGATCTTCAATTTCTCAGACGCGATGCTAAGAAGAAATAAAAGATTTAATCTAAAACCAGGCTTTTTGGTACACGGATGGGTTAGAGAAGACACCGGACAAGCCGGAACTGTTATAGTTCAATCCGGGTTCCATAAAGCTATTGCAATGCGCAACTACGCCTCGTCATCCAGTCTGTGTAAGTAAGTGAGTATGCAGAGGCACCAATGGACAATACGTCACCCGCACGATACGGTAAAGCTTGAAAAACTTTTTCATGACAGTTATACTGTTTCTTAGGAGAGATAGTGCCAGAAATTTAGGGTTGAAGTGTCCGAGAACGAACAATACTCTTTGAGCATTGTCGGTTACTTGAAAGAGGTGGAGCCGTGAATTATATTGTTATCTTGGTCAAGATCGAACCTAGACTTTGAGCGTAGGAATCGACATATTTACCCACTACTTCACGACGGTAACTGTCTTTTTCAACTACATAATAGTAATAATAATGGCGGCGCTACAATCCGAGGTGGACCCGGGCCTAACTTCTCAGCAATCACTCGTGTTGTGCGTGCTATTGTTCTCTCACGAGTGGAGGGGACCTACAGTTTAATGCCGACTCCGAACGACGAGATTGAGAAGCTTTTTCTAGGCAGTTATACTCTTTGAACATTGTCACTGACTCGAAAGAGTTGGAGCCGTGAAACAATTTTAGGTGATTTTTCGGGAATCGAACCGACAACATCGAGCGTAGGAGTCGACGCACTTACCCACTACGCCCACATTTTTTTTCAAATACTCGTACATAGACTACATAAATATAGTAAAGAAGACATGGCATGGATCCCTGGGCTTTGAGTAGGACTCGGTCCCTTCCTTTGTGCTTCTGTCTGCCACCGTCTCTACACCTATAAGGTTCTCGAGGGATGTCGAACTGGACCACAGTGCAGCGTCCCTTTTCAGTTATATTACTCTAAGCCTTATCAATGCTTCCAGAGCGGTGGTGCCATAAAAGTGAAAGTTGGTATTCTTAACCCGGATTCAAACCATCGGAGCCTGAGCCAGTGGACTTACCCACATGTTCAGAGTAGCTATCTCTGCCACCTTAATGTGGCAATCAGAAAGAAGAACCATGAATTTGTTATAATAATAATAAAAATAATATAATAATGGCGGCGCTACAGTCCGAGGTTTATCTGGGCCTAGCTTCTCAGCAACCACTCGTGTTGTGCGTGCTATTGTTCCCTCACGTATGGAGGGGACCTACAGTTTAATGCCGATTCCGAACGGCGAGATTGAGAGGCTTTTTTTTAGACATTTATACTCTTTGAGGTTGGCAACCCTGTGTTCAAAGTGACAACAAGTGTAATTTTCTTAATCGTTTCATACATTTTTGAAATAAAAAGTTTTCGAGTATTTAACACTATAAATGCAATAAAATTGCTTTCAAAAAATCTATTGGATCTCGAGTCATACTGGTGTTTTGGAGTTTCCGGCACAAAGGATTTCTTTATTAAATTTTTATAAACGTATTTTTGCAATATTTTTTTTGGGACTCCGCTGGACAAGTTGATCAGCTGTTTAATTCAACGAAAGAATCTTGTTTGCTGTCATAGTGTCAATCTAGTAATGCCTTAAGGTATGCTTTAAAATCTACCCAAATGAGCAATAAACGCACATTGTTATCGACATCTCCTGATCAAAACAAAAGCAATAAGAAATATTTATTTTGTAATAAAATGACGGATAATATCCAACAAGATGTTTTTTCTTGGAGTAAACTATGTAATGTATTGGATGAGAAGCTAAAAGATGTTGCTAAAAAGGAGGACTTGGTTGCTATTAAGGCTGAAATGGAGGAGTTAAAGCAGGAAAATATGAAATTAAAAGATGATATTAAGAAGCTTACTACACGAATGGAATTTATTGATCGCAGATCTCGTACTTCAAATATTATAGTGAGTGGACTACTATGTACAAACACACAAGTGGCTAAAAATAAGTTTCGGGATATATGTAATAAGGAACTAAATGTGGAAGTTCGCATAATTTCAGCCAGAATATTAGCTTCAGGTAAATCTTTTGTATTTAGCCTAGAATCGAGTGCCCAAGCTGTTAATATATTAGCAGCAAAAGGAAAGTTAAGAGGCCAAGAGATTTACATACAGAAAGACTATACTGATGATGAACAAAGTACAAGATACAAGTTAAGGCAATTAAGCAAAACAATATCTAAAACTAAGAAAGATGTAAAGGTTCGCCTTGGAGAGTTCTGCATCTTTATTAATGATAAAAAATTCACCTGGTACAACGGCAAAGTGATGGCGTCATCTGTAAATGATTCGGAGTATTTAAGGAAGCTGCTTGGCGAATGTGGGTGCACTTTAGATGTATGTTTTATTGATAATTATAAAAATAATAATATTAGTAATGCAATTAGCTCCTCGTTACAATAGCAATTTAATACGTGCCATTTAATATCATATAATATAGCAAATTTAGAAAGCTCTTTAAAGTTCGGTAATTTCATATCATATATTAATAATTTTGATATTTTCTTTTTGTTTGAAACGCATGTAATTTCTAATAAACAATCTTATTTCTCGTCGTTTTTTCAAAATTATTGTATACATTGGGTTGATGCTTCTAAAACTCATAAAGCTGGTCGTGCAAGTGGTGGGTGTCTATATGGATTTAAAAAGGAAATCCAGAAAAAATATGCACTAAAATTTATTAACGTACATAACTATACAATATTATCTGCCAAACTTGACGGCAATATTTTCTATTTTATTCCTAAATACTTAAACTGCTCAAACTGGAAGAAGGATCTAAATAACTTTGAGCAATTTTTAGATGAACTCAGCCCTACTGAATTTTGCATAATGGGAGATTTAAATGCGCGTATTGGTGAGGAACAAGTTTTGGAAGAAAATTTATTACATGGTTTGTCAAATATAAATGATTTTAGACGGTCCAAAGATAAAACTATTAATGCTCAAGGAAAACAACTAATGAATGTGATTGAAAATGTTGGTGGGATAGTGGTGAATGGTAGGACAAGAAGTGATGCCGAAGGGGAATACAGCTTTTGTGGAGTTATGGGAAATTCTGTTATCGATTATTGTATTTGTTCATATAATTTTCTACAATATGTTGATGATTTCAAAGTGGCATCTAAACCCTTTTCTGATCACATGCCTTTATGTCTCAAAATAGCAATTCCAATTCACATGAGTAGTAATAACATGGAGTCTTCGTTACAAAAAATATACTGGAATAATAAGTATGCTGTTCAATATAACAGAAACCTCAATGTATTGTCAAATACCCAGCTTATTCAAAATAATATGACCGTTGACGAAATGGTTACAACAATAACTGATAGTATCAAGCGAGCTAATGTTAAAAAAGCCAATAAAACATTATATGAGCCTAAACAAAAATGGTTCGACTGGAAATGCTTCCGTTTTCGATCCGTTATGCTTAAAAATCTAAAAAAATATAGGAAAAATCATACAACTTCCAACAAATCATGTTATTATTCAGCAAGATCTAAATACCTACAGTTGTGTGCGAATAAGAAGTTGGAGTTTTATAATAATAACCTTAAACAACTTGATAAAGTAAAATGCAGCAAAGAATGGTGGAAATTATCAAATTCTTTAAAAACACGTACTCGTGCGTCAAAAGGAAATTTAGATGCTGATGATTTCCTTTTGCACTTCGGCTCTGTTTTTCAGAACCGAGAGGAATCCCAAACTATAAACTGGTGTATGCCTTATTTTGTGGACGCTTTTTTAGACTCTCCCTTTGAATTCTGTGAACTATATGCAGTTGTAAATAAACTGAAGCTTAACAAATCTCCAGGACAGGATGGTATTCCGTATGAATTTTATAAATATGCTCCACATGGCTTTCTAAAAAACATATTGTTGGTATTTAATAATATCTTTCTTTGGGAGAAAATTCCATCTTCTTTTAAGCAATCTATCTTGATACCATTATTTAAAAAGGGCGACCAAAACGTAGCAACAAATTATAGAGGGCTATCGTTAATAGATACAATCTGCAAAATTTTTAATAACATTTTACTAAATCGCATATCGGATTGGCTTACAAAAAATAGTATTTTAAACGAGTTTCAAGCTGGGTTCAGAAAAGATTACTCTACGGTTGACAATATATTTAACCTTGTTAACATTGTTGGTTTAAACAAATTAAAAAGTAAATATACATATGGATTTTTTGTAGACTTCTCGTGTGCTTTCGACATGATCCCTAGAAATAGTCTGTTTTATAAATTATCATGCATTGGCATATCATCCAAAATTATAAGAATACTTCAATCTTTATATGATAATACTGAGAGCAGAGTTTGGGATGGATCTACTTTTTCTGAATATTTTGAAGTGGAATCTGGTGTAAAGCAAGGTTGCATTCTAAGTCCAGTACTGTTTTCATTATACATTAATGATCTTCCTGATGTTCTACCTGGTGGTTTAAATGTGGCGAGCGTAAATGTTAAAGTTTTACTATATGCAGACGATATTGTCATCCTATCAGATACACCTAGTGGTCTACAAGAAATGATTGATGCTCTTCATAGATATTGCTTAATGTGGAGCTTAAAAGTTAATTTATCTAAGTCAAAAATTGTTGTATTTCGTAACAGCCCAAGAATTTCTGCTGACCTATTGTGGCAATATGGAAATAATAATATAGAAATCGTCAACAGCTATACCTACCTAGGGGTTGATATAACATATAATCTTTCTTTTAAAAAGCATCTACAAAACAAACTATCTGCTTCTAAAATTGCCATAGCATCTACCTGGTCTAAGTATATTAATCATCCAAATATATCAAAAAAGAACAAGTTAAAAATATTTGAGGCTGGTTCTAAATCCATTATGTTTTATGCTGCTCAAGCTATGAGAAATACGATGATGTCGAAAAGCTTTTCCGATTTTTTATTAAAAAAATGTTGTACCTTCCTGCCACTACTCCTAACTACATGTTGTACTTAGAAACCGATTTTAACTCCTTATTTATTTCAACCATAAAAATGCATTTTTGTTATATAAAGAAAGTACTTTCTTTAAGTTCGGAAAGATTACCACGAATATTGGCCGAGAAAGTTATAGAACTGAACCTGCTCTGGGCAAAAGAGTGGTCTAATCTGCGTAACGTGCTGCAATACTCATCTCCAAACAACAGTAATCCCTTATGCTTTTATTGGAAAGATATAATTTGCCTATTGAAATTAAAAGACAAAAATGACTTTATCTCCGCTGCTTCAAATTCACAATTTCACGATCTGTATTCACAACTTAAGTATGACATAACTCCTGTACTTACTGCAGGATTTTCTTCAAGAGCTACAAGTTTAATTATAAGGGCTAGAGGCGGTCTTTTAGATCTTAATGCTAGATGCTTCAAAAATAATACTGATGGTATATGTACAGTTTGTAACATGCATGAATCAGAAAATACGTTCCATTTTATAGGCATTTGTCCAGTATACAGAGAATTTAGAAATATATATTTTAGTCAAAACTCTCTAAGTTATAAGGAAGTATTAAATATATTAAATGGCACCAATTTTAACTCACTCTATAAATATCTTGAAACATGTATTAAATATAGATATCTTATATTAAATGAATTTGATGTTTAATCTTCTTTTTATAATAAATAAACATTATGAACTTTTTCTTTGCCAATCTGGCTTACAGCAATATTGCTACGCCAAATATAGATTGTAATTTATAAATATTTGTAAAAAACAATTTATATTTAAATTATACAAATCTATTAATAAATAATAATAATAATAATACTCTTTGAGCATTGTCAGTGACTCGAAAGAGGTGGAGCCGTGAAAAAAATGTTGGGTGTTTTTTCTGGAATCGAACCGAGAACATCGAGCGTAGGTGTCGACGCACCTACCCACTACGCCACGGCTGCGCCTAGATGTAATAAGGTATTAAATTAATATTTCGGGAATTAGGTAGTCCAGACTCTTTAGCTATCCAAACCGTAATCAATCTCATTAAGCTAGGAAAAGAAACACATTCAAATTCTGACCTCTGCTGGGTATCATCGAAGAAACTCTGTGTCTCAGAAGTTGGTTCCAGCCAGCTCTGTTGTTAGAAAGTGGAGAAAATAAAGGAAATAAAATTCTTCTTCGTATCGAAATTTTGCTCCCAAGTCGTACTAAGTTTCACTTAGTCCCCTAACTTCTACTAGGGTAACTACGGAGGGGTACAATAGCTCTGATGTGTCGCGGTACCTCCCAGTCCCCTCTTCTCATTTGTTGAGCTTGCTTAATGCTTCTATAATCTTCAGTAAATTGTAGTGGAACTATTTGATTTTGACAAATTGAGACACGACATTGAATTTCATAAAAATTAACTTCTAGCAGCCACGACGGGGCTCCAACTCAATTGTGATGACCATTGTTTGATTCTACTGATAGAGTTGGAAAACCACGTCACCTCAAAACAGTTTCAGAGGCGAAAACAATGACTGCTTGGAAGCGAACCTTGTGTTCGTCATGGAAGAAGAACTTAACATCCCTCATATGTCAAGGCTGTGCTCGTTTTATCTCGAATTCCATCTTTTCGCTTGCGTCTACGATCACACATACACACTTTCCCTTTCAATAATATTAAGTGATGCATGCATTTAAAATTATCTGAGTCTAAAAATAATTCCTCTATTTTCTTTTATTTTCAGGACCGAATCTGTAATTGATAGCAAAAGCGTTGTTCTACAATATAATCCCAACAAAAACAGGTTAGTTATCTTTATTCCTTACAATCCCATTTTAATCGATTGTAATCTCTTAAGAATACCACCCGTACTGGGGATTCAATCCGATAACTCTGGTGCCGTTTTGTAGACTTTTTTCGATTTTTCCTTCTTCAGATATCCTTTTGATCTCGAAAATCCATTTCTCGGGTTTCTTTGTTCCTCTATAGGCATGCGGGACCACTTAAATTTGAGATCAATATCATGCTGTTTTAACAGAATCCCTAAATTGAATGTTGGTCGGTTCCATAGGAGAGCCTTTATTTCATTCATGGCGAGGAAAATTGTGTTGGTAACTGCCTGCCCGTTATCTTCACATGATTGTCCTTCCCTCTAATTTGTCTACACCTATAACGCATCCAAATGCAAGTAGGAGGTATCACTTATCCACCTATTCCTGTGTCACTTCGACGATGAACGTGAGAAAAGACAAAGCAACTCGGTTATCTCTCTAGGAATCCTTTCGCTTTCAACGTGCCTTCTCTAGGAATATCAGACCACATTGTTGCGAAAATTTTACTTTCAGGATATTAACAGTTCAGATTCTGCATATTGTGCCTTTGTTCGTAATTATTTACGGTCGTAGTGTTGAGTGCAAAACGGGGCGTACCGGAAAACCAATTTGATTCAGCTTCCATGGTGTTCATTTGATTTTGCTGCTAATAGGATCGGATAAAAATCAAAATGAACATCAAACCTTGAAGTTCAGAGAACTAAATTTAACCGATACGTGTGCACCCGTATTTTTCTGCTGAAATTCGTTCCGCAAATTCTTGTGATCACTGGTCTTTTGTGAACAGCTACTGGCGTCCGTAAAGAAGGTCATTGTACAATTGTTGGGGTTTTTATATCGACCATAAATTTGAGTGCTTTGGTTTCTTTTTTAGCGGAATAGTAACAGCGAATTAGGCGTACAATGGAGAAGAATTAAGTGCGGTTTGTAAGAGCATAAAAACCTGAAATTATTTTATAGCCCCAGTGACTTTTTGTTAGAGCAACTACAATACATTCCTGACGCGTACGTAAGGCAATAACATATTAATTTCTTTTCGGCCGGCTTTAAGAGCTGCGTGGCGTGGTGATGTTACCAAATTATGAGGAAATGCAATTGAAGCAGAACAATGCGTTTAATGACTGTGTTTTGTTTTGAAATTCTTAGGCTTAATAAACAACTTATATGTACATGGAATAAGTTAAATTACCCAATTGAAGGCCTTCAGACCTTAGTCTTCTCGTTTATATTGGAGGCCTATTAATAATAATAATAATAATAATGGTGGAACTACATTCCGAGGTGGACCTGGGCCTAGCTTGTCAACAACCACTCGTGTTGTGCGTGCTATTGTTCTCTCCTACAGTTTAATGCCGATTTCGAACGTCGGGATTCAGAAGCTTTTTCTAGACATTTATACTCTATGAGGATTGGCAGTGACTCGAAGGAGGTGGAGCCGTGAAAAAATGTTAGGTGTTTTTTCGGGAATCGAACCGAGAACATCGAGCGGAGGAGTCAACGCACCTACCCACTACGCCACGGCACCCACGAGGGGGCCTATTATTAATCGCAAAATTAATCATCCGATTTTGTTTTCGAATTTCTTTTTTACTAAATAAAACAAATGATTTTGAGTGATGGGAATCATTCGTTCGACTTTTACAATTTTTTCTGCTAAGTGGAAAAGATGATATCCGCCAAGTGGCTGCCGCTACTGTTGATACACATTTGTACTCGTTTTATCGCATTTTCCATGATTTCCGATGATAACTGCTCGCATTCCTGTCAAATATTCTCCTTAAGGGCTGCGATTATCTGAGTCTTGTTGACATAAACCGGCTTCAGACTTCAAGTAGCCCCAAAAAAAGAAGTCTGGCATGGTTAAATCGGGCGATCTTGCTGGCCAAATCAAATCGCCAAAACGAGAGATTACGCGACCAGGACAATATTCATTATGGCTCGTGCTGTGTGTTCAATTGCACCGTCTTGTTGAAACCACATGTTCACCAAGCACCGCTTATACAATTCCGGCAGTAAGATTTCGTTTATCATGGCCCGTTGTCTGGTTGATGTTTCTTCGTTGTCAGCGACATCGACAGCCACAGCCGCGATGTTCTCGATTAGGAAATCGTCGTCGAAATTTACGCTGCGCTAACACCACCGACCGAATATTGTTGAAAAAAATCGACACAATTATTCTGTCTGATTGTTTGTATACTGTAGCTGTCTAGTTCAAGGAAAGTCTTCGAATCCACCCTCGAGAGACGGCGCAGCAGAGGAAGACCGCGACTCAGGTCGCACGCAAGTGAAAAGGGACCTCAACCAACTGTGCGTGCGAAACTGTAGGCAGCTAGCCAAAGATCGAGCTGGCTGGAGACGCTTGTTGGTTGAGGCCCAGGTCCACCCCGGACTGTAGCGCCACCTTAAGTAAAGCTATCTAGTTCACAAATGTCAAATGTTATTGACGTACGATGCCATTTGCAAAAAAATATAACATCTTCCGATAGGATGATTAATTTTGCAATTTTTTGTATAAATGATATCA
The DNA here is from genome assembly GCA_930367185.1 of Myathropa florea. Lineage (NCBI taxonomy): Eukaryota > Metazoa > Arthropoda > Insecta > Diptera > Syrphidae > Myathropa > Myathropa florea. The sequence goes on from OV884005.1 coordinate 16,227,228, forward strand.
CATGCCCTAGTTAACAGTTGCGTCTATTCCAAGAAAGACTTCAATATTTTACTGTACCAATTGTTGTTGGTAACGTTTCCCAGTGATAGTCTCGTTAGGCTGGAGTAGCTTATGGTAGATCCCTCCCAGCAAATCCCGCCAGATGCACTGGTGTCAAAATTCGTTGTTTGAGATGGTTTGTCAGAGCTGCATAAAAAATAATAATAAAAATGTTGATCCCGTTATTATCAGTGCAGCTGATCGACAGAGCGTGCTGTTGGAAATTCCAAGCTTGGCCGCGTGTTCTTCGATCGCTCAATGGCTACGAGATCAGTTGTCCTAGAGAGGTCTTCTCGACATCTGTTTAGCAGGTTTATCATTTCCATGAATTTCCATGAACCAATTTCTTCGTGGTATGCCATAGCTTGCTGGCATTTAAAATCTTATATTGATCAGTCGAAGAAAATGTTGGCCTTTGCTACATTTACTGAAATACAAACGGATTGCGCCAAAGTTGATCTCGTTCTAGAGTTCACAAATTATCTCGTAATCATTCTTTTTTTTAATTTGTAAAACTTTAAAAAATTTATCCTTGAAGTCAATGTTTCACAAACTGAAAAAAACGATGAAACACACATTCGTTATTGTACCGCTACTCCCTGACCAACTCTCGTATTTGTTGCCATGTGTGAAGTGATGAAAATAGGGCAATTTACGTTACAGTTACAAGATAGACGGGTTTCTAAAAGAAGTAGAAAAAGGCATTTTTAAAATATTTTTGATGAATTCTCCTTCTTGCAGAAACATTCAGTCGAACTTCACGGGTGGTCAACTTTACAACTTACGCTCGATATAGTGAACATCGATAGTGACCACACAAAATTTAAACAGGCTTTTCTAAATAGTGAACAAAAAAAATCTCGCTACAGTGAACCTATGTTTTTTTAACATTTCGGCATGTACAAACACGTCTAAAACTCATTAGTGCTATGCAGTCGGCTGTATCCATACAATTGTCCAAATTTGACGTTTTGTACGGAGTGTGTTTTCAAACAAAAACTAAATTTTGTTTGTTGACAACATCGGGTAACAGTTATTATCCGATCACTTCTTTTGTTCAAGTCCTCTACATTAAGGACAAAAACCGAAGGAAAACAATATAACGGTGCATTTAATATAGGTTGTCAGTCATGACGTTCAGTTCAGTTTCGTACGACGTAAGTAAGTGTCGCTTCTAATTTTCATTAAGTGGGATTATTTTCACCAATTATTCATATAGTTTTCCTGTTTGGATTTAGTTTTTAAGTTAATATCTTCGTTTTTTAGACTGCGTAAGAATATAAGTGGAGAAGTGCGATTTAGAAGAAAAATCTTTGACCAAATAGATGTGCCATTACAGCTTAAAAATTCGACGATACAACGACAATTTTGTGGAGATGTTTTACCGCATTGTGGGCAGCTGTATATAATATACTATATATATACGAAACTGAATGTTTCTAATGGCTGAAACACAATAGTGCGTTGCGCTAGTCGACTTCATGTTACGGAGGGTGTGCGTTGACGCACTGCGTTAATAAGCTCCTCCCTCTCTCTCTCAAATACCAAATAAAAAATATTCCGTCAGCTGTTTTAATTTCTGAAATGTCAAATCAAAAAATATTCTGGTCAAACAATTCAACGTTAAAGAAATTAATTGCGGAAAATGAATGTTAAGAAAGTTAAAAAAAATTAAAAAAATGATTCTTGTTGCTAATTTGGCGTATTCATTCAAATTAGTTTTGTCGTTGAAATAATTTTAGTCAGCTGTTTTCATTTCTCAAATGTTAGTTGCCACAAAATTAGTTAGTTAGTTCTCAATTTGAGAAAAAACTCTCAATTTGGGAAGCATTTCTCAATTTTGCTCTCTGTTGAATAATGACGTGCGTTGGGATTACGTTTTACGTTTTATTACGATCCTCTCATCTCTCTCATTTTTCATTTACGTAGGTTGCTGCAGTATTTTGTGAATGTCCATTGAATTGTGTGCGTTGAAAGACAGCGCTGACGCTGACGCACTATTGTGTTTCAGCCATAAGTGTATATGGTACACAGTTTGGGGTTGTTTGAAGCAAATACAAAGTGCGTGTTGCTTGTATTATTTTTGTTGCATTTTACATTTTTTACGGATGAGATGTTTTTGTTAAAAATAAGATATTCTTTTTTATGTATATTGGCTTGTTTTCTAGTAATTGCAAAGAAAAATTGTAATTATATTCCATTTTTGATTAATCGTACCCTAAAACATACGCCTTTGATGAAATTTGCTCCAAGCAATCGACGCTCGTTACGATGAACAATCTCGCTCCAGTGAACAGACCCGTGTTTTATTAGTTCACCATATCGAGCGTCCACTGTATTTTCAAATTCGAAATTTATTCATAGTTTTAAAACTGATTGCGCACAATCAGAAAGATTAGTTTGACAAAAAAAAATCTGCGTCAAGGGAAATTTGCAAAGATCTAACTAACTGCACAGGGAACAGTAAAACAGTGAACTGCAAAGTGTGTGGGTTACCTTCCATTAGTACTCAACTTTCACATTATATTCATTATCATTGGCATTCGATACATTTTCACAGTTCTCCCTTCGTTGTGACTCGTCCCTTGACTCAGAGTTCTGAGACGTTCTTTTCTTCCCGAACTCTTCACTGCATTCCATTGAGGTAGATTCCTGAGAACCTTGTTATGCTCATGTGGCAATAGGCAATTTTAACTGCAAAATACAAACCCTACATCACTTTCACCCTCGGTACTAATCCCCTTTTCCATCAGTCTGTTACAGTCGACGTTGCATTCCAATCACTCATCTTTTGAGTCTTTGTCTCTGGTTGCATTAATTTAAATGAATTGTGAACTCGCACGACACAAATATCTCCATCATAAGACAGAAAGTATTGCAAAAGCCCTTTCTAAGTTCAAACCTCCAGACACCGATCCCATTATGAATATTTTGCTAAGAAGCCCCTAACTCAGTCTACTCGAGCATGCTTGCCTCCTTTTGACTCATCCACGTTGGGGAGAAAATATTTGAGAAGCCACAAAAGAAATGCCACTGCCACCTGCCCCTTGACTCTTGTCCAATTGAGCAGTAAGTTTCCGCTAACTATGCTAATCTAAATTTCATGTTATGCAAAGTCTGTGTTCTTTAACCAGGTGTAGTTTGTCAACGTTTTGTCAACCAATGCACTGCACGTGCATATGACATTTATAAATGACATCTGGCCCGGGCGAGCACCGCACACCAGCCAGACGCCACTCTACTGTCGTTTGATGGAGAATGACCCTAATTTCATGTGGTATATCATTTCAGACTCGTCGGTCTTGTTTTGCGCAGCCCGAGTGGGTGGAGGAGATCTCCCCTTTGAATTCGAAACCTAGTCAGACCTGCCAGCGATGCATAAATCTGATAAAGTAGTAACATTAACTCAGAATCAGGAAAACATCAGTCAGACATAAATGAATGAAGAACATGGGTGGGTTCCTGAGGTGTTCGACCGTCACTAAAAGAAACTTTCACTGAACGTTAGTTAATTAGCCGAATGATTGTGATCTCCGTTACACTAGTTAAAGATGGAGATAGACAATAAAGAGAAAACTGAAGTGATGTCTATCTGTCTACACATCCATAAGATGCACACAAATCCAAACCGTGGCTGTGGGCATGTCTCATGGAAGCACTTAATGTGATTCTTTGTAGGAAAGGAATCGTCAAATTTGTGAGCAATTTTTCGTACGAATCGTTAACCATGGGAACAATGTTTTCTGAATTGCTACCACTGCTGCTCTTTTTGCATAACATTAACGGGTATTCCGCAACAGTTTACACAAGTGGCAGAAACTTGAAATTCTCTCCTCCACTCTGACCTAATAAAAAACAAAACAAAAAAATTTAACTCAAAATAAGCCCCTGTTCCCAAGATGAATTTATGCATTGCTGCGAGCACGTTTCACGTTTTGAGCCTCCTTCTGAATTAAGATGAAAACGAAATTAATTTATGAACAATGATAAACCAAACAGAGAAATATTAAGAAACGCCGCCACAGAACGTGGGCAAACGAACGAGTTGTGAGTACTCGGAAGTGAGATTCGGGGAAATGTTGGTCACGGTTTATGAATACAATCTTGCGGCATGAGAAGAGAATAATCTTAGAGCTTGGAAGCCTGTTTAAATGATGCCCATTAAAGCCGACTAATTCAGGAACTTAATTTTGTATACAGTTGAATGGAGTTGGATGTACGCAAAAGTGGGAACAAGCAGCCAAGATTTGGTGGGTTGACCATTTCACTTTTTATGGTGTGTGGGAAAAGTCTATGGACCTGATGATGATTGCAAAGGCTATGCGACTATATACAACATTGCCTATGTACGTAGCTACATACGTAGCAGATTTGTTGATGAAAAGTGTCCGGAATGGTCAACAATTACGGAGATTACATAAAATCATTAAATATTTGTTTAAGGGGTGTGGACGATCGTCGAATCAGAATGAAAAGGGTACATGCGTAGACCTACCAAGATTTGGCTGTGACGTTCGCTAGTTTTATGGCAAAAGCACGTTTGAATGAACATTTACAACTTCATCGAGTCAAACAACAGGCAACAAAACGGTTCAGACTTTTTGGGTTGATTTAGAACTGGCTATAACTAGAATTCGCTCCTGAAATAAAAGTAGTGGACTGCACTGAATAAACGAGCCCCCAAAAGAAGCGATGAGTGCCTTGTCGGTCGGGAAGGTGACGGCCGACTGATTGTTTTAAGACCAGACAAAAAATTGTACTTGTCTTAAAGAATTTAGTTAACAGACTGGATGGCGCAATTGGTTAAATGCCTGCCCTAATTTAGAGGGGTCCCAGGTTCGCATTTTATCCGCATTTTCAAATCTGGTCCAGTCACCATTTTCTGTTGGGATCAAATTAACGGCACTATCACAGGAGCGGTTGATCAGTGGTAGTAGTCTGACTGTGGGTATCACAATGGACCAACGTGCTCTAAGTGTGCTGGTGAATTCACTAGCAGCCCCCTAATCTAACCTAACCTGAAGAATTTTATACGCACAATTTTCTGCATCATTTAAAAAAGGGAATGTGGTGTTCTGTCAAAGCAAAGTACCTCACGTTCGTTGACATTCTAGTGGCTTTGCTCTGTTTCTCAATATTAAAGCTTTGCTTAAAGAACAGAGATTTTCATCGAAGAGCTCACAGCATCCGTAAAAGCCTATCAACTCGGCACATATCAATACAATTTGATGAATTAATGTGCTTTGACCATTGCTGGGAAAATTTTTGAAAATAGAACCGCATAAAATTTACAGCCCTGGCCAAATGTATTAGGCACCATCATCTTTCTGTCTTTGTTGCCAAATCACTTATCGGGGGTAATTAGTTTGAATATTATGGTTTTCAGCGACATTTTCTCTCATTTCATTAGTTTTTTTTGCTTTTTGCATTAATTTTTTTGCTTAAAGGGTGCCTAATACTAAAGATAATAAATAAAAAAATAAATTTTCTAGGGACCTCAAACTCCAAATTTCTAAACTACTGTCCTGATTATTGTAGTGCGTTTCAGGCAGATGTAATGGCAATCCGTGAAGAACTGTCCTGGCTTAGGTGCAACGCAATATCCTCTATAATACTCTCGCAGTATTTGCATTTTCACAGATATTCAGGCAGACATTAAAGCGCTGCACCTGTGCTCATTGCCACCAGTAGATATAGTTAATAATATGTGCAAGCCATTTGCTACGTGCAGACTGTTATAACCAACAATAGTCACAACGCGTCGCACCTGATCTGGGTTAAGATGGACCCCAAATTATCTAAACTGATCATCCTTAACCAGGGTTAAGGAGACGTATAATACTCGGTTAATTATACACACTTTTTTACGCGTATAAAAGTATGTATTATGCATCTGAAAAATATTGCCGGTGTATAAAAGCAAGGAAGAGGTATAAAACTAAAAAAAAATTTATAAAAGTCAAAGAAGTGCATAGAGGATAAGCACTTATTATTATAAGTACATACTTGTAAAATTGTATACGCTTTTAGATACTTTTTTCACTTTTATACACTTTCATATATTTTTTTTACACTTTTATACAATTTTATACTCTTTTATACAATTGTATACACTTTTATACAATTTTATACATTTTTATACCCTTTTATACGGTATAGTGCACAAAAACCAAAAAGTGTGACATTAAGCAACCCTGCCCTTAACAGATCAAAAATTAGCATCATCCCAGGACACTTTCTATGATGCCAGAAGATTTAGAGTCTCTTCTAACGACGTCTGTAGAAGTAGTCTGGAGGCGGAAAAAATAGAAAATTTTCTACACCTCCTCCTCTGCACTGGAGAGGAACCCCAACCGACTTGGTGTACGCAATTGACGACAGCTAGCAAGAGATCGTGCTAGCTGGAAAGGTTGATTGGTTGAGAGCCAGGTCCACCCCGAACTGTAGCACCACCAGGAGAAAAAGAACCCGAGCGAGAGCACAATGGAATACCGCAGGTCTAAGTGAACTGTTTTAGGCGCCTCTCTGGTAACAGGGTCTTGACTCCTTAGCTGAAGGTTTAGGTTCTATTCCGGACCCTTCTTCTTTTTCTTCTTAGGGCGCTACAGTCCAAGGGCCTCACCCAACATGCCTCTCCAGCTAGTACGATCTCTCGCCAGCTGTCTCCAGTTTCGCACACCAAGCCGCCGAGGTCCCCCTCGACTTGTGTGCGCCACCTTGTACATAGTCGTCCTCTCTTGCGTTGTCCCATAGGCTCAGAGTCGGACACTACCTCTGTCATATTTACGGCTCCATCTTTTTCGAGTCACTGTCAATACTGCCAAAAAAAGCTTTTCGAAGTCGACCTAAAATGGTAGGTTCGCTTCACTCGTGAGTGCGAACAATACGAAGGTTGCAGTAAAAGCTAGACCCAAGTCCACAACGATGCGACTAAAGACAACAAGATAACAAAGACATCATCATGTTTGCTGACAGCAAGGCGCCAAATAAATTCCTCTATTCAATCACCTCTATCTATTTTTTAACAAAATACTCAAACATTCGAAATACACATTATTTAAGTGCCTGAAAAAAAGTGGCATTTCGGAAAATTGCGGAGCCAGCGAACTTCCCAGGCGTGCTGTGATCAGAATGACACTCTAATGACACGCGCCTTGAAGTGGCTTGATCCATTGTGCCTAGACTGGGTCTTAGTGCCAAAAACTTTTATTGTGGCTGTAGAAATGAGGGAGACAAGAAAGGAATGTCTCACCTTCTCTGCTCTTGTAGTGTAACGTCAGAGCTTATTTCTTAAATAATCCTTGCGAGCTAAGAAATAATAGCAAGACTCAGCTCAATCGCACCATTCGGAGCTCCAATGGGTTAAATTATTGTAGTTATTAATAGAGGCCAACCGAACATTCGGTTTCGGCTTCAGCTTCGGCTTCGGTCACCTTGCGATTGTTTACTGCCTTAAAATCAACAGATTTTGCGTTAGCAAGTTGGTAAACTATTAAGTGGTCTGTATAAAGGCATGCAATTTATTTCTACTGCGCGAGCACCTTGCAAAATATGTTCCAAATCGTTGTCACTTGGTAGTTCGCTACCAACAAAACAAACAATAATTTTGTAGATTCCTTAGTGTTTTGTAATACCATTATATTCGGCTTCGGCTTTGGCCGAACTCTAGTTATTAGAGCAGATTTTGGTCCACTTGTTGTCAAAATGGGCCTAACTTATCCCAAGTGTTGCTGTTTCCAACTTGCTGTTAGAACATATCCTAATCTAGGTTCAAGACTTTTCTATTTTTTTCTCTTACCGTTCTAAATCTCTTAGTCAAAGTAAAATTCGAAAAATGGTCATATATAAATTTGGCCTACTTCTGCACCCTGGATTCGTAATTTCCTTGTAATCAAAGAACATGTTTCTCAGCATCGCTGCATTCTGATGAGTAAGCGATGAATGAAAATATCTTCTTTCTTTGGAATCGAACACTTTTATGAAAAACCACTTTCAGCATCCGAGAAATATCCGGAGGAAACCTGTCCTGTGTGGCAACCTTCTTTTTTTCCAGAAGTGATCACAAAAGATCGTCCAGCATGGATATACGCCTCGGAAACTCAATCCGATATCGTCGGCTCGAAACGAATTCTTAATGTAAATGTTTTCCCCAGATTAATTAATTGAACTCGTAAAATCAATGAAATAAAAAAACCAATTTAACTTTCCGTGTACACGTCAGTGGTTAAAGATACAATTTTACGTCAGTTTTGACTGCTCTTCGCAGCTCATCATTTGCATAAGGAACATGGATTTTATTAAACTAGTTTAGGTTTATGTCTCACTATTTCTCTCCGGTCAGGGTGTCTGAGAGTGATTTTCTTTTCGAACAAAGACGCCTTCCAAACAGAGCAGACAACAACAAGAAAATAAGTCTCTGGTCTTAGCTCCATGTTGGTCATATATTGGCCAATAGGTCAACACACCTTCTAGAATGAATATCTTCGCCGAGTGTTAGCACCTTTTTCAACTCGTTCGTATATGCCTGCTCACAAATTAGCATACTAATGTGTGGTGGTGACGAATGAGGAGAAATAATCAATCTCAAGACCACATGTTTAAGTGGAAACGAAGAAAGACAACAAAGAAAGCACTTACTAACAAGTGTGTCCAGAGTTCGAACGGACATAGGAAACCATTTCCTTCTGAGAATACGAGTATGGTAACGACGAGTGCCACCACTGGCGGTGGATGTGGTATGCAAAATGTAGGCGGAACTTATGAATTATAATGAGCGCTTGAGGGCATTAGCAACACAACTGCAGTGACTTCAGAAAAATTTAAAAAAAAGTGTTTATTTAAAACGAGACACAAAAGTATCGATTCATTAACATTTCCGGTTTGAACAGGCACAAGTACGAGTAGAAAAATCAATATTTCTCGAGAGCTTTTCTTATCTTTCAAGACGGAACACTTACTGATAATTGGATGACAATGTCATTAAGATATGATAGGTATATGAAAAATGAATTGGGTGGCAATCAGGGACATGAACATGAACATGAACCTGAACTTAGATGTTACTTTCTGATAGTTGTAGGCGCAGCCCACGCGGATGTGAAATACTAATCCACGACTTCCCTCTTAACAGTAGTGGGTTTGAATTGTTTTTTGTGGGAAAGAAAAGTTTGTCAACCGAGTTCCGTTGTTGTTTTGTTTTTTCCCGGCAAGTGCGGATAAAATTAAAAACATTTTATGAAATCGTCTTCCTAAATTCCAGACCTATTTTTTAGGCTTTTCCACTTAATCCGTCAAAGTATTCCTTTTCTGAAACAGTATTCTCTATTTTTTAACTATTTTATCTCTTTAAGTTACCTCCAGTGCACACTCAACTTCTTCAAGAGTTTACTCAATGCATTTTATCTTTAAGGCCAAATCACAACAGCGTTTTCGCGCTTGGACTTTGACAGGCATTAGTACGCGTTTTATCGATTTTAGAAGAATTTTATGTCAAAGGACGCACCCTCAGTTTTTCAAATTCAAATAGAACGTGCGCGCTTGACAAGTAAAATATTTTCCTCGAAGCTACACATTTTTTAAATTATAAAATTAAAATGTTTGATCCCTACGAAAAATGAATTACTTACACAAATTATTGCCTTTGCCCGCCAAAAGTGAAAACACTTTTTGGGTCAAAAAGCTAGAGTGAGTAGAGAGTAGCTCTACTCCAAATTTTCTGCTCGAACGATATTACGGTCTGTAAAATGTCAACGCGTGACCGCGCTATTCCGACTTGCCTAAGGAATTTACATGTATTCTACAGAAATTGTCAAAGTCCGAGCGCCCGAACGCGCTGTTGCGATTTGGTTATTATTCTCACCAAAATGGAGAAACACTCCTCCCATCTTATCTCATCTTCAGTGACCCGCATGTTCCACTAAAGGAGTCGCGGAAGTAACGCATGCACGAGAGATCTCCAGACCACTCGATCCTTCGCAATCGACTCTAACTCATCAGGAGCTATGCCCAAGTGCAACCAGGTGAGTTTTTGGATTTGGTCCAACCATCTCGTCCTGGGTCTGCCAAGCGGTCGCCCACCTGATAGAATCGCATTCAAGGCACGCCTCGGAAGTCCCGAAGATGGGGACATTCGTGCCACGTGACCGAACCATCGAAGTACTGCCCTTTCCGTACGAAGAAGCAGGTGCCCAACATTGAGTTCGTCGCGCACTACCGTGTTTTTCACCCTATCCCTGCGAGTAATTCTCACAACAGCACAAACAAATCTCATCTCGGCAGCTTGTATTCGCGATCTTATTCTATCGGTCACAACCCAAATTTCATGACCATAGGTGAGAGTTGGAACAAATACTGCATTGAAAACCGCCAACTTGGCTTTGGCACCAAGCTCGGCCTTCCTGTTTCAAATTGACCCAGCTTGACCAATCCTACAGGAAAGCTCAGCATTATTCCTCCCATCATTTATGAAGAAGACCCCGAGATACTTAAACTTCTCCACCTGTTTCAATGGGTCTCCACTAACATGTAGGGTGCATTAAACAGGGGTTCTGGATTTGTTGGATTTGTCCACGTTAACCTTCATCCCAGTATCAGCACATACGGCCACAAACTTAGCCTAGTGCGAGCTGGAGTTCCATCTTGGAGGATATGAGGATTACTAAGTCATCTGCAAAAAGTATATAACTTACCCTCAATTCTCCCAATGTGAAATATTCCTCGCGTTGTAACATCCAGTCCATATGTATAATGAAAAAGAGAGGTGACAAGACGTACCCTTGGCGAAGTCCAACGCCCACGGTGAAACGTGTTGATTTACTACTCAACTGTCAGAATATTTGGGTTTAGAGCTTTCGTTAAACTTAACGAAATCTACCTTTATTCGCACCAGATAATTTCGAAAATAATAATAATGCTAATGGCGGCGCTACAGGGCCTAGCTTCTCAGCAACCACTCGTGTTGTGCGTGCTATTGTTCTCTCACGAGTGGAGGGGACCTACAGTTTAATGCCGTCTCCGAATGGCGAGATTGAGAAGCTCTTTCTAGACAGTTATACTCTTTGAGCATTGTCAGTGACTCGAAAGAGGTGGAGCATTTTTTTTTTAAATTGTTTGTCTGATCTTGGATTCGAACCTAGACTGTGAAAGTCTAATGCGGCCACGGCGCCCATTTCGAAAATACACGATTTCGAAAATACACATTCAATTTTTATGCACACCACTGAGTAACAACTGGAATAATATTTACAACGCAAATAGACTCTATAGGTTTCTGTGGATATGCAAGGGTCCAAACTTGTCAAAGCAAAGAAAGGTTTTATTTGTATACTTTTAGTGGACGCAGCAAAAACCGTCCTTTTTATTCCAAAGCCTTCAATAGTTTCTCACAAGTTGAGGAATTTACATGTCTCCCACTGTTATGGAATGTGTAACTTCGCTTTGCACAATTGTTTATACACAAAGTACAAAATAATCAAGTTCTACGGATCATTAGATTTCGCTAATTTTTAATGTTGCTTAGCCACGTCGTAAAAGAGTCATTCCTCTTTCATTTAGGACTAGCAGATAATTGTAGTTGCTTTATTGCTCTGGCGCTTAATTAAAGTACCGTGAGTCATATAAAAACTAAAAGTCTAAATATAAATGGCAGGCATTGCGAACGTGTTTGCGGAGAGTTGTCCACCAAAAGTGGATCTAAATTGAAACTAATTGCGAAAGCTTCGCATCGTGACCTTGTTGTCTGAGTCGTAAAACGAGAGACGGTTCCCTAAAACACATTAGATTTAGCAAAGAATGATAAATGCATTTCGTCTTAGTATCTTGTGTGAAATTATCTTCTCTTTCTCTGCTATTATTCGTTAATTGTTTTTCCGTTAAGCGAAACGATGCGCAGTTAAGTTTTTGGGAAGCATATGCCTTCTTGACAATCCTGGCTTTTGTATGGAAAATTGAGGTGAATTGAAAAAATGCTCTTTACCAGACAGTTATTATTTTTGAGGAGAAAAATGTTCTGCTTTTAAGGAGCCGACTCTTTTCTTAATTAGATCAAAGTCTTCCGGAAGACCTGTGTCTGAAGTATTGGTCTCCTTGAGCCTTGAGGTTTCACGGCATGCTGCTTGTAGGCATCTAAATCGGCGAGGATTTGATTTGTATACTTGAGCTTCTGGTTTTCTCTTCTTCTTAAAACAGTAGTATGGAATTCAACGAAACTTTGGCCAAAGTATCGCTCTTTAGGCAGTCGACGTGGCCATGCTAGGAGTCGATGCATTTTTGATTTCTAGGCCTTATGTACAGATTATAAATCATTTTGTTATCTTTTTGCCTGGATTACCGGCAGAACAAAAAGCCTCATTCTGTGAAGGGAATTCAGAAGCAGTTTTACTGTCTGGTTTATCGCCCAGCTTTAGACTCCATGTAACAGAAATGACCTGCTTTGTCTTTAGGTTGATCAGGTTCAGGCCTTCGGTCACCGGCAGTTTGGCAGTCTTAATTACGCCAACGACACCCGGATCGGGTGTATCCTATCCAACTATTTGGTGATTGCTATGAATCTCTTAAATTCACTGATGTCGACATTGTTTAGCTCACTCAAGTCGACGAAGAAGTAGGCTCCTAGGCAGTTTTTCCTACGAGTGATGGGGGCGCTACATGTGCAGAGGAGATGTGTTACAGTCTGCTTCTTTTCCTCGTCACTGCAGCTTCTCTAGAATTCGTTGTGAGGTAAACCTAATCTCCTGATTAGACAGAATGAACGTCTACAATAAAGTTTAGGGTAGATTTTCTTTGCAATGAGGGACGTAGTGCCTTTGGAACATCTATGTTTAATGGTTATGACGTTATCGTGAACGGTATGGGCGACAGCTCCCCGCTATGTGAGGTGGCGAGTTAAATGCCTTCGCAATTCTCTAGAATGTCACTCTGTCCCGGCTTCAGCATGAAGTAAATATCAAATGCTCAGATATCTCGTCAAGAGATCGGCTGCAGTTCAAGGAGGTCTTAAACTGGAATGTGATTGACTTTGGGGATTTAAACGCAACCTGGATGTTCGAACAAATGATGATGTCCTTATTGGATATCTCATTGATCTTAAGTCATGACAGTGCGTCTTTTATTACCATGGTCTCAGCTTGGAAGACGTCACAATGTTCCGGATGATGGAAAGATATGTTAATACGGAGAATCTTGGAGTAGACACTACTCCCTGGTCCGTTCTGGGTACGTGTGTGAAAATGCGCAATTGGCCGACCAGCTAATGATGGTCAGACTTCCAGTCTAATTTGGAGGGAATGCTGATTTTTCTTTACAGAGCAAGATTTGTGTACTTCGTGTTCGCTAGCATTACCCTAGTTGTTTGGGCAAATCGAATGATTTTTCACTGTCGGACTTGTACATACAAATATCTATGTATAACAATGTAGCAAGGCTAGTAGAAATCATTACGGGTCACTGGCCAATAGGCGAACACGCAGCCAAATTGGGCATCCCTTGTAATGACCATTGCCGCAGCTGTGATGTCGCATCAGAAAGGGAGAACCTGTCTCACTTTCTTTGCACATGTCCAGCACTTGCAAGAGCCAGACATCGAGCTCTGGGAGAACCTTTTATTGAAACTCTCGAGAGAATATCCAAGATGACCATAAAGAGTTTAGTGATGTTCTTGAACTCTATAAGATGGTTTTAATTTAAATAAATAAAAACCTTATAACCTCCATATCCTTTCCTTTCAGAACTGTGGTATCAAAACGATACTTAGTGCTAATTGGGTTTCTGTCTTTAAAACCGCCACTAGACACACAAACACACACACACATACCATATCTGAAAATGATGATAGTCCCTAAAAACGTTGTCTTCGTCTAAACATTTAAAATCAGGCTTACCTTACGAACGAGGTATTCCAGCACAGAGAGATAATTCGAAGGGTTACTGTGTACACATTTATATAAAATGGCCACAAAATCGACCTTAACTCTTCGCTTGGGATTTGAGTGTCATGAGTCAGCTTTTGATGTATTTTTGTTGTTACACTTAACATCTTAGGTTGGCATAGTTAAATATGCCATGCATCATCAAACATGGAATCGTAGGCAACAGTGGATTATTTGAATCAAATTATTTGAATTCACGCAATTTGTCTCTGAAGCACTACGCGCATTTGAACATGGGAAAGAAGTCGACGTGATAGCTACCGACTTCAGTAAAGAATTTGATAAAATATCACACGATATTATTTTGTTCCAACTAACCGCTCTAGGTTTCCCACCAAGTCTCGTCAAATGTATAAATTCTTATTTGGAAGGAAGAAAATATGAAGTTTTATTTAGATCTTTTGTCTCCGAGCCTTTTAACGCCACATCATGTGTTCCGCAGGGTAGTCGCCTGGGTCCTTTAACTTTCGTTCTTGCTACGAATGATGTTGTCTACATCATCAAGAACTCTCAACTTTCTGTGTACGCCGATGACATGAAAATCTTTAATTACATCTTTTCTCCCTCCGACTCTAAACCACTTCAACGTAATCTCAATCGATTCTCTGTTTGGGGTAAAAAGAACTTCCTCCAGTTGAATGTCTGTAAATGTCAATCTATTGCATTCTCCTAAAAATGCCTGCAATCGTCTAGAAATTACTTCCTATGCAATGAATTAATTCCTTCCGTCTGTTCTCTGTGTGGCCTCGGCGTAATCTGCGTTCGGGAGCATAACTTCCGTCCGATAACATAATAACACTTATAAACACACAATATCGAAAACATAATTAATAGAGCTAACTTTGCACTAGGCTTTGTTAAACGTTGGTCAAAATAATTTTCAAACCCCTATGTCACTAAATCTCGTTAGATCTATTCTTGAATATGCTTGAATATGGTCCCCGTAATATCTTGTTCACATCCAACGTATAGAAGCCGTCCAGTGCAGGTTCTTACGTTTTGCCCTTCGCGATCTCAACTGGGCTGACAAAATTAACTTGCCCTCTTATTCGGAACGCCTAAAACTTATATGTCTCGAATCTCTTGAAAACCGTCGTGAAATTTCAGACTTATTCTTCCTCCACCAACTACTTACTGGTCAAAGAGATTGCCCCCAGCTACTTGAACTCGTCTCCTTTAGCACCAATCGCCACTACCTAAGGTCTACTTTTCTATTCCGTGTTAGTTCACATCGTACTAATTATGGCTTAAACTCCCCTATCTCCAGAATGTTACGTTTAGCTAACATCGCTGATCGCTCATTCAACTTCCATCTCTCAAAATCATCCCTCCGAAATAGTCTTAAGACTCGCTCTTCCTCCTAAGTTAAACTTTAGTTCTTAAGTTTAGTTTATTAGGTTAGATTATCTAAGTTCGCTTGTATTAAGCAAAAATAAATAAATAAATAGGGCCGTGGACGCCGTGGCGTAGTGGGTAGGTGCGTCGACTCCTACGCTCGAGGTCGTCGGTTCGAATCTCGAAAAAAAACAACAAACATTTTTCACGGCTCCACCTCTTTCGAGTCACTGACAATGCTCAAAGAGTATAACTGTCTAGAAAAAGCTTCTCAATCTCGCCGTTCGGAGTCGGCATTAAACTGTAGGTCCCCTTCACTCGTGAGAGAACAATAGCACGCACAACACGATTGGTTGCTGAGAAGCTAGGCCCAGGTCCACCTCGGACTGTAGCGCCGCCATTATTATTATTATTATTAAATAAATAAATAAAGCGCCTTGCGAAGAATTGCGCAAACTTCATTTTCAGAACTACTTAACAGTGAATCCAAAGA
This sequence comes from Myathropa florea, assembly GCA_930367185.1. Taxonomy (NCBI): domain Eukaryota; kingdom Metazoa; phylum Arthropoda; class Insecta; order Diptera; family Syrphidae; genus Myathropa; species Myathropa florea. The sequence continues at coordinate 16,243,020 of OV884005.1, forward strand.
GAGTAATTACGAGTACATCCATTAATGCGGTCAGATCTGACTTCGAGCCAGTTCGGTAGTGTTGACCTCAATCGCAGAACTAAGAAGATGACTAACTTGAAAGCAGTTGCCATTGTTGATCTTGATTTGTTCCCTCTGATCGACTTCCAAGGCAACGTAAAAAACGACATCAATCACGTTTAACAGCAAAATCTTAAGTGAATGGAAAAAAAAAACTTCAAAGTCATTTGTAAAATGGAAACAACAATCGAGTGTAAATCGTACCCATAGTAGAAATAAATGACAGTTGAGTTTACTGCCTGCATTCAAGGTTGCGCCGCGAACAAATACAAAACACTCCTTAAGGACACATATGGACTCGCCATGTGGGGGGAGAACAAGGAAAGACTAAGCAAATATTTAATTGCGTTTCGAAAATAAATTATAATCTGGTGACAAGGTTAATACTAAGCAAGGACGCCTAATTGGAAGTGCAAACAAACAGTGAATCAAATGACTTTATGTCTGGGAGGCAGCGCCAATCGCAGTCGCAGTCTGGCGCCGGAACCATTTGAAATCACATCGTAAGAGAAATCCATTTATGTGAGACCCAATTGTAATTGTGTGTAATTGGATCAAAACGCGACAACTGCTAGCATGAAAAAGTCGCCGTCTTATACCATAGATAGACAGCCGGATAGGAAAATGCTTTCAAGCAAACCTGACCTTGAACCTGGTCGATAGCCATTCGTCAGAGCTTATACGAGTATGTGTACAAGTACGTCTAAGTCATGCGGCACTGAGTGCCGTGTTATGATTAAAGGTCTTTGTTTGACGTAATTTTCTTACCAACGCTGACACTTACACGGCTTTTTGAAAAGCAAATTTACTTAAGAATTTCGAAAGGAATATATCAGCAGATAAGTCGGTTACAGTATACGTAGCAGTTGATTACGAACAATGGGTAAGTGTTTAATTTTGAAGGTTAATCACTGTCAAGTTAAGTAGGCTGTTTTTTAAGAAAAGAGAAAGGGGTTCCATCTCGTTTAATGGAACGCGTGAAATTCTCGTCAAGCAGAAATAATTGATTGGGTCATAGCTTGGAGCTAAACAATAATGGCATTAGTCGAGTTAAACCACTTTGTGGCTAAAGTTTGACTGTGACGAATATAATTGATCAACTTCAAACAAGTCAGTCATTTGTCCGACAAAGATATCTGAAATGTGGATTTGAATTATGGCATACGTGCAGCTACAAGGACAAATGTATTTTAAAGCTTCGAGTGTAATGAGTTTCTGAACATCTTATCGGCTTTCGTAAAATCAGTTATTTAGTTTTCGTCTGGAAAAAGCTCTGTTGCTTATTGATAAATACATTCTGAACGAAAGTCATTGCTACGTGGGGACAATGGACACCGGGATACCTTGAAATTTATATTTTCTGTATAATTCCAACTGGTGAAGTACTTCTGTTCCAGTACAAGGTTGAGGAAGTCACACGACAGCGCATCTCCTTGCTGAAATCCGGTGCATATCTGGAATAGTTCGGAGGAACTGTTCCCAAATTGCACATTGCACCGCGTGTTTTCAAGCGTGACACGGCACAGTTGGATCGGTTTTTTCGCGATCCCGAATTAAGCCATCGCCTTGTAGAGCTTAAGACGATGGATGCTGTCGTATGCGGCTTTGAAGTCGATAAATAGCTGATGAGTCCCGACTTGAAACTCGTTGGTCTTTTCCAGGATTTGTCTCACCCTACCAAAACATTACCACCATGTTGGAAAAGTTCCGCTGGGAGGCCATCAGAACCGGCGGCTTTGTTGTTCTTCAGCTTTTTGATGACCGAGCTGACCTCTTCAAAACTGGTCTGGGGATGGCTTCTTCATTGACTGGAGGTGGGTTCTCTTCTTGCCCTATCACACTCTCTACGTGATGCCCATTAAGAAGCTGCTGGAAATGCTCCATAAATATATCTACTATTCCTTGCGCTTCGGAGACTAGATTTCCTTCACTTTTTCGAAGAGCCTGCGTTCCGGGTTTAAAGCCAACTGATGAAATACTATTCAAAAACCAACATTCAATTAGTCGGTTTTTTGTACTTTTAAATCGAATCATAAGCAAGCAATAAGAAAATAGATTTTTTTTCAAGTCTCGAGTGAATTCGCAGACATCACCCGACTTCAACTGTTCTCGGTAAAAAGCGCGCAAAAAGCATTCCTTTGCTGAAAATATTTTCTAGAATATTGCTTCAGTCCGCCCGACGATTCTTGACCAAATGTTGTGCTCTAGCGGTTAGTGATGAATCAATAAAATGACACAAACACCCGGTGACTTAGGCATACATATAAACGTAATGATCAACTATAGCTTCATCTGGGTTAGGTTAGGTTAGGAGGGCTTTATGCTGTTGCCAGTAAGTACACTCAGAGGTCGTGAAGGTCCATTGTGTATGCCTTATAAGGATTGCATGCTTACCGAGAATTAACGCAGGGTCAGTATGCAATTACCAAAACCACCCCGTTCTAGTTAGAAATTTCCTTGGGTCAGGGATCTGTACCTTCGCCACATCGAGCTGAGCTCGTGAAAGAACCTTGCTTTCAAGTGAGTAAGCCGTCGTTCTTGTAGAGCAGGGCAATGGCAAAGGAGATGCTCCACTGATTCAATTTCTTCTTCATCCCTACAGCTCCTACAGAAATCGTTCGCCCGGAGATTTAATCTCTTAGCCATTGCACCTATGGTGCAGTGGCCAGTGAGAACCCCTATTAAAATGCGTATGATACTCTTATTGCTGGATATAAAGGACAGTTTGACAGTTTGAATGCATTTTTTTATTTTTATCTTTATAACAACTCTTACATTCTAGGAAAAATACTTAAACTAGATATATAATTAATGCTTTCTTATACTATCTTACTGGCCCTATGCGGGCACTCTAAGTTAACCTAAGCATTTACAATTTATTTTGCCTTTCGGCTTCTAATGTGAGCTTGAAATATATTTTTTTAATAATACTAAAAGAATACTTATACTAAGAAAAACTTATTAAAAACTTAGTATTCTAAACATATTTTTTATTAATATTCTTAACCTAACTTAACACTAACTTACCTAACTTAAACTTACCTAAACTAACCTATTTAAATTTTTTTTGTTTTTACTATTTTTGTATATTTTTTTTGGGTTTTTGTATTTTTTTTCTTAAAATTACCCTAATCTAATTTCCTAACCTAAATGCAAGTTGGCCGTAAGGGACCAACAGTTATTTTGTTAAGTTGATAGCTATTGCAGCTATCGTGCAGCGGCCAGTGAGAACCCCTATTGTTGGATATGAAGGATTTGGTCTTGTTGATATCGTATTTGGGCCATAAGCAGTGGGATATGATGCAGCCTGGGTGGCTTTGCCACTGTTCGTTTGCTGATGACACAGATACTCAATGAGTCTTTTGGCTGAGCTAATATGGATAATATTGTCAGCCGATTCTGCGCCTGAACTTGAACCTGTCCGTGCCAGTTCATCTGCCTTTTCGTCTCCTTCAATGTTGGATTGTCCAGGAACCCAGCACAGAAGGATTTTGTGGCGGTTCATTCTTTTAAGCTCTTTAATGCAATCCTTGACGGATTTGGAGTTTACGAGAGGGGAATTCAATGCCTTCAAGGCCGCTTGACTGTCCGAGCATAAGGTGATTTCCATGTCAGGAAGGTCCATTTGCTGTACAATCTGCGCAGATTTCTTAATGGCGAACATTTCTGATTGAAATACACTAGAATAGTCAGTAAGCCGATAGGCATTTATTATTCTTCGTGTCTCACAGAAGATTCCCGCTCCCGTCCCGTCTTCTGTTTTCGATCCATCAGTGAAAATGGGTGTGCCTTTGATGAAGTCAAGCTTTCCCAATTCTGCCTATCTGGGATAGCATCATCTAACTTGTTTTCTCAGTTTATAATACTAACAGCATCAGCACACAACTCTTTTGGTCACAAAAGACATACATTCCCTGACATCTGAGTCATGTTGACATAATTTAAAGCAGATGTAGATGGAAACCTACGAGTATGTGCGTTCGCATTGGTGGCGATTGGAGAGGAAGATTTAACCACTAACTAGAGGATGACAAGGTTTTAAACAAGGCGACGCCCTGTCATTGACGTGATTGGGCGAACACAGCGAGCCGTCAATGATGAAAATGGGTCTGGCGGTGAACGAGGGCAAAACCAAGTACATGTATATGCTGTCATCGAGAAAGGACGCACAAAATCGACGACTTGGCCCGTACCAAGATCAAACGCAGAATAACTCTTGCCAACCGCTATTTTTTGGGCTCAAAAGGCAATTGAGTAGTAGAGCCCTCTCTCGGAAGACCAAGGTGACTTTATACAAGACCTTGATCATCCCAGTCCTGCTGTACGGCGCAGAGGCATGGACAATATCCCAAGCGGATGAACAGTCTCTTGGTCTTTTCGAGAAAAAAGTTCTGCGCGCGATCTTTGGTCCTGCTTGCGATGATGGCATTTGGAGGAGAAGGTTCAACCACGAAGTATATGGGCTGTACAGCGACATGAGTCTAGTCTACGGATCCAACGCCTAAGACGGCTAGGCCATGTAGAGCGTATGGACAACTTAGCTCCGGCCCGAAGAGTCTTCGACTCTGAGCCTGTGGGACAACGCAACAGAGGACGTCCACGAACAAGGTGGCGCACACAAGTCGAGGGGGACCTCGGCCGGCTTGGTGTGCGAAACTGGAGACAGCTGGCGAAAGATCGTGCTGGCTGGAGAGGCATGTTGAGTGAGGCCCAGGTCCACCTCGGACTGTAGCGCCCTAAGAAGAAGAAGAAGAGGGTAACATTCATACCATTACATTCATTAAGATTACGTTTTAATTTGATGAAAACGTTTTCTAAAATGTCTGTATTCTAATTCGCTTGTTCGTCTAAAACAGCCTTACATGATCCTTTTGGCACATTGCCAATTAAGGCAATCGAAAGTATATCACAACTGCACTTCAAATTAATGACAATCTTTTGCAATCATTTTGCACCCAAACAATAGAAGAATGAAATGAAAGTACAGCCCATTCAGTGGCATCCATTTAAGCTGATATAAAGCAATGCGCTTGACTCAATTATATGCTTCAGTCATCTCATTAATGGTATCAAACAAGCACATGAAAGGAGAGCACACCTTAACTACGGACAAGCACGCTACATCACTTGCAGAAAGTATGTATTTTCCCCACAACTAAAGCAAAAGCAGAAAAAACAAAAAAAATATGCAAATAAACTGAAAATGAAGACATAATGGCATGTTGACATAATGAAGGGAAAACAGAAATAAAGTATGACACGAAATGGAAGTGGAAACAGTAACAAGTTGTACTATGATCTGTGTGTTTCATGTCGTATGTATCTGTTACGCAATTTTTCGTAACGCCTTACTAAAGATACTGCATATTTTCTTCTGCAATTTCGCGGTGTTCCATAGGTTTGTGGTCATATATTTCTCCCTGGAATGCAGACATCACATCTACACATGCATAGAGAATGATGTGTGGTCTCGGTGGATACAAGGGCAGGTGGTGTAATGTTTAAGGGTATCAAATTTATCAATGCGATTGAATAATAAGACATTTTCAAGTGACACCGGTTGTGGTATTTTTCTTTCATTCACTATCCGCGGAAATAGACATACGTACAAATAAGCACACATGTGGATTTGTATGCATGAATGTTGCAAAGGAATTCGTTCCATTAAAGTAACCGAATAGAAGATTGACACGTGACTGGAGACGTTATATGGCTTGCTGTCATCGGGAAAGATGATATGCTTGGGATTGGACTGTTCTTGCTGGAAACTTTTTTTGACTTCCGATTAAAGAAAAACAAAAAATTCATTCTCAAAAATGTTTATCGGCCTTAATATTTTTCCAAATCAAGATATAGCGCGGGATGTTGTTGTAAAGTTTTCAAGCAAGTGTTCGATTGCTGAGCGCATTGATTCTAAAGTCTCTAAGTTCTCTAAACTGTATGTACGAAAACAGTCTCAAGGTAATCCAGTGAGAGGGGGAAATAATACGACGACTTTTACCCGAGTCAAGCGACTGCGATATTTCCGTTTTTAAACCCTGCTTTTGGATGATAACAAGTAAAGAGAGGTCTTGAAAGTAGACCAAATATGAGCTTTGCACTCAAACTTAGGGCTATGTGCATAGGTCTTGTAAACTGAAGGCGAATTAAGAGGGCTTTTACGGAAACTTAGATAATATAAACGTAGTGATCGTGCAAAAATTATTGGCCAACACAAGAAGCCGGTGTTCCAAAAGTCTGTTCAACTACTAGCTTACGCGGATGACATTGACGTGATTGGGCGAACACAGCGAGCCGTCAATGATGCGTTTGCTGGCATTGAAACGGAAGCGGCTAAAATGGGTCTGGCGATGAACGAGGGCACAACCAAGTACATGTATATGCTGTCATCGAGAAAGGACGCACAACATCGACGACTTCGCCAGAACGTCACCACTTTGAGGTAGTGAAGGACTCCGTCTACCTCGGCTTCGCGGTAAACAGTACAAACAGCATCAGTACCGAGATCAAGCTCAGAATAACTCTTGCCAACCGCTGTTTTTCTTTGGGGTCAAAAGGCAATTGGTTAGTAGAGCCCTCTCTCGGATGCCCAAGTTGACTGTGTATAAGACCTTGATCATCACAGTCCAGCTTTACGGCGCAGAGGCATAGACAATATCCCAAGCGGATGAAGAGCCTCTTGGTTCTGCGTGCGATCTTTGGTGCTGTTTGCGTTGATGGCATTTGGAGGAGAAGGTTCAACCACAAACTATTTGGGCTGTACAGCGACATGAGTCTAGCCAGGCGTCTACGGATCCAACGCTTAAGATGTCTGAGATTGTGGGACAACGCAACAGAGGACGTCCACGTACAAGGTGGTGCACACAAGTCAAGGAGGACCTCCGCCGGCTTGGTTTTTCTAGACTAAGTTTTTTCTAGACAGTTATACTCTTTGAGCATTGTCAATGACTCGAAAGAGGTGGAGCCGTGAAAAAATATTAGATGATTTTTTCGAGATTCGAACCTTAGACCTCAAGCATAGGAGTCGACGCAACTACCCACTACGCCACGGCAACCACAATTCGCCTCTAGCCTCCCTTAAAATAATTCTCGGTTTTTGAGAAGAGACTAATAGGGCCCATACACGACACAGACACGTCGCTGCAGATCTATATATTTTGTTGTTGTGCAGAAGTTTGCGCAGACCGTCTGTGTCGTGTGTATTCATGTTGTATTTTTTTTTTGCAGCCACTGTCTGTGTGAATTCAAAAATTTTGTAATTTTGTATTGTCTGCGATGTGTCTGTGTAATGTTTAGTGAATTTTGCACAGATCAATGGGAAAATGTATATCCTAAACATGAGTAAAAACGGTGATAGACAATTTTGGATAGAATTTCTGGATATTTATATAAGTTTGCCGGTTTGGTGGCATGTAAAAAAAGTTCCGATTATTGTAATCTTTCTAAAATCCGATGCCTATGATAAAATGATGCAAAAATGTATCCAAATGCCAAATACAGTCGACTCCCTCTAAGTCGAATTTTCACGGGATATCAAAATTAGTTCAAGTTAAAGGGTGTTCAACTTAGAGAATGGGTTTTGTATGGAAAATGAGCGGAATACCAAATTAAATATGGCGAGAAAATTCGAGTTGGAGGGAGATTCGACTTAGAGGGAGGCGACTGTAATTGCTAAAGCAATGATTATTGCGGCACAAGCAGTGTCTGTCATTTTTCCGACCCGACGATACAAACTAATGTCTGTACAGATTGTCTGCACCGTGCGTGGCGAAGGGATGTTTGCACAGACTTATGGTTGCTATAGGTTACTATAGGTTTGCAACGACGTGTCTGTATCGTGTATGGGCTCTATAACAGTATCTAAAGCACTGAAAAATAAACTTACTGGTCTTATTATGAAGCATACAACATGAGCTAAAAGTTAACAATGTACAACATTGGCAAGATTGTGTCTTCATCCTCCGTAACAAAAAGTAGATATTCAAAAAAGACAAATTCACCAAAATAGTTTGCAACAATATTTGTGTTCCTTGCCCCCTTCGTAATTATTTTAATTCCACTTTATTTTGCTTTAGGGCTGTTGTATAATACATAACGTTTTCGTAACAGCATTCAATTAATGTTTACACGGCTGCTTTGTAGTCTGCATAATGACTTCAATTATTCATACAACTCCTTCAGCAGACATTGATTGTTCATGCGAATTCATTGTGAAATTCGTTAAAAGGACTGTCCGATGGTGTAAGCATTAAATGATTTTTGGAGTAGCAGTTTGATTTAATAATTATTCAATATCACTGCGCTGAAACGTTTTCTCAGTTCAACAAAGATAATTAAACACACTTAAAATTCTTGCAAGTAATGCCGAATACACTAGTTATTTTATAAGCCTTTGTCAAAGTCATCGCAATGTGACATACACGAAGAAGTACATCGGTGAATAAACTCCTCCTTCATCAAACCCGTATGATTGAGTAGACATTTATCCACAGCCAACCTTTTATGTAATAAAGTGAATAAAACTTTGATGATTTATAAACAATTTAGGTGTGAAATTTTAAATTTATATGTGGTACCACTTAAAATAATTTCTGTTTGAAATTAAATTTTTAAAGTTCAAGGCTATGGAAATGCTTACAACGTTCGTCACTCGAAGCTAGCGAGGTGTATCTTTCGCAATTCTCTACTGTTGTAAGAACACTATTGGATGAAAGTGAGGTCTCTTGCTACGCATTATCCACTGGCTTTATGTGTCAAGAGACGACGCAGTTGGTTAAGTGACTGCCCTAAGTTAGATGGGCCTCAGGTTCGAATCCCAGTGAAAGCAAAGTTAATACGGTTTTATCGGGTTTTTCAAATCTGGTCCAGTCACTATTTGCCGTTGGGATCAAATTAACGACACTATCACAGGAGCGGTCTACCAGTGATAGTAGTCTGACTGTGGGTATCACAATGGACCAACATGGTCTCAGCCTAATCTATGTGTCAGTTATAAAACATATACCAATGTTTTGGTGTTACTGTCTGGTAGCCTGCTTTGAAAAATATCACGTTCTGTAATCTTCGCAGTTGCTTTAAAGGGTCGGCGCACATCAGCGGAGCAATGACAACCACGGCGTCTATTGCATTGGACATTGGACATTAAACTTACATACTTCCACCTCCCCCGGTAGATATATACAAAATGAAAAATTGCCCCAATTTTAAATTAGCCTTTTTCATTTCATTCGCCTCCAATTGGAAACATAGTTATTTTATATTATTATTTTTTAAAGATTAGCATGTTATCCACACAAACATCATGCATGGCCTGTTAACTAGAACTAACAAAGTCGAAAACGTTGCAATAAGGAAATAGATTCTTTCCAGGAAGTTAACCAGGAACTTAACCAATCAAAGCATCATCAAATGCAAACCTTGTCAAAAATTAGATCATGTTAGATAGCGCTTTAAATTGCCAGAAAACAGAAACCAGTTAAAATTAATTAACTGTTGCTTGTCAAAGAAAATGAATAATAACAAATCTAACGCAAAGAACATCAGTAATCAATCACATTTCACACATAATTTGTGCAAATTTCGGACACCTACATGTGTGCACAACTAATGTGCTGGAAATGAATGTCATCGCCAACAAGATAGATACTCAACATTTCGAAATGGCTTACCAAATACATTCAGTCTGTGAATATTCAATCAGTACCTTTTTATGTCGACGTGGGTTTTGCTAAAAACACCATAAATTAAATATATTATTAAAATTAAACCTCATTAGCTGCTGGCGACAGCTATTAATAATATTCCATTTAGTGCTAGAACATAATGACACGGATTGTAAATTGAGATTGCACGCCTATTCAAAAGAAAATCGGAACAAAAGATATTCTTAATTATCACTTCTGCTAACAGAATAATCCACGGTGTTGACCGCTTTAGCATAATCGTTTTTCAAGACTTGCATTTGTCATGAATTCTGTTGTTTGTTTTCAGTTCCATTTGCATAAAAACAAATCCCATGCTGTTAGATTTATGAATATTTATCGCTATAAAATCGTTGCATGATTTCAGACACTTCTCGCTGGCTTTAGGCATACTGAATTTCGTTGTGAAACTTACAAAAAGTTTAAAAAAATTGCGAATTCATTTGCAAGTGAGGGGTAATTAAAATACTTAATTAATTAATTATGCATTGATCTAACGGTGGTCGTAGTGACATAAAGGAGAAGTTCGTCGACTCCCACACACAAGGTCAGGGGTGCATAAAAAAAAGCTCTATTCTGACCAAAAATAAAATAAAATACTTTGTATAGACTTTACGCAAATACTTAAGTTGCTGTCTGAGATGGTATTTTCAAAAATCTGTGCGATTTAAGACACAAGCGAGGTCAGAGAGTTTTGTGCACTCAATGGTTTTACGGATACTTGGCATTGAAAAGGTTAGACTTGTCTGGAAAAAATGCAAAATCCTTTATCATGGGCTATTCCAATTGTGGAGCCTTGTTTTTATTATGAATTGTGATCCCATCAATTCGATACATTTTAAAATTGTGAGCTATTAAAATATGATCATCAAAGCGATTTGAATACAGTCGAACCTCGTCTCCTAACGGACCAAGCATTTCATACGAATTATCGAGATTTACGAATTACCGAGAGTAAAATTTATCAAGTTTAGAAAAGCGATACCAAAACGCCCAGCCACAGTCTCCTGCTTTTCTCCATTGGCTACGGCTTCAATAATTTCTTACTTCTGGGCGATAGAGAAGCAATTGTATTTCTGAACTCATCTTGCAAGCTGAGAGCGACGACTTAAGTAACAAACGATAACGAACAAAGACAACAGACAATCGGTCAAATACATACATAAGTTGATGAACTATGACAAAAGGACGCGAAGGAAAAAGCTATAGAGATGCGTGACACAAGATATACGAATTACAGAGAGCGCTACTCGAACAAGGTTTGCATTTGATGCGAATTAACAAGGAGACCAAAACGTATGGGATTTATACGAATTTCCGCAATTTTTTCAAGGAACCGAGTCTTTAAAACGAATTATGGCGAGATACGAATTATCGCGATCTCACTGTATTGATGATGATGTACATACATATATGAAAATGCGACTGTGGACTGTGGATGTGATTTCTTTTGCTGATATTTAACTGATCCACGTGATAGGAGCAAGACTAGTTTCCACGTTGTAGTACAAATTGAATCTTCTTTTGTTAGCCAGAAATTGTGATCAAAAATCTTTTTGATTTGCTTTGATAAATGTGTGCATCCAATTGAATCCAAAATAGATACAGTCTTAAAATAAAATCCTTTGGAACAGACCGCTACATTAATTTTAATTCTAACCTCCAAGTGAATCCCTCTTTTTAAGGTTCCGTCTACAAAAACGGAACCTTTATAATTTCGGTGTGTCCGTCCGTCCGTCCGTCGTGTCTGTCACACTTTTTTATCTCCGAAGTTTATAAAGATATCAGCATGAAATTTTGGAATTAGGTACTTCAGACGTAGATGTCATTGCCTATGCAGCGATTTTAAAAAGTGGGGCCATTTGGGGGTGGCTCCAGTACAGGTGAAGTTGACATTAATTTTGAAATATTGTCGCACCCCATCGAAATATATATCAATCGACAGATCTTTCGAAATGAGGTAAAGGTTTCTTTCAACACTTTTTTATCCAAAATACCGTTTGAAAATATGGAGCTCCAAAGTTTTTTTAAATGCGTCCCCCCCTGCCATTTCTAAACCAAAGATCTTAAAAATCTGAAAAAATCACAAAAACTTCGCTTCATTGAGTACTTTTATATAAAACAATTTCGAGCATTCTGGCCTTAATAGTTTTTAAGATATTGGCCAAAAACGGTCAATCATCGACATGCGAATTTTGAAGATCTGAAAAGTTTTAAAGACATCAATGTAAGCATTAAGAAATGATAAATTTCAAAATATCAATTCATGTTGAAATTTTAAGATATCTAAGATTTAAAATGATGACAATTTTCATTTTCACACATAAATTTCATTCTGTGTTCGACCACTCTATTCGTTGATGAGTGTTATCTTTTGATCTCTACCCCTAAATGCCCAACAGAAATGAACACACACACCGCAGGCATGAGCAGTGATTAGGTAGGTATGTATGCATGTATGATGGAAGGGATTTTCTGTGTTGGATAAACTTGGATAGAGGTATAGATATGTATATGGATGAATGATTGTTTGATTGGATCTATGAATGTATAAATGAAGGGTTGATTTGGGTTGAAGTTAGAAGCAAATTAAACTGAAATAGTTTGGAAACGTCGCTTGGTATTTAGAAATCATCCATCAATATAATGCGACGGAACCTTCCCCGTACGTCTATACGAATCGAAAGTGTATGAAAAAGAATGAATTAAGAACTTCTTGGTAAAACATTAAAAACTATTTCTGACTCAGTTACTACTACATCAGTGTTCACATCAATAAACTTCGAAATCTTAATTTTCAACTCGCACTTGCCCAGTTTATTTTAATTTTGGGTTTAGTTGAATTCCGTAAGGCAGACCGGGACCTCAACCAAAAAGCCTATCCGGTTAGTATCATCATTTGTTGGCTGTCTCCACTCATGCACGTTTAGTTGGTTGATGTCCACTTCTGTGCAACATCTTAATCGTAGACGCCTTGTATGCAACAGACTCGCAGCAAAAGATTCCTCAAACCGGAACTAAGACAGGGGCTGAGTTATCGATGCTCTCAGCATGGTTAGACTTCTAATTACACTCTTGACACTGTGTTGTTCGTTGTCGAACCTTCACTTCCAATCGCCAATGATCGCAAACTGAACCAAAGATCGCACCCAAAACTCTTCTCCCGAAATGATCTAAATGTAAATTAAGATTTCGAAGTTTATTGATGTGAACACTGATGTAGTAGTAACTGAGTCAGAAATAGTTTTTAATGTTTTACCAAGAAGTTCTTAATTCATTCTTTTTCATACACTTTCGATTCGTATATGAATCTTGAATCTTGAAAAACGGACTTAACAATTAAGACTTATGCGCGTGAGCACCTCTTGTGTTTCCAGCACTTGGTTTAGGCTATAAATTACATGTACTTTAAGTTCACCTCTTGTACAGTTCAGGTGCTTTTCTGTTCCTCTCAATACGCCCAATTCTGAATTATTTATTTATTTACTTTATTTATTTATTCACAAACTTAATATAAATCGCTATACCCGTGATTCCCCGTCATAACGTTTCCTTCAATAATTTATCATGGTTGCTTATCTGGAGAGATGTGAGATTGGTAAGGATCAACGTCTTTGCGCCAGAACCTTTCGTAATTTGCCCGCAAATTTATTACCCTTATGTCAACATTGCAAGGTATGCTATCTGCTTTGTTCTGCCACTGTGGTAAATATTGTATTTGTAGTCAGTTCCATACAATCTTTGATGAAAACTTGAGTGCTTGCAGTACTACTTTCCTGTCCGAGAAAGTGTGGAGAAGTTTTTTACGTCGTAGTTTTTCTGTTCACATTTTTTCCCAAGCGATAATTTAATTGCATTTTTTTAGATTCATTCTGATCTTTACCGCAATCCCTTGTGTCGAAACTTTAGCTTGCTCATTGGTGTAGCCGACTTGTGTATCTGACTAAATGCTCAGACTCTTCTGCTTCCAATTGTTACGTTCTTACATATACTCGTACAGTCGTTCCAAGCCAAAATCACCCACTTCAAAATAAAATTAGATTAAAGAGAAAAATATGATGTATTAAAATTTAATTTCCCATTTAACGCAAAATTAAAAATAAATATTCGTAGGCAAATATTTTGTTTTTAATTGCATTTACTAAACTTAACGGTGGAAAGCAATAGAACGAGTTTGGATTGGAGCGACTGTTCGTGAAATTACTTCTGAACAGACAAGTGTTTCGTTTTAATCAGTTTTTGCTTTGCATTCTCCCATTCGAATGCACTTGATCCTCAAACCATAACAAATATTTTATTTATTCAAGCCAATCCACATGAATACCGAAATTTAACAAACTCCAGCCACAAAGGGCGACATAATTAATATATTCTGTACATAAATTGTACAACTTATTAACCGTTTTTCGTTTTTCTTTTTAGATTACCGGCAACGAAATGCAATCAACAATAATGCAACATCATACTCCTTCTGACTTCGTGACCGAATTGCCAATCAACAAATTCGTCGCGCATCAGTGAAGCATCAATAAAACAAAACCACCTTCCCCACAAGGAAGTAACACTCATTTCAAGCTTAACATTTCAAGTGGGCAAACAACATTCATCTCCAGTCATTAAGAAGAAAAACAATTTAGCAAAATTTGCCTGGTAAAAGGCGAGAAGGCCGCATCCCCACGAATAGGATGTTTGGCTTATTGAATACAACTCAAATTTATGGATTGCAGTCAGAAACTACAGCTGTAGACAACACTTCCTCACTGGCAGCCACCATCACAAACACGAACTCTAAAAACAACAACAACAGCAAAACCCATCGTCAACTAAACAAGCTATCTAGAAACGGTGGCGGTGGAGGAGGAGGAGGAGGCGGAGGACTTGGCGGAGGCCTTGCTCATCATCTTCAAGGAATGAAAGTGCCAACGAATTTTATAGAGAAACTCATCAAAAGTGAACTCCTAACCGGCTATGAGGCGGTAAAACACTTTAAGAACTTCCATCACTCGTCTCGCCATCATCATCATCATCATCCACTTCACAATTCCGGAAGTAATTTGAAGAGCATCGATTGCGATAATTTGCATGGTAATTATCGCAGCGGTAATTTCGCGTACGAAGACATCAATAGTCAACCCGAAATGACCATCATCAAGTATCCAAATGACATACAACATCAAGATCATCATCAGGTGCCGGCCGCAGACATGGCGGTAATCGATAGTACCACCACAGGCACCACAACCACCTCTGCCACCATCACCGGTAGTTCCATTCTCCGGCCAGACAGTTTAAGCATATTGCAGCGGGAAGACTCAGTGAACGGGAACTCAAAGGAAATGGTAAGTAACGCTGTACGATGTTGAGTGGGTTGCAAGTTGGCGAGTTGCATAATTCGCGCATTTCTTAACGTATGAGCTCTTATCACAATTACCAGACCGGGACAGATCGAAGAAGGCGGCAGCGTTGTTTCCGTGATATTTCCTCAGAGATTTGATAAGGTGAAGTCAGCTGGTGGTTTGAATTGAGTGGTAATAGTTGTTTTCTTGGGCGCCGTGGGCGCCGTGGCGTAGTGGGTAGGTGCGTCGACTCCTACGCTCGAGGTCGTCGGTTCGAATCTCGAAAAAAAAACATCAAACATTTTTTCACGGCTCCACCTCTTTCGAGTCACTGACAATGCTCAAAGAGTATAACTGTCTAGAAAAAGCTTCTCAAAATCGCCGTTCGGAGTCGGCACTAAACTGTAGGTCCCCTCCACTCGTGAGAGAACAATAGCACGCACAACACGAGTGGTTGCTGAGAAGCTAGGCCCAGGTCCACCTCGGACTGTAGCGCCACCATTATTATTATTATTATTATTAGTTGTTTTCTTGAATTAATTGAAGTGCTACTTTCATTGTGAACGGATAGTCATGGAACCTGTGTCTTTCAATCGCAGTTCCTTGGTGTATCGGTGGGCACGTCGTTTAACGAAAGTTTTTTTGAATATATTTAAATTGATGTGTGATTTGTAGGAAGCACACTATGTTGAAGTTGAAAAAATGCTCGTACGTTTGAATTTTCCCTTTTCCCCTTTTCAATTCTCCCCAGTACACTTGTGTCCTTTAACTCTGAGTTTATTGACAATGCAACAGAGGAATACCCGTGGTGGTGGCGCACACAAGTGGAGAACGATTTTAACCAACCTGGAGTGCGGAATTGGAGACACCTAGCGAAGGTTTCTTCTGGCTTGTTAGTTAAGGACCAGGTCTACCACAGACTGTAGTGCCAAACAAGTAAACTTGAATCCAAGTTTACAAAGTTCCTTGCGTGATATTCTAACACAGTTCTGTTCAAGTTCGTCTTGTTTATCATAGTTTCCTGTTTGCTTTCAGGGGAATATTGCTGTATTTAGATTGGTGTCGATTTTTATTACGATTTACACCTAGGCTCCTAGTTCCTATGACTGCGGCCACAATTGGTCGATTGTGGTTTCGTGAAGAAACTAAGATGGTATAGCTCAAATTTTAAACTCTTTTTTAAATGATTTCGAACCTTTTTAGCAGAAAAATCTGTGATATCCGGTGATTCAGGATCTAAGTTCAAGTTGTTGTCTAGTCTATTGCATCACATATTCTGCACTCGACAAGTGGTCTCGTTTGATAAGCTAATTCCATGCAAATATCTCCCTAGTGACTAAACAGTGCTGTTATTTAACAAAAGGTATTTCAGACATTTTTGATGTGGCATGAATATTTCGCTTGAGCTCCACAAAAGGCTGACAGCGGTTCGTTGCCAAGCCCATATTCTTTCTTTGGCAGTGGGATGTCAGAACCCTTCTCAGGCAGATAGTCAGCAATTTTATGACCGACAATGCACTGTGGCTTGGTACACAAAAAAGTATCACTCTGTTTTAAATGTGCCAACTGGAGGCAATCCGTAACCAAACCAGTTCAGGCACTGTCAGTTTGCAAGGGAATTTAAGAAATTCCATAAAAAGTAGATTGCTGCCTGGCAGTACAATGGACCAGTTTTTGAGTCTGAGTGCTCGAGTGTAGCGTTTCAAAAACCTCCGACATAAAAAAAAACAGATCGGATCTGATTTCGGCTTAAAATTAAGGTCGCTTAGCTGCAGAAGAGATTGCAAGTATTTTCTTATGGCTTGGCAAATTTCGATGTCTTGGATTTTCGACATGGAACTGTATTATACCAGTTATACCCTTTACGCATTGCCAGTGACTCAAAAGAGGCAGAGCCGTAAAAAATGAAAGGTGTTTTTCGAGATTCTTACCTAGACTTCGTGCGTAGGCGTTGACGCACTTACCCATGTCACGGGGCCCAAGTCAAATTTGTATTTCAACATATTGTTTGAACTTGTCATTATGAGTGGAATATAACATCATTCAAATGTCCTCAACGGATATTCTTGCAGGACTCTATTCTGAAACCATAATTTTCTATAACTTTTTGACACATTTCGGTCAAAAACTCGGGCATCAATCCTTGATATGGATTGAACTTTATAAGAATGCAGATGCAAACACAAACGCAATATACGCCATAATTTGCAATAGGATAAGCCGAAATTCTCAAGATTTAAGATTTGGATATTCTTCAATACATCTGGCATCTTTTTTTCGATGATGGATACGCCTTAAGACTTCTGTAAATGAGCCAGTCCTTTCTATCGTTTTTTGTATTGTACGCTCAAATGAGGGATTTTGTCGATCATAATCTGCTCGTAAGTTTTAACAATTTCAAAACATTTGGCGATTGTTAAATTATCCATATATGTATTAAAATGGCAAATAAGCCGGATCTATGCCGTTCAAGAAGTTGGCTTTGTTTCAAGAGGCCAAAAATTCAGTAGCGTAGGTGTAACGTACTATGATGGCAGTTGGTTAACTGGATGGCGCACTTGGTTAAGTGCTTGCCTTAAGTTAGAGGGGTCCCAGGTTCGAATCCCAGTGTAAGCAAAGTTAATACGCTTTTATCTGGTTTTTCGCTTTTTTATCTGGTCCAGTCACCATTTGCCGTTGGGATCAAATTAACGGCACTATCACTGGACCGGTCGACTAGTGGAAATAGTTTGACTATGAGTATCAAAATGTAAATACTGATAAATTCACTAGCCTAACCTAAGGTGTAACGCAGGACAAATGCAAGAAGACTGGGCTAGACTAATTCCAACGACTTCTGCAGAAGTTGCTAGAACGAACAGGAAGAGATTACTCTTCGGGTTTGATCCTTGTCTCTCTCACCTGCAGTTAGGATTTTATTTTTTCAACAATGTCGACGAGTGTCGGCAGGCGAATGCAGCTAAGCAAGAGGCCTACAAAGCGGCACTGCAAAGAAGGACAAGAGCTGCTCGCGAGCTCTACGAGCAGAAAAGGAGAGACGAACACCGGCTTCTCAGGAGGAAAAAGAAGGAGCATGAGAAGCGCGCGATCGGTGGAATAGAGAGTTACTACTGCAAGAATGAGGTAAGGAAGTTTTACCAAAGGGTAAAGTCAACCTGTCAGGGTTATAAAGCCCGAACCGAAGCCTGCAAGGACGATCAAGGGAACATCGTAGTAGAACCACAGTCGATGCTGAGGATATGGAAGAACCACTTCTGCAGACTGTATAACGGCGATGAAGAACCGAATTTCGCTGTCAGGCAGATTGAACCATTCAACCCGAATGAAAGGGACGACGTAGATCAACAATTCCGTCCCCCCGATCTGGACGAAGTGAAGATAGCCATATCTAAACTAAAGTCCAACAAAGCTGCTGGAGCTGACGGCCTAGCGGCTGAGCTCTTCAAAGCAGCAGGCGATGACTTGGTAAGGAGCATGCACCAACTCATCTGTAAAATATGGTCGGAAGAAAGCATGCCCGATGAATGGAACCTCAGCATTGTTTGCCCGATCCACAAAAAAGGAGACCCTCTAAACTGCGCCAACTATAGAGGCATCAGTCTTCTAAATATCGCTTATAAGATCCTATTTGCCGTGTTGTGTGAACGCCTAAAGCCATTCGTCAACAACCTGGTCGGTCCATACCAGTGTGGCTTTAGGCCTGGAAAATCCACCATCGACCAAATATTCACGCTGCGGCAGATCTTGGAAAAAACCCAGGAACAACAAATCGATACCCACCACCTTTTCATCGATTTTAAGGCCGCGTATGACAGCATCTATAGAGACGAGCTAAACAGAGCAATGTCTAGTTTTGGCATCCCTACCAAACTCGTTCGTTTGTGTAGGATGACGATGGAGAATGCACGCTGCTCCATCAAGGTCGGTAAAGACCTAACCGAGACCTTTGATGTCAAAAAAGGATTCAGACAAGGCGACGCGCTGTCATGCGACTTCTTCAACATCATACTTGAAAGAATTGTGCAAAACTCGCACGCCAACACCAGAGGCACAATCTTTCAGAAGTCCGTCCAATTACTCGCATATGCCGACGATATTGACATAATCGGAAGAACACAGCGTGATGTCAATGGCACTTTTGTGAGTATTGCGACGGAGGCCGCGAAGATGGGTTTAGCGGTAAATGAGGGCAAGACCAAGTATATGCTGTCAACCAGAAAGGACACCCAACACCGACGTCTCGGACAGAACGTCACAGCTGACAGTTATAACTTTGAGGTAGTCAAGGACTTTGTCTACCTAGGCACCGCTATTAACTCAGACAACGACACCAGCGCTGAAATCAAACGAAGAATAACTCTTGCTAATCGCTGCTTCTTTGGGCTAAGAAAGCAATTGATAAACAAAGCCCTCTCTCGAACAACCAAAGTAACCCTGTACAAGACCCTAATCGTCCCAGTCCTGCTATATGGCGCAGAAGCATGGACTTTGTCAAAAGCGGATGAGGTTGCTCTTGGTTGCTTCGAGAGGAAAATTCTTCGGGTGATTTTCGGTCCCGTCTGCATAGAGGGTGAGTGGAGGAGAAGATACAACAACGAACTGTACGAGCTGTTCAGCGACATTGACTTAGCCAGAAGGATGAAGATACAAAGATTGAGATGGCTGGGTCATATAGAGCGAATGGATACCAATGCTCCGGCCCGGAAAGTCTTCGAATCCACCCCCGAGGGACGGCGCAGTAGAGGAAGACCGCGACTCAGGTGGCGCACGCAAGTGGAAAGGGACCTCAACCAACTGTGCGTGCGAAACTGGAGGCAGCTAGCTAAAGATCGAGCTGGCTGGAGACGCTTGTTGGTTGAGGCCCAGGTCCACCCCGGACTGTAGCGCCACCTTAAGTAAGTAAGTCCGTTACCTCATTGAGATATCCATCAGATTCATTTAAAAGCCCAATTTGGTCTCATAAGTGGATAAGTGGAAAGGTAATTTAGTTTAGTTTAGTTATAAATTAAGTGCGTGCTGCGGTCCTTCTCCTCAACCTTGAAGATTTCTTAATGGCACTGCCTTGCGTTCACAATAAACATCATACCGCTATCAAACTTGGGGAGTGTCGTTAGAGTCCAAGCTTGTGTGTAATCGTTACAAATTACAGCAGTGTAAATATTTAATGGAGCCTTACCTGGTAAAAGAAATAAACATTTGAATAGATCCTTGTCTC
This sequence comes from Myathropa florea, assembly GCA_930367185.1. NCBI lineage: Eukaryota > Metazoa > Arthropoda > Insecta > Diptera > Syrphidae > Myathropa > Myathropa florea. Next base: position 16,263,332 of record OV884005.1, read on the forward strand.
AATGCATGTTGAATTCTTACTTATAAAAATCCGCACTTCTTTTTAGCTTTGCGTACCAAAGTGTTAAGCACTTTCACTGCGACGTTTTATACTTACTACACTATGTTAAGTACATGTCATAATTTTGTGAGATGTTGTGCAGATTCCTAAATCATATCGAAAGTCCTTTCCATATTCTTTTTTGGTTCTTATGCTTCTACCAACTGCGACGGCCTTCCTTAGTCACTCTTCAGCGAAGATAAATTTCATAATAGTACTAAATTAGACATTTTTTGCAATGACACATTCCAGATTATCCCCTTTAATACGAACTGCTTAACTCCAAGTGTGGAAAAAGTAGGGAACCCGATAAAGAAATCTGCGTCACACATAAGCCTTTACAGCCTGTCAAAACATACTCTGTTGCATTTAAAAACCCCGCTATAGGCCTTACACAACAAAGTAACTAATTCATTTCCACCAATGCTGCGACAAAGCAACTAACGGATTATCCGTAAAGATGCATATTGATTAGGCGTACCCCAATTCAAAGCTCTTCAATTCAAAGCTCACACATTTCCTCACTTTTCAAATGATAAGCCGCCACAAACGTAGATACTTGTTGCAAACTCAATCCAAGAATATGTCATGGCAATTCAAATTAGTCATGCATTTCGTCATTTACGGGCCATTATAAAACATTTATTGTAAGATCTTTTAACACGTATCCACATTACCCAATTAATTGTATTTCACGACGTATTTACCCAATCTAATCGATGGCGAATAAAATTTCCATATTCCCCGTAACAGCAGGAACCACGACAAACGATTAACAAACGTTGGCGGATAACAATCAAGTGAGTTCGTCAAAAACGAGGAAACAAAAGCCATAAACACCATGTACTCGTCGGTAATGATTTACATCTTTCACGCTGTAAACGCAGCTGAGGCCTGAGTACACGCATCTGTTGTTAATTCAATTATCTGATGCAATGTTTCAAAAGATAATCAAACTTCCACAAGTGAATGCTAGGCGCAGGTGTGTGTGTGTGGGGGGGTTATATGGCATGCGCACGATAAGAGCGCATTGAAAAAAGATATCACGTCTCCTGATAACCTGTCCTCTGTGAGGGGATTGGTGTATCCAATCTATTGCTACCAAGAAGATAATAGATTTCGCGGAATAAGTCGCCTGTGTTCTAACACAAAGCTATTACTAGGGGCAGTCCATTGTCCACAACCGATTGTGTATTTTGTAGCTACCGGTATTTGTCTTAAACAATGGGGGCACTTTCCATAAGGGTACATGGAACATTCCTGAGAACATATTCTTGATTAATTGATTTTTAATTTTCAGATATCCGATCACTCATCATCACCGAAATCAAATGATCCGTCATCTTCATCGCCCGTGGACAGTCCCGAAACCGAAAGGAAAACCTCACCCACTGCATCCTCCAGTACGGATCGTATTCAACGACGCAAACTCCTTCAAATGATTACGTTTCTTGATCAACAGAATCAACGTTTACAAAAGGAATTAGCGAAAGAAAAGCGTCGTCGCACTGAAGAGCTCTCGCGGATTATCAAGTCTCTGATTTGCATGGAATCCAAACTAAAGGTAGATAAGAAGCAAATTAATCAGCGACTACTGGAAAAAGATACAGAAATCTGCCGACTGGTGAGTCTCAACCGGGCTCTACGAAAGAAACTTAACGTTGGCAAGGAGAATGAGAAGTCAGCTGTAGAAGCAGAATGCTTGGCGCTTGAAGCACTACAATGCAACAGCTGTAAGCAGAACTTCTATGCCATTGAGTCGAAAGAGAGCTGGACACAGACCTCAAAGGATGGTAGAAAAGCGAATGGTAAGATACATTCATAGTTGTGGCTGACAATATGTTCAATTTTAATTTTTTTTCCTAGATGAACCTACGACAGAACATGGCTCGTCGAGTGATGATACAGTCTCATCGTCGTTTTATGGAGCCCGCCGCAGTGTACGCTACACTAGCAAAAGGACCTTCGGAACATTCCGTGACTACATGCGGTCTCGTTCGATGAACATCGACGATCCTAATTTAGACAATTCCGAAGAGAATGCAAGCACCATCAGTCGCGATGACAGTCAAAATAGTTACGAAAAGATGAACATCTTTTCCAGAACTATTGACAGGCTGCATGGCGTCCGAAGAGTATCGTCAATCGAAGGCGATCTGGACAGTGAATACGATAATAGTTCCTTGCGAAAAAATCAAAGTCATTCCTCGGGAATCGAGGAAGACGATTTGTTGATGTCTCCAACTGAGGATGATCGAGTGTTTTCACCCAAAGACGAGAAGATGATATCGCCTTGCGATAGCAAAAGCAATTCACTAACGAGATCGAAGGATTTCTCTGAGGTTTCACCAAAACAGGAGTTTGAAACATCCACCGACGATTGGTATGCCAGTGCCAGTGAGGGGGAGGAAGTGTCGGAAAGTGTACGCACCAAGTCGTATGGTTATAATGTAGGAGTCAACCCAGTCCTGGAGTGCGTGAATCAAATCCTTTTGCAACAGTCCATGGAGGAGTCAATGCATGACAGTCCACCCACGTCACTTGAGAGACATGATAATCAAAATTTTAACAGCAGCCAGCGAGGTGGTCGCCAGAGTCGAAGCAGTAGTAATGGCAGCACCAAGGACCAGGGGAATGTGGGAACTATATCTCGTAAGAGAGTGCATTTCTCTACAAAGAACAGCATGGTTCACGTGCCCAGAGACGATGATGAGCACGATCATGATCATGATCATGATCACGACCATGACCACCTCATCACGTCGCCACTGTCTTCGCCGTCCGCATCTGTGATAGCCGATCAAATAAGGGACAATATATTGAACTACGAGAGTATTTACAGCAATGAGTATGAACACATTGGAAGTGAGAATAACTCATCGAACCTCTATGTCGACATGGAGGCCAAGTTAACTCCCGAAGAACGAACGAACCTTGAGAATAAGCCCCCAAAGCAACCACCAGCATTGCCCCCGAAACCGGCCAACCTAATTAAGTTTAAAAAGGCTGTGAAGGTATCCGTACCTCCACTGCACTTCAATGAATATGAAGAGCAGATTACGGCTGAGGATCGGTCTGTGGCGTCCGAGCCTGAGTACTGCTCTATCTCTGAGGTAAACATGACCGTAACTAGTGTTCAGGTTGTTGCCGATGTGCACAAGGAACCGGAACCAGATGCTTCAACAGAACTGGAAAGCCTCAAGAGTGACACGCAATCTATGAAGACTGATGAAATCGAAGAGATTTTCGCCGATATTCCAAAACTGCCCAATGTCGCTGCGATCATTGCATCAAGACCTCCACCGCCCAGTAAGTTAAACTACCTACCACAGTCACGAGACTTAGAACCCGTTTCCAAGCTGCAACGATCTCCCCGGCAATTCAAACGAAAACATGTTCCTAACGTTCTGGCTGAGATCAATAAAAGAATAAACAATCCAAATCCCACCACACCAACGAAGAGTGCCAACAACAAAATTCCCAATGGAATCCTAACGATGAGCACACCACCGAAGAAGTTAGCAACACCGATTGCGAAACAACCACCGACTTCTAGTCCCATTATTGAGGACAAATCCATGCCGCTTCAAGCAGAGTTCGACTGGTACAACTTGGACGTTGAGTACGGCAAGTCGTCCTCCAATCAGCCGGACATTATCAGAGCCTCTGATGTGAATTGCATCGATGAGAACGGTGACGGACTACTAGGACTACATGGCGTCGAATACAATTTGGATGAAGAATTTTCCTTGGCCGGTGGTAATCAGCCAGACATAATCAAAGAGAATCACAACGAGTCACCAAAGACGATCAGCGAAATCAATTCGCCTAAGACAGTGTGCGAGGACTTTCCTGTCATAACCGAAGTGGTCCCGTGCTTAAAGAAAATAAAGAAAACTGCAAACTTTGACAAGTTCATTGACAGCTCTGGACTGAGCACAAAACCGTTGCCGCGACAGAGGAAGATTTACTTTGCTGGACCGTTTGTGTGATATCAAGAGCAAATAGGTACGAAAATATTTACTTTAGCTTATATTGGATGTCTTAAGGCTATACTTTATGAATTAAATAGGTTTTAGGTTAGATTCGAAGTCAAAGCAGAAAGAGTATTCCAGGAGATTAAAAATGATTTGTTTGGAATCCTTTCACGTACAAACGTCGTCTGTTATTTATTTTTATATCTGTAAGTCAGTGGCTAATGTCATCGTGCTACATTCCAGAACAGACCTACTCTTTCGCTTTGTCACAGTGGATATAATGTACATAGTAGGCAAGTGATAGCCTGGTAAGATTTAGGTACTCTTTAGTGGGTTAGTTTTCGGACTGAATACTTCACAATTCTTAGCGAATTCGATTTCATATCACTGGACGTGGACTGGACTGCCCTCCAAGTCCACGTTGACAAAAAGTCGACAACCAGCATTACATCCAGAACAGACTGGGAGATTTTCACTCGGGTGCTAGTTGGTGAAAACTGAAAAGCGGTGACTCCGGTGGAAATAACAATGTTTAAGGGAGCACTGCCATGGCTCAAATACAATGTGGTATCCAACAGGGATATCATATAATAATAATAATAATAATAATGGGAGCGCTACAGTCCGAGGTGGACCTGGGCCTAGCTTCTCAGCAACCACTCGTTGTGTGCTATTGTTCTCTCACGAGTGGAGGGGACCTACAGTTTAATGCCGACTCCGAACGGCGAGATTGAGAAGCTTTTTCTAGACAGTTATACTCTTTGAGCATTGTCAGTGACTCGAAAGAGGTGCAGCCGTGAACAATTTTTTTTTAAATTGTTTGTCTGAACTTGGATTCGAACCTAGACTGCGGAAGTCTAGTGCGCATGGGTCGACGCACGAACCCATCGGACTGAAATGGATTCTGTAATTTTTTGGTGAAAGACTTCTCCAAATTGTTTTTTAATGAGATCGGCAAGCATTTCTATTCTCACATGATTTGGGTGTATAGTGGCATTCCAGGAAATTGCAAAGCTGACGAACTCGTCAATCGTACCCCCAGGTCTCTCCTACGCCCCACTCATCCTGCCATGCCACTCACTGAATCTGAAGCGTTCAGTGTAATCAGAATGAGGAGATCAGTCATTGGGAACTTATTAGATGTTGTTAGGGGCACTGCCACATTGTCAAACAAGTCATTACATTCGACTTGGCTCCCTGCCATCGACTACTTCACTAGTATGGTTCACTAGTACTAGTTTCGAATGTGATTTATGGCATGTAACCTTCGCGGATGTTTTAAATCGAGCCCAATCTGGAGATCCAAGTCGTCTTAAGTCTCTGATTTATTACTGTGGACAGATTTTACATCTTCTCACAAGAATTACTCCAGAATAGCAGCATCACGCGATTTAAAACGATTCGCTTGCACATTTCGTGAGATTATGCGAGCATTACTGGTTTTCTTTAATAAATTAACTCGCATTGCGTAGCATGTAGCACCGGTTTTCCGAAACCAGATTCGCCCCTAAAACAAATTTGCCTTTTTAAATACATATGTATTTGTTCCTGCATATTCCAATCTCTTTATTTTTTAATGTCAATGAAAAATGATCTGTAATTCTTATGCTATCAGAAAAGTTTGCGAAGCTTTTTGAAATTGTTTTAATATCTTTTCGACCTGATCGGTACATCATTTTATATCATTTTCCGGAGCTCTAAGTCCAATTAAATGTGGGCGTCATGTCGTAGTGGGTAAGTGCGTCGACTCCTACGCTCGAAGTCTGGGTTCGAATCCCGAAAAATAGACCTTTAATCTCATCACGGCTCCACCTCTTTCAAGTCACTGACACGAACTTTCTTACAGGATACAGTAGCTCATTATGAAATTTGTTTTTCAGATTTAAACTGCTTGCATTTAAAAAAATATGTATTCTAATGATTATTTTATCAAAATGTGCTCCTAATTCTCATATTCAATTTCAGAGATCCAGTGATTATCAGTTTGTGTTGCGCTTCCAATCTTGATAACAACGAGCCTTTCCAGACGAATGCGGGCAAAATGCGGTCTCTTATCAGTAAATCTTCAACAGAAAAATTAGTTTAAGTTCTAATTTAAAAATTTAATTGACAATGTACTTAATATTACATAAAATCTAAAAAAATAAAAATAAACAAATTATAGTTGAAAAGTTAGAAAATATTTAACGATGTATAAATTTTGAGTGAAATAAAAAAGTATTAAATAAAACATATTTGATTTTTTATATTTGTTTGTTTTCAAGTCTTGTGGAATTTGTCATTTCTGTCAGGTTAGGTCCATATCAGTGTATTTTCAGGGCATGGACAACGAGGGCCTTATTTCAGATTCAGAAATGAAAATCGTAATATCACTTTCGGATTGGGTTTGAATGTTGCCAACTTCTTTTAAGCAATTTCCGAAAATTTAACCGTCAAAACAAAAAAACAACCATTTGTAGAATAGATAGAATTGAAGAAGAAATTTTGTTAATCAAAAACAATAATATACGACAATATACAGTAGACGCTCGATATAGTGAACTAGTAAAAACCGGACCTGTTCATTGCATCGAGATTGTTCATTGTAACGATCGTGGACTGCTTGGAGCAAATTTCATCAAAATGCGTATGTTTTGAAGTACAATTTATCAAAAATAGAATACAATTAAAAATTTTCTTCGCAATTACTAAAAAACAAGCCGATATTTATAAGAAAGAATATTTTATTTTAAACAAAAACAACTCAAACGTAATAAATGTAAAACGCAACAAAATAATACGTTCCACGTACAAGCAACGCGCACTTTGTATTTGCTTCAAACAACCCCAAACTGTGTACCATATACAAACGGTAAATTTGGACGATTGTGGATACTGCCTATTGCATAGCACTAGTGAGTTTTAGACGTGTTTGTGCATGCTGAAAGGTTCAAAGAAAGAAAAAAAACATAGGTTCACTATAACGAGATTTTTTTTGTTCACGTTAGAATAGCCTGTATACAATTTTGTGTGTTCACTATATAGAGCGTCTACTGTAATATATTTAGTGGTGTTCTTTCTCGACTCCTTTGTTCTGTCGATATCCGTATCCTTACCTTAGCTAAAACAAGGAAATGATCGGAGTCGATGTTGGCTCCTCGGAACGTTCGGACATCAAGAATATTGAAGGAGTGTCTGACGGCGATCGCAATGTGATCAATCTGGGTGAAGTGTGGGAACCGCCTGCTAGCTACAGAGAAGTGAAGAAGTATCAGCAAATCAAGCTGATGTTTCCGAATTTAGCCTTGATGAAGTTTGTTATGAGACGTTCGCTTACGTACTTGAAGAACCCACATTCGAATAAGCGCCATATTCGCCGTTTTTAATGTCGCAACCCTCTTCCTTCCCGGTCCATGCCTTTCCTGGATTGTGTTAATGTATGCTTTATAGCAGTCAAGTGCCTCCACGAGTTCCATGAGAGGCTACTGCATATATTCACTTATCTCTAAGCGGTTGCTGTAGAAGGTATCCAGAGGCTGCCATGAACAGGCTGTATGTTTATCTGTCTGAATCATCTAGTCTGAAGTTCCCTTTGTACAGAAAGCAGATTCTTCTGAGGAACCCCGCAAGGTGAGGTACTACCGCCTCTTCTCTGGATTCTGGTTGTGGACGAAATTCTCACATAACTAAGTTACATTGGATGCAAACCTAAAGCTTATGTAGATGATGTAATCGTAACTATAATAATAATAATAATAATAATAATAATAATAATGGCGGCACTACAGTCCGAGATCTGGGCCTAGCTTCTCAGCAACCACTCGTGATGTGCGTACTATTCTTCTCTCACGAGTGGAGGGACCTAGAGTTTAATGGCGACTCCGAACGGCGGGATGAAGAAGCCTTTTCTAGGCAGTTGTACTCTTTGAGCATTGTCAGTGAATCGAAAGAGGTGGAGCCGTAAAAAAATCTTTAAGTGTTTTTCGAACTTTAAACCTCGAGCGTAGGAGTCGATGCACCTACACACTACACCACGGCGCTGTAACAAGCAATGTAAATATCGCCAAATAGATACGCTAAATAGACAGACAGACAGACCCAAAACGGAAGTCGTTTTGTTCAGCAAAAGAATAATACATACCGGATGCGCCACATATTTAGGCGACATACTTAAAAGTGAATTAAACTGAAAACCAAGCATTCACAATCGCGTTACTAGAGTGGTATGAAGACCATCAGTCTATCTTGAAAAGTTAGACAGAATCCAAAGATCTGCGTTTATATATTAAGGAACTAGACTCTACATCGATTAAATCGGAGATGGTAAAACTTTGCAGTCTATCTCTAAAGGAGATTGCGGTAGGATACAACCCAGCATAATATAGGCTCCGTCTATGTGTGTAGTTATATTTCAGGCTACGATCTAGTTTGAATGAGAACGGGCATGTCATGTGACAAACAAATCAGAGGAAACCATTCCTCACTACAGGTAATGAACTGCATTCTACTTACAGATGTCATTAAAACCACAAATGGGAGGTAGATGGAACTGGAAAGTTGTAGGCCATCTGTGCTAGTGTGGTCTATACTAAATCGACGAAAACGCTCCAATGAATAATCATGAAAGAAATCAGTAGTACCGTAGACATATTAACTGGTCACTGCCTTTTAGGCGCACATGCAAGAAAGATTGTATTTCTTTATAACAATTTCTACAGATACTGCAGGGACCTGTCCAGTTTTCGCAACAACTAAAAAAATAACGCTAGGCAAAGAACTATTCAGCGGGCTGGAAAAATTGTCGAACACTACAATTCCTGACATGATAAGTTCCTAAAAGGAACAAATTGGCCATAACCCACAACCACAGGTCAGTGACAGCACAATGGACCCAATTAGGGTTTAAGTGGACCACGGTATTTTTTTACCGTGAAAGTCAATCTAACCTAACTTAATCCTTAATCTCAGAGTTCGTTCTTTAGATTGAAATAAAACTAACACCAGTTTTCAAAAACATTTTTGCCTTTTCTATCATTTTGTCATCTTGTTGGATGTCCCGATGAAGACACCGCTTCCCATCGACTAGGAAAACTGTAATCAATCATAGATCAAGAAGAAGCGTCATTGAGTATTGAGTATTCAAAAACAGTAAGTATTTAACTAAACGGCATTTATTCAGATAAACTTCAGATGAAGTCACATTAACGTCCCTACGGCAATGCTACTAGACGTAATTCTGAAAACAAAAGCAAAACTAAAAAAAAGCTAAAAGGAAAAAAACGAAATGAATTTTAATCGCTGAAAGCAAGGCAATACTTATGTATGAAAAATAAATTATTCTCATAGGCAATTAAAATAACAAATTGGTTTAACGGTATTCAGCTTTAGGGCAATTCAAACATTCTCTAAACTTTTCAAAGTCTTATTTTTTTTAGTTACCGGTATTTTACATTAAAAACATGAGAACCTGCACGAAGACTTGCAAATGCCTAAAATTAAAAGCAAAATTAAATGCTGTGTAATAAAACCCCTACACTCTAAAATACGCCGCACGCTAAGTGAAGGGAATTTAAACTGACTGCAACCCCTTTTTTAAACGACTTAATAAACACAAAAAAGTAAAAAAAGCTTACTGCGAGGGGATCTTAATAGATGCTCAGGTGATGGGATTAACGACCTTAAAACAATGGCCCTTTTTATAGGCTTTTGATTGCGAAGTTGAAAGCTAAAATTGAGGACTGATTAAAAATATAAGTGACTAATCAAACAGTGGTAAGCTCTTTTTTGTGTGTACTGAAAGCGTCAGTCAGTTTAGTACTATAGCTACAGACAACTACCCAGTGCTTACATTTTCTTAACGAATTCGCATTTGTGTTCAACGTTAGTTCTATCAAAACGCGGAATTGAGTGTTTTTACTTTAAAATAACTGAAGGTAAGCTTGAACTGTTGAAAATGAAAAAAAAAAACACTAAAAATAAAATTTTAGTAATACATGCAACTCCTCAATTTTTTCAACACTTATAGTGTTCGACATTATACGCTTTATAAGTGGAACTCTTGAAAAAAAAATCTTCTATAACTGCAACTTCTTATGATGCTAGTAAGTAAATATGCAAAAACATATTTATGCTGTTTTTAGTCCCCGTTTTTGTAATAATAATAATAATAATGGCGTCGCTACAGTCCGAGGTGTTGTGCGTGCTATTGTTCTCTCATGAGTGGGGGGGGACCTACAGTTTAATGCCGACTCCTAACGGCGAGATTGAGAAGCTTTTTCTAGACAGTTATACTCTTTGAGCATTGTCAGTGACTCGAAAGAGGTGGAGCCGCGAACAATTTCTTTTTTTGAAAATTGTTTGTCTGAACTTGGTTTCGAACCTAGACTGTGAAAGTCTAATCTGTATGGGTCGACGCACGAACCCACACGGCCACGGCGCCCACCCCCGTTTTTGTAATGTTTCATTAAAAATCAACAAATAAGTAATTTTATTTAAAAAAAACTGGGCAAGTGCGAGTTGTACTCACACGGGGAAGGTTCCGTCGCATAATATTGATGGATGATTTCTGAATATCAAACGACGTTTCCAAACTATTTCAGTTGAATTTTCTTCTAACTTCAACCCAAATCAACCATTTATTCATAAATTCATACATCCAAACAAACAAATATTCATCCCTACATATACCTATATCTCTATCCAAGTTTATCCAATATAGAAAATCCCTTCCATCATACACATACGCAATCACTGCTCATGCCTGCGGTGTGTGTGTTCATTTCTATTGAGCATTTAGGGGTGAGATCGAAAAGATAACACTCATCAACGAATAGAGTGGCCGAACACAGCATGATATCTCAAAATTTCAACATAAGTCGATATTTTGAAATTTATCATTTCTTAATGCTTACATTGATGTCTTCAAAACTGCGTTTTCAGATCTTCAAAATTCGCATGTCGATGGTTGACCGTTTTTGGCCAATATCTCCAAAACCATTAGGGCCAGAATGCTCGGTTTTAAATGAAAGTACTCAATAAAGCCAAGTTTTTGTGATTTTTTCAGATTTTTAAACACTTTGGTTTAGAAATGGCAGGAAGGGACGCATTTAAAAAAACTTTGGAGCTCCATATTTTCCAAATGGTACTTTGGATAAAAAAGTGTTGAAAGAAACCTCCACCTCATTTCGAAAGATATGTCGATTGATATATATGGGGCGCGACAAATTTTCAAAATTAATGTCAACTTCACCTGTACTGGAGTCACCCTCAAATGGCCCCACTTTTTAAAATCGCAAAGGCAATGACATCTAGGTCTGAGGTACCTAATTCCAATTTCATGCCGATATCTTCATAAACTTCGGAGATAAAAAAGTGTGACAGACACGACGGACGGACGGACGGGCACACCGAAATTATAAAGGTTCCGTTTTTGTAGACGGAACCTTAAAAAAGAGATGAAATAAACATTTTAATAACGAAAAAAATAACTTTCTGTGTCAAATCTCTATTTATCATATTGTTTACAGCATAATTTTTCCTCGGTAGGTGCAACGACCTTAATAAATGCCATAACCCCGGTTTCTATCAGTTGCGACTACCGAGTTCATACTGTATACTCGTGTGTATATCATCACTCGAAGACCCCAATTCCGCAAACAACACAGGTTTCCAAAAGTAAATATTCCATTTTATCGGTTATTTTTCTCACAGTTTTACTGTAAATCGAACATGTTGGTATCAAACAAACAGCCGAGCCAAACCGGCCCTTGGAGGCATTAAACAACAAGGTTTCCCTCCAAATTGTTCGAATGTGTCCACGATACATGATGCTGCAATATAGACAATCTGGAAACCTTGTCGACATCGAGAGAGAATTCCAATTGGAAACCATTTCCATAATTTTCCTTGGAGCAATATTCCAAATTCTGCAAACTTAGGGGTTCATTGGAAATAAGCTCTAATACGGAGTTTATGAGAATAAAGCAAATCAGCAGAGGACTTGTTGATGCAGTCCTTGGATAATAAAATAATCTTTAGACAAGACAAGAAAACAAACGGCGGCCAGATACTCGTGTATAAAAGAGTAAGTTGAAAGCAAGGAAATATTAAAAAAAACAATCTGCCTCTGAACTTATGGAAGAAAAATGTCCTTGTTTGAAAGTTAACTTCCAGACACATGTCCTTAAAGCTTTCTTGTGTATTTTTTTTAGCATGCACGTGCACCAGTGGTTGTAACCTACCCTGTAATAGGTAAATAATGCAACGACAAGTTGCACGGAGGTACAAGAAAGCTAAAGTTACAGTTGCTCATTGATTTCAAATTTCAGGGGAGAAATCAAAGTTTAAAAAAGCATTTCACTATATTTTATATACATATATGGGATGATTTCTTTTAGGAGTATTGAAATTCAAAGTGAAAACATAAAAAATCATTGTTATGACCATGGTAGTGGGTCAACCCTATTCATATGCTTGACCAAACACTAAACTTTTTCGCATCGAAATTGAATGTCTGAAGTTAAGGATTAAGGGATATGATTTTTTTATTTCAATCATAAATAAATACATTTTTTCAGAGCGTTTTAAAACACTGTCATTGCAGCAACTAGGATTCGCATTACACATATTGAAAAATTCCCACATTAGTTTGCAGTCACATAAGAAATGTACTGAGCAGGTACGAGTTGAACTCGTACGGAGAAGGTTCCATTTCATAAACAATTGTTGATAAAAGCATATCTGAATATCAGGCATCTAATTCAAACTATTTCAGTTAAATTTTCTTCTAACTTTAACCCGAATCAACTATTAATTTCTACATACCTACCTACATGCAAACAAACATCCATACGTACATACATATGTATATGAAAATCCCTTTCATTATACCCAACAAAATGCCCGCTGCATGTACATTGGTTTTGGGTATTTAAGGGTTGAAATGAATGTGAGAGATACCACATCGTCGTCTCAGCATGGAATTTATGCGTGAGATTTAATTAATTTTAAATCCTTAATATCTCAGAATTTACACATCCACTGACGGACAAATGTATTTGTAATCTGGTTTTACTAACTCTAAAATGTGGAAAAAACACAGCACAATGGTACGATTCGAACAATTTTTTTTTATTTTGTAGAGCAAAAAGTATACATTAAAATAAACAAAACATATTATTTGTTTCATTACAACAACAAACAACAACAACCTGCCTGGACAAAAGTATTTGTAATTTCCAAATAAGCTACGGTATTCCAAAAACAATAGCAGGATACGAGTGGTTTACCAAAAAAAATAGTGGAAGTGAATTTCAAAAAGTGATACAATTACGAATATAGTGAAGATATGTTCTTTTTATGATTATTATTATGTTACTGACACTATTTATCTTGTTTCTTAACTTTAAATGTTAAAAATGTTTTTTGTTTGAAATATTAAAAGGGGGGCCTGACCTTATGACACATTATTTTTATAATTATCCTTTGCTCAGCCCCTCCTATTTAATAAAAATACCAACTCAAATGATGCAAATTTATTATTTTATTATTTATTAATAGATTTGTATAATTTAAATATAAAATGTTTTTTACAAATATTTATAAATTACAATCTATATTTGGCGTAGCAATATTGCTGTAAGCCAGATTGGCAAAGAAAAAGTTCATAATGTTTATTTATTATAAAAAGAAGATTAAACATCAAATTCATTTAATATAAGATATCTATATTTAATACATGTTTCAAGATATTTATAGAGTGAGTTAAAATTGGTGCCATTTAATATATTTAATACTTCCTTATAACTTAGAGAGTTTTGACTAAAATATATATTTCTAAATTCTCTGTATACTGGACAAATGCCTATAAAATGGAACGTATTTTCTGATTCATGCATGTTACAAACTGTACATATACCATCAGTATTATTTTTGAAGCATCTAGCATTAAGATCTAAAAGACCGCCTCTAGCCCTTATAATTAAACTTGTAGCTCTTGAAGAAAATCCTGCAGTAAGTACAGGAGTTATGTCATACTTAAGTTGTGAATACAGATCGTGAAATTGTGAATTTGAAGCAGCGGAGATAAAGTCATTTTTGTCTTTTAATTTCAATAGGCAAATTATATCTTTCCAATAAAAGCATAAGGGATTACTGTTGTTTGGAGATGAGTATTGCAGCACGTTACGCAGATTAGACCACTCTTTTGCCCAGAGCAGGTTCAGTTCTATAACTTTCTCGGCCAATATTCGTGGTAATCTTTCCGAACTTAAAGAAAGTACTTTCTTTATATAACAAAAATGCATTTTTATGGTTGAAATAAATAAGGAGTTAAAATCGGTTTCTAAGTACAACATGTAGTTAGGAGTAGTGGCAGGAAGGTACAACATTTTTTTAATAAAAAATCGGAAAAGCTTTTCGACATCATCGTATTTCTCATAGCCCCAAACTTGAGCAGCATAAAACATAATGGATTTAGAACCAGCCTCAAATATTTTTAACTTGTTCTTTTTTGATATATTTGGATGATTAATATACTTAGACCAGGTAGATGCTATGGCAATTTTAGAAGCAGATAGTTTGTTTTGTAGATGCTTTTTAAAAGAAAGATTATATGTTATATCAACCCCTAGGTAGGTATAGCTGTTGACGATTTCTATATTATTATTTCCATATTGCCACAATAGGTCAGCAGAAATTCTTGGGCTGTTACGAAATACAACAATTTTTGACTTAGATAAATTAACTTTTAAGCTCCACATTAAGCAATATCTATGAAGAGCATCAATCATTTCTTGTAGACCACTAGGTGTATCTGATAGGATGACAATATCGTCTGCATATAGTAAAACTTTAACATTTACGCTCGCCACATTTAAACCACCAGGTAGAACATCAGGAAGATCATTAATGTATAATGAAAACAGTACTGGACTTAGAATGCAACCTTGCTTTACACCAGATTCCACTTCAAAATATTCAGAAAAAGTAGATCCATCCCAAACTCTGCTCTCAGTATTATCATATAAAGATTGAAGTATTCTTATAATTTTGGATGATATGCCAATGCATGATAATTTATAAAACAGACTATTTCTAGGGATCATGTCGAAAGCACACGAGAAGTCTACAAAAAATCCATATGTATATTTACTTTTTAATTTGTTTAAACCAACAATGTTAACAAGGTTAAATATATTGTCAACCGTAGAGTAATCTTTTCTGAACCCAGCTTGAAACTCGTTTAAAATACTATTTTTTGTAAGCCAATCCGATATGCGATTTAGTAAAATGTTATTAAAAATTTTGCAGATTGTATCTATTAACGATAGCCCTCTATAATTTGTTGCTACGTTTTGGTCGCCCTTTTTAAATAATGGTATCAAGATAGATTGCTTAAAAGAAGATGGAATTTTCTCCCAAAGAAAGATATTATTAAATACCAACAATATGTTTTTTAGAAAGCCATGTGGAGCATATTTATAAAATTCATACGGAATACCATCCTGTCCTGGAGATTTGTTAAGCTTCAGTTTATTTACAACTGCATATAGTTCACAGAATTCAAAGGGAGAGTCTAAAAAAGCGTCCACAAAATAAGGCATACACCAGTTTATAGTTTGGGATTCCTCTCGGTTCTGAAAAACAGAGCCGAAGTGCAAAAGGAAATCATCAGCATCTAAATTTCCTTTTGACGCACGAGTACGTGTTTTTAAAGAATTTGATAATTTCCACCATTCTTTGCTGCATTTTACTTTATCAAGTTGTTTAAGGTTATTATTATAAAACTCCAACTTCTTATTCGCACACAACTGTAGGTATTTAGATCTTGCTGAATAATAACATGATTTGTTGGAAGTTGTATGATTTTTCCTATATTTTTTTAGATTTTTAAGCATAACGGATCGAAAACGGAAGCATTTCCAGTCGAACCATTTTTGTTTAGGCTCATATAATGTTTTATTGGCTTTTTTAACATTAGCTCGCTTGATACTATCAGTTATTGTTGTAACCATTTCGTCAACGGTCATATTATTTTGAATAAGCTGGGTATTTGACAATACATTGAGGTTTCTGTTATATTGAACAGCATACTTATTATTCCAGTATATTTTTTGTAACGAAGACTCCATGTTATTACTACTCATGTGAATTGGAATTGCTATTTTGAGACATAAAGGCATGTGATCAGAAAAGGGTTTAGATGCCACTTTGAAATCATCAACATATTGTAGAAAATTATATGAACAAATACAATAATCGATAACAGAATTTCCCATAACTCCACAAAAGCTGTATTCCCCTTCGGCATCACTTCTTGTCCTACCATTCACCACTATCCCACCAACATTTTCAATCACATTCATTAGTTGTTTTCCTTGAGCATTAATAGTTTTATCTTTGGACCGTCTAAAATCATTTATATTTGACAAACCATGTAATAAATTTTCTTCCAAAACTTGTTCCTCACCAATACGCGCATTTAAATCTCCCATTATGCAAAATTCAGTAGGGCTGAGTTCATCTAAAAATTGCTCAAAGTTATTTAGATCCTTCTTCCAGTTTGAGCAGTTTAAGTATTTAGGAATAAAATAGAAAATATTGCCGTCAAGTTTGGCAGATAATATTGTATAGTTATGTACGTTAATAAATTTTAGTGCATATTTTTTCTGGATTTCCTTTTTAAATCCATATAGACACCCACCACTTGCACGACCAGCTTTATGAGTTTTAGAAGCATCAACCCAATGTATACAATAATTTTGAAAAAACGACGAGAAATAAGATTGTTTACTAGAAATTACATGCGTTTCAAACAAAAAGAAAATATCAAAATTATTAATATATGATATGAAATTACCGAACTTTAAAGAGCTTTCTAAATTTGCTATATTATATGATATTAAATGGCACGTATTAAATTGCTATTGTAACGAGGAGCTAATTGCATTACTAATATTATTATTTTTATGATTATCAATAAAACATACATCTAAAGTGCACCCACATTCGCCAAGCAGCTTCCTTAAATACTCCGAATCATTTACAGATGACGCCATCACTTTGCCGTTGTACCAGGTGAATTTTTTATCATTAATAAAGATGCAGAACTCTCCAAGGCGAACCTTTACATCTTTCTTAGTTTTAGATATTGTTTTGCTTAATTGCCTTAACTTGTATCTTGTACTTTGTTCATCATCAGTATAGTCTTTCTGTATGTAAATCTCTTGGCCTCTTAACTTTCCTTTTGCTGCTAATATATTAACAGCTTGGGCACTCGATTCTAGGCTAAATACAAAAGATTTACCTGAAGCTAATATTCTGGCTGAAATTATGCGAACTTCCACATTTAGTTCCTTATTACATATATCCCGAAACTTATTTTTAGCCACTTGTGTGTTTGTACATAGTAGTCCACTCACTATAATATTTGAAGTACGAGATCTGCGATCAATAAATTCCATTCGTGTAGTAAGCTTCTTAATATCATCTTTTAATTTCATATTTTCCTGCTTTAACTCCTCCATTTCAGCCTTAATAGCAACCAAGTCCTCCTTTTTAGCAACATCTTTTAGCTTCTCATCCAATACATTACATAGTTTACTCCAAGAAAAAACATCTTGTTGGATATTGTCCGTCATTTTATTACAAAATAAATATTTCTTATTGCTTTTGTTTTGATCAGGAGATGTCGATAACAATGTGCGTTTATTGCTCATTTGGGTAGATTTTAAAGCATACCTTAAGGCATTACTAGATTGACACTATGACAGCAAACAAGATTCTTGATGCAAATTTAAGGCAAATATAACTGTACCCATATGACTGAAATAAATGTTCCTTTTGATTTTTTACTATTTAAGTAATGAATTTATTATAAAATATGGAAAAGTTTCTTAACGTAATGTTTTTTGTTATTAAAACGATGAAAATGTAGAAATAGTAATTGGGGCTGACTACTGGATACTTGCGTGGCTGGACTACTGGAGCTGAGGGGGCCGACTACTGGGAAATCATACCCTTTTCACTTATATTGTAACTAGTTTGCATTAGGTAGCTCATATCCCTAATAAGCATAGTATTTTTCAATCTACATGCTTCAAACATTCAGAAGAACCCAATACTTGATTAAATAGTTGAAGAATAGACTTTTAAGGATCATTCAAACAAAAAAAAACAGGTGGCATCACCCTACCAAATTATAAAACGCCATCAAAATTCTTCCGAGTTCAAAAGTAAGCCTAGAAGGGGTCGGCCTTGCAAACTGACATCGAGGAACAAGAGGAAAATTATATTAATAATAAAGAAAGACCCCAAAACATCATCCTCCAAAATTGCCGCTGGAGTTAAAGAGAGCTCTGGAACAGAAGTTCACCCTCGAACAGTCCGGAGAGTTCTCAGAAATGAGGGGTACAGGACTATGGTTTGCAGAAGAAAACCTCTCATTTCTAAGGTAAACAAAAAGAAGACACTTGATTTTGCCAAAGAGTACTTAGACAAACCAGAATCGTTTTGAGAGTAAATTTTGTGTTTACCGATCGAATGGACGTGTTTTGACCTGGAGGAAAGCACGCACCGAGCTGGATACAAGAAATATACAGCAAACGGTTAAACACGGGGGTGGTGGAGTCATTGTATGGGGGTGTATGGCAGCTTCTGGTGTGGGGAAGCATGTATTCATAGATGAAGTTATGAAAAAAGAAAATTGCCTTGAGATTTTAAAGGAAAATTTGAGAGACAGTGCTGAAAACTTACATCTGGGTAACGATTTCTACTTTCAGCAAGATAACGACCCAAAGCACACTGCTGAAATAGTAAGTCGATGGATACTATATAATACCCCTCATACTCGTACCCTAAAAATATCGCCCCAATCTCCAGATCTCCAATCCCATAGAGCAGCTATGGGATATGTTAGATAAAAGTGTGCGACAACACAGGATTACCTCTAAACAACACCTAAGGGTATCACTGCAGAAAGAATGAACAAAAATAGGGAGTGAAGTTACAAAAAACTTAGATTCCTTGCCAAATTGATTGCTGGCAGTGATCAAGCAAAAAGGCAATCCAACTAATTATTAAATATTTACTAATAGAATATTTATTTTAATTTTAAGTTGAATTACAAATACTTTTCCAGTCCAGGCAAATTTTGAATTGTTTAGTTATTTTTGTTGTTGTTGTTTGTAATTGCATTGAATTATATAATATGTTTTGTTTATTTTAATGTATTCTTTTTGCTCTACAAAATAAAAACAAATTGTTCGAATCGCACCATTGTGCTGTTCCACATTTTAATGTTAGTAAAACCACCATACAAATACTTTTGTCCGTCAGTGTAAATCGATATTTATTTACGATTTCTTAATGCCTACGCTGTGGCCTACAAAACTGCGTTTTCAGATCTTCGAAATTAGCATGTCGATGCTTTACCGTTTTTGACCAATATCTGCAAAACTATTAGGGCCAGAATGCTCGTTTTAAATGATAGTGCTCATTGAATACAAGTTGCTGTAATCTTACAATTTTTTAAACAATGGTTTAGAAATGGCAAAGAGGACGCATTAAAACAAACTTTGGAGCTCCATATTTTTCAAAAGGTTTCCGGCACCTCATTTTAAAAGATCGTCAATATTTAGAAGCCCATTTCAACTTCACCTATACATACGGTGACCATTTTTGTTGATGCAAAAAGGGGACAATCTAGGGCTATAAATCTAGGGCTCGAATTTTAGGGCTATAAATCTAGGGCTAGAATTTTAGGGCTAGAATTTAAGGGCTAAAAATCTAGGGCTATAAATCTAAGGCTAGAATTCTAGGGCTATAAATCTAGGGCTAGAATTTTAGGGCTATAAATCTAGGGCTAAAATTTTAGGGTTAGAATTCTAGGGCTATAAATCTAGGGCTAGAATTTTAGGGCTATAAATCTAGGACTAAAATGTTAGGGCTAGAATTTAAGGGCTAAAAATCTAGGGCTAGAATTCTAGGGCTATAAACTAGGGCTAGAATTTTAGGGTTAGAATTCTAGGGCTATTAATCTAGTGCTAGAATTTAAGGGCTAAAAATCTAGGGCTAGAATTCTAGGGCTATAAACTAGGGCTAGAATTTTAGGGTTAGAATTCTAGGGCTATTAATCTAGTGCTAGAATTTAAGGGCTAAAAATCTAGGGCTAGAATTCTAGGGCTATAAATCTAAGGCTAGAATTTTAGGGGAAGAATTTTAGGGCTATAAATCTTGGCCTTGTAACATATGTATATAATAGAAAAAAGACCCAACTGACCCAATTGACACAAATTGACACACACCACCTATTCGTCGATTTCAAGGCCGCATATGACAGCGTGCCTAGAGACGAGCAATACATACGGTGGCCAATAAGGAGACAATCTTATCATCTCCAAGAAACAAATAAAGAGCGAAAATAATGTCGTATAAATGTATCGAATGGACTTGGATGACAGTTTGCGATTCATTCACAATAGCGAAAACCAGATGACAAACCTGAATTATTCAAGCCAGTGCTGTCTACTTTTTATGTTTAACGAATTTAGAACTGAAGAAAGTACTTTACTGTGTAGATCATAGAAGAAAGTTTTCAAAGAAAAAAACATTAAGAGGACAATTTAATAAAAAGAGGACAATTTACTATCCTCTTCAAGAAAACAAGGACACGATACCGAAAAAGAGGACGGATGGTCACCGTACCTATACAGGAGCAATCCCAAATGACCCAACTTTCTAAATTTGCGTGCACGAAAAATGATTTCTAGATCGAAAGTACCTAATTCCAAAATGTCATGCCGATATCTTTATGAATGTTGAAGATAAAAAAGTGTGACAGACTCGACAAATTATAAAGGTTCCGTTTTTAAGTGCCTCACAAAATCCCAGTATCTGTTCTGGAATTTCATTAAATTCTTCACAAAATTTGCAGAGACCTTCTTCCGATGCCCATAGTCTCCTTACATGCTCCCTGAGTCTACAGTACCCCGTTAGAAAGCCTGTTAGGATACGGAGGTTATTGCTCATTTTGATGCACGCCTCAAACCTCTTTCGCTTATACTGCCCTAGGATTTTCTTGGCCTGCTTTATTCCACGAGCGTTATTCCAGGTTTCTATCCGGTTCCTTCTTTTAGTTCCCTGAATTCTTCTCTGAGGAGATGCTCTCCTGAAGCGCAGAATGGTTCAGGGCCTATGAAGGATTCTGATGCTCCCTTCTTTGCCAGAGAGTCGCCCATATCATTGCCTTCTTTCCCCATATGGTCAGGTATCAGAGTTTTACTCGGTATCTCCTACTCAACTTTTTGAGCTTTTGCAAGCATTTCCTACAAGTTTGGATTTGATGATGTAGGAGTCTAATGCCATAATAGCAGCTCGACTGTCCGACATTATTGCTATGTCGCAGTTGGTATAACTCCTTTCAAGATTGATCTGAACGCATCTGTCTATGACATAAATTTCCGCTTGAAGATGCTGGTACATTTGCCCATGGGCTCGAAGTATTTTGTCCTAGGTCCAAAAACTCCTGCTCCAGTTCCTTCATCAGTTCTTGATCCATCTGTATACCATTTTACCGTGTTGCTGCTCAGCCTGTGGACCATGAATTCATTGCTCCAGTCCCTTTTGGTGCTGAGCCTACTGGTAAATTTTTTTGGAAGTTGAATTTCCTAGTCACGTCATTCTTCGGAATGGCCAGGTGTGGTAGCTTTTTGACTAGTGCGTCGCATTGCCTCTCTGTAATGCACCTGTATTTTCCTTTCCCTTTCTTTGCCATTTTCGTGATTGTTTTTTTTTTGCACATTCTGCAGCCACTAAATGCAAAGGAGTCAGCTCCAGTAGCACCTCCATGGTCGCAGTTTGGCAAGTTCTCATGGCTCCTGTAATACAGAGGCATGCCAACCTTTGAACTTTGCTGAGTGTCTCCCTCGCGCTGCTGATCAGATTGGTTCTCTTGGTCCGTGCTATTGCACCATAGGTTATACGGTTATTTACGTGATTGGGCGAACACAGCGAGCTGTCAATACGAGCACTGAAACAGAAGCGGCTAAAATGGGTCTGGCTGTGAACGAGGCCAAAACTAAGTATATGCTGTCATCGAGAAAGGACGCACAACATCGACGACTTGGCCAGAACATCACCATAGGCAGCTATCTCTTCGAGGTAGTGAAGAACTTCATCTATCTCGGCTGCGCGGTAAACAGTACAAACAACATCAGTACCGAGATCAAGCGCAGAATAACTCTTGCCAACCGCTGGTTTTTTGGGCTCAAAACGCAACTGTGTAATAGAGCCCATGTTGAGAGGCATGTTGGATGAGGCCCAGGTCCACCTCGGACTGTAGCGCCCTAAGAAGAAGAATAATTTTTCTCTCAGGATATGGTCTCCTACAGCGCAGAATGGTTCAGGGCCTATGAAGGATTATGATGTTCCTTTCCTTGCAAGGGAATCGGGCATTTCATTGTCTTCTTTTCCCGTATAAATTGTATTTAAGGTACCATGGCATATGATCACACTACATTAAGAAATTAATGCCCTTCCTGTGCTCATATTTGAACTCAATCCTTACAAAACATCAACTCTTTTTTCTAACAAAGTTAAAAAAAAGTTTAGTGTTATGTGGAATTGTTTGCCCCGTGTCAGGTTTTTTCCGAAAACTCTTCAATCTTCAATCTATTCAAATAAAAGTCGATGGGTCCGACGACTATATCGATGAATACATGAGCCGTACAGAAATACAACACATTCACGCCTATGAAAATCGTTTTACCCCTTGTCACAAAACGACACCCATTAAAGTGACACACGAAACGACATAAGTCGAACTTAAACGACTTTCGTAAAAAGAGGTATTAAAATCCTGAAGTCCTTATTTGCCAAAAAAGTCAGTCACATCACTCAACAAGTAGTGGTCTCTCAGCACACTCCCACTCCTAACAGACTCCTCATCCAAGTCGCAACAACTTATTTCAATAAAACAAAGCCATTATTTTTAGTTGTTTTTTTAAGCATACCAAGTGCATTAAACGGACAAATTAGATGTATACATAAACTATAAATGCATTCTATGACTGAATCCACACGAAATGGAAAATATAAAACGACAGAGTTACAAAAATATTTCCATACAACATTCAGGTTTAGAGATCCGTGCTTTGAGTTGCCATAGGCAACATGCTGACATCTTTGTTCTTCTACGTACATAAATATAAATATGCTGTGTGCATTGATTTGGAATATTCAGATACTACATTTAATACAAGCTTGTTTTCTTCATTATTCTAAGGAATTCCTCTTGACTGACCTCTCCGTCATTATCCAGATCTGCCTCGTCAATCATTTCGCGCAACTCCTCATCGGTTAGATTCTCGCCAAGCTCACGGGCGACTCTTTTCAAATTTTTAAAAGAGATTTTTCCAGTGTCGTCGTCGTCGAAGAGCCGGAATGCTTTTAAAATCTCCTCTTTTGTATCCTTTTCCGCCATTTTCATGGTCATCAATTGCACAAAATCAGCTAGAGACAGTTTTCCACTGCCATCTTTATCGATTTCTGCAATCATACGTTTGATTTCCTCCTTTTTCGGTTCGAAACCTAGCGCACGAATAGCAACTTTTAGCTCCTTAACATCAATGAACCCAGTCGATTCGGTGTCAAACAATTCGAATGCTTCCTTTATGTCCGCCTTCTGTTCCTCGGAAAGCTCAAACTTCGGTCCTGATTTCTTGCGGCCACCAACAGACGGAATCGCCTTCTTGGAATTTGTTGAGGTTTTCTCCATAGTGCTTGGCACGTTTCCTTGAGATACTTGATCACACTTAGTTAACTAATATTGCGAATTTGTTTGTTTGTTCCGTCTTTAGCTCACAACTTATTTTGATTATGTAAACAAATTGACTGTTAACGTTTCCATGAAAATGGAGCAAGGCATTAACAAGGATTTCGGAAAACACCCAAGCAATCGGAAAATTTGTTGTATTTTTTTTTCTTTCATCTAACAAGTATCAACGTAGAACAGCTGACTGAGTTGTCAAACTTGAGAATAATATATATTGGCAGCTAGGTGGCGTTGCCGGTGGAAGGTTTGCACATGAAATAAGTGAGTTTGAACAACCGGAAGAGCAAGTGTAAGGAAACTCGTTACTTGGTTTTTTATTTCAAACCGCACAAGCTACTTTGCAAGAAAATGGACGATCACTTAAAATATTACACGCCTAAAAGTCGTTCGCCTGGTAAATAATTCACCAAGTATTCTCAAGGACATTTTCTAATAGATTCAAATTTTATTTCGTACAGAAATAATGTCATGTTATACCACAGACTTTGGTGTGAAGAGAAGGAAAGTTTAAATTTCTTTTTGATTGTAGCTGCGATTGCGATCAGCTTAAAGTGTGCATGTATATATTACTGTAAAGTATACTTAAAAACACAACTTACCACATAAATGCTAGACACTAGGTTAGGTTAGGTTAGGTTAGGTAAATGGGTGACATAAAGATGTCAGCGGCTCACTTGGACCACTATGAGTCCATTGTTCCCAAAAAAGTTTGAACCATGGAAAACCTAAACTTCTATGTATCGACAGCCAAGCTAAACCACCCAGATATAGATATGTATCTCAGGAGTTTGCTTAGCTCTATTTTCCCTAGATCCGAAAAGAAGAATCTTCCTTGGGTTCCCTTCCTCCTAACGGCTAGTGCAGGACAATCACACAGTAGGTGCCGAATAGCTTATATTTCTTCTTCGTCTCCACAGCTTCTACAAAAATCATTATGGGGTGCTCCCAACCGTGCTATCGCGCAGCTGTCCTATCGCGCAGTGCCCCGTCATGACCCTAATGGCTGTTCGTATATCCCTTAGACTTAGTTTTATGAAATCGGTAAATCTCCTCTGCTAAGCGGTGTGCTGGCTTCAGATAGGGCCCGCGAAAAGCTAAGTTGTGACCCAACCCTGGCCAGTTGTTACCGGAGATTCTCATGTGGCCAGGCACCCAACTGGCTACTGAAATATCGTCTTTTGATGCGTATTTTGTATCTTATCGATGTTGGCTCTAATGCTTTAATGGCTGCTTGACTATCAACATAGTTACTGATTGTTTGCCCTGAAATATTTTCCTCAACAATCATATATGCAGCTTGAAAAACACTACAACTATCCTCAAGTCCGAAGGACCGATTTATATTCCGATTTGTAACTTTTGTCATTAACTATAGTAAAGGGAAACGCAGTCCACGTAATTCCAACTGGATTGCATATAAAGCGATGCGAAATTATTCAAATGTTGTTACCCGAAACTCCAAAAAGAATTACTTCTCCAACACCAGTCTAACTAAAATTTACTGTATGCTGGACAATCTGGTTTCAGATCTCATCACAGCTGCTCTAATAATAATAATAATGGCGGCACTGCAGTCCCAGGTGGACCTGGGCCTAGCTTTTCAGCAACCACTCGTGTTGCTGCACTACTGCTATGCTAACAATTTTGGAAGACAGCAATTTTATAAAGGACACATGATGCTACTATGTCTGCTAGACTTTATCTATATCTAACATATATATGTACAGTAAAAATCGGTTATAACGACCTTCAAGGAACTGACGAATTTGGTGGTTATAAGCGATAAGTCGCTGTAACCGATAACTCGAAGATAGCAGATAAAGAATGAAGACCCTCTAAACTGTACCAAGTAGGATGACGGTGGTGAATGGCCTTTGCTTCATTAAGGTCAGTTAAGACTTCGCCGAGACCTTTAATTTCAAAAACGGGTTTAGACAAGGCGACTTTTTAATGTAATTCTTAGGAAGATCGTGCATAATTCAAACATCAAACACCAGAGGCATGATCTTCAAAAATAATACCAACCAACAAAAAACGCAAAACAAAAAGGATAACATGCCAATAAACGGTAAGCTGTAACATTTCTAAAAAATTTTGTATGCAGTTACATCGCATCTATAGATAAACAGTTTACCGTTTTAGAAAAATTTGTCAATTCTCTGATTTTTCAATCCTCTGATCTCAACTCCCATAGATAATCTATAAAAAATTGTAGATCCGAGAATTGAACGGGATAGCCACCCAAATAAGGAGCACCTTTGGTAAACCTAAAACGTCGTGAAAAATGATTCCTCTGGCTGTTTTCAGCACTTTTATTGATTCTATGCATTGAAGATGTACAGCGGTTATCAGAAACAATGGATACTCACTCAAATATTAACACCCGGATTTAAAAAATGTTGACTTTCAATTATGTGCTTTAGTTTTGTCGCGGCAACTTTTAAGTCATGCTCACTCTTTTTTAATATTCTTAGTTTGTAGGAATCTAGTGGAATTGAGTTTTTGTTTATAAATAAGTAAAACTATTCCTGTTTAAATAAAAAAGAATTATTAAAATCTTCCAAGTACAAGGAAAGATATTGAGCAAAATGTCTATGCGGACTATTCGGTGCTATTGTTTTGTCCGACACTGTACATGTCCATATATTTCAGCTTGCATATGAAGTACTGAACACTACTCTGAAATATTTCATAGATGCCAGAATTTGTATTTTCTAACATAGAATAATAATAATTAAGACCCCTATGTATTTATATGAAAACCTTAATTTTCCTCGGTCGCATAGAACCCTGTGGTTGATTCCACCACGCCATCACTATTTGAATTCAACACGTCAAATTTGTATCTTTGCCATAAAACTGTTTAACTCTCTTCCATTAACAATCAGAACTATTTCTAATGTCATTCGATTTAAAAATGCAATTTTTGATTATTTTTCACAATTACCTTAAATCCTGAACTATTGTCTACAAAAATGGAACCTTTATAATTTCGGTGTGTCCGTCCGTCCGTCCGTCCCTCGTGTCTGTCACACTTTTTTATCTCCGAAGTTTATAAAGACATCGGCATTTTGGAATTAAGTACTTCAGGCCTAGATGTCATTGCCCAAATTTAAATTTTAATAAATTTTAAACTTAATGTCATGCACCCAAATTTTAAAAGTGGGGCCATTTGGGGATGGCTCCGGTACAGGTGAAGTTGCGAAGTTGTGTTTAAAAATCTGAAAAAGACACAAAAACCTCGCTTCATTGAGTACTTTCTTTTAAAATAATTTCAAGCATTCTAGCCTTAATAGTTTTCGAGATATTGGCCAAAAACGGTCAATTATCGACATGCGAATTTTGAAGATCTGAAAACGCAGTTTTGAAGACATCAATGTAAGCATTAAGAAATTATAAATTTCAAAATATTGATTTATGTTGAAATTTTGAGATATCTAAGATTTCATGCTGTGTTCGACCACTCTATTCGTTGATGAGTGTTATCTCTTAGAACAATCTCAACCCCTAAATGCCCAACAGCAGTGTACACAGACACCGCAGGCATGAACACTGATTGCGTATGGATGGAAGGGATTTTCTGAGTTGGATACACTTGGATAGAGATGTAGGTATATGTATGGGTGGATGCTTGTTTGTTTGGATGTATGAA
The DNA here is from genome assembly GCA_930367185.1 of Myathropa florea. NCBI lineage: Eukaryota > Metazoa > Arthropoda > Insecta > Diptera > Syrphidae > Myathropa > Myathropa florea. The sequence goes on from OV884005.1 coordinate 16,290,810, forward strand.
TGTACTAAAGAATAGTTGATTTGGGGTTGAAGTTAAAAGAAAATTCAACTGAAATAGTTTGGAAACGTCATTTGATATTCAGAAATCATCCATCAATATTATGGGACGGAACCTTCCCCGTGCGAGTTCAACTCGCACTTGCCCAGTTTATTTTTTTAAGTTGAATATCTCTCTATGCTCCTTACCGCCTTTGACGGATTGTCAATACTAGACATGATAGTGTATACCTTGTTTCTATGCGTTCTGTTAAATGCGAAGTCTACGGTCTGCATTTCTTGGATCTTTTCCAGCATCTGCCGTAATCCATTGTCGACTTTCGTGGCCTGAAACCAGTTTGATAAGGACCTATCAGATTGTTGGCAAATGGTTTTAGGTCTTCACATAAAACGGTAAGGAAGATCTTATATGTGGTGGAGGAGATTGATCTCTTGATTATTGGCCCAGCCTCCTTTTTTTGTGGACCGGGCTAACGGTATTAAGATTCCACTTTTCGGGCATGCTATCCTCCGACCGTATCTTACAGATGCGCTCGTGCATGCCCCCAATCAGATCATATCAGCTGCTTCAAAGATACCAACCAAAAGATCTTAGACTTCAATCTCGATATTGGTCAAGATAGATCTCGTTTAGATCCGAGGGAAGGAGTCCTCTTTTATCATTGTCCAAATTGAATGGAACATTCCGCCTGACAGCAGTATTTGTGTCTTCAACGCCGTTTAGAAGAAATCATTTTTCCAAAATTCTCAGTATCGACGCGACTTTACTACAAGTTATAGTTTCGATAGTGACAGTAGTGTCGCTCTCTGGTTAAACTTTCAACATCTTTTCTACCCATCTCCTCTTGCTTTGCTGCCTATGCTTGCCTGCACTCGTCGTCAAACAAGGACCTTTTCCGTTGTGTTGTATCTAGCCAAAGAACGACGGTTTGGTGGAATTCTTGAGTTGGTGGTGTGATTGGGCCATATTTTTCGAAAATTATAACATAGCAACCGTTTCAGGGAATGGATTGCTTATCGTACGATTTGAATGTTTTTTTTTTGTTTCCTGAAATTGATGCTACGGACAATTCTTATTTTCAACAACCTGCCGCACAGCATGTAAAAAAAATAGCTTTATTGTCTGAAAAAGTTCCAAGACTTCGGATTTCGAGACTTCAATTTGTCGATTTAACAACTTAAGACTCTTTTTTGTGGCTACGTTAAGGATGGAATCGACGACAATGCTTGACCAACTATTCCTGCACTAAATTCATCTTAATTACAAAACAGAGCTGAAATTATGCAAAAAACGTGATGAAAAATGTCTTCATTGTACTTCATTACGGAATACACGCTGCAATCGTTGTAGCAACGGATGGACAGATTTGGTGTTGTGTACGACAATTGTATCGTAAGTTTCCATACAAGTGACCGTTGTACCGAAATTGCGTTCCATGCTTGTGAGAAAGTTGTTGGGTGTGTATTCGGACACACAATTCTTGTATCGATTTCAATTGTGTTTCGGCTGTTCAAGTGGAGGGTCAAGGCGAAGTTTAAGTAATTTTGAATTAATTGCTGGAAAATGACTCAATGAAATGAACCGCTGTACGTAAACTGTACACAGGTTTTTCATTGCGTGTGCTGCATGTAATAGTTGGGCCAATATCGGCACAACTCAAGTCGGTTGTAAAATAAAATAAAAATGTTAAAACTTTTCATAAAAAGTTTCGTTTTGCATTGATTTAAAATGACACCTCTTGTTGGACGACCCGAAAAAACTCTATTCAACTTCGGAACTACCAATACAAACCAACACTTTGTTTCATGCCTGAGTACCCTGGTGACTAATGGAAACAAAAGGAAGCGTTTTGATACTTCTAACCATTAAAAGATAGATCGGATAAATCATGTTTTATGTATTGTAACTTTAATTACTTATGTATTAAGATTCACATGTAAATAGTAACTTTCAGGTTATTTCTTTAAAAAAGTGAAACAAATCTTAGGAATCATCAGTATATCACTATTCGTCATTGGGTCTTTGTACTTGCACATTTTCACACGTATCAACAAGCATCTGACGATCATCCAATGGTAGTGCTTCGGTCGGACTCTCCGCCGTAGCTCTCAAAACTCGGAATCCGTAACGTCTCCACCATTTCCTTCGATAGGCTATCCAACTGATCGCAATGACTGCACAGATAATGCAACTAATGAGGAAAATGGGAAAAGCACCTATTCTACCAGCTGCATCGGCATCCTTGCAAATTTCAATGTTAAACCACTCGCTGAGGTCGCTGCCCGCAAGTGAAGTTGAGCGAACCGCAGTCTGTGCAAATGTTTCGTTTAATGTAATAGAAAACTTAAAACCAGCCATTTCATGTTGCTTTCTGGTTATGCACTTTACATCTCCAAGGTTTTTGCCATTAGAGTCTGTGTTTTGGACATGAATGATGTAGGAGACAATAGCTCCATTTGGACGAAGGGGCTCTTTGAACTGTAAGCGATACTCGTTGGTTTCTGGTACTCTGCAAGCGTCTACTTTCGTGACTTTGTCACCATCGACGGAATAGTTTGTCTTGTCGTTGTACATGTAAAAAGCTCCACAACCGGCTTCATTGCAGGCGTGAAAGTAGAACGTATACGTTGTAAAGGGGTCAAGATCGGATAGTGTATAGTTATCAATGTCAGTTCTAAGTTTATAGACCGTGCCAAGCAAGCGGTAGTTAAGTATGGTTTCACAACTGTCCTCAATTTGAGAACTACAAGGATACTCCAACTCCATGCTGCGCTTGAATTCTTCATCCAGCTGCTTCTCTTCAAGGCGATGACAACAGTCGTCGTAGTCCTCGAAGTGACTTCTGGATACGAACGGAGGTCGTTCGCAGAAATCCCTCGTATCGAGCCCATTCAAATCAACAGAGTGTTCATAGGAGTCCAGTAAGTAGTAGCCTACCAATTCTTTTCTCTGTGCCCGTGACTCCCACGCAAATGTTATGCTAGTTGATGTTTTTGATAAAGTAAACAGCCGAGGTGCGGTTGGACGGTCGGGAAGAGTTGAGAACAAATTAATAGTTGATCGCGCTGCGTATCCGCTTTTTTCTTCAAAAGTCTTTACCAAGATCTCGTATTCAGTATATGGCGTTAGACCACCCAGTGTGTATGTGACATGAGTTGAGTTTTTTTGAAGATCTTGCAGGAAAAGAATCTCCTGCTTCCAAAATACTCTAGAAAAGAAAAAAATGTGAAGTTTATTTTTTAGCGTTGTCATTCCATGTTGCTAACCTGTCACACACGTGATCATCGAGTTCCTTCCGATCTCCTTTACTGTACTTTGCTGCGCGATAAATAACCTCAATCTGTTCTCTTGTTTCATTTTTTGTCCAAGTCAGGTTAACTTCACGCGGACTAATGGGCTGCAAATTTATTTTTGGGTTAAAAGATAATTTTATGGGCTGACAGTAAATTATTGCGCGAAATATATGCAAAATATCAAGTTGATCTACCAAAGTTAATATCGGGTATGTTATCATCTGCATATGGTAAAGAGAAGAAAACTTCTTGCTTCTAGAAGGATAAGAGTTTATTTATCCAATCAGAAAAGCAGTAATACTGCAAGCATTGATGCGTGAAGAAATGCACAACGAAACAGACATGCAGTAAGTATTGACATCTCGTTGCCTCTGTTTGTTGTTATTGTGAAAAGTGAAAATTTATTACAAACAAAACAAAACAAATTATTTTTGCCATGGATGTGGAAAGGCGTAATAAATTAGAGGAAACCACAATTTTGTTATTACTTTAAAAATGTTCTGTGAAAATTTTAAATAATAATAATATAATAATGGCGGCACTACAGTCCGAGGTGTACCTGGGCCTAGCTTCTCAGCAACCACTCGTGTTGTGCGTGCTATTGTTCTCTCTCGGGTGGAGGGGACCTACAGTTTAATGCCGATTTCGAACGGCGAGATTGAGAAGTTTTTTTCTAATCGAAAGAGGTGGAGCCGTGAAAAAATGTTTGATGTTTTTTTCGAGATTCGAACCGACGACCTCGAGCGTAGGAGTCGACGCACCTACCCACTACGCCACGGCGCCCAATTTTAAATACTGTGTGTCAAATCCCAAAATTGTTATATCTTGCTCTTACTACATGTGGATTACTTCAAAATTAGAAAAAGAATCAACTTGCATCGATGGGTGGACGTGCAGTAAACAGTTGTCCAGTGCATATAAAGCCATGTTCTTTAATTTTACACGTCTGTTTCAAGCATTAAACTCTCAAAAAACTACTTAATAAAGTGAAAGTCTGCAAAACTTATTTTCTTCCAGCGCTTGTTCCGCTCTTGATATTCAGTTTAAGGCAGAACCAAGCAGGGTGTGGTTCTTCATCAGATATGTACGGTCTTAGGAATTAAACTCCACTGGCATCCTAACCACATGTAGTCTGACTAGGCTTAAAGAATATGACAGCTCACTCACAAGACCGTCGTATAATCTTAATATCATGCTGACGCAATGATTACTCGTTAACATGGACGGTCGATTTTCAAAAGAGACGATGGGGAAAAATTTTTGCACAAATCAGCATTTAATCAGACGGGAAAAAACTAAACTGTGGGTGGGAATCGGTGACCAATTGCAGTTATTCAGCTTTGGAAAATCCTGCCAACTTTCGAATATTGTCAGCACTTTTCAAAAGGCATATAGACAATCGCTTGGATGCAAAAGACTAGTAGTAGCAACCACCTTTTATAAAATATTGTTTCAGCTTTAACTTAGTTCCCAAGTAAATGTATATATCTAAAGAACTCTTTATATGGATGAATCGTGCTATCTGGAGATACTTATTGGTTGGTTCCAAGGCGCAATCCAGGCTTTAGCGTCATACGAAGAAAAAGAAGATACTGAATACAACCTTGCACTTCAACACTTAAAGGTAGGTTCTGATTGAATTTGAATGAATGGGGCCTCAAGAACCGCTTCCTCAGATGCGCCTAATACTCTCTTTTATCTGACCTCCGTAAAAACAAATTGAGAGAGGTAAAATCAAAGAAACGTGACTTTAGTTGAATTAATCACTTTTTAACTTCCCACAAAAATCGTAGCACAACTGTCTTGTTGAACTACATATTCTGTAAGCATAATTGGCACAATAGCTGTCACCAATAAACAAATAATTTTGTCTCAAGAATCCTCCAAGATGTATGACCTAATGATGCCGTCATCGTCCAAAATGGTGCACCATCCAGTTACTCTACGAGGATGTAGTAGTCTTTGATGTACTCGTACTAACTGCGCCAGCTGACCGAATGGTCACATATAGTAGAACTATAGAATAATTTCATGTGTTTTACGCCCAAATAGTTAAAATCAATAACGGGAAAAAATAATTACAGCACTATTCGGGTTAATTGCAAGTTTTCGGTTATTCCGAGCGGTTGACTTGGTGGACACATAATTTTTACACAAAAAAATAAGTGTACAATTGAACAATTGTCTAAATATAGTGGTCTACCAACATAACGCTCCACTACCATGTTTGATACATATTGTACGACTCGCCAACTTGGGAAATGAAAGTGTTGCTTGGACTAAACCCTCATTAAAAAGCTAGAGTAGTTTGCTAAATATGCTTATGGATGGTATTACATAGTGGAATGTATCTCAAAACTCGCATTAACAATTAATCATTTTCGATAAAGATGACAGGAAATTGCCTTCTACGCATGGATTTTTTATGGAGAGCAATACGGGGAAATTGTTTTTTTTTCTGAGAAAGAGCACTGGGAAAAAATACCTCAGTTTGACAAGCTAAGCTAAGTTAAGGTGGGTGCCGTGGCCGGGTGGATTCGTGCGCCGACCCATGCGCATTAGACTTTCACAGTCTAGGTTCAATTCCAAGTTCAGACAAACAATTTAAAAAAAAAAAAAATTGTTCACCTCTCCCCCCCTTTCGAGTCACTGACAATGCTCAAAGAGTATAACTGTCTAGAAAAAAGTTTCTCAATCTCGCCGTTCGGAGTCGGCATTAAACTGTAGGTCCCCTCCACTCGTAAGAGAACAATAGTAGGCAAAACACGAATGGTTGCTGAGAATGGCGGCACTGCAGCCCGAGGTTGACCTGGGTCTGTGCTTCTCAGCAACCACTCGTGTTGTTCGTGCTATTGTTCTCTTACGAGCGGAGGGGACCTACAGCTTAATGCCGACTTCGAACGGCGATTTTGAGGAGTTTTTTCTAGACAGTTATACTCTTTGAACATTGTCAGTGACTCGAAAGAGGCAAAGCCGCGAACAATTTTGTTTTTAAAAATTGTTGCTTGTGCTGTGATTTGAATACAGACTGTGAACGTCAAGTGCGTATGGCTCAACGCACTAAACCACACGGTCACTGCGCCCACTCTTTGAATTATAAAAGATCTAAAAGAGCAAAGTTAACAAATGTACTAACCATTTAATGGAAAATAATAATAATAATGCTTCAATAAATTGAATCAGTCAATTTTACTCACCGTAATCACTAAAGGTAAAATAGCAGGACTGCAGAGAACATCTTCGTCATTATACTCAATGTGGTCCTTGTCTTTGTCGTGAATTATGCTATCGGTAAATTTCTTCACAACCCTGTTACATAACTTAAAATTGGAGTATATGTTAATGCCACCATCGAGAATACGAAGTTGCTCTATGTCTTCCGACGTCCAAAGGTCTTCAAGGTTGTCATTGTCGTAAATTAATAGAGCATATGTATTATTGTCTAGTCGGAGTCCTTCAATTTTCTTCAGATTCTTCAGAAAATTCAGCGATTTGAGGTACGGGGATCTGAAAGGATGTTATCATCACGAATACTTTTGTTCTATTACAAATACAATACCTCACAATTTTGACATATCCTTGGACTTCGCGGAGCTTTGCAAATGCCTCCAGTAAGTAACTTTCATCAATTTTATTAGTTATTTGTATATACAAGCTACTGTTTAGGCGGACACAACCTTTTACCGATTCCGCGCTACTTAAGTCAAAAATATTATACATTGAATCCGTACACGTTTTTACGCATTTACTAGAGTCTTCGCATTTTATGCACGCTAATCTTCTTCTGCTGCTTACATATCCAGATGGACAACGCCTGTTGCATTGATTTTCGAAAACATATCCTCGAACTAGCCCACATTCTTGCTGAGTATAACATCGTTGGTGATGTTCAGAGTAGTATCTATAAATGCTCGATAATTATATGGAGTTGTCAAATAGAAACAATGATACTTACAAATTGGGTGGGCACTTGGTCACACAGGCCCCATGATCAGTGATCCCTTTACAGACGGCACATCCAGTGTTCGTGGTATTGTAGCATCCGCCGAGACACTCTGGATGACAGTGCAGAGAGCCGCTGATATAAGAAAATGTTCAATTTTAAGTTTCATATCTCCCATTAGACTTCAAGATGTTCACTTACAGAACTAGGTTTACCAGGTTGTCATTTTCAAATTTTTGACATACCATGTTCGACCAACAGTATCCGGACTCACACCCTGAGCAATCGGAACGTGGGCAAGTTCCGCCCTCACTTCCTTCCACGGGGACTATAAGATTTTCTCCCATCGTTAGTGTCAGGCGATCCCAATTGATCTAGAAAATGAAAGTCATCATAAAGGTATGAATGTACACATGTATGTGTATGAAAATGAGCTTACCTGGTGCAGAAAACATAGATTAGGACTGTTACCAACGTAAACATGCCCTCGCTGGATCGCAACCAACGATTTCAAATCAAGCTACGGGGAAGACACAAAAGAGAATATTAATTTTATTTAAAAATTTCAGAACACAAGTGAAAGTGTATATGTTAGTAGTAAATATTAACGGCCAATTTGTTAGAATCATTGTTTGAATTTGTCGAAATTGTTTATGGAATAAATAAAGGGCTGTATCAATAAAATTCTACCACATTTATGCAAAAGGAACATTTATTCGACAAATTGAAACAATGATTCTAACAAATTGGCCGTTAATAGTTGGTTTGTTCGCATAACTGACATTAGAAAAGCACAAAAAAGTAGTCAGACGCATGATCGCATGATCTGGGCCGACAGTTCAAAATGTAATTGACTCATGCAGTAATTGTATTATTTCTTATACTATACTGCTTTTTGAATCTTGAATTTCAGGCGCAGAGTGATATAAAAAACTTAATTATAACGTTATATGGTTTTGCCTGACCAAATCGCATAGATTATGCCTCCAGTTCTAAATCTGCAGCAAACAATGACACGGTTAGATATGCTTCCAACGATCACTCATCTTCAAGATAAAGCATTTTCAATCATTAGATTATTTTATATGAAAATTGCGAACTCTAGCTACTAAACTTTCATAATTTTTAAAATATTGCTATGCAATGAAAACGCGTTATGCTTTTTTGTAGCGCTCCATTTGCAACGACCCTGAACAGTCAGCTATGGCCCGCCGTGGGTACTTGGAGGTCTAAGGTCGATACCGTTCACAACAACTTTCATATTTCTCTGCACCATCTCTTTGGAGTCACTGGCAATTCTCAGAGAGTATACATATCATATAAAGCTTCTCAAACTTAGCCATCAGCATTAAACTGTAGAACCTCTTCAGTCATGAGACCACTCTTACAACACTAGTGGTGGTTGTAGAAGTTAGGCCAAAGTCCCCAACAGATTGTAGCACCATCCGAAGTAGAAAAACTGTCAGCTATTAGACAGTCTTTTTTCTTTCATTGGCAATACTTCCTACACAAAATTGTGCAAAATTCAAATCTTTAATGAATTGTGAGACTCCACTGACATGGTGAAAATCGAGATACAGTTTGTCAAGAAAGTGTTTACACAACGTAAAAAAACAGGAAATTCTACGTTCGCATTAAAAATTAAAGTACTTCCAGTAACTTAATTGAACATTTTCTTTTGCTGGTTTATAAAACTATATATTTGAAAATAGGTAACATAAAAAATGCTTTATATCACTAAAAAATAATGACAAAAATTACAAAATGAAAAACGGGACAAACGTTGGATTGTCAAGAAAGTGTTTACAGATCCTATTTCAATTCGCTTGTGCACTGCATGAACAATTTCATAACAGTACCGTTATAGCGGTTTTTTATTTTTTGTTTTATGACAGATGTACAAATTTGAAAGAAAAAATATTTATTGATATTTTTGCTGTTGAGAGAGTGTTGTTCGTAATCGTGTTGTTATTGATCAGTTGCATACAATATGCCTGGGAAAAGAATAAGTTTTGAAGTGAAGCAATTGGTTTAGTACAACCATTACAATGGCAAAAGTCTCAAGGAAATTACAGATCTGTTCGGCTTATCTAAAAAGACAATTTATAACATTATAAACCGAGCAGAGCGTGAAAATAGTTTGGAGGTTATTGCTACAAAAGGAAGGCCAACAAAATTATCTCATTGAAATGAGCGCTGCCTGCTAAGAAAAGAGCACGAAAACCCCCAAACATCAGTTAGAGCCTTGTCCAGAGAGATGAACCAGGAATGTCGAGCACAAGTTTCTCACGAAACTATAAGTGCTTCTAAAGCATGAGTTTACATTGTGAGTTGCAAGAAAAAAATCACTGCTTTCGAGTAAAAACATTTAAGAACGCTTTCCGTTTGCTACAAAGTATAGCATTCAGCGAAGCGAATACTGTTACGACGATGTTACATTTTGCAACGAAATGAAAATTATGATGTACTATATCGAAGGACCTAGCAGAGTGTGGCACAAGCCCTTAAAAGTCTTATAGTTAAGGAATATAATTCCAACCGTCAAGTTTTATCAAGATAATGACCCGATACGTAAAGAACCTACGGTTAAGACATGGCTGCTTTATAACTGCACCAAAGTACTGGATACACCTGCTTAGAGCCCAAGCCTTAATCCTATAGAAAACTATTGGGCCCATTTGAAGAAGAAAGTGGCAAAAATGAACCCGAAAAGCCGAAACCAATTGATGCAATACATCAAAGAAGAGTGGGAAAACATTCCAACCAATTATGACATAAAAAAAGTTGATTGGGTCAATGACGAATAGGTTAAAGGCTGTTATTGATGCACCAAATATTAAAATAATAATTTAAGACATGCGTTTTCTTGATTTAGCTTCTTTTTAATTAGTTTAGCTTGTAATGTAAATGTTTGTAGACTTTCTTGACAGTTAAATTTTCGTCCATTTATATGTTTTGTTATATTTTTTGTTGTTGCTAAATGAAATGAACTATTTTTGTATGTTATTAACTCTTTAATATGTAGTATTATAAGTTGTATCAAAAATATTTGCAATAATGCTACTGGAACCACATATATTTATAACGTGAAAGTAGAATTTGCTGTTTTCTTACATAATGTAAACACTTTCTTGACAAACTGTATATTGTACTATATCTACATCAAATGGTTCATAATTTCAACAACTACTTACCTACTGCTAAACAAAAATAAATTGAAACTATTTTTTCTTATTTTTCGGAGAATTTTTTTTGAACACTACATTAGAGCATTTTGGCTCAAAACTGGTCCATTGTAATGCCAGGTAGCAACCTACTCCAGTGCTGTTAATTTGATCCCAATAGCAATTGGTGCCTGGACCAGATTCGATTTCACTGGGATTCGAACCTGGGACCACTCTAACTTGGGACAGGCATTTAACCAACTGCGCCAATTGCGTCCAGTCGTGTAATTTGAAATTTACATATGTTTCTTTGTTCTATATCTACGCACTCAGTTTCTTTAAAACAGAGACAAATATACTTTGAGCCTATTTTCGGTCTCAAACATTTAAGAGTAATTATGCCATTAAAGGGTATATCATTCTACAGCTTTATCTTCAAAATGCAAACAAAAATAAAAATCATTTACAACCTCAGATAGTGTCGCCGAAAACCATAAAATTCAAATTATTTACTTCCGATAAGTGATTTGACAGCAAAAATAAAAAAGATAAGTGTGCCTAATACATTTGGCCAAGGCTGTATAGATGTTTTAATACTACTTAAAAAAAAGTGGCGTATATCACAGTTAATTATTATATAAAAACAACAAAAACGATTTTGATCCATTTTCGCTGACACTACGCTTGACTTTGATATGGACAGCCATAGTATTACAGTGGACGCTCGATATAGTGAACTAATAAAGACCGGGCTTGTTCACTGGAGCGAGATTGTTCATTGTAACGAGCCTGGGTTGCTTGGAGCAAATTCCATCAAAATGCGGATGTTTTGAGGTACAATTCATCAAAAATAGAATATAATTGCAATTTGTCTTTGTTATAACTAAAAACCAAGTCAATATTTATAAAAAAAATATTTTGTTTTTAACAAAAATAACTCAACCGTAAAAAAACGTAAAACGCAACAAAAAAAATACATTCCATATATGCCTGTATACGCACTTTGTATTTGCTTCAAACAACCCCAAACTGTATATGTTACCATATACATAACATAACTAATCGTGTACGATTTTCGCACAACACGATGAGTAGAACAAACAATATAAAATTGTGTGTGTTCACTATATTGGATTGTTCACTATATCGATGTTCACTATATCGAGCGTCCACTGTATTTTGCCTATAGTGCTGCTTGTTGCGGCCTCATCCAAAGTTGATTTCAATTTTGTCTCAATAATTAGGTTCAAATAGTGTTTCCGATTTTAAAAAACATTCAGCAAAACTTGGGAAAACCAAAAGGGCCGATTCCAAAGGAAGTTTTGAAGAAGTTTACTACAAATACGGGACTAAAAACTGAGCGACGACTTGAATTCCAAACTTCCAGAAAATATGGATGCTTGTAATGTTGAAAGCTTTAAATGGGCTCGATTCTTTTCAGCTGAAGTAGAAAGGTCAACCGGAGAAGATTATTACCAGATAATTTTAAAATGCTATTGGTAGTTCAATGCTAAAAGTGTATTCCTTTTCTTATTTTTTAATAAATGCCATTTTTGCCTTGATAAATGTTTTGTTTTGCCTTTTTTTACTTTTTTATGTCAACAAAATCCTAAGCCTGCCTATCACTGTTTATGCCTGCTGCGTGTGTATTCTTGTTTTGCATTTAGGGGTTGAAATTAATATGAGAAATACCACTGAGACTCGAGTTGAATTGTCTATCTTAGCAGGGAAGTTACAGTGACTCCAAGCCAAATTTACTCATTTTAAAAATAAAATAAAAACTCAATACTAAACATTTCTGAAACAAAGTGTCGAATGAAAAGAATATAAAGTATTTCAAATTTATATTTAATTTCTTATTTAGCGCAAAAAGAAAAATTAAGTGTTAAGCAAGCCCATTGTTTTTAACCATAATCTAAAAAAAACTTGAAAGTATTGAGCAAGTGAGCGAGTTTGGCTTGGAGCGACTGTATGTGCGAAATGGGAAATTTTAAATCTGTGATAACTTGAAATCGGCACAAAATTTGATATTTATCATTTCTTAATGAAAATAAATAGTAATAATTCGATCAGGTCTACAAAACTGCGTTTTCAGATCTTCAAAATTCGCATGTCGATGTTTTACCGTTGTTGACCAATATATCCAAAACGATTGCGGCCAGAATCCTCCAAATAATTTTGAACAACATTTTTGTGAATTTTTTCAGATTTTTAAACAAGGGACTTATTGTAACCGAATTTGCAGTTCCTTATTTGTTCAGTAATCTGAATCAATAAGTTCATTACCGAATCTCCACTTAATTTCAAAAGACCTACCGGTTGATATATTACACGATGGGGTGCGCCAATATTTCTAAATCCACGGCAGCTTCACCTAACCTCAAATGGGACCAGTTTTTAAATTTGCATCTACAGAAAATAATATCTAGGCCTAAACCACCTGATCCCAAAATTTCATGCGAATAACTTTATAAATGCAGGAGATAAAAAAGTGTGACAGACAGACGCCCGAACGGCGGACAAACCGAAATTATTAAATTAATACCATGGTGAAGGGAACTTTAATAAACTGGGCAAGTGCGAGTTGTACTCGCACGGGTAAGGTTCCGTCGCATAATATTGATGAATGATTTCTGAATATCAAACGACGTTTCCAAACTATTTCAGTTGAATTTTCTTCTAACTTCAACCCAAATCAACCATTCATTCATACATTCATACATCCAAACAAACATTTATCCATACATACACCTACAGCTCTATCCAAATTTATCCAACACAAAAAATCCATTTCATTTCTGTTAGATCTAAAAGATAACACTCATCAACGAATAGAGTGGTCGAACACAGCATGAAATTTATGTGTGAAATTGAAAATATTTATCATTTTAAATCTTAGATATCTCAAAATTTCAACGTAAATCAATATTTTGAAATTTATATTTTCTTAATGCTTACGCTGAGGTCTTCAAAACTGCGTTTTCAGATCTTCAAAATTCGCATGTCGATGGTTGACCGTTTTTGGCCAATATCTCGAAAACTTTTAAGGCCAGAATGCTTGAAATTGTTTTAAATAAATGTACTCAATGAAGCCAAGTTTTTGTGATTTTTTCAGATTTTTAAACACTTTGGTTTAGAAATGGCAGGGGGATGCATTAAAAAAAACTTTGGAGCTCCATATTTTCCAAACGGTACTTTGGATCAAAAACTGTTGAAGCAAACCTCTACCTCATTTCAAAAGATCTGTCGATATATATTTCAATGGGGTGCGACAATATTTCAAAATTAAAGACAACTTCACCTGTACTGGAGCAACCCCCAAATGGCCCCACTTTTTAAATTTGGGTGCATGGACAATGACATCTAGGCCTGAAGTACCTAATTCCAAAATTTCATACCGATATCTTTATAAACTTCGGAGATAAAAAAGTGTTACAGACATGAGGGACGGACACACTGAAATTATCAAGGTTCCGTTTTTGTAGAGGGAACCTTAAAAATGGGAGAAGTGCGAATAAAGCCTGCGTGCCGAGGGTTTCGTGCCGTTAATTTTGAAGAAAGTAATTCTTTAAATAAGCAATGAATCTAAATTATTTCAGTTGAATCCAAATTAAGTATATCACAGCACAGCAAATAGACATAAAAAAAATTCCAAAACTATTGCATCAAACGCAACCACGTTCTCTCTAAGCATTTTCGTGTGATTCATATAGTGTCGTGAAAATAAAAATTGCTACTACGCCAAAGCACCAATCTAGATGTTTCGAAATTTCTGAAACCAAGTTTATTCTATTTTAAACATTCACTCTGTTAAAATATGAATTGTTGCGACGCTACACCGAACATTAACGAGCTTTTATAGATCCGAATTAAATATTTACTGGTACAACATGCCTAAGGGTAAGTATACAAATTAAAGCATTAATATGTTTGGTTTTGATATGGTGGCGTCTAACTACGCATATACAAAACATACAGCAAATGGCGACAAAGAGGGGACCATCGCCACCGCCTTGTTGTAGTTTTAGAAGAGCCAATAATACCCTTAGTAGTAACAAAATATCTGAACATCCCTTTAAATTCTAATTAATAAATCATACAAGGTGGCGCAAAATTAATCATCCTATGGAAAGATGTTATAATTTTTGCAATTGACGTCGTATGTCAATCATATTTGACATTTGTGAACTAGACAGCTGTAGTATACAAACAGACAAACAAGCAAGAGCATGGAATAATTGTATCCATTTGTTTGAACAATAATCGGTCTGTCGTTTTAGCGCAGCTTGAATTTCAAAGACGGGCCACGCAGTTGGACATAACCAGACGGACCCTACAGCGATTTCTAACTGCCGGAATTGGATGAGCGGTGCTCGGTGAAAACCGCACACAGAGAACGAGCCACAATGGATATTGTGAAAACTTAATCATCCCAGACTTCTTTCGTGGGGGCTACTTCAAGTCGCGGGTTTTTGCCAACAATCGCAGACAATCGCAGCTTTCAGGAGAATATTCGACAGGAATGCGAACAGTTATCACCGGAAATCCTTTGGAAAGTCATGAAAAATGCGATGAAATGGGCACAAATGTATCAACACTGACGGCAGTCACTTGGCGGATATCATATTTTCCACTCAGCAGAAAAAAATGTTTTTTATTTTTTTTTATTTCGTAAAAAAATAATTCAAAAATTGATTAATTTTGCATCATTGGTACTTTGGTCTTATTTCGTTGGTTTAGTTTTTCAGTGTTTCATCGAATTAATTGCTGCTATTTTTTTTACTTTTATAAGAAAGGGCATGTGTAGGTAAATTGGCCAAATAAATGGTGTATTCATAGTACCACTTAGGCCGTGTGTCGACTGGGTTAAAACGTTGTGAATAACATTTTAGCTTTTTGCTGTGTGCAAAAGGAAAGTAATATAGACCAAATTTGATTTAAATGGAATTGTAAATATTCCAGCTATCTTCATCAATCCTTCACAGCTTGTACATCTATCAAAAAAATTTTATGCAGCACAATTCAATTTTAAACATCTACATATATATTCTCCCCCCACAAGTGTAGCATAATAATAATAATAATGGCGGCGCTACAGTCCGAGATGGACCTGGGCCTAGCTTCTCAGCAACCACTCGTGTTGTGCGTGCTATTGTTCTCTCTTGAGTGGAGGGGAGCCGTCGACTCCGAACGACGAGATTGAGAATCTTTTTCTAGACAGTTATACTCTTTAAGCATTGTCAGTGAGTAGAAAGAGGTGGAGCCGTGAAAAAATGTTTAGGTGATTTTTCGGGAACTGTATCATGTGGATACATATTATATGAAATTTAACAATTTAATTTCGCAAAGAACTGTGTCACAGTTTCTATTTCTGATGCATTGTTCCAGGGGCTGCATTGTGAGGAATGCGTAATCTGACTGCGTGTTCCCCTGTTGGTCAATAATCCCTGTTTTTCTTGCGATGTCTGTAAGAACGAATATCAATTTTTGTTTTAAGTCGGGCAAAACTGCTAAGGAAGTATTCGAGTCGTTTAGGGTGACCGCACCGGTCAGAAGTGTTGCGCTGCTTTGCTAGATTTCATTCTGGACGTGGTGACCTTGAAGAGTACGAACTCTCATGGAAGTCAAGAGCCTAGAGAAATGAAGAAAACATTGAGAAAGTCTGAAAAATTCAGTGCTCTGACCGTTATGTTTCCACGAAGATTATTGGGGAGATGTTTTTTTTAAGAAAATTGCATTCTTACCGAAAGATAAGATTGGAAAGAGAAAGATTCTTTACATGACAATACGCTGTCGCACTAAGTCCAAATTGCATGCTAGTTTTTGACAAAAAAAAAAAACATCGCAACGCTCGACCACATGGTGTACTCGCCGTGCGACTTCTGGCTGTCCTAAACTGTAATTAGAGTTGAAGGGATACACCTGCCGGACGACGGTTACCCTCCAAAAGGCTTCGACTGACATCCTTAAGGCTATTCCTGACTTCGAGTACCTGAGATGCCTTGAACAAGGGAAATACTACAAAAATTCGGAGTAAATATAAATGAAAGATGTGTTTGTTTTCAAAGTTCAAAAGACAAATCATTTATAAATGTGCACGTAAAAAAAAAACAGAATATGCTAGGACAAATTTGTGAAAAATGTCAGACATTAAAATCGAATCAAAATATGTACATACATATATTAGATATAATTTCTGTGAATGACTAATCTCGTTTTCAACGCTTGTATACATTTGTTCTTAAAAGTTATAATTTAACAAATTCCAAAATACATACTTATTTTGAAACATGTGCTTTCCACGGTGCAGGATATATTATTCACCCTTCTGGTGAGTATAGCCGCTGAATCCGACCAAATTGAAAACATTAAAATTTTGGGGGAAAAAAATAAAACGAGGAAAAGCTGAAACGAGGATAGTGGTTTGTACTTCTTTATATTTTTCAATCCAAAAGATTAAAAAAAAAAACACTGTCATTGACGTTTACAAGACTGGTAAAAGAATGTGGAAAGAGCAAAAGCAAGAATATAGACTGCGATTTAGAATTGTATGCTTTATAGGATATGAATTTCCAATATCTGTGCTTTGCATACTTTGCACCATGTATTCATTTCCGAATAGGACATGTGCCTAAAACCTCCGAGAATATTTTATGTTAAGAGAAAAAAACAAAGCTCGTTGTGCCGGTTTTCGGTGTTCTTTCCTAGGAAACCAAATGTCACATCAAGATTCAGCCAAGATAACTTCCATGTTTCTATTTTAATGCGTTCTTGGAATCCCTCTCGCTAATACCCTATGATAATTATTTTTCACGAAGATTATTCTTTTCCTTTGAAAGTTTAATTTTGATTGTTCTTTATTTTAAGTGCCAAACTTATGATGAATGGAAATTCTAAAATCATTTTGTTCATTTGTGTTTTTATGAATCGATTAATCGAAATAATGCAATATTTTGACAGTATATACCAACATCTGAAAGGACTCATTACCGTTTTTCGCAGTAAAACTGCGAGGAACTACATTTGCTTCCAAGATATGGTGTTCAAATGGGATTCCCACAAGAAACTCATGACTATTTTTTATTTTAACAATAAGATTACCATCAATGATGATCGGCAAATATTCACTTCGAATTTTATATGATATTAAACCAAAAGAAAGTGAATTTAACAGTATTATTCCATGTTATACTGACGGCGGAATTATAATAACTGTTGTATCAGTCTCGCTATAATGGAGAAAACTACAGGTTTATACCGACTTCGAACGGAGAAAATTGGGCTTTTAATGAGAGTTACGTATGATAGCAGAGCATTATTAGTAACTCACGAGAGGTGATACCGTGTGTGCTAAATATTAACAATCCTTCTAAATGATACGAAATGTAATCAAATGATGGGTCTAAAATCAAAACCCCTCCACACACTGTACACAGATTAGGCTGGTTTGCAAAAAAAAAAACCTATAATGTCTTGAATGTTCAAAATGTTCAAAGCCAACATATTGTAACGGCTTCTATGTAAACTGCAGTTACCAGAATTGTCTCAAGTTCGAAAGATGACGACTAGAACCTCTATACAAGTTTTTTTTTCTTTTAACTAAAAACAGCTTTGTCTTATATACCAACGTTCAGGAAAACGACATTTCAGCAAAAGCATTAGTCTTGCCCATAACAGTACAGTGAAAAATTATGTCCATCCTCAGGAAAGCCATAAAGTGAATTCACTTTAATGCCAAATAACTGTATTCTTCCACTCTCAATTTATGCGTGAAAACATTTTCGCTTATTCTAACACAATTTTACATATGTCATGTTATTGAAACACATCCAATGATCGACTGTTAATTTTCCCAATAGAACAGCCATTTTGTAAACACACACTTATGTAATAATTTAAAGATTAAAACTAATGTTATTTATAACACTACTAACATATCGGCAATTCACTTACCGCTGTCAAATCAGGCATATTAGCGACAATCAGAGCATAGTTAAGGTATAATCGTCTACCGCGTATAACTGTTAAATTTGGAAGAAGCTTCTTTAAGGTCAACAATCCTTTCACATCGTACAAGATAAAAAAATCCGTGACTTCTCTGCAAACACATCAATTTATCAACCATTATAGCATATCACAAGAACCTTTGTACTTCATAACAGAATGCAAGACCCACCTTAAGTCGGGAAACGTAATATTACTGTAGTCACTTACAGAAACGTCCCTTTTTATTAACACAATCATCAAATAGCCTCTAATCACTGTGCATTCAGTGAGTTGACCAAATTCATCCACACTATTTCGCACATCAGTGCTTGTGCATTCTCTGGCACTAATTGGCACGGGCAAGGATATTGTTAACAGCATCGCCAACGATATCGCAACGACAATTAAACCCGAAACTTCTGTTCGCGTCATCGTTTATCCCCTTTTCTCAACTCCGTGCAGTTAATTAATCTTTATTCCAACCCGAAGGCAATCTTTTGCGGATGTACGTGCCACAATGTTCACTATTATCACACAATTACACCACAAAACTGACAGTAGCACAGCACGAAACGAACAATAAATAAAACTAAAACTATACACAGAATTAACGTAAAAGATACAAAAACTAAAAAAAATATTTAATCACAAATCACGATAATTAAATTTCATTAAGGCTTATGTTGGACAGACCAGAGCGTACGCGTGCGCGAATGGCTTTAAGATCAGTTTGTCATTAGTCGATCAACGCCCGTCAGCAAAACATAGCTTACCCTGATTCCGCAGGGACTAATTCAGCACTCGTCGACCAGTCTTGCAGTCTGTGCAGAGCTAATGCTGAAGGCTCTTCTCTCAGCAGACAGAGTACAGTTCGATTAACTGGCGATCGATGTAGAGCAAAGCGGAGCTCAACGCGATGTGACTGCCTGAGTGTCTCAGAAGTCAGAAGCAATGAAAAAGATGACGAATGAAATGAGAACGAGAGCTTCTGTCCAGTTTTGGGTGATTGGGTATGGGGTATGGGGAATGGGGAATAGGGTATGGGGTATGTTTGCTCTTCTCAAGTGAGAGAGGTGGCGGTCGAGTAATTTACTATTAAACATATGTAATTGCATACCCATGTGCATACATATGGGTAGGTCGGTCCTACGATCTCATTTCTGATGCCGCCGCGTGTACTTAGACCGACACGGCGATATTAGACCGAGAAATACGTAAATATCCATCAGTATTCATGTGTACGAAACGCGCACTAGGGAAACCAGAGCACAGAGGTCAATAGATTAATTTCCATTTTCAATCATTCCTCATTGCCGTGATCTCGTCATCTGCTATGGCATCTGAACGACATGATCAATAATTTTCGCCCCTCTGATGCCCTAAAGTGTTTCGAACTTTGTTCGCTCAGAACACAGAGAGTGGCGCATGTAATCATGTGGCTATGTGGCCAACATCTCATCATGCTTGCAAGTAAACAAAAAAAATAAACATGAATCGCATGAATATGCCAAAAGGTAGTCGTATATCCTAGTCTGGTGAGTCATTAGTAACGCAAGCGGTAAGAAATGTAATTTAAAGGGACCTAACTAAACGAGCATAAGTTTCAGTTGTTGGTTTATGTATTCATTTTGTGCCTAATTCTTGTTTTTTTGGAAACTGCAAAAATCTTTAAGTTATTCTCTTATCCAATGGTTCTTTTGCAAAAAAATTCTTTAAGGTTATAAAATTTTAACGATTTTAATTTTATTATCTCTTAAGGATGTGTCGGACACGGACGGAGTCCATCAGATATTCGTGAGGTAATTTTGAGGTTAAGGCCAAGAGGGCGTTCAATCAGCTGTTGTGTGTGGTTTTATTACCCTGTCAGACTGAGAAGCGGTTTAATTTCGGTTTTAGTTTTTTATTGTATATGAGAACACACTCATATGACTTTAGTGGTTTTATTTATTTAAAAAAAAAAACGATGAAATGGGGCACAGGATGTATTAGCTACATTTATGTTGTCATGCATTTAGTCGTCTATAAAAGACTTAAAATTTAATTAAATTGCAATAAAAAAATAATTGATCGGAATTAAATAGTTTTTGTCTTGTTAAGAGGAGGAATAATTGTGAAATGTTCATTCAAACTTGTTTATTCTTTTGGATGCGCAAGTCATCTTTAAGATTCAAATAAGTATCGAAGTGTTTAACTAGACATTGAGTTACAGTTCTGCTTTTTTTATGCTTTTACAATCTTCTCATAATATTAATGAATGTGCCATTCTAGTCGCAGAATTGTTGTTTAAGTGTTCTTAGCCAGGATTTCATATCATTTTATGTGCATACTCGTCTGCATCCATTCATTCAACATTCACAATCCTTCACTGTCCAATTCAACGGAAGGAGAGAATTGATTGAAATCTAATGCAGTGCGGTCGTAATGAGTCTATTGTGCACCTTCTTTGATCTAAGACTTGAGTACAGCTTGGGAAATTTAATAGGTTAGGATTGGTTATGTTTAGGAAGGGGAGTGTGATGGTAAAACATCACTTCCCCTCGGAGTCCATAGGGCCCATTGTGAATCCCGTCATTTGTGGAGTACACATTCTGTTACCCTATCCTGTCACGTGGTGGCTGAAACCACCCCATGCTCTTTATGAATTTTAGAAGATCCGATATATCTGCATTCGCTAAGTCCACAGTCTCTGTGAATAATCTTTGTCCCAGAGAGCTAGGCGCCGATTCTGTAGAGCTGGACACTAGCAATGCAGATGTTGGATCGTCTCGGTCTCTTCCTCATCGCCTCAACTCCGGCAAAGATCCCTGGATTCCGCATTCCATTTGCGCAGCATTGTTGCGATGTGGCTGTGTCCTGTGATCACTCCGACGAGCACACGGATCGAGTTTCGATCCAACGCCAGAAGCTTCTGTGTTTTGCCGTTATTAACATCTGGCCACGTTGATTTTGTCGTGTGACACTCATTTCTTGCAAGCCAAGACGAATTGGCCTCTTTTTGTATTGTGTCGTTTATGATCGGTGGTTGCAGTGACGTGCCCGCTTCACTGATGACCATTTCAGCCCATTGTCTGGCCAATTCGTCCGCTTTCTCGTTCCAATTGATTTAGCTGTGGCCCGAGATCCAGCTAAGTTTGACCCTGTGGTGACTGATTGACCTCAGTGAGTTTGATCTCTTCAGTGCAGGCTGGCTGTCTACAAAAATGGTGATAGCTAATAGTGTGATATCGGTTGTTTGTCTGTGTTTAGCTGCTTTCTCTATTGCCAGAATTTCTTGGAAGACACAAGTTAGGGAGTCTAAATGATTCCTGTTTATGCAGGGTGTCCGAGTAGAATCTGGCCCCAGTACATGTGTCCATTTTTGATCTATCGGTGAAAAGGGCAATCTCGCGGTCTTTGATAACGGCATTCGAAACAATGTATATTGCATAAGTTGTGGGAATTGATAGGTCTTCTGATGTATAGGTCAAGGAGTTTCTTATAATAGAAACGACGAAAAACTAATTGGGCTCTAGTCCTTTGTGCTAGTGTGGTTTGGTTTACTTGCTTTAGGTATGAAGACTACTTTTGCCTCTCCCCACTGTGTTGGGATGTACCCTGCACGCAAGCATTTGGGGAAGATGCTTACGAGGTGAGGTACAGTATAGATTTGTGATTTTAAAACATCACTGGCAAAGTATTGGTGGCCCCGGGGATTTAAAAGATTTGTACGAATTTATTACCCATGATACTTTGTCCTTTGTAATATTTTCTGCTATTTCTTCTTTAGTTGTGTGAACCATGGGAACCGTCGTCCCGGAGGGGACTGTAATTTCAGGGTTTTTACAACCTGGGATTCCTGAGTGGATTCTGTCGAAGAGCCATCTGGTTTAAGAATGTATCCTGGGACACAGTGGTCCTTGGATAAAATCTTTCTGAGCCTTGCAGAAGAAACTTGAATTCGTCGAGGGTAGTGGTGTGTCCGGTGTGATATTCATGACACAGATGAAGTGTTTTAAGTCCAACCGCTATCCTATCTGCTACCTGTCCAGTGGAGAATGGTGTGGTGTTGTCGGATGGTGAATGGTTTTGTCTTTATAGCTCAACTGATGCAAATCCTCCTCAAATTCTCCGCAAACAGTTAAGAAGGTTGCAGGTGAGTGCTTTGTTAAGAGCTGCCCACCATACTGCAACTCCGTACATTAATACTGGTCTGACTGCTACTGTATACAGGCACTATGGGATGGGGACACGATGAGTCAGGGACTAATAACTGAAGGTCGCCTCCACTCGTAATATGGATAATTTATTATTATAACCAGAAAACAGAACAGTGTAATAATAGGCAGGAAAACCACAGTATATTACACTTTAGAGACTCGTGGACACGGAACTGTGCTAGAGAAACCTATGTTCGCGTAAGTAAGACCATATCAAGGTACTAGCTGCATTAGCCGAAGAGCGAACCATAGAATAGTAGCATTGGTCTTGCCAATTATATCAAGAAGAGTTCTTAAAATATGTAAAAGCTCCTCCTGAAGTTCGGAAACTAATGGAGACTACTCCCGATGTTGGTTTATAATATTGGTATTGACTGAGTTTACATCCAAATAACAAATAACACCCGAACAGTATTTACTGGTGTCCTAGTGGTTAATTTTTTGGTGTTTCACAGTGATGCTGGATTACAGCCAAAAAGTTCCTTTTAGAAACTTCATTTCGGTGTTTGACAATTCTTTCAGGCGGCTGAACAAGCATTTACCTAGTTTTCTTTCTCCAATTCCTGCAGAGGCAGGGCAGGTGCCCATGTTGTGAAGGATTATCTCCTCTTCCTCATCCCTGCAGCTTCTACACACGTCAATGTAGAGATCTCCCATCCTTCTTGCATATGTGCACATAAGGCAGTGACCGGTTATTATGACTACGGCATTGCTGATTTCCCTTCTATTTTTTATTTGGCGTGTAACTGTTCTCTTTGGACTTAATGAAGGATCCAATGAAAAGTCAAAAACAATTCGAATGTATCGTCACAGATGTTTGCATATCATTGTGAGAGTGTTCTGGCCAAATCGATTCTCAAACACACCCACTCCCACAAGAGAACTCGATTAGAGCCAATTGTTATCCCTGTACGAAGAAATAATGCGATTCGTTCGACAAGAAGGCAGTTTCATTGCGAAGCAAGACATGCAGTGGTGTTCGGATCTCAGGAAGTACGAGCAACTTTAGCTATATCTTTAACAGACTTCTGATTATTTTTACCTTCCAAAGGAAAAAACTGCTGACATACATGTCGCGTCATATATATGTATGTCGTACATCAAAGGACCATATTGCAATAAGATTTTACAAAATATTAAAGTACCCGCGACTCTCATCCATCTATAAATCTAAAAGACTGGACTTAGCAAAACTTTATACAGTGGCGGAAAGCTACGAGTAAATAGAACTCTTTCCAATAAGCACACTACATCCAAAAATACATTGTTTAACCAGCAACAATTTTTGAATGTCACCTTTAAAGTAAAAGATAACTGCGCCGTCTGGATGGCACAGTTGGTTTTTTTCACTTTTTAATTTTATCACCATCTGTAAACACAGAAATAAATAGAAACATATTTATAAACGCTTTGAGTCGGATATTTATTTCAGCACATTTGAACATGTGTGAGGTAAAAGGTAATATGTATGCTTCCGCCACTGTAACTTTTTTCCATATATTTTTATCATAAAAAAGCTTTACATAATTTATCCACTTTATATGTATCTCTAGACAAAAAAGTTCCTTTCTGACTGCCAATTGCAGGGGGTATTCGAAAATATCGTTTACGGTACCATGATTTTTCACTACAGGTAAACTTTTGACTGTATTCTCTATCCTACCCTTTTTCCACTTTTACCTCCAGGTAGTCAGCCTCATCCTCTGATTGGTATAATATCTATCTCAAAGATATAATATCTATTTATGCGGTTTGTCTCTTTTTGAAGCACATTACTACAGCTGACTCGTCTACCGAACAAGCCCTCCCTTCCTTCTCTAGGTATGATCTATGATAAAATTCTACTAAATTTCCATTATCAGATAAATGACATTATTAGGAAAGTGACCATCATACGCGGACTACATTGACGTGATTGGTCGAACAAAGCGAGCCGTCAATTAAGTGTTTACTGGCATTGAATCGGAGACGGCCAAAATGGGTGCAGCAATAAATGAAGTCAAAAGGAAGTATATGCTGTCAGGGTTGTAGACGTATAATAGTTGGCGTATTATACACACTTTTTTACGTGTATATATTGCTGGTGTATAAAAGTGTTTTAAATACCTTAAAACTACATGCAGATTACATTACGAAAATAGTGGACATGGAAGAAAGCAGATTGCCGGGGATTTTACTGAAGCATATAATATCGACAAGAGGGTCATTGGTTCAAAAGTGGTGGCAAATTATGGCGTAAATCTAAATATTTCAGCTGATTTGGAACTTTCAATGATAAAATCTGTGTTCACCATTGTTTTGAAAAAAAGCAGGCAATGTCATGTACGACAGATTTTTAACTGCTGCTCAATTATCACAACATCGGCTTGTCTATAGTAGGCTGAATTACAACCTCATTGAAAGCGCCTCTACGTACTTCCTTAACCGCTATTCCCTGCATATTATAAGCACAGTATTTAAACTTCGAGGTGAACTATTAAATCTCTACTTTATTCCAAATCGACTCGATCTTCCAATTATATGTGACCTCTTCAACCTTAAGGAGAGGGAGGATATATATAATTTCATCGGGAGATGCCCTATTTTGAAAGAAATTCCGCGTGAAATATTTTGGAGTCACCGTGCTGGATTTAGATGCGGTTATCAATATATTGAACGGTAGTCATGGCTGGGAGGTTTTATACAACTACACTACAACAGCCTTACGCTACAGAACCCGTATTTTAGAAGGCGATTTTTGAATTTATGCATAATTTAAGTCTCTTTGAATTTATTATAATAATTTAAAGAATTAAATTATATTATATAAATTGTCAATTTGGTAGACGGTCTTAAACCAAACCATAATCGACTTCGCTTTTTGTAAATAAAAAAATATATGAAGTTAATAAAAAGTTACTTAAACTAACTAACTAATTAAAAGTGTATAAAATAATAAGTATAAATTGTATAAAAGTCAAAGAAATGTATAAGAATCTTAAAAATAAGCATAAATAATTAACAGTTTTATAAAATTTTATATACTTTAATACACTTTTATACGCTTTTTTACGGTAAAATGTATAAAAACCAAAAAGTGTGACATTTAGCAACCCTGTATGCTGTCTTCAAGAAGGACACACACCATTGACGCTGTTTCTTTGAGCTCAAGGGTCAATTGAGTACTAAGTCATCTCTTGAAAGACCAAGGTGACTTTACACAACACCTTGATCATCCATGTCCTGCTCTATGGTGTGGAGAATCTCAAGGGCAGATGAACAAGCATTGGTCTTCTTGAGAGAAAAGTTCTGCGTTCAATCAATGCGTCAATGGCATTTGAAGAAGAAAAAAATCCAACCATTAAGTGTACAGCGACATGAGTTTCTCCAGGCGTCTATGGAATTAATGCCTATGACGGCTAGCCCATGTGAAAAGCATTGAAAACACTGCTCCAGCCTAAAGAGTCTTCGACTCTGCGTTCGTTAAACAACTCAATAGAGGATGCCCGTGTCAGGCTTGTTGGTTGAGGCTCAAGTCTATTCTGGTCTATAACCGCCATCAGAGGAAGGAGAAGAATGTCAAGGAATTCTTCGATACTTCTGTCACGTGTTCAATTTTCTTTACTTTTGTTGGACCAATCCTTAAATATGAAAGCCAAGAATGTTCGTCACTATATGCAGAATCTGTGTTCTGTGTTGAGGCTGCACAACACAGGTTTAATTCGTTTTGCTCTACGCGGTATTCCTTAGGTCTACAGATTTAACAAACCTTTCTACGAAGATCGTGCAAAACCGCTTGGAGATTGCTGAGCTCCTTCATCAATCACCTTTTAGCTTTAACCAGCGACAGCCATGAACTGCTGCAATTGATACGCAAATGATGAGATCTGTACCTTCTAGCGTAGTAAATCCTACCTCACTAAACATGGCTATAACAAACCTTTATATAAAACGTAGCACATGGCCAATACTTCAAGGATCCTTGCTGCTGAATGCGACAGCTTTCGAAACTTGTCCGTCTCTTCCCCTGCTTCACCTAAATTATATAGTCAAGTGTTCAAGTTTTCTCTGATTATTAGATAATTAGGACCAGGTATTTGAACAGATTTTTTTAATATATTTTACAATTTATTTCAGGAGGGTCAATCAAATCATTGGGAGAAAGGAAACATTTTTGTGCGTATTTTAAGTCTTGAAATCTTTGCCTATGTCAATCCAGGGGTGTGTTGTCGTGAATCCAATCAGCAAAGTGCGAAACTGAAGTATAGACGCTTGGTATACGTAGTCCACCACAGTTGTCGGAGCCAAACGACATTATACCAATCTGAAAAAAATAAATTTAAATCGAGAATAAATCGAAATAAATAAATAAAAAACAAAAATATAAATAAAGTAAGACTGCAATGTACCTGAGAATATATCCCACTGTCTTGTATAAACAAAGGAGCTCCACCAAAACCTTGACACACGTCTTTGCCTTCACCACCAGCACACATCCATTGTCCTTCTGAAAATAAGAAATAATAATTACAAATATGAAGGTAAGCTAATTAAATAGATTCAAATAGATTTAATATGAAGGTGAGCTACTCAAATACATAAATTCACGTCAAATGTACCCAAAAACATTATCTTTCGTAGGATAGGAGATTCCTATCTTTAAATTGAAATAAAACAAAGTGTGTGTAAGATATTGCATTTTTTATTCGTTTAAAAGGCCTATCGATGCTATAATGTATGGGATATAACATCGTTCAAATGTCAGCCGCGGCTTCTCTGGATAGCACGCATCCGAAATGTCCAATTTTAAATAACTCTGGCGCATAAATCAGACTGAATTTGACCGACGGCATAGATTGTATTCGTAAATGGTGGGCAAATACACATATATCCGCTCACCAAAGTGATTCTGAAATACCCGAGGTTAGGGTAAAACAAGCCGGAAACTTATTCATTTTTAGTAACGTTAGCTGACCGCGCGAAATGATTCCTCACTATACACCGGAGGAATCCAATAGTCTCTTATTAGAGACGTAATGCCAAAAGTCGAAATGTGCGCTTCTATACATCCGCATACAAGCTCGAAGACATTTTCTTTCAAATAACCGAAACCGAAGCTCTTCTTAGGCTTATGTTCCACCATACTGGACTCGCATAAGTCAGAATTGGGCGAACGAAAGCTTGGTAGCATATGATCTTCACATCAGATCTCAGGTGTCTGTAATAAAATACATTTTTCAGCGACATGAAACGAAATACCTCGGAATGACCCTCGACGTTAAATTCAAGTGGAAAATAAACGTGAAGAGCTAGATAAGAGATATAGACATATGTACTGGCTAATTGGATATCATTCAAAGGTAAGTATTGAGAACAAATTGCTTATATATAAGAAAGTGCTAAAACCTGTTTGGAAGTACGGTGTAGAACTCTAGGGTTGTACCAGACTAAGTAATAGGAACATACTTCAGACTTTTCAAAACAAAGTTCAAAGAAACATCGTCAACGCACCTTGGTATGTAAGAAACAGCGATATCCGCAGAAATCTTGGAATTACAACAGTCCAAGATGAAATTATGACTTTTGCTTGTAAGCATAAGCGCCACCTAGAGGAGCAAATTAACCCTACAGTTCTTCCGATGGAACTAATTTTTTTCGTCGTCTTCCACTTTCAGTTGAGAGTCACCTGCCAAATGTCTCTAAATTATAAAATGTAGACTGCTGGATAAGTGACTAACTTAGTTGTAGTATAAATATATTTTATTTGAAGGGAGGTGTTTTTAATGGGTAAAAATCCCTTTCGCTATGAGGGAACGGTCCCCATAGTGTCTTTTGAAAATAAATTTGACAACAAATTCACCTACTCTCGCAAAAAAGAAAAGAAGTTGGTTTTGAGGGCCGCTGCGGTTTGTAGCTTATTCGCATAGACCTGCGACTTCAGAAAACCCCACAAGAAAAAGTCTCATCTCATATTCAGTGACCCGCATTTTCCACTAAAGGAGTCGCGGGGGCAATGCATGCACGAGAGATCTCCAGGCCACTCGATCCTCCGCCATCGACTCTAGAAGCTCATTAGAAGCCCAAGCGCAACCAGGCGAGTGTATGGACTTGGTCTGCCAAGCGGTCGCCTACCTAATGGAATCGCATTCAAGGCACGCCTCGGAAGTCGTGATAATGGGGACATTCGTGCCACGTAACCGCACCATCGAAGTACTGCCCTTTCCGTACGAAGAAGCAACTGCCCAACGTTGAGTTCCTCGCACACTGCCGTGTTTCTCACCCTATCCCGGCGAGTAATTCCCATAACAATAGGAAGAAATCTCATCTCAGCAGTTTTAATTCGCGATGTTATTCTTTCAGTCATTACTCAAATTTCATGACCATAAGTGAGAGGGACAACTTTGACTTCAATTCTCGTGTGGCGCCCAGCACTAAAGAACAAAGACAATCTTAAAAAAATAGGTAGAATTCGGTCCGCGTGTACATATATGCATGACGGGGGCTCTTAGATCCACACTGTTATGGAAAAAATGCTGCATCTACCCCATCGATATATTGGAGAGGCTGACAGCTGCCAAGACAGCGGTCAGGCTTAGAGAGTGCAAATGGTGATGCGGAACTTACAGCACAGGACATATGGAAATAATCCAAAATTCCAAGATCCTGAAGCAGACTGATTATATTGTACCCTTCGGAGATTTTGAGTTCGGATACAGAATCCCAATCCCATATAGGAAAGACGGGGAAGATGACTCAGTCAGGAGAACTGATATCTTGGAAGTATACACTAATGGCTCTAAGACCGATGAAGGTACCGGACTAGGAGTCTTCGCAACCTCACCGGAGATGTCCGTCCGGCTGCCAAATCACTGCAGTGTATTACAAGCAGAAGTGAACGCTATCCAAGAGGCTGCCCGCTTACTGTCAATGAATTCGATAGACGGAAAATTTGATCGCTATAAACATAGACAGTCTGGTGGCCATCTGACTCTCTGGAAACAACATCAATTGGTTGGTTGGTTGGTTGGTAAAACTTTGCCGTCTAACTCCTAAAAAGATAACGGTCAGATGCAACCTCACCCTATGCTCGGTCCCCGGGCATAGTGGAACTCCAGGCAACGGAAAACCCTGAGGAGCTAGCAAGGATGGGGGCTGGCTCGCCACTAACAATTAATCAGGAGATGCCCCTCACTTCAAGGAATAAATACCATTTCACTTACTGACGCCATCAAAAGAGCAAACCGCGGATGGATGGAACTAGATACCAGCAGGACAGCAAGGCAAATATGGTCTTCACTAAATCCGAGGTGACTTAAAACAATACAGCAACTGGAGAGGAATAACTCTACTTAACTCCATATATGTACAAGATACTTGCAACAATCAGACAAGAGAGACTTCAAAAGAAAATCGAAAGAAATCTACGAGGCTGGCTTCCGCCCAGAAGCTGCGTGAACCAAGCCAACACTCTGCGCATAATAGTTGAGCAGTCTATAGAATGACGTAAACTTCTATACATATATATATATATATAAACTTCTACCTGTTGTTCTTTGATTTCCAGAATACATTTGACACCATCAAAAGAGCAATATGGAGAGCATTAGGTAAGAAAGGAGTACCCCAGAAAACAATTAAAATTATAAGAGCAATGTTTGAAGATTCAGTGACTCCTTCACTAAAAATACAGGAGTAAAGCAAGGATGACCACTCTCTCCTCAACTGTTCACAATTGTCCTGGATGAAATTATGAGAGAAGTCTGTGCACAGAGACGTGGAATAACTTGGAGTCTCACACGACAACTCGAGGACTTCGACTATGCGGACTACATCTTTCAAGATTAGCACGATGTGCTGGATTGGAGATAAATATCCAGAAGACTAAGGTCATGAGGATCAACAACTGCAACAGAGGAGACATTACCATCGAAGGAAACCCCGTCGAATATGTAGATAGCTTTTGCAATCTGGGTAGTATAATATAACTTTTTGCATAAAAATCTTTTAAATGAGATAAAAAGAAAAACATACATTTTTTAAAATTTGTATTACAGTTCTAAGTACAGAACCTATACTTTTTGGCACCACCAGGAACTTTATGCATCAAAAAGTCTGTTTTTTTACAAACTAAGTAACTTTTTGGACTTATTATCAACACATATCTCCTAACAAATCGACGCAGTGGAATTCTGGTAAACTATTCTCAATCAATTTTCTATTTTCAATATATTTTTGAAATTTTCACACTTCATTTACTCCGGCGTTTATTCAAGTCTCAACTTGCAAGTTTCACATATTGTTTATTTTTCGCAAGAATTCAAATAACGTGCTGTCATTGGCTTGCCAAATTTTACTTTTAAGTATCGACAATGATAATTGTCCCTATCGCGGACGGATATTTAAATATTTGACGGAAAAGTAGGCGGTACGAATTTGTACTGTCAGATAGGAAAGGGATAACAACAGACGGCGGCGCAGAAGCAGATGTTGACAGCAGACTTCGAAAAGCAAGAGCAGCATTCGAACAATTACGATAGGTCGTAATGGAGGAGTTCCCAGATTTCCAAAAACAAAAAGCTCAGAATATTCAACTCATGTGTCAAGTCAGTACAGATATACGGTAGCGAAACCTGGTTGATTTCCAACAACATCATACAGAAACTTCAGATATAGTGACACAGACTAAAGAGACGCAAATGGAAATGGATCGGAAATATCATGCCGACAGCATTATTAGAATGGCGTTAGAGTGGAACCCTCAAGACAAAAGAACCGGAGGCCGTCCCAAGAACACCTGAAAACGATCGGTACTCCTGGAACTAGGAAAATGCAACCTCACTTGGAATAATGTAAAGACAAGTGCAACCAACCGAGTGAGATGGAGATGGCAAGTGGAAGACCCTATGCTCGCAAGTGGAGTGATAAATGAAAAAAATCCGAGGAAAACAAGCATACTTTTTAAAACAAAAAGAAAGCAGAAAAACAAAGAAGATCAGTGATACAGTGGGTATGAAAACTGGACATTGCCTTCTCGACACACATGCACGAAGAATGGAAGCCCCCTACAACGGTTTCTGTAGAAGTTGTAGGGATGAGGAAAAGGAAGTGGCAAATATACACGCCTACTTGCAAGAACGAGAAGTAAACGCTAGGGAGAAACTCATTCAGCAGCCTAGAAGAAAAGAAAATTCAGGACATAATTAAGTTCCCCGAAAGAACCAAGTGGCTATAACACAGAAAAAACAGTGGATCACTAACCATAAAGGAGGACACTAAATAAAAGACGTGTAAGTTAGCTTTTCGCTCATGTGGTCAACGAGGAGATCGGTGATATAAAACGCCGGACTGTGACAACACAAAGGATCCAACAAGTGAGCCAATGTCCTTACATATATGCGTCTTTTCTCTTTCTTGAACTGCAGATTGTTTCTGCTTTTTGCATGTAGAACTAGTAAGCAGATTTCCTCCTCTTTCTCTTTGCTCTTCCTCCTTTGCTTCCAATCAAGTGGCAGTATCAGACTTATCACAAAACTCAATGAACAGAACTTTGATTACCATAATTGAAGATCTAACGGTAATTGACTAGAAGATCGATGAAATTATCCGTAAAGTTTAACGAAATAAGCAGAAATCCACCCGTCTTTGATCATCGTGAACTTAATAATAATTTAATGCTGCATGTATTAACCCCACGACTCACACCCGCATCTAAATTAAACTGGACATCATCCTTTGCAGGAGGAAGGGCTGAACAGTAATTTAACAATGCTAAAATTAGTATATGAAGAGGGCAGTCTCAAGCGAGGATCAAGCAATTGTAGGATTCATCCAGTACTGTCATATGTGGTGGTGGAAAGCCCTTGGTAAGACACTTCTTATTATTATTATGCCGACAGGATCTGGATCCATAACCAAAAAGCCACTCTAGTTAGGATGATCCTTCGCTAGCTGTCACCAGTTGCGCACACCAAGTTGGTTAAGATCATTCATCAATTGTGTGCGCTACCTCAATCCTCTATTGCGTTGTCACACAGGCTGAGTCGAAGATTCATCGGGCCGGATCTGAGTTGTTTACGCGCTGTGCTATGTGGACACAGTTCGTGGTTGAATCTTGTCCAATCGACAACGCAAATACATAGGGCCAAATACAGCGCGCAGCACTTTTCTTTCGAAAAGACAAAGAGCTTATCTAGTTGGTTACTTTTGCATACTGGGTACCCGCGTTGACTCCTACGCAGAACATCACATATTCGATTCTTGACGGAGGCAAACATCGACTTTGGGCCAACATCCACTTGCGCGGAATACTTTTAAACTTTCTCGCATTAAGTCGTTTAAGTTTAAGTAAGTTTAAAACACACAACGATGACATGCCAATTCGATTTTGCTCAAATTCTAAAAACATTAATCAAGCCTCCATTTAAAAAAATGTATCTGGACTCTACCATACCCTTAAATATTTGAAGACACTGTGCCTATCTGCTTTCATAAAGTGTGGCAAACTTCCTCTTATCTTGTGATCAAGCGCGATCTGAGCGAGACTATATAATTGAACCTTGAGGGACACCAACGTTTTTTCAAATGTTTCTTACTTGGACTTTTTAAGTTAAATCTTTCATCACTAAACGTGATTTGGTGCAAGGGCTACAATACGTAAAAACAACACGTGTAAGTAAAAAGAACCAAATAAATTGTAACAATTGTCTGTAAAGAAAAAAGATTAAGATATATGCGACTAGTTAAATTTGATGATACTCTTCATAGCCTGTTACTTCTTTTCTAGGTTAACAAAGCGCACTTTGTATTTAAGAGTAAAAATAATTATCACGAGCCATTTTTATATACTTATTCATAAGTTAAATTATTCTGTTTAAAACTAAAAAAGGCAATAGTTTACTACATTTAATTCATACCAATTGAATTAGGTGACTCCAGTGCTCCTGTAGCTCCGTAATTCCTTAAGCACATATCCCAACTGGTCAAAGGGACATCCATCTGAACCATTTCCGAGGCACGTTTACTCGAAGTCGAAATCTTTCCCCACCCCGCAATGATAGCCCTCTTTCCGACAACCAAATTGGCTCTGGTCTTCAGCAGACATATCGGCTGAGTCGCAACTGAAACAACAAAACAGAATCATTTTTTTTCTTAGTGACAATGTTGTAGACAAAAAAAAACCAAAAAGGAAACGAAAAAGGACCTCAATGATACAAACTGTGTCACAAGTGCGACTCTTATCAACAAACAATAAATAACCCATTACAGCACGGCGTACAGGTAGGTGTAATTATTACCTATAAGGGCTTACCACTGCACGCGATCGCCGCGAGATCGCAGCCACATGGACATAAACAATGGCGCGCAATCAGATGGCGTTTGTTAATTGGCAGCAACTGCTTAACTTGCTCATGTTGGATTCCCTTTATATTGTGCATGCAACAGAACTTCAATATTGGTTCGCTACCGTCACTACCGCCATTGCAACTTGGTAGCGTGACAGGGACAAATAAATTTATTCACCCTGCTCCTGCACGGCACTAATAATATGCATTTTCTTTGGAAATCAATCTGGGCTTTGCTTTTGGTGTTCCTTTTCTTCGATTATGGAATTATTGCAAACCAAAACAGAGATGACTCCCTCAGATGAACACAAAAAGACCAAATATCGAAAACCAATCTGCAGAGAACCGCAAAATTAGGTGTTTCATAATCGTCACGTAGCGCTGTGCTAACAATAATGGGATTTTAACCATACGCATGGCCACCAGACAAAGGCGGCTTAAAAGACTACCGAAACAAGTTCAATACGTTGTTCACCACTGCAGGAAGGTGTTTTCTTGAATTTAATGATCCCTCAATTCATATCATTTATTTTATTTCTGCGCGTTCATGTCCACAGCCTACCTCCGTCTGGCACAAATTTTCGAAAAACCTTTCATTGCTTAGCAAATTCTTATGGACTTCCACAGCGTGAGCTAATATGTATTGTTTGACATTAATTACAGCATGCGATGAACAGTCTTATCCCACGTCGCTGATCTAAAGGACCGCTGAGTAAATATTGATATATAACTGTATTTTTTTGTGGGTTGAATAAAAACTGAAATTAAATATCTGCTGAGCCTTAATTGAATATCATTCCTCTGTGTTTTTGGCGCATCTGGAGGGTACAGACTTGGTACCCTCCAATTGGCTTTAGTGTGACGAAAATGCTGCACTGTTAAAGTGGACAGTGTGAAAGTGGTGGAAAATTAAGGTCGTGAGTGGCAAGTCTTTACATCATTGATAGTTGGGATTTTGTTTAATTTGATATGACTACTCAAAAATGCATTCTTCGCACCAATTTCAGTTGAAAAATCTGAATGTAAAAATCTGAAAATTGTGTGTAAACCAGATTTTGTGGATATTTAAGTGCTCACCAAGTGAAATAGTCTGTTGTTTTACGAAATTTTCTTTAGACAATATGCCATAGGAATTACTTGTTTTGTCCTATAAGCAAACTGACTGTATTGCTACATTATACACTGCAAATGCTTGCCGATCTTTACATACTCCTAAGAAGGTTGCAGTTGACATCAAAAGATTTCCACCATACTGCGACTCCATACCTTTCCTACATTAGTATATACTGGTCATCTGACTACTGTTGTATGCAGTAATCTTGGGTACAATCCCCATGTACATCCAATGGCTTTGGCCACAAGGTAAATTTACGAAAAGGAAGCTGCATGGTGTCTTTTAGTGTTGAGACAAATTTTTCTGATATTGCTATAGCAACATAGTCCGCGTAGGCAAGAGAGTAGAGGGGGAGAGAGTACACCGTCTTGCGGGGCTCCTCTACTTAGAGTTTATACTAAAGGTGTGACGGATATCCGGCAAGTATTCGGTATCCGGCCTATCCGGCTTCTTTTGTACTCGTACTATCCGGCCGGCGCAGAATAGTCTTTTGATATTCGGCTGAATACCGAATAGTCGTTTTTCAGTAAAAACAACAAAATAAAAAAACAATTTAATATTGGAAGTTTACTAAAGCCAAATTATGATGAATGAAAATTAGTTTTTCTGCATTCAGGGGTAATAATTTATTACGTTTGTTTTTGGATACAATGCATGCTTCAGAGAAGAGTCTCTTACTGTATACACTGCTACATGGAGATGAAAAATAAGTTTTGGCAAATTTGAGCAAAATTGGCTACTGTCTTCCAGTTACTGACCACCAAGCCCAAGGGCAGAAAACTCAATATGACTTGCCTTCCGCAACCTCTTCAAAAATGTCCCAAAAACTTTGCTGTGTAGAAAAGAAAAGAATATTTTGTACTGGTCGAATTTGAGTATCAGACCACCAAACTATTATACTTTTAATTTGAGCAGATATCCGTCCGCCGAATATTCGGCTATCCGGCCTAGCTGCAGGCCGAATATTCGGTATCCGGTATCCGGCAAAATCACTATTGTGTACAACTCTAGTTTATAGCTCTACTAACAAGTAGCTGGTGAATAAAAACCACAAGGGATTTTTCGATTCTGAGATTGATAAGCGCAAGCGTAATTTCTCTGGGTTCATTCTCAGTTTTGCACGCAAAATATAGTTTTGGTCACATCAACATGTGTACACCACAGTCGTTGAGTTGTTTTACCACAATCAAAGTTTCTTCGAACTGGTATTCGCCTTGGATACGAAAGCATCTACCTACAGAAAACAATCGAGTGGAAGGGCTTTATTACTCAATCAGAGAGAAACAGCAATTGTTTATTGTTATTGTTACATATGTGATCACTCCAACTAAGTGTTGCATTAATGCACAACGATGGAAATTTTTCCGGTTTCATCGACACATGCGCCATTTATGTCCCAGGCAATCCTAGATTGTATTCCGTAGGGGTCGAGTCGATTTTGTGAAGCTTATCTATCCTATTATAAATGCAAGCTTGGCTTTTTTTTGGAATTTTGGTTCAACAAATCCGACGCGTGTTTCAAGCTTTGACCAATCTGTGTCAAATTTCGAAGCCTGATTTAAAATAAAATTATTTGTTTTTACAGAGATTTTAACTTTTAATAATGACATTTAGCATTTCTGAAGTGGTTAACTACCTCTTACTATGCGGCTGAAGATCATGTTTTCTTAGAAGAAGTTGAGTATCTCCAGGTGGGCTGTTAGGTCAGTTTTGTACGTGAGAAATTTAGCTGGCCTCAGAAAAGGCTTATGTTTTGAATATGGAAAGGTGGAGGGAGCAAATGTTAATCACAGGTATGTATAACTTAAAACACACTCAAGAGTCTTAAATTGATACGCACCATCTACTCATCGATTTTTTGATTTATAGAAACGAGCCATGTTACATATTGCTTAGTTTTGGCAACCCTACAAAATCCCATATCTTTCCAGAATTATGATAGGGTGCAACAGGGACTACGCCAAGTTCAATAAGATACTCATTTAGACTTTTAATGTTAAAAAGTCTTTAATACTGAGGAAGCATATACAATGCAGCGAATTCAGTGGTTCTACAATTGTTTTTTATGTTCTTAGGCCTTAAGCCAAACTATATAAACTTAGAACTTATGTTTGTTAACCCTTTCCGGGCCACTACAAAAAATAAATAAAATTCCACAATTTTTTTGCATAAAGAGTGTCATCTCAAATTACTCAATTTTTCCATATATTCATCTCACTCTTACATTGGATGTATTTTTTTTTCAAAATATGAGCTTCAATTTGTATACAAATGTGGTATAGAAAACATTACATTGCATATTAAAGTGTTTAGATATGTGGTACGTTCTTCATACCACCGGTCCTGAAAAGCAACACTTTTTGCATAAAATAAATAGCCAATTTAACTAAGTACCATCCATAGGTCATGCAAATTTCAAATAGTACCAATATTTACCAATATGTTTCCATGCTCCTACGGTTCTGAAGAAAAGCATCAAAACAAAACACAAATCCTACTCATCAACTTACCGGAGTAATTAAGGGGCGTTTTTAAAACAAGCAGCGCAATGTCATGATGATATTGGCCCTGTTTATAATCGGGATGTACAATCACATGACTGATTGCATGATTGACCGCACGAGGGGCACAAAATCCAGTGCTGGCGCAGTCAGGGTCCGTTGATGTATCATACTCTCCGACACGAACTGACGATCTTCAATGAGACAAAACATTGGGAAACATTGTAGATTAGCTTAAAGCGTATAATTAGTTTCAAATTAAATGCGAATTTAATCGCATCTTTATATTTGAACCTAATTAGCTATCTTACAGTCTGTGTCCATCGGCCTTGGCGAGCGCACAGTGAGCAGCTGTTAGAATAACACGACGTGCAATAATGGATCCAGCGCAGGGATATGCAAAGCTGCCAGTGTTCACATCTGCAAAGGCAAAGAACATATGATTGATTATGAATTCGAAACAGATACAGTTCATATACTCACGTTTGAAACCCACTCTTGCGATGAATGGATATGTACCCAATCCCCTGTAGAATTGACCTTGAACTAACGCCTTACCACAAACCTGGTTCTTCTCAAGCGGACTACTGGGACAGCAGACGTAAGGCATATCTTCACCACCGCCACAAAAGAGGGTCTTATCACCGTAATAGCACATTTTTGCAACTTCATAAATCATTGAAGGGCACTCGTGCATTGGACTGCACTCAGTTCCGGCAGCACAATCGGTACCAGAATCGTAATATGATCGCACTTTTAATGGATCGCGGTCGTAGTTTGATGACTTATCTGAGCGCACAAGCAGACGATCTGAAAATTTAAATTGTGTTGGTATATTATTTGTTTTGATCACACCACGGTATCGAAGTTGTTTAAGAAATAACTTTAGTTATTTACCAGTGTTTTCTGGTGTTCTGAATATAACTCGAGGATTCAGTCAAGGGCGCTTTTGTCAGATTTTTTAAAGGCTAACTATTATATGATAATTGCAATAATATAATTAAACATTCAGAACAAAAGTTTTCATATAGTAATTTTCAAAGAAAACGATGCGTTTGTTATTGTTTTTGGATAAAACGTTTTTTTTTTTATTAATTTTTGTTTTATTTTGTGAAACTAAATTATTTAAATTTATGACATGTTTGTAAATGATTTAATTATGAACGTCGCTTAGGTGTAGACTATTTATATTCTTTGAAAATGACTTTGTGTGGTAAAAACTTTTGTCCACCACTGCAGATATGCAAATGAACATATAAATCAGTATATATACATACAGTATTGGACAAAACATTTGCAACTAGAAGTGAAATCAAGCAATTTCTTCAAATTCATTAAATTTTTTTTGCAAAAGCATAGCAACCTATATATATTTTAAAAGGTCTATATTTGAACTGTACAAATAGTATGTTGCCAAAAGGGGACTGGGAAATGCCGTTGCTTTAGGCCTTCTAGCAGGAAAGTGACACAAAGAACACGTCTAGGCTAGTCTAAACGTGATCACAATGTCATGTTTATGTATTGGCCCCCTCAGTCAACGGGTTTTAACCCGATGAAAAGTCTTTGAAAGATCTTCAAACGCAAAATCAATAGTGAAAATTTCAAAAGTGCAGACCATTTTTCTTAGACGCATAGAGATGGCTTAAAATGAAATTTCATTAAATATTATATTGAAATAAATTGAATTAATACCAAAAATGTCTAAGACAGTCAACGGAAAGAATTATTTGCAACTAAAACAGATTTTTTGTAGTTTTTCTGTAATTCCATTGAAAGTTGCAAATGTTTTGTCGTGCACCAATAAGAGATTACACTTACAAATCAGCGCAGATTACACAATTCTTTAACGTGATTTCAAAAATTATTTACTATTTGTACAGTTCAGATATAGACCTTTTAGAATATATATAGGTTGCTATGCTTTTGCAAAAAAAATTTAATGAATTTGAAGAAATTGCTTGATTTCACTTCTAGTTGTAAATGTTTTGTCCAATACTGTACATACAGTTTGTCAAGAAAGTGTTTACACTATGTAAGAAAACAGCAAATTCTACTTTCACGTTATAAATATAAGTGGTTCCAGTAGCTTTATTGCAAATATTTTTGGTACAACTTATAGTACTACATATTAAGAAGTTAATAACATACAAACATAGTTAATTTCATTTAACAACAACAAGAAATATAACATAAAAATGGACGAAAATTTCACTGTCAAGAAAGTCTTTTCACACATTAACATTATAAGCTAAATTAATTAAAAAGAAGCTAAATCAAGAAAATTCATGTTTTTAATTATTATTTTAATATTGTGACCGCCTCTAGCATCACATTTTTTTATGTCATCTTTTATGTCATAATTGGTTGGAATGTTTTCCCACTCTCTTTTGATGTATTGCATCAATTGGTTTCAGCTTTTCGGGTTCCTTTTTGCCACTTTCTTCTTCAAATGGGCCCAAGAGTTTTCTATAGGACTAAGGTCTGGCCTCTGAGCAGGTGTATCCAATACTTTGGTACACTTATGTATAAAGCAGCCACATCTTAATCGTAAGCCCTTTACATATCCGGTTATTACCTTGATAAAACTTGAATTTTTGTTTTCTCATGTTATCGCCGCCATTAAATCCAAAATTGTTAGCACTGCTGAGCAAATGATCTTGTAAAATGCTCAGGTATTTCTTTGCGCCCATGTTGGTTTCAATAAAGACCTAGTCTCCGACACCTTTGCTCGAAATGCACCCCCACTCCATCTCAGATAACTTTCCAAATTTAACGGTTGGAATTATATTCCTTTTCAAAATATAACATCGTCCCAGTGTTCGCTTCGCTGAATATACTATATATACTCTGTAGCAAACGGCAGCGTTCTTAAATGTTTTTACGCGAAAGCAGTGGTTTGTTTCTTGCAACTCTCGATGTAAACTCATGCTTTAGAAGCACTTGTCTTATAGTTTCGTGAAAAACTGGTACTCGACACTCCTAGTTCATCTCTCTGGACAAGCCTCTAACTGATGTTTGGAAGTTTTCATGCACTTTTCTTAGCAGGCAGGGCTCATTTCTATGAGATAATTTTGTTGACCTTCCTTTTGTAACAATAACCTCCAAACTATTTTCACCCTCTGCTCGGTTTATGATGTTCTAAATTGTCTTTTTAGATAAGCCAAACAGGTCTGTCATTTCCTTAACACATTTGCCATTGTAATGGTTGTAGTAAACCAATTGCTTAACTTCAAAACTAATTCTTTTCCCAGGCATATTGTGCGCAACTGATCAATAACCACACGATTACGAACAACAATCTCTCAACAGCAAAAATATCAATAAACATTTTTTCTTTTAAATTTGTACATCAGTCACAAAATAGAAAATAAAAAACCGCTATAACGGTACTGTTCATGTAGTGCGCATGCGAATTAAAATATGATGTGTAAACACTTTCTTGACAGTCCAACGTTTATCCCTTTTTGCATTTTATAATTTTTGTCATTATTGTTTAGTGAAATAAAGCATTTTTTATATTACCTATATTTATTTTTTTTACCTATATTATTTTCAAATATGTAGTTTTATAAACTAGCAAAAGGAAATGTTCAATTAGGTTACTGGAAGTACTTAAATTTTTAATGTGAAAGTAGAATTTCCTATTTTTTTACGTTGTGTAAACACTTTCTTGACAAACTATATGTATGTATACGGCGCCGCCGTGGCCCTGTAGGTTTGTGCGTCGACTCATACGCACTAGACTTTCAAGTCTAGGTTCAAATCCAAGTTTAGACAAACAATTTAAAATAAAAATTGTTCAGGGCTCAACCTCTTTCGAGTCACTGACAATGGTCAAAGAGTATACCTGGCTGGAAAAGTATTAAAACTGAGAAAACAATAGCACGCACAACACGAGAGAAGTACAACATTGCTGAGTAGCTAGGCCCAGTTCCACTTCGGACTGTAGCGCCGCCATTATTATTATTATTATTATGTATATTAAACACAGAGATAAAATAACTATTGAACAAGCCAAAGAAAATCGACAGAAAAGTGTGCAAATAAATTAATAAACACTATTTGCCGCAAAACAGAAATTGTAATAATAAAAATGCCGCGTTTTCTTATAATTTTACTAAGGACAATTTTATTGCATTGAGAGATTGTATAAACCAATTCAATTTGAGATGTTTTGCTGGATTGCCCTAATTAAAAGGTAACTACGTTGTATTTATTAGTTAGTATAATTTTATTAGGATTAGTCATTTGTACCTAAAATGCGACATTTCCTTGGTCAAATAAAATGTTGGTAAATTTGCATAACGTGAAGCGAAAATCATATTCAATCTATACAGTAAATAAAACGATTATGAATCAGAATCAGAAGAGATTTATATACAAGCAATGTGTCTTGTCCGTAGAGTGCTAGTAAAAGGAAATGGGCAATCATTTTGGAATTACATAAATTCTTAAAGAAACACAACAGGCTTGTCGAAGGTGAGGAACATGCGAGTTATTGGCCAACTTTAGTGAGTCGGTCTATAATTTGTCTCAAGTTCTGTCAACGATAAACCATTACTCTAATATTAATTTTCGAAGTGTTGGATATTGGTGAACAAGTGTATACCTTCCGTTCATGGTTCACTTTAAAGTAAGTGGTGTGAATGAATGAAAATATTATTTTCTTATACCAATTTATAAAATTATAAAACCTAAATCGAATGAAACTTTTCGGCTCTTTTGCCTCAATCTGCGATGCTTAAAGAGCGTTGTATCGTAATAGGGCTACAGATGGGTTATTTAGATTTAGATAAGAAGAAAAATTAGCTTTAAGGTTGGTAGGTAAGTTTCGTTTTCGCTTTGGCTAAAAAGTTTAGCTTCTCAAAACCGCTTCCAATCTCTTGTGGTGGTAAAGGCTTATGCTTCCAGTAACTTTCTTTTATCTGTCCTGCCTCATTTTTCCCTTCTCTATCTAAACTATTTTATTTGTCCCGCCGAGGTCTGTTAGTGTTATCTTTCGATTATTCTCCTAACTACAAAAATATACTAAAGTAGTGCCTTAACTAGCTTTGGCTTAAGCAAAAGAAAACAAAGAACTGTTAATTATGTTATTTAATAGGTACATTCAATTTCTACTTCTTCTTCTTAGAGCGATACAGTCCGAGGTGCACCTGGGCCTCACCCAACATGCCTCTCCAGCCAGCACGATCTCTCACCAGCTGTCTCCAGTTTCGCACACTAAGCCGGCTGAGGTCACCTCGACTGTGTGCGTCGAAGACTCTTCGTGCCGGAGCTAGGTTGTCCATACGCTCTACATGGCCTAGCCATCTGTACAGCCTATATAGTTCATTGCTGAACCTTCTCCTCCAAATGCCATCAACGCAAACAGGACCAAAGATCGCGCGCAGAGCTTTTCTCTCGAAAAGACCAAGAGACTGTTCATCCGCTTGGGATATTGTCCATGCCTCTGCGCCTCTGCGCAGGACTGGCATGATCAAGGTCTTATACAGAGTCAACTTGGTCTTCCGAGAGACGGCTCTACTATTCAATTGCCTTTTGAGCCCAAAAAAGCAGCAGTTGGCAAGAGTTATTCCGCGTTTGATCTCGGTACTGATCGGTTTGATCTCGGTCACTACCACAATATTGCAGCTGCCTATGCTGACGTTCTGGCCAAGTCGTCGATGTTGTGCGTCCTTTCTCGATGACAGCATATACTTGGGTTTGCCCTCGTTCATCGCCAGATCCATTTTAGCCGCTACCGTTTCATTGCCAGCAAATGCATCATGGACGGCTCATTGTGTTCGCCCAATTACGTCAATGTCATCCGCGTAAACCAGTAGTTGAACAGACTTTAGGAAGATCGTGCCTCTTGTGTTGAACAGTGAGTTTTGCACGATCTTCTCAGGAACGATGTTAAAGAAGTCACATGACAGAGCGTTGCCTTGTCTAAAACCTTTTTTGACATTGAAGGTCTCGTTGAGTACGTTACCGACTTTGATTGAGCAGCGAGAGTTCTCCATCGTCCTCCTGCTCTGTTTGACGAGTTTGACAGGAATGTCAAAACTAGACATGGCGCTGTATAGCTCGTCTCTATGCACGCTGTCATATGGGGCCTTGAAATCGACGAATAGGTGCTGTGTGTCAATTAGCATTTCTTGGGTCTTCTCCAGGATCTGCCACAGTGTGAAGATTTGATCAATGGTGGACTTCCCTGGCCTGAAACCACACTCATACGGATCTATCAGTTTGGTGACGAGAGGTTTCAGGCCTTCACACAGAATGGCAGAAAAGATCTTATAGGCGATGTTAAGGAGATTTATCCATCTGTAGTTGGCGCAGTCAAAGGGGTCTCCTTTCTTGTGGATCGGCCAAACGATACTGAGATTCCACTCATCGGGCATGCTTTCCCCCGAACATATCTTACAGATGAGCTGGTGCATGGATCCTACCAGATCATTTCCAGCTGCTTTAAACATTTCAGCGGGCAGACTATCTGCACCAGCAGCTTTATTAGACTTCACTATCGATATGGCTATCTTCACTTCCTCTACATCGGGGTTGTATTGGGATGGTATTCTGTTGTATTAAGTGGAACATTCTGCCTGTCAGCGGTATTTGTGCCCTCATCACCATTTAACAGTCTGCAGAAATGAATTTTCCAGATTCTCAGTATCGACCAGAGTTGTAAAAGAATTAAATCTTTAGAGATCGTAATTCTATTGAATTCATCCAAAATGATTTGAAGTCTTTTTGGTAAAAATGACTGCGATTTAAAAAACTATAAGTCACCATTCTTTGGAACACAGTGGCTAATGCATTCAATTTTTTACAATCTTTGAATTAAGCCGAATGATTGCATTCTTTTTTAAAAAAAAAAAAGTGTGAATTCGCTTTATGTTAGTTGAAGTCAGCAGTGAATTCACA
Organism: Myathropa florea; assembly: GCA_930367185.1. NCBI lineage: Eukaryota > Metazoa > Arthropoda > Insecta > Diptera > Syrphidae > Myathropa > Myathropa florea. The sequence continues at coordinate 16,335,231 of OV884005.1, forward strand.
TAAAATCTTTTGAAGTCTATGAATTCAACGATAATAATTTGAATTCATTTGACGTTAGTTGGTACAAAATGCATAATAACACCTTGCCTGTGTCTATTGTTGAAGCCCAATCTTTTAGAAGACTTTTGAGATTTGTCAATCCTTATTTAAAAGTCATAAGCATCAATTTTGACACCACAGAATCTGATGAGTTATATGCATATCTGGCCGATCCAGCAACAGACTTCAAAATGTTGGATCGTTACCCGAGTTTAAAAAAAATGCTATTAAATATAACACACCATTGCCTTCGTCAGCCGCTGTGGAAAGATTGTTTTCTTTTGCAAGCTTAATCAACACCACCGGCGAGGCGAGCTTTCGGATGAAAATTTTGAACGGTTGGTGTTATTAAAAGTTAATAACATTGAGGAAATCAAAAATGTTCAATTCCTAAAATTGAATAAGTTGAGTTCTTATTTATTTTGTTATACTAGAAGAAAATGAAAAAACCTGCGTATTTTTATGTTTACTTAGACAAATAAATCAAAAGCATATTTATGGTGGCTCAACGTTGCAATGATTAATGAGAAGTCTCACCTATGATAATTTTTTCTACTTTTGTTTGTATTATAACCAAATAATGTTGTGATAAGAACCCACAGACTTTAAATTAATTCACATAAGATCTATTGAAATCACTGGCTTCAACTGATTTAAAGTTGAAATCACTGGCTTCAACTGATTTAAAGTTGAAATCACTGACTTAACCCGATTTAAAGTGAATTCACTGCTGAATTCAAGTTCAATTAAGTGAATTCAATTGACTTGCATCAATGATTTCAATTCTATGATTGCTAAATATTGAATGCACCAGTCAATGATTTCAAAAGAATGGTGACTTCAATTTTTTTAAATCCCAGTATTTTTTTGGTTTTTATTGCATCGATAAAAAAACCGAAACTGACTTCAATCGACTACGAATCTACTACCAGTTGTCCATTCTCGTCCCGGCAGGCTTCTGTTAGAACTTTATACCCATTCGATAAAAGTTTTACCATTTGGTAAAACTTTCGAACACAATTCCTGCCATAACACCTCTCCGTCTACTCGATCGTGCGCTTCTCGTACTCTTTCTTTTTCTTCCTGAGAAGCCGGTTCTCTTCCCTTCTTCTCTGCTCGTAGAGCTCACGATCAGCGCTCGTAGTTCGATGCAGCGTTGCCTTATAGGCTTCTTGCTTTGCCGCATGTGCCTGCCTGCCCTCGTTGTCTAACCAGGGGTTTTTCCGTGGTGATGTTTTAAAGCCCAGCACATCAGTAGCGGCTTCTCTGATCACTTTTTGGCAACGTTTCCATTCTTCGTCTACTGTGCAAGATTAAGTGCAAGCGACGTCGAACTTTCGGAGAGTTTGAGGGAGACTCGATCTGCAAAGTCATTTGCGATTGTAGCTTTTCGACGTCAAACCGCGGTTGTCTTCCTCGACTCCGTTGTTCTCTCGATATCCGTGTCCTTATCTTGGCTACAACAAGGAAATGGTCCGAGTCGATGTTGGCGCCTCCGAACGTTCGGACATCAAGAATACTTCCATTTAAAGCTGTTTTCCCTCCTTCCGGGCTGATTAGCAGAACTACCTTATGCACATTTCATTACATCTTGCACGTGTTGACTTTGTTGTTCACAATATCTAAATATGTATGGTGATTTACTGAAATCCGTAATCCCAGGTATTAAACAAGATTGCTAAAGTGTCTTTTTCTGAAAAATAATACTCTTTGACTCAAAATAGGTGGAGTCGGGAACAGGATTTGAACCTAGACTGCAATCTATTGCGGGTCCACGGACATACTTAAACAGCCACAACACCATTTGTACGTGTATGTGTATATATTTTTAATAAAATAAAATAATTTTCATATGTTACTTAGAGCAAGCATCCAAAAATTATCAGAAAAAGCAATTATTTCACGAATGACTGTACTAATTCATTGAAAACAACACTGAATCCAAGTTAGTAATTCGTAATTGTCGTTTCAAATGTAAATGTAGATAATTCGAGTACATACAAGTTAAATAAAAGCAGTCATTAACCACCTCAGATGTAATAACTATTCGTTATAAAGGCACACATATGCAAACAAAGAATTGCAAGCATATTTTCAACTGTTTAATGCATGAGTAGTCATCTCGAACTTTTATGACATTACTTTATAACACTCCAAATGACCATAACCTGACTAATTGAAATTGCATTTCCATTTTTTTACTCTTGACTTGTTCACTTTTTGAACCCCACTTAACTGAGATGTGAAGCATACCGCACCCAGACAAATTTTCAGAAAAAAACTTAATTGTTTATAATAAAATTACTGAGTATTTTTTATCTAATCTGTGACAGCTTTACAATGATGATCGTGGACTGAACACCTGTGCTATGCGTTACTAAATAGGCCAATGTAATTTAGGGTTGACTGAAATTTACATGTCAAAGCTAAACTGTTTAAGTTGACTGCTCGACATGACTGCGTCCTTGAAATACTGACTTTGGTCAATATTTTTAATAGTTCTATGTATCTTTTCATTGGCAGGTTGTAGGAAAGTTTAGAATCATACGATTAAAATGTTAAGTAACTGCTTGGGTAATTAGCACAATTTGTAATTAAAACAGATCAACAGAAAAACAAGTAATATTGTACTTAGAGCTCAGAATTAACCTCTATGAAGTAGATGTATATACAGTTATACAATTTACAGAACATGTGAACTTCATTGCAACCTAACTCACTAACTCCCTTGTCTGTTTCTCAGGTGTAAGTGTAATAACTCAATTTAAAGTTGTAAGAGAAAATCTAAACAGATCTTACCAAAACAAGAATGTAAACATTCTCTCCGACAGCAGGCGACCTTGAATCTCCTGAACATAAGTGAAATCCGATCCAAGATAGTAGAGGATTGTCTGCACCTGCTTCTAAACTTGCATACTTGAACATAACGGCAAACAATGAAAATATAAGTTTATTATCATCCCGCTAGCAAAAGTTCTGACACCTGTACCCAACGCCAAGGAAAGGGTACCGGCTTGACAGAACGTGAGCAAGACCATACTTAAACTCAACCGAAGGCAAGGCAGCACTAAAGCTCAACCGAAGGCAACAGACAAACGAAAGTCTTCAACGAAATTGTTCATTCAAAACAACATAGAGATCCTATTGTTAGTTAGAATTCCCTGCGAGCCACCTTTGACTAACGAAATTTTTTGCGTAGAATTTGTTTATCAGAAGAGACCACTTGTAAAATTGGTGGCGGATATGAGGAGTCCGCTAAACATATTCCATGTCGCTGTTATTCCATGTTGGCCTGGAATATCCAACAATGGAATATTAAAGCTAATTGTGCGAAAATAGTACTCCAATTCAAACTGAGATGCTTTAGCATGAATGCTATCTGTAAGTCTTACCAGAGCCTACACGTAACTACCAAAGAAATACAAAGTTCGGACAAACGCCTGTCAGTGCGAGAATGGACAACCGGTAGTAGAATCGCAGTCAATACTGAGAATTTGGAAAAATCATTTACCCGGACTGTTAACTGACAAACCACGACTGAAGGCAATCCCAATGAGTGAGTTCAATCCGGTCGAGAGAATTTCGTCCCTCCCAGAAAGATTGATATATTGTAATATAGAGACCAATGCCGATCAAAGTTTATGGTATAGAAGGAGGGAAGCATGTCCGTTGAATAAAATCTGAATGTCGCTTTCCCTATACCCCAGAAATAGATTTTTTAGGATTCTCCAATATCACGGAAAATACCTTGCTGACGTTTTGAGCGAATGCATGTTTGTAAACAATTGTACAGACTAAATTTTCGCACTCGCACAGATCCTGGAAAAAAACCAAAAACTATAATATGGTTTTATGTAGTACATTATGTATGTATGTAGTATTTATGTATGTAGGAAACAATTTTACTTGAAATATATTCTACTGGCAGTTGCGTTTTTGGTATTATGTAATTGCATGTGGGCGCCGTGGCGTTGTTGGTATGTGCGTCGACCACCTACGCACTAGAGTTTCAGACTAGGTTCAGACACCAGCACAGACGACCGTTTTTCACAAAACAATTGTTCACGACTCCGATTATACGATTATAACTGTCTATAACTATTACAACTTTAACAAAGCAATAATGCCTGTCGGCTGGGATAAGCCTAAATCCGGTAAAAACCACCATAGTACCTTTTACGAAAACTTTACGAAAAGTGGAACGACTAAAACCAGTAAGTCTGTCGGGTACACTGACGTCAGCGAAAGAAGTTGAATGCCTAGGAGTAATCCTAGACAGCAAACTCATCTGGAAGAGATACACAGAAGAGATAACCGTGAAAGCGACGCGTGCTCTAATGGTCTGCCGGAGCCTGGAGGGCAAATCCTGGCGATGCAGTCCAAGCATCTTAAGATGGATGTTTATAGCAATTGTATTTTGTATTGTAGGTCTAACACTTATGGTGCAATAGCGTAGACTAATAGAACCAATCTGATCAGCGCGAGGGAGACACTCAGTAAAGTTCAAAGGTTGGCATGGTTCTGTTTTACAGGAGCCATGAGAACTTGCCCAACTGTGGCCATGGAGTTGCTACTGGAGCGTACTCCTTTGCATCTAGTGGTTGCAGAATGTGCAAACAAGACAATTATCAGAATGGCAAAATAAGGGATAGGAAAAGACAAGTGCTCCTGGCTATTCCGAAGGATGACGTGATTAGAAAATTCAACTTCCAAAATAAATTTACCAGTAAGCTAAGCACCAAAAGAAACTGGAGCAATGAATCCATGGTCCACAGACTGAGCAGCAACACGGTAAAATGGTATACAGATAGAACTGTTGAAGGAACTAGAGCAGGAGTTGTTGGACCCAGGACAAAATACTTCGAACCCATAGGCAAATGTACCAGCATCTTCAAGCGGAAATTTATGTCATAGAAAGATGCGTTCAGATCAATCTTTCAAGGAATTATACCAATTGCGACATAGCAATAATGTCGGACAGTCGAGCCGCTATTATGGCACTGGACTCCTACACCATCAAATCCAAACTTGTATGGGAATGCTTGCAAAAGCTCAAGGAATTGAGTAGGAGAAACCGAGTAAAACTCTGCTGGATACCTGGCCATACGGGGATAGAAGGCAACGAAATGGCCGACTCCCTGGCAAGGAAAGGAGCATCAGAACCCTTCACAGGCGCTGAACCATTCTGTGCTGTAGGAGATCATTTCCTTAGAGAAGAATTCAGGGAACTAGAAAGAAGGAGCCGGACAGAAACCTGGATTAACGCTCGTGGATGAAGCAAGCCAAGAAAATCCTAGGGCAATATAAGCGAAAGAGGTTCGAGGCATGCATCAAAATGAGCAAGAATAACCTCCGTATCCTAACAGGCTTCCTAAAGGGACACTGTAGACTCAGGGAGCATCTAAGGAAACTAGGGGTATCAGAAGATGGTCTCTGCAGATTTTGTGGAGAATTTAAAGATATTCCAAAACATATACTGTGATTTTGTGAAGCACTTACCCACAAAAGAAAAAGATATCTGGGCAAGTACCTACTATCAGAAAAAGATATGCAATCACTAGAACCATCTCTCATTCTCAGACTCCTGAAGGAAACTGGCTTATAGAGAATACTCTAAGAACAGATTTCTTCACCTATTATTATTACAATAGGAGTCCATTACCCTTAAAACAACTTTGAAAAGAACTGTATTTGAGGGGAACTCGTAATAGTGCTAAGGTATTAAAAGGGGTGCCCCCTTTAATAGATCTTGAAGGTCGCGGTACCCTCAACAACAATAATAACTGTCTAAAAAAGAGCTTCTCAATCTCGCTGTTGAGTTGGCGTTGAACTCTAGGTCCCCTCTACTCGTGAAAGAACAATAGCACGCACAACAGGAGTGGTTGCTGAGAAGCTAGGCCCAAGTCCACTTCGAACTGTAGTGCGATCATTATTATTACTACATTGTATGCATCATACAAATCCCTTCTTCCTGGAGCACAAAAAAAAAGCTTCTGAAATTACAAAATATTGTTTAAATTTGTTAATTTTACTCGAAAAAATAAACAACAACGAGTCTAACAAACCTAATAAAATTATTTCAATGTGTGCTGACCCCTAAAGTATAAGTTCTTGGCTGATTCGGCAATTTTGTGATTTTAAGCTCATTTGCAAAAGAATTATAATCCAACAACTATTTGAAGTGAACATCATATGTCCACAGAGCAAATCAGGAAAATCCACACCGACCAAAAGCCATTTTCAAAAGCATTCTTACAAAATCGAACTTTTGAAGTTATTTTCACTGTATGTTTTGCACTCTGGCCAGTCAAGAAAGTAGCAAAAGAAAATTCAACACCTTCCACTTTTCTATAGAGTTAGTTAAACTACATTTAAATCACGAAAACAAAACATTTTTATAAATTTTTTTTATTTACCAAACGTGCCAACTTCGCAATTCCCGCCTGCGATTAAAACAGCAAAAAAAGTCATCAAAGTCCACTTCACTTTCATTTCACTAAATTCTCTTGCCCGATGCGACATATTCCGAATCAGTGTAAACATAATAAAGAAACCAAACTTTAAATAGAACTGAACCGAAAAATCAAACACTACCTCATAGGAACTCGGCAGAATCACTTGAAACAACCGATTACGACAGACGTCAAATTTCGAGTGAGCTTAATCCAACGCCCGATAACACCAAAACGCGTACCGATCTATAAAAGCGAACGTTTCGAATCTAACTAATCCATCAAAGCAGAGCTAGTAAAAGTATCTAGATACTTCCGGCAAATATGTACTCACGAAAGCCTCTCCTATACCCACACGAAATCAAACTCATCCCCATCCAAGCACTTGTGCTTCACAATCATGTGTTTGTTGGGGACACTGTCACAAACACAAACTCGAACTTCGATCTTTAGTTAGTTACATTTTTTGTTCCATTTATTAGAAGCAAATTTTTTTAAGTGACCGATCATTAAGTGACCCAGTGAATGCGGTCCAATGACTTCACATCGAGCAGTAAATCACACCAAACGTACTCGTATGCTGGGTACAAGCAACGTGACCGTATGTTTCGCACGCGACATCAAAGGGACGCATCCACCCAGAAATAGTTTGCAAAGTTTCAACTTATGTGTCGCCATACATGTATCTATGTTTCGAGCACCACATAAATGGTCACAATAGGAATGTGTGCGGAAGCTAAAGGCCTTTACACTTGTACTCTATGGCACGGATCTTGCATAACTATTAAACTGACGTTGGTGTAGGTAGGTGTCGGAGGATTGTGGCCTTATTAAATGAGCGGTTTTTTGTGCAGAGGATTTTCTTTCATTAGGAATTCAAAATAACGGTAGTTTTTCTGTTTAAAATCCCATGAAATTGATCATTTAATCGAATGATTGCACCAGCTTTTGTCTCCTAATCGTATTATTTTGTACAAAATGTAGTGCACCGTGCCCAAAGACCGTTAAAATGGTCTTTTATCCTATTTTAGTGTTGTTGGTGCTAAAGAAGAACCAAAAGCATTCATGTGTACGAGTAGAGTATATATACATTTTGTAATTTGAAAAGTGAAATTTCCCTTTTATCAGATGACAGGATAATGACACAATTCATTTAACTCACGTTAGACTGCAAGTATGCGATTTAAACGTTGTACATTGTACTAATTAATAGCGACGGAAATTTATACATTACTCAATCAACTTATTGCAACTTTCTTTTTGATGGTGTCGTTATGAATTTGTCCGCCGCTAATGCTTTCCGACTTTCTACTGCGCGCTACTGAATTCAGGTGTGAAGTAATATCCAGTGTTAGTGCTGGTACATTTATTACCAAACTGGTCTTTGATAAATTGTAGTTCTCTCTTGCATTACAAGATGGGCCTTTTTATCAGGACTTGAAGTGATCTAATAAACATATGCTATTACTACACGATGGTACTTACTCGCGAGAACACCAGCTTCAAGTGAATCTTCCAGAATTTTGTATTATTCAAATGTGATATGCGCAGGATACGGAAACAAGAAGTGTCCCAAAATTCAAGCAGCACTAACGGCTCTACAGTTTGCGCTATATGTAGGAACAACATTTTATTTATTGTTTATCGATGTTTTAAAAATATTGAATATATGAAAGGAACAGTTGAAATAACCTCATCTTCTTCTTCTTCTTCTTAGGGCGCTACAGTCCGAGGTGGACCTGGGCCTCACTCAACATGCCTCTCCAGCCAGCACGATCTTTCGCCAGCTGTCTCCAGTTTCGCACACCAAGCCGGCAGAGGTCCCCCTCGACTTGTGTGCGCCACCTTGTTCGTGGACGTCCTCTGTTGCGTTGTCCCACAGGCTCAGAGTCGAAGACTCTTCGGGCCGGAGCTAAGTTGTCCATACGCTCTACATGGCCTAGCCATCTTAGGCGTTGGATCCGTAGACGCCTGGCTAGACTCATGTCGCTGTACAGCCCATACAGTTCGTGGTTGAATCTTCTCCTCCAAATGCCATCAACGCAAACAGGACCAAAGATCGCGCGCAGAACTTTTCTCTCGAAAAGACCAAGAGACTGTTCATCCGCTTGGGATATTGTCCATGCCTCTGTGCCGTAAAGCAGGACTGGGATGATCAAGGTCTTATACAAAGTCAACTTGGTCTTCCGAGAGAGGGCTCTACTACTCAATTACCTTTTGAGCCCATAAAAACAGCGGTTGGCAAAAGTTATTCTGCGTTTGATCTCGGTACTGATGTTGTTTGTACTGTTTACCGCGGAGCCAAGGTAGACGAAGTCCTTCACTACCTTAATGTTATAGTTGCCTATGGTGACGTTGTGGCCAAGTCGTCGATGTTGTGCCTCCTTTCTCGATGACAGCATATACTTTGTTTTGCCTTGGTTTACCGCCAGATCCTTTTTAGCCGCTTCCGTTTCCATGCCGGCAAAAGCATCATTGATGGCTCACTGTGTCCGCCCAATCAAGTCAAAGTCATCCGCGTAAACCAGTAGTTGAACAGACTTTAGGAAGATCGTGTCTCTTGTGTTGGCCAGTGAGTTTTGCACGATCTTCTCAAGAACGATGTTAAAGAAATCACATGACAGCGCGTCGCCTTGTCTAAAACCTTTTTTGACATTGAAGGTCTCGGTGAGTTCGTTACCGACCTTGATGGAGCAGCGAGAGTTCTCCATCGTCATCCTGCTCAGTCTGACGAGTTTAGCAGGAATGTCAAAACTAGACATGGCGCTGTATAGCTCGTCTCTATACACGCTGTCATATGCGGCCTTGAAATCGACAAATAGGTGATGTGTATCGATCTGCATTTCCTGGGTCTTCTCCAGAATCTGCCGCAGTGTGAAAATTTGATCGATGGTGGACTTCCCGGGCCTGAAACCACACTGGTAAGGACCTATCAGTTTGTTCACGAATGGTTTCAGGCGTTCACACAAAACGGCAGAGAAGACCTTATAGGCGATGTTAAGGAGACTTATCCCTCGATAGTTGGCGCAGTCAAAGGGGTCTCCTTTCTTGTGGATCGGGCAAACGATACTGAGATTCCACTCATCGGGCATGCTTTCCTCCGACCATATCTTACAGATGAGCTGGTACATGCGCCCTACCAGATCACCTCCAGCTGCTTTAAACATTTCGGCGGGCAGACTATCTGCACCAGCAGCTTTATTAGACTTCAGTCTCGATATCGCTATCTTGACTTCGTCTAGGTCGGGGGGACGGTATTCTCTTCTATCATCGTCCGTTGAGTTGAGTGGAACATTCTGCCTGACAGCGGTATTTGTGTCCTCATCGCCGTTTAACAGTCTGCAGAAATGATTTTTCCAAATTCTCAGTATCAACTGCGAATCTACTACTAGCTGTCCATTTTCGTCCCGGCAAGCTTCTGTCCGAACTTTATATCCATTCGATAAAAGTTTTACCCTTTGGTAAAACTTTCGGACATCATTCCTGCCATAACACCTCTCCATCTCCTCGATCGCGCGCTTCTCGTGCTCTTTCTTTTTCTTCCTGAGAAGCCGGTTCTCTTCCCTTCGTTTCTGTTTGTAGAGCTCACGAACAGCTCTCGTGGTTCGATGCAGCGTTGCCCGGTAGGCTTCTTGCTTTGCTGCATGTGCCTGCCTGCACTCGTTGTCAAACCAGCGGTTTTTTCTTGTTGGCGTTTTAAAACCCAGCACATCAGTAGCGGCTTCTCTGATGGCTCTTTGACAACGTTTCCATTCTTCGTCTATTGTTAGTGCAGGCGGCGTCGAACTTTCGGAGAGTTTCAGGGAGACTCGATCGGCAAAGTTCCTGGCAGTCTGTTGCGATTGTAGCTTTTCGACGTCAAACCGTGGTTGGCTTCCTCGACTCCGTTCTTCTCTCGATATCCGTGTCCTTACCTTGGCTACAACAAGGAAATGGTCCGAGTCGATGTTGGCGCCTCGGAACGTTCGGACATCAAGAATACTGGAGGAGTGTCTGACGTCGATCGCAACGTGATCAATCTGGTTGACGGTTGAATGATCAGGGGACCGCCAGGTCCCTTTATGGATGTTGAGGTGTGGGAACCGCGTGCTAGCTACAGAGAGGTTTCGCCCCGTAACAAAGTCCACCAGCCTGAGTCCGTTTTCGGACGTGGTGTCGTGCAGGCTGTGTTTACCGATGACTCTAGCAAAGATGTCCTCTTTACCCAGCTTAGCGTTAAAATCTCCTAGAACGATCTTGGTGTCGTAGCTGGGGCATTGATCGTACGTTCTTTCTAGGAGATCATAGAAGTCATCTTTGCTATCGTCATCTTTGTCCTCTGTTGGGGCGTGGGCGCAGATTAGGCTGATGTTGCCGAATTTAGCCTTGATGCGGATTGTTATGAGGCGCTCGCTTATGTACTTAAAGCTTAAGACTTTTTGCCTAAGTCTGCCTCGAACAACAAATCCACATTCAAATAATCGCTGCCTTCGCTCTCTGTAACAGTCGCCGTAGTAGATATCGCAGTTTTTCATCCTCTTTTTGCCCGGCCCATCCCATCGCACTTCCTGGATTGCGGTAACGTCTGCTTTATAGCAGTCTAGGGCCTCCGCGAGTTCATCGGCTGCACGTGGTCTGTTCAGGGACCTCACATTCCACGTGCAGAACCGAAAGTCATTGTCCTTATTCCGTTTGCTGGGGTCGTCAAAGTAAATCCGTCCGTATCCGAGGCATATTGTTGCTTCTCAACTCGTTACTTTTTTACGTGGTGAGGAAGTTAACCCCACGCACAACCTCCAACTGGGAGGACAGGTCCATTTGTTTAGCCCCCGGACAAAGGGGTCCGGAGGGATCAGGTGTCGGTAGCCTCTTGCAGGCTGTGAGCGCCGCCGTTGGCCCTAAAAGAAGGGCTCATCCGCCGCCATCTCTATTCCAAGGTCCCGACCTTACCATGGAAACCAGGTAGCTCCTGCTGACTGGAGTTGTGGATGCCGCCGTTGGCCAATCAGTTGACCAGCTCCTCCGCCGCCATCCTAAAAAGAGTGATGAGCCCTGGTAGACTCACACTCCCCCCTCTCTCGTTAGCAGCCGCCCAGACGTCCCACGAGGGTTGGTTACCCCATCTTCTGTCGAGGGTACTCGGCTCCCGGATTTCACCACGGGGAGGTGAGAGTAGGAGTTCGTTAATAGAGGCTAGGTGCAGACGCTTGTGTCTACATGGTTCGCGTATTAACGCTTCGAAATCCTCATCTTCAGTTTACTTTTTTATTTTGATGGCTTTGTTACTGGTCAAAATTTGAATTTAGGGTTGAATGTGGTTGACGGTGTGAAGATCATCGTCTTATTCTACACAATTCCGGCTGGAATTTTTATTCAAATTCCAGAGTCTCTGATCTTGATATCCGTTTAAATTTAAATATTTACTTGTCGGTAAAGTAGAAACGGAGTGTAAGGGATCTGAAAGGAATAAAAAGGATTCCCTTTAAGTTTTATTTCAATATGGATACTCAGTGGAGGCGGAAATATGATCAAATTCCACGTTTTATCCGATTTTTTAATTTATGGTTCTTTATAAAAAACTGGGCAAGTGCGAGTTGTACTCGCACGGGGAAGGTTCCGTCGCATAATATTGATGGATGATTTCTGAATATCAAACGACGTTTCCAAACTATTTCAGTTGAATTTTCTTCTAACTTCAACCCAAATCAACTATTCATTCATACATTCTTACATCCGACAAAAACAAACGTTCATCCCTACATATACCTATATCTCCATCCAAGTTTATCCAACACAGAAAATCCCTTCCATAATACACATCCCTAATCACTGCTCATGCTTGCGGTATGTGTGTGTTCATTTCTGTTGGGCATTTAGGGGTGAGATCGAAAAGATAACGCTCAGCAACGAATAGAGTGGCCGAACGCAGCATGAAATTATGTGTGGAAATGAAAATTGTTTTCATTTTAAATCTTAGATATCTCAAAATTTCAACATAAATCGATATTTTGAAATTTATCATTTCTTAATGCTTACATTGATGTCTTCAAAACTGCGTTTTTAGATCTTCAAAATTCGCATTAGGGCCAGAATGCTCGCAATGGTTTTAAATGAAAGTACTCAATGAAGCCAAGTTTTTGTGATTTTTTCAGATTTTTAAACACTTTGGTTTAGAAATGGCAGGGGGGGACGCATTTAAAACTTTGGAGCTCCATATTTTCCGAACGGTATTTTGGATAAAAAAAGTGTTGAAAGAAACCTCCACCTGATTTCGAAAGATCTGTCGATTGATATATATTTCGATGGGGTGCGACAATTTTTAAAAATTAATGTCAACTTCACCTGTACTGGAGCCACCCCCAAATGGCCCCACTTTTTAAAATCGCTGCATAGGCAATGACATCTAGGTCTGAAGTACCTAATTCCAAAATTTCATGCCGATATCTTCATAAACTCCGGAGATAAAAAAGTGTGACAGACACGACGGACGGACGGACGGACACACCGAAATTATAAAGGTTCCGTTTTTGTAGACGGAACCTTAAAAAAATGTGCCGTGGCGTGGGTAAATGCGTCGACTCATACGCTTGATGTTCTCGGTTCGATTCCCGAAAAAACACCTATCACTCACGAGTCACTGACAATGCTCAAAGAGTATAAATGTCTAGAAAAAACTTCTCAATCTCATGGTTCGGAGTCGGCATTAAACTGTAGGTCCCCTCCACTCGCGAAATAACAATAGCACGCACAACACGAGTGATTGCTGAGAAGTTAGGCCCGGGTCCACCTCGGACTGTAGCGCCGCCATTATCATTATTATTATTACTTATTTATTTAAGATTGAAGTATTTTATAAACTCTCCTCCATCTCTCTATTTTCTCCATTTTTGTCACAATTTCTTTACAGTCTTAAAGTATCAGGCAACATAACCGATTTCAATGTACAGTGCAATATGTGCATCTACAATTTTTAATTTTATTTCTGTAAGTAAAAATGTTGAAATGTTCTTACTCCGTCTGGGAAACAAGAATCTCATTGGCATCACTCTCCACATTTTCAATTTGAACAAAATCGATAATTTGCATAATAATAACTCTGCAATAAAGGTTTCTTCAATAGAACATAAAACGAATAAATGAAATAATTGAATGTGTTGTATCCAGCGACTCAAAGGCTAATTGTCCTTTTTCGATTAAATTATTAAGTTCTTATGAGATAAATCCACGATACTTGAAACAAGACACCCTCTCTCAAACTCTGAAAATCAGTAGAATGGCATCCCATAAACTCATTACATGTGGCCCAACTTGTTTTTCGATGATACGAATAATGTTCTGATAAAGCCATGGTGCATTGGTTGTAACCAGTGTTGCTAAATGGCACACTTTTTGGTTTTTATACATTTTGCCGTAAAAAAGCGGTGCCATAAGGTCAAATTTTAAAATAAGACCAAATGCTTTATGTCACTTTGAGAAAGAGACATAAGGCCAAATGCTAGAATTTGTTACATAAGGCCAAATGCTAGAATTTGGCCTTATGTCGCTTGGCGTTATGTCCGGGCCCCAAAAAAAGCGGTGCCATGACATAACGCCAAGCGACATAAGGCCAAATTTTAAAACTTGGCGTTATGTCTCTTTATCAAAGTGACATAAGAGCAAATTTTTGCTTTGGCCTTATGACACTTTCACAAAGCGACATAAGGCCAATTGGCCTTATGTCGCTTTCCGCTGTCTATCTTACCTTTTTAAAATATTGCTTACCTTATTAAAATATACCTTCCATTAAACATTCTGAGACATTTAAAAGGGAACGGGTGAAAAGTGAACTACGCATGGGGGGATAGGATTTGGGGTAAGTGCAAAATTGGATATATGTTACTTTTTCAAATCCATTCTAAATATGAAAATAAGGAAACATTGGATACCACCAACCTCGCACCTATCCCTAATCTTATCTGCGGCCAAGCTGGGGGTTTCAGGGGGCAGCATGAACCCTCATACTTCACTTTTTACCCGTTCCCTAATACTAACTCCACTGTTAAATTTCATTTTAATTACACATATACATACATATTATTACAAATTGTGGAATTATGACCCACTTGATGTTTATTGATATTATTATTTGGCGTTATGTCTCAAAAAAATTTGGCGTTATGTCGCTTTGTCGAGCGACATAAGAAGCCTGCCGGGACGAGAATGGACAACTAGTAGTAGATTCGCAGTCGATACTGAGAATTTGGAAAAATCATTTCTGCAGACTGTTGAACGGCGATGAGGACACAAATACCGCTGTCAGGCAGAATGTTCCACTCAACACAACGGACGATGATAGAAGAGAATACCGTCCCCCGACCTAGACGAAGTCAAGATAGCGATATCGAGACTGAAGTCTAATAAAGCTAAAGATATGGTCGGAGGAAAGCATGCCCGATGAGTGAAATGTCAGTATCGTTTGCCCGATCCACAAGAAAGGAGACCCCTTTGACTGCGCCAACTATCGAGGGATAAGTCTCCTTAACATCGCCTATAAGGTCTTCTCTGCCGTTTTGTGTGAACGCCTGAAACCATTTGTAAACAAACTGATAGGTCACTATCAGTGTGGTTTCAGGCCAGGGAAGTCCACCATCGATCAAATTTTCACACTGCGGCAGATCCTGGAGAAGACCCATGAAATGCAGATCGATACACATCACCTATTTGTCGATTTCAGGGCCGTATATGACAGCGTACATAGAGACGAGCTATACAGCGCCATGTCTAGTTTTGACATTCCTGCAAAACTCGTCAGACTGAGCAGGATGACGATGGAGAACTCTCGCTGCTCCATCAAGGTCGGTAACGAACTCAATGAGACCTTCAATGTCAAAAAAGGTTTTAGACAAGGCGACGTGCTGTCATGTGACTTCTTTAACATCGTTCCTGAGAAGATCGTGCAAAACTCACTGGCCAACACAAGAGACACGATCTTCCTAAAGTCCGTTCAACTGCTGGTTTACGCGGATGACTTTGGCGTTATTGGGCGGACACAATGAGCCGTCAATGATGCGTTTGCTGGCATTGAAACGGAAGCGGCTAAAATGGGTCTGGCCGTCTTGGTGTGCGAAACTGGAGACAGCTAGCGAAAGATCGTGCTGGCTGGAGAGGCATGCTGACTGAGGCCCAGGTCCACCTCGGACTGTAGCGCCCTAAGAAGAAGAAGAAGAAGAAGAAGAAGAAGAAGAAGAAGAACAATGGGAATATATTTATGATTGAAAGATCTTTACTTTTGGGAAAGTCGAGCTACTCGATGTACTCAACAATATGACTGGACAACCACTAGACATGCAGACGACTTGGCCATTGTTGTGAGGCACAAGTATGAAGGCCCAAGTCGTAGGTAACTTCATACGATGGCAAACAAATTTCAAACTAGACCAAAATTATTGTATTTATAAAAAAATGGTAAATGGATTTCAAACTCAAGAACATTCTTATTGCACTTATTATTGCAGGAGGTAAGGTTCCTGAATATAACACTGGTTCACAAACATTCCTGTCATGCTAAGCAGATTATATACAAAATGTTACCAAACAGCCATTTGCCGACGGCGATCTGAAAAATGGCGAATTATGACACCGCAAAACAAAATTTCTTCGCAAAAAACGTACATTTCTAATTTTCAAGGGTATAGATCACTATTTTTTTAATCGCAAATTTGTGGATCTGGTTGGCCTTTTGTGGATCATCTCAATTTCTGTTTGACATATAGTAAAGGAATCGTTTAAATCAGGGGGAAAAACGTGACCCACCAGAATTTGACTTTGTGATGACTGATGGACCTCAGTGAGTTTTGGGAACTCATAACAGTCTTTGATTTCATTGTGCAGGATCCTAATACCTTTAAAGCAGCCTGGCAGTCTGCAAAGATGGTGATATCCGATGGTAGGTTATCGGTTTCTTGTATACATTTGGCTGCCTTCTCAATTGCCAGAATTTCTGCTTGGAAGACACTGTAAATATCATGTACATGCACATGCCTAAATGATTCATGCAGGGTGTCCGAGTACATTCCGGCCCCTGTACCTGTGTCCATTTGTGATCAGTCAGTGAATATGGTAATCTCGTGCTTGTTGATAAGTGCATTCGATAACCACTCGTCTCTGCTGGGGAATAGAATTGGTATCGTCAATTGTAGGAACTCGGTTGTATGTATAGTCGGCTGTGAGGCTACTGAAACCATATTTCTTTCCCAAATCATATATTATCTTGATTATGGCCACATGTTCATAGTTGGCTTGTTACCACAAGGAAGACTCTCTTAATCTTAGAGCCAGAGGAAGAAGATGAAGTATCATGTCCAACCATTCTGTGGCGTGCTTGTTATAGCTCCCGTCGTACAAACAGCGATTAAGGCCTTGTAAATTAAAGCTAAAATAGAGGGTGTGAAATATTTCTTGAATCTACTAAGGAAACTTAGACATTTTGCAGTGTTTTTGGCGACCTAGAGTATGTTATCATTCCAACTAAATGTTGTATTGATACACATACCAAGAATAGAAAGTTTTTTGGTTTCATCGACACAAGCGCCATTCATGAATAATGGCTGGTTATTAAAGGTTCACGTTAGTGACAGTAGACAGCATTGAGTTTTGGAAGCATTGAATTCCACTCCATTATTTTTGCCCCAATTCATTATGCTGTCAATGTCGGAATTCAATGTGCTCAACATACGCTACGCTGCCGTCTAAATTCTGCGGCCGAAGGACGAGGTCGTGAGTCTTGGAACGAATATGAAAAGCTGAAAGCTGATGACAGTCATCAGCGAATGAGTGGATTGGATTAAAAGAAGCAGACAGAAGTTTATTTATAAAAATGAGAAAGATGAGTCGGAGACAAAACAGAGCCTTGGGGCATTTATTTGGTGAATGTCAGACGAAACTGCAAAACAACTTGCATTGAATGGTTGGAAAAGCAATTTATAATTTATAGAAGAGACTCATAAGTACGCATTTTCGACAAAAGGGTTTGAAGTATCAAGTGTAACGATCTTGCTTTCGTCTAAATTGTGCACTTATTGGTTCCACCTTTCGGTGAGATATGCCATTAAATCACAAGTGGACATGTTGCTACGGAAACCGCACTGCAAGTCATTAAAAAGCTTCCGCGATACAAGATAATTCGTAAGCCGAAAGGTCAGCATTTCCATGACCTTAGAAAGAAAGGTTGGTAGTGCTATGGGTCAGTAGGAGAGTGACGAAGACGGGCTAGAGAAATTGTACGAGCCGAACAATTGACTTGTCCAATTGTATAATCGACGCTCTCAAGTACAGGGGAAGACAAAGTGGAATCTGACAGAGTTGCGCTGGCCGTGAAATGCGCATTAAGCAGATTGGGATATTAGATTGGGGAGTATTGCTAAATTTGAGCAATAATATCCTTCGTGCAGTCTGACAACTGCATGGCGTCCCAGGTACGAGTCCCTTGCGCTGGGATTTGAACCTAGACTGTGACAGTCTAATGCGTAGGAGTCGACGTACAAACCCACACGGCCATGGCGCTCACACACAGACACAGTATAATTGATGTGACAAAATAATTTAAGGCTTTACCTTCAATGTAATATTCAACGGTTATTTTATTCAAGTGCTTTTAGAATTCGTCGAGAGTGAGTGAGTAGGGCGCATCATTTTAATAATAATGAGGTGATAAAATAATTGCGTCCAAGGAAATAAGAACCGATGGAACCTAGTTGGAGAACAGATACCTATAATTCATCAAATATCTTAAAATTTACTTAAACATTTTGTTTTTTATTGCTACCACTATCAAATGGTAAAAATAGAAAACATCAGCATTATTTCACAGTTTATCGCTTCCTGCGCAAGTGTAGATGGTTGTTGCGTTTTCAGGCAGCGCGGCGTGAGCCTCCCATAGTTTGTGAGTATCTGTAACTCTTGCCAATGCCACGTGAGCTCTTGCCGGCTGAAGTAAGACCGCGCAACTCGCGACGCTTGTGCACATACTTGCAAATCCAGTTGGCCTTTGGATTACGGCGCACAGCGTTGTGGTGGATATCGTTCATATCGAGCAATCCAGTAAGAGTTGAGCACTCTCAAACCTCCTAGTTTATAATCAACACGTTCCTCAGCAATGGATTGCAGACGGTATGGCTTCAATTCGTTGATACCATGGCTCTTGGGTTTGCCGTAGGTGCAGTCTTTTGGTACTAGACGTTTGCGACCACCACGGCGTACACGAATTCTGTAGATAACGTATCCCTGCTTTGCGCGGTATCCCAGCCGGCGTGCCTTATCTGGGCGGGTTGACCTTGGTGAGCGGTGCAATTTTGTCAATTAACGATATCGCCACACGCGAATACGAAGCAAGTAACGCATAACATCACTCTGCTTCTTGCGGTGGTTCTTGCATATAACGATACGCATCCATCTTGGCGACCTTTCACGGCGATATACCTCTTGAAAGAATCCTCTTAACGAAGTTTAAGTGAAAAATATCATTGCATTGTACAATTTTGGACGGCTTCAGGGGTATTTCAATCCAAGGTAAAAGCAGCAATAGTCTACAAAAACTTGTTTACTTTTTGCAATGAAAATCAAGCTGTGAACATAAACCAGAAAAAACTGTTTGTTTTATACATTTTTATTGTTCTCTTTTTAATGTACGGTCAACGCAAACAGGTAAACATGTATATTTGTTAATCGTATAGATTTTATGATTTTATATAATTAAATAGATTTGCGATGTTACGAAAATTATATTATATATTAAAATATTAAAACTACAAACAGTCTGTTACTGAGACATCACTTCGATTTAAACTTTGCAAGCCAAAAATAACCACTCAGGATTACATGTTCATATAATGTGTTCTTGTTTTATATAAAATGAAGAACATAAAATACGAAAAGTAACAAAAAGAAAAAAAGAAAAAAATTATAAAAAATTAACTATGAAGTTAAAGAGAATCCTAAATACATTTGGCTAAAATTACAAAAACATTCAATGATCAGGTAAACAAATATATATATGAAAAGCAACTTGTATACAGAAAACTAAAACATTATTTGCATGAGAAAATCATTAGAACAGTACAATGCAATACGTCCCGCATTCTCAATTCGAAGGTATTTTTGGTAGCACTTAAAAAAAACTCGACTAAGAATCTGTTATGACTTTGTATTGTGTGAGGAAAGAGCATTTCAACCAGCCTTCTGAGTTTGTTTTGATCGCTGATACGCCTCATATGCTTCCACTTCCTTTTTCTCCTTCTTTTTGTTGCGATGTTCAAATTCTAACCGGTGTGAGATGATGCGTTCTACAATACGTTCCGTTGTCATGGTATTACCCGAGTCGATAAGCATGAATATTCCTTTAGTTTTTGGAACAGCATAAGGATCTGTTTTCCCATCTTCCAGAGCAATTGGAGTTTGCCCATGGCATACCACCTCAACTTTGAAATGATCGATGAGGTCCTCTGTAACACAGTAAGGTGCGCCGATAACGACTTCATTGACATACTAAAAAGAAGGAAACAAATCAATCAGTAAATTTAATTTAGTATTCAATCAATATTCTTCTTATTTTTGTTAGGCAACTTTCACTAAGGTTTACTTATAAGGCTTCGATCTTTAACATTCGCAGATTAAGAAAATGTACAAAGTGAATAAAATAATTATTCATACTCTCCCATCTCCAACTTCCACGTTTATGAAACAGTTACATACACAAACTAAATTCAATGCACGCTCCTATTCCGAATATGTGCTTTGTAAAGCTTTAAAGTAGCAGGTAATAATGAAATGAGGCGTTTGTAACTTGAAGGTTGAAAGACACAATTCAGTTCAATGTTTCATTTGCAGTCTGCTTATTTTCATACAAATGCTGGAAATTTGATAAAACAGAAATTACATTTTTTGGGCCAGAGGTATAAGTTAAGTAGCTGTATCTCTCTAAAATGGGTCTGGCGGTAAATGATGGCAAAACGAAGTATGTGCTCTAATCAGCAGAACGTCGCAATAGGTGTTATAGGCTATAGGCTATAACTTTAACAGAAGTCTAGGCGTCTTACGATTCCGACACTTACTTTGGCGAAGTAGAGAGAGACGACTGGATGACCCAGTTGGTTAATTACCTGCACTACGTTAAGGTGGTCCAAGGTTCGAATCCCAGTGAAAGCAAAGTTAATACGCATTTATCAGGTTTTTCAAATCTGGTCCAGTCACTATTTGCCGCTAGGATCAAAATAACAGCACTATCACCGTCATCACTATTAACGGGGCGGTCGATCAGTGGTAGTTGTCTGACTGTGGGTATCGTAATGGACCAACATGGTTTAAGTGTGCTGGTTAGTTCACTAGCAGCCCCCTAACCTAACCTAACCTAGGCGAAGCAGAGCGCACGAACATAATAGCTCCGGCTCAAAGAATCTTCTACTCTGACATTGTGACATTGTGAGACAAAGCAACACAGGACATCCACGCCTAAAGTGGCGCACACAAGTTAAGTGGGACCTCAGAGAAAAATTGCGCTAGCTGGACTACAGTTGTATATGTATAGTTCGTTCAGAAAGACATATTCATTCATTCTGGAGAAAGATACTTCAGCAAATAGTACCTAATAATAATGTAATTGCTATTTTTAAGCGCACTACTGGGTGTACTGCTTTTAATATACGAGTATATTAAGATTATATTAGAACATCACTATGGAAAACCTTATCTGCAGCAAATAGACCACCTAGCGTTTAAAAAAAAGATTTTTCATATAATATACAAATAACTCAATGCTGTCAACTTTAGCGAAATTAAATATTAAACTCACCTTGCATGCTAAAACGCTAAGTACACGCTCATGTAGGTTCATAATTGGATAGTTACTTCCTTTATACGCGTTTACTATTGGATCTGTGTGCAGTCCAACTATAAGATAATCACCATGTTGCTTCGCCTTTTCCAGAAAGTCTAAATGACCAACGTGGAATAAATCAAATGCACCCGCAACGTACACCTAAAAAACAAACGATAATAATTACAAAAAATCATAGATAAACAATATTGCTTACAATTTTATCAGTAGGTTTGGGTGACTTTCCATCACTAAACTGTATTATCTTTTGGGTGGTTGGCAGGAATTGACTGCAACCAGTCCATGGACTTCTGGCAGTTGAATCTTGTCCCATATTCGATGAACCTGAGTTCAGATTTTGATGTTTTAAAATTAATGTTTCTATTTGATTGTCTGATGATTTTGATTTTGTTTTAGGTTTAGAAAGGATAGACAGATAGGCCCATAGAAAGAAAAGAAAGAGAGGAAAATAGGAAATTTGGAAAAGAAACGCGAGTGCATTAATGGGAATGTGGAAGTTTCATTTAAAACAAGCAAAGAAGAATTTGGAAATTGTGATTGGAAAAGAAAATACAAAAGAGGAAGTGAGTTAAGAATAAGCATGCGGGTCTCTCTGCTTCAATTACCTTCTTTTTCAATGGAATACTCTTTTGATCCTTGATGGAAGTGATTCTTTGTTAACAAAAGCATTCTCCCAACAAGATCTGTTGTTGAGACGCCAGCAGTTCGCTTAACTTCTCTGAAAATTAACAAGATTAAAAAACGTATATTAAGTCAAATCCGTAAAGCGAAATATAGTTTTTCAAAATAATAATATTATTCAATGTTTAATATAAACGTGGTCTGGCTAAGAGGCCGTAGTATAGTATGATTCACTTAATTCGTGAAAATTAATTTATTCTAAATGATATCATAAAACTTTTAAATAATGATTGAAATGTGTTTTATGTTAAGGTGAATTTAGGTTTTGAGCTCGATTGAAAATACCCTGACATCTAGGGCTCTGTGGTAAAATGGTACGAACATCCTTGTGGTCTCACTTCTGTCTTCACATATTTTTTGTTTAGGAACACAGCTCGATTGGAAGCGATACGCTTTTGCTCTAAAATTTTTAATACTTAGAAACCCGAAAAAGTTGCTTGCATTTAGATCTGGAATTCCGTGAGTGGGACGTGTCATTAATATTGAACGTGACGAAAACCGAAGTGTAAACAGCCTCAACCAACAAACCTATCCAGCTAGCACCATCTTTTGCTAGCTGTCTTCAGCTGTGCATACAAAGTTGGTTGAGGTCCCCCTCCACTTGTATGTGCCACCTCAATTGCTGTTCCACTGATTCAGAGTCAAACATTCTTCAGGCCGGAGCTAAGTTCTCAATGCCCTCTACATGGCCTAGCCAGCTTAGGCAATGGATCTATAGACGAATGGCTAGACCCACGTCGCTGAAGAGCCCGTATAGTCCATGGTTGAATCTTTTTTCTTTAATTGTTATCAAGGCAAACAAGACTAAAAATTATTCGATTGCCTCTTGAGCTCAAAGAAACGCCGATTGGCAAGAGTCATCCTACGTTAAATCTCGGTACTTATGTATTCTTCCCACTGTTTGCGGCGGTGCAGAGGTAGACGAAGTTCTTGAACAATTTATTGAGTTACTATTTGTTCCATATATCTAATCCTGGTCAATTTTGTTACCATGTTCGGAGATGGTAGACGAAGTTCTTGAACAATTTATTGAGTTACTATTTGTTCCATATATCTAATCCTGGTCAATTTTGTTACCATGTTCGGAGATGGTCCCAGTTATTAATCGTTCCGAATCCCGGTCACGGTCTCGCAGAACTGGTAAGATCACATTTAAATTCAGCTGCTTATCATTTTAATGTCTCCGTAAAAAGTAAATAGGTGATTTTTCCTTCAGTTTCAAGGAAGCAGACCTAAGGTTTGGCTTGGTAAGTGATCCAAAGAAAAAGTTAATTTTTCCAATTAAAGTAGAATATAATCTTAAATATCATAAAATATACCAGCGAATTGGTTTGATCTTTATTTATTCTTCCAAACATATTTCATTCCTTACAAATTAATCCTTCTACAATCCAGTTCTCGAAAAAGTGATAAAACCCTAATTAAAATGAATAGCCAGAAGACATATGATGCTAAATCAGGCGAATATGATGGTTGTAGAAGGATATTCGTTAATTTTCTATTGAAAAACTCTCCAAGAAACTGAAGCGAGCGATGGTACATTATCGTGGTGCAGTTGTCTTACCACAATTTCGGCCTAACTTTGCGAATACGGCAAACAACGCGTTAGGCTTGAATTATATTCCTACAGTAAAGCCCGTCGAAAGGAAGTCAGAATGCACCAAACCACGGTAATTAAAGAAAACAGTGAGCATGAACCTTGATTTTCGAACGACTTCGGGAAAATCTTTTCAACACTTTCTCTGACTTCTGTACCGCTTGTAAACGTTTTTTTTTTTTTTCGGAGAAACTGGTGGCCGCATGCCATCTGCAACATTCTCTGCAGCAGAAGTTTCATTCCGCATATTGCAAATTCTTTGCTATGTAATATCAGATATTGTACAAATCTCAAAATTCAGTTTTTGATGTACACAAAACAAACACATGACATTTGCCATAAGTGTCAATAACAGAAGTACCCAACCCCAAAAAATATTTTGACAAATAGATAAACCCGTGTTGTTCAAATAAAAAAACTTAACCTTTTAATTTGATCACAGTATTAAGTAAACTTTGGGTATGTATTCAAAAGTATGGTTCATAGCCAACTCTGAGAACAACTACTTACTATTTTGGTATGTCAAATTAGGCATGATAACTGAGATACCGACCCCCGTGGTAGGTAGGTAGGTAGGTACAATTATAAGCACGAACAATTTCTCAAAAAAAAAACGTTTACGGTTCCACCTCTTTCGAGTCACTGACAATCCTTAGAGTCAAAAAAAGGATGTCTCGACTGTATGTTCCCTCCACTCATGAGAGACCAATAACACGCACAAAATGAGTGATTACTGTAGAAGCTAATCGATGGACTGGCCTAGCGACACAAAATTTGCCATACATATATAACTGAGATACTTAAAGTGGGTGGTTACGAAGGCTGTTCACACAAGGTCGGGATGCACTTAAGCCGAGAAGAATGTATTGCGTTAAGTGGATCACCATAAAGTCCATTCGCACATTCACTCTATGAGAACCATTTTGACCTTCCTATGAAGCGAAAAAGATAGGCATTTCCCTAGGACCATAGAGATGATCAAAGAAGTATGTCCTAGATGAAGGCGTCTAAAAGATGTCAGGACCAGACAGGTACAGAGACGATGGATAAAGTTCTTCTCTTCTCCTTTGTCTAGATAGCTTGTGCAGAAGTCATTAAAGAAGAGAAGAGACAAAGTCTCCTGGAATGTCTACCAATAAACCAGTGTCCTGTAATGAGACTTACAATAAATTTTTTTAAGTCTTTGTTTTTTTTTAATTTCTAATGTCTTAGGAGAAAAAAATGTGGAGCCTTTTGGATCTGATTTCAAGCATATATTTCTGGAGGTGTGACACTAAGTCCCAGTCACCCATGTGCTGTTTTGTTTTTTTTTAGTTACTGAATCTCGAAGCAACAGCTTACGAAAAGCTAGGAACATACCTGCGTTGTCAAATCTTGTGGATAAGAGCAGGATGATGGCGTAGCTGATAAACATGTTTGCTTTGCAATTTCCTTGAATGACTTTATAACCTGGCATCTAGCACAGGCGAATGTTATGAACTGTTATGTCATATAGTTTAGAGATGGGTCGATGACTTATTATTCCTCTTCATTTCAATCGAAACCTAGTGTTGAATGAATGGAAATTAAGAAACTTGTGTGGTCTACAAAATGTATTTCTATGAAATGCTATGGGTGTTTCTTTTTACGACTACGCTATAAACATGTCATATACTCGGAAAGTACAATAGGCACGCAAACGTAAACATTTTTGCGTTAATCGTTCTGGGTACACTTCATGATGAAACCTAGTCAAATATTGCTGAACTTTATTTCAAAGAATAATATACACTGGAAATCGATAGATGTAAAGAGGGATTAGAATTGAGTAACTTGTTATAAAAGATAAGATGAAGAAATATACAATTATGATTACAAGTTATTGCATACACGTAATAGAGTTATGCACAATACATACACACATGAACACATCGTATACAATAGGGTGGGCTTTTTTTAATTTGATCAGACGCATGAATTTCGAAATGGTTGAAGAAAAATTCGTCATCGAACAGTTATGTATATATATCTCTTATATACTATCTACGCTGAGTTGTTCATGATGATGAAAGATTGAAATTAGAAATAATACTCATTGGAAAAAAATACAAATCCATACTTCGAGTTACACACCAATTTTTGAAAGACTGATGAACTGCAACATTCTTACATTGATGAATAATACTGAAAATTCAACTAATGCAAGTCGATAAAAAAGCAGTCAGTGTGGAAGTAATTGAATAGGACCCGATCACAAGGAAACACGTGAAAATTTGTAACGTCTCGGAATAAACAATTACAACGCAATACGAACTGAAACTCTAAAAAGGCGAGTGTAATCAATAAATTGATAATGTCGATTATATTGGAATTATAAGGATTAGTTAGAGTCGATTATAAGGAATGAAATCCCTCGTTTCTGTCACTTTTTCTTCAGAAGTCTCTAAATTATCGACTGTCTCGAGATGGCCCAGTATTCATCACATTTCGGTGACGGGGCACAGTGACATTTGAGATAATTGTGAAGCCGATGAATTCACGTGGCGTGACATAGGTTCTCCCTTATATTCCGAAGAAAATAAGCCGTGCATGCCTCTTTCTACTCACACAATCAAACTCTCAACAAAGTTCAACCAACCGTAGTTGCAAAAAAAAGATACAAAGTACTTCACTACCAAACGAATTAGGCCCTCGTTGAATCTTAAGCGCTCACTCTGTCTTATCAGAAAGAGGAAACCAATAATAAGGACCTTAGTAGACGTCGTTTCGGGATGCTGCTTCACAGACCTGCCATAACGTTAGATCTCCCTGCCAATTAATTTCCTCGTAGTTGCTGAAATGGCGATGAGGAACAACTCTACACCTATAGTGCCATGTAGCTCGTCAGAATGATACCTGTAGAAGAATACTCGTACTTCTTCAACAATCTGAGCGAGCTGAATAACGTCTGGATCAATTCTAAGCTTCAAGTGATTCAATGAATAGCAAAAAACATAATTAAGGTGGTATCACAATACTCCTTACTTGCCATAAGTATGGCTCTATATTTGCTGTCTGTCACCCGAATATACACTAATCCAGGAAACAATTTTGATTGTGTGCGCGATTAGGTTATTTGAAAATGGGTAATGGTAAGTAGAATAGAATATGCCCTACTGTGTCCAGTAGTGTAACTAATTGTGTGGTGGATAAGTAAAAACGCGAAAAACGTCAATAAGTCAAGGTCCTTACTTTGTGATGCTATTCGAATGTCAGGCAATATTTCTATAATTTAGTTTCAATTGTTGTCCATCAAGGTTTTTGGTGTAATGAGGGTATCGCGGAGACCACCACTCTTTGAAATTATTTGACGGTGAAAACTTTCTCGCATATTTGTCTCGTAGCATGATACAAAGTGATGTGGCAACATTTACTATATTATGCCATAGTAATATAGATCTGGGAAATACATCCATTGAGAACCGACTCATAACTTCTTCAACAGCAGCTGTTACATGTTTGTTTTTTATTTATGGCTGAAACACAATAGTGCGTTGCGCTAGCCGAGTTCATGTTACGGAGGGAGTGCGTTGACGCTTCTTGTTGCTAATTTGTCATATTCATGCGTCCAAGCATACACGGATTTCAAATAAGTTTTGTCGTTAAAATAATTTTAGGCAGCTGTTTTCATGTCTCAAATGTCAGTTGCCACAAAATTTTCTCAATTTGGGAAAAATTTCTCAATTTCGCCCTCACAGCGCATCCCTCCGCCAAAAAAATATCCAACACGTTCGATAATGACGTGCGTTGGGATTACGTTTTACGTTTTATTACAATCCTCTCATCTCTCTAATTTTTCACTTACGTAGGTCGACGTAACATTGTGTACATGGCCATTAGAGAGCTGCATGAATGCATTCATATGCTCTTTCTAAACTTGTGCAATACTTCAGTGTATACTATTCATTGTCATTTTTCAACAAGCTGTACTCTGAAATCGAATATCACACCATGAGAGGCAAATACAAATATGTTAGAAGAAAAACACGTCCCGACAAGAAACTCAGACTACTCAGTGTACTCAGTGTAGTGTACACTGTTTTATGAGTATCCATATGAATACACTGCAGTATTTGATTTAAAATGGGTGCAATACTCATAAAGTATTCAAATATTACTCGATTCATTCATTTCACTATTCAATCATTGAATAGAATAGTGAAGTGTGTTTGAAATAAATATAATAGACCTCTAATGGCCATTGAATTGTGTGAGTTGAAAGACATCGCTAGCACTGACTCACTATTGTGTTTCAGGCATTATTTTTACACGAATGGAAGAATCTATTGCCTCCTAACGGTGGAGTTTGAGAAGACTTCCTGACAGATAATATTCGGTAATTGTCAGTTACTCAAGATCAATGTTACCAAGAAAGGAAAGGATGAATGTACTGTAGAGTTTTCTCCATTAGAAAGAGCAACTGGAGCGACATGCGCAAATGTAGAAGAACTTATCCGTCGCGCCTTGGAGACTACAACGATGCGATTTAAACATCTTAAAACGCCAATTATTCCGTAAGAGCGAACTCCAAAAAGAGCAATGAATTCAAGTACTAGCTTATCAGGAATGAATCAACAAGTGAACAAAGTATATACATCTGACTTCTTGACACTGACTCACGTACGAGTACATGTGCTAGAGCTAGCAAAAATACAGAAAAACGTGGAACACAACGCCCTAATACATTAAACCACCCTAATAACTACTTGTGTAATGGACCCTACTACGAGCCCTGGCCTTTACATACACAGTTAATTCGTTTATAAATGAAATGGTTACAGGAAGAATGTTATACGAGATAACATCATCCGGAAGTTAGATTTAAGAATACTACAGTCCAATCTAAACCAACACTGCTCGCGTTGTTACTAATTGTAGTTCATTATTCTGATTACATTGTTTTAAAAAAAATTAAATTGACTTACTGGTATCTGTCCGCTGCCTTAACGAGATGATAAGTGTCAATACCATCCGCCGTCATGGTGAGATCATCTATACCATTAAAAATCCAGTATTAAAATTGCAAGTAGAAAAAGGAAAAATCAAATGATTCCTTACCACCATGAACACAAAAATCACAATCATACTCATCAAGTGTTTCAAGTGTTGTCACATAAGGGGCACCTTCGATAACCTCATCGACCCATTTGATTCCTCGCACCATTTTGTATCTGTAGTCGAAAAGATATATCAAATTATAGGAATATCATCCAATTCGAATATTTCGAGAACATACCTCTCTTCTTCAGTGAAAACAGGTGGTCCTTTATGCTTAGAGATTTCTTCATCTGTGTGCACACCCACAATTAATTTATCACCAAGGGCTTTGGCTTGTCTTAGCGAATTAGCGTGACCAAAATGAACCATATCGTAGCTACAAATTTCAAGATAAAATTGCGATATTACAGTTATGAAAAATTATCAATAATACACACTAAACGTTTACATAAGTAATGACTATTATTTCCTATTCGTCATTTCTATATGTATATAAGTTATTAACGGTGTTCTAATTGCTATCTCAGACCTGTCAATGAAATCGATAAAGTTCCACCTCCCATATCAACTCTATACGTATTTCAATTTACTGCAGACGTGTAGGATGATTCAGTTAAAACCTCAACAATTCAATAGGTTCGTTCATTGGCTATTAAACTAAGCAGTCAGATTTTAATTCAGGCGGCAAACATTCTATGAGGTATGCAGTAGGCATTC
The DNA here is from genome assembly GCA_930367185.1 of Myathropa florea. Lineage (NCBI taxonomy): Eukaryota > Metazoa > Arthropoda > Insecta > Diptera > Syrphidae > Myathropa > Myathropa florea. The sequence goes on from OV884005.1 coordinate 16,364,581, forward strand.
AAAGATCATAATAGTCTATCTGTCTGTCAAATTAAAAACGACGTAGTGCGCTGTATTCCTTAACGAGCAGATAATTGCAAATGTATGAGCATATTTAGATTCTCCTACAAAAACAACATTCATTTCCTATAATCGTTCACACGTGTGGTATAAAGAGACGGATTAGCATCTTGCTAATAAATGTTCTGCCGGGTTATCATGTTTTACCATTTTTTCTTTAAGCTGTCATCTAATATCTTATAGTTAAGAAAATATTAGAGAATAATTCTGAAACAACATTATAAAGCTGACCAGACTAGCTCCCTAGTTTTTATAAAAGCTGTTGCGAATGTAAGTCAACGCTCGTCTGATGAAAAATTTACAACACAATGGAAGTCTGAAGAATATTCATATGCATACACGAAGTTCTCAAACCCAAAGTTCATTTTAAATAACAAAATTATCGGTCTAAACAAAACCAACACAATTGCGAAAGCTCGCCACGTGGTTACCAAGCGTAACTTTAGTTGCTTATCTAATTAAAAAAGTACGAGGCGACCGAAGTATCCATATGGATTTTTTTAAACTATAGTGATGTACATTGTATTTTATTTTTTATATACATAGACACAAACGTGTTTCTTATCAGTCATTTGCATTGTATCCGGCTACTAAAGCCGAGCCAATTGTTGACGTAGAGAATAAAGACCAAAGTGTAAGGTTATCGGCAATTATCTCTAAAATATATATGTATGAATCTAATCCGGCATTAATGTGGGGTAGTCTTGGCTAATTGTGTCAGACATTGAACCGTTCACATCGTCTATGAGATTAGTACAATGGATTTAGAGTGGCGTGGTGTTCATAAAAAAAACCAACCGAGTCATCATATGTACTCGATCGTGCTAATTTAAACAAACAAAAAATTAATTTATTTCTTCAAAGTAAGTAGAATATAAATGAACATACAAAGTTTGGTGGTTCAGTTTGGATACATTCAATCGTGCGATTCAATTCACCACACATATCTTTGTATTTTTTAACTTCTTTAACAGATGTGCTTGAGATTAATGATATGCGATACATGAACACATATAGCAGAATCACACAAGTAGTGTGAATTTATATTTAATAGTAAATCCTGTTTTACTATCCACAACCCCACTCCAAAATTCCTAAATATGTTCAGATCACGTTTCTTATAGTGATTCTTAGTGAAGAGCATTATTTTGCGAACTTACATTAAACTGAAATAAATGTTTTAAGATTGTATTGAATCGGAAATTATTCTGCGTAGCAGAGTTATATGCATCCAAACAATGACATCAACGTAGAGATAAAACGCGAGTTTGCTCTTTCCAATTAGTGTCTTTGGGCTTGGCAATATGAGGAATAAAGCCCTCTCTCAACCAACCCTCAAGGACCGTGATATCTCTATATAAGGCCCTGATAGTCCCAGTTCAGCAGTAGGGCGCAAAAGCATGGATATTATTCAAAGCGGACGATTTTTTTTTTTGTGTATATACATAAATTCCCCCTTGAGATCGAGAAACCGACACGAGTCTCACTGGATCTCGCACATTCATTTCAACCTTTATGCCTAAAATAATTTGCTAGCTCTCTGAGACACATAAATGTGTTGATAAGAATACCAATGCATTGTGTATACAGTGAAATCTTCTTTTGGCGGACAAACGTGCTGCCATCGTAAACATATTTCGACTCCTACACTCAAAATCTAGGTATTGATTCCCAAAAACCCCTTTCATATTTTGACGGCTTCACCTCTTGAGCCACTGAAAATGCTCAACTTAAGTGCTAGGGAGAATTCGAAACGGGACTGAGGAGGATAAGGAAATGTCTGAAGGTAGTTTGCGAAGAGATATTTTGCTGAGATGAAAGTCGAATGACTATTCTATAATATAGCTAATCGTAAAATTCTGAACATAGGGAAGTTAAATCCGTAGTTAGCACAACATGAGTTAATAAGGAAGAACGACGTGGACCTTAAATTGTAGGCATTGATGGTAAGAAGCGCGGGACAGTTGGTTTACCCCCAAATAAGTTGGTGGAGGAAAAGCAAATCTGCAATATATACTACGTTTTTCAAAGGTCTCGATGCGGATATGTTTCATATGCTTCGAATAAGAGTGCAAATTGTTTCTATCAGGCCAGTCGAAATCGGGATCTTAAAGTTCGGCATTCGAAGTCGGCACTAAACTATTGATCCTCTCAACTCGTGGGGGAACAATAGCACGCACAAAACATACAGGTGGTTGCTGCAGAAGCCAGACCTACATCCACGTCTACATCTACTACTGCAGCGCCACAATATTATTACTATTACAGTGATAATTTGTATCTCGCGGTAGTTCGTATCAAAGACTCGGTCCCTTGAAAAAATCGCGCCAATTCGTATAAAACCCATACGTTTCGGTCCCCTTGATAACTCGTATATTTTTTCTCGGTGAACAGGAGTAGAACTCTCTCTAATTCGTATGTCTTGCGTCACGCATCTCGTCCTTTTGTTATAGTTTACATATGTATTTGTGCGATTATCTGCTGTCTTTGTTCATTGTCGGTTGTCATTGAAGTCATCGCTCACAGTTTGCAAAATGAGTTCAAAGAAATCGCTCAGAAGCAAGAAATTATTGAAGCCGTAGCCAATGGAGAAAAGCAGAAGACTGTGGCTAAGCGTTTTGGTATCGCTCCATCCACACTTATATTCATTTTAAATAGTAAGGAAGTGTTGGCTGTCACCCTATCAACCAGCAAATAGGAATGAAAAAAGTCATGTGAGTACCCTAACCATTGGAGGGCCAATGCTGAAAGAAAAACCGAAAGTTTAAATTTTACTCTCAATAATTCGTTTATCTGGATAATTCGTATGAAATGCTTGCTCCGTTGGAATACGAATTCTCGAGACTCGGCTGTATTATTATTATTAGTAAACAAATCCAATATGATGTCTCTATAAAACATACACGATATCCATAGGTAGTCAGTGCTATATACATTTTTTTTTCAGTAAAAAAGGAGTTTAGCCTTTTTGATTAAGTTCTTCCTAGAAGCGGTTTTACCAAGTGTATGGTTAGAACATTTTTCACGTGCGAGTGTATTTATTTGCAAACATACCCTGTTATACAGAGATCGTCTTCTTGTATAAGTAACTGAACTTATTTTTTTGTGAAATGACGCACTTTTTTGTAAAAGTTTGTTAGTCTTATCGGCAAGTAATAATTTCTATTGAGGCAATGACGAATAAAAGTATTTATTCATACATATTTAGCAATTAATCTTTGTCTGGTTATTTAATAATCTCTACCAGAAGGCATCCCCTTTGATTACAGGCACACACAACTTTACTTACTAAATTCTCCTTATCTAACTGGAATTTTTCTGCTATTTGTGTCTCGCATTGATTATTAAAATCGTACGACTTTGCCGTTTTATGAGGCAGTCGGAATCTGATAAAGATTTTTTCCTTCGCGATTAGACGTTGTATGACATTTTTAAATAAAATAAGGTGTATATATACATAAGTGCAAAAATGTCTCGATTAAATTCTTGTATATCCACAAACTTTATTCATATTCGTGTTTAGAGCGCTCAACAGGTGTCTCCGCTCTATTTATAAACGCATTTGCTATACCAAATCTATGCACATTCGACAAAATGAGTAAATGTACATACGTCGCATGTGCATATGTAGGAACAAATGTTTAAACGAGCATGGATGCTTTGTTTGCTCTTCGGCTAATTTAAAGTCAAGCGACAAAACGCCAATTTAAGCGCGATTAACATAACACTGAAATTAACTCTTGAAACGTTAAAACACGCTTTGCAAACGAGAAGATTCACAACAACAAAACATTTTAATAAAGATCAGACGGTCAGTGTGATTAAACAGAAATTATGTTGTGTATACATATATGAATATGTAAAAAATGAGTACACATTCTTGATCGTTGACCTTCCGGAGAAAGTGCACAACTTAGTTTATCATTACCTAAATTACTATAATTTTCGTTTCATGCATTCATAAAACGCATAAATGCATTTTAAACCTACTGACGCATGAACATTTATGCGTACACTATTTTTATACAGTTACATTGGTGGTCTAGTTACGTTCTGACAGAGATCGCTAGTGCTAGGCGTCCGGTAAATTTCCATAAAAAATAAAAATAGAAGTCGACACATAAGTTCAATATCAAAATGTTTGAAAGGTGTTGCGAATCACCACATATCGAATATAGATAGAATCTTTCGCTCTCCGGTACTAAGTTTGAATAACTTTGCAATAACTTTAGGTTGTCTTTAAATGACTTCACAGTTTGCCATAGCAACTCCAACTGAACAGGCAAACTGAAATATTTCACTTTTCAAGCCAATTATGGTCGACAAATCAGGAAACTTTCTCTCCTTGGTCTGTACAAAAAGATGTAATGGAGTTAAGTTAGCTGTTGATACTGCACTTGACCAAACGACGACAAATATGGCTTTTGTCATAAAGGAATTTTTTTTTTGTATGCACCACATCTTTTATTTATTTAATTCTGGGGTCCTTAATAAATCAATCGCTGCCCAGCACGCGATGAACGTATTATTCTTCTTTAGTGCATTCGTAGACATTAATAAATCATTGAATAACAGTTAAACAGCATTATCGTGCAAAAAGTTTGGCAGTGCCAGCAGTCTTATAATCTAAAAGATTCGATCTATTTACGCATTCCTCACATACATCAGCTACTTTTTACAATTTTTTTAAACTGAAACTGAAACTTTAAACTAAATATCTGTATATATAGAAAGGTGATAAAGTAAAGATTATTGATTGCACTTTGCATGTTAGTGACATCTCAATGAAACGATAGAAATTAAGCAGTATCGAGGTCTTCTCACGAGTGATGGAGGGGGAGCAATGATTGGAGTTCCAAGGTCAAGCTTGGTAGAAATTAGGCCTAAAGTCAAGTCATCGATTTTTAAATCGGTATTTGTTTTAGATCTCGCCGTTGGTAATGAGAAATGGGAAATGCTGAAAGGAAACTTATTCGCGTTACAGTGGAATAAAAACTTTTCTGGTCTCATCCAGAGCCGTACGCATTATACCCAAGGAACCTCGAAAGAATAAGTGAGCATGGTGGTAACAGAAGCAAAAGCACAAACCGTTCGCATATACATAAATGTACCACCAAAGCACAAAGCTCAAAGTCGTCTAACAGAAAGTATAATTTTGCATGGTCGCATGACTCAAAAGCACCAGCAAATTACCGCTGACCTCAGTGTGTGTCAGGAAACGTCGAAAAAAAAATAAACTAAATTGTCAATATAGAAGCACGATTACCTGAAGACCCGCAAAACCCCTAACGTCTGCAAATGACGTTCGCGTGCTGTGGCGAAAACATTGAACTGCACCCTAGTATTAAAGCAAACGTGGTTAAATAAGAGCAAGACAAAATATATGTTGTCATCAAAAAGAACGTACACCACCAACAAATTGCTAAGAACGTCCCATGAACGGCTGTAATTTTGAGGTAATTAAAAAGAGGAAGGGCTTTTGCGATTGTCCTAAAGAACCCTTGGCTTACCAGCACAAATTTAAAAGCACAATCAATTTTATCAATAACTCTTACAATGGATTCAAAAGGTGATCATCAAGTCGAGTTTGTATTACATATATCCAAATCTGCTATATAGCGCACCGGCATGAGCACCTTTAAACTCCAATGAAGAATACGAGATCTGTGGGCCACCCTTAGCAAATTTTATGTTGGGCCTAGAGAGAAAACAGTTCCAAGCTGAAAACGAAAACCATACGTACTTCAACGAAAAAAATTGAATTTAAATTTTTAATCTAAACACAGACATCCTTCGAAAACCTTGTTCTTGGAATAAGTGGGATTGTTTATTGATTACAAATTACACCTTTCATTTGTGACGCGATATTGTAACCGGATTAACTACTTTCATTGATTCACTCGTCTTTCATAGAACCTTTGACATAGAAAGTACCTAAGTTTTACACTCGTTTGCGCTGTTTGTTACATTTTAATGCTAACAGATTCCAACCTTAAGTCTATTATTCAGATTCAACCTCATATTGTCAACTTGCAGATTTTGAAAATCAATTATATGTATGTATAAAATATATGTAGATCATCATTATACGGCACATGGTGGGTAATGTTTACTAATTCATTCACAAAGCAAAAGTCAAATGATGTGTATTGTGATGAGCTTATTCAACGACTAAACGGCGGACGGGTTGATCGCCCTTCACTCATCAAAGAAAAAAAAAAGAAAATAAAAATATAAATGACCTTCATCTATGACATAATCGAGACTAAACCAGTGACGGTTCAAAGAGAGGAGATAAAGAAAGAAAGCAAAAGATTTAGAACAGCTGATGCTGGACCTCATTGTAATACACTATTTTTATTTTCAATCAGTTCTTTGCCCTGGGAATATTACACAAGTCGAATGTGAATGAACATGTGTGTATATGCATTGAGATGTTTGTAACATTCGAAGTCAACGAGAGATTGACACCGCCCAAACGAGCTAAATGTAAAGAACACTACGTCATCCATTTATGTGCATACAATCGAGTACAATATATGTGTATAGAGAAAGAATCTTGGCATCCCTGATATGTGCATACAAGCTCTCTAGTAATTGCTTTCTTTTAACAGAAATTGACCTGGTTGCTAGCTCTAATAAAACGACAGTTATATCCGCATTTTACAATATAAGATGCCACTTAAGTCGTTCTAATATGGAAGATTCATTCTATCGAAACAGCCGAGGTCATTTTAAATAATGATCACAATTGTAAGAGAAGTTAAAAACGTGTTTTGTTTATAATTATTATTTTTTAATTTCCTTCACGTGAACAACAAACAACACCGGTTCATAAGCGGTTAGAAGCAAAATAATGAAAATCCACATCACCCTTGTTTATTACTCATGTACGAGTCTCTTCCCTCTCGTTTGGCTTTTCGAATCTTACCTACCTTGCGTCGGATGATTTTACTCATGAGGGAGCGTCGTTGCCAGCTTGTTTTAACCGAACAAAAAGAAAGACCATGTGTGGAGCAGGTTAAAAACAATCACTCTTCTATTTTTATTTAGGCGATTAAGAAGGACTTTTATCGTTGGGATACTTTACAACTATTGTACGAGGAATTATGTTGATCATTTTAAGCTCACAATGGCAGGACAACACAATGTCGCAAGGCAAGCAACAACTTGAACTTTAATGTCGTCAGATGAATATACTTGCGAACAAAATTAAGCATTGTAAGAGAGGCATGTTTTAGTTCTCCTTTGCGTTACAGTCGGGGTTGGATCTCGGCCCAATATTTATTCTTGCGATTGACTCCAAATAATGTTTCATTTTAAGACATTACGAAATCTCTTTTATATATTCTTTTCTAGAAATGTGTAAAAATATCTTGAAAGCTATGAATTGTATATTATGCCCAGATGATAGGTTAAACTTTGGAATGAATGAAAGGTCATTGACATCGATTCTGATTATGGGTTACGTATAAAAGGGTATTTTTCGTTAAGTGGCAATCGGCTGCGAGTGGCAATCGGCTGCGAGCAGTAATCAATATAACAAGGAACAAAATTTCACTGATTAATTTCAATTTTAAAAGGCTGACTAAGTGTAAGCTGTAAGAAATGTTTTAAACGCGTTACGGAGAAGTACAGAAATCGAAAACGTCAATGTTTTTAAAACAATGTTAAATAGTGGTCCCAGTGACTATCAATATAACACCATGTCAATTGTTGTCCATGTCTCTCTCTCTTTTTTGTATATTTAGATATTTTTAGAGCACAATTGTTAATTTTAATATGCCAGACGCCTTCCCGTTTCTATGCCACTGTTTCGTAGTTCGTTGATTACGTTGAGCTACAAAAAACAAAAGTACTTCCGGCCTGGGAAAGCTCAATTTATTCATAACTTCTTGGGTTTGAATATGAAACGGCGGTAATCATATCGGTGTTCTTGCGTGTCACATGATTTTTTTGTACAATCTGTGGATTTATCTGCGAATTGTAGACAAGAATCGAATAATTTTAATTTTCATCTGGCAATACTACCTTCAATGAAACCACTTATCATCCTACCGGAAGAAATCGCCCTACCGCCCTTTCAAAACACTTTAAACTATGACGTTTTGTTTTTCAAATCGATTTTTCCCTATCCACTTTCTATTTTTAAATCTTTTTAAAACAAAATACTCCGTGGCTACTCACCATCCATCGCACCATACTCGAATTTCTTTCTTTTTATCTCCTCCATTGGTTGCTAAATTACTTCCACTCATCTTATAGCATTAACCACAACGGCACGGCACACAACAATAAGTAAATAAATCGTTTTTATTCGCAAATATATAGGAAACTAATTTTTTTAACAAGAGCAGAAAAAGAATTTGCTAACACAACACCTTCGAATACGCTGCTTTCACGAAGCAAATCTTCTACCAAACACCGTCACAACAATTTCACGAATGAACTTCTCCTCAGTAACGTAATTCACTTTTGTTTTATTTCTCACTACACGTTTTTATTCTTTTTTCTTTCTTTTTCCCTTGACTACTATGATTTAGTAGAAACTCTCTTACTTGTGCCTGTGATACTGAAAAGGGGTCAAGAGAGTGTGTGCAAAGAGAACAAAACACAACTGGCGCAAAATGTGAAGCTCTGGCCTCTTATCACATTACTCGGTTCACAAAAAAAGCAAATATAGCTGTTGCGGTTTACTCGAATACATAAACAGATATATATGAGATGGCTATATCCATTGACACGGGTTTAGTTCAAGCGGATATATTTACTATTATACGCTCCTCTAATTAATCAAACACTGTCTACTGCCTTTTTTCTCAAGCAAACTCAACGTGTGTTGTTTGGTAACATTACCGAAATTTCGCAGATCTTTTCTTTGTATAAGAAAAACGATAGCAAATAAAGGCCACCGCACCGAAAAAGACATTCGATTAGACTCTCTCTTAATGAATGTCACGCCACTTTTCCGATTGTCATTGCTCTCCCATCCAACACTGTGAAATCTCATTTATTAACTCACACGTACACTAGCTCAGAATGAGACTTTGCGTCGCGATGTGATCTCTTCATTTGGGTGTGTGCTGCGATTAATCTTGTTTGTCGCATGATATGGGTACAGTGACGTAGTGTAAATGAGATAGGATTTTGGTCTTTGGCGGGGAAAACAAGTGCACGTGTTATTTAAGAGTATTTTTAAAGGAATTAGATGAGATTAGAAACATGTTCTCAGTTGAGAAGCATTGCCATATCGATGGTGTTTAGATTAGGGTAAAAATCTTAGGAGTGTTCCACGCCTATTAGGGTGTAAATAAAAAAAATTGCACTATGTTCATCAGTAATGTCTTTTTTCACTCAGCACAAAAATCCGACTTAAAACTGACCTTTTTTTTTCTGTTCACATTTTTTCGTAAAATATTGCCATGAAAAATTCGACTCACAGAAATGCAACGTCCAAAGAAAAAAGGAAATTGGTTAATATGCGTATAACAGTTGTCGAAAAGAAGTGGAAAATATACTACAGTGCGACCTCAATAAAAGTAACCCTCGATAGGTGCTACTCCTCGACAAAAGTCACACCTTAAATCTTACCATTGTAATTGAAACTCCTCAAAAAATGGACTCGATAAAAGCAAATATTGTTTCATGAACTCTTATTTCGTTCGCTATTTGTATATTTTCCTTTTCTGCAAAACAAACAAACCAAAAAGAAGAATTCTGCCTCCAAGTAGACACAATCAAATATTTCTCAATTTTTTAAAAACAATTAAAATTTGAATTTCCTTACTTTTGATATGAAAATAAACCGGGCAAGTGCGAGTTCTACTCGCACGGGGAAGGTTCCGTCGCATAATATTGATGGATGATTTCTGAATATCAAACGACGTTTCAAAACTATTTCAGTTGAATTTTCTTCTAACTTCAACTCAAATCAACCATTTATCACAAATTCATACATCCAAACAAACAAATGTTCATCCCTACATATACCTATATCTCTATCCAAGTTTATCCAACACAGAAAATCCCTTCCATCATACATACATACATACCTATCTAATCACTGCTCATGCCTGCGGTATGTGTGTGTTCATCTCTGTTGGGCATTTAGGGGTGAGATCGAAAAGATAACGCTCATCAACGAATAGAGTGGCCGAACACAGCATGAAATTATGTGTGAAAATGAAATTTTCTTCTTATTTTAAATCTTAGGTATTTCAAAATTTCAACATAAATCGATATTTTGAAATGTATCATTTCTTAATGCTTACATTGATGTCTTCAAAACTGCGTTTTCAGATCTTCAAAATTCGCATGTCGATGATTGACCGTTTTTGGCCAATATCTCCAAAATCATTAGGGCCAGAATGCTCGCAATAGTTTTAAATGAAAGTACTCAATGAAGCCAAGTTTTTGTGATTTTTTTAGATTTTTAAACACTTTGGTTTAGAAATGGCAGGGGGGGGGGGAAATCTTTGGAGCTCCATATTTTCCAAACGGTACTTTTGATAAAAATGTGTTGAAAGAAACCTCCACCTCATTTCGAAAGATCTGTCGATTGATATATATTTCGATGGGGTGCGACAATTTTTAAAAATTAATGTCAACTTCACCTGTACTGGAGCCACCCCCAAATGGCCCCACTTTTTAAAATCGCTGCATAGGCAATGACATCTAGGTCTGAAGTACCTAATTCCAAAATTTCATGCCGATATCTTCATAAACTTCGGAGATAAAAAAGTGTGACAGACACGACGGACGGACGGACGGACGGACGGACGGACACACCGAAATTATAAAGGTTCCGTTTTTGTAGACGGTGGGTTTTGCACGATCTTCTCAAGAACGATGTTAAAGAAATCACATGACAGCGCGTCGCCTTGTCTAAAACCTTTTTTGACATTAAAGGTCTCGGTGAGTTTGTTACCGACCTTGATGGAGCAGCGACAGTTCTCCATCGTCATCCTGCTCAGTCTGACGAGTTTGGCAGGAATGTCAAAACTAGACATGGCGGTGTATAGCTCGTCTCTATACACGCTGTCATATGCGGCCTTGAAATCAACAAATAGATGGTGTGTGTCGATCTGCATATCTTGGGTCTTCTCCAGGATCTGTCGCAGTGTGAGGATTTGATCGATGGTGGACTTTCCGGGCCTGAAACCACACTGATAAGGACCTATTAGTTTGTTCACGAATGGTTTCAGGCGTTCACACAAAACGGCAGAGAAGATTTTATAGGCGATGTTAAGGAGACTTATCCCTCGATAGTTGGCGCAGTCATAGGGGTCTCATTTCTTGTGAATCGGGCAAACGATACTGAGATTCCACTCATCGGGCGTACTTTCCTCCGACCATATCTTACAGATGAGATGGTGCATGCGCCCTACCAGATCATCTCCAGCTGCTTTAAACATTTCAGCGGGCAGACTATCTGCACCAGCAGCTTTATTAGACTTCAGTCTCGATATCGCTATCTTGACTTCGTCTAGGTCGGGGGGACGGTATTCTCTTCTATCAACGTCCATTGTGTTGAGTGGAACATTCTGCCTGACAGCGGTATTTGTGTCCTCATCGCCGTTCAACAGTCTGCAGAAATGATTTTTCCAAATTCTCAGTATCGACTGCGAATCTACTACTAGCTATCCATTTTCGTCCCGGCAAGCTTCTGTCCGAACTTTATACCCATTCGATAAAAGTTGTACCCTTTGGTAAAACTTTCGGACATCATTCCTGCCATAACACCTCTCCATCTCCTCGATCGCGCGCTTCTCGTGCTTCTTCTTCCTGAGAAGCCGGTTCTCTTCCCTTCGTTTCTGTTTGTAGAGCTCACGAACAGCTCTCGTGGTTCGATGCAGCGTTGCCCGGTAGGCTTCTTGCTTTGCTGCATGTGCCTGCCTGCACTCGTTGTCAAACCAGGGGTTTTTCCTAGGTGGTGTTTTAAAACCCAGCACATCAGTAGCGGCTTCTCTGATGGCTCTTTGACAACGTTTCCATTCTTCGTCTATTGTTAGTGCAGGGACGTCGAACTTTCGGAGAGTTTCAGGGAGACTCGATCGGCAAAGTTCCTGGCAGTCTGTTGCGATTGTAGCTTTTCGACGTCAAACCGTGGTTGTCTTCCTCGACTCCATTGTTCTCTCGATATCCGTGTCCTTACCTTGGCTACAACAAGGAAATGGTCCGAGTCGATGTTGGCGCCTCGGAACGTTCGGACATCAAGAATACAGGAGGAGTGTCTGACGTCGAACGCAACGTGATCAATCTGGTTGACGGTTGAATGATAAGGGGACCGCCAGGTACCTTTATAGACGTTGAGGTGTGGGAACCGCGTGCTAGCTACAGAGTCTTTGTATTCGGATGCCTTAATTTCATTTGTGGTCTGGAATATTGGAACAACACCATTCCAAGAAAAGCATCCTCAGACCAATATATTGCCACCTCCATGTTTCACTGCCTTTATTTGTGTAGCGATGATCTTGTGGTGCGATGAAATGTACCACAAAATGTTTCGTCATTCTTCCACTAACATCGCCAGTCCAATTTGCTTTTTAAATATCGGGGAACCAACCAACCTACCAATTAGTCCGGGACGTTTGGGTTTTTGTAAGCGACGACGAACTATTGAAGCACTGACAATATTGACAATCTCTACGTAAATCGCCCTTGATGACTTAAAGGTCACTTTTGATAGTACTGTTATATAGCGATCATCCATTGGGGCCTTTTTTCTCTGTCTGCCTCGAATCTTCTGGGTGCAGCTTCAAAAACAATTTTTACAAAATGAAGTGACCGTTCACATATTTCGAGATTTCACGCAGAGATTTTCCAGGTTTGCTGTGCTGCATGAGCAAAACAGGGACTATTTCTACCCATCATAACCCTAAAATGTTTTGCTATTTCCCCTTTATTGATACAAGCCACGCGCGAATACAATGTGTATGACAAACGGCATTTGGCTGAAATACAGTTATGATTGATCCTGTGTTAGGGTTACCAGATTGTATTGTTTAGTTCATAGATAGAAATTGTACTCGTATGTTAGCGTTGCCATATTTAACACGTTTTCGGTACTCCTCCAGAATCCGGTGTGGTGTATCTTTTTTGTGAGTAAAAAACGAGAACTTAAAGATAGTATGCAGCACCTGCAGGCGAGCTTATACGTATAAGTTCTATGTGTTGAGAAGAATGAGAAAAGAGATAGTTTAGGCTATGCTCAAGAGACTTAACATTGAATAGTATATAAGCAAATAATAGGACCCACATTTGGTGTTCAGCCTTATATGAACCTACATATATAAGTTTATAGCCGTTGAACATCCTTTTCTCTTTGCCAAGTTTGGCATAACACGTTGACGTAGGATTAACAAAAAAAACACCATCGATCGTTTAAAGAAAGTCCAGAGTACAACTTGTATAGGAACTAACGAAGCCGTTAGATTCTGACCTAACAATGCCTTAATAGTCATCTTGGATAAAAAAAAAAAAATTAATGGAACCGATGCCGAGTAATTTGATTGCGTTTCAGAACGGTCACATTGTGCAGAACAGACACTAATTTTTAAAAAAAAAAATTGTTCACAGCTTAAAGATTATAACTGTCTAGGAAAAGTTTCTCAATCTCGCCTTTGGGGTCGACATTAAACTGTAGAGATAAATACCATGCATAACACGAGTGGTGCTAGCTCCAAGTCCACCTCGAATTGTAGCGCCATCATTTATACATATAAAAAGTTGTTGAGTGTGACTTTATAACTCGCGAACGATCAAACCGAATTCGATAAAATTTCAAAGGTTTGTTCGTTTATGGTTTATCTACAGTTAAGTTTGCACGAAATTGGTCGACGCGTTCGTAAGTTATGACTTTTTATGTCAACATCTGATTTTGTCCATATAAAAGAACAACAACAAATATGTAGGCTCCTATGAGCGTGTGCTGTACTTTTTAACAAAGAAGGTGATTTCTACGGTTGAAAAAATGTTAATTCAAGTATCACTACATAGGTTAGGTTCTAGTCGCAGACTTTAAGTTAATACAGCCACACTTACGCAACATTAGGCCCATGTGATGCTAATACATTTTGGAAAAAAATATTTTGACCTAACTGCAGAACATAGCATATATAAAATCAATAAAAATATTTGTGGCCACAAGTCATAAGCGCCTCAGTCGGTTTTTATACTTTTTTAGCAGAGGAGGTCAAAATTTCAAATCAGCACTACTGCTCCTACTTAGGGTATTAGGCTTTCGGAATAACTTCTGTTTAAAAAAAAGATACAGACATTAAAAATTTAATGAAAGTAGATTTAAACATGCTGAACATAGTGGTACTTATAACTTATTTTTATCCTAACTCGAGTTAAGCGGTTGTGGTTTGTGGCCACAGATATATTGAACGGGCATTATTTGCAAATTTCGTGTATAAAATCCCTGGTTGCAGCAAATTATCTTCCTTTGCCATTTTTTTTTTTTGGTTTTTATTCATTTTTTAAAATTCCACCAATGTAGTACATATTCCGCAAATGCTACCATATCTTTATAAACAGTTGTCATAAGAGTAACAACTATCATCTTTTTGGTAAGTTGCATTTCTTTTGAGCAAATTCAGGTTCTACGTGAAAAGTTCAAAACCGGTGGTTCTCTAGTCCAAATGGTTATATTCACTTATTAGCTTTCTTTTATTAAAATACTTACACATCTATTAATTATTAATCTTGTGATGTTGATTAAAGAAAAAAAGTCCTATATAATATGCATTTTAATTATGTATGTACCATGAATTGAATAATGCATAACAGTCTATACATTTTGTTTAAAATTAAATGTTTATACGCAAATCGAGACATGGATGTTAATTTTATCGAGTGTTTCTCATCTCATCTCATTTTCAATGACCCGCATGTTCCACTAAAGGGGTCGCGGGGGCAATGCATGCACGAGAGATCTCCAGGCCACTCGATCCTCCGCCATCGACTCTAACTCATCAGGAGCTATGTCCAAGCGCAACCAGGCGAGTGTTTGGACTTGGTCCAACCATCTCATCCTAGGTCTGCCAAGCGGTCGCCTACCTGATGGAATCGCATTCAAGGCACGCCTCGGAAGTCGTGATGATGGGGACATTCGTGCCACGTGACCAAACCAACGAAGTACAGCCCTTTCCGTTCGAAGAAGCAGCTGCCCAACATCACCCTATCCCGACGAGTAATTCCCACAACAGCACGAAGAAATCTTATCTCGGCAGCTTGTATTCGCCATCTTATTCTTTCGGTCATTACCCAAATTTCATGACCATAGGTGAGAGTTGGAACAAATACTGCGTTAAAAACGGCTAACTTGGCTTTGACACCAAGCTCGGCCTTCCTGATTACAGATCGACCAAGCTGTTTCAAAATTGACCCAGCTTGACCAATCCTACAGGAAAGCTCAGCATTATTCCTCCCATCACTCGTGAAGAAGACCCCGAGATACTTGAACTTCTCCACCTGTTTCAATGGGACTCCACTAACATGTAGAGTGCATTGAACAGGGGTTCTGGAAATAACCATAACCTCGGATTTGTCCACGTTAACCCTCATCCCAGCATCAGCACATACGGCCACAAACCTATCTAGCGCGCGCTGGAGTTCCATCTGGGAGGATGTGAGGATGACTAAGTCATCTGCAAAAAGAAGATGACTTACCCTCAACTCTCCCAATGTGAAACATTCCTCGCCTCGACTGCGCTGTAACATCCAGTCCATATATATAATGAAAAGGAGAGGTGATCGAGTGTTTACTGTTTATAATTCTTCGGTTTCAAACAGCAACCCGAAGTCCAAAACAATTTGCCCACTATGCCCACTATTAACATTAACTCTAACATTTCATCAAATATTGTACGGTCAGGAAACAATTTATAATTCATAAGACAACCTGAATATGTATATAGTACATACTCTCGTACTCGCTTAATTAGAAATGCATTCATATCATTTTCAGTAAATCTCTTTGGGAATTTAAGTTAAGAGAAACTGAATAATACCAATTCCATACGACTCTCTCAGAAACCAATGTTAAATTTCACTCGAAATTCTCTCTTTCCCGTTTCACCAAGGAAAGTGTGCTGTCACGTCGATGTCAGTTCAGTTGTCAATTTTATTTTCTTAATCAGAGTACGATTGTCTTGTCAACCCTGGATAGAAAAAAACCTAAAGTATAATGAGTTTTGTTTCTTTATAAATAGTTGACCATACAGGAAATCTATTTAGAAAATAATTAGTTGTATCCATTTACGTGTCGTAGCAAGTTAATTAAAATTTATATAACCATGGAATCAAAAGGTGCTCGAAAGCGCTTGGTAAGTATATTTTCATAGCCAATGCGATCTCTTCAACTAAAAATCAAAATCCAAAAAAACATGTAAACATAAGCTCAATTTAATGTTTTAAGAACTCTTTTATGTAACTAATGAGATAAAACGTGTAATTAGTGGTTTTCTTATTCCCGATAAGGTGCATTTCATTTATTTCAACTTCGCCAAATTAATTAAATCAAATGGGTATTTAATAGGGTAGTCTGCTTCTGGGCAATATTATCAATGAAACCTCCGAATACACAGACCAGTTGTTATTGGAACTAACCGAACCGTGGGAAGTGCACATTTTAATTATATTAATTTCATTGGGGAAGCCTGTTTCTAGCCGAAACCCGTTGCGACATCTAATTATATGTAAGCAAGTTGATTGATCGTGAGTGAATTCTTGTTGATAAGATAGCCGCTCTTACTAGAAAATGAACTTACTGAAATAGAAAAAGGAACTGTGTAATACCCCTCTGATATGAATCTTGTTGAGTCATTAATGTGATGAAACTTTTAGAATTTAGCTTCAATCAGCATAGATTGATAGCAATAGGTAAATAATGCGAATACTGCTAGGAATGATGCTAAGGTTTTGTTCTCAGAGTCAAGGAATACAATTATTTAGTCGAGTGCGTTTTCAAGGTGACATTTTATTCATTTGAACGTTGTTTTTCTTGTTTTTGTTTGTGCCCTAAGCGTGACACTTGTATTTTCTGTTGTGAAGTTTCTTGGCACGGAATCATGAGAATTTAAATACGATAACATGTGGTTGATTTCTTTCAGAGAGACATTTTTGTGATTGTAAAGCTTGGTTAAGTCAGATCGGATCAACACTCTCTTCATGAGATGCGAAAGCTGTTGCATTCCTTATAACGGTGACTAATTTAGTTTGTTTTTTTAGCACAAACCTGGTCATCAGTATTAGTATTAATCGTCAGATTATAAATTAATTTTTAATATTCGGAAAGTATCGATTTTGCCGCTCAGGTATATTTCTCGATGTGCTACTAATCTGATCGTGTTTGTATCAAGCATGTAAATATATGATAACAACAAGTAGTTGTGCATTATCTGCATTTAACATTAAAAGAATGAGGTTGCAAGTCCTCCAGGGAATCAAATGGAAAATATTCTGTCAATTTTTTTAATGGCAAAATTAAATGCTTATTTTTTTTACATATCGATTCTATGCTCCCAAAATTTCCAAACGGTGATGATGATACTCCCAGGTAAATCGTAAGTCTTAAAAATCAATGAATTTTTTTATATTCCATCAGAAAATAAATTTTTGCTTACCCAACGATTCGTGAAGAGTCAAATTTTGAGTTCTGTTTGCTTTCAAGCCCGGATGATTTTGAGTACACTGTTAAGTTATGCGAATCAAGCCTTCTTTCGCGATGACTTCGTTTCAATACTGAACATTCGGTCATCGCCCTCGAAGCAGGAGACTGATAGCTTCTTTGGCTTATCTTCCATTCGCATCCATCACAAGCACGTATGTACTTCCTTTCACAATATTGCTATGATTCTTAACGCCAAATCGTAGAATTCGCGCACTCGTTTTTTAACAGGGATTGATACATCTAAGGTCGCTTTTACGAGAATTGTATGTCAAGAAGCGGTAACTTCATACAGAAAGGAGCAACTGCATTTATTATTTTTAAAGCCAAGTCTAAATTTTAATTTTTTTTGCTATCTAAACGTTTTGCCGGCGATTTAACTGAGGCATACACATGTTTTCTACATAAACTGAAAAAAAAAGCTTATGTCATCACCAAACGAAAAGTAACCAGAAGCATCGTTTAAGCCCAAATCGCAACAGCGCGTTCGGTCGCTCGGACTTTGACAGGAATTGGTACTCGTTTTATCGAAACGAAACTCAGTTTTCCAAATCGAAATAGAACTCGCGCGTTTGACAAGTAAAATACATTCTTCGAAGCTATCCACTTTCTAAATTACATTTTACAAGAAAAAATGCAATTAGAATAGATAAAATTCCTACAAAAAATGATTTGCTTACATAAATAATTGCCCTTGCCCGCCAAAAGTGAAAACACATGAATAAAAAAAATAGTTTTTTTTTTTTGCTAAAAAGCCCGAGTGTGTAGAGAGTAGCTCTACTCCAAACTTTTTGCTTGGACATACGATATTACGGTCTGTGAAATGTCAACGCCCGACCGCGCTATTCCGACTTGACTAATGATTTACGTGTATTCTACAGAAAAAGGTCAAAGCCCGACCGCGCGAACGCGCTGTTGCGATTTGGGTATTAATATCAAAGTGTCCATAATTGCTTATAGAAACTTAAGAATAATTCAACTCTCAACTGACATTTGCGTACGTAGAGAGCGATTCATTTCGCTCCCGTAAGTACTTTTCACACCGTAAGTACTTTCAGTACACATATTCAGTCCATTAGGCTCTTGGGGATGGTTTGACTGTACTCTACCACCGCGAGATCTAAAATATCTTTTGATGATTAAAACCACCCGTATTTTAGAATGAATCTCAATGGCTTTTTAATATTAAATAGATTTTCCAGCACAGCAAAAAAGATTTGGCCAATAAGCTGAATTCTCTTTCTTATTAGATTTACATGGAGCTGGTGGGGAATAGAGACTTCTACGTCCCTGAAACATTGCGTAAGTGCAATTGCAGTGTCCGATAAAGACCCCCACTACAATGATAACATTCTTGTGACTGAAGCTGGTAACTGATTATGATCTCGGCTTTCTCAACGACGGCAAAAGAGTATCGTTGACCCAATATATAGATTCGTTTATTCGTGGTTTCGAAGGGTTTGTCTTCGAAAACGCTACAAAGCTTAGCGGTGTATTTGCATGAGATAAAACTAGTGAGTTTTCCATCTCTGAAACCTCTTTTGCCAGTGTTTTCTTTGATTCCTATGTGTTCCAAATTTTACTTTTCAAATTCAGAGCAAAATTGTGTGTCCCTATATGCATATACCTATAACTGAGAGAACAATAGGCTGCATAACACAAGTGGTTGCTGTGGAAGATATTCAATTACTCTTTATGAGCCGCAATCAACACATTTATTATTATTAATTCGTTCATCAAATTATATTTGTCCGGTCACCACTTTTTGTTTATGTTTGCTATAAAAGACATCTACAGCTTCATTCAAAATACTCCCATGTATTTATTACCTTACCTGATCCGTTAGTAGGAATACTTCGAGATTTATCATTTTCTATTCATTTTGTATAAAAATGGATAATTTTTATAACCTTCACAACATGAATGCGTGTTATGTACTGTACTCGTTGACCTTATTTTTTGTAATGTTCAACACAACTTAGGCGAGCGTCACAAATGCAAATGATTTATTCACAACTAGAATTGCTGGTCATGTTTTATACCTGTTTATGTTCTACCGGCCGGCAGATGACATCTTCCCACAATTAATGTTTTATATACTCAAGCCTTCATTTGAAGAGATTCATTTACATTGTTTCTATGAGCTGAGTTCTCTTAAACATTTGCTTACGGTTGCAAAAGAACTGGAATGAAATGAGAAGGGGAATGGAAATATCCACTCAAGAGAATGATACATATCTCTTTACAAACTAAGATCTCTCTTTGTTTGGTGACATTCAAATTCAATGTTTTGACATTTTCTAAAAAAAAAAAATGCCTCCTGCCATTGAAATTTAGTCTTTTAGAAAATCATTAAGATGTTATTAAATCATCTCTAGAACTTAGTGTAAATTTGTGTTATTATTATTATACGTATTTAGATACTTTTTATTATATCTAGTCATGAAGATCGAATATCAATTGGTTAGTTCGTTTGAATATATAATTCACACATCCATTTATATTGTATCGTGGCTCTCATCAGTAAATATTAAATTTTTAGCTTAATCAGTCGGAAAAAGCGGAGAAATCTTCGCACAGGCGGAAATCACAGACTCATACTGGTGCCGCAACAAGCGGATTGAAAATTTCATTTCTATGTCTTATAGTATCTGTTATCCTGATATTATTTGTTTTGGGTAAGTGCGTTTATTTATCATTTTTCCTATCATACTAAATTACAATGTATCCGATTTTGAATTCGCAGTTGTTTATATGGACTCGATGAGTCCTATATTTGAGAGAATAGCATCAAAGTTTGGATACGACAAAGCACAATATGCAGTAGTTATAGATGCTGGGTCAACTGGAAGCCGGGTGTTGGCATATAGATTCCACAGAAGTCTCATCGGTAATTTAAAAAAAATGGAATAAAAATCGAAGAATACATTTCCCTTATTTTGTTTCAGACAATAAATTAGTTTTGGATGAGGAGATATTTAAGGAGCGCAAGCCGGGCTTGTCCTCCTTTGCCGACAATCCACTAAAAGGAGCACATACCATTAAGTTGCTTTTGGATGAAGCGAAAGCATTTATCCCCAAGGAAAAGTGGTCCGACACCCCACTTGTATTGAAAGCAACAGCTGGTTTACGACTGTTACCACAAGTTAAGGCTGAAAACCTTTTAAATGCAGTGCGCGATTTGTTTGCAAAATCAGAATTTAATGTTGACGAGCATGCTGTTGAGATTATGGACGGAACAGATGAAGGAATATTTTCATGGTTCACAGTGAATTTCCTTCTTGGCCGCTTGTCCAAACCTAACCAAGCGGCAGCCCTGGATTTGGGCGGTGGCAGTACACAAGTCACATTCTCGCCTGCAGATCCAGAACAAGTTCCAATATATGAGAAATACATTCATCCGGTACAAACACTTCACAAACAAGTCAATGTTTTCACACACAGTTATTTGGGCCTGGGGCTGATGGCAATAAGACATGCAGTGTTCACCCGTGACTATAAAAAAGGTGAAACAGTATTAGAAAGTTCATGCTTGAATCCTATCATACATAACCGTACGTGGACGTATGCAAATGTAGAGTACAAATTGAGGTGAGCATTCTAAAAAGCAATTTTGAATTTAAAATTATTACTCTATTTTACGTTTACAGTGGCAAAGACAGTTCAAAATCAACACTTGAGAACCCCGTGGTTGATTTCGAAGAATGCTTAGAATTAGTCAAAAGCCAAGTGATGCCGCTTGTGAAGCCAAAGCCGTTCACATTAAAACAACACACAATTGCCGCTTTTAGTTACTACTTCGAGAGAGCTATTGAATCAGGTTTAATAGATCCATTCGCCGGCGGCGAGATTACTGTCGAAGATTACCGAAAGAAAGCACGAGAAGTGTGTTCGATCGCCAACGATGATCAACCATTCATGTGCTTTGATTTGACATTCATTTCTGTGCTTTTGCGTGAGGGATTTGGGTTGTCCGATACAAAGAAAATAAAGGTAAAATATAAAAAGAGATACTTTTTACGTGACTTATGATGTTTCTTTATTAATAGCTATATAAAAAGATTGACAATCACGAAATTTCGTGGGCTCTGGGGTGCGCGTATAATGTGTTGACCAACGATGAACGCTTTCAAACTTAGGAACGCGGTATAAACGGTATACCTTGATGTCCAATTAAAATAAGCGATACGATTGGTGCCTTATTGAATCAAAATTGAATTCAATCTTTTTCTCCAACGTTCTCGTCTACAGCAGGAGGACAATTATTCAAATATGTTTTTTTTTGTGAAACACAATGAAGCACAAGCACCTTTTAATATTCGTTTTTTAATTTCCGTCTGTGTAATAACCCATATCAAACAATTTTGAGCAACAAACAAGTTGTTCAGATGAACTATAAGAATTCCATTGTATTTCTAAATTATGATAATTGTAGATCGATTGGCTTTTTAAGGAAAAAATGACAAACTAACTTTGCATTCGGTGTTGGCATCCCACGCTCAATTTATTCCCGTTTAATTTTTTTTTATAAATGTTGTCTTAGAATAAAAGAAAATGGTTTTAGGCGCGCAATCAATTCAATATTGCGCTTTAGTGTAAGTATAAATTGTTTTTTTGTTTTCTCAAAACTTATTGTAAAGAACATTTTGAAGACTTCTCTAGACATGATAAATAGATAATTTTGTTTAAAATTAGTTTGTACGTGTTTTTTTTTTGTTTTATATGTACTCGTATATTTATATGTTGGGATATTGTGGGTGTAAGTACCATTACGAGATTTGCTACCATGTCTAGAATACCTTGACACAACGAATAACAGCCCCCAAACTTGACTTCGCAACACGTACAAATGCATGGGAAGACGACGTATCTGTCTAATCCCAGATGTGGACGACTGCGGAGTCGGGAGGCTTGTCGTTTTATAAGTTCACGCTAGAACACTAGACCACAACATAGTGTAGTTATATATGTTGATTGTCAAGCTGCTGTTAGGGCTATCCAGTTCAAAGCTCAAAGTCAGGAAATGTCACTATGAGCTGGCTTCGTTGCGGCTTAGTTTGGGCCTCACGTAGCAATATTCTAGAAAATGAGAAAGCTGACGAACTCGCAGGACCGGGAACCACACATGAAGGACATGTTATTTTCTGTGATTGCTCGGCTTTTATGATCACCCAATTATGGATTGAGACGGCGGTGCTGTGCAATTTGAGGCCCTCCTTTTTTTGTCTGTAAAATACTACACTTTGACAGCTACTTAATTTTTTTAAAATTCACTTCTCGTAGAATCGTTTCCTTCGTAAACCGAAACATATTGGCTGCTATTTGTGGCTTCCGGTCGCTGTAGCATCCGTGAACAACTTTACTAAAGGAGGCGGTTTGCGACCATTTTGGTTTGTGCAACCTTCATAAATACCTCGGAGGTGAATTTTTTGTCTCGATTGCATTCGTGGAGAACTGTTGCACTTTCCTTCTTGTTTCAGATGCGGATTATTGCCAATAGGTCTTAGGATTGTTTGTCTTTCTTTTTAAGGTTCCGTCTACAAAAACGGAACCTTTATAATTTCGGTGTGTCCGTCCGTCCGTCCGTCCGTCGTGTCTGTCACACTTTTTTATCTCCGAAGTTTATGAAGATATCGGCATGAAATTTTGGAATTAGGTACTTCAGACCTAGATGTCATTTCCTATGCAGCGATTTTTAAAAGTGGGGCCATTTGGGGGTGGCTCCAGTACAGGTGAAGTTGACACTAATTTTGAAAAATTATCGCACCCCATCGATATATATGTATATCAATCGACAGATCTTTCGAAATGAGGTGGAGGTTTCTTTCAACACTTTTTTATCAAAAGTACCGTTTGGAAAATATGGAGCTCCAAAGATTTTCCCCCCCTGCCATTTCTAAACCAAAGCGTTTAAGAATCTAAAAAAAATCACAAAAACTTGGCTTCATTGAGTACTTTCATTTAAAACTATTGCGAGCATTCTGGCCCTAATGGTTTTGGAGATATTGGCCAAAGACGGTCAATCATCGACATGCGAATATTTAAGATCTGAAAACGCAGTTTTGAAGACATCAATGCAAGCATTAAGAAATGATACATTTCAAAATATCGATTTATGTTGAAATTTTGAGATATCTAAGATTTAAAATAAGAAGAAAATTTCATTTTCACACATAATTTCATGCTGTGTTCGGCCACTCTATTCGTTGATGAGCGTTATCTTTTCGATCTCACCCCTAAATGCCCAACAGAGATGAACTGTGTGTTCATCATACCGCAGGCATGAGCAGTGATTAGATAGGTATGTATGTATGTATGATGGAAGGGATTTTCTGTGTTGGATAAACTTGGATAGAGATATAGGTATATGTAGGGATGAACATTTGTTTGTTTGGATGTATGAATTTGTGATAAATGGTTGATTTGAGTTGAAGTTAGAAGAAAATTCAACTGAAATAGTTTTGAAACGTCGTTTGATATTCAGAAATCATCCATCAATATTATGCGACAGAACCTTCCCCGTGCGAGTACAACTCGCACTTGCCCGGTTTATTTTTATAATTTATATACATGTAAGTATATATGTATGTATGTAAGGTTTCTAAACCTAGTTACACCAGGGTAAGGATCATGATCATGACCCTTGACTTTTCAGTATTTATGATTAAGCTCACTTCTTAATGTATTTCGTAAGGCGATTTGCCGTCAGTTGAAGCGTATCCAATAGCAACAGTACCTCATCGGCATATAATAAAACATTAAGCTCTACGCCAGCAATCTTGTGAATCACTGTTAGATAATACAACGGAGTTGGAGTACGGACAGACAGATACCTAGATAAAAAATTTGCCAGAATTTCTCCTACAATTAGTCAGCGATAGTGATTTTCATATAATAGCATAAGTTATGACATAACAGGTTCGTAAGGCAGTCGTTATTAAATTCTAATTATGACCAGGTGATGTTCATAGTACTGGTATATCCTATTGAGAGTAATTTTAAAGAATATTTACTGTTGATTTTATTTTAAAGAATATTTATCAAGTTGACTGTATTCATTTTGTTATACAGTTAATCTTCCAAAGACTACATTTTTTGACCAGTCATTTTAGGTATTATTATTTTTTTTTTTTGTATATTCAGATTGCGTTAAAAACGTATACAGCTATCAGAAAGATTTCCACCTATTAAACAATAACACGTCTTTGTAAAATTAAAAGTAATTATGTGATTTAAACATGGGTGAACTTAGGAAATTGTCTGACTCATTATATTTATTGTTCCCTAATCATTTCGCTAAGATTTCTTTTTTGTTTGGATTTTCTATACTTAAGTCAGTAGACGTTGTTGTACGTGGCGTAGTGGGTAAGTGCGTCGCCTCCTACGCTCGAAGTCTAGGTTCGATTCCCAAAAAACACCTCTGGTATTTTCACTGCTCCACTTCTTTCGCGTCACTAACAATGATTAAAGAGTATAACTGATAAAGGATTTGTTGATTTTCTATTTTTATATATATATATTAAATCGCTGGAATCAACATTTAAAACTGAAATCAGGGCCAGCAAGAGGCGATGTTTTCTCAAAGTGATTGTACAACTGTAAAATGTTGTCAAATATTTTTGAATTCTGAAAACCTTCAACCTTGAAGCTAGTAAGCTTCAGTTATTTTCTGCTCAACAGTCATCAGAAACATTTCCCTAAACGTTTCGCCTCTCGACCTTTGGGCAGCTTTGGGGAAAGAAATATTTTTGAGTTCGTATTTTTAGTCCATAAACCTATAAAAAATGTTTTTTTTAAATTTTTTTGTAACTTGGTACTTTACAAAATTTTGTATCCTTAATGTTTTGGACCTCTGAGATTTAGTTTATTGGCGAGTTATTAGTCCCTTTTTTTCTGAAGTAAGTTTGTGACCACACTTTTGGTCAATTTAAGCCGCTCCTTAATAAATCGAAATTTCTTTATGTGAAGTTCACGAACGTCAACATATTGTCACGTTTACGTGACGAAGTTCACGATTAGCAGTTTTCTCTTTCAGAAAAACGAGAAAAAATCTTCCGTATATGTTTTGAAATTGTTTGATTTTTAAAGATTTTAACCTAAACCTAACCTAAAGATATTTAAAAATATATTTTTACTCTCGATACTCTTACTGTTACTGAAAGAGGTGAATAAAACGACATTCCATTTCTATCTTTAAATACATATATGTATATTTACACCACTTTATAAATTCCAACTTTTTTCAATATTTATTGGTTTGGTGTTTAATAAGATCACAAAAACATTTTAATTCAACTTTCCTATCTCAAAGCCTCTCATAGACATAGGAGCTGTGCTCGGACGCCCAAGCGATCTAGAACGTGTTGCGGCATACAAAATGTGGGGTTGATTTTCTGCAGATTTGGGTACCCCAAAAGAGACAGTGCTCCTAATCCAAACAATGTATGAAATATGTCAGGCAAATTCCCCGTGCGGTCGCTAAAACCTCCAGTTTCAGCATCTTGACACGACAATATAAAGCACTTCAGTTTCTCCGCACTTATCCAGTGCAAGCGCCCCATAATGGTGAGCGAAGCCAAAACCCACCATGAGTAACACACGTCAGGAAGTTTTTCTGGCCTGCCATTAAGTCCGCCACTAGGTAGTTGTCGCTCGCACAACCACCAGGAAAGCTTATCACAGTCCAATCGATGCAGTTGATGTGTTA
The DNA here is from genome assembly GCA_930367185.1 of Myathropa florea. Lineage (NCBI taxonomy): Eukaryota > Metazoa > Arthropoda > Insecta > Diptera > Syrphidae > Myathropa > Myathropa florea. The sequence continues at coordinate 16,391,022 of OV884005.1, forward strand.
TTGATAAAAATCCAACGCAGCAGTATATGAGTCCAGCATGCGATTCTGCACTTGGTTTAGAGCCGAATCCTCCATCAGCATTGCAGCATGAGAGTACAAAATCTACGGCTTTTGTTACATCGATCGCGTCCATCCGATTTATGAGAGTTAGAATAGCCACAGCACAAAACGAAAATCGTGTATCCACTTCACCCCATTTGTCACCAAAGAAACTTCCATCCGGCTGTTGTAAACTGACCACATATCTGGCCACAGCATCACAGTCGATTTCATTAAGGCAATCATAAATGCAAAGAATTTGAACAGCAGATAATGTATAGAGAATGTGGGGATCATGACCATCACACGCTGCAACTCCTCCCGTCGTTGCACATTGACATTTTTTTATAAACTCGATTATGGATTGCTTGTCCAGACGAGACAATTGATTCATCATGTCTAGAGCTGTTACACCCCAGTAGATTCCAGACATTCTAAGAAATTCGGTCATACAATATTCGAAGTCGTTTTGGTCGTTGCCATGATTGGCGATATATTCGACATGTTTTCCATAAAAAAGATCTTTTGGGTCTGGACTTATCTCAACGTCATTTACAACAAATGCCATTTTATCTAATTTTAGCAATTATTATATTACACGTGATATTATATTTAAGTAAAATAGTCTGCTTTTGCAGGAAGTGCCAATATAGTAGAATTTTTGCAAATCGATTTCAACAATTTTATTTACTTCGTTGACTTTAGTTTCAATTGACATATCACTGACAGTCATCATTCGTAAGGTTGGGAATACATTTGTGTATGTTCGTAGATATTTTATAATTTTATAATCAGATTAATTTTTTTTTTCAACATCGCATTAATATATTAAATAGTTGTAATAAAAGCAAAACTGTTCAATGTTAATTTCTTAATATGGCTGAAATTCTTGCTCGAAACAACGAAAATCTGATCGGATACATGGGAAAAAACGTGTCCGGCAATGTCAAATGGTATTCAAATATTCCGTTATCGAACATAAGTGAAGATAGTTAAATTAAAATAAATCTAGATGAATTCCGAAATGTGGTTTAACAAGTATCATGAGTTTCATCGTCGAAGAAACTGGGGTGGAAAGGTTCGTCGACTCCGATGCAACGAGTTCCAAGTACGAATTTGAATAGTTTCGATGAAGCAAGTACAAATTCTGAATTCCACAGCATCATATCTCAGCTATGACTCGCTGGTACAAAAATAGAAGGTATTTTGGGATTCATCAACAGTCCAGTAAAGATGTCATTATGAGGGCCGTTTAAGGAAAAAAGAAATGAAAATAATGAAAACATTGACTTTGTCTCATATAACAATTGTCAAAATGTATCCTGTGTATGTTTCAACTTTTAACGGAACTCGATTTGTTTAAATAATTTAATTTATTTTATTTCTTCTTATAATTTTTTTTAAATTAGAGCGCGGTTCTGCCGTGCTGTACACATTGAACCTTCAACCGTCTTCTAAATGACATCATGTATAGGAGAAATTACGGCACTGTTAGTGAAATTATAAATGAGATTCTATCGAAGATCCATTCAGTGAAGTCCGCCCAACTTGTGTTGTTGTGTGAACCACCCTGCAAAGAGACTAGTTACTTTAAGGTCGCATTTATAGATAAATTGTTGTATGTAGACATTAGTCGTTTATATAAGTCAGAAATTTACCATGCATACATATGCCCCATTTGTCACAGACATTTTATGGCAGTTCATTTTATTTGTCAAGTTCAAACAAGAACGAACTGCCACGATCCATTTGTTGATTTTTGGGATCAGAATTGCTGTTTTTAGATTATCGTCCACAATCATTTTTTATATCAGGATAATGTTAAACAGTTTAGATTAATAAAGTAACGAAATGAATAATTGCTTTGACCGAACAACAGTGAACATTTTTTTTAATTTCTTTGTTATAATGTAGGGTCGGTTTAAGTTTCCTATTTTCACCTTAGCTATTATGAGCTCCATCAAGTTGTCAGAATATGAACTATTCGTATACCCTTCTCATTTATTCCACCAGTTTCTTCCTTTTGCTCGTTCTGCTGTCAAAATACACAGAAGCAGAAGAAAACTTCTTTAGAGGAAAAGGCAGTGGAGAAAAAGAAAAAAAGTGTAAAGGTCCACCCAAATGGTTTGTTCATGAGTTCAATTTGCAAGAAAATCTGGAATACAAAAGCTTCAAGCAAATTCACAGAGCCATATGGAATATTTATGAATAATTCTGTGCCGCATGATAAACAGTTAGTGGACTTTTGGAAAAATAATGTCCAATGGTGACGATGTGCTAGACAACTGGGAAGAAATTGACGAGGCTGGGGTAAGTCTACCGTTTCTCTTATCGAATTTGCTTACGCTTCCATGATTATTTTTTTGGTTGAGACATCTGTTTTAAATTCAAGTCTTGTGGACATACATACATATAAACTGATTTAACAAAATATTACTTAGTTTTTCGAAACACATGGAATTTGTTTACGTTTGCTTAATATTAAAAAAGAATTAATATGAAAGTGTAGAAATAATCTTTGTGTATGTTGCACTCTCTTGTAAAATTTGTTAATAATATCTTAACCTCACTTGTATTGTTGCAAAGATTAAGTGACTAATTTTAGAAACTCTGAAAGAAAATTCAATTTCCCCTTATGGAATAAAAAAAAGTACAATTTTACTTTTCGTTTAACAATAAATAGATAACAATATTTCGTCAGATATAAATTATTAATGATTTTGAGTTGAGTCGATTTGAATAAACGATCGAGCATGTGGGTAAACATTACTTTGAACTGTTTAATTGAAATGAGTCAATACATAAATAAATGCTGTTGAAAGGATTCCGTATTTATTATAAAATCGCACATTTTACTAAAGGACAGCATTAAGACATTATTCGTTGGCGATGTTAGGGTACTGCAGTCCATTGTAAAGCATTTCTTCAGATATGTAAATTCTTCCAAGAGAGATCAAGTTCACTTGGCATGTTTTGAAATAAAAAGGTATGAATATTCCCGCGTTTATCTCGAAAGAGACACCTTTCACAAAGACCATCATTTGTTGCAGTATGGGTCTTTGCGGATTTCATTAAAGGGTAATTAATGTGATATCCAAATATCGCTAAAAACTGTTTACCGCAGCTCCATAAACAAGCATAAAGTGGTTGATAATTGAATACATTTGGTAAAAACTGGATGAGAAGTGAAGTATTGCTGACGTTTGATCGGTTTATTTTATTCTAATAAATGTTTAATTAACATTGATATAGGAAAAAAAATTTACTTTGGCAACTAGGAGAAAATTGAAAAATAAATGTTATATTTGAATAGGTGTCTGCTCGTGATTCTGCATAAGTAGCTTACTCTCTTCCATCTGTTCTATAATTTATCACGATGACGTTGAGTAGATCATCAGATTTAACATAAACAAGTAAATAAGTCCATTCTACTGAAGCATTTACAGAAGCAAAAGTTAAGGCTTTAGAAAGGTGCAGACATACATACATACTCGTATATCATATTCTTGACGAAGCTAACTCCTACTCCTATATGTGTCCACATAGGTCCACCAAAGTTTTTAATTGCAAAAAATGTGAAGTACTAAACTCCTATCTGCTTATTTCCTTCTGTGATTATGAATATATTTGTATTCGGAACTAATCGCATGGATCCCGTTCAAGAAGTACACTTTACCGTTTTATCGCATTTTATCATCGATCATCCTGGGTGTGATAACACTTGTGAGATCTATCCCTCCCTATGATTTAATTTTTAAGTCGACTGTCGACCTTCAATTTGAACTGACGGTTTGAAGTGATGAGTCAGTCACGCAAGAACAATGCATTTACTAAGAACAATAATTTGCATTTAACTTTACGCCAAACTGTGAATTATTCAAACCTTGCATATATATACGTATATAATTACCAAATAAATACTGAAAAGATTGTACTGCAACGAAAGCTTGCAATTGCTTATGACATTTTTACATAAATAAAGTCGAGCTGAAATCAAATTAAGACTTGAAAGCGAATATTTCTGCACATCGAATCGCAAGATTGAAATGTCTAAATGCAGTTGAGCTTATAAAAGTTAGTCTGATTTTTATTGTGAAAAAGAGAAAACAGTAAAGAACAACAATGACAATATATAACACAAACGTTGTTATTTCTTGTTCGACCCAGTTATGTAAGCTGATTCGACATGAAAAACGCGTGTATAATAAATTTAAATTATAAATACACTTAAAAGTGAAATCAAAGAACTTCTATGTTGGAGTTTTTGTCGAATCTGACAACATTACACATCATACTTTGAGATTGAATTTATATCTGTCAAGTACAGGCTTTGGTAGTACTTTTTCTTAAATGAATTAAGACGGACTAAAGTCCTTGATTAAGCATCAAAAGAGCTGAGGCTAGTATAATAATAACGGTGAGCCTACAGTCCGAGGTGGACCTGGGAAAGCACTCGTGTTGAGTGCTATTGTTATCTTAAGAGTGGAGAGGTTCAATGCCGACTGCGAACAGTAAGATTGAGAAGTTTTTCCAGACAGTTACACTCTTTCAGCATTGTCAACTTTCCGAAAGAGGTGGAACCGTAAAAATTTCTTTTGTTTGTAAAATTGTTTTCTTTGCTGGAACCTAGATGGAAAGTCTAGTGTCTAGGAGTCGACGCACACACTCAACTCACGTCGCGTCTGAGGATACGAAGGGGAAAAAAGACATTCGGGTGTTGCCAAAAAATACGAATGAACAGTGTTAACGTTTTCTTATAAAAGGATATAATTTTCCAACATTCAATATTTGAACTTCTGGGTCCATCGATCGCTCTATCCACCGGCGATCGGGATATTAATGACGGAATTCCACATTTTCATGAATATAAATATTATTTTTTATTTTTTATTAAACTTTCATAATCGATCGTATAACTTCCCCATCCTCCTATGAGAACCCAATTCGTAAGCTGAACATATTTTCACCTGTTCATAACGAGTATAAAAATAATACCGTACCATGCGCAGTCGCAACTCTACTCAAAGTTTGTTCATCGCATCACTGCACACAGCTTTTATCTGTAAAGTGTAAAGTCAGTCTTGCATTTACTTTTCCCGAACTGTGCGTCGTTAACAATTGCTAGCAGACATTCAGCCTGTATCCACACATGCATTTAATATACTAAATGCTGCATTACTCAATTTTGTGGATGAACATTGAAGGATGCATCCCTTTCATAGAAGAGTTTTTATAGCACTTAAGAGTATTCCTGTCGATTCATTTTAAAAATATTTGTAAACCTGGTTATTACAGCATATATATTTCATTAACTAGGTGATTGTCACAAGATATCCCATGACCCACTTACATGACAGGTGGGTGCTGTGTGACAAAATTGTTGTTATAATTTAACCTTAATTGAGGGGAACCTTAAAACTAAGTGAAAAGAAATAGGAGTAGGAGCTAAGGAGCAGGTTTCGGAAGACAAGTCTTTTTATATAGCCATAATTCGTACGGTGAGACTTCACACGACAGAGTTGGTATAAAGATGGATGAAAAAAATGGTGAACATTTCTCAACAAGCAAGGGATTGCATATTTAAATAATTTAACGATCTTTATGTGGGCGCCGTGGCGTTGTTTCTATATGCGTCAACCCGAACGCACTAGACTTTCAAGACTAGGTTCAAATACAAGAAAAATCAGCAATTTAAAATAATTCACGGCTTCACATCTTTTGAGTCGCTGACAATGCTCAAAGGGTATAAGTGTCTAGAAAAAGCTTTTCTATCTCGCCGTTCGGCGTCGACATGAAACTGTAGGTCCGATTCACTCATGAGAGAACAAAAGCACGCACAACACGAGTGGTTGCTAAGAAACTAGGCCCAAGTCCACGTCGGACTGTAACGTCACCTTTATTATTATTATAATTATTATAACGATCTTTATGGTTGGATAGGTTGAAACTGATAGAGTAAGGAGATCCCGTTGAGCAGACAAATCTACGTTATGAAAAACAATTCACCACAGTCTTCAGCGACCAATTGCTTCATGTGCGCCCTTGTTCTCACACTAACACGTAGATCTAAAGTTTTATGTCGATTCCAAGCAGCAAAATTATAAGAAGCTTTGTATGACAGTTACACCTTCAGAACACGTGTTTTCTATGAGCTGGTGCCATGAACTGAAAAGTAGCTTTTGGCGTAGGAGTCGGACTTATTCAAAAAAAAAGTTTATTGTTGATCTTTTGCGTTCCGATGTCTTTGAACAACAGTAAACATGTAGCTAAGAGCATTTCCATATTGCCATATTTTGCTATAAGGGCTGTATAGTAATGTCTGGGTTGTCTTTATTGCCCACCAACCATCGCAGGTGGATGCTGAATTATTCAGTCATCTCAACATTAGATTTTCCGCAGTTCAGTTCTGTACTTTAATAAGAGTTATTTGTCATTAATACTGCAGAATTATTATTTCTCTATCACGTTTGATATTTTTTCAACTATTTCTCAAAGAACATGATTCCCTGTCGACTTTTCTGTACTACGTTTATTGAGGTTGACCCACTTTTCGGCTTGCTTGGTAAGCAGATTCCACTGCCATATTTTGATTGGTTGTCTCTTTCTTCATCATATGTTGATATCAATGAGGTCTTGACCATATAGTGAGCTCCACATTTTGTTTAAACAACACAAATCAGATAATGTGGCCACGTCGTGGTTTGTCAATCAAAATTTGATGGCGTTTCGTCAAACAACGAAAAAATTTGTTTTCTCCAGAATTTTTGTTTGCGGTAGGCTCGAAAAATGTCAGTGAAAGACTTTATTTACGAATATTGAATTTTCTAGGTGCTCCAAAAAAACATTTCTTAAATATGAAAAGTAAATAGGTATATTATAAATAAACCCAAGTATTCTTAATCCTTACAATCCTCCGCTCCATTATCTTGAAAATCAACGTTTAATTTTTTTTCCGAACACAAATTTGTTGAGTGCGGAAGGCACGTGTTGTTTCTTCACATTTTCACCAAACCTCATATTAAAGGCTGTGGATGGTTTTGTGTGAACCCCTCTTTTCTCTGATATACATGTATGCTTGAGATTATTTTTAGTCATCCACCGAAAGCGGGGTCCTAGAAGATTGTGTCTTAGCTTTTTATTTAAAAAGTAACATATTTATCAAATTATTTCGAACGTTAGTCTTCTTGATTTATTTTTATGAAAATTAATTCTAGGAATCTAATTTGTTTGCTGGCAAACAAATCGAAAATTTAGACTAGACTGTTAAAAATTAAAGTCTTCAAACTTATCAATCCTCATAGTTTTTATAAGCATGTACATATGTGTTGTGTGCCGTCAGTACAACTTTAGAAAATACATTGTCTGCTTTCTGCTCCAACATCTTGTACAGCGCGTGGTATATTTCTCTGACGAGTGTAGTGACTATTTGTGACAGTTATGCTGCAAAAGCTTGTCAGTGGTTTGCGGAAAGGTTGGTTCTTCACGACGCAATTCATCCAAGTAACAATATACACCACTCTTATAAGTTTATGGTGTCATTTGAATGTGTCGAAATATTGAGTATCCCTTCGTTGCTTCGGTAGGATTTGATATTTAATTTAAATTAGTTTTATGCAAAATACAAAAGAAGAATATTTTATAGAAATACATTTTATTTTAATAATTGATATAATCCACAGCTTGACAGCAAATTGGACAAACTCAGAAGAGATAGGCAGGAGCCCAGCAAAACCGAGCTAGATCAACAACAGCAACAAGAACAGGAACAGAATATAAGCGAGTCTGCAATGTCTTTCCAAAATAGTATTTCAATGATGATGGTATTGCAACAAACGGAAAATGAATACAAGTCATCAAGCTACACAACAAACGCGACGCCGACTGTAAAAATTCTCCGAAGGCCCGCACAACAGAACACAAGTTCAAACAGAGATAATGGCATTAGGCCAAAGCAACCAATTAAAACTCTTCAACAAAGGGAACAGGAGTATGCTGAAGCAAGACTGAGAATATTAGGTTCAGCAAAAAACCCCGAAGATGATATGGAGTAAGTGTATTTACTAATGTGTGTCAAATGAATGTTATTAATCGATTTAAAATTTTAGATCAGTTGCAACAGCTGCAAGCGCCACTGTAGTACCGAAAGTAAATCCGAAGTCACCGGCTGATAGTTCAAATGTTAATTGCTCACAAACTTCTTCTCAGCCTCAGGGGATTTCTATTATTCAGATGCCAACAACACGGCAAACCCCAATGAGTAACAATTCCATGCCACCAACTGGATTTGTTATTGGTGTTGGTAACGGTGGCAATGTGACAAGCAACCTTTTCTCTCCCACTTCATCTATGATGGTAGGTGGGACAAATATGCGGTATAGCGAAAACGTATTGCGCATGCCAAGAGGTCCAGATGGGACTTCCGGGTTCCAGATGCGGCGGTAGTGCATCTGTGACACAACATACATGCAACAAGCCCACAAGCGATGATTGATGATTTTTTTTTTTTTTTAAATAATATTGTTTTCAAATTTATATCTAATTAATTTTATTATAATTTTCCTAATTTAATGTACACAAAAAGTATCCGCATTAAAACGGAATACCACTCTTTCCTGTACTCAGAGCCATCTCATTTTTGATTTCATTCTTCCGGCTTTACTTTCGACGTATTCTTTTAATAGGCTTTATTTTTTGGTAACATAATTTGGAGAGAATGCAGAGGTTTTTGGTTAAATTTCCTTAAATCGCCTGAATGCATGATGATGCGATATTAAATTATAATTTTACATTAAATTTATCCGATTAGGAATACAATTTTATTCAATGTATAAATGGAATTAAATGTGAAAGAGATGTCTAAGTAAGCTGTGTATTTTCAATTTTTTAATGGACTTTGTATTTTTCGCATTGTTTCGAAATAGGCTATAATACCATATATTTTATATGTACATTTCGGAGTAAGATGCAGGGAGGACTAGAAAATAAGAAAATTTATCTACCAATTATCATATGCAAAAATAAATCTAACGGATTATCTCGGTTAATAAGATATTTCATATTGAACTTGTATATTTCAAACATGAATTTAAATTGCTTGATTTGGGTTCGATAAATATCCAATTCAATGAAAAACAAATCAGCTTTGTAAGAGAAGATAGATTATTCTACGTTTTTTATATCGAGAGATCTCCCTATTACGAATGACGAGTTCAATGGAAAAAACTGTCGAATGTGGCAGTGCTTGAGTCAATTGATCTCGCTGTATTACGATTGGGAAATGTTCGATAATAATTTCATCCTCACGTTATTTGAGATTTTAGAACCTTTTCGTCGTTTTGAATTGGTCTCCTGAGATTTCGTCTTCAGATCTAAAATTTTCCGTTTTCAATTGAATAAATTAGGGATCGGTTCTTGTTTTATAATTAAGTTATTTAGTAGATAGACTGCTGGTATTGATACGCTGGTATGAATGCTATCAAGAATGGTAGAAAACATCTAGTGAATTCACCAGCAGACTTAGACCATGTTGGTAAATTGTGAAACCTACTGATCGACCGCTCCAGTGATAGTGCCGTGTATTTGATCCCAACGGCAAATAGTGATTGGACCAGATTTGAGAGACGCGGATAAAAGCGTATTGACTTTGCTTTCACTGGGATTCCAACTTGGGATCCCTCTAACTTAGGGCAGGCACTTAACCAACTGCTCCATCCAGTCCAAAAAATGCTATCATACTTCCAGCCTTATTATACTTGTCAATTCAATGATCAACAGAATTTATCAATCATCAATAATATTACGATCGGCGATTGATAAATTGTTCACATTTTGAATGGTTTCAACAAAGTATGGAAGGAACGAAGAGGTAACGAAACGTTGTTCTGCTGAATATAGTTCATGATGCAAATGACTTTTAAATCTTTATTTTTTATTTTGTTTTATTTATTACTATTTAAAATATAAATAAATTTGTAAAGAAGTTGATTAAATATTGTTGGCAATATTATATATTTTTTACAATTTCGGGAGAGGGAAATGAGAGGAGGTCGATTAGTTTTTTATCATTAAACATAGATTAGCTTTTATTTAGGACAATCAGAGGCTAGATGCTTAATAGTTAGGATGAGACGGATTGGCAAAAGTGGCAGGTTGGCGGGTTGACTTTATTTATAAAAAAAAGCTGTGCGTTAATTGTTTGAGTCGAAGGCGCAAAAAACATGAGTTCATACAAGTTGATGTTTCAGTTGGATACTTTGATGAGGCAGTTCTCTTTGACACTTGAGTGTCCAGGTACTCAGGCAAACTTAATGTTATTTTTTATTTTAAATATGTTGTCCCGAATTTTGACGATTGTGGGAGAGTAGTTGTTAACATGCCCAATGGCATTAAGGGACGATAGTCTATCGGTGCAGATCACAATATTTTCGGGAGAAAGAAGTGCTAATTCAGTTGCCTTTAAGATTGCAGTGGCTTTCATCGAGAAGATTGAGAAATAGGCTCCGAGCTCGGCTGCTTCGGTGACTTGCATATATACTTATATTGAAGTTATTAGAAATTTCATGGAACAGTTACGAGTAGTTTAAACTGCTAGCGGATTCAGCCAGTAAAGTGTTGATGATGTCTGGTTGTTGGTGTAATCCCAAGGTTACTACAGGTGTTAAGTGCTATGTATATGATGGAGAGTCACTTTGGTGTTCTTATACGGTTTAGAATTTTTTTTTCGCGGCTTTGATTATTGGGGATTTGTATGAGTGACATATTTTTGGAATAAGACGAGCTGTAAGTATGTATTTTCTATAATCGATGGATGGAAGCTAGCTTCGGTTAGCATGTTTTTAATTGGAGTGGTTGCGAATATTCTCAAGCTGAATCTGATGGCAGAATGTTAGGATGGCTTAATGGGACAGGACAAAATACTTCGAATCCATGGGCAAATGTACCAGCATTTTTCAAGCGGAAAATTATGCCATAGACAGATGCGTTCAGATCAATCTTGAAAGGAATTATACCAACTGCGACATAGCAATAATGTCGGACAGTCGAGCCGCTATTATGGCACTAGACTCCTACATCATCAAATCCAAGCATGTATGGGAATGCTTACAAAAGCTCAAAGAGTTGAGTAGGAGAAACCGAGTAAAACTCTGCTGGATACCTGGCCATACGGGGATAGAAGGCAATGAAATGGCCGACTCCCCGGCAAGGAAAGGAGCATCAGAATCCTTCATAGGCCCTGAACCATTCTGCGCTGTAGGAGATCATCTCCTCAGAGAAGAATTCGGGGAACTAGAAAGAAGGACGGTTCCGTCTAGATAGAAACCTGGATTAACGCTCGTGGAATGAAGCAGGCCAAGAAAATCCTAGGGCAATATAAGCGAAAGAGGTTCGAGGCATGCATCAAAACGAGCAAGAATAACCTCCGTATCCTAAAAGGCTTCCTAACGGGGCTCTGAAGACTCAGGGAGCATCTAAGGAAACTAGGGGTATCAGAAGAAAGTCTCTGCAGATTTTGTGCAGAGTTTAATGAAATTCCAGAACATTTACTGGGATTTTGTGAGGCAGTAGCCCACAAAAGAAAAAGAAGTCTGGGCAAGTACCTACTATCAGAAGAAGAAATACACTAGAATCATCTCTCATTCTCAGATTCCTGAAGGAAACTGGCTTAGAGAGAATACTCTAGAACAGATTTCTTCACCTAGGCGCAATAGGAGTCCATTACCCTCAATACAACTCTGAAAAGAACTGTATTTGAGTGCAACTCGTAATTGTGCTAATGTATTGAAGGGGGGCACAATAGATCTTAAAGGTCGCGGTGCAATATACCCTCAACCATAATAATAATAAATAGTTTTAAGCCTATAGAGCATCTATAGAGACGAGCTATACAGAGCAATGTCTAGTTTTGGCATCCCTACCAAACTCGTCCGTTTATGTAGGATGACGATGGAGAATGCACGCTGCTCCATCAAGGTCGGTAAAGACCTAACCGAGACCTTTGATGTCAAAAAAGGATTCAGACAAGGCGACGCGCTGTCATGCGACTTCTTCAACATCATACTTGAAAGAATTGTGCAAAACTCGCACGCCAACACCAGAGGCACAATCTTTCAGAAGTCCGTCCAATTACTTGCATATGCCGACGATATTGACATAATCGGAAGAACACAGCGTGATGTCAATGGCACTTGTGTGAGTATTGCGACGGAGGCCACGAAGATGGGTTTAACGGTAAATGAGGGCAAGACCAAGTATATGCTGTCAACCAGAAAGGACACCCAACACCGACGTCTCGGACAGAACGTCACAGCTGACAGTTATAACTTTGAGGTAGTCAAGGACTTTGTCTACCTAGGCACCGCTATTAACTCAGACAACGACAACAGCGCTGAAATCAAACGAAGAATAACTCTTGCTAATCGCTGCTTCTTTGGGCTAAGAAAGCAATTGATAAACAAAGCCCTCTCTCGAACAACCAAAGTAACCCTGTACAAGACCCTAATCCTCCCAGTCCTGCTATATGGCGCAGAAGCATGGACTTTGTCAAAAGCGGATGAGGATGCTCTTGGTTGCTTCGAGAGGAAAATTCTTCGGGTGATTTTCGGTCCCGTCTGCATAGAAGGTGAGTGGAGGAGAAGATACAACAACAAACTGTACTAGCTGTTCAGCGACATTGACTTAGCCAGAAGGATGAAGATACAACGATTGAGATGGCTAGGTCATATAGAGCGAATGGAAACCAATGCTCCGGCCCGGAAAGTCTTCGAATCCACCCCCGAGGGACGGCGCAGTAGAGGAAGACCGCGACTCAGGTGGCGCACGCAAGTGGAAAGGGACCTCAACCAACTGTGCGTGCGAAACTGGAGGCAGCTAGCTAAAGATCGAGCTGGCTGGAGACGCTTGTTGGTTGAGGCCCAGGTCCACCCCGGACTGTAGCGCCACCTTAAGTAAGTAAGTAAGTTTTAAGCCTGGTAGCCAGTTTTTTTCTTAAGATTAATACAATGGTTCTAAAAACTATTATCTATTGATGGTGGCGAAGCTAATTTTTGGGTTACCAGGTTTAGGTGTTGAGATAGGAATAGATTTGGGATGATGAACTTGTGTGTTATTTGACGAGTTTATTTTACTGGAGTTTGCGCTTAGTGCAGATGTTTGAAATGGGAGCTCGTTATGAGCTTGAGTTGCGGATTGTGTTAAGTTAAACTAATATACAAAGAACAATTTTCTGAACCGTCCATTGCCCAATCATATGCCATAGTTGCCAACCACTCTATCACTATGGCATATGATTGGGCAATGGACGGTTCAGAAAATTGTTCTTTGTATATTAGTTTGGACTTTTTTTTTATTTTAATTTTCAGAACTTGTTTGGCTTTAAGGAAACTCTTGCAGGATTTAGAAGAGGCAGGATGTTCTTCTGCAACATTTGCGTGCAAATGGTAAGAGTGCACGAGGGGTCAAGTTGTGGAAGACTGCAACTTCGAATGTAGGAATGTTTTTGGATCTGTTGGCAGTATCGCCGACGAGTTGATATTTTTTATAACGTACAGAGAATTTGACAAACATGCAGTTATACCAACCTATATTTACTGTACTCGGAGGAAGGAAAAGGTCGGAAGAGGTGCTCGGAGGACGGAAGAGAGTGGTTTGTTATGGTTAGCGTGAGCGATCACTATGAACTTAGGGTTTGGACTTGTTAATTTGAAGTTGGGTCTTTTTTTATTTTTCGGCTCGGAAAGTGGTTATCGATCAAGACCACTGAATCGGTTGCTCGAAAGCACATGCGGCTCTTAGGTCATAGTTTGACATTTCTTACCATTATCTGTTTGTTATGCACTCAGAGAAAACTATATAAGACAGAGAAAACTGTATAAAATATTGCAGCGAAAACAAGCGAAAGCGAAACGATGCTTACGGTTTGGATAACAGTCGGTGAATAATTTGATATCTTATATCTGAAACAATGTCCTTTATTTATCCTATTTATGTGTAAAGCGAAACATCTTGGCGGAATAGCAACCACCCTGCTCTTATTACCGTAACACAGCAACACGGGTATATCTCTTACGTCTTGTAAATTGCTTCTACTAGCAGACACAAGCAGACACAATTCAAAAAACGAATAAAAGATGAGCGGGAGGCACTATGCCACACCTCCTTGATCTGACCCAAGCTAGACCTCAAAAGATCTAAAGAATTAATCTCCCTCGATAGATCTACTATTAGTAAAATCGTCGGTGTCATCACAGGACTCTGCCTACTAGTAGATCACGTCAGAATACTAGGTATGATTTCTACTAATTTCTACTAATGATTTCTGTAGAAGCTAATTAGATGAGAAAGAAGTGCATATCGTTCCATATCTCTGCCCGGCCTTCCCGTCCCCTCGACGCCAATATTTGAGGGCCTACTTCTACGATAGCATTTGCGAACTCAGCGAGGTTCCGATAAGCAATCTAATGCGCTACATCAATAGTTCCGAATGGTTTCCCACTACAGTACAATCCATGTGGCGGCACAATGGATCAATCCTGGTCTAAGTGCACACTTTAACCTAACTTAAAGCGAAAAATGTGGCCGCAGGATGTAGTGTGAGATTGCCGCTCCTGAATTCTGTGTTGTTCTTATTTATTGATTACTTTCAAACTCCCAACAATTTACCTTTTAATACGGACGGAGAATTCTCAACGTTTTGATTTCTAAACAGGACGTTTTGTGTTGTGAAACTACGAATTTAAAAATGGACTTTACGTTCAGTGAATGCTTGTACGTTCCTATAAATGAAATTAATTTAAAGAGAATTTCTCTTAATTTTCGAAATAGCTTCAGCTAATTTATTTCGTATACAGTACAAACTCGACTAAGGCAGTTGCAATAACCGAGGTTGTTGCACTTACTGGGTTATACTTTTTTAAATAAAAAATCATAGTTCAAACAAGTTATTTCTTTAGAGATAACGAAAATGTTATTAAAAGACATCATTAAAACCCAAAGAAATCTTTGTTGAACACATTTTTGTTTAATAAGAAATCGAGAAGTTAGAAACATACACAAAAATTAATATAATGTGATACATACATAGACTGAAAATATGATGGTTTTTTTTTTTAAAGAAGTTAGATATTTAGACTGCGATTTTTGCGATTCAGATATTGAATTTGTAGGGTTAAAATGTCTTCTACTGGAATGTTGTTCTCTTCGGCCCATTGTTGAAGGATCGAACTGCAACATCTGTTTTAACCTTCTATAAAAGAGGGGCCGGGGCAGCTTCACCTTCACTTTCATTTGTGCTCTCAATTTCTGCTGGATCCTCAAAATTTGCAGAGAACTCAACTTTTTCGCGAAGTCATTGGGGAAAAATTGCATCAAGCAGTTTGGAACCGGATGAAATCAATTCTCTTTTCCTTGAGATATTTGCAGACAGTGTAGATAACGGTAGCTCATCCTCCTCAACTTAATTACTCTTAATAATAATAATAATGGCGGCGCTACAGTCCGAGGTGGACCTGGGCCTAGCTTCTCAGCAACCACTCGTGTTGTGCGTGCTATTGTTCTCTCACGAGTGGAGGGGACCTACAGTTTAATGCCGACTCCGAACGGCGAGATTGAGAAGCTTTTTCTAGACAGTTATACTCTTTGAGCATTGTCAGTGACTCGAAAGAGGTGGAGCCGTGAAAAAATGTTTGGTGTTTTTTTTCGAGATTCGAACCTTAGACCTCGAGCGTAGGAGTCGACGCACCTATCCACTACGCCACGGCGCCCACACTTAATTACTCTTGGTAGACATTAAAATATTATAATAAAAATAGTACTCAAAAAGTTGCACTAATCGAGTTAACACTTTTGAAAAGTTGCACTTATAGAGTCAAGACTGTTGGAGAACAAACGCACCGTACTCAAAATAAACAAACCCAAACAGATCTCATTTCACCAATTGTCATTTTTTAATTATAACGACCTTTTAGTTTTGTCACGTTTTCTACTTACTTGTTACTTTGGCGTCCTCAAAGAAAGTCGTTCTTAAATAAAGTGAATTCTATTTAGTTTCAAATGTCTTGTTTTAATTCGTAACTGCACAACAAAGACGTGCTACGACTAGTGTTGCGAAAAACGAGGAGTTGCGCGAATCGAGGGTTGCGTTAACCGAGTTCGTACTGTATGTATGTGCGTGTATGTACCAAAAACAATTATGTCAATTACATTTTCCAGTAGAAACTATGATGTTCATATGTTTGCACTTTTATTAGGTAGGTAGGTATGATGTGGCTTATATGTGCACTTAGACCAGAATTGATCCATTGTGCCGCCACATGGTTTGACCGGGATCAAACCAATAAGTTGTCCGAAGGAAACCATTTGGAGCCTATAATGAAGCGAAGTAGATTGTTAATGGGAACCGTACTAAGTTCACACAAGTCATCGAAAAAAGTATGCTCCTAGATATTGGCGTTGAATAGACGCCAGGGCCGGACAGGGGCAGAGAAGGTGTGAGATGCATTCCACTTCCTCCTCGTCTAGGCAGCTTCTACAGAAATCATTAGCCGGGACACCTAGTCTGTTGGCATGGTTTCCTATGAGGCAGTGTCCTGTGATGACACCGACGATTGTGCTTATATGCGATCTGTGAAGAGATATTAAATCCTTAGATCTTTTGGAATCTAGCCTAGGCCAGATGATCCTGGAGGTGTGGCACGTAGTGCAACTCGCCCATCTGTTATCTATTTCACGAGTTGCCTCTAATGAGAGCAACAATTTGCAAGTTGTGAGGGGCATACCCAAGCTACAGTGTGTAGGAAGTAAAGGCTGTGAAGTTGCGAACTTGGCAAGTTCATCTGCTTTGCAGTTGCCTGGAATGTCTCTATGTCCTGGCACCCAGCACAGGCAAATATTGAACTGGTCGGCCATCTTGTCTAAAGATGAGCGGCAGTCTATTACAGTCTTAGAGTTCGTAGAGACCAATTCCAGGGCTCTGATGGCTGCCTGGCTGTCCATGAAAATGCACATATCACGAGCGGATATTACATTCCATTTGAGCCAAGACAGCGCTTCACTTATCGCCATTATCTCCGCCTGAAACACACTACAGTAGTCGGGTAAACGAAAGGAGAGACTTACTCGTATATTTAGTTCATCAGAGAAAACGCCACTACCCACCCCCTCCTGGGTTTTAGACCCATCCGTGAAAAGGTGCAGGGAACCTGCAAAAGGTTTAGGATTATCATTCCAAAAGTCTCTATTTGGAATAAGGGTTTTAAAAAGTCTGTCAGGGAAGTAAAGGGGTGTGGTATGGTCCAGAATTCTCGTGGGGAAGTTAGAGGAGACCCCATTTCTTTCCTAGTGCTCTTTTACAAATGTAGAGAGCCAGCGTCGCCTTGCGGGTCCGCTCCATTACGTTCGGCTTCCAGTTTAGCCTCTTATCTAGGACGAGCCCCAGATATTTAGCAGACTCTGAGAAGTTGCAACTGGTGCCGTTAATAGTAGGGGGGTCGATCGAGGGGATACTATATTTTCGTGTGAAGAGGACAATTTCCGTTTTAGAAGCATTAATGCCCAATCCGTTGACATTGGTCCACGCCGAAAGTTTTGAGAGAGCATGCTGCAAGAGATCCCTTAGCACTGATGGATATTTTCCCGAGACAGCCACAGCAATATCATCCGCATAGGCTATCACCTTGCACCCTGCCTTATCTAGCAACAAAAGTAGTTCGTTGACTACGATGTTCCATAGCAGGGGAGATAGAACTCCACCTTGTGGTGTTCCTCTGCTGGCAACTCTGGTTGCTGTGGTAGAACCCAGCTTCGATATGATAACTCTACTGACAAGCAGTTGGTAAATCAGTCTACAGAGTCCTTTGTCCACGCCAAGATTTACCAGTGCACTGATGATAGAGGATGGGTAGACATTGTTGAAGGCTCCCTCGATGTCCAAGAAGGCTACCATAGTGAATTCCTTATGGTGAAGGGATTTTTCGATGGAGCATACAAGCGAATGTAGGGCAGTATCAACTGATTTGCCTTTAGTGTATGCATGTTGGGAGGCTGACAATCTAGATGGGTCTATATTGCAGCGAAGATGGATATCTATGAGTCTTTCCAACGTTTTGAGTAGGAAGGAAGATAAACTGATAGGTCTGAAATCTTTGGGGTTTACATGAGAGCTGCGACCAGCTTTAGGTAGGAAGACAACCTTCACCTGTCTCCATCCCAAGGGGATATGGGACAAGCTTAGGCAGCCTTTGAGGATAGTTTCCAACCATGGAAGGATTAGGTCTAAGTTCAGTTGGAGTTCCGCTGGTATAATACCGTCCGGACCAGGGGATTTATACGGTTTGAAGCTACGAATAGCCCATGCTATTCTGCGCTTAGTGGTGCGCTTCACGAGGCTACTGATGGGATAACCAGAACCCAAGGCTGAAGAGGGTTGGTCATCAGAGCAGCTGGGGAAGTGAGTATCAAGTAGAATCTCAAGTGATTCTTTACTAGACGTAGTCCATGTGCCGTCCTGCTTCATGTAGTAGCTTGGTATGGCAGGACACGAGGAGAGGATTTTTCTGAGTCTCGAGGTCTCCGAAATATCCTCTATTCTTCCGCAGAACAGCTTCCAGGATTTCCTTTTTGCCGTTTTCATTTTGGATTTGAATAATCTGAGGGATTCTTTATAGGATTCCCAGTGGAGCTCATCCCTGGAGGATTTAGCTTTGTTGAACTTCCTCCTGCTTGCTTTACGAAGATGTTCAATTTCACTATTCCACCAGTGTGGCTTGGAGTTAAACTTCCATGTTTTGAGTGGTCAGGCCGTGTCCATTGCTTCATTAAGGGCAATGGTGAACGAGTTAACTAGCCATTCCAGCTCATTGACATTGATGGTGTGCATTGGCATCACAACCAATTATGAGGAAAGCGTTGCTGGAATCCGTCATATCGACTATCCTTGTGAGTGTTGTGGGTGGGATGGGTCTATCGTAGGCGAGGTATGCTGAAGTCATCCAACACGTAAGCTGACTCAGCTCCAGGCTTACCACCGTGGTATCAGGGTCGCTAAGGTTAGAAATGAGGAATGAGTTAATAGAGCTTTTAACCATAATGTAAGATCTATGTTTACCTGCATTTTTGGTGTAAAGCAGCTTGTAGCCCGCCGTCCTGAGTCCCAGCACCAGACCTTTCGCGGTCCAGGGCTCCTGGATCAGGACAATGTCCTCCCCATATCTGGCTAGTGGGATGAGGAGGTTGGCGGAGGCCGCCTTGGAGTGGTGAAAGTTAATCTGTATCACCCGCAGCATTGCGACTATCATTGGCCTCGTCCGAGTCGGAAGACATAAAGTCTTCCTTCTCCTGGGGTGGACGATACAAGTTGGCGGTGAAGAACCGCTCAAACTCCGAGTCTGACGAAAGTGTATCATCGTCAATACCCAGGGTATTGAGCGTTGTCGTGAGGACTTCCTCTGATACGTCCGATGGTCCGATGTCTGTAGGGGTAGCACTTGTTTCAGCGGGACAAGTGTCTACCGGTAAGGGGGAGATCTCCGTAATGGGGGCAGATGACGTGCCAGGTACGACTGTATCGATCGAGGGGATATCTGCCTTAGGGGCAGATACCCTTTCCGAGTCCTTCTTATAAATTTTTATGGGGACCCTGCTGAAACTATAGTAGATCTTGTACTCGTCTGCAGCAAGTTGAGCCAAGGAGTCCTTGTTGATGACGATGACCACCGAACGAGTATCCCCCTTAGACTCCTCCAGCCTGCCGACTTTCCAGTCACTAGTGTTTAGTTTGGGATTGCCCATCTTGATTAGATCCAAGATGGACACAGGGTCCGAAGGTTTGGCCGGAAGGCGGATACGTGCCCTGGGCCTGCTAGGTATCTTGTCCAACGACAAGACCTCCAGGCGAGCCCCTGGCCACACTTAACCCACCATCCCTATAGCCTCTATTAGGAGGTCAATCGACCTTTGGTCCGCACAGGCAAGCAGTTTAACGTGCCCCTGGAACCATCCCCCGTCTTCACAGGTTGGAGCAGGTCCTGGTCGCTCCCTTAAGATAGAGAGAAGGGCAGGGGCCAACTCGACCTCAACCTTCCTCCACTTATCCGCCGAGATGCTCCCATCTGGATCTGCCTTATCTACCACGCCAACGAGGGTATGGCTCTTTAGGACATCGCTGTACTGCCGGTGTTGCTTTTGGTTCTTTTGGGGGCCGGGGCCTGCACCGTTTGCTCCTCCATGGACTTGTCGCGTTTGACCGCGTGAGGTTCAGAGGTTCCCTTGCCGCATGAGAGTCTATTGATGGCCCACTCATAAGACTCTCTTTGTTTTTCGTTCCAGCTTTCTTTAGGGAAGGGAGCCAGCTTGTCAAGGATACGAGTGGCTGCGCGCCGCTCCCTAAAGTTGCTGGTACTTGTATCCGTTGAGGACAGATGGTGCTTCCTCGCCTGCTTTGTTGGAGCCGTACCAGAAACTGTCTTAGTGGACAGGTTGCTGGCTTTGGATCCATTAACAGGCGCGGTCTTCCGACTGCGGTCCGTTAAGGTCCTTGTTGGCCTAGCAGCAGCACGCGCTTGTTTACTCGTGCAGGGTTTGTCCCGTGCTAGAGCTAATGGCGAGTCGTCTGGCAGTGGTTTTGATGAGTCCGCGTTGGACGGGAAGTTGGCCTCACCGATCCAGATGAAGGGCTGGGATTCGGGAGGGGCGGGGTAGGTTTGCTAGCCTGTTCCCTCACCGGTTCACGACTTGAACCTTCTTCCTCTCTTGGTTTTTTAATTGTAAAGTTTTGTATATTTTTTGAGTTTTTGTTAATAGTAGACATTTAAATTTGATTCCCACGAGTATCGGAGAAAGGGTGGTCCGCCTACGCAAGGCTCCGTGTACGTAGGTAAGGCTAGCTAATCCAGAGGTCGCCAGGTATCTGGATGCTCCGTACGCGACTGAGCTATTTGTCTGGGCCCTCAGCCTGGTTGATCATCAGCACGGGTCGCATGGCACTTTGATCCAGCCCAGGGGAGTGGGGTAGAAGGGAAGAAAAGAGGAAGGGAGAGGGTGGGATAGAGTTTGATTACATCTTGGTTTTCAGATTTCAACCAGGACCTTTGCGACATGGGTGACCCTGAAGGATATGCTTTGCCGCATGTCCGTCGCCATAGCTCACTGGTATCATTAATCCTACTTAAGCCCCAGAACCGCTGCAAGGTGTGTAATCACTCTAGGGTGCACTTTTATTAACTACGAAATTCCAGTTGATGAAAGTAATGGTTTTGTCAATCATAATTAGAGTTGTATCGAATAGCGATTTGTCCGGATACCGGATAGAGAAATTTCGTCTTGCAGCTAGTATCCAATTTTGTCAAAACTTATCTTTCATCTCCATGTAGCAGTGTACGCAGTGAAGCAGGCATCGGATATAAAAACAAATGTAATAAATTATTATACCTGAATACAGAAAAACTAATTTACATTAATTTCCATTTTCCAATATTAAATTACTAGATAAACCACCTATTTATTATCTGTTAAACATCATAAAACTTAATATTTTGTTGTTTTTTTTACTGAAAAAAAAAAACGAATACGGGACATTCAGCCGGATATTACAAGTTTATTCAGCTCCGGCCGGATATTATAAAGGAAGCCGGATAGGCCGGTTACCGAATACTTACCGAATATCCGTCACTTCTCTAATCATCATGAAAAAAATAAGCCGTAATTCCTAAACTATCAAAAAAATTTATAATTGACAAATGTAATATGGATCCCGAAATAATTAATCAATATCAGTCATCGTATTTATTATTTACAATTTTAAAAGGCCCTATAGTATAGTGAACACCACCACACACCCTGACAGATGGTATATTGTGGTACGTGAACAATTTCTCCAGGGTTGAAAGATAATCTAGAAAAAACAGAATTGCTGTCTTTAGGGGGAAAAGGAAAATTTAAGAATTTGTATGCCCAAATATGAAGCTCTAATATCTCTGGGAATTACGCTGAATTCCTTACTTAAGTGAAAACATTGCGGACTGCATCAGAATGTCATACGCACATGCAAGAGTGCGTTCGGAAATACTTGAAGCCTAAACCCACATGATACTCACAGTGGTAGTAAGACTCAAACTAACGTATGGATTTGTAGTCTAATAGAAAGCTTTAAAGAAGAAATATAATTTTTCAAATCTGACGAAGATTCATTGATTGGTACCGACAGAAATACCAATCAGACAGAAGCACTCCTCGATACTTTCTGCAGCAGCTGTAAGGACATAGTGAGGGTGAGAGAAGTAGCTTATATGAGCTTATTACTAACCTTAATAGGGCAGTGAGAATTGCCTACCGTCATCCTGCACAGTCTGACGAGTTTGGCAGGAATTTCAAAACTAGACATGACGCTGTAAAGCTCATGCCTATTCACGCTGTCATATGGGGCTTTGAAATAGAAGAATAGGTGGTGAGTGTTGATCTGCATTTCTTTGGTTTTTTTCAGTATCTACCGTAGTGTGAAGATAGCCGATGGTGGACTTTCCTGGGCTAAAATCACACTCATAAGGACCCAACAGATTATTCACATATGGTTTTAAGCACTCACACAAACTGACAGGGAAGATCTTAAAGGCGATAAGTCTCCTAGACTTATCCCTCGATAGTCAAAATAATATCCTTCTTATGGAACTTTAATTCTGCAAAAAAAATTTAATTACATATTGTAATAATGAAGTACAATTAGACAGTATAAATTCAAGAATTCAAGTGAAACACTACTACCAGAGGAATGTAGGTATTATATGAATTCCAGGTATTAGATACATCTCCCTTTCTGTTTAAGCTAACATATTTTTAAGTACAATGTTGTATTGTAGGCAGTTCTTCTTTGACTCATTAATAAATCACACGTGAGTAATTTTAAAGAACTAATGAGTTTTTACAAAAATGTAACGCATATAGTGTTTCCAAATCGAGATAGGGGTATTTTTGCGTAGGGTGATGGCCCCTAAGTTCAGCCCCCTCCAGTAGTCAGTCTTACATATAAGGTACAGCGCAGTAGTAAACGGTCCTTCTTCCAAGCAAAAAATATTACACTCTTGGCTAACAGTTCTTCTCTCTGTGTTCAAAAAATTTACAGGTGCTACTTCGAGCGTAAAAAATATAAGTATGCGTACAGTTTTCACAAGTATTCTCAGACTTTCTTTGTGACTGTTTACAAACGACTGGGAAATCCGACTGAGCAGGCAAGATTTTCTGCGTGTGGAACACGCGAATCGGTTAATTTGCATCATGTTTTCACCCAGTAACGTTCCGCAGCGAATTGAGTAATGCGCTTTTTACATTCTAATTTCTCATGAATGATGGATAAAAAACAATTTAAGGCTCATCAGCAATGTTTGCATGTAGTACTATATCTATGCAGTAAAAAAAACATTAAAATTGCTTTTAAATCGTCCCTGTGATCAATTTTCCTAAAATGTTTCGAAGAATGCGTGAGATGTTACTCGATCACCGATTACCAAAAAATGAGGAAAACATGTCGAAAAAGGAACGAAAAGGGATGCAAATATACCTGCTTCACCCGAGAATCCACTTTGAAAGTGGACTTTCGGTGGAAGAAGGCCGATTTTCGTCGCATCCAGACCATCTGCCTAACGCTTGGGAAAATCGTATATTGTATCTCCCTCAATCCTGCCTTCTTCGCTCATGTAATCAGCCACTTTTTGTGTATCTCAGTAAATACTCCGTCCTTCTTCGTGTTTGCCTCGCAGTCGGGTCTACCTTCCACGCGCTGGAAGGATGACGCAGGTCATAAGGAGCTTAGGCTTTTCAAACAACATATGTACATAGGCACTTTTCATTGCCGGAGTGTATTATTTCAGAAGGCTGGCATCGAGATCTTCATTAAGTAGTTGATCTTTTTTGTAGATTTCAATACCAAATTTTGGAAGTGTGGTTATAGAGACAGCGTCATATCTACTTAAGGTGTAGCTGACAAATCATTTTATATGTATAGTACGCATAGTATTTTACGAGTAAATGTATTTTAGAGCATTATTGATACAGTTGTGTCAAACAAGTTCTTGCTTTCATATTGCATGTAAAAGTAACGCAATCATCCGCATATGTAGTACATGAGTTGTGACTATTAATGAGGAGGACATGTGGAACTGATCGAAATTGAATGAAGCCGTCATACATATAAAGATTCGCATTCATAATAAATTGGCATGTTGACGATCAATGATGCCCCTTATGGAGGGTTATCTCGCCCATGGGAGGTTGAAATAATCAATTGAAATTGAATACGAATGTGTTTTCTGTTGCATTCAAAACAAAAATATTTTCCGCTGATATGAATATAGGCTGATAATCGCAAATGCTGATAATATGAATAATATTTCCACTTCTGTAGCGTCTTTCATTTCCTTTGGTTTCTGATGTAATAGAAGAATATAGGTAGGCAGGTTATAGTGGGTGGCTGTCACCCAAGACATGATCCTGTCATTTACATGAGAAAACACGGAAGCTTTTTATGAAGCGTTAGGAGGCCTCAGAGATCGCAACGATTATCAAAGAAGTAGTCACTTTAGAAGTGAGGGTCTAAGAGAAGACTAAAATGTAGTTTTTAATCAGAGCTTTTATATTGTTTAATCAAATGTTTGTATACGCCATGGCGTAGTGTATAAGTGCGTCGACTCCTGCGCAGGAAGCCTCAAGTTTAAATCTGAAACTTAAAAAAGGCGCAAACATTAACTATTCATTTTACACCACCTCACGCGAGTTATTGACAATGCTTCGAGAATAACTGTCTATGGGGACTCCAACTCATCATTTTGGTGTGGAAAAACACACTGCTAAATATAAACGTCGTTAAAACATTATTATTTATTTCGGTGTTTTGTCGTTTGAGGAGTTTATGTTTGCCTCAAGCCAAGGTAGACAAACACCTTAACCACCTCAAAATTGTAATTGCCGATTGTGACAGTTTGTCCATGATGATGAGCGACGGATCGATTTTTGCTGGACAGTATAAACATACTCGGTGTGAATGCTTCTACTGCGGCACGCTGGGAAAGCCTGACAATGTCGATGTCAGCAGCATAACCCAGCAGCTGGAACGATTTGTGAAAACTAGATTGAAGATGACAACGTAATTCCTTGCCCAAATCAAATGCAGGTTTCAGACGGTTCAGATATTCTAGAACCGTACTGTATGTTGCATTGCGTCTTTTTAGCGTGACCCGACACAGCCGAATCAATTTTCCCGGGATACCGAATCCGGTCATCGCATTGAACAGTTCCTCCGATGAATGCTGCCATGTGCGGAGGGCGTATCGAGTTAAAACTCGCTGGTCTTTCTCAGGATATGAGTGTCTGTAAATTTGGTTCATTATCGATTTGCCAGGCCGGGAGCCGAACTGTTACCTAAAGATTAGCTGTATGGGTATATATAAGGATGTACAGTAGAATCCCTATAATTCGAAATGGCAAGGGAACAGCATTTTTTGCGAATTACCGCAGGTTATGAATTATCGAGATTTCGATTTATTATGGTACGAGTTATCGCGATGTTACTGTACCTCTGTAATTGTTGGATGAGGTAAGACATAAAAATACGACTTAACGGGGCTTGTGAACTAAGAATAAAGAAACTCGTAATATCATAGAACAAAAAAGTACGGTGTGTAAGGTGACATGAAGGCAATGGTAGTTAAACTGAAATGTTTTTTTTTTGCGTTTTGCATTACAATTTATAGAGGTTTTGTGTTCATTGCATTGAAAATAAAATACGAAATAACGAGGAACTAGCAGTTTGTTATGAATTATTGAGGTTTCGATTTATTATGGTACGAGTTATGGCGATGTTACTGTACCTCTGTAATTGTTGGATGAGGTAAGATTGGCCTTTTGTGGATGTGACATACACAATTTTGTACCTCTAGTTTGTCGTTTGCTTATTAAGGTGGAGTGTTTGACATTTTTATTAATGATTCATTGTATAAAAAATGTTGAAATAATTATGGAGACTTTGTTTTCTCATGGAATGGCGCACAAGTGGTTCAGTGAATCTCACTGCGGTCGTACGAAGATGTTGAGCGTCCAGGACATCCAAATGACTTCACAACGGAAGAAATGGTCAACAAAATCCACGATATTGTGTTGGACGATCGCCAGGTAAAGGTTTATGAGATTGCTAAGATTGTAACAATTTCAAATGATACCGTCTTCGAATCCTTCATGATCATTTGGGCATACAAATTTCATCGCTGATGGTGGACCAAAAATGGATTCGGGTGAAGAATTCAAAACGGAATTTGGAACTCTTCGAGCGCAATTGAAGTGAATTGTAACGGCGTTTCGTAACAGTTTATGAATCCTGGATATACCACTACACACCAGAATTGAAGATGCAATCAAATCAGTTGTGGACTTTTGTAGGAGCAGGTGCTCTAAAGCCTATTTTGTAGAATTTGAGAAATCATATTTTTGGAAGGGTTAATAAAGTTGTTGTATCGTTGGGAAGAGTATTTCATTTCAAAGTCACTGACATATCGAACATCCGTCGTAATACATATATAATTGCATTAATTACAACACTCTGCGTCATATGTCTAGACTAATTAAGGTTGTCTTTAATAAGAATATGTATGTATTTATGTACATTGTATATTTGTTTATATTAAAGGTATGAAGACCAAAAACGCAGCTGAGGCGTTTGTGGAGGAAAAGGAAAAGGAAAAGAAAAGAGAGGTTTAACAAATCAAATTAAGTTTAAGAGAATACATACATTATAGTACTAGCAAGAAATATTTTAAGAGCAGTTTTAAAGAGACAATAAAATTGATGAACGTTCGTCTGTCATGTGGAACACCTTAATCGGACAATTTGAATCCTCTTTTGAATTCAAATTCAACATGTTGAATTTGTTGTTTTGGGAAATCTATTCATATTTACTGTCAAAAAATTCAAATTATCTAATGAGCAATTTACCTGGATTGTCAAAAACACGCATGAGGTTTTACGATCACCTGTAAATTAGGTAAATTTACAATAAATGGAACGCTGTGGAAAGAAAACAGGCATGCTTCACCAAATAAACCAGTTTCTTAATGAATTTTCGACAAAAACATCTTTCCAACTCATTGAAAATCATCCGCTCTTTTTCAGACACTCTTCCAATCTCTTTTCAATGCGAACACCCTCATATACGACCTTGCTGATGATAAGATTGTTGTGTTACTCGCTCAGAGGGCTTGATTTAATTCACTGCAAACGGGTTTGAATTTTAGTTTTATATGTGACTTGGGCGCGTTCATTTGTTTTCAAATTTGTCCGCTTTATTATTTTTCTCTTCACATCAACCGGTTACTGAACAAAAACACGTGGGTTTAAAGTCTGTATACTTTTTTGTTGTTTTAAATTTATTTGATTTGAAAGATTCTTTCAATTGGAAATCGTTGAATTCGGAATTTATATTCAAATAAATTAAATTCATTCGGAAATTTAACTTAACTATGATAAAGTGTTTAATTGAGTGCAATATGCCCGGACAAGTGTTGTTGATCGGTAGTGGAGGACGGGAACATGCTATTTGCTGGAAATTGTCCCAAAGTGATAAAGTGAAAACAATCTACGCACTGCCCGGTAGTCATGGCATTCAGCAAGTGCATAAATGCCAAAATCTTAAAGGAGTTGATGTGAAGGACTTTGCAGTAAGTGTTTATTTTATTTTATTTTCATATTTGAAGTAGACAAAAAGGCTGAAGCCGTATGATAACATAATGCTGGGAACCAAAGTCATTGGTGAAAAGTTCATGTACGAGTCGTAGTGCTATGCAATAAAATATAAAAGTTATCATTGTATTTAATGCACATACACATATGTACTTTTATTAGCATATATACAGTGGTGGTAAAAATAATGTTGACAAGATATCTTATGTTTCTTATTTAAAATTCCTTCCACTTAATTTCAAATGTTCTTTTATGATTATTTGTAATTGTATGAAGATTCACGGGGATTTGTTAAATGCAATTTTTTATTAGAAAAAAAGTAAAGTAAAATTTCCCTCACACAACGTTACTATTGCTCCATAAAAGTGATTTCTATATATACAATTTTTTTTGTTTATATTCGAATACTTATATTTAATTCCTTTTTTTTAAACTAAAGCCTTAAACAATTTTTATTTGAATATACTCTCCGATGCAATTTGCTCAAGAGAAAGGTTTGGTTGTCAATACTAAAAGCATTGGTTATTATCAACAAACAGACCAGCATAGCTTTTTTCGAGTTTAGTCATTTATATATGGTATAAGAAAACCTGTAAGCGCATCTTCTGTAGAGTGTCCTGCCCTAAAGCCATCTTGCAATGGACTGAAAAAAAACTGATTCTCTTCAGGAACAGCAGAAGTCTACTTTTGACGACTTTTTTAAAAGTTTTCGACATAGAGGCCTGTAGTCGTTTTTATCTCTTTTATTGCTCTTTTTAAAAATTGGTAGAAGGTTTGCGCATTTTAACCTGTCAGGAAATATACCAGTGGAAATCATTATCATCATCGGCTTAACAACCGTAATCTGGTCCTGGACTCCATCAGCAATTCTCTCCAACCATCCCTATCGCCCGTCGACGCCAACCATCAGCGCACACCGAGGCTTCGAGCGTTCTGGTCTACGCAATCTCTCCAACATAAGCATGGTCTACACTGTCGTCTACCACAAAATGAGCTACAAAGGACTTTTCGGGGCCGGTTTCTCTTCATTTATGCGAGCTAAGTGTCCTGCCCACCGGAGTCTACCGAGCTTAATTTTTGTCTGTATATCAGCTTCGAGGTAGATTGCATACAGTTCGTGATTGTAGCGTCTCCGGAATCGTCCTTGCTCACAAACGGGCCAACAATTCTTCGTAAAACGTTTCTCTCAAACGCGGCTAAGAGATCGGGCTTTAACTAAGCATCCATGTTCCGATCTAGATGTGTCCTGTACAGCAATAAATTTAAGGTTATGGTTAGAATTCTGGATTTAAAAAGCCC
Source organism: Myathropa florea (assembly GCA_930367185.1). Taxonomy (NCBI): domain Eukaryota; kingdom Metazoa; phylum Arthropoda; class Insecta; order Diptera; family Syrphidae; genus Myathropa; species Myathropa florea. Next base: position 16,420,068 of record OV884005.1, read on the forward strand.
TCATAGATTATAGTAGGCTTTCTTGGATCTGAGCAGCCGCCTATATATTTCTTCTTTCATATTATTATCGTCTGCTACTGTTGACGATAGTTGAAGTTTTGCACTTCTTTAAATGTCACCACAGGAGAGCGTGCGATTAAGCGAATTGAATAAAGATAAAATCTCAATACCTGTGATTGGTTCGGTGGCGACTGCGATCTCCCTTTGTCTTTCACGATATTTCAGTTTATTTTGTGCTCTGGTATCATTAGAAGGTCACTTATTTCAAAAATTGTACAACATCCATTTAAAATATCCAAATATTATTACTTAATCATTTTAGTTATATTATTTTTTCATTATTGTTATTTCACAAACCGTTTATTTAAACAATACCCTCACCGACTTTTTTTTTCCAAAAATGCACTGTTCCATTGATGTTCTTTTTTCGAAGGATGTTAGCTGTTTTCTGCAGACTCTCGGCGAACGCGCATCATTAATTTCGTTGTGTCCGCTATTTCTTTGTAGGATCTACGACCTCAACTATACCTACGCGTTCTCCCCAACAAATGCGATTTAGCTGTATAGCTATAGTTCGTAATGTGTGTCTGCCACTTCCGTCGTTGTGTGATGGGGCGTATTAGTTATTGGCCCGGTTTTCAATTAACGTGCGTTGCGGTTGTAATTTATTCGTGGTAATGGTGGTCATATTTTCGAGTCACTGACAAAGCTCAAAGAGTATAACTGTCTAGAAAAAAAGCTTCTCAATCTCGCCGTTCGTAGTCGGCATTAAACAGTAGGTCCCCTCCACTGAGAGAACAATAGCACGCACAACACGAGTGGTTGCTGAGAAGCTAGACCCAGGTCCACCTCGGACTGTAGAGCCGCCATTATTATTATTATTATGGTGGTCATACTCCACGGTCTAAATACATTTAGCAGCACCTTTTCGAAAAGTAAAAATCCGACATTTTACCGAATAATTTTTAATTAAAAATTACAAACAAATTTTTATTTTTGTTTTGATTTAAAAAAATCTTTAGGTATTTTTTAAAAATTCAAAAATACTTATCGAACAAGCAAGAAACAAAACAGCGTATTTTTTTTTTTAGAAAAAAAGGAAGTAGAAAACGGGCTTCTGTTGTATTTTTAAAGTTCTGTCTACACAAACGGAACCTTTATAATTTCAGTGTGTTCGTCCGTCTGTCGTTTGTATTTCCTATATTTATAAATACATCGGCATGAAATTTTGGAATTATGTAATTAAAGCCTAGATATCATTGGGGTCATTTGGGGGTGGCTTCCGTGTAGGTGAAGTTGACGCCAATTTTTAAACATTGACGCACCCGCTCAATCTACAGATCTTTTGAAATCAGGTAGAGGCTTGCTTTTTTTGATCCAAAGTTCCACTTGAAAAATATGGAGCTCCAAAGTGTTTTTTTTGCGTTCCCCCTCCTTCTGCCCTTTCTAAAAAAAAGTGTTTAAAAATCTGACAAAATCACAAAAACTTAACTTCATTGATTACTTTAATTTAAAATAATTTCAAGCATTCTAGCCCTAATAGTTTTCGAGATATTGGCTAAAACGGTTAACCATCGACATGCGAATTTTGATAATCTGAAAAAGCAGGTTTGTAGAAATGATAAATATCAAAATATCGATTTATGTGCAAATTTCGAGATGTCAACGATTGTAAAGGCTAAACACTTGTTTCAAATGTATATTTTAACTCTTTTGAATATACACAGTTTACAAAGGTTTTTTATGTTACGGCTTGTTAAATTATTGTGTTGATTGCCCGTCTTTTTGCGGCTTTTTTCAAAACAAATCTGAACTTCACATTTGACAGATGAAACGTGGGTGGCTAAACCAAATTATAAGTGAAGTCAATTCAAACAAATTCACCTTTTGGCGATTTATCAAGTAGAAAAATTAACAAGTAGAAAAATTAATGATATTTAATAAAAGTGCATTTATGCATTAACACTGTCCACCACCGTGAATCGAATCCGATTCGCAATGAAGATGTAGAACTGCCAGTCTAGAAACAGGTCTGCGAAAATATCCTGACTATGTATGTACTTCGGCAAGTCTTATGTGTCCATCCTTGGCAGGGAATAACTTGATGATTCGGCCTTTGCGCCATTGGGATCTTGGAAGGCTTGGGTCACAAATTAGAACCAGATCATCCAACTTGACTGGCTCAGAATATTCATGCCATTTAGGACGAGTCAATAATTGTGGAAGATATTGTGTGGTCCATTTTTTCCACAAACGATTTTTCAAATTTTGGCATATGAACCACTGTTTTCTGAGGCACGTTGTAACTTCTGGATGAGGTGTTTGTGTTGAGTTGACACCTCCAATTAAATAGTGATTCGGCGTGATAGGTTCATCATCCTCAGAAGTAATAGGAATTTCAGTCAGAGGCCGGGAGTTTATTATGTTTTCGGTTTTTTTTTTTGTCGTAGGTTTTTGTCACACTACACTGGAGCACTCAGACTCAAGACTAGTCCATTGTACTACCAGGCAGCAACTTACTTTTACTGAAATTTCCTTCTTCTGTGATGAGAAGCCTACATCATCAGCTTTCACCTCATCAGCGCCGAATAACTGCCACCTGATCCGAGCAAAGGCGGGACAATGGCAGAGGAAGTGCTCTGCAGTGTCATCGTCTTCTCTACAGGCGTCACAGAGGGTTTTGTCACTTAGGCCAAGCACACTTAGGTGTTTGGCGAAGGTGTAGTGCCCCGTTAGTACGCCAATAAGTTGTCTGCAGTCTTTTCTGTTAAGAGATAACAAGAAAGCCGCGGATTTCTTACAGACGTTGGGGAGCATGCGCTTGGTCTGTCTACATCCTGGAGAGTCATGCCACCTGCGGTTGTGCTCTCGAAAAGTCCAACCATCGATGGAAGCCCTAACCAAGGACGCGGGCAGTCCCAGCGTAGGTTCAGGTCCTGAGAAAGCCTCATCTGATCCTCGCCTAGCAAGTTCATCAGCGATCTCATTTCCCGTGATCCCGTGGTGCCCGGGAACCCAGACAAGTCTTAGCGAATTCAAGCTACCGATCAAATTCAGAGACTTGCATTCCTGAACTATCCTGGAAGTAGTTAAAGGGTTGAGCAAGGCCTTAAGCACAGCTTGGCTGTCGCTACAGACACAAATACTTCGCCCCTTCCGCCTATTCTTCACAATATAGCTTGTAGCCATTAGGATCACATAGGTTTCCGCTTGGAAAACCGACGCAAATTTACCTAACGAGGTGTGCAGTCTAAAGTTGTCGCTCTCCACGATGTTTTCAGCTTCAATTAGAGCGTTACGCAGAGTTTCCAAATGAGGAGCTTCAGACTTAAGAGATTCATACAAAAATTGCTTCACAATACGAATGAGGCGTTCCCAGCAACCTCCAGAGCTGGGATTTGCTGGGCAATTGAATACCCAGTCGATATGATTCTTCGCTGCTTCTTCGGTGATTGTATGATGATCGAACATATGTTGATTTTGGCACCAATGAAGTTCGTGCCGTTATCGCTTCTGATTCTTATGGGTGTGCCTCGTCTGTTAATGAAGTTTCGTAGGCATAAGATAAAGGCGTCTGTAGACAAATTTTCAGCAAGTTCGATATGAGCCGCCCGAACCGTGAGACATGTTAAAAGTACGGCCCATCTTTTTTCATGGCGTCTTCCAATGGTTACACGTAGAGGCCCAAAAAGATCTACCCCTGTGTAAGTGAAGGGTCTTACAAATGGCGTCACTCGATCTGATGGAAGGTTGGTTATGGTTATGAGGCATTTGTTGCATTGGCGACAAATCGAAGTAAAGGCTTTTCTGGCATTAGGCAACCAGAACTTTTGTCGCATCTCATTGATGGTAAGGGCAAAATTTTGGTGATGATTTTTTTCGTGGTAATGTCGTACTATCAGGGTTGTTAATGGATGCTCCTTAGGTAGTAATATTGGGCGACGAGCATCCATTGGCAGATATAGGGCTTCATCCAGTCTTCCATTTAAGCGTAAAAGATGACTTTCATCTAAATATGGAGTAAGAGCGTAGATACTGCTTTGTTTTGGTAATGACTTCTTGTTTTCCAAGAGGTTGATTTCTGATGTAAATGCATCACGTTGAGCAAGTTGGCATACAAAGATCTCAGCAGAGTCTAATTCTGCGACCGTGATGAAGAACTTAGATGATGATACATCCGGGCATTTATTCTTGGAGAGAAACTTATTCTTTGCTCGAAAAACCATGGCGACTACTCTCTTGAGCTTAAAATAGGAGGAAAAACGGTTAAAATCAATAAAAGAGCTACTTGTCGGGCATTTTATCAGAAGACACGGCTTGACTTCCTCCTTCAATTAAGATTGCGGGGGCTGGACTTCAAATTTTGGCCATTTTTCATAAGGCTGCTTCAAAAAATCAGGTCCTTTGACCCATTTGCTGTTGACATCAAATTTTGGCGGATTACTTGGGCGGGTGGCGATGTCTGCAACATTTTGATCAGTGGGAACCCATCTCCATTGATTCTTAGTTGAGACATTCAAAATTTTGGCGATTCTATGTCCCACATATGGCTTATATTTTCGTTGAGATGAATAAATCCAGTATAAAACGGTGTGAGAATCACTCCAATAGAAAATTTTGTCCACTTTAATGCTGTGATGTTGGCAGATGAGTTGGCTGAGTTGTATTCCCAGGACGGCACCTTGTAATTCTAATCTTGGAATCGACATCAATCGTATTGGCGCACAACGAGTTATTCCAGCTGCGAAAACAACATCATATTCATCATCTTGGCAAATACGAAAATAACCGGCAGCAGCATAAGCGATTTGGCTGGCATCGACGAATACATGTAACTCTATAGCGGTGGCATCTTGCAGATGAGGAGAGTAGCATCTATTAACTTTGAAGTCGGCAATGGATTTTAATGCTTTCCACCAGGCGTACCATTTATGATGCAATTCTGGAGGAATAGGGTCATCCCAGTCTGTTTGTACTTTCCATGTAGCTTGCACTAAAACTTTGGAGAAAACCAAAAAAATCTGGAAGGCATCCAATCGGGTCGAACACAGCCATAACAATTCCAAGAAGTTCACGTTTTGTTGGTACTCTCAATCCTTGCAGTACAGTCTGTGGAACTTTATGGAATGCAGTTTTAAACTCGAAGTTATCTAACTCGGTGTTCCAAAACATACCAAGAATTTTCTCTACAGTTGCCTGCTTTTCTATGTTGACTGTAGTTGCTGAATCATTAGCATCTGAGTTAAGATAGGTTTGAACTTCAGGAGCATTGGATACAAAACCTCTAAGCTCGAATTTAGCCGCAGCATGTATTTTGATGACCTCTTTTGAAATGCGTTTGGCTTCTTCCTCATTTTTAAAACTGCAAACAAAGTCATCAACGTAGTGCTTATTGATGATGGCATCACGGATGTGAAGTACAACAGGTGGTTGATTAGGCGTGGCTGCATTAACTGGACCATAGGCTGTCCAACCCAACTTTGTTTTAGCTGCTATGGGATCTGAATGTCCAGCTTGGACCAATGTAGCAGCAGTTCCTAGGTGAGCATGGTCCAAACCAATCAGCAATGTTGGCTTTATATTGCTGTAGTCCACCAGTGGCAAAATTCCCAAATGTTCAAATTGACACTTCTGAAATGTCTGGGCGGGCAAACTTAAATTTTTAATTGCTCGAACATTTTTGAGGTTATATTTTACGGTGTCATCTCTACCAGAAATTTCAAGGCTGACTCTGGATGAAACTTCAGTGCGTGTTTGTTCACCATACCACTGTAACTGTAGAGGCTGAGGGCTTCCTTTCAAACCAATTTGGTTGGCGGCTGATTCTTCGATGATTGAAATCGAGGCACCATCATCGAACATGGCAAATGTTTCCAATCGTCCCTTGGGTCCATATAGAACCACTGGCACAAATTTAAATAACTGACTGGAAGTTGGAGAACGGCAATTCAACAAGGGCTGCTTCAATATTTCCTCATGAAGCATAGGATGATGATTTTTACGGCAACCATTTACATTGCATGACTTCTTCGAACGGCAGTTGAATGTATTATGGCCCTTTTTAAAACAGGCGAAGCACAATTGGTGTTTTTTGACACAACTCCAACGATCGGGTGTAGAAAGGGCTTTAGATTCGTCACAATTTGCTAAATGATGTTCCTTTTCACATTCAACGCATTTAACTTCTTTTTTCTGCTCCTTCTCATGCATGACGTGCATTAAGCGGCGTGGGGGTGGTTGTTGTTGACCTTGTACCTTATTAGCGCTCGGCATGAGGAACTTACAATCCGAGAAAGTTCACTTAGCCATAAGGAAAAGTCATTGAGGTTGGCATATGGTTCAATTTCGACAGCAACACGAGCCCAATCCAGTTGCTTACTGGAAGGCAGCTTCAATACCAAATGCTCGAGGAGAGTTGGATTGGAAAGATGATGTTTAGCATTAGAAGAATTCAAAAAAGCAACAACATTACGTACCTTCGTGGCAAAAACCACTATCTGACCTAACTTCCCCTCCGAAATCGGTGCAATTTGTTGAACCTGTTCCAGCTGCGCCATTACCAGTAGCTCAGGTCTTCCAAATCTGAACTCCAGCTCTTCAATAATACTTGGAACATTAATCGGATGTATTAACATCGACACAACTGCTTCACGTGCTGATCCAACAAGGCATTTTTGCAATCTCATTAGATTTTGCATTTTGGTGTATTTAAACGCTGCAGTTGACTCATCAAAATTGGCTTTGAAGAGTGGCCAATCCTCTACGTTGCCGGAAAACATTGGCAGATCATAAATTTTCACATTTGGCTGCATTTGAGGTGGTGCTGTTGCTCCATTATCACTAACTGTTGAATCATTATCTTCTGAACCACCTTGACTGTAGCTATCGCCATTGCCGTTTTCTTCAACTAGCAAAGTGGAGCGCAAATTTTGGATTTCAAGTTGGTTGTTGGTCGTGGAAGTTTTAAACTCTTCCATTGAAACTCTCATTGCACTCAACATATTTAAAATTTGCTCCATTTGACTATTCATATTCACCTCAATCAATTTTTGCCCTTCATCAGTCATCTTTTCAACGGCTTCTTTTTGCTGTACTTTTCTATAATGTTCTTGCACAATAACTTTTCGGCTTCGTAAATCATTCGATTTTTCTTCCATCCACTTCGTGCACTTTCCCGTACGATTTTTAAAATTTCTAGAAGCGTCAAATTGTTCAATTGAAACGTATTGGGCGGCTTTTTGTTTGCTCCAGCAAACGGCTTTCAAATTTATAAAATTTAAAGCAGGCGGCTTCTTGCCCAGATTTGCAAGATTTTATCAATGGCGGCACAATTTTCCTGGGACAATTTAAATGGCATAATTGCTCCCAAATTCACTCACAAACCAAAGACAGGCAATAATAATTTAAACTAATGTAAAGGCTAAACACTTGTTTCAAATGTATATTTTAACTCTTTTGAATATACACAGTTTACAAAGGTTTTTTATGTTACGGCTTGTTAAATTATTGTGTTGATTGCCCGTCTTTTTGCGGCTTTTTTCAAAACAAATCTGAACTTCACATTTAACAGATGAAACGTTGGTGGCTAAACCAAATTATTAGTGAAGTCAATTCAAACAAATTCACCTTTTGGCGATTTATCAAGTAGAAAAATTAACAAGTAGAAAAATTAATGATATTTAATAAAAGTGCATTTATGCATTAACAACGATTCAAGATTTCAAAGTTTATTATTTTCACACATGAAGTCCTTGCTGTGATCGACAATACCATACGATTATGAGTGTTATCTCTTACATTCGATTCATTTCAACCCCTATATGTCCAACAGCAGACATGAGCATTGATTGGGTATGATGGAAGGGATTTTCTGTTAGATAAATTTGGATATAGACATTCGCAAATGTATGGATGGATGTTTGTTTGTTTGTATGTATCAATGAAATCAATTTATTTCAGTAAAAGTTTGTTAGAGTCGCCTGATACTCAGAAATGATTTTTTCAAAAAATATTCATGCGATGGAACCTTTCCCGTATGAATACAATTCGCACTTGATCAGTTTATTTAATATGCTCTTTTCCTATCTCTAAAAAGCTCTTTTCCTTTTTCTTAAAATAATGTTTTGGTAATGAAGAAATCACTGAAACCAAAGGAGGGGTAAATTGTACTGAATTTAAAGAAAGTGTACTTATGTACAAAGGTGTAGGGAATTGCATCGAAAAAGTAACATTGTATTTTCATCTTTGGGACATGGACTAAATCCTTCCAAGATTCTGTTTTTTTTTATTTTTTCAAACGGTGTCTAGCAATGCAAATCTGAGCTGTTAAGGTCGTACCAAAGCTGGTGATTTTTGATTTCTTCGTTAGAGTCGACAGGACTCTTCGAAGCACATTGTTTATCAAAATAAGTAATAAAATGCAATGCCTCTGATAACCTACATAGATTCGGCACAAAAACGACATTGTCTAAATACTCCACATCTTGATAATACGAGTACATAAAATATCGTTGGATATGTTTCGATGCATTTCTCTTAGTTTTTGATTAAATGTTTGGGTTTGTATGAAAATGCAAATTTAACAAAGCAAACCTTGTGCAAAGCAAGAGCAACAAAACAAATGCAAAGCAAAAGCAACTTGATTTTTATAAAGTGGAGATAAATAATTTCAAATTCTATTTTAATCATACGATGTCCCATTAGGGCATCGCCATCTGTGAAAACTCTTGGGTGTCCATGTTCTTATGGAGAGTATCAATATTGTTTTCTTTTTCGTACTTGTACTATATGTACACCATAAGTAACATATACCGATTTTTTCGCGCTATTATATTATCTCGCCATTCTGAATCGGCATTAAACTGCTCTCCTCTACTATTGAGAGAACAATAGCACGCACAACATGAGTGGTTTGCTAAGACTAAGACTTATTTAGATTTATTTAGACTATTCCCTTTATTTTATTTGGTGGTCAGGTGCGGACTCTTAGGGTAAAGTCTATGGACGATCCTTATTGAGAAACCGTTTCAAGAAGACATACTGCCTCCACGGGGCGGCCACCGGGCAACGAATGCTGCAGCGAGACTATAGGTCTGGTATCTCAGGCTCGCACAATGAACAAATGGTTCTTGGCGCCAACCTGCGATGCACGACCTTAATTTCTCAACTGTATACATCCGGCCAAAGTATGCGACGGGAGGAGTAAACCTCCTAAAATAATCTCTAATCCAATGGTGGAACAGCATACGCCGAGGGATGCGTGGCTAAGAGAGAGCTTAGTCTCTAGTATGCGAACTCCGAATACCTGGCGACCTTCGGTTTTAATCTAGCCTTCCCTAGGCATATCGGGCGCTACCTAGGGTGACATATATTTCCCGAATACTCGTGGGATCATAATTTCCAAACAAATTTCAAAAAAAGATGAGTATGGTGAAGCTCCATATTCACCAGCGTCTGTTCATGCTGTGGAGCATGCAGACGGCAATTTTCGGGACGCTATTGAGCCTCCGACGGCCGCTCCACCTTCGGCCATAGTCAACCAGCTCGAAAGCGAGCCAGCTACAGTCCTAGCTGACAAGGAGATTGGGGCCAAATGGGCACAATCCTTGACAGCTACCAGCGCTAGTGTCAGTTCAGAGGAGTCTGACACATCCACGGTCATAGACACTTGCAGTGTAGTCACGGAGAAATCCGGATGTTCTTCCATTGGGAAGAAACTTGACAAGCTGCGTCTAGGATCAGGTGGATTTGTCAAACTGAACTCAGCTGAAAAGAGAAGATACAACCAAGCTATTCGCAAGGGCGAAACTAGGGAAAATGCCCTAGTATATGCGAAATCTCCTCTTGGAAATGAGTTCAAAAGGGTGAGATCAAAGGATCGCACCCCCTCTGAACCGGCAGCCAAAAAGGCAAAAGCAAGACATGCGCCTGACGCGCCCACCTTCAGTCAGGTTGCTAGTACTGTCAGACTAGGAATCGTCCCAGCTGACATAGATAAACAGCCTCTGTCAGCAGAGCAAATGGCTCTAATACAGGAGGCAGTCATCGACGTGTCGATTGACCTGAGAAACAGGGGCGTGTGGCCACATTTCTCAGGCTCTCAACACAAGTCGGGATGGCTAATTTTCATCTGCTCTGACAGTGCTACTGCTGAGTGGATGAAAAGCAATTTCGATGCTATCAAGGCCAAAAGTGGTCTTGATATTGTACTTGTGGAGGAGGGATCTTTTCCCAAATCTCACATAGTCCGTGGTTTCTTTCCACAGAGCACCGAATTGCCAACGACCAAAGTCCTAGCGACGCTTGAAGCACAAAATGAGGGCCTTCAAGCTTCTTCATGGAAGGCAATGCAAAGGATGAAAGAAGGTTCGCTCCTTCATCTCGTCTTTGCCGTTGACGATGCGTCCATGAAGACCCTGAGCAAACTAAACAACAAGGTTTGCTACAGATTTGGTCAGGTCAAGTTGATCGTCTCCCACAAGAAGGTCAACGCAGATGATTCTCCATCTGCTTGTGCAACAACAACCTCATCTGCAGTTCCCACTTGCAGCGCTGCAGGGCATGTTAGTGAGGAAAGTACTGCCTCAGCAACTAGGACCGCTGACAGCGAGCCCATTGCTAGCACCAGCGGCCTTAGTGCAGTAGGAAAGAAGGTGACCAGTGTTGTTGCACATAACAAGCAAAAAGCCGGTTCAACAACAACGTCATCTGCAGTCCCCTCTTGCAGCGCTGTCGGGCATGCAAGAGAGGTCAGTACTGCCTCAGCAACCAAGACCGTTGACAGCGAGCCAATTGCTAGCACCAGCGGCCTTGGTGCAGCAGGAAAGACGGTGACTCGTGTTGTTGAACCGAAAAACCGTAATACCGGCATAAAGCCCGGAGTTCCGAGGAAAACAACCGGCGCCGCAGGGCACGTTACTCGGAAGGAAGAGTCGGGGGGGAATTCCAAAAAAGGTCATCCCTCAACGGCTGCTTGTCGCAAAAAGAAAGGCCCTAAAAAGGCCCAACTGATGCGGCAGGCCAGATCCTCGATGGAGGATCAATGAGCTCCATCAAGGTGCTACAGGCGAACCTGCATCACGCGAAGGGCGCGTCCGCTACCCTTAGCAAGCGGTTCGCCGAAGAAAATATAACCCTTGGACTTATCCAGGAACCTTGGGTTAGAAGCGGACATGTTAAAGGTCTCCGGAATGGCAAAAGTAAGTTAATCTCTAAATGTGGAGACCCTGCGCCAAGAGCGGCCTGTCTCATCAGCAATGATATTAACTTTCTTCCCATTCCCAATTTCATTAACAGAGACCTGGTGGCCCTACTACTGGAAGTTCCGACGGAGAGGGGAACACATAACATCGTGTGCGCCTCGGCGTATTTCCCGGATGACAACAGCGTCATACCACCTAAGGACGTCCAGGACCTCATCAGCTATTGCAAATCAGGCAACCTGCACTACATCATCGGTTGCGATGCCAACGCGCATCATGAGGTCTGGGGTAGTAGTGACACCAACAGAAGAGGTGAGTGTCTTTTAGAATATCTTATTAGTAGTGAAATAGATATACTAAATAGAGGCTCAAAGCCTACCTTCATAAATGCGATTCGCGAAGAGATACTTGATCTCACACTTGCAAGTCCATTTATTTCGAATTTTATTGAAAATTGGCATGTGTCAGATGAACCATCTTTGTCAGACCACCAACATATCAGGTTTGACATCCCTGGTCAACTCTCATATGTCTCTAACAGATACGATCCCAAACGCACCGACTGGGATCGCTATCGAGAACTAGTTCTCTCACAAAAAGGGATGCTTCTTACGTCTATTGAGTCCATAGGGGACCTGGATGAAGCAGCCTTCCAATTAAACAATGTAATGATCAATTCCTATCACGACAGTTGTGTCCCCAAGACCACTTCAAATAATCGCAAAGTGCCTTGGTGGAATGATCATCTGACAAAACTCAGGAGTAAAGTCAGAAAACTCTTCAATTCTGCCAAGAAAACGAAGAGGTGGAACGAATATAGGTCCGTTCTCACAGAATACAATTCTGAACTTAGACGATCCAAGCGGGCCACTTGGAGGAAATGCTGTGAAAACATTGCGAACATGCCAGTAGCAGCACGCATCCACAAATCGCTCGCAAAAGATCAGGCAAACTGTGTAGGACTTTTAAAGAAAAGCGACGGTACCTACACGACGGGCAGAGAAGAAACACTTAAAACGTTGCTTCAGGTGCACTTCCCAGGCTCGTCTTATAGCACCTCTCAAGTGCACTCTAACACAACAGACCATAGGGTCTTTGTTAATAGAAGAGTTAAAAGTTTATCTGGAAAAATTTTCAGTACAGATAAGGTTGAATGGGCTGTTGGCACTTTCGATCCCTTCAAAGCTCCCGGTGGTGACGCTATATTTCCTGCACTATTGCAAAGATCAATAGACCTCATCCTACCGGAACTGACAGCTTTATTTAGAGCCAGCTACAACTGGGGTTACATACCAATCTCCTGGAGAAAGGTCAACGTAATATTCATTCCCAAACCGGGTAATAGACCTAGTGAGCTGCCTAAATCATACAGACCTATAAGTCTAACATCATTTGTACTCAAAACGATGGAGAGACTAATTGATGTTTACATTAGAGAACGATTAGAGTTGTCTAACCCTCTAAACTCGAACCAGTATGCATATAGGAAAGGTAAATCCACCATAGGTGCCCTTCATTATCTCGTCAAAAAGATAGAAGGCGCACTTGCTTCCAAAGAAATAGCCCTATGTGCATTCCTCGACATTGAGGGCGCTTTCGATAACACTGGCTACGACTCGATCGCAAGAGCGATCAGTAGCAGAGGTATCGAAGAATCGACTAACAAATGGATCAGAGCCATGTTGGAAAGTCGTTCGATTACATCTTCTTCCGGAGGAGTGTCGGTTTCTGTAACCGCGGCAAAAGGTTGCCCACAAGGGGGGGTTCTTTCCCCCTTATTATGGTCACTAGTTATCGACAAACTGTTAGTAGATCTTCAAGGATCAGGCTACACCACAATTGGTTATGCTGATGACCTGGCGATTGTTATAAGGGGTAAGCACGACACGACTATTTGCAATATGATGCAAAGTGCGCTACTGCAAGTCGTGGAATGGTGCAACGCAGAGGGTTTATCGATCAATCCCTGCAAGACCGTTCTAGTGCCCTTCTCAAGGAGGACTCGTATCAACCTTGAACCCATAATAATCGGCAACACCACACTAGTTTATTCCAGCGAGGTAAAATATCTCGGAGTAATCCTGGACAGACGACTTAACTGGAATTCACATATTAAGTCCGCCATAGAGCGAGCTACCAGAGCACTGTGGGCCAGTAGACGTCTTTACGGTAGGACTTGGGGTCTCTCTCCCAAAATTATTCATTGGTTGTACACAATGATGGCGAGACCCATTATCACATATGCGGCCATCGTATGGTGGCCAAAAACCCTTCAACAGTCATCGGCAAACAAACTGCAAAAACTGCAAAGGGTTGCCTGTCTTGGCATAACAGGTGCCATGCGCACCTGCCCCACAACAGCTCTCGAAGCTATTATCGGGCTGACACCTTTACCCATCTTCGTTAGGAAGATAGCTGCCACCTATGCCATTAAACTGCAGCTAGAATATCAATTCAAACCAGGTGACCTAGTGGGTCACCTTAGGATACTCAACTCAATCCCTAATAGAGACATGTTTTGTACAATGCCGGACACTATGGTCAGGCAGAACTGTTTCGGCAGGTTATTTGAAGTTGAAATATTGGACCGGGTAGACTGGTCCAATGGTGCCCCAACACTAGACCCCAGAAGTCTAGTTTGGTACACAGATGGATCGAAAATGGATTCTGGAGTCGGAGCTGGTGTCTGTGGACCCAACACTGGGATCTCTGTACCGATGGGGTCTAGTCCCACTGTGTTCCAAGCCGAAATCCATGCCATTGAGATCTGCGCGAAACATAATCTTGGTAAAGGTATCAAGGGCGCAATTATACAAATCTTTTCTGATAGCCAGGCAGCACTTAAGGCCTTATCGTCCAGTCAAATAGACTCTAAAGCCGTCAAATGTTGCCACGATGCTCTGCAATCCCTAGCCAAACACAACAAAGTGAAACTTGGTTGGGTCCCTGGGCACAAAGGGATTGCAGGTAACGAATCAGCAGATGAACTCGCTAGAGCGGGTTCAAGTACTGCGTTCATAGGCCCTGAACCATACTGCAGTGTCAATTGGTCGACGGCTGCAGCGCTGATTAATGAATGGGAAAACAAACTTCGCCTAGATCATTGGACCAATGGGTCAGGTCTCAGGCAATCCAAAAAATTAATCAGACCCTATTCCTACAAGGAAATCCTTAGCTTAGATAAGGAGAGCATAAGAAAGCTAACGGGCTTTCTTACTGGCCACTGCGGCTTGTATTACCACCTTAACAAAATGAACTTGTGTCAAAACACGGAATGTAGGTTCTGTCTTGAAGAAGACGAAACATCTCAGCACATCTTATGTGAATGTCCGGCACTACATTGGTTAAGGAAACGTATTCTCCACAGGGAAATACTGACTTCAGTGGAATTGAAAAACTCCACTACAAAAGATATACTATCTTTCATAAGGAAAGTGGTAAATCTTTTGGATTAACTCCAGCCCGTCGATACAATAGATCTTTTTAGGTCGCAGTGTCGCAGCCTTTACGGCAGGGTTGTACAAGAGGAAAAAAAAAAAAAAAAAAAAAATTCCCTTTATTTTGTTTACGATGGAATTGTTCATATTTTTAAAGTGGCTAACAAGATAAGTTATTACAAACAAACAATAATGCAACTCAAGCACAAAAGTTAACAAGTAAATAACACGCACAATAAACAAAAATATAAGTACATGTGGTCAAAATACAACTCAGACATAACACATGTAAATAAACAAAAATATAAACAAAACATTTTGATTTGATTTTAGTTCCATCCGACAAAACGGCTTGTTGCCAGTCGTCCACTATCCAATTTGTATATTCTTTGCAGGACTTAAGCCTGACCTTTTTCAGAAAGCGCTGTTTTTTAAGTGTTTACCAAAATATAAACAAAACACTTTTTTGAAGAACTGCTATTAATAATGATAATAACAATAATGGTGGCGCTACGGTCCGAGATGAACTTGGGCCTAGCTTCTCAGCAACCACTCGTGTTGTGCTTGCTATTATTCTCTCACGAGTGGAGGGAGCCTACAATTTAATGCTGACTCCGACGGGCGAGATTGAGATGCTTTTTCTAGACAGTTATATTGCCAGTCACTCGAAAGAGGAGGAGACATGAAAAGCAAAAATGATAAGATTAAGTTTTCCACCAGTATTTCTCCCAGACAAGACTCGTTGGCTGGACCCTGGGTATCGGTACGATCCTGTGAAATTCTCTTCAGACGGATTGAAGCAGAGTAGGAAAAGTACTCCAGTGTGCTATACACACAGTGGTTTGTGAAGAATACGTGACCTGATTCTTGTGAGCACAGCTTCTGCAGTGGCAAGTAATACTGAATATGTACATAGTTTCGAATATTAGGGGTTTTGTGTATAAAACTAGTATCCGACATGAGGAATAAGATAAGTATAACGACTGAAATACAAGAAATTTTGAAAAATATTGGCTGATATAACAACAACAATAACCGGAGATATTTAGAAATTTGCAGCTTTTTAGAGGAGGAACTCACATTTGCTCCCAAGTCCATTTTTGAGCCAGCTGTATAGATCATTTTGTCATAGACTCTGATCACCTTTCCGTTTCTTTAATGCTTCCTTGTATATTTGAAGTTTATTGGTAAAAGAGTTAAGTTTAAAGTAGGATCGATATAATCGGCCAATCGAAATTAGCACTATCAACTCCAGGACTTTACTATGGCCGTAAGGAGGATAATCGTTAGAGCGTCTGAACTTAGCGCCTCTGTTGTACCTATGCATGTCAATCTTTGTATCTTATTGAGCTTCACAATGTTTTATTTTTTTCTAGAGCCACCAAACTGGTGAC
Source organism: Myathropa florea (assembly GCA_930367185.1). Lineage (NCBI taxonomy): Eukaryota > Metazoa > Arthropoda > Insecta > Diptera > Syrphidae > Myathropa > Myathropa florea. The sequence goes on from OV884005.1 coordinate 16,436,100, forward strand.
CCACAAGTGAGAGTAGGAGGTACCACGGCTGCGTACATCCTTCGAAATTGGTTTGGTCGTAGGCCCAACATTTTTCCAAAAGTTTTATTGCAGGCATAGAAAGCTATACATGTCTTACGAATTTGCTGCTCTTTACTGATATTCTAGCTAAGCTTAGGATCTAGATAGATTCCTAAGACCTTAAAATCAGTTGAAAGGTATAATCGTTGACCGTTTAGGCAGAGAAGGTTGATAGTAGGTATTTTGTATTTCGCAGTTTTGCCACAGTTTGTAGCCTAGGTACTAACCTTTTTCAAGGCAAATTCAATCATCTCTCTGATCGCGGTAGGAAAATTACCAGGTCATACGCAACTACCTTAAACCTTTCCTTATCTAGTTCTGAGAGTATCTTATTCAGAGAGAGAAAGGGTGACGTAACACCTTCCTGGGGTGTTTCGATGACTCGGCCACACATTTCGATGGAAATAGCCACTACATCTAGTTCAATATTGGCTCTGAGCTTCTCTAACAACGCCGGCTTGTTTGCATAGACCAATGATTTAACGTATTCCCACAAAAAAAGTCTAAAGGGTGTTAAATTACATGATCTAGGCGGCCAATGAACATCGTGAACATGAGCCGCCCAATATTTGTAAACGCTTCTTGTTCGTGAACTTCACCATGAAGATGAAAATGTTGTTGTTATTGAATGTTTTGGCATTGACAGTTTGGTCACTGGTTTAAGAGTGCTGTTACAGAGTTGTTGTCAAGTCCCCTTTGAAGACCCTGTACTTATTATAGTTGTAGTTTAAAGTTTAATATAAATAAACCCACTACATCACTGATTGATTTTATCTGGATATTCACTGTACCTACTGATATTAACTCCGACTATCTGTGTGAATTCATAAATTAATGTGTTATCTTGTTAATTAAATGATGAAATAAAATTATTTAGCTTTAAACAAATTTATCTCTTACTTCAGGCAATTGGTAACTGGTGTAAGGACAACTCAATCGATCTAGTAATCGTTGGACCAGAAGATCCTCTGGCAAATGGATTAGGCGACGTTCTGCAGCAATTCGGTATTCGTTGCTTTGGTCCATCAAAGCAGGGAGCCAAAATTGAATCTGACAAAAAATGGGCAAAGGAGTTCATGAATCGTCACAATATACCAACTGCTCGCTTCGAATCCTTTGTGGATACTGAAAAAGCCAAACAATTCATCAAGAGGTAGGTTGTTAAATTTTGCTAAGAAAAAACTTTAATCTTCTCTTCTAAACAGCGCCCCATATAATGCACTTGTGGTAAAAGCCAGTGGTTTGGCTGCTGGTAAAGGCGTTGTTGTCGCAAGTAATACCGATGAAGCCTGCGTCGCGGTTGATGAGATACTTGGCCAGCAAAAGTATGGTTCAGCAGGAGATGTATTGGTTATTGAGGAGCTTTTAACAGGCGAAGAAGTTTCCGTCCTTGCCTTCGTTGATTCAAATACCGTTTGTGCAATGCTTCCGTCACAAGATCATAAACGTTTGAAGGAGAATGACGAAGGTCCAAATACTGGCGGTATGGGAGCATACTGTCCTTGTCCGCTCATATCGAAAGTAGACATGGAAATGGTGAAAAAAGAGGTCCTGCAAAAAGCCGTAGATGCACTTCGCTCTGAAGGTATTCCATATTGTGGCGTTCTCTACGCCGGTTTAATGCTGACAACAGATGGGCCACGAGTCTTGGAATTCAATTGCCGCTTTGGAGATCCAGAAACACAAGTCATACTTCCTCTATTGGATAGCGACTTATACGAAGTGATGAGTGCTTGTTGTGATAATAGACTTAAAGAAATTGTGCTGAAGTGGAAAAATGACGTTTCGACTGTTGGGGTTGTCATGGCAAGTGCTGGGTACCCGGAGACTTCAACAAAAGGATGCATAATCAATGGTAGGTTGCTGAATGATTTCGGAAAGTATTGTTATCTTTACGAATTTATTTTTAATTGACTTACAGGTATTTCTGATGACTCAGAGAATCGGATCATATTCCACAGTGGAATAGGAGTGGACAACGAAAATCAATTTATCACGAATGGTGGGCGTGTGCTGATTGCAGTTGCATTAAATAAAGATCTCAAAACGGCAGCTGCTGAAGCAACTAAAATCTGTCAAGGAATTACTTTCTCTGGAAAAGGAGCTCAATACCGTACAGATATTGCCCAGAAGGCGTTCAAATTGTAATTACGAAAAATTAACGACGGTTTATTGTTGGAGTTAGTACGTATTGAGCACATATACTCAAGTAAATATGTATTCACTAAATAGAATATAAATTTATGGTGTTCTTTATTAATTTGCTTTCTTCTCATGGTTGTTCTCCGTATAATAAAATAGATTTTAGTGTTGAAATCATTCAGAAACTACAGTATTCTAATTAATTATTTTACCTTAGTTTGATTCTTTTTGCACGTGATCAATTTCATCATCGAGTATGAGCCGTTGTTTGCACAACTAATCTCACATGTTAATTCCGTTTATCATCCGCGTGCATATAGCCTCTTTTTTAAGGCTCCGTCTATCATTCCGGTATGTCCATCCGTCCTTCCGTCTGTCGTGTCTGTCACATTTTTTTTTGTCTCCAATGTTTATAAAGATATCGGCATAAAATTTTGGAATTAATGTGTTTAAAAATCTGAAAAAAATCACAAAAACTTGATTTCAATGAGTACTTTCATTTAAAATTAAGTTCCAACACTGTGATACGATGATGAGTGTTATCTCTCAAGTTCATTTCAACCCCTAAATGCCCATCAGCATGTCACAGGTCTAAGCAGTGATTGGGTATGATGGAAGGGATAGAGATACATTATATATATAGAGATACATTGTATGAATACAGTATCGGAGAAAACATTTGTAACTAGAAGTGAAATCAAGAAATTTCTTCAAATTCATTCAAGTTTTTTTTTTGGTTTATGGTTTATCTGCTGCTGGTTTGAGGCCATTGGATTTTAAAAGATGTGATATTGCCGTAAGCGATATATGAGTGGATAAAATCGGTCACGACTTTCCTTTAATGTAATTAGTTTTTTTTTATATATTTCATTCTTCTAACTCATCGTTTATAAACGTTGACATCGGCTATAAATTGACTGTTCAATTTGATTGAATTTGGTAAAAAAATAAAACTAATTATTTCTGTTTGTACATGTTTTTAGTTTTTATCTTCTTTAACTGTACTTACAAATTTGCAAATTGAAGATATAAATTATATGTATACTATATACAATGCCGCGAACATAAATTAAAGTACCTCACAATGTACTTCATTATTTAAACAACCAAAAAATAAAAAAAAGTATAAAACAAAAAAGTTTGGTACCTCTTACATTTCTGAACACTGTTATTTTATTCTACCCAGAAAACGACCACATCTTAACCTTCAAATGGTTTCCCAGAACAGAACAATTGGGTTGACCTCGGTCCCGTGTGACCCGTGTGGAAGCACAGTGGATCAATACTGTTCTAAGTGCATACTTTAACCACTTCTAACCTAACCTAACCTAGTGTAGGTTTTGTAACGGCATTATGGCTGAAACACAACAGTGCGTTGCGCTAGCTGACTTCATGTTACGGAGGGTGTGCGTTGACGCACTGCGTTAATCAGCTGTTCCCTTTCTCTCTCAAATACCAGATGGAAAATATTGCGTCACCTGTCTTAATTTTTGAAATGTTAAATCAAAAAATATTCTGGTCAAACAATTGTACGTTAAAGTAATTAATTGCGGAAAATAAATGCTGAGAAAGATAAAAAAAATTAAAAAAGTGCTTCTTGTTGCTAATTAGGCGTATTCATGCTTCCAAGCAAACACGGATTTGAAATTAGTTTTGTCGTTAAAATAATTTAAACTGTTTTCATGTCTCAAATGTCAGTTGCCACAAAATTTTCTTAATTTAGGAAAAACTTTCAATTTGGGAAATATTTCTCAATTTCGCTTTCACAGCGCATCCCTCTGTTAAAAAAATATCCAACATGTTGAATAATGACGTGCGTTAGGATTACGTTTTATTACGATCCTCTCATCTCTCTCATTTTTCACTTACGTAGGTCGACGCAATATTGTGTGCATGTCCATTGAATTGTGTGCGTTGAAAGACAACGCTGACGCTGACGCACTGTTGTGTTTTAGCCATTATGCTATTTATAAGGGTATAATAAAAGCGAAACTTGCACTTCACATTCATCATCTTTTGGGTTTTATTCATGAGCTTAAATTTGAATGCAATCTTAAATAAACATATTTCTATTTCCCCACAACAACTAGAGTACGTAACTCGCTAACTGCAACAATATTCCAAATGATTTCTTTTACCACAAAAATAAAAAAAAATATATACAAATATGCTAACAAAACTAATAATTGTGTGTTTTAATTTTCTTGATATTCGTCATTGGTACAGTCAACCGCTTTCCTATAAAGACAGTGGAGTTGACATCGATGCCGGTGATGATTTGGTCCAAAGGATAAAGCCATTGAGTCGAGGAACTCATCGGAAAGGCGTAATTGGTGGATTGGGTGGTTTTGGAGGACTTTTTAGATTGAATGATGTAAGTTGAGCAGAGCTTTCTGAAAATATTTTTATTTTTTCTTATTTTATTCTGAACATTAGTTATCCTACATTAATCCAGTCTTATGCGAAGTACCGAACAGTGTTGGGTCTAAGATTAAATTGGCTTTAGAAAATGAGATGTACGAAAGCATTGGATATGATTTGTTTGCCATGTGTGCAAATGACAGTCTTGAATCAGGAGCCGAGCCTATTGCTTTCTTGGATTATATTGCTTGTGGAAAACTCCAAGTCCCGGTCGCAGCGCAGATTGTTAAGGGTATTTCAGAGGGTTGCCGATATGCCAATTGTGCTTTGTTGGGTAAGTGCTTAAAAAGTTTTTTTTTTTCAAATAACGTCTAATTTCGGTCCACCACAATCATTCGTAGGTGGTGAAACTGCTGAAATGCCTTCTGTATACGAAGTTGGGAAGTACGACATTGCTGGGTACTGCTTAGGTGTCCTCGAAGATGGAACGGAACTGCCAAGGTTTGATAAATATACGGATGGTGACTTGGTTATCGGTTTACCCTCGAATGGACTTCATTGTGGGGGTTTTGATGCCGTGTATGGGAAATTACAAGAATTGAACATAAATTGGGGTGATATGGCCGATTTTGGTGATCAGAGTAGGACAATAGGTTTGTAGGCAAGCCAAAGAGAATAAACATGTTTGTAATCATTAAAAATTATGGTGTAGGTCAACAGCTTGCTGAGCCAAGTCAAATTTATGTTCCGGACCTACTTCCCCTAATTCAAAATGGAGCAGTTAAGGCTGTTGCTCATATATCATCGAGTTTAGAAAACGACGTTAAGAAACTAACAGCACCTGGCTTTAAGCTAGATTTAAATTTAAGGGATATCCATATTCCGGAAGTATTTGGATGGTTAACAGTTAAGCTGGGACTATCCAGTAAGACCCTACTAGCCAACTTCAACTGTGGTCTTGGACTTGTCTTCGTTGTAGCCGAAGACAATACAGATTGGCAGAAAATATCGTCGTCAAAACTCATTGGACGTGTTAGCACTTGTAACGGAAATAGTCCCGTCGAGATCAACAATTTTGAAGCGGCGTTGGAAAATATTGCGTCAAAATATAATGGAAAATCTGGTTCGGTTGAACTTTCGGGACGTCAACATAAGACATTGGATGCTGACAAAAAATACAGATTGTCCAATGAAGTGAAGCACAGACAGGAGTCATTTGTATCCAAAAGTGGAAAACGTCTGACACGTATTCCTAAGACCTTGAGTGACCCAATTTTAATCATTGGTACAGATGGCGTAGGAACGAAAATTAAAATTGCGCAAGAAACAGCTTTAAATTCAACAGTCGGCATAGACTTGGTGGCAATGTGTGTCAATGACATTGTTTGCAATGGAGCTGTGCCATTGACTTTCTCATCGTATTACGCGGGAGGCGCTTTAGACAGACTTACCGCGAATAATGTTATGACAGGCATAATTGATGGTTCACAACAAGCTGGCTGCAGTTTAATTGGTGAGTGAATTATTTTGAAATATTTTTTGGATGTAGCATACCAAGTGAAACTAAAAACTAAATTAAGTTTCGCCAATATTTTTCCTGTGGGCACAAACAAACGACAGGCAAAATATCAAATTTTATTTATACGGCGCCACATCTCTTGAGTAACTGAACAAAAGCACGCTAAAAGCTAGGCCCGAATCCACCTCAGAGAGAAGCGCCACTAAAAAAAAGAAGATCTGTTAGTTTTCCTTGCTCTGAAAGTAACAGAGTACGTATACTCTCACGACAAGTAACTTCCAATTTAGCATAATAGTTTTGTTTGGATCTCCGGGAAAAGTGAGTGTAAGGCGGAGAGGCTGTCTAGGATCTAGGGGATTTGCATCTTGCAAATCTCTGGCAGAATAAATAAATACTTCGGTAAGATGTAGACTCTTTGTTAAGGGTTCCGTTTAGGATAGGTTTCTGTTCATATGATGCTTAAATATCGTGTTTGAATAACACAAGAAATTAATTTTCTTATTAGATATCCACACCGTCGAGTTACCTCTGTTATATCAACCGAAAGTGTATGACCTAGCTGGTTTTTCTTTGGGCATAGCCGAAAACGATAATATCCTTCCCAGAACTAGTGAAATTCGCGAGGGTGATTCTATCATAGGTATTCCATCAAGCGGTATACACAGCAATGGTTTCAGCTTAGTGCATGCTGTTATGAAGGTGGCTGGAGTTACATTCTTCGACCAAGCTCCCTTCAGTGAAAAAACATTTGGTAAGAGAACTTGCTTTATTTCTTTTTTATTTTTTTTAATGATATTCAACCCATTTTCTATTGTAGGCGAAGAGTTTTTAACACCAACACAAATTTATGTAGAAGCCGTGACTCCTATTCTCTCGAAGAGAACCATAAAAGCACTGGCTCACATAACAGGTGGCGGTCTTATTGAAAATATTCCAAGGATTCTATCGAAAGATTTGGGAGTGCGCATTAACGCACAGTCCTTCGTTATTCCACCAGTTTTTGCTTGGTTGGCGGATGAAGGTCACATAACCGGCTACGAAATGCAAAGAACCTACAACTGCGGTCTTGGAATGATAATTGTTGTTGATCCTCAACATGAAGCAGATATACTAAAGGAGCTTCGCTTTTCCCATCGTGCTTCGAAGGTGGGAACTGTTATCAGAAGAAAGTCCACAAACACGCCACAAGTTGTAGTAGAACATTTCGAGCAATGCATGGTGAATGTTCAACGTATGTTGCATCAACCAAGAAAGAGAGTTGCAGTTCTAATTTCTGGTTCAGGAACAAATCTTCAAGCTTTGATAGATGCTAGCAGAAACTCAGCAATGGGTCTTTTTAGTGAAATCGTTCTGGTCATCTCGAATAAGAGCGGTGTATATGGACTCGAACGTGCATCTAAATCATGTATAAACGCTGTTGTCGTTTCACATAGAAACTTTTCAAATCGTGACGAGTTCGACTCAGAAATTTCCAAGAATCTAACGCAACATAATGTGGACATAGTTTGCTTGGCGGGATTCATGCGCGTTCTTACAGAGTCTTTTGTGCGAAAGTGGAAAGGCAAGCTTATCAACATTCATCCGTCGCTTTTACCAAAACATCCTGGACTCCATGTACAGAAGAAGGCGATTGATGCTGGTGACAATGAGTCAGGATGTACTGTTCACTTTGTAGATGAGGTGAGCTATAAATAATTCATTCTTTGATTTTAAGCATCTATTAACGTTGGTTTTTTGTATATTTGAAGGGCGTTGACACTGGTAGAATAATTGTGCAAGAGAAAGTGCCAATCCTGCCTGGAGATACACCGGAAATTTTGGCGCAACGAATTCAAAAGGCTGAACACTATGCATTCCCACAAGCTTTACGGTTGTTGGCTACAGGTGCCGTAGAGTTGGACGAAAACGGAAAAGTTTTGCGGCATTCATCATAATTCATCATACGCAGTGCTTTGTATTATACCTACCAAGCGCCTAGAACTCACTCTCAAAATTGGGAAGAATTTGGTGTCATCATATCCATCTATCATCATATCCACGATATTCATGATGTTGTGCTTTTTTTAGCAAATAGGTACAGTGAGACGATGCTTCTTGCCACCAATTAGTATACCTGATCCGTTGAAAAATGGCATGCCTGCAAAATGCTCAGAATATCGTGGAATAAAATTTTTTCAAATTATTTCACCTGATTCGTCGATGGCACTACATATCTTCCCCCCTTTTAAAACAGATCGCATTTCGTTTATTATAGGTTTTCTATAACATAGTTTAATTAGTAATTATATATATTTTCTTATTTCGAAATTTTTTAAACCCATACACTTTGTTTCAATTACTTTTAACTTATTTTTTTACAAAATTGTTTGACCCAAAATATTATTTTTGTTGTAATAAATTCATTTACTTCTCAGAACTTCATTCTGATTTTCACAAGCTAAATTTAATATTGTTTACAAAAATGCAAATATGGCTCAATTAGTTATTATAAAGAGTATTTTTTATATATAAATATATATAGCGGAAAGATATTTGATTAAGAGTCTACACACACACATTTTTTTTTCATTTTCTTTATTTTTTTTATAAATTTGTTGATCGGTGAAGTATTTTTTGATTAAATAATTTTTAGAACTAATAGTCCGACGGACGAGTCCGATCTTTCAGTCGATAGCCGGATTTCATATTGTTCGTTGTGTGCTTTATATACGGATTATTCCCAAAGAGATAATAATAATAGTAATAATGGGGGCGCTACCGTTTGAGGTGGGCTTGAGCCTAGCTTCTCAGCAACCACTCGTGTTGTGCGTACTTTTGTTCTCCCACGAGTGTAGAGGGCTTACAGTTATAGGTCATACATAATCAGCTGTTCAAAAGAGCTCCCATGTATTCACAGATGGTATAAAAACAACAAGCTGTAAAAAAATGTTCAGGCTCAAGCAGGGAATGAGTTGAATATCTCAATGTAGTTGATTTCTGCCCACAACGCCACGGCGCCTACCATAAGGATATATTTCGCTGTTTGTAATTATGTTTTTATTAGCAATTTTAACTCAGTCTTGAAACTAGCAAGACGTTTGTTATTTACTTTTGTTACCTTTCAAAAAAGTGTCTTTCTTTTTCCATGAACCTCTTGACCATTGATCGACAATCGACAACCGCAGTAGGGGCCATAAGCTTTTCTGTTTTATTGGCCAAGTATTAATGGGCCGTATAGCTCGTCTTTTCTATGTATCACATGTCGTCCACAGCAATATCTTGCAATATAGGCACATAAACTGGATAAACACAGACACATTTTCGGAGAGGATTGGTCCGATGACGCTCCAAAAGTTTCACCCAACATTAACACGCTGTAGATGCATTTGTATCTCAACATGCATTTGAGGATTCATTGAACGCCATTAATGATTAAATTTATTGAATAATAAATTCTACGATTCTACACACAATGACTTCTCACAATCAATTCCAATTCTTTCTTGTCTCTTACTTCTATAAATAATAAACAGTTGACACCTGCGTTTTGTATTTTCAATCTTAATGAACTGCTTTTGTGCTGAATTTGCGTCTGGCTGCTATCATATGTCGCACCTGGTTAGCTGAGGTCGTTATTCTTGTGTGTCACATGATCCATAACAATATATATTCTAAGAAATGTTTCGCAAAACTGAAGACACGTTGTTCATTCGTTTACCGATCCATTTTCCATAACCCTGAACTGTCAGCTTTCACACTATACTTTTTTCTTATTAGCAACACTTCATCGCACAAATTGCGCAAAATTCAAATAAAGAAAAATCTTCCTCCTTTATCCCCTTTATTATCAAAAAAATTATTTTTTTGTTTATCTTGTATAAATGTTGTTGGATCCCAATGTAATCCGATAATGTCTATAATTTTGGGCCAAAAGAAGGAATATGTAATATACTTATTCATACAATAATGCAATAGGAATGATTATGAAAGTAAAATTACAAAAAAAAGTAAAACATGTTTCTATTCAGGCACTAGTCGGCGCTTAAAAGTTATGTATACAACAATGCAGATTAATGACATTTTGAGGACTTTTTTAATTTTAGTTAGTAAACTATTTAACTGCATTTCAAATAGAATGCCCATGTGCAAGATGAGAAAAATCTGTAATAGATGAAAAAAATATTTGTTTAAAAGGAATATTAACAAAATTTTATTCATAAATACATTTTTATCCAGTTCAACGTATCTATTAGAAGCCAATCTGGTTACCAACATCGATGTCGCCTTTAGACTATTGATTAATTTCTGGTAACAACGGCCTATACTATACATTTGGAAGGAACATAATAAGTTCCATAATACTGGCCATATCGTAATGTTCAAAAGTGTAGCAATTATTTCTACAATTTTAAATGGACGAAATTGCAAATAGAACAAAAGCAGAATAATCGAAAGAAACGACGATGTAATCCAGTCATTTTCCACAATGTTCTGAAAGCAAATAAGTATTTTCAGCACTCTATAAGTATATCGAACTGATCTATTTAATTTGGACGCTAAAACGGCGAAATTGAGATCAGCATTGGTCCGATGTATAAGAAATATATCACCTTCAATTGTCAAATCAGTAAGGATTTCCTCCAACTGATTGATGAAAGATAAATAAATTTCTGTGGTATAGAACAGAACTATGTAGAAGCACACAACGCGCAAGTATTGGGATAGAACAATATAGCTTATCACAAAAGTATTGAGTACATGGAAAAGATAATCAAATGAAAGGCATTTCTCACGGAACCACACAAAGCAAATAAACCAAAATATCAGAAATATAATTGATGCGTAAGTCCATTGCATGTTAATTGGTTTATATGTACTAGAAGGCTTGAATCTTTCAAGTTTTTTCCCAAGGGTATTTAATATATTCACAATTGGTCTGTTCACTTCTTCATGATCAGAGTTAAAGAAATATGGAAGTAAAATGCACATAATATAATAGCCATGAACGACTTTTGAAATGAACACAGTTAATATCACGCATTGGCTCGTCTTTTTCCAAAATAATGCATATTTAGAAGAGTTGATGTAAAACTTCCTTTTTGACGGGTTAAAAGAATTATTAAGAACTATTAAAGATTTTATAGTACATACAAATTCTATTGTATATTTAAATTGTTTCATCTCTATTGTGTAGCAGCAATGTTCTGATAATGTACATATACACAAAATATTGTAATTAATGATGTGCTTTAAAGGGGAACTAATTTTTGTGAAAGTTTCGTTAATTTTGTCGAAATTAACGGTATCGTATACACAATCAAACAACAAATTAATATAATGATATACTATTAACAGCTAGGTAATCCAACTAAGTAGACCAAGTTAGACAAGTAAACGTTTTCTGTTTCACTCTAAGACTGTGTGTATAATACAAAATATTCAAGCGAGCTTTGAGCATTTTCAACAGCTGCTTAACGGGTATGACCAAAAGTAAATGATTGGGAATAAATCCAAACTCTAGCCGATGAAACAGATCTTCCACCTAAAATTGAAAAAATCGGCACAACTCTCAAAAAGTTGAAGAACAACAAGGCCGTGGGTTCAGTTGGCTATTCATCTGAACTGTTCAAGGTTGGAGCCGTATTTTTTATGCGAAGTGTGCATAATAGTACGTTTACACTGCACACGAATTCAGCATTTCGGCTAGTTTCTGCATTTCAGCCCAAATGCATTGCATTTCGCCATACATTTCCTGCATTCTGGAATTTTGCATTTCAGCGAAATGCAGAATATTACAATGGCATTTCAGCCCGCTGACATAAACAAAAAAAAAACAGCTGTCAACAAATAAACAATAAATCATTTCAAGTGATCATTGCAATAAAAATGGTATATATATGTCTGAATTAGCATTTAAATTCATCTTTAAATTATGAATAAATATAATTAGATGAACCACTTCTGATTTCCAATTTCCAATCAGAAAAAAATATCAATAATCAATTCTAACACTAGCTGTCATTTGAAATGCTGAAGTTGCAGTGGGAACGCAAAATTGGATTTCGAAATTTTCTTCCTTAAATGTTGAATTTGGGGGTGCGGTGTAAACGTACTATAAGATTATATGCAGAATTTGGGAAGACGAAAATCTACCCGACGACTAGAATATCAGCTTATCTGGCCTTACTTACTTACTTATGTACTTAACAGGCCTACGACCAATGGAGGGTCCGAGCCTGAGATATCGCTGTCTTCCATCTTTGACGGTGACTTTGACTCCTAACGTTCGAATCTCGAAAAAAACTAACACTTTTTTCACGGCTCCACCTCTTTCAAGTCACTGACAATGCTCAAAGAGTATAACTGTCTAGAAATACCTTCTCAAAATCGCCGTTCGGAGTCGGTATTAAACTCTAGGTCCCCTCCACTCGTAAAAAAACAATAACACGCACAATACGAGTGGTTGCTGAGAAGCTAGGCCCAGGTCCACCTCGGACTGTAGCGCCGCTATTATTATTATTATTATTATTATTATTATTATTATTATTATTATTATTATTATTATTATTATTATTATTATTATTATTATTATTATTATTATTATTATTATTATTATATATATTATTATATTATTATACAATAAAACAATAACACGCACAATACGAGTGGTTGCTGAGAAGCTAGGCCCAGGTCCACCTCGGACTGTAGCGCCGCTATTATTATTATTATTATTATTATTATTATTATTATTATTATTATTATTATTATTATTATTATTATTATTATTATTATTATTATTATTATTATTATTATTATTATTATATATATTATTATATTATTATACAGTTATACTCTTTCAGCATTGTCAGTAACTCGAAAGAGGTGGAGCCGTGAACAGTTTTGTTTTTTTTTTTTAAATTGTTGCTTGAGCTGGAATTTGAATCTAGACTGCGAAAGTCAAGTGCGTATGGGTCGACGCACAAACTCACACGGCCACCGCGCCGTATATAATAATTGTAATTGTAATAGATATAGATAATTGTAATCTAGAAATGAAAAAAAAACAATCTGCATTTCTTCCTACCCAATATCATATTAAGGAGCTTCCAAGTCTCCCTTGGATCACTCTTATAGAGTTGGGATTTCTGTCTATAAAAGTAACCTATTTTTTTGTTTAGCAGGTTTCGATATGGACGGATTTACTGTTGACGACCCCAGCAAACGGAATAAGGACAATGACTTTCGGTTCTGCACGTGGAATGTGAGGTCCCTGAACAGACCACGTGCAGCCGATGAACTCGCGGAGTCCCTAGACTGCTATAAAGCAGACGTAACCGTAATCCAGGAAGTGTGATGGGATGGGCCGGGCAAAAAGAGGATGGAAAACTGCGATATCTACCACGGCGGTTGTTACAGAGAGCGAAGCCAGCGATTATTTGGATGTGGATTTGTTGTTCGAGGCAGACTTAGGCGAAAAGTCTTAAGCTTTAAGTACATAAGCAAGCGCCTCATAACAATCCGCATCAAGGCTAAATTCGGCAACTTCAGCCTAATCTGCGCCCACGCCCCAACGGAGGACAAAGATGACGATAGCAAGGATGACTTCTATGATCTCCTAGGAAGAACGTACGATCAATGCCCCAGCTATGACACTAAGATCGTTCTAGGAGATTTTGACGCTAAGCTGGGTAAAGAGGACATCTTTGCTAGAGTCATCGGTAAACACAGCCTGCAAGACACGCCAACATCGACTCGGACCATTTCCTTGTTGTAGCCAAGGTAAGGACACGGGGTGCCGTGAAATAACGCCGAGTGAAACAAAGCCGAATTCCAAAATTCGGCGTTATTTCACTTTATGAAAGCGAAATAAAGCCGAAATTAAATTTTCGGTCTTATTTCACTTTCGCCGACCATAACGCCGACCATTGCTTGTGAAATAAAGCCGAATTCAGATAGAAGGCAATAGAATTTAGAAAGCCAGACTATTTAGCAAAACAAATGAAGTTTAATCATGTTGGTTGTAATATGTACATATACACACACAAAAAGTGAAGTAGGTATGGGGGCCATGCTGTTTGTTTTAAGCAGCTGGAGATGATCTGGTAGGGCGCATGCACCAGCTCATCCACAAGAAAGGAGACCCATTTGAGTGCGCCAACTATCGAGGGATAAGTCTCCTTAACATCGCCTATAAGATCTTCTCTGCCGTTTTGTGTGAACGCCTGAAACCATTTGTGAACAAACTGATAGGTCCTTATCAGTGTGGTTTCAGGCCAGGGAAGTCCACCATCGATCAAATCTTCACACTGCGGCAGATCCTGGAGAAGACCCAGGAAATGCAGATCGACACACACCATCTATTTGTCGATTTCAAGGCCGCATATGACAGCGTGTATAGAGACGAGCTATACAGCGCCATGTCTAGTTTTGACATTCCTGCCAAACTCGTCAGACTGAGCAGGATGACGGTGGAGAACTCTCGCTGCTCCATCAAGGTCGGTAACGAACTCACCGAGACCTTCAATGTCAAAAAAGATTTTAGACAAGGCGACGCGCTGTCATGTGATTTATTTAACATCGTTCTTGAGAAGATCGTGCAAAACTCACACCCAAAAATCGCTCCATTCTTCGTTCCGCCACCAAATTGAAACGGGAGAATATGGTGCACTCGGTGTATTCAAGGAGAGGAAAGATTTTCATCAAACTGGCAGTAAACGGACAAAGCTTTCCAGTACCTTCTCAAGAATGTTTAAATTTATTGGTAAATGATCGAAGAAAAAATGTTAGCAATGCTCACTCAGTGTTGCCATCTGTCTAATTTGAAGTACTTTTTAATTTTAGTTTTAATTTCACTAAATTTTTATAGGGTAACTTCTTCATTGTTCAAAGTAAGTAAAAAATGTTAATTTGCTATGAGTCTATTGTTAATTATATGCATTCTTGATCAGTCTTATTTTGTTTATTTTATTTTCATTGTCTTTCGAGCGAATTCTTGACAATGGAATCAAGAGGTAGTTCCACTATTCCGCCTGGAAATGGACAGTTAAAGAATATGATAAGGATTTTTAACTCGCTAAACCAAGGCCTACACATCGCTCACATTAACGCCCAAAGCTTAGTTCCCAAACTTGATGAGTTAAGGGATATCTTTGTGAATTCTAATGTGGATTTAATTTGTGTCACCGAAAGTTGGCTTTCCAAAGACATAAACAACCAGTTCGCCAACTTAAATGGCTTTAAACTCTTTAGGTCAGACAGAGCTGTAAGATCTGGAGGCGGAGTCGCTATTTACGCTAAGGATGAATTCAAATGTAAACCTATCTTAAGCTCTTCAGCTGATTGCCCACTTGAATATCTTTTCTTAGAAATTGACTGCATTTCAGAAAAACTTCGTGTTGGGACTATTTATAGAGCAAATAAGGGCATTACATTCCATCCGATGTTCGATGCTTTAGAGACTCTGGCCCACAGATACTCCAGCACGGGTTTTTCCAAACACGATCTTCTATATATAACATTGAAACTCAACATAGAATTAAAACCCGTGTTGAGCCAGTATAGAGACTTTAGAAACATAAATCAGCAGAACCTAATTCACGATCTCCAGGTCTTACCTTGGGACGATGTTTTTTATTTGCCTTTAGTAAATGATCAAGTGGTATTCGTACAAAACAATATAAAATATCTATTTGATAAGCATGTTCCCGTCAAATCAAGAAAAGTAAACCACAATAAACCAATTTGGCTCAACCAGGAAATACTTGATCTTATAAGCAAAAGAGACTACTATTTTAAGAATTGGAAGACCTATCGAGTAGATATATTCTACTCAAGCTATCGTACTTTGAGAAATAAAGTAGTTTCAAAAATAAGAGCAGCCAAGCTCGCTTTCTTTGAAAAGAAACTAAATCTGTCGGATGGTAAATCATGCTGGCAGCAACTTAGGCAACTTGGGTGCTGCGATTCACAACAGCAAGCTATCCTTGAAGTGGACTGCGAGCAGCTTAATCTATCGTTTGCCTCTGCAGGAATGTCGGCTGCCAGATCATCTTCCAGTCCCACACCATCTGATCGATCGCAGATTCGTGCTATTAATACTCCCTTTTATAAGAAAGCACTTAACACATATTTTCAATAGTATTCTCTCCTCGTTTACTTTTCCTGAAGCTTGGAAAAAAGTAAAAATTATTTTGATTCCGAAGACAAATTGTCGCAGAACTCCCGAATACAGGCCAATTACTATTCTGCCGTATCTGTCAAAAGTTTTCGAAAAGCTTTTAGCTCTACAACTTAAAAAATATCTACAGGTTAAAAGACTGCTATGTCCCAACCAATCAGGATTCCGATCCAACAGAAGTTGCGTCACAACGCTTCTATCGGTTGTAGACGAAATCCGTACGTCGTTAGACAAAAACAGCCTAGCATTTCTAGCTTTGCTGGATTTTTCCAAGGCTTTTGACACTATGAATCATGCCACACTTTGTGAAAAACTATGTAAGGAATTTAATTTCTCCAAAACTGCTGTCAATCTTGTGAGTTCCTATTTGTCAGGTAGATGTCAAAGCGTAGTTTGTGGAAGTTCTATGTCGTCTTTTCTAAGTGTCAACTCAGACGTCCCTCAAGGATCCATACTAGGCCCTTCACTTTTTACTTTGTACGTAAATGACCTTCCGAGCGTTATTAAAAATTGCAGCGTACATATGTATGCGGACGATGTACAACTTGTGTTAGGTCGACCAAAAAACGAAAGTGATGTAGCCATCGAACTTATAAACGAAGACCTTTCATTAATAAATCGGTGGGCTCTGAGACATAACCTTTCTCTTAATGTTAAAAAAATCTAAAGCTGTGGTAATAAACAAAAGACCATACGACTATACAGCACTCAATAGGTTGTATATAGGAGACAGCCAGATTGAGTGCGTAAGCTCGGCCAAAAACCTTGGGGTAGTATTTAACTCAACTCTAACTTGGTGTACTCATCTAAACTCTGCTATCGGTAAGGTGTATGGTGGACTACGTGCTCTCTGGACTTCACACAAATTTCTACCCGTCAGGGTAAAAATATTACTTGCGAAATCTATACTCCTCCCTCAACTTCTGTACGCCTGCGAGATATTTTGCAAAGTTGATTATGAAAGTCAAAGGAAAATAAACGTAGTTTACAATAACATCACTCGCTTCGTGTACTCGCTAAAAAAATCTGATCGTTATTCTAGTTATGCTAAAAATATCATTGATTGTTCAATAAGTAACCTCATAACTATAAAAACTCTCACTCTACTACATAAAATACTTTCTTCTAAGCAACCTGAGATAATATTTGAAAAGCTACGCTATCTTAACTCGAGAAGATCACCATTATTGACTGTACCAAAGTTCACTTGCCTTGCATCTGAACGTCAATTTCATGTTCAGTCTGTTCGTCTATGGAACTCTCTCCCCGCTCATATAAGATTGATCAGGAATGCAAATAAATTCAAGTCTCTTTTATTTTCACACTTTGGACAGTGAATTATAAACCTTTTTGAACATTTACCAGCTTATTAGTACTATTGTTATTTCTTTTTTTTTAACTTCATTATTTATTATCTTTGATCTTTGCTGAACTCTCTCACCATAACCTGTTTTATACACTCTTGCCTTAAACTTTCTGAATTATATTCTATTAAATATCTACATTAACTTTTATTCATTTAATAGCCTTACATAATTTTTTTCTCTTAAGATGGCATTTTTGTTTTTTTAATTAAGTCTTGCAAAACTTAAAAAAGATTATTTATCTTAATTTGTAAGAATTCTCGTAATAAATAAATAAAATAAATAAACTCACTGGCCAACACAAGAGGCACGATCTTCCAAAAGTCTGTTCAACTGCTAGCTTACGCGGATGACATTGACGTGATTGGGCGCGTGCACAGCGACCCGTCAATGGTGCGTTTGCTGGCATTGAAACGGAAGCGGCTAAAAGTGGTCTGTCTGGCGGTAAACGAGGTCTTTTCGAGAGAAAAGTTCTGTGCGCGATCTTTGGTCCTTTGGAGGAGAAGGTTCAACCACGAACTGTATGGGCTGTATAGCGACATGAGTCTAGCCAGACGTCTACGGATCCAACGCCTAAGATGGCTAGGCCATGTAGAGCGTATGGACAACTTAGCTCCGGCCCGAAGAGTCTTCGACTCTGAGCCTGTGGGACAACGCAACAGAGGACGTTCACGTACAAGGTGGCGCACACAAGTCGAGGGGGACCTCGGCCGGCTTGGTGTGCGAAACTGGAGACAGCTGGCGAAAGATCGTGCTGGCTGGAGAGGCATGTCGAGTGAGGCCCAGGTCCACCTCGGACTGTTGCGCCCTAAGAAGAAGAAGAAGGTTTCGATATATTTTGTAGTCCCTGTGGTATTTTTTTCCTAGTTCCAGGAGTACCGATCGTCTCCAAGTGTTCTTGGGACGGCCTGTGGATCTTTTGCCTTATAGGTTCCACTTTAACGCCATTCTGATAATGCTGTCGGCTTTTTCCTGATGGTATGTCCTATCCATTTCCATTTGAGTCTCTTAATCTGTGTCACAATTGGTTCCTCTCTTGTCATTTCTAACAGATCCATGTTTCTGATGATGGTTGGCCGGAATATTCGAAATATGGTACAGAGACATTTGTTGGTGAATACCTGAAGTTTCTGTATTATGTTGTTGAAAATCAACCAGGTTTCGCTACCATATATCAGTACTGATTTGACACATGAGTTGAATATTCTGAGTTTCGTTTTTCTGGAAATCTGGGAACTCCTCCATATACATACAGTCAGCGTCAAAAGTTAGTAATCAGTCATTAGCTGAAAGGTATTCCTCTAAATTAAGATTGACTGGAATGGTCTACGTCTGACATTGATGCCTCAAATAAAAGCTCTGAAATCATTAAGCTATATTTCATTTAAAATAACAGTAAATTTAAAGAAGTTTATTTAATTCAAACGAAAAAAGGATCTAAAAACAGGCGTCAAAAGTGAGTGAACACATCTCTTTAAAATACAAAACAAAAAATTGTATTTGTATGCCTCTATCGCTTTTTCAGTTATCGTATATGGCGGTCTTAATTTTCATACCAATGTTTAACAGAATCGAGACCTTATGTCTTACAGTCACTGACACAAGCATATATACACTCACTTTTCAATCCCGTTTATAGCACTTTTCTTTTTGAAATTCAATTAATTGTTTTATATATACACTTATGTTAAAATATATTTACCATATTTCAAAGTATGACTTTTGAGCTTTTGAGCCATGTCTGTTCTACCTCATTCCGGTGAATATTAATTTAGTTGATAAACCTTCAACAGATGACTGAATGTTCACTCACTTTTGACGGTGACTGTAGGTCGTAATTGTCCGAATGCTGCTCTTGCTTTTTGAAATCTGTTATCAACACCTGCTTCTGCGCCTCCGTCTTTTGTTATTATACTACCCAGATAGCAGTAGCTATCTACATATTTTACGGGGTCTCCTTCAATGGTAATCTCTCCTGTGTTGCAGGTGTTGATCCTCATGGCCTTAGTCTTCTGGATATTTATCTCCAATCCGGTGCATCGTGCTAATCTTGCAAGGTGTTCTAATTTAGCTTGGATGTCGCTGAGCTTGTGTGATATTATATTAGTCCGCATAGTCTAAGTCCTCGAATTGTCGTCTGAGACTCCAATTTATTCCACGTTCCTGTGCACCGCAGACTTCTCTCATAATTTCATTCAGGACAATTGTGAACAGTTGAGGAGAGAGTGGGCATCCTTACTTTATTCTTGTATTTGTAGTGAAAGAGTCACTTATGATTTCATTATGTAGCAGCGCGAGATCCGAATCTTCATACATTGCTCTTATGATGTTAATAATTTTCTGGGGTACTCCTTTCTTACTTTGTGCTCTCCATATTGCAACTCTTTTGATGGTGTCAAACGCCTTCTGGAAATCGATGAACAGCAGGTCTAGAGTTGTACGCCATTATGCGCAGAGTGTTGGGTTGGTTTACGAAGCTTCTATGTGGGCGAAAGCCAGCCTGTTCATCTCGTAGATTTCCTTCGACTTTCTTTTGAAGCCACTCTTGTATGATTGTTGCAATGCTCTGGCTACTAAGCTACAATATAATTTGAATTATATTGTAGTTACTCAATAAATAAATAAATAAATGATTGTTGCAAGTATCTTGTATATGTAGTTAAGTAGACTTATTCCTCTCCAGTTGTTGCATTCTTTCAAATCACCTTTCTTTAGTATCTTTGGTATGCCTTTCTTCCAAGATGTGGGTAGCCTTTTTTCTTCCCATGTCTTTCTGATGTGAGGGTGTAGAAGTTCAGCGGATGTTCTGCTGACAGCGCTTACCAATTCGGCTGTGATACCATCCTTGTCAGCTGATTTTTTACACTTCATTTTCATTATAGCCACACTTTAATTCCGCAGTAATCCAACTATGTTCAGTGCAACTATGACATTGTTATCAAAATATTCATCGTCGGTTGAATATGCTGATGGAGTTCGTTTACATCCGTAAAACTATTCAATTCAATTCAATTTATTAAGTTCATTAAGGTTCAGTACATTAAGATTAAGTTTTCCACAGTACAAAGTTTTAACTTATTATATAATAAATTAATTTATATATACAGAGTGTTGGTTTTAGATATCAAAGGATATTAAAAGAAAGTAAGAAAAAAAAAAACAAAAATTGAAATCAAAAGATGAAAGAATAGAACAAGAAAAAAAGAAAAAAATTCAATGTTGGACCTGTTAGCGATAGGAATAGCCTGACTTTTATAATAATAATAATAATGGTCCAGCTTCTCAGCAATCACTCGTGTTGTGCGTGCTATTGTTCTTTCACGAGTGAAGGGGACCTACAGTTTAATGCCGACTCCAAACGGCGAGATTGAGAAGCTTTTTGTAGACAATTATACTCTTTGAGCATTGTCAGTGATTCGAAAGAGGTGGAGCCGTGAAAAAAAATGTTAGGTGTTTTTTCGGAGCCTGACACTTAGAAGGATTCAATATAAGTCCATTCCTAGACGCCCATTCATTAATCGCCCATGGGTCCTCATTCAGTTGACGAGTAAGCATATTGACTTTATCAAAGAGTTGTGATAAATAGAGTTGAACATCATCCGCGTAAAGTATGGGACCCAAAATAGAACCCTGAGGAACACCTTTAGTAACAGCCGTCTGGCTGGGCCTTTACTCTGTATTGATATTCGAGTAGCACAAATATGCGAAAATGCTTTGCGATTCTACTTCTAATCGGTACTCTGTATGAAAGTAGAATCGAGTGCTACTGTTGCCAATTGCATCCAACAATGTGCTAATTTCGAATTTTAACTTCGAAGGAAAAAAATTAAAATGACAGTTCAAATTCAAGCAGAGAACAATTTTATTTCTTAAAAGTTTGTGTTTTGACTTTATTAAATGAATTTGTGCCTAAAATCTGAAAATAATTAATATAAAGTAATAAGAGAGCTGTTGAATATTGGTTTAATAAAGAAAATATTGCGGCTGGAAGAATTGAACGTCGACAGGTGGTACATAATGCGAATAAATACTAAGAGGTAAACAAAATGGTTTCCAACAATATAAAAGCATATCGTGTTTATATTTATGTTTGTCTATAATTTCAGAAGTCTTTTGTCTACATTAATGCATGTCTTAAATACCATAAAGCATGAATTGGAAGGTTGTTGTCGACGAATTGCAGTGCCAAAACACATACATATGATCAAATTGGCTGCTACGTTGGAGTTCTTGGGAGCGGAAAGCTACCGGCATCCAATTCGAAGGGACACTATAAACATTGTATAAACTGTGACTAGTAATAAATAAGTAATGGAAAATACAAATACAAACAATTTTGAAAAAAAAAAACGATTTCCACTGTATCTACATTTCATGCATGTAATTTAGGTTGTCCCCTAGAACCATTGATTTGAAAACTTTATCGCACTGAAAAACGTGAAAACATTTTCTTTAATATATTCCAGTACATACTCAACTGACTTATAACACATAATAAAAATTTATAAAACAAATAGAAAGAAAACACATAATGCATATTTCATTTTTCATCCAAAAGCATTTGGCATTAAATGGGTCATATTTAAGTGTTTTAGTAACAGATTCTATTGAGAAAAGTTTTCACGTTTGTTATCATATACAAATATATATTTGTAAGTCTTTTTATGGCAAAATACTTACATTTTCAAACAAAACTTATTTACTTTGTCCACCATTCGACAACCAACCCATCATCGAACAAAACTATGCGAATTCGAGTGGTTTTGACATTGAATTAAGCAATAGAGAGTACCAATTTTGCGATAACAAAGAGTGTCGAAGTTGGCAACCCAACACTACTCGATTTTCGAAAATGTGACTTTGCTATTAGAGTTTTGCTATTAGAATTTTGCGAATTCGATTAATTTCATATTAGAATAGCAATACAGAGTAAGGGCCCTGAAACTTGAGCTTTCAATGGTTACCTTTTGCGACTGTTTAATTATGACTATGGATGTCATTTCATTACACATGATGCGCCAGTGGCTGCTCGTGCAGGTTTCTTATTTTTTTCAATTTGCAGTCGTAATGTAACTAGATGGATTCAAGTTCACGCTGCAGGAGAATAACCTCGAATTTGAATTTTGAACACGATATGTTATGTGTCTAGTAACTTACCGGTTGGTGCTTACCGGTTCAAATTGTCGAAAAGTCCTTCTAGCCATACGAGTACCTTTACTAAGTCGAACAAAAACAAGTCCATAGAATCACAGATAATCAATGTCAGATGTATTATAACAAGAAATCATTAAACAAACAACATAACAATGTATGTTCTTACATTCAGAAGAACATATTTCTAATAATCCATTCTAAAATTTGTACATAAATCGAAAACATCACATGAATTAAAACCAAGAACCAAGCAAAGAGAGAAAATCCGACTTTGAAGATGCTGATTCCGCCGATTTCTCAAGGTGCGTTGGCTGTTTTTGATTAATTGGAAGGGATTTATCCATTAATACTTCCTCTGCTATCTGTTCAAGTTTGATACGAAATAACTGATTTTGTATAATTGGAACTATGAGGTTAAATTTGTCTATTTTCTTATTAATTTCTATTACATCAGACTGATACTCGCTGATAGTTAGCTTCCACTTGATTGACTCCTGTTCGTCAACAAATGGATACTCACCGAAGTATTGCCTTTCGTCGATTATGTTTTCTTTTAGAGTTTGAATCGCGTTTCGGATTTCTTTCTGCATCATAATCCACTCGGGGGTAAATCCATTATCAAGCAAAATCTTATTTAGCTTGTGGGTTGTAAAGTCGAGGTAGGGATTCTGAGACTGTGCCGACGACAAAGGTTTCCCACAACCTTTAAGATTGTTAAAATCACCTTTCGTCATTGCCTCTTGTATAAGATCCTCCACAACACGATCAAAGCCGTACTTGGTTTTAATAGCATGGTTTTTGTAGAATGAACCTTTTTTCATCAGAGATTTCTCCCCAGCTTGCGCCTTTTCTAATCTATGATTAAGAACTCTTCCTTGGGCTTTCATTGCTTTAACTTGGTGGTATTGCTTTTCTCTCTGAAATGGATTTCCGAATCCATATCCTTCGAAGTTAAGATACTGGCGGTGCTGTGGAGCAGTATGCCTGATATCAAACTCCGGTTCTTCCTCATCCTCAGGTATGCCTCTACGGCCTTTCGCAAATTTTTCTTGGAGTATCCTAAAAGCTTCATCCACTTCTCGGAACCGTTCTGCAGAAGCTTCCTTATGCCCACTGTCTGGATGAACTTTTTTAACAATTTCAATATACGCCTTGCGAAGAGTATCTTGATCAGTGGAATCATCTACTCCGAGAATAGCATAGCATTTCTGAGCAATTAAACACTCGTTGCAATATCAAAAGGTATGATATAATGATATTATTTGTTACCTTATACAGTTCAAGTCGTTTACTATGCATCAGACGGATAGGTAATATGAATAGATTCCAATGAAGACGCGCAAACCTGGATTGTCTAATCATATTTCATTGAACTAAATATTGCCTAGAGCGTAATCTAAAGAACAAAACAGATTTTACTCCCCTACTTTTTTAGAGAGATAAATTCGAATAAATTGGCATATGCAATGTTTTCGTTTGTGCAGATAACAGCTGTTAGTGTTTTTCATCCCATCTTGTTCCGGACCTTTAATCATGTGCCACATGGGCACTTCTACATCCAAAGGTGAAAAATCCTATAAACAACATTTTTATATAATGCAACGCAGCGTAATGGATTTGGTTCTGGTGGCTATCTTTAAGAACATTTGTGAGAATATCGCTTTAATATCGATTAATTTTGTAATCACACCGATCGAGATGAATTCATAAAAATAATTAAAAAAAAGAGCAAAACATGATTTCACTTATTTATGAATAATATTGTTGCATGTATAGACGAAGTATTAATGGATATATATATATCTGTGGCAACAATACAGAAAAGCTTAAGTAGACTTAAGTTGGATCCAAATGGTCTGATCACATGGTTTCGTATAATAATTGTCTAATTATTTTATTCACAAAAACAGTTATATTCGTTGATAAAACCAATTTGACGTACCACATTTAGAGGCTTTGGAGAAAAACGCTTCTCAAAGTCGTGTTTAAAAACATAAGCTTTCCTGTTTTATTGCCATATAGAAAAAAACAGAAAAAATATATTTTGGTTATTGTTAACCGAAAATGTCGTTCAACAATTTGCCATTTTGAGATATCTGTGTATTTGTGTGCCATCTGTCAGATTGGCATATGCTCGATACTTTTCAGAGCACACTACCTCATGCTTAACGAAAAATTTCTTTGTTTGTGCGCCAGCTGCTAAATTCGCATATGCTTAACGAAATGTCTCGAATCGTTTGTGAACTCCATTATAGTCGCTCTTGCGTTTGACATTAGCTCATGCTCGATAATGTATATTTTAGTTGGGTCTTCAGTAAGCAAAAGTAAATTAACTTAACGAAACTGAGCGAAGCTGTTAAGGGCCAACTATAATAGATATGAGCGAGCAAGCTTTATTATAGTACATGGGGTATCAAATCGTAAATTATTTGCAGTTGCGCACCTGCCATTTTGGGATTTCTGTTTGTTTGCATGTCGTCTGTCAAATTCGCATATGCGTGGTGCGGTTCAGATCGCACTAGCTCATGATTGACGAAAGCATATGCTTAACGAAATGTTCCGAAGCATTCATGAACTTCATTATAGTTGCTCTTAATGGGGTGCGTGCATTCGCTTCCTCACCCATGCGCGTTTGACATGAGCTCATGTTTATTAATGCCTATTAAAGTTGGTTGGGCCTTTACAATGGTCACGTATATTTTTTTTTGTGTTTTCACTCGGTTGCTTTAGGTCACTTAAGTCCTTGTGCGACTATTATAACTGTTATAACGATTATAACTTAACTGACGGTAAGCAGACGGGGAAGAAGAGCAAATTAATTCACAAAACCATTTCGTTTTTCTTTGTGCGCTCCCTTCCTTTACTTTGGCGTTATAGTCGTAGATGGTGCCATGACATAACTCTTTATGTCACTTTGAGAAAGAGACATAAGGCCAAATGCTAGAATTTGGCCTTATGTCGCTTGGCATTATGTCCGGGCCCCGTCGTAGATATATTTTGGCCTAGACCAACAAAACTCTCTTTCTTGTTGTCTTTAGTTAGGTATTTGGTTGAGGTCTTTCTCCACTTGCGTGTCCTATCTTGATGCTGGAGTTTCTCTATAATATCTCAGAGTCTCGTAGTCGTATATGCTTTGGCCCGGAGTTAAGTTGCTGTATTTTGGCAACCCCCTAAGCTTGTGATTGTCAGATTTTTGGGTATTATCTGCATTCAGCGATAAGCTTTTAAGTTACCTCTGGTTAGTTAGTTAGTTAGTTACCTCAAGTGTAAAAAATAGAAAATCTACAGCGATACAGTGGGCTATTTAATAGCTTAGATTTTAGTTTAGAAGATTGTGATATCCTTGCAGAGGAGAATTTGCTGTGAAACCTTGCTCCCAAAATATCTGTTCCTACTCCACAGTTAGACTTTGACGCATCAATCTTTCATATTTGGGTTTTCTTTGGTCATCATTCATCAAGGTATATAATAAATATTGTATTTATGAATTGCTTCATTCATTACTTTTGTTACTTTTGTTAAGTCATCTTTTAGAGTTTGTCAATAAAATTGTGGAATTATTTGGTTTCATTAGGCTAAGTGACAGCTAAGATGTTTTGACATTAAATACCATTAAAATTAACAATGACAACAACCTTTGAGAAAATTGAGTATGTGAATTTTAATGAAAGGGGTTACTGAGCTGGATAAAACACGCCTTGTGTCTCCTGTAGAGCAATCTTGCTGAAACCAGAGCTCTTCCAGTGCAGGGAAATATGTAAGTCTACTGGTGTCGGAAATAAACACGTAAGTGTAACGATGGCGTAAGTAATGAAATGCGAACAGAGCCAAATTGCCATTTATTCCACGAGATGGCGTATCGTGTCGAAAACCAATTTGGCATCTGTCATTCACATTTTGTCATTTACATTTCGTCAGCCGCCCGAATAAGACACCGTCGGAACTATAAGTAAGAATTTGTATTGTACCACATTAAATGAAGTGTAATTAATTAATTTAATGAAATTTAGAGAATAAACACACACACACATCGGCACTTTAGCACGAGTACGAGTTGTTATTTCTTAGATTGGTGGGGCGGCGCCGACGACAGCTTTATTCTTTATAGCTTTATTCTTTATAACCATTGCCGCCAGCAGACACGCCGCCGCAAAACGGTTAACCGCAAGCCACTGCCGCCAGCAGACACGCCGCCGCAAAACGGTTAACCGCAAGCCACTGCCGCCAGCAGACACGCCGCCGCAAAACGGTTAACCGCAAGCCACTGCCGCCAGCAGACACGCCGCCGCAAAACGGTTAACCGCAAGCCACTGCCGCCAGCAGACACGTCGCCGCAAAACGGTTAACCGCAAGCCACTGCCGCCAGCAGACACGCCGCCGCAAAACGGTTAACCGCAAGCCACTGCCGCCAGCAGACACGCCGCCGCAAAACGGCAAACCGCAAGCGGTAACTGTACAGTATATATACAGTACAGCTGCCTGCAGACACGCCGCCGTTAACCCAAGTGGTTCCGCAAATAGCAGCCAGCGAGAGGACATCCAGCCGTCCTCAATATCCCAGCCATCGAGTGGAACAGTGGTTCCGCAAATAGTCGCCAGCGAGAGGATATCCAGCCGTCCTCAACATCCCAGCCAGCGAGAGGACAACCAGCCGTCCTCAACAAGTCAACCAGCCGTTCCTTAACAACCAGCCGTTCCTTAACAACCAGCCGTTCCTCAACAACCAGCCGAGCCTCAGCATAGCAGCCAGCAAAGTCGACGTTTCATAGCAGCCAGCAAATCAAGCGCTCCAGCCCACCCAGCAGAAGAACATCAAGCCGTTCGCCGTCATACTATATTCGAGGTAAGCCTTTGTTATCTACCCCCTCTCTTTCTCTCGCCACCCAACCCACGGCCAACGCGTAACAATACGTATGTACATATTGCTCAACCGCATACAATTCATCGCCTAGAGTTCGCCGCCAAAGTTGCCCAGAATTTATTTATAAATTATAAACGTACGAGTATATAGTAGTAGCATATATTAGCATCTTATATATATACATAGAAATTGTTTATTTAATAAATCGCCGCCAAACCAAAATTACATTGTCCCATCCAATAAATCGCAGCCAAATTGTTATCATTCGTCGGCGTAATCCGCACTTCGAATTTATAGCCAATGCGGAATACGAGACAATCGTCAAAACTTCGCCAAGCGTCTGACGACTTAACGGAATCCTCCGAAGAAGATAGCAGCCCGTTAGAAGAAAACAACAGTGGAAGAGGAGCTGAAACAAAAAAGGCAGCGATGGAAGAACAACTGAAGCAGCTTCGCGAACAACTTGAAGCCGCCAGGGCGACTGCAGAGGAAGAAAAACATGAAAGACAACGTCTGGAACAATTATTGCTGGAACAAGCGAGTCTAACGGAGGCCAGCGGCGCGTCCACCAGTGCCGTTACTTCCGCCGACAATATCATTGCAGTATCACAAACAGCTTCAACCGCTAATAAAGTAAATGTTCATGCTCCTACCGCGTATCAGAATACACCAATAGTCTCTACGAGTGTTGCGGAAAATAATATTTGCCGGAATGTCACGGAAGCGTTACAAACTTCGTGCACATCACACGTGCCGTATTCTTGGGTACCGGTAGCTGTACCGAAAACGAATATCGCTCAAATATCTACGAGCTCGTCCAATTTTGCGTCGTGTACTTCGTCGTTTTCCAGCAGTGTTCCAACGTTTCTGCCTCCACTCAACGTTCCTCAGAGCGTAGAACATCCGCGTCATATGTCTCAGCCAACCTTCTCAAGATCTCAACCGAGTCAACAGCCATCGATAACGTCAGCCATGTACGGATCGCATCGTAAGCTTCATGATCTGCCCGAATTTCGTGGAGCACCTGAAGAGTGGCCAATGTTTTCCACAGCCTTTATAGAGTCGACGAATATGTTTGGCTACACGAAGGTAGAAAATATGTTTCGGTTGCAGAAGAGTATCAAGGGGGAAGCGAGAAATGTTGTCGAGTCCCTGCTCATCCATCCTAACAACGTCGACCAGGTCATGGCAAATTTGGAGTTCCGTTTCGGTAGACCGGAGTGCCTAGTGCAAAGTCAACTAAGAAGAGTTCGAGAGATTCAACAGATTCCAGAAAATAAGCTGGAGTTAATCGTCCCCTTCGCCACGAAGGTACAGAATTTGACAGTCTTTCTAGAAGCAAGCGGAATGGAACAGCATATCGCAAATCCCACTTTGCTGGATGAAATGGTCGCCAAGCTACCTATGAACAAGAGATTAGAGTGGGCACAGTTCAGCGTCACCATACAGCCCTTTCCGACAATAAAGAACTTTAACGATTGGTTGGGCCGTTTAGCCCGTCTGGTATGTATCGTCACGGAAACATCGTTGCCATCCTTGAGCCAGAGTATCATTTCATCGAAGACAAGAGGTGGGAACGTGCTACATACTATCGACACCCGGCCTAAACGTGGGAATAATAGATGTCAACATTGCCATGGTGAACAGCACCCAATCGTGGAATGTGGTAACTTTCGTAATTTGAACATTCGAGCGAAGTGGGATTTCGTAAAGCGGAACAAGCTCTGCTTCGGATGTTTAAAGTACGGGCACAATGTAAGGACCTGTCGAGTTAGAAAACTGTGTGGTATTAACAATTGTCCGAGAAAGCACCATCAATCCCTACATGAAGTGGAACGCCAGAAATCAACATCGCCCGATGAGAGAAATGACCGAGCGGTAATCCAACGGCCGTTGCTGAACTGCGACAATGATGGGAACTCGAACATCCTTTTCAGAGTACTACCAGTCAGAGTATACAATGGCAGTACGATGGTACGAACATTCGCACTGTTGGATGAAGGCTCCTCCGTCTCGATTATAAGCCTGAACCTCGCCCAGCGCCTGTGCCTGAAAGGAAAATCCAAAGATCTGCACTTGAGATGGCTCGGAAGAGAGACATCAGCCAAGAAGTCTTTCGCTGTCGACATTGAAATCAGTGCCGATCGGGAAAGAGCTGATAAATTCGAGATGCGTGGAGTCCAGACTGTCGAAGAGTTGTGTCTGCCTACTCAAACTTTCGTCGCTTCGGATCAGATGTTGCTTGGTCGACCTGAAATTACCCTGGCCAACTACAGCAATGCGAGACCAGAGTTATTGATCGGTCTAGACAACTGCCATCTTGGAGCGCCTATCAACAGCATCGGCTGCGTGAAGAAAGGGCCGATTATCGCGCTCACGAAGCTTGGTTGGATCGCGTATGGAAGATCGTCATCTAGCGAAGAGGAAAGCGTAAGCCAGGGGATCGTACTCTACAGCAGCCAGTTGCCGGAACAAGAGTCAAGACTGGATAGGCTTGTCGACGAATACTTCTGCATTGAATCCTTCGGAGTCAGAAAGCCCACGGAGAAGTTGATATCTGACCGGGACAAACGAGCACTGCAATTGTTAGCCGATACGACGAAAAGAATGAACAATCAGTTCCAGACTGGATTGCTGTGGAAAGAAGACAACGCAACTTTGCCGGACAGCTACCCACTTGCCAAAAAGAGACTCTTGAGCCTAGAATGCCGAATGCGAAAGGATCCTGACTTCGCCGCGACGTACCGAGATATCATTTCTGAACATTTACGTAAGGGTTATGCTGTAAAGCTGACGACATCTGAGGCTGACGTGCGCACACCCAGGACTTGGTATTTGCCTCATTTCGGGATTAAGAACGCGAACAAACCAGGAAAAGTCCGTCTTGTGTTTGACGCTGCTGCAGAAGTGGGAGGTGTATCATTGAACTCCTATTTGCTAAAAGGTCCAGACGACTACGTGCCACTGGTCAAGGTGCTGTACAACTTTCGTATTCGTCATATCGCTGTAACGGGCGATATTAAAGAAATGTTCCATCGAGTACTAATACGCCCGGAAGATCAACATTCTCAACGTTTCCTTTGGCGAGAAAATGAGGACAGCCCGATCGGTGTGTACATGATGAAAGCGATGACCTTCGGAGCCGCCTGCTCACCCTGCTCAGCGAACTACGTCAAGAACACTAATGCCTCAAGGTTCCTGGATGAACACCCCAGAGCTGTCGAAGCCATCATCAGTCACCATTATGTGGACGACTACGTTGACAGCTTTGATAACGTAGCAGAAGCCGTCGATATTACGAAGGAAGTCGTCAAGATACATAAAGAAGCTGGTTTCGAACTCCGTAACTTCGCATCCAACTCAACGGAAGTGCTTCAAAGCTTATCGCCTGCCGATGGTACGGAAAGGCAAAACATAATGGTTGACATGAACACGGAATCCGTAACTAGTACCGACAAGGTCCTGGGTATGTGCTGGGATAGCAGCGAAGACGCGTTTGTATTCCGCCTGAACTTCCCCCGGGTGAATCGAGCCATCATGGATGAAGACAAATGTCCAACTAAGAGGGAGTTCCTCAGTATTGTCATGTCCGTGTTTGATCCTCTGGGAATGATCGCAAACTTCACTCTTCCGTTGAAGCTGATGTTGAAATCCGTATGGCGTTTCGGGAGTGGATGGGATGAGCCGATCCCAGATGAGTCATTTGCACAATGGAAGGAATGGAAATCCCAGTTGTCGTGTCTGGCACAGTTGAAGATCCCAAGATGTCACAGCCGTTATTTATCCAAGACCAACCGGGTGGTACTACATACATTTGTCGACGCCAGCGAGGAAGCCTTTAGTGCCGTCGTATATCTTCGTATCGAGCATGACAATAAGGCCTACGTGTCGTTCGTTAGTGGCAAAACTAGGGGAAGCCCGAAGAAACTACTTTCAATACCCCGTTTAGAGCTCTCGGCCGCAATTCTTGGGATAAGACTCTGCAATTCCGTGATCGAATGTCACGATATACATATATCTGATAGAGTTTTCTGGAGCGACTCAAAAACGGTGCTTCATTGGCTTCGTTCGGACCCACGCCGCCATAAAGAATTCGTCGCATTCCGGATAGCAGAGATCCTACAAAGTAGCCGAATCAGTCAATGGCGCTGGATACCGTCCAAATTGAATCCGGCTGATGAAGCCACTCGGGTAAGTTCTTCGCGGCAGTTCCAGATTGAAAACAAGTGGATAAAGGGACCCAGTTTTCTAAATTTGCCGGAAACAAAGTGGCCACAACAGCCGGATGACATCGCCAATCACGACCCAAAGGAAGAGATACGAGCTAAATACATCCTAAGTACGCGTCAGACGGACAGGCCTCTCCTCGATCCATCTAAATTTTCCAGCTTTCTTAAGATGCGAAGAACTATGGCGTGGTTAATTCGCTTCATCAACAGCTGCAGACGCAAGACAGCCGAACGAGGCGAATTGAGCGCTACGGAGATCAAAGAAGCGGAGGGATGGATTTGTCGTCAGGCACAGAAGGAAGCTTACAGCGATGACATCGTCAATATGCGCCGGAAGTCACCGATAGCCAAAGGCAGCCAGCTCTATAGATTAACACCGTACTTGGACGACAGCGGGCTCTTGCGGGTTTTAGGACGAATAGACGCCGCCACAACAGTGCCGTTTGAAACCCGGAGGCCCATCATCTTGCCAAAGAACCACCCCATAACGAAGCTACTTGTGAGGGAGTATCATTGTCGCCTCAAACATCAAAACGATGATTCTATTGTCAACGAAATACGCCAACGATTCTGGGTGCCTAGTCTTCGCTCTGCAGTAAAGGAGTGCAAAAGGGAATGTCAGCTGTGTCGGATAAGGGGGGCTAAGCCGCTTCCACCACTCATGGGTCAGTTGCCAGAGGATCGACTGACGCCTTACGTCAGGCCATTTACGTACACCGGCTTAGATTATTTCGGACCCGTGAGTGTCGCCATACGTCGCCGAACGGAAAAGCGCTGGATCGCACTGTTCACATGCCTGACAGTAAGGGCTGTCCACCTGGAAATAGCAACAGACTTGTCGACGGACGCGTGTATTCTCTGTATAAGAAACTTTGTCAACAGACGCGGGGTCCCATTGCGCATAAGAAGTGACAACGGGACGAATTTCCTAGGGGCCAGCAAGGAGCTAATGAACAACGACATCTTTGACACGGACGCCATTCAAAGGGAGCTCTCCTCGAAAGGGATTCAGTGGGTTTTCAACTGCCCTCTCAACCCTCATGCCGGAGGATGCTGGGAGCGACTCGTTCAGTCTGTTAAGCGCGCCTTGTCGCATATGATCCGGGAAACGTCGCCAAAGCTGGAAGTCTTGCAGAGCGCGCTGATAGAGGCAGAGAATATCGTTAATAGCCGGCCACTGACACACTTGCCGGTATCGGTTGAGGATGAGGACCCCCTCACTCCCAACCATTTCCTCCTGGGTGTCCCGAATTCGACACAAACTCCTGGTCCAGAGGAAGAACGCGCACTATGCCTACGAAAGCGATGGAGAGTAAGCCAACAACTGAAAAATCGCTTCTGGAAGCGTTGGGTTCGTGAGTATCTTCCAGTTCTCACTAGAAGATGTAAGTGGTTTGAGAGAGCACCGCCGCTGGAGGTTGGAAGCCTGGTCCTAATTTGCGATGTGGATTTGCCAAGGGGCAAATGGGTTCGAGGCAGGATCATCAAGACATTTCCTGGTTCGGATGGGCAAGTTCGTTTGGCGGATGTTAAGACGGCGACTGGGATACTGCGAAGGCCGGCCGTGAAATTGGCTGTATTGGGTGTAGGCGAGGTAGGGGGTAGGTGAGGCTTTAAGCGGAGACTCTGACGCCTCACGGGGGGTGGGGTGTCGGAAATAAACACGTAAGTGTAACGATGGCGTAAGTAATGAAATGCGAACAGAGCCAAATTGCCATTTATTCCACGAGATGGCGTATCGTGTCGAAAACCAATTTGGCATCTGTCATTCACATTTTGTCATTTACATTTCGTCAGCCGCCCGAATAAGACACCGTCGGAACTATAAGTAAGAATTTGTATTGTACCACATTAAATGAAGTGTAATTAATTAATTTAATGAAATTTAGAGAATAAACACACACACACATCGGCACTTTAGCACGAGTACGAGTTGTTATTTCTTAGATTGGTGGGGCGGCGCCGACGACAGCTTTATTCTTTATAACTGGGGACACATTTTTTTGTATGGAAACGAAGTCTACTTTACCAGAGTGGATTTAATTCTAATTCAGTCCTTCAGTGGACCTAGTTCCTGGGGACTTATTTCCCTGCACCAGCTTTTTCCTGCAAAGCCAGACCCTTTACAATTACCTGGAAACCCGGTGCCCAGCACAGTCAAATGTTGAAGTGGACAATTTCGTCACCTGGTCAAAATGTAAGTGATAGTTTGATAACACACAGTTAAGGACACAATTCAGTCACATAAAGATGTTCAAAGCATGATTCAAAGCAAAAATCAATCGACGACAAATAAAAAAGTATGCCTGGAATTTAATCGGCGAATATAGTAGCACCTGTATTTTTTGATGAACGAGGTGGATTTAATCGCTATAAGGTGAATATCTTTAAAGCGATGGTCACATACGATATGTGAGCATTCCAGCGAAACGAAGGAAATCAGAAATCAGTTAAACGAGATGAGTCTCTTTCCAGTGGAAAATACCCTCGCCTATAGCGAAACACGAATACTTCTATATTTATCAAATATATTTCACGCACGCTTTCTCAAGTGGTGTCTTTCGTCAGCTGTTCATCAGCAGTTCGTCAGTTTGCCCACGATCTGGAATGACCTGGAAGTATGTCATGAATAAATTATTTACGAATAACTTACGTTCAAAATAATGGCAAAAGTATTTGAAATGCGAATATATGTCAATACAAAATACAAACAAATTGTAAAATTTGCTAAGAAATATTGTGGTTTGCCTGGTAATTTAGAAAAACAATGCAATGTAAAGTATAATGCAACAGAGTTATATTGCAAAGGCTTATGTTGTAGTTATTTAGCATTATTACGCTAATTACCGGACCGGATAATTCATATCCGATTGTCGATTTGTCGGCTACTGTCAGATTTAGTTATTACGAAGTTTAATTTTTCGATTGCACACGAATTTACAGATTATTCAAATTCGTACTAACATGTACATACATATATGGCAGTCACATTAATAAAACCCATTTAGTTGCTAGAAAATACTGGAAATGCAATTATACAATGCAGAAATAAATCGTTGATATAATATTGAAATTTATATTCTACATTCAATTCTGTGTTTTTGTCCATAAAAACCTTTACTGCCTTTCAGCCTTTATTTGTAATGAAAGCAAATACAACTTTACTTTACATTCGGTAATTTTTTTTAAATGAATAACATATTTTTCACAAACACAAATAAAATGCTAAAACTCATTTCCTGTTTCCTTTTCTCTTTCTCGTTGTTTCATTATTACTAATTCAATTGGGTTTAACCATACAAATTGAATCCCTTTCGATAGATCTATTTTATAATTTTCAAATATTCAAATAATAACGTAATAATAAATGTTATTCCAATAGTCCTTCCAATTGTATGAACACACCAACTGAGCATGATCCTTTTATGTTAAGCTCCTCCTACGTTTCGTGTTGAAAATTTAGATTTGAAATAACTATGGCTATCAGCCGTTCGAAAGAGCTCCCATGTATTCACAGATAGTGCAAAAACAACAAGCTGTCAGACAATTTTCAGGGGCAAAGAGGGTACAAGTTGAATATCTCTATTAGTTAATTTCTGAAGGAAATCACGTAAGAAAATGTTTTGGTTGGGGTTATTCGAATTGTAACGGGATTTTCCAGAATCATGGAAATTAAAAAAATGAAAAGTATAATAATAGAACATTAAAAAATCATGTGTACACATTAATTCTTCATTGTCCTTTGACCACAGAAAAACAACATAACTTATAGGAAAATTCAAGGAATGGATGTTTCAACATGAAAATAGTTCTGGATTTAATGGAACATTTCAATAAAACGAAAGACCCTCACATCCGAGAGGAAATTTCTCATGGTGAAAACTATTCGGCCACCTTATGGTTCCTTGCCCTGCAATGGATTTAGCCCTGCAATAGTCGAAAATCGACTGATATTTTGTATGAAAATGCGCGGACCAGCCCACACTCATTAAGACCAAATTACAACAGCGCGTTCGGGCGTTCGGACTTTGACAGGGAGGACAGGAGACGTGTTTTATCGAATTTTCGAGAATCTTATGTCAAAGCACGAGCCCTCAGTTTTCCAAATAGAAATAGAACTCGCGCGTTTGACAAGTAAAATATTTTCCTCGAACCTATCCACTTTCTAAAATACATTTTACAAGAAAAAAAATGCAATTAGTATAGATAAAACCTCTACAAAAAATTATTTGCTTACTTAAATAATTGCCTTTGCCCGCCAAAAGTGAAAACACAAATAAATAAAAAAATATTTTTTTTGCTGTCAAAAAGCCCGAGTGAGTAGAGAGTAGCTCTACTCTAAACTTTCTGGTCGGACTCACGATATTACTGTCAGTGAAATGTCAACCCCCGACCGCGCTATTCCGACTTGACTAATGGCTGAAATACAATAGTGCGTCAGCATCAGCTTTGTCTTTCAACGCACACAATTCAATGGACATACACGAAATACTGCGTCGACCTACGTAAGTGAAAAATGAGAGAGATGAGAGGATCGTAATAAAACGTAAAACGTAATCCAAACGCACGTCATTATTCAACATGTTGGATATTTTTTTGACAGAGGAATGCGCTGTGAGTATGGATGCAACATAGTTTTGAAAAACATCGATGTTTGAAAACATCGATGGCTCCACAACAAAAATCGATGTTAAAAAACATCGGTATTAACAACGATACATCGATGTTTTTCCGATGTTTTATTTATCTTCTTCATCATACAAATTGTTGGCTATATTTACGATGTACTGTACTTAAATATACTAGTCTTACCAGTTTCAACCCAAAAACCTTCTCCGTCTTCCGTTTCGTTGATGTTTGGATTTTTATTTTGTGGCTTATCGGGCCAACGAAAAACCCAAAGTGACGTTGGAGGATCCTACGGTTCGGGATTAGAGTTCCCGAGCGGGCCCTTCATGCAAGTTTACATAGCGAGTCGCTTGCTTCAAGACCGACACCCATTCCCAGCCGCACCCCCTTCGCTAGTTTGGCTGTTGACACGAGGTCTGCTATGTTTACGCATCCAGCCAATACATGCAAAAACATGAACCCTCTACGATTAGCCACCGACCCACAATTCCGTAGGAGTTGGATACCCGGTCTCCTTAAGGGTTGCTCGATGCTCAAAGTGAACCACTTGGAGGTTCGGTGTAGGATGTTAGAATAGGAGAGCCTAAGATATAAAATGTTTACGAGCGAAACATCGATGTATCGTTTGCATCCCTAGCTGTGAGAGCGAAATTGAGAAATGCTTCCCAAATTGAGAACATTTTGTGGCAACTGACATTTGAGACATGAAAACAGCTGACTAAAATTATTTTAACGATAAAACTAATTTGAAATCCGTGTATGCTTGGAAGCATGGATTCGCCAAATTAGCAACAAGAAGCTCTTTTTCAACTTTTTAACTTCTTGGCATTCATTTTCCGCAATTAATTTCTTTGACGTTCAATTCTTTGGACAGACTATTTTTTGGTTTGACATTTCAGAAATGAAAACAGCTGCTGGAATACTTTTATTTGGTATTTGAGAGAGAGAGAAGGAACAGCTAATTAACGCAGTGCGTCAACGCACACCCACCGTTACTTGAAGTCGGCTAGTGCAACGCACTATTGTGTTTCAGCCATAATGATTTACTTATATTCTACAAAAAATGTCAAAGCCCGACCGCGCAAACGCGGTCTTGCGACGTGCGCGGACTACTCCACACACAGCTCACATTTGAACGCACCAACAACAGTTCCCGCACAAGTGTGCTGCGTATGGGCCGCCTTACGCATTATTATTAAGCGTCGTATGTGAACGTCGTTTAAAAGTTTCTAATTACAGGGGCGACATAGGCCTTTGATAAGTGTTGAAAATAGAAATATCACATGCGCACAACTTTAACTAAGACAATACTCTTGTCCTAACTAAAAGAATTGTTATTAACCCTACCTGAGAGACCTTGAATATATCAGGGGAGGACTCATTTTTGTTGATTTGAGAATGCACCACCATTCACTACTTTTATTTTTGGGAGCTATCCGTGCATCCAAGTGTTTGGTAGATTCAGAAGAAGTACAGTTGATGCGAGTTCTGTAATTCCATCTTGAAATTTTATATTTAAGGATGCTGCCAGTGACACAAATATATCCTTTAGAACTTTAAACAGAAAGAAGTTAATTAAATACTGGGTAAAAGAAGTAAAGGAACTGCGTGAAATTATTTTCGGTTTGATAAAAACCTATAAAATGCCAAAAAAAAATCATACATATGCTCACATGTTCTTCCAGAACAAGCAACTCAAAAAATGAAATCAATTTATATATCTATTTCTTTAACGAAGTCGGCAATGTAGTCGTTTCCTTAATGTGGAACATCTACGTTTCGATATTCATTTAATTTCATTTCCACGCATTCCATTTGGGTTTCTGTCAAAACAAAAGTTCCAGATTCCCAAAAAAAAAAGAAAACCTTTCTCTCAAATTTTCTCCAGCAGTAGTTTGGTTGGATCACCACATCGAATATGTCGGAAAAGAAAAGGTCGAGACGTCGCAAAGATGTAAGTTTTCACCTTAAATATCAACATAAAATAGTCAATATGTATCCTAAGTGTGACTTAAATAGTTTGTGCATGGCTTTATTGTATTTGTTAGACGATAAACTCGTAAATTTGCTGTGAAAATTGATACATTTTTTTTCTTCGTATATGTGACGTGACAGTTCTATATCAATGGTTTGTTATGTGGGGGGTTAACAGCTAAGTGATTTGGTGAAAACTTGAAAAAAAGTGCCTCCAACAAAACAATTGCTTCCCGTGATACAAGCATGTGTGTATGTGCACCGATGTTTTCCTCCGGGTTTTTTCTTTTTGCGTATTAAATACAAATCGCCTTGCGTCATTTCGCAGTCTGATAAAGGGCTAAGATTTTTGATGAGCTGGTTCGCAATTACTGAAATACTTGTGCTATGGGGGTTCCCAGAAGATTTCAATTTGTTTTAATTTGTATACGAAAGCTATTTCTCATGGATTTCGTTGTTTTAAGTTGGCATTCAATCAGTCGAAGTCTGGACGATTAAAATATCCCTTAAGGTTAATTATATTGGAGCTTAATTTATGTTCAGCACTTCAAATAAACGCAAAAGAGAGAAGCGCATGTTCTAAGCTGCCGTGTATATACGGTGGGAGATGATTTCTCCTAGCGGGTAGATATTTGTTTGTTTTCACTCTCTTGCTCTACAGTGGGTTTCGAAAGTTTGTTGGGCATACATTTTCAGTATTCAATCAACGAAACAGTTGACAAAATCACATGAATTTTCAGTTGACATGCATATGTTGTTTATATGTTTGAATTGACCATGACCTTCAAAATTGTGCACTTTTTGTAAATAGATCTACACATCCATGTACGAGTGCCATATGTTGATGAAAAACACCCTATCCGTTCGTAAACCTCATTAAACATCCCTCAGTATACGAGGATTTGTGATTTAAGGGTCCCACACGAAGCGCAAACTTGTGTATATAAGCCAATGTGCATATGTACGCGCTAGGCCTATAACCATGGTGCGTGATGGTTATCTGACCTTGCATGATCGCTACCTACCCCAACAAGGCAGATAATTTTCTAATGCTGTTATGACAGGGTAGTTTAGGTTTTTGTCTGAATTCAGATAATGACAGGTGTGAGTTTGCATTCGCAACGAGAGTGAGTTACTTCAACATTTTCCAAGGAAAGAACAACAGCGAAAGAATGATGTACGTGGAAAACAGGTCAATGGTGTATCTGCATGGGCCCCTGCATATACTAAATATGCAAACATTGTGTGTGTGTGTGTGTATTCTCTCTTAATTTGTCCATTATATTTACGAAAAAAACCATCGCATTTGTGCAGGTATGCGCCCTCGAGTGACTGCAATCTTCTTTTTAAAAATTGGTTAGTTTCAAGATTTATTATTTCAGGTCATAAATCATCTCATCGCTTGGAGGAAGATTAAAAAAAAACATATTAACCCACAAAAATCGCATCCACGCCATCAATTTTATCATGAATATTTTTTCATTCATTTCATTTTCATACATTCATCTACAAAAATAGATCTTCAAGTGATATTCTTAGAATTCCCACTGACAAAAAAATGGGTTTTCACTGATCCCAACTTATCGAAATGTTTGCTACCTAAACAAAAGCAAGTCAGGATTATTGTGCAGATTTGCAAGGTTTTGGCTCCCAGCACGGCAGATGTGCGTTGTACATATGTACAATATGTACACATACATATACGCACCCTTAATCCAGGTATATTCATGCCATATTATTCTTTAGGTTTTCTGTATTTCCAGGTTCAATTCTTTTGAATAAATTTCACTGGAAAATATACAATCACTACCCGGCGGGTGTTAAGTGCTATCCCTACATCCGTATATTTTTCACAGTTTATGTAGTATATAAGATCAGTTATGTGTTTTTTATATAGCTTCAATTATTACTTACTAAGTTTTTTTTATCCCGAATTGGCGAAGTTTTGGAAGAAGCCTGGGAAGCTTTTTGACTATTCAATTGACGATTAGAGCTTCATTGATTCTGATCACTCTTTTTTTTGACTAGTGCCCTAAAGGATTCTAAAGGTGCTCTATATAAATCAGGTTCATTGATTGCTTTGGGATTTGTTGACTAAAGTTAATGCATATTAGGAGCCGTTCCATTGTGGGAATACAAATTAACCTGTTAAACATATGAAATTGTAGCCTACAGTCAATGACAACCAAATTCTTAATCCCAATTAACCCCATACCATGGCCGCCGGGGAGGGTAGAGTCGACGCGTCGACTCTTACACTGGATCATGCCGATCAACACAACAAATTTCATTATTACAGCGCCGTCTCTCTGGAGTCGCTGATAATGTCCAGGGGGTATAATTGTCATGTAACTTTGTCAAACTTGTTCGGAGTCCCTGCATCTTCTGTAGAATTCGTTGTATGGGAGTCCCAATCTTGAGGCGGGTGTGTCAATGGCAGTGTCACATGATGGCACCGATGAGAGTCCTGGGGATGACTGGTCCATTCTCATTCAATAGAATAGCTGTAGCAAGGACAGGGGGTAAGAGTGATGAGACCGTTCCACGCCTGGCGAGTTCATTCGCGGGAACAACGTGAGGTAAATAAATAAAATGCTCAGCTATCTCGTCAAGAAATCGGTGGAAGTTCAAGCAGGTCTTAAAATAAAAAGTGACAGAATTTAGCAAATTATTCGCGCCCTGTGTGTCCGAACATACTACTTCATCATAAAAATTACCTTATTTCCGAAAGCTGGTTCATGATTCTTAATCAATTCGGCAAATCTGTTCGTTTGTCGCCTTTGCCAACAAAATGGTTTGCATATTTATTGTGACATACATCTTTATGAAGTACTCAGCCCTAATTGCATCCTCATTTATGAAGGAAACACTTATCTTGAAGTGTTACTTCCACCTGTACGAAATATAAGGCTCCTGCTGGGTGAATGCGTAGTGCACTGGTTATAAATTCTTCTAAATGGGTCTTACAAAAATCCCTTAAAAATACTCTTACACTTTCTTTAAATAGTATTACAAATAAAGGAAAAGTTAACATGCGATTATTTTACAAGGCGCTCAACATGTATCTGGATGAAATAGAAGTGAATACTTACTTTTAGGATGAACTGTACTTTTTTAGAAAGGTGGTTTATCTTACGAGTAACATCAATTATCAATTATAAGACTAAACCTGGTTTTAAATACTCATACGAGTATAGCTTACGTACGTGAGTACATTTGTGTGTATAGGATCATTAGTGTTTGCTAACATTTCTTATTCACTGTACTCATTCTATGGGATTTGTTTTACTTTGTGGGAGATTTAGCTTTTGATTTTGTTGCGTTATCTGATTTGATTTGGGTGAATCGTTGGGGGCATTGTGGTGAAAGTTTTGTTCTACAGAGTTTTGTTTATGTTTGTGTTGTCTGTTGAGCAGTTGAAGTGGTTTACTTTCCCGAAATATTAGCACTGTAGTGTTAAGTTTGTGATCTTATTCTCTTTTTGTAAGTGAGTAAAATTCCGAAGAATAATTTATAGAATTCATTAGACTCTTTTTATTCTTTTATTTGAAAGAAATAATATTACGTAGTTTTTTCTGCACTATGCACTTCAGATGATTTCATTAATTTTGCACCTCAGCGGGGACAGAATTAAAATGGAGGAAGAGTTGTGGGGCGCCTGATTAAAGATTTGATTTGACAATGCGAAATTAGGTCTTCGATTACATCTAAAGTGTGCTACTTGTACTTGGTGCAGTACTTGTCATATCAGATGTAATGTAATATTTCTCTCAACTTTGACTTGCTGAGAAAAGCTGTCTTGGATATGTGTTCATAGCGTCGTTATAAATGTGTAGGTTTAAACCTATATGCATTTGTCGACAAATTTAATATTAACAGCTTTTGTCGCCGGATTTTTTCAATAAAACGAAAACGCTTCAATTGTTATCGATACCAATTTTATTCCTTTCAAAGTTATCTCTATTGCAAGCAATATACTTCAATCTTCAAAAAAGTCATCATAGGCCGATTTAGAAATCGCCTTCAGCTTCTTCCGTGAATTTTATCGCCTTAATTGTCAAAAAATACTTTCAGCGAAATGAAATGGAAGACTGGCGACTTGTGGAAAATGTTCTCTCAAACGCTCTGCACCGATACGAACGAGACACCCAGATTAGCTGCAATCTCCTTGATGTTCACACGATGATCTGAGAGGACAATTGCCTTAACTTTTCGTCAGTGATTCCTTGTGCCACGCGTACCCTTGCACATTGAAGATTCCCTGTAGGTTACCGTTATCATTCTCAACGCTTCTGCACATAATATTTTGTTATTTATTTTTATTATTATGGTTGAGGAGGGTATATTGCACCGCGACCTTCAAGATCTATTGTGCCCCCTTTCAATAGCTTAGCGAGATCCCCTCAAATACAGTTCTATTCAGAGTTATATTGAAGGTAATGGATGGCGCATAGGTGAAGAAAGTATTCTCTCTACGCCAGTTTCCTTCAGGAATCTGAGAATGAGAGATGGTTCTAGTGATTGCATTTCTTCTTCTGTACTTGCCCAGATATGGTTTTCTTTTGTGAGCTAGTGCCTCACAAAATCCTAGTATACAGTCTGTTTGATAACATCGTACACGACAAAAATTAAAGAAGAACTTATAAAAATAAAAAAAAATCAATTGTAGTGGTTTATTTTGTTTATTTACTTGAATGCTTTTCAATTAATATGTTGTCCACTCTCCTCCATTATCAATAATTGCTTGGAGTCTTCGAGGCATGCTTTCTACTAATCTTATAGCATAATCTTGAGGCAAAGATCTCCATAAAACTCGTATTTTTCGTGATAATTGTTCTTCTTTCCTTGGAGCTTTAGCTTCATGAATGCCCAAACATTTTCAATGGGATTTGCATCCGGTGACTCTGATGGCCAATCTAAAACATCGACGTCATTTTCTTGTTTCCACGCACTGCACAAACGACTGCGATGTTTCGGGCCATTATCTTCTTGCAGTAACCAATTTTCATTCCATCTTTTAAACCACCTTTGGGCAGATGGTAATAAAGCCTTCTTATAAATTTTAACCATGTTGGGTGCGTTTAAGTTATTTGTAAACATGAACAAATTGCCAAATCCTTGTTTTGAGAAGCATCCCCAAACGCGCACCTTTGCCGGGTGTTTGACGGTCCGCTGGATTAATTTAATGGATTGTGTACACCAGGTATGAGTGATAGGAGACCATGCCCAAAAATAAGCTTCATCCGAAAAAATAACGTTCCAAT
This sequence comes from Myathropa florea, assembly GCA_930367185.1. NCBI lineage: Eukaryota > Metazoa > Arthropoda > Insecta > Diptera > Syrphidae > Myathropa > Myathropa florea. Next base: position 16,479,813 of record OV884005.1, read on the forward strand.
CTCTGTCCAAATTCTCCTAGGCCCAACTGAGTCGTTTTTCTACGTGTTTTTTTGACAGTAGTGGTTTCTTTATTGTGCTTCGAAATTTTACATTATTGGCTAGTAAACGTCTTCGTATCGTATCACAACACACGTTTAGACCCCTTTTACGTAAAATCCCTTGTCCTCCACGTAACGATAGAAGAGGATTTTTTTCAAACACGCGTAAAATCATTTTGTCCTTCCTTTTTGTTGTTTTTGGCGTATACCCACGATCCGGCAAATTATCCACATTTTTAACTTGGGAATAACGGTGCACCCACTTGCTAACAAATGCTTTTGACTTTTTAATGTATTTAGCAGCTGCTCCGTATGACATTTTCGGTAATTTTGTATGCGTGCACAAGAATACTGCTTCATAACGTGATGCAAACGCGACACTCATTATAAAATACTTCCGTCTCTGACAAAAATTGAACACTCTTAAAATTTTTTAATTCAAAGCATCTTAGCTGAAGTATTTTCTTATCTGCTAATGCCAATGCCACTTCCAAACCGTTTTTTATAAACGAGTTTTGCCGTATACGATCTTATCAAACGGACTGTATGTTCTGGAATTTCATTAAATTCTCCATAAAATCTGCAGAGAACTTCTGCTGATACCCCTAGCTTCCTAAGATGCTCCCTGAGTCTACAGTGCTCCGTTAGGAAGCCTGTTAGGACACGCAGGTTATTCTTGCTCATTTTGATGCATGCCTCGAATTCGGGTACTTTTTGATCAAAAGGTATGCAAAAACTTTTTAAATAAATACATTCAACTTAAGGTTTAGAGTTTAGATTGGAGTCCGCAATGACTAATCTTTTGTTTTTGTGGCGCTACACTCCCGGGTAGACTTGGGCTTCAATCAACAAGCCTCCTTTTCCAGCTGCCTCTAAATGCGCACGTTAAGTCGGTTGAGCTCAGTCTCTACATGTGTGCGCCAATTTGGACGTGAACGTACTCTGTTTCGTTGTTCCACTGGTTCAGAATCAAATACACATTATTTAAAAACCAACATCTTATTGTAAATTAATGTAAATTTAAATGTAATGGGTCATGTAAAATATATTAAGGTCTGATATTTTGATACCTGATATTTTGTTACACCATCCAAATGTAATATTCGAACGGCGAAGTTTATGCTAAGGTTTGCCAGACAGTTTTAATCCTAAAGCATTCTTGGTCAAAATAGAATCCGTTTTGTTTACTCGAACCATAGGACCTTCTCCGAGTCTATGAACTAACCCACTACACTGCGGCAAACTAGCCCGTTGGCCTAAATCAAGGGTTTTAAATGTTTGCATACCTAGAGCCTTTACGTGTGGCCGGCTCTAAAGAATTGATTGATGTTATATGATGCCACCAAAAGTGCTAAATACCTTTAATTGGATTCATATATGGGAATTGTTAGCTTTTAATTATTCGCAGCGGTAAATTCGTGGTTTTCCTGCTTAGAAATGTCTTCCGGTTCTTATCTTGTTGGCACAACCAATTTGCACATCCAGCGTCAACTTTTAAATGACGGAATCAAATTTTCGATTAAAATATCTATTCTCTTCATTAAAAGGAGTTACTCATCCACACCATAACTACCGTCGTGTTTCGAAGTTTATACAACATTTTTTTCCTTCAGCGCTTTGTTTACCTTTCTAAAGGATATAGGTTATACTATACTTTAGTTAGTGAACATCATTTTACTCCAAAATTGAACTTGCTGAGAAGTTCGGAGAAGAAAACTGAACTGAACTCGTGAGAAAACATAGCACACACAACACCAATGGTGGCTGTAGAAGCTGGGCAATGCCACTATTTTTTAATATTTCATGCTGAATTTTTACGAATTTGTTTGTGGTTCGATGGCAATAAGCTTATGTTGCCAAATACTTACACTACATCAAAAAATTGCACGTACAGTGGGTAAGTTAGTGTTATCATACGAGTTTCCATTTCTAAAAATCTGAGAAGCGAGTCAGATTGAAAAAGGTCAAGGGGCCCTCTTATTTACGTGCCAAGTAGGTAGCCTCACGGCTAATACTTCTTTTAGGTGTCAGTCTGGTGTGGGCTACTACCGAACCGAGAATACTAGTACCCCATGTGTTGGCAACTGCTGCGACCTCCACTGAAATCGTTTAAAATCCTGTTTGTGACAATTCATAACAAAATAGTACCGTAAGGTGGTAGTAAGTTAGTGTTATCATACGGGTACGTGCAATTTTTTGGTGTACGTGCAATTGTTTGACATTGACAGAAATCATTTTTCTTAAAAAAATATATTTTTTCAGTACAAAATTGCCAATTTTTTTGGTGAACCTCTTGAATGTAGTAGTACTAATAGAAATTAATAAAAACACAGCCAAAATGTGAGAGCGATTTGTCACAAGACATTGAAAACATCATCCAATTTTAATTGCTTTACTTACTTTGCTTACTGCCAAAGTTAATTTTTAAATCATTTCTGCACATAGTATGTTGCATTGTGGGCAACAATGATTGAATTGATTGAATCTTCATTTACTTCTATACATGTATATACAAATAAACAAAAATTAAAAAAAAATGTTCTCTGACTATTAGTCACACCAGTTTACAGCGAAGTTATATCGCACCCCGTTAAAATCTACTACTACACTAAGTAAAAGATGTACCATCATGATAAGATCCCCGTTGGTTTCAACCATCTTACTGTGTCCGCAACTGTTATATTCAAATATCAATATTTCACAATAAAATAAATTAAGCTGTTATGCGAATTTGTGATGACGAATGACAAACACTTCAAAAGCCACAGGTGATCTTGGTGTTGTTGGAAAAGCTTGTGTCGTGGTGTGAGCTTACTGTTTGAACAACTGTAGTTCCACTTTTCTGATAAGGCTTGACGCGCTGTCAATCCAAAAATTGAATTTCATTTAAAGTTGTGTGTTGAAGAAAATCAATTGAATGGAAGCATCATTTATGGATGTAATTTTATGTAAGATTTCATAAAACAATTTTTACAAACGAGTTTTTTCTTTTATATTTTAGGAGTACGTTGGTCCTGGTGAGCAGGAAGCCGAAAAACCCAGTAAGCAAGAATACAGGGTTGCCAAATGGCTCCGCAGTAATGTGAAGACTAAGAAGACTAAATTTCTCAGTCACAATGTGGAGTATTTTACTGCTAACAAAGCCATTGACGCCCTTATGAAATCCAAATTTGCTTCTGGAGATGATCCCATATTTCCGACAAGGGAACATGCAATAACATTGCTCGATACTATGCTGGAGCATAAATTCTTTCATCGAGCAAAGAAAGTTCCTGTTTGTATCGAAGAACTTCGTTCTGGAAAATCGATTAAAGGAAAGGATATCGCTAACAAGGAGATCAAAGAATCGGCTGATGAAAAACCTGAAGAGGAAAAATGTGAAAAAGGATCTGCTGTGGAAAAAGTAACTGATGCGGAAAATAGTCACGTAGAAGGTGGACCATCGTCAGATGATGGTCAAGGGAAAGAGAAGCGTAAGCGCAAAATTCGTCTTGACATGCACCCAGAACAGGTTTTCGTTGACGGTTCAGAGGCATACGTCTGGATTTATGATCCTATTCCGATCCATTATTGGATATATGGGTTAATATTATTGCTTGGAGCAATAGTGATATGTCTGTTTCCACTGTGGCCCTTGGTACTACGGAAAGGCGTCTACTATCTTAGTGTTGCAGCTGCCGGTTTTCTCGTTTTTATAATGGCATTGACAGTGATACGTTTTCTTGTTTTCACTATGGTCTGGGTGGTAACCGGAGCCAAGTGGCATTTCTGGATCTTCCCAAATCTAACAGAGGACGTTGGCTTTATTGCATCATTTTGGCCATTATATGAGGTGAGTTTCTTATTTTTTGATAAATTTTACTATTGAGCAAGTATTACGACACTTAACACGTTGAGTGCCACCACACAATCCGAAAAACTGTCCACACAGGCCACGGATTTTTTTTTATTGACACTTTGATTACACTCTGGTCTCACGCGGCACAGCAAGCCCAAATTCGTGTGAGACCAAAGTGGTATCATGTGGCACTCAACGTGTTCATTAAATAACGGTATATCATGAAATTGTTGAATTATACTTGAATATCTTTTGTAGAGTAAATATGTTTCGGATGCTAACAAAAATAAAAACGATAAGAAAGCTAAGAAAAAGAAAAAGGACAAAGACAGCGATGATGGGGAAGATACTGTTGGCGATGTACCACCTCTTGAGCCAGAAAAAATCGAAATGATTAAGGAAAATGACGCAGAAATGTTACTCAGAAGAAGAAATGTTGGCGACAGCAGTGATGGAGATAACAGGGGTGGAGAAAGCAGCGATTGTCAACAGGATAATTCCGATGCCAAGGGGTAAGGCGGTTCAACGATTTCAAAAGAAAAGAATAAAGGGATTAAAATACTTTTGTACGGTATATTACTGCGGCTTCATGATCATTTTCTGTGTTGTATGTGACGTTTGCAGAAAAAATTACTATAATGCTTGACTGCTTCAGTGATGGAGTTTCCCGTTCGACGAAAATGCGTTCTTTAAAATGCAATTTGAACAAAGGAAGACCACCCTTCACAAGTTGATAATTTGCACTAAATGACTCTGGGCTATGACAGTTTTTGGAAAAGTTAGAATTATATTAACCACGAAGCTACATATAGACACATCACATTTATACGAATATTTGTTTAGTTCACCTAGTGGTGAATAGGATTCTTGTTTGTGAGTAATCTTACGATACTGCAAAGTATAACTGTATTGCGGATATATTATTTCTTTTACTGCGTGCACAACTTTTCCCGTATTCTGAAAATTGTTTCAAGAAATTTAAGATCTAATTTAAAAATAAGGGGAGGATCACTTTATTCTTCAGATAAAAAGTTGAATAAAACCTTTCACATTCTTTACTATCAAATGAATTTTCGGTAGAAGAGTTTCTTGTGGCAAAAAAAAGTGATGCTGAACTGAAACTAGATGACTTTTCGAGCACATGTCAACAAGAGCAATGAAAGTGTTCTACTACAAGGAACTATTTTATTGGATACATGCATACTCAACAGTTGCTCCAAGCCAAAAGTGATCTCTTCAAAAATAAAATAACTCAATACTGATAATTTTTTTTTAACCAAGCACTGAATGTAGAAAACATTAGGTATTTCGACAAATACAATTTCTTATCTAAAACCATAATTACTAAGCTCGATAGTATTGAGCAAATGTGTGAGTTTGCAAGGTTTGGCGTGACTATATAATTGTCAATGCTAATAGACTCTCATGCTATGTTAAAGCAATTATAAACTAACACGAATGGAACAGAAGACAATAAGCCCTGTTCGGATTCTGAACACATTACGGTACATTTTGACATTTGCCATGCATAATATTTACCCTTAGTCACATGTACAGTCTTGTATGATAAAATATTTTTGTCTAATGCCAAAAATTGGAGGAAAAAATTCACAATTTGAAGCAAAAATTAAATTGTTCGTCATTTTATAGAGATAAACTATTTATCCCGAATTTTAGAGTTGAAGGAATTCTTTACTGATTTGCATTTTCTGAATTAAATATTATTTGCTACAAGCTTTGCATTTAACATCTAATTCGTAAAATAAATCACTGAAATGAAACTGCACAAAGAGCTCTCTGCTCCATCTTAGCTAGTATAGAAGGTCAAACTTTTTCATGTTGTAGAAGTTTATGAGTTGGTACCAATTAAACTATAATCTTATGAATTAGGTAGGCCAGTTTTAATTACGATGGAAGAGTTAAAGAAAAGTATGACAGTTGTAACAATAAATGTTCTCCAGCTCATTGTGAATTTGTCACAAAGCGAAAATCCCACTTTCCATTTATGAAGCTATCGATGAAGATCACTGAACTATGTACAATTAATTTAATTAATCTCATATCTATCACATCGATACAATCAAATACATATATTTATTCAAATTTATACTAATGGTTTGAATTTCCTTTCAGTTCTCACGCACCATCAGATGAAAGTGATGGGTCAGAGGTCTCAGGCAAGGACTACGAAATCATATACCCAAGTGACGTCCCAAGCGTCAATTAGAGAAGTAGAAAAGTATACTGGATTCTTTAATGCGATATGTATAAAAAAGCTTGTATGTCTACAATTCGAACCAACTATTAAATCAACGTGAACACACATAAGATCATACAAAATCAAATCAAAACAGAAACAGAATAAAATATATAAAAGAAAAAAAACAAAAGAATTCGAAGAGAATCGATCAAGCACGGGTGTGTGCTTACTTGTCGCCCCTGGAAAATTTTTTTGTTTCTCAATATCCCTAATGTTAACACTTTTTAAAATATTACTTTAATGATTAAATTTTTAATTTAAACAAATTTTATATACAAATATAAATAAAATATATATAAATATTTAAAACTGAACAAAAATAATAGCCTTCATCCAATTTGTATTTAAATGAGTACGAGACATGTGTACATTACATTTTTTATGAACACTACAACACACACTGGGAACACAAACAGGATGCATTCGGGCAAATACTATTTTCTTCGCTGATCTTTACAAATGTACATATATTTGAAGGTTGAAATTCTCAATATTTACAAGCAAACATTTCGATCAATTTATTCCAACACATTTTAGTACTTGTAACATTCTGTTTTTAATAGGTTTACCTGATGATATTATTTAAATATATATTGAATAATGTGTAACTTAATTTTTAGAAATAAATGAAAAGTGCAAAGGAGTTCAATGTTATAAAAGGAACTTATGTTTTATGTGATATTCATTATTTGAAAACTTAATTAGTAGACTCACTGTTTTCCCCATTGTGAAGGAATACAATACGAGCGACTTAGATATAAAATGTAGAGTTTCAGAAGGTACATTTTTTTCAAATTTTCGACGAAACATGCTCGAGTTTGCATAGCCCGAGTAGGCGTTGGGGTTGGACGCGTCTCACTTACATAGGTCCTAGATGACCCATTGTGACGCCCTTTTGGGAATTTATTTCCCTTGCTCCCTCCTGTACCGCAGCTTCTGATCACAAGTCATTCAACAGGTATCCTGTTGATCTTATAAAGCTGAAAAGATAAGTTAAAGGTTTATTTTAAATTTCTTAAAGTGTTGTGTTTCTTAAATGACACAGTCAAGAACAGTGGCAGAGAGTGTGGGGAGTATCCTTTGGTTGCTCTTCATTCCCAGAGCTCCTACAGTCCCTGGCCATATTGTTAGACGCACTGTAGAATTTTTATTATTATTAGATGATACGCAATATTTTTATCTTTTAACGATCGCTTCCGAGATGAGATTTCTTCGTGATGTTGGAATTACTCGCCGGGATAGGGTGAGAAACACGGCAGTGCACGAGGAACTCAATGTTGGGCAGCTGCTTCTTCAAACGGAAAGGGCTGTACTTCGATGGTTTGGTCACGTGGCACGAATGTCCCCATCATCACGACCTCCGAGGCGTGCTTTGAAATCGATTCCAACAGGTAGGCGACTGCTTGTCACTCCCAGGACGAGATGGTTGGACCAAGTCCAAGCGCTTGGTCATAGCTCTTGATGAGTTAGAGTCTATGGCAGAGGATTGAGTGGCCTGGAGATCTCTCGTGCGTGCGTTACCCCCGCGACCCCTTTAGTAGAACATTCAGTGATCCTGAAGATGAGATGAGATGAGAAAGTTGTTTTGTGGTTTTATTTTCTTTATGTTTTTAATTTGACATGTTGCATTATACATGCATAATACTTACTTACTTACTTGCATAATACTACTTACCCACAATTGAGCACAAGTTTGAAAAGAGTAAAGTAAGAATGTATTCTTTATAAAATAAATTCAATGTTAGATAAAATCCGAATTGATTACTGAATGCAAAAAAAGCATATGATAAATTTTGTGAATTTAACCTACTTTAAGATTTCATAAAATTTTGTCTGACTTCCTTTAGCAGACAAAACATTTTTAACACTTCTTGGCATGTTGTTCACTAAGTTCAAGCATGCTTAAGTCTTTTTTTAAGTCAATGTCAATGCCCATCTTCACCTCGAGTGGGATAGTCCTCATTCTGTAAATTGAGGAAATTGTGGAAAACTATATGGCCAAATCGGCCATACAATTACTATGGAGCTCACTACTTTACCGATAACTAAATAAAATTGCCACTTGCGTAAATAGCAGACTTGAACATATAAACGATCGAGTAACGGAACTTAACAACGGCGACATGAAAGCCAATATTGATATCAGTCTGGTCGCTTTTTCGAAAGTTGGGACTTTCGCTTGAAAAACACTGCCGTTAGGAAGTATATGCCGTTAAATGCTGGTGTCATCACTGGAATCTTTGTACGTTATCCGCGTTGATATTTTTGGTACCGCCCTATTGAATAGGGTTTGAACACCATTTCAACGCCTTTAACTTTTCATAAGTTGGGAACATGTTTCATTTAAAATGTTATTTACGTTTTTAACTTAATATTAAAGCTGTCTGGTTACTTTCTTAGTATTTAGCTAGTTATGAGGTCATAGCTTAGGTTAGGTGGCTGATTAGAGACTAACAGTCAGACTTAGGCCAGCAAAGGTCCATTGTGGTACCACGTGCATGATTTCCTGGCCATGAAATCATTTGGTGCTTGCTCTAAAGTTTGATTAGAGTCTCGAGTGCTGGCCTTTTTCATTCTGATTGGACAGAATTCGAGCTTAGAGTTAAGCTTAGGAGATATTTGCTTTGTAATTAGGCACGTATTGCCTTTGGACTCTAAACGAATAATGGATCTAACCATTTTAAGCTTTAAAAGATGTTGACTGTAGCATAAGAGATGTGCGGTAATTCTTCACTAGATAAAAGTAATAAGAACATTCCGCGCCTATCGAGTTCTTCGACTTCGTAGTGAGATCATAGTCGGAACTTTTATTTTTCTATTTCGTTTCCCACTTATTCGTTCGTTCGTTAGTCTTATTTCTTCAATTTTTTGCCGTCTGTTTCCATATTTAGACACTTTCCCCGTTCATTGTGTGGTTGAAACATACTCTAAGTTTTCCTCGTATATTTTGTACTCATTACTTTTTGCCAATTTCTCATCGATTGTTCTGAGTGATGTTATCTACTTAACAATCCTAATTTATAGTTCTCATCGCATTCCAAAGGGATTCATTTTTTTATCGTCGGTTAATATTTCAAAATAGTCTTCGATTGAACCATCGTTTATTGTTCTCTTTTCTCTTCTTAAGATTGTCCAATGTTTTATTTTGAGGGGTTATAAATAAGTCCTCGTCATTATTTTATCGGTCGTCTATTTTAAGCAATAAACTGCCTAATTGAGAAGGGTAGTTGCTTTTTTTAATTTTAATTTATATGTCTCGTGTGTCTTCAGTCGATTTGTATTAGGCGGGTTTTATTCTAGAGTGCATAGCAATGTTGTACACAAAAATCAAAAACAAACTGGTGGTAAATTAAGCTAACAGTGTTACAGTCCAGATGGGGTTGAAGTCGTTCGTTTGGAATTATTCGTTATACATGTAGCGAGTACTACGACTTTACAACAGATGTCGTTGTAACGTTTTGGAAAATAGTCCTCAAGAGTTGAAAGTTTATTTTGTTATCCGTTGCAGTTTGTTTGTAAAATGTTGGAATACAGTTAAGAAAATGGTCTTGATATCGAATGCTATTGAAAGTAATGCTGTCACACTCGAACGCATAAAGACACTATCCGGGTATCCGTTTAGTTGTATCTCATAAAGTTGGGAACAGGATAGTTTAGGTAGTGTCGGAAATTCTTAAGTAGTTTTGGGTATTCGGATAGTTTCACGAAATTTGCAGATACGTTACAACACAAATTGAAAGTACTCGTAGCTATGAACAGAAATCATCTATAAGGAGATGGTCAATTTCAAGGCGGGTAATTCCCCTCGTCCCCACGCAGAACTATATTTGCCGTTTTATTTCGAGCAAATTTTCTTAATTGCTCTATGCTGGCACAGTTCGAAAGTGTCCAACGACTAATGTGCATAGGCATTACAGGGACACTCAGAACAACATAAACAGTGTCACTTAATATGATCTTAAATTTACTTCCTAGTATCTTGTTCAAACTACAAAGAGTGTAGTGTACAAGACTTGGCTCAGGCTGAAAGAGGCTGAAAGTTTTAAGTTCAGACCGTTCGTGCATGGTAATTTATTGAATATTTCGAATATTAATACAGATTATCTTACCGTCTTTGACCGCAAATTCGCAAGTTACTGGAAAGACAGATTTGTCGATCCTATAAACTGCATAAATATCTATACAGTATCTAAACATATAATTTATATCTATAAATATCTAAACAGTCAGAAGGTGTTGGGGCTGGTATTTTTAACACCACTCACAACCATAAAATATATTGCAAGCTGCAGTATCTTTCAGGCTGAGCTTCATGCCGTAAAAAAGCAGTAGAAAGCTTAGAAATAAATGCTAATAGAACCCATGTTAACATACATGTGGGCAGCCAAGTAGCACCTAAAGCTCTTCAAAGTAACAATATAAAATCGAAAACTGTTCTTCAGTGTTATAATGCCCTGCAGAAATGTTGTAGACATTAAACGGTCTCCCTAATCTGGGTTTGAGGGCACGAATGAATCATAGGGAACGAAACAACCGATAAACTCGCTAAACTTCGTGTCTCAGCCCTGGATGACTCAATAACCATTGCTGCACCCATAAAGCTCTTCTTTAAGGAATTTGACTTTTCGCTTTCTAAAAAAGCAGGTGTTTTATGGCACAATGGATCAAATCTGATCTAAGTGCACACCATCGCCACTTATACCCACCTACCTACCTATGGCACACTAATAGATTCTAGTCGTTTAACGAAGATATTCTGGCAAGACTTTGATTCCCACAAAACGGAACAAATTCTCTCACTACCCAGAGATCAATGTAGTATTTCGGTCGGTATTATCACGGGGCATTGTCTTGTGGGATACCATGCTTATAAAATTGGCTTGACCTCCACCGACATCTGCAGGAACTGCAGCGAGGCAGGGCTCACCTATAGAACACCTACTCTGCGAGTGCCAAGCTCTTGCCAGGACTAGATACACAATGTTAGGTAAACATTTCTTCAACTCGCTAAAAGACGTGGCGGCTTTGCAACCACGTCTACTCTTCAAATTTGCACACGCCTCCAAATCATTTTACCTCAATAACAACTTAAACCCCAATTCTTAGATTTATACAGTGTTGTGGTTTTTCACTATGGACCTGTGCGGTCTATGTGAGGCTCAGCCACCGCCCCTATATTAATGAGACCCTCGATATTTGGCGCAGCCGAAAGGTCTCATTTTCTGTGAATTGGGCAAATGATATTGCTTTACTCCAACCATGTTTTATAGAAGCTGCTTTATGGACTTTAGGAGACAGTCCGTCCGCATTTTCACCAATTTTTGAATTACGTCTCGATCGTGGGAGTCGAAGTCTCGTCTATAGTCGTCGAGTCTGAGTCCAACACTTTGCCTGAAAGTGGTTTTTGGGCTTTGTCACCGTTTAATAGTCTACAGAAATGATTTCTCCTACACATCATTTTCGGCTGGCACTACTACAAGTTTTCCATCGTTATCTACAGAGTTCCACCATTCTTTCACCGTCTGTTAAAACTTTCGAATATCATTCCTTCCATAAAACCTCTTCATCTCCTCAAACACGGACTTCTCGTGCTCTTTTTATTCTTTTGAGTCTCTTCTCTTCTATTTTGTTAATGGAGTTCACTGATAGCTTTGTTTTTCCATGGAGCGGTACCCAATGGCCCAAACAGGCTGCATTCTTGGTTGAGACCCCTTTGAAGCTACAAAGAATCCCTGGACTGCTTTCTGCGCTGGTGTAATCAATGACATATACATACATCTTACACAGATGTATCCATGAATTTGTTTCCATATTAACTTTATGATAAATGAAACAGATGTACGATTGGGAAATAATAGATAGCAAGAAACATGCGAGGATTGATTTTATTAGATAAATTCGTGCAAGATATAGTTAAGGAACTATAGGAAATTTATATTTAAAGTGAATTTAAAATGTCTATTCCCTGTAACCAAGGCAGTGCCAAAAAAGTCGAACTGTAAAGTAATAGACTATTTCCACGGCACTTAAAACACTGAATCCCAGAAAAAAGCCAGCATTTCCGCCAATTGAAACTGAAAAAGAAATGTGTATGCATAAATCCGGCACTTGTACGAATGGAAGTGTTTTCGAATAGGAGAGCTAATACACAAAGTGAAAGGATGGTAATTAACTTTAGATTTCTCTATAAAAATGTATTAAATTATAAATCTGTAGCCCCTACTTGAAAACACTTTGCTTAGTATGAACGTACCAAGTAAATCTGTGAGTGTAAATATGGTTTGACGGCGGTATCTTATGCGTGGAAAAACTTTTGAAATTATACATCCACCATTTCCAATGAGAGCTTCCGACTTTCCTAATGGCTGAAAAAAACAAATCTGAAAAGGTTTCTGCCTGAAAATCGTTTACAAACCTGCCATATAGCCTCCAGAAGCTTCATTATTCTGCAATTAGGCAAGCATTCGCACTGTATAGAGTGATTGCTGACTAGCTTCATCAGATTGAAGTTTTCAAAGCCAGCTGTGAAAGGAAAGAATTTTTATACAATACAAATCAGTGTAAAGGCCTGTTAAAATATTAAAACAAATGGAAGAGGGAAAAACGTTTCTTATTCTAGAAAGGTCCTAACAATTCAAAGGTTGAGCAACGAATGCAAATGAATAAAGCTCTCTGTTTGGAAATCAATCGAAGTTTAGAAACTATAACAGATGTCATACGATTTAGATTGATAACAAAATATAATAAACATTAGATACATTTCACATTGAATCATTAATATTGTTGGTATAATATGGTGGGCGCCGCGCCGTTGCGTAGTGGGTAAGTTCGTCAACTCCTACGGCATTAAACTCGAGAACAATAGCACGCACAACATGAGTGGTTGCTGAGAAACTAGGCCCAGGTCCATTCCGGACTGTAGCGCCGCCATTGTTGTTATATTATAATATCTTAATATTTATTTTAACAAGGTTCAATTATAATGACCGTACGGACACTTAAAAGAATTGAAAGAACGGAGCAACAAAAAAATTATACACTGTGTGCATAGTTAAGGGCCACCCATAATAGACGTACAGAAACTTCAGAGAAATGAAGCAATCAAGCGAATACATATCGAATATCACAATGCGCTGATACAATGCGAACATAGTAACTTCGTTTGGTCAGTTTTGCCTACTTACACGGGAGCGAAATGAATCGCTCTCTACGTATGCAAATGTCAGTTGACAGCTGAATTCTCTTTAAGTTTCTATAAGCAATTATGGGCAGTTTGAAATTGGACGATGATTCTGTTTTTGTTTGGTTTGCTTTTGACATAAGCTTAAGTTTTCGTACAGCTATTAAGATTTGTCAGGTCGTTTTGGCGTGGTAAGTAAGTACGTCGACTTTTAAGCAAAAGTTTAATGGTTCGATCCCGGACACATAAACTTTCATTCTCATGGCTCCGGCTCTATCGACTCGCTGACAATGCTCAGTGAGTATAACTTTTAACTTCTCCGTTTGGAGTTCATGGTGGCTGGATGTTGTAGGAATCGGGTAGGCACTGATTGGCGTCAACCTGGCGATGCCCAGTGTTGTAACCTTTCCTATACACCAATTGTGCTTATTTTAACTCAAAGTGGTGCAATAACAAGCCTCGGAAATGGACGGAATTACTGATGACGAACCCTGCATACGAAATAAGGACAACGATCTTCGGATCTGTACGAATGGAATGGAAGTTAAGGTCTCTTCATAGGCCAGGTGCAGCCAAACAATTGGCGGAAGCCCTAGACTGCTACAAAGCAGATATCACCTCCATCCACGAAGTGCGATGGGATGGACCGGGCAAAAAGAGGATGAAAAACTGTGATATTTACTACGGTGACTGCTACAGGCAACAAAAGCAGCGCCTGTTTGGATGTCGATTCATCGTTAGAGGCAGACTTAGGCAAGAAGTCTTATCGTTGTGTGAACGAACGCCTTACGACAATTCGCATCAAAGCTAAATTCGCCAACATAAGCCTAATATGCGCACATGCCCCCACAGAGGAGAAAGACGACGACACCAAAGACAGTTTCTATGAGCTCTTGGGCAGCTACGAGCAGTGCCCTAGCTATGACATTAAAATTGTCATAGGCGATTTTAATGCAAAGCTGGGAAGAGAGAGTGTCTTTGGTAGTATGGTATACAATACAGTTTGTGATAGAACAATTGCACGGACAACATAAGTGGTTACCGTAGAGCAAGGAGCCAAAGTAAATATCCTATCAATAGGTGTGGTTTTGATATTCTATTTAGATTTAACAGTCCATTGGCTACCCCTTTTAAAATGATCTCACCACCTACATTTTTTGGCCCTTCCCTTTCAACTGATTAGTGTGCAAACTACAGTTGGTGAAGACAGACAGCGGTGTTATAAGATCTCACATTCGGTGACAGAGCTGATTTTTGGTGTCTTCAAAAAGAAGATCCTATATCTGGTCCTTTCTAAAAGGAAGGCGAATGGAAAAGGGGGCATAACTAAGAACTTAATGTGGATATGGTCTGGATAGGAAAGATCCGTTGACTAATCTGTTTCGCTAATCGATCGCTTGAACGTAAATTCTTCGGGCAAGACAATCTTCGAAAAGGGACGGAAGACCAAGCCACCGGTATAAAGACCATGTGATCGTGGATGCAAGACAAATCAGTATTGATGACTGGAAGCAGCTGCCAAAGGCCATCTAGGATGGCTAGCAGCAAAAGTTTATGCTGTTAAAAAAACCACGTTAACGAAAAGACGATGATTCAATTAAGAATATTTATTCTGTGGAAACAATTTTTAGGCTAACACGACTTGATTTGAACAATTGCAAGGAAAGACTGATTTATAAAATTCATTTGTCTGAGGAATATTTGAATGTTTGTATGTATGTGTTTTTTTTACAACGGAAAGTTTTTTGGCTAAGCATACTATACTATATATGATATTAATAAAGCAAGTGTATTTACAACAAGTGGCTAATATTTTTTAACATATGCTCAGATTCTTTATGAGACGCTGGCTTGAGAAAAGGAAGATGAAGCATTGTGGATCTGAAGATAAACTGGAAACTCGACATATAACAGCAGGCATTCGTAGAAATTAGAAAAACATTTTAAAAAAAGTGAGTCTCCAATCTAAAGTAATTCGTTAGATGTACGCCCTATTTTCACCTAGAGCGCCATAGTATGGTTGACTGTGTTTAGCAAAAATACAACAATGATTGACTGAAAAAAGTTCAGATGTCGGGAGCTATAATGTGCTGTTCTAAGCATGCCAAAATAGTAATCCTACGCCTCCTACCTCTAGATTTATTTGACAAAGATGCGACTTTCTGCAGCGTTAACTACCTAAGCCAGACCGGATTCTGAATTAGTTGCCGCTACTACAATAGCATTTTCCGGCGCTACAGTCCGAGGTGGACCTGAGCCTAACTTTTTAGTAACCACTCATGTTGTGCGCTCTATTGTTCTCTTACGAGTGGAGGGGACCTACAGTTTGATGCCGACTCCGAACGGTGATTTTGAGAAGCTTATTGTAGACAGTTCTACTCTTTGAGCATTGTCAGTGAATCGAAAGAGGTGGAGCCGTGAAAAAATGTTAGATGGTTTTTTAGAAGTTTAGAAATATTTACAAATTTGACATTGAGGAAAAATCATGAAAAAAAACCTCAAACAAGTAAGAACTGAATAGATGAAAAAACAAACGTACAGAATAAATAAATAAAAAAATAGATAAAAAGATAAATAGATAAATAGTGAAATATATAAATAATCAAATAAGAAAAGAGAAAAATAAAATAAAATAAATAAATATATAAATAAATAAATAAAAAAAAAATAAAAAAATATACAAATTCATACAAATATATAAATTTTAAAATAATAATTTATAAATAAATAAATAAATAAAAATAAATAAATATATAAGATAAATAAATAAACATATAAGATAAACAAGCAAAATATACGAACAAATAAGTAAATAAATTAGTATATACAATATGTTTAACCCGGCGAGAGTGTGGCGGGGTATGACATAAACTCTTCATTTGCAACTAATTATTATATACCCTTTATAATAAAATACCGGTTTTTATATGTTAATATTTATTATAACAATATTTACTGGTAATTTTGTATGTGGGTATGCCATACCCAGCCACATACTCAATGTTACATTTTGTCACCACACTCTCGCCGGGTTAAAAGAGAAAAAAAATTACTGAAAGTCAAGCGGCAATTAAAATCATCAAGTCTGTAACTGTATTCTCTATACCAGTGAAACAGTGTCAGTCAAGAAAAACTTTGCTCCCTATCATTGTTTTGATCACCAAATAGTTTAAAGCTAGGAAGAGAGCGGACTTCTTCTTTTTCTTGTGACGGTACAGTCCAGTGTGGACCAAGGGCTTAACCAACAAGCCTCTCCAGCTAGCACAATCCAACGCTAGCTCTCTCCAGCTCCGCGCACTAATTTGGTTGAGATCCACGCAATCATGGACGTTTTCCACTGTGTTGTCGCAAAGCCTCAGATTCGAAGATTGGAGAGGAGAGCAACTTACAAATCTCAAACTGAAAAAAATAATATTTCTACACTACACTACATGCACTACATGCAAGGTCTCATCAAAAATGTAGATGAAATGAATGGAGCTTTTGGTTTGATATGACCTCTTATTCAAAATGTTGCTAATAATTTCAAATTGTAAACCGCTGAACGCATGCATGTTAATTACCTTTGTACTTTGAGATGCACTCCTTCAAAACCTTGTAGTGACAAACGGGAGTTTTTGTATGAAGGTTTGGATAGAAATGCGGAATGCATTTGCACAGCTTGTATGCAAAGTTGATCCGACATTGCTGTTCGCACAAGTTGTTGGTGTAGATCGGAAAGTGCTTTAGATTCGACTCACTGGGGAAGCGACATTTCCTCTGTTCAATCGTATTCTCTCTTGGAAATATTTGGATTTTTTGTCAAAAAAAAATGTGTACTTCTGTATTTACATACTTTCTAAATTCATCCGATGCTACTATCTCCAACATTTTGACTGGAAATTCGAATGGGATTGCACTAGCCACTTTATGTTTCTGAAATTGCATCACTTCGTTCGGATCATGGATAAAGAGCTGAAAGAGACAGTTAGAGGTAAAATTTGAACAGATTGTGTACCTACAAGGTGGCGCAAAATTAATCATCCTATCGGAAGATGTTATTGTTTTTGCAAATGGCGTAGTACGTCAATCATATTTGACATTTGTGAACTGGACAGCTGCAGTATACAAACAGTTAAACAAATATCAAGTCATCCTCAATCTCAACAAAGGAGAGGACGATTTTGTGTCGAAAATCATCATGAGCGACGAGGCACATTTCCACTTGAGCGGTTTCGCCAATAAACAAAATCTTCGCTTCTGGAGCTCTGAAAATTCGCGTGTGATGCACGAAGAGCCATTACATCCACTCAAAGGCCATGTATGGAGCGACGGTCACGCGGAAGGAGCGGTATTTTTTTGAGATCTTGTGGAAAGTCATGGAAAATGCGATAAAACGGGCACAAATGTGAATCAACCCAATTAACGGATATCATCTTTTCCACTTAGCAGAAAAAAATGATAAAGGTCTATATAAAGATTTCTATCATTCAAAATCATTTTATTTTATTTAGTAAAAACAGTAATTCAAAAACAAAATTGAATGATTAATTTTGCGCCACCTTGTATTTCAGCCCATACCGCAACTTGCCCGACAAAATTGGTAAAGGAGTATGTAATTTCGGAATCGAAAACATTTGCAACCACTATTTCATCCTCTATTGGGGATGGTCTTTTCGGTCGCCATCCAAATAGCAGGTTTTTGGTGGATATGTCGTCCATTAGAAAGTTATTGCTTATGTAGCATATACCCCATTCAGTGAGAACCTGTTGAGTGGGAAGTATATTTCCATCTTTTGTGGAGTTTATTATTTTCGTTGGAGCTTCGAGAAGGTTATCGGTAAGATTATGAATTAGGTACATGTAGTCCATGGGATCGATGCTGAAGTTCTGAATGGTGGATAGAAATTATTTAAATAAACTTATTTTAAGATGCCTTACTTGTATATTTGGGGGGTCGACAATATCCTCAAAGTTGAAATATGTCGAGTTGGCCAAGGACTCTAGAAAGTTGAAAAGCCCACTTCGATCCGGTTCAGGAATTCCCCGTGCTCTAGAACAGAAAAAGGAGAAATTAATAAAAGAGTCATAAATACAAATAATAGTACTTCTTGCAAATAAATAATGTAATGGGTAAGAAATTTAGAAAAGACTAACCAATAATGTTGCCAGAACTTTGTATCTTAATGTATATACTAATTGAAGGGTTGCGCAAAACTTTAACGGCTAAACTGAGTACGACAGAAAAGTGCTTCAAAAACGTGTTAAAGTTAATAAAATCTATCATAAATATTTTCTCTTCTTTTCGAATACATTTTTGAAAAGTATAGGGTTATCTAACAGAGTTATCCAACATTATAAATCAATAGAAAAATACAACATTTTTATGGGGATCTAAAGTGCAAAGTCTCGGTCTATAAATAATAATATAATCAATATTTTGATGACATTCTGAGAAGTTTTTGCATAATTGCGGATGTTTTCCGCGAGTAACAGCACTTGCATTTTCTAGTTGGTGGAGCACTGACGTAGAGTTTATCTTTAGCATAGCCCACAAGTTAAATGATGTGAATGTCAGCAAGCAATTTCACAGATTTGGAAGATCGCGACTCACGTGTTGGCGAACTGGCTTATCCATCGTCATTTTACAAAACGGACGAGTTTTGCAGGAATGCTAACATTACGCCCTCAAATCGATAAAACAAATTGCGGTTATATATACAGTCGAACTCCAAAAACTCGAACCATCACTTGCCTCAAAAAAATTCGAGTTATCAAGAAAATGCAAAATGTATAAATATTTATTTATTTGCGTCAAAGCAAACAAAGATTTTTTATTTTGGTTTTAACCATTATACAGTGTGTCGGTTGTAGGTAAGTTCTGCCACTTTTTCATTTTAAACGATTCCAAAACTGCTTTGTCCACATTTTCATACGTTGGTTTTTTAAGTCTCTTTGTACCACCATTTTCGATTGGACTATTCACTCTGTGTATGATTTTGTCTTCCACTTTGTGTTTTTCTAGTACAAAGTAAGTGTTACATCTCTTCTGTTGTGTGTTCTTACTCCTACCAATAAAAATTAGGACAATTCTTAAGAAACCACGATTTTCTACACGTATGTATACTAGTTCATAGGAATATACAAAGACAGTGCCTTGAAAAATTCATTATAAAACGAACATGTAAAATACGCAGAATTTTGGAATTCCCTTCAGAATCCGACTTATCGAAGTTGACGCCAAATAATCTGTTCGAGTTATAAAGATATTCGAGTTATCGAAGTTCGAGTTATCAAGAACAAATTACATGTAAATTTCGGTCTTGGCGCTATTGCCAACAAATTTCAATCGAGTTATCAAATATTCGAGTTATCGAAGTTCGACTGTATATATTATGGCATCAACTTTACAATTAATTATTTACACGATTTAATCACAGAGATTCGATTTTTATTTTAATTTTACATATACAAAATAATGCAATTTATCAAGTATATTTTTTTTATAGTTTTTATGATGATTTGATGGAAAAGCCACTAAAAAACCTTCATTAAAAAAAAAATGAAAATAGATAAAATAATATAAAATACGGTAGCAATAATGCTAAATATATACTTCGTCGGGGGAAGAGAGAACTGTTGTCAAATACCTACCCAACTTCAAACTATTATTTCGAGGTAGATCATGTACTACTAACCTTGTATTATTTACTGCAGTAACCGACTAGCTAGCGATAGTGTGTGATTTCTCCATGTGTGATCCCGTTACCAACAAGGTTCTTAAATCTACCGCTCATTTTCTTATCTTCGCATCGTGTATGTGCAAATTAAAATCAATGACTAGTGTTAATAAACTAAAGTGCCATGGGCTCTGTGCCATGTATGCCTTCAGGCAATCGTGTTAGAGATCTTAATATAGACCATTCTCCTGACTTAAAAAATAACAAAGAAAAAAATAACAATAATTTCTCTCTCCCTTGCCATTGAACGTTCTATCAACGCCATCTCTTCTCGACGACCTTAAGTTTATAGTTATTTCTTCTTCTGACGAGAAAAATCCTTCTTCAGTGTGTTTCTTCTCAAAAAAGCAATTGATGGAATTAGTTCTTATTATGATCAAATAACTCAACTCCGAGACGGAAGCATTCTCATTCTCTGCAGTTCAAACAAAATCGCGGATGTATTCCTGTCCAAGAAGTCTCTTTCCTATTTATGCCCATTTGCTATGTCGTTACATAGCCAATTAAACGCCTCAAAAGGCACAATATATGGTCCAAACCTAAACAATATTCCGGAAAGTGAAATATTGAAAGACATGAAAGCACAACGTGTAGCAGATGTTTTCAAATGTAAGAAAACGGAAAACAGTTTGCTGCTGGTTTGATTTTATTCACCTTCGACCTGTTTCGACTACTTTCTACCCTCAACATCGGATGGTATAACGTACAAGTTAGAGAAGACTTCCCTTACCCGATGCGTTGCCAAAATTACTGACAATTTGGGCACACAGCAAAAAGCTGCAAAAATAACAGGTCATGTGTAAATTGCAATCTTCCGACGCACAAACCCGATGAACTGTGCGAACTGCGGTGAAAAACCTCCGGCCTCCTTCAAATTATGCCAACGTTACCAGGAAGCTGTACGCAGTATGGCCGAAGCCAAAGTAATTTTCAAGGAACAAAACCTTCAGCCTTTTCTACCTCTAAACTTCTCAACAGTAGCAAACAATGCTCATAGTAAAACAACAACCATTTCAGCCCAGACTAATAATGTTACCCAAAATCAATCGAATTAAACAGGAAACTCTTCGTACAACCCAACCTGCAATAATATATTTTTCACGAACAAGCAATAAAAACTACTCCATCGACATCCGTCAACAAACACAGTCACACCTTCTGCCGCAACCACGTCCGCCGATCCCAGATACGCTGCAAGAAAAATAAATCCACCAAAAACCACATCCAACGTAACTAACCCCACCACAATGACCGCAACCACTTCCACCCCCTATCATTCTACCTATTATAAAGTCACCACGAACATTCTTGGTGATACTCTAATTCAAAACAACAATACAACAGAATCGCCAATTTCAATCCTTACTCAGTCCTTAATTAATAACAATTCATATTTCACTAAGCCGTCAGAATCTTATAATCATGACATTGAACATTGTTGTACCTTTATTCCTCAACCTACTCGGGGCGAGACCCGGAATGTTCGTTTCCCGATCAGCGAAGACACTCACAAACCTTTGCCTAACCCGCCTCCTTCAAGAAAACTTTTTTAGAAACCTGCTCCTTCACTTAAGGTTCTATTGAAGAATCTCAGAAGGTTTCTCAACAATGACCATGAATTATAACTCTTTATTAACGATTTAAACCCAAGCATACAAGAAATCCACATCGGAAAAAACTGTTTTCATAACTTAGACTCTAACACTTCCTCCAAACAGGGAGTTTCTCTTCTTGTCCACAAATCTATTCCACATCGTTTTATCCAAATCAACTCAAATATAGCAGCAATAGCAGTACAAACAGAATTACAAATAAAACTCACGGTCATCAGTGTTTACATTCCACCACAACAAGGATTCTCTCGCAATGATCTTGACTGTATTTTGAATGGTATAAATACTCCAATCGTCCTCACCGGACACTTTAACTAATGGGGTCCTTCCTAGTGTTCGAGCTTAGGTAACAGAACCGGAAAAATAATCACCCACTTTATGACCAATTCCAGTCTTGCAATCTTAAATGACGGTCGCCCGACAAATATGTCGACACATAAATGGTTCACACATGTCGACCTAACATGTAGAACTTCTCTAACTCCAAACTTCAAGTGGTCCGTCTCCCATTACATACACGGAAGTGATCACTTTCCGATCACCACAATCATTTCATTAGGCTAAAATATAACACATGTAAAATTGCAAAAACGATTCCCATTGGATAGGGAAAATTTGTAAACTTTGCATAGAAAAGCTTCTCGTAATATTAATCAAGACGCTGCCCTTCTGCAAAAAATATTAGATCTGCAGCTAACGTTGCTATTCCGAAATCAACAAACAAAACTTACAAAAAAGTTGTCCCCTGGTGGAACAGGGAGCTAGGTAACCTCCGCCAGATAAAACATAGAGCCGGGAGATTTTTTTAAAAACATCCTACCGACAACAATCTCGTAACCTATCGTAAAGCTAACGCCAAGTTTCGTAAAGCTGTAAGAGCAGAAAAAGTTGCATGTTTTGAAAAGCTTACCGCAAACATCAACCCAAACTTGACATCTAGAAAACTATGGACAGATATAAAAACTCTCCCTGGCAACTATGTACCTCACTCAATCAAAGTTATTAGAACTGAAACAGAAACCACCACTAGCCCACAGGAAATTGCTGAATTTTTTGCAAAAACATGGAAACATTCCGGCGATGATTTAAACTTTCATCCTACTTACTACTTACTTACAACCTTAAGAGAAAAGCACAATCTGATAATACCATCTTATACTACCAACCCTTCCGCAGCTCTAACAGAAAGTCCTTCAACTATGACTGAATTAGACAGCTATTTATACCTTCTTAAACGAACAATCCCTGGATTCGATCGAAGCTCTTATTCTTCTTCTTCTTAGGGCGCTACAGTCCGAGGTAGACCTGGGCCTCACTCAACATGCCTCTCCAGCCAGCACGATCTTTCGCCAGCTGTCTCCAGTTTCGCACACCAAGCCGGCAGAGGTCCCCCTCGACTTGTGTGCGCCACCTTGTTCGTAGACGTCCTCTGTTGCGTTGTCCCACAGGCTCAGAGTCGAAAACTCTTCGGGCTGGAGCTAAGTTGTCCATACGCTCTACATGGCCTAGCCATCTTAGGCGTTGGATCCGTAGACCCCCGGCTAGACTCATGTCGCTGTACAGCCCATACAGTTCGTGGTTGAACCTTCTCCTCCAAATGCCATCAACGCAAACAGGACCAAAGATCGCGCGCTGAACTTTTCTCTCGAAAAGACCAAGAGACTGGTCTGGTCCGCTTGGGATATTGTCCATGCCTCTGCGCCGTACAGCAGGACTATCATCCCAGTCCGTCTTGTATAGAGTCAGCTTGGTCGTCCAAGAGAGGGCTCTACTACTTAATTGCCTTTTGAGCCCATAAAAACAGCGGTTGGCAAGAGTAATTCTGCGTTTGATCTCGGTACTGATATTGTTTGTACTGTTTACCGCGGAGCCAAGGTAGACGAAGTCCTTCACTACCTCAAAGTTATAGCTGCGCATGGTGACGTTCTGTCCAAGTCGTCGATGTTGTGCGTCCTTTCTCGATGACAGCATGTACTTGGTTTTGCCCTCGTTTACCGCCAGACCCATTTTAACCGCTTCCGTTTCAGTGCCAGCAAACGCATCATTGATGGCTCGCTGTGTTCACCCAATCACGTCAATGTCATTCGCGTAAGCTAGCAGTTGAACGGACTTTTGGAAGATCATGCCTCTTGTGTTGGCCAGTGAGTTTTGTACGATCTTCTCAAGAACGATGTTAAGAAAATCACATGACAGCGCGTCGCCTTGTCTAAAACCTTTTTTGACATTGAAGGTCTCGGTGAGTTCGTTACCGACCTTGATGGAGCAGCGAGAGCTCTCCATCGTCATCCTGCTCAGTCTGACGAGTTTGGCAGGAATGTCAAAACTAGACATGGCGCTGTATAGCTCGTCTCTATGCACGCTGTCATATGCGGCCTTTTTTTTTTTTTTTTTTTTTTTTTTTTCGTGCGAGATGAGTTGGAAACCTTGCATAGGCACCAAAGGTCCGACGTCCTTTGGTAGTGCCGGATTCTTACCGGCTAAAACCACCCCCAGTCAATCTTCCCGTTTATTTGCTCCCTCGCGAAACTACCGCTAGGTATTACTTCACGAGGGACGGGTTCGAGCTATTTGCTTCGTCACTAGGTGTTTAGCGAATTCGCGTTCCGCTGTCGTTCTGCGTTCCTAAGATCGCACATTATTCGTACTGCTGCGTCGTTTACTACAGCCCAATAATCTTCGCATTGTAACACATAACTATGTTCTCTGGTGTCGGCTGTTCACCAAATTTTTCATGTAAAATATCTCTTTCGTTATCATAACGGGGGCATTCAAAGAAAACATGCTTTACATTTTCTTCCGCGTGTAGGCATCGAGGACAGAAAGGACTTGAATCACGGTTCCGCTTGAATAGGTATTCACGGAAGCCACCGTGACCAGTCAAAAACTGTGTAAGATAGTAATTAACCTCGCCGTGTTTTCGATTTACCCAATTTTCAATCCTTGGGATTAGTCGGTACGTCCATCTCCCTTTTTGGGACACGTTCCATCGTTGTTGCCACATTTCTATGCTGCGACTTCTTTCTATTTTCTTCGCGTGGTTCACAGTGGGCCCGATTTGCACGCGTTGGTCATAAAGTCTTCTAGCTTCTAGAGCTAGAATATCGATGGGTACCATGGAGGATAGTACCAATATCGCGTCGTGGGATACCGTCCGAAATGCACTGCAAACTCTCAGTGCACATAATCTGTAGACAGATTTGGCGTCTTTCATGTGCGACTTTTTATTCGCGACGTCAGACCATATTTGTGCCCCGTACAGCTGTATGGATGTTACAACTCTCGCCAGCATTAACCGTTTACTTTGCCTCGGTCCGCCGACATTTGACATGAGTCTCGAAAGAGCGCTTATCGCTTTCGACGATTTCTCACAAGCGTACGCGAGATGATGCTTATAATTAAGGCGAGCATCAATCATCACCCCCAGGTATTTAATAACGGGGCTGGAAATAATGTTGTGCTCTCCGACTTTTATCGTTATCGTCTCCCGTACCTTTCTACTAGTGATTAGCACGGATTCCGTTTTATGATCCGCAAGGTCTAAACTCATGTGGCAAAGCCAGTTTTTATCAAAGCTATTGCTTCGTTGCAATATAACTCGATTTCTTCTAGTCGTTTCGCTACTACATCCACCGCAATATCGTCCGCGAAGCCTATGATAGAGGCTTCTCTTGGAACCGGGAGTCGTAGAATGTCGTCGTACATCACATTCCATAGTAGAGGACCTAGCACTGAACCTTGAGGCACGCCCCCTGTAATTTTATGCAACTTCGTTCCGTCGTCAGAATCATAGAGAAGCATCCTATCAGTTAAATAGCTCCTAATTAATCTTAATATGTACTTCGGTACATTTAATCGTTCGAGGCGTTGTAAAATACGTATCCAGTTCGCCGAATTAAACGCATTTTTCACGTCAAGTGTTACTACGGCGCAGTAATTTTTACGGCCTCCTTTCCATCGTCTACCTTCTATGGCTGTCCGGGCTTTGTCCGTTACAACTTTGATCGCGTCAATTGTCGATCGGCCCTTTCTAAAGCCATACTGGTATTCCGCGAGTCCATCATTGGCTTCGATGATGGGCTGTAGTCTATTACAAATTATTCTCTCTAGTATTTTGCCCATAGTATCGAGCATACAAAGTGGTCGGTAAGATGAGGGCTCTTCCGGTGGTTTATTTCCTTTCGGTAATAATACCAACCGTTGGTATTTCCATTGCTGCGGAAAAATTCCCTCATTCAAGCATGCATTATACATGCTGACGAATATGTCTGGACGGGCTTTTATAGCTACTTTTAATGCCCGATTGGGTATACCGTCGGAACCGGGAGCTTTTCCATCTTTTATTCTATTAATTGCCGCTGAGAGCTCGTCGTTTGTTACCGCAGGAATAGATTCGCTTTGTTCACGGATTTCGTTTAGTGCGACCCCGTCATTTTGGAAAGGGAACAGAGTTTCAACGATTCTACGGAGCAATAATGGGCAGGTTGGCGATGACCTCTGAGGCGTCTTGAGCTTCGCGGTTATAATTTTGTACGCGTTACCCCATACATTCTCATTTAATTGGTCACAAAGATCCTTGAAACACTGTCTTTTGCTAGACTTAATGGCAGATTTAAGTAAAGCACGTGCCTCTTTGTACCCTGCTCGCAATAAGAGGTATCTTTCTGGGTCGCGTTGTCTAGATCTCTGATATTTTCTTCGCGCCTTGTGGCACGCCGATCGGAGTTCCTTGATCTCCTCGTTCCACCAATACGTTGGCCGGCGGCGATTCTGACTTCCCGTTCTAGTCATCGATGTATCGCAGGCAACGTGTACTTGTCGCGTTACTTGGCTAACAATCTCGTTTGCTGTTCTCCCTTCGACTATAGCTTCGGCGATTGCATACTCTAAGAGCTCCTCGTCTAAGGTGTTCACGTTCCATTTCGTTTTGCTACGTTGACGCGGAATGTTTCTAAAATGTAGAGGACTATATACATCTATTAAAATCGCGTTATGATCACTGTGAGTGTAGTGGTTGCTGACTCGCCAGGTCGTATGCCTAGATAAGCTACTACTAACGAAAGTGATATCTACTATCGAACCTGCACCCGCTCTACTAAACGTATTCGTATTTCCCACATTAGCTAAGACGACGTCCAAACTAGAAAAGGCTTCGAGTAGAATGGTTCCTCTTCTATTTGTTAATACGCTTCCCCATTCTACTGCCCATGCGTTAAAGTCACCGGCTATAATTGTTGGGGCATGATCCTTAGCATCACAAACTATGCTTTCAATGACACGCTCGAACTGATCAATGGTAAGACTTGGGGGGATATAACAGCTGTATATGTACACGTCGTTTATCTTCGCCCGTACAAAGTAGTTTTCGCGTGTAAGCTCTCTAGGGCTTTTTTATACTCTGGGCATCTAACACTACCGGTTATATGTCCAGAGTCTAATCCGTTTGCAGTGCAGTGCAAGCATTTTGGCTTCACCTTGCAGTCCTTCAATTTGTGTCCGTTTTCTCCGCATCCAAGGCATGCATTCGATCGGTCGGTAGGGCTTTTGCACGTTCTTGCCATATGGCCAAACCCGAGGCATCTAAAGCATTTCTTCGGCGAGATTTTTTCTCGAATCCTACAATAGACCCAGCCAATGCGTATTTTTCTGGCTGTTAACAGCTTATTAGCGATTTCTACGGGCAGACTTAAAGTAGCCGCCTGAGTCCCACCAAAGGTTTTTCGCATATTTTTTATAGCGGGTGTTCTTACTTCGAAGTCTTGCAGGTATTTGGTAATAGCGGCGCAGACTTCTTCCTTCGATGTAACTTCGTCTATGTCCTTGCACTCGAGCAGTATTTCATCCGTTACTGAACGAACATTTGCACATTCGCCTAGCGACTTTCCTATTTTTTCTTCTAGGCTCGTGGTAGACATCTCGCCTGTTCTTTTAATTATTATGGCATCGGAACGTTTCGACCTAGTTGTCTGGTTTTTTCTGGTGCCTTTGTTGATTTTTGTCCACTCATTCGTCTTTGGTTTGACTTTTTTGTTTTCGTTTGGAGCTGTTTTGCGAGGGGTTGCCTACGTTTGGCTTTTGTCGCTTTTCTCGTTACCGTTTCTTGTGGGTGCAGCTTTCGGCGTGGTTATACGTTTCTTTTTGGGAGACGGGGTCTTATTCTGCTGTTCGGTAGCGTTGTTGACATTGTCTCCTTCCCTTGCTCTCTTCGCTGGCTGATCACGACTGGCTTGTGAACTGAGCGTATGGTCCGCTTTATGCTTTTTGTTATTTCTCAGCACTTGTGACGTTGGCGGACAGTGTTCCTCAAAACGGAGGTTGAGAGCCTGTACTTGTTGTTCGAGCTGGGAAACTTTGGAACGTAGATCCGAAACTTCCGCCTCGGCTTCTCGAAAAACGGATTTAATCAAGCTACCCATTCTTTTAATTTCTCCGTGTACGTTGTGCTTGTCTTTATAAAAACCAATCAGCTCATCGATTTTTAAGCCCAACTGAAGCATCTTATTTCCCTTCAACTCATTGGTTTCAGTACTGGGGCTGACAACAGGGTCCTGGCGTACTGTGGTACTCTTTGGCGTATTCGGCCGCTGGTAGGGGATCACGTGTTCCTTCGAGGCAGTTCCTTTTGGTGGTGAACGTGTGATCCTTTTACTTTTCTTAAATGGATCCATCACACCATCTGCCTCGAGGGTGTTATTTCTTGTAGTATTACTACCTACGGGGGCCAAGTTAACCACCGCCGTAGGAGATATTGAAACATTGTTGATTTTATTGCAGTCATTGTATGTCGACGACTTTGGGCCTGCTTTCGCACTCTCCGCCGCCGGTACTGGGGATCCGGCTCCCTGCACCGTAACTTTTAATATCCTCTTCTCACTATCCATGTTTTGAATTATTTAAAGAGTATTCCGCTCTTGCCAGTTTTTTGGTCCGCGGGTGGTATTTGATTATTTCCACCAACCCTGTGTATGCACAGGTTTGTGACCTGTTCACACACAGGGACCCCCAATCCGCCACCTGGGGACGCGCCCGATGGGAGAACTGGCAAAACTCCACACGGTCATATGCGGCCTTGAAATCGACAAATAGATGGTGTGTGTCGATCTGCATTTCCTGGGTCTTTTCCAGGATCTGCCGCAGTGTGAAAATTTGATCGATGGTGGACTTCCCGGGCCTGAAACCACACTGGTAAGGACCTATCAGTTTGTTCACGAATGGTTTCAGGCGTTCACACAAAACGGCAGAGAAGACCTTATAGGCGATGTTAAGGAGACTTATCCCCCGATAGTTGGCGCAGTCAAAGGGGTCTCCTTTCTTGTGGATCGGGCAAACGATACTGAGATTCCACTCATCGGGCATGCTTTCCTCCGACCATATCTTACAGATGAGCTGGTGCATGCGCCCTACCAGATCACCTCCAGCTGCTTTAAACATTTCAGCGGGCAGACTATCTGCACCAGCAGCTTTATTAGACTTCAGTCTCGATATCGCTATCTTGACTTCGTCTAGGTCGGGGGGACGGTATTCTCTTCTATCATCGTCCGTTGTGTTGAGTGGAACATTCTGCCTGACAGCGGTATTTGTGTCCTCATCGCCGTTCAACAGTCTGCAGAAATGATTTTTCCAAATTCTCAGTATCAACTGCGAATCTACTACTAGCTGTCCATTTTCGTCCCGGCAAGCTTTTGTCCGAACTTTATACCCATTCGATAAAAGTTTTACCCTTTGGTAAAACTTTCGGACATCATTCCTGCCATAACACCTCTCCATCTCCTCGATCGCGCGCTTCTCGTGCTCTTTCTTTTTCTTCCTGAGAAGCCGGTTCTCTTCCCTTCTTCTCTGTTCGTAGAGCTCACGAACAGCTCTCGTGGTTCGATGCAGCGTTGCCCGGTAGGCTTCTTGCTTTGCTGCATGTGCCTGCCTGCACTCGTTGTCAAACCAGGGTTTTTTCCTTGGAGGCGTTTTAAAACCCAGCACATCAGTAGCGGCTTCTCTGATGGCTCTTTGACAACGTTTCCATTCTTCGTCTATTGTTAGTGCGGGCGACGTCGAACTTTCGGAGAGTTTCAGGGAGACTCGATCGGCAAAGTTCCTGGCAGTCTGTTACGATTGTAGCTTTTCGACGTCAAACCGTGGTTGTCTTCCTCGACTCCGTTGTTCTCTCAATATCCGTGTCCTTACCTTGGCTACAACAAGGAAATGATTCGAGTCGATATTGGCGCCTCGGAACGTTCGGTCCTCAAGAATACTGGAGGAGTGTCTGACGTCGATCGCAACGTGATCAATCTGGTTGACGGTTGAATGATCAGGGGACCGCCAGGTCCCTTTATGGATGTTGAGGTGTGGGAACCGCGTGCTAGCTACAGAGAGGTTTCGCCCCGTAACAAAGTCCACCAGCCTGAGTCCGTTTTCGGACGTGGTGTCGTGCAGGCTGTGTTTACCGATGACTCTAGCAAAGATGTCCTCTTTACCCAGCTTAGCGTTGAAATCTCCTAGAACGATCTTGGTGTCGTAGCTGGGGCATTGATCGTACGTTCTTTCTAGGAGATCATAGAAGTCATCCTTGCTATCGTCATCTTTGTCCTCCGTTGGGGCGTGGGCGCAGATTAGGCTGATGTTGCCGAATTTAGCCTTGATGCGGATTGTTATGAGGCGCTCGCTTATGTACTTAAAGCTTAAGACTTTTTGCCTAAGTCTGCTTCGAACAACAAATCCACATCCAAATAATCGCTGCCTTCGCTCTCTGTAACAATCGCCGTAATTTTTCATCCTCTTTTTGCCCGGCCCATCCCATCGCACTTCCTGGATTGCGGTAACGTCTGCTTTATAGCAGTCTAGGGCCTCCGCGAGTTCATCGGCTGCACGTAGTCTGTTCAGGGACCTCACATTCCACGTGCAGAACCGAAAGTCATTGTCCTTATTCCGTTTGCTGGGGTCGTCAACAGTAAATCCGTCCGTATCCGAGGCATATTGTTGCTTCTCAACTCGTTACTTTTTTACGTGGTGAGGAAGTTAACCCCACGCACAACCTCCAACTGGGAGGACAGGTCCATTTGTTTAGCCCCCGGACAAAGGGGTCCGGAGGGATCCGGTGTCGGTAGCCTCTTGCAGGCTGTGAGCGCCGCCGTTGGCCCTAAAAGAAGGGCTCATCCGCCGCCATCTCTATTCCAAGGTCCCGACCTTACCATGGAAGCTCTTATACCATGATTAAAAACAGATCCACAACCTTTAAAATAAAGTTACCGGATTTATAGTAATAATGGCGGCGCTACAGTCCGAGGTGGAATTGGGCCTAGCTTCTTAGCAACCACTCGTGTTGTGCATGCTATTGTTCCCTCACGAGTGGAGGGGACCTACAGTTTAATGACGACTCCGAACGGCAAGATTGACAAGCCTTTTCTAGACAGTTATACTCTTTGAGGATTATCAGTGACTCGAAAGAGGTGGAGTCGTGAACAAATTTTAGGTGCTTTTTTTGGGAATCGAACTGAGTTCATCGAGCGTAGGAGTCGACTCACCTATTTACTACCCCACGGCGCCCATTAGATGATTTCCCGAAACGTGATAGAGCAACTTTGCATTTGGCAAAGCTTATATCTTTGGGTTTTTACTCTTTCATGTTAGAGTGGTTTTCCAATTATTTACAAGAAAGAGGGCAATTGATCTAGGTCGATAATTTTACATCTCGTATAATAAAAATAACATCTGGCGTCCCAGAAGGGAGTTACATCGACCCGTTGCTATTTATTTTGTTTTAAACGATATTCACGAAATATTCAATTTCTATCAAGCGTGACCGCCGTGGCATAGTGGGTTAATGTGTCGACTTCTACGCTCTAGACTCTCGGTCTATGTTCAAATTCCAGCACAGAGAAACATTTTTCAATCCTCTTGCCTAAGCTACATATGAAACAAAACGATCTAAGAAATTTATCTCTCGACAGTTAAAATATCGGCATAATGTAGGTATAATCAATGGACATTGCCTTATAGGCCAATATGCAACAAGACTCTGGAATCTGCAGAAGCTGTTTAGACGAGGAAGTGGTGAAAAATTCAGTAAATGATTTCCTACAAGTGGATAAATGGATAAATATATTGATCCATGTTTCAATCTATGTGGCGGCACAATAGGCCTACTCTGGTCAAAGTGCACTCTTTCATTTACTTTAACCAAAGCCCCTTTACGAAAAAATCCAAGACGATAAAGCTTTTAAACAAATCTTTAGAACTGCTGTTACCGTTACGAGCCATTAACCTATTTGATATCAAGTTTGCCAAGTTTGCCATTCTGCATTAAATACTCTGTCGAAGCTGAGTGAATAGTAATTAGAGGGTCGTATCCACTGTTTATGTATAAACTCGGCTCTGATGGCAATGACTAGAGAGAGAAGTTTTTAAAGATTTGAACAGGATCTCTTTCTCAAAATTTTAATGGATAAATCTAATATTTGGTGTTTTTTGAGCTTTTGACACAATTCCTCAGTTAGGTACAGATGAAACAACAATCATAACACCGCCGCTGTTTTGGGTTTCTCTCAAGACTAAGGAAAACCACTACTGTTACTCAAATACTAGTGTGAGAGCTATCTTCCTTCAGTCCTCTAAGCTTCCATCTGCCGTTTTCCATTTAACACTTTTTTGAATCGACACAATGTATTAGCATTTTTTCAAACAAACTCCATTTATAAGGGTTTGCGTTAAAAACTGAGTTTAAGTTGCCGACTGGAAGTAAACATATCTTACTTACTCACAATAACTCTTAAATCTTTTAGGACTTAATCTGTTCATCGGACAAATTGTCAGACTCGGCAATGTTGTGTTCCAGTAATGGTAATCCTTCTCCACTGATATCACAGTGCTCTTGGTCTTGAATTTATTTATAGACTCCAACGCGAGGTGTATTGAAATGAAAAGCGCCACCAAAGTAAGAACGCTCCAGAGGAGTCTGTAAATACAAAATTCAGATAAGTTGTACACACACACTATGTGTGCTAATGGGTTTGTAGGACTCACCTTTCTAACACCGTAAGCAGCTTTTTGCCAATATAAGGCAAGCCGTGAATCGGGCCCTTTTCAAGAAATAGGTCAATAAACTTAAAACAACTCCGACGACGTGTTGGGTTTTCATCCATTTTGTTGGCTTGTGCAGATTGAGGTTCAAAACTCTTCATAAGAGATAACGACTTTGCAGCTCCACTCGTTCATGAATTAAAGGATATCAAATACTGCATCGTTGCAGTCTGCTGACCACTTGTATGCCCATGCAAATATTCAATGCACGTCGCTTTTGCTTTCTTTTCTCCGTTTGTGTGGCAGAGTGGGTCAAGAGCAAGTGCATTAAAAGTTTATTAATTATTTAGAAATTATTGTTAGTTCCTTATGCAGGGTTGGTAATTTTGCTAAGTGAACTTTCATGTTAGTTTAGTGTGTTAAGGGTGTTGGGCGGAAATAGAAAGCCGGCATATTTGAGTGGGTAAATGGTGCCGTGATTACGTACAGCTAAAACTGTGGTTGCGTTAAGTGGCACCTGGTGGTTTGAATGGAAAATTTGATAATTTAATATTTTGGATTATCGCCTACTTAAATGAATTTTGCATGCTATTAAGTACTCGTAAGTAATAGATCGCTTAGATCATTGAAGAAGCCTTGATTTAATGTTTAAAGGATTAAATTTGAGATGCTGACTGTGGCTACAAAGCATAACAACTTAATCCTAGAAAGATAATTGTATTTTTTATTGCGTAAAAGATAATCATACGTCTCAGAAACGTATATTTTAGTTAGTTAAATTAGACTTTAATTTCATAAAAACATATTAATTTGAATACAATTTCATTAATTTTTCGAGTCTATATAGGCTTGGTGAGCGCCATGGCCCTCTGGGTTCGTACGTCGATCCACGCGCATTAGACTTTCATAGTCTAGGTTCGAATCCAAGAACAGACAAACAATTTAAAAAAAAAAAATAAACAAATTGTTCACCACTCCACGTCTTTTGAGTCACTAACAATGCTCAAATACGGACGGATTTACTGTTGACGACCCCAGCAAACGAAAAAAGGACAATGATTTTCGGTTCTGCACGTGGAATGTGAGGTCCCTGAACAGACCACGTGCAGCCGATGAACTCGCGGAGGCCCTAGACTGCTATAAAGCAGACGTTACCGCAATCCAGGAAGTGCGATGGGATGGGCCGGGCAAAAAGAGAATGAAAAACTGCGATATCTATTACGGCGATTGTTACAGAGAGCGAAGGCAGCGATTATTTGGATGTGGATTTGTTGTTCGAGGCAGACTTAGGCAAAAAGTCTTAGGCTTTAAGTACATAAGCGAGCGCCTCATAACAATCCGCATCAAGGCTAAATTCGGCAACATCAGCCTAATCTGCGCCCACGCCCCAACGGAGGATAAGGATGACGATAGCAAAGATGACTTCTATGATCTCCTAGAAAGAACGTACGATCAATGCCCCAGCTACGACACCAAGATCGTTCTAGGAGATTTCAACGCTAAGCTGGGTAAAGAGGACATCTTTGCTAGAGTCATCGGTAAACACAGCCTGCACGACACCACGTCCGAAAACGGACTCAGGCTGGTGGACTTTGTTACGGGGCGAAACCTCTCTGTAGCTAGCACGCGGTTCCCACACCTCAACATCCATAAAGGGACCTGGCGGTCCCCTGATCATTCAACCGTCAACCAGATTGATCACGTTGCGATCGACGTCAGACACTCCTCCAGTATTCTTGAGGACCGAACGTTCCGAGGCGCCAATATCGACTCGAATCATTTCCTTGTTGTAGCCAAGGTAAGGACACGGATATTGAGAGAACAACGGAGTCGAGGAAGACAACCACGGTTTGACGTCGAAAAGCTACAATCGCAACAGACTGCCAGGAACTTTGCCGAACGAGTCTCCCTGAAACTATCCGAAAGTTCGACGTCGCCCGCACTAACAATAGACGAAGAATGGAAACGTTGTCAAAGAGCCATCAGAGAAGCCGCTACTGATGTGCTGGGTTTTAAAACGCCTCCAAGGAAAAAACCCTGGTTTGACAACGAGTGCAGGCAGGCACATGCAGCAAAGCAAGAAGCCTACCGGGCAACGCTGCATCGAACCACGAGAGCTGTTCGTGAGCTCTACGAACAGAGAAGAAGGGAAGAGAACCGGCTTCTCAGGAAGAAAAAGAAAGAGCACGAGAAGCGCGCGATCGAGGAGATGGAGAGGTGTTATGGCAGGAATGATGTCCGAAAGTTTTACCAAAGAGTAAAACTTTTATCGAATGGATATAAAGTTCGGACAGAAGCTTGCCGGGACGAAAATGGACAGCTAGTAGTAGATTCGCAGTCGATACTGAGAATTTGGAAAAATCATTTCTGCAGACTGTTGAACGGCGATGAGGACACAAATACCGCTGTCAAGCAGAATGTTCCACTCAACACAACGGACGATGATAGAAGAGAATACCGTCCCCCCGACCTAGACGAAGTCAAGATAGCGATATCGAGACTGAAGTCTAATAAAGCTGCTGGTGCAGATAGTCTGCCCGCTGAAATGTTTAAAGCAGCTGTAGATGATCTGGTAGGGCGCATGCAACAGCTCATCTGTAAGATATGGTCGGAGGAAAGCATGCCCGATGAGTGGAATCTCAGTATCGTTTGCCCGATCCACAAGAAAGGAGGCCCCTTCGACTGCGCCAACTATCGGGGGATAAGTCTCCTTAACATCGCCTACAAGATCTTCTCTGCCGTTTTGTGTGAACGCCTGAAACCATTCGTGAACAAACTGATATCAAACTGACGATCAAATTTTCACACTGCGGCAGATCCCGGAGAAGAGCGAGGAAATGCAGATCGACACACACCATCTATTTGTCGATTCCAAAGCCGCATATGACAGCGTGTATAGAGACGAGCTATACAGCGCCATGTCTAGTTTTGAAATTCCTGCTAAACTCGTCAGACTGAGCAGGATGACGATGGAGAACTCTCGCTGCTCCATCAAGATCGGTAACGAGCTCACCTAGACCTTCAATGTCAAAAAAGGTTTTAGACAAGGCGCTGTCATGTGATTTCTTTAACATCATTCTTGAGAAGATCGTCCAAAATTAACCGACCAACACTAGAGGCTCGATCTTCCAAAAGTTCGTACAACTGCTAGCATACGCGGTTGAGATTGACGTGGTTGGTCGAACACGACGAGCCGTTTGCTAGCATTGAAGCTAAAATGGGTTTGCAATACGAGGGCAAAGCAAAGTACATATATGCTGTCATCGAGAAAGGACGCACAGCATCTTGGCCAGACCGTTACAACAGGCAACTATGACTTTGAGGTAATGAAGGAAACAGTACAAACAAGATCAGTACGGATATCAAATGCAAAATAACTCTTGCCAACGGAAATTGTTTTGACCTTAAAGCGCAATTTATTGTTAGAGCCCTCTCTCGAAAGACCAAGCTGACTTTGTATAAGCCATTGATCTTCCTAGGCCTGTTTTACGGCGCAAAGGCAAAGACAACATCTGAAGCGGATGAAGAAGCTCTTCCCTTTTTGAGAGAAAAGTTCTCCGTGCGACCTTTCATCCTGTTTGCATTGATGCCAATTGGAGGCATAGGCTGCACAGCGACATGGACAGCTTGGCTTTCAACCGAAGAGCGTGTAAGGCTGTCAATGTGTAAGGTGGTCTCAGGAGGAGAGCGACCTCAACCTCAACCAACAAATTTGCGTGTGCAATGGGAGACAATTATCAAAAGATCATGCTAGCGAGAATGGCTTGTGGGTTGAGGCCCAGTTCCACCACTGAATGTAGCGCCACAAGAAGAGCAAAAGAATATCTATGGTGTTTGTAGGCAAATGCAAAATTTCTAACGCGCTTGACAGAAATACAACCCACTACATGACCAACGTCTTCTCAAATGAAACTGGCTGGTAAAAATTGCGGTTTTCTTGGGATTTTAACGGTTTTCGACATACTCTGTTCTGCACATTGTTATAATAAAGCTTAATTTTTGTTTCGCCGTAGAATACGACGTCACCCAATAGTCAGTTGGGTACCTTGCGGCAATGTAGCAAAGGACAAATACTTTATTTACTGTCGAAAGGACTGATGATTGATGTCTGATAGTTTCATTGGAAGTTGTGACAACGCTATTCGGAAGGGTCTTCGTTAATAACTGAGCAATTTGCATATTTTTCTTATCAACATCCCCTTTTTAGGCTCAATATTTCCTTTTAAAATAATTTCTTGAAAATGCTTCTTTGTTTGTTGTTGTTAAAATATATTACCAAATTAATTAATAAAACAAAGGGAGTTAAACATGTTAACAAAACAAAAAAGTATTAAGTTTATAAGATAAAAGTTAAAACTATTAGTTTTTTGCGATGTCAAAGAAATGTCTTGACAAAATGTATGTGCATATACAACATATTGTATAAATGCTAAAAGGATATGTTTAAAAATATTATTACAAGTATTATAACACATATTTCCATAAACGATAACCAATCTGGACGAAGATTGAAGATGTAATACATATTTTTGCTTTTGTATCTGTCCTTGGTATCATGGGGTTTTGGAGAAGAAAACCTGACACTTCCATACCATGTTCATATATTGGTTTACCCTGAGTAATGCAAGCTGAACCTACACACATTGGACTTCATCGCATCCTTGGTCAAAGTCAAGTGGAATTCCTTTGAACACAATTGTGCCCACAGCAAAGTACTGTACTTAAGTGACACCACACAAGTCCCGCCTTTGGTTGAATCATGTGGTAGATTTTCAGTTATAATAAATCTCAAGCATTTTGGCTTTTACAAAGAGAAACAAATTCCAGTAAATTGAGTGTTTCTCGATCCTGTTTCTTGGAAGTAAATAAAATCAATCAGCTTTGTCTACATGCTCCGGGGGAGTTTTTTTTCGGAATTCATAATAAAAAAAAACATGTAGAAGAGACATTACCAAAGAAATGAAAAAGATGAACTTATGAAAATATATAATTGGGGATGATAACGCAGTAAAATTATCTGGGTGTGACTATAACAACACGAGTATCTTCTAGAAATCATTTACGGGAAAGGTAGAAGATTAATATTAATAATATCTTATTCTTCAGATACCTGTCAACACGCAAGGAAAACATGGCAAAAAATGGAAACCAACTTAAACATGTTTTTTTTTCTTCTCCTACACCAGATATTCTTACTTTCTATACAGCAAAGTTGTTGGGACATTTTTGAATTTTTGAGTTTTCTGCCAAAAAAAATACCGCCAACGAGCTTGACTTATATCTCAAAACAGTTTATTTTGAACGGAATAGTGACCCTTGGGCTTGGTGGTCAGTAAATGGAAGACAGTACCCAAATTCGCTCAAATTTGCCAAAACTTATTTTTCATCTCCATGTAGCAGTGTATACAGTAAGATACCCTTTTCTAAAGCATGCATCGTTTACGAAAACAAACATAATTAATTATTACCCCTGAATGCAGAAAAACTAATTTTCATTCATCATAATTTGGCTTTAGTAAACTTCCAATAATAAATTGTTTTTTTATTTTGTTGTTTTTAGTGAAAAAACGACTATCCGGTATTCGGCCGGATATCAAAATACTATTCGGCTCCGGCCTCCGGAATCCCTCTCACACCTACTATGCAACTCTCCAGACTTAGCATCCATAAGGAAGGAAACCCTGGGAGACTTCTTAATACATAAACTGATATATCTGAAAAGGACGTCAAAAATTATGGCTACTCGTCCAAAAATCGAATTGATTTCTGGACTGAGCGGCAGGAAGCCGGATGTGGCAGCACTTTTTTCATTTTTTAGCTCAAAAATGAAACCGTAGGGAAAAAAGGACAGATTTTTAAAATAAGCGAAAATGTAGGTACTTTCAATATATGGTAGGTAGGTAGGTAAAAGTGGCGGTGGACATACAGATCCTGTTTTCGCACCCAATTAGCGCCATGAAAGCGCCGTTTTGATACCACATCCTATGGGATACCTAATTTGTGAGATGGGGGTGAAAAAGAGTGTGTATTCACTCAGATTAGCCTAATTTTAAAACCACTTCGTGGAATTTATGAAGGCTAGCAGACTGTGAATGTTTGCTTCTGAGAGATTATTAGGGGTGTTGAAGAAGGCTTTGCCCAGAGTGCGTTGTCTGACTCTAGCTAGAGCCGGACATTTGCACAGAAAGTGCTCGAGGGTTTCTGACAGTGCGAGTTGAATGGTATGCCTAGTCTTTCAGCATGCCTGCCAACAGCCCAGTGTCCAGTGCAGACCGCTGTGATTCTGGATATATTTCTTCTACTGTTGTTAAGCAGGTCTTTTGTTTTCTTTCGGTTGTAGTTGGGCCATAAGCTTCTGGATAGAACACATGTTTCCAGCTTGGTCCATCTTTCGTTGGCGATCTTGAGGAAGTGATTGTAGATGTTGTTTTTAACGAAACCTAGTGGAGCCTGGATTTGCTCCACAACGAGACTATCGAGTTTGGATCCTTGTCTGGCTAGCTCGTCTGCTGCTTCGTTTCCTATTATACCCGTGTGCCCGGGAACTCAGATCAAAGAGACCGGGCTCCGTTCACCTATAATGGATAGTTCCGTGCAGCAGCATATTAGAACCTCTCAGTTAATTTTCAGAGTTTTAATTCATGATTTCATGAATACTTAGTTGTTATCGTACCCTCATTCTTTTGCTTCTTCCACTTGATGTTTTTCGATCCACCACTAACTTTACGTGAGTTGGTAATTTTCGTTAGAACTCAACCACGCTTGTCAAAATCAAATCAAATTTCGTTGTCTTTTGTTTGAATTGGTTCGATTCGGTTTGTTTTCGTTTTCCTAAAACGTAATTGATGTGATTTTTATTTATTACAATTTCAAGCCGGTATCAAATTCAAACTCTGTCAGTTCATTTTTCCACGCAAAACAGACAGTTAAAAGTATTGAAGGGAAATGACACAATTTTGAAATTAAATTAAGTACATATATTTTTCGGTGCCGTGAACGAAGGCCATATGAACTAACGCCATAATGGCGTTAATTCGCATTTGAAAGTGAATTAACGCCATAATCCACTTATGGCTTTAATTCACTTTCAAATTGGAACTAAAGCCATATATTAAATTGAACTAACGCCATATGGTATACATACATACATATGAGGTATGTATGGGGGGGGCATGCTGCCCCCCTGCAACCCCCCTGCTTGACCACATATGCAATTTGGAGTAAGTGCGAGTTTGATTGTATTTACTTTCTTTAAACGCATGCAAATCATGGATAAAAAAAGCATGGATACACTCAGTCTCGCGCCTACTTCAAATCCTACATGTGGTCCAGCAGGAGGGTTGCAGGGGGGCAGCATGCCCCCCCATTCCAACATTACTGTTTATACGCCGTAAACTTTTTTCCTACAAGTTTCTACCTCATTTCTTAGGACCATGTAAATAATGTAAATTATTGAGATTGATGCGAGTGACTTCAATTCAATTTCAAATGTGAACTAAGGCCACTTCCTAAAACGAACTAATGCCATATGGCTTTAGTTCAAATTTGAAAGTGAATTAAAGCCATAAGTGGATTATGGCGTTAATTCGCATTTGAAAGTGAATTAACGCCATTATGGCGTTAGTTTATATGGCCTTCGTTCACGGCACCTATTTTTCGCAGAGCTTCCACTTCTGCTTCCACTTCTTAAGGACATTGTCCCAGATTCAGAAATTATATAAATTTCGAAGTTGGAAAAAATGTACCAGCATTATAAAAAATGTTTAAAAAATCACGTAGGGGGAATTGTAGGGGAAATTTTGCGGATGTGTAGGGAGAAGTAGGCTTTTTTTAGTAGGTAGGTAGTAGGGACTTTTTCTTTTTTTAGTTACCATCACAGGTCTAGACATCTTGTAGCCGGGACTATGGCTAGGTAGTAGGCTGTAGTTAAACAGCTACACTTAAGGAAGTAAAACCCATTGTGATATAATTTAGATCATGCTTTCTCCTTCCCATTTAAACAGGTGGATCTAGCAATGAAACAGTTAGGTTCATTGATGCTGATGATGTAGCTTACCATCTTCAGTCACAATTTGGTCATTGTTCCAGTTCCGAATTCGATTTTCCATTGCTAAAACTCTGTGCTGGTTAAAATCTTTAGCTCTACTGCTTAACCCGGCGAGAGTGTGGCGGGGTATGACATACCCACCCTGTTATTTAAATAACTATATTTCTTTAATTGATCACACAAACCCACTGTCGCTTCGTGTAGCTGGAGTTAAAAAGAAGCAGAAGGGGACAGTGGAGTTGGTGTATGCATTTCGTGCCAATATAAACTATTGCTGGTTTCGTTTATGTTCTACTTTTTTTTTAGTTTTTGATTAAAAATGCATTTCGAAACTAGAGAAAGGCGACTTAGGTCCATGTTGGAAGAAGTGCTAGAAGATACTTCCGTCGAGTCGAGCTGTGAGAGAGAATCCGACTATTGCAGTGAACATTACCTTTAAACTGAGACAATTCCGTTTTTTCTGTATTAATATAAAAATTCTTAATTCATTGCAACTAATTATTATATACCCTTTATAATAAAATACCGATTTTTAAATGTTAATATTTATTATAACAATATTTACAGGTAATTTTGTATGTGGGTATGTCATACCCAGCCACATACTCAATGTTACATTTTGTTACCACACTCTCGCCGGGTTAATTTATATATGTCCGAACGATAACAATTCAACTTACGACCAGACAACACCCGAAGGAAGGTAATTCGAGATCTTCGCTGACCCCACCAGTAAATGAATGCACATGAATGTCAGACATTGCAGATCATTCCGCAAACAACCTTGGACTCGTGTCTCATCTCTCATTCCAATAACTATTCAATTGACACATTGTCGCCTCTGGACTGGTCAAACACTGTGTTATATTATTAAATTTCCGATTTTCATCCCCCATCTCCCAAAACAAATTCCAGCGGCTATTAAAGAAAGCTAATTGCAGCGGGTTACTAACTTCTCTATTAATTTTAAACCGACGCTGAAGAGATTTCAAATATCCTTCTGTTGGATATGAGATATTGTATTCCTCATAGAGTGAAGAGTATCAAACCCAAAGCAAATGAGTGCTGCGACTCTGGCTGTAGGAAGTCTATCAGGATCAGAGGCTGAATTCTCAGACTTACAAAGCCAATCCTTCTGAGGAAAAGCGTAATAAGTTTAAATGACCCAGAAATGCCTGCAATACACTCATTAGATATGTGTATGAGTATGTGTATGTCCCAACACATCTAAAGAGATATCGTTGGAAACACCACTGCGTAATATTTCCATCTATCCTACTCTTCTAGTCTCGTTCCGAGTGGACCGAAAACAGCATTTGTGCAGCCTGTCCTTAAAAAGGCGAATCTTCATCATCATCCTCATAGCACTTAAGTCTTTTCTTTCTAAGGTAATGGAAAGCTGATAAACGGTCAGCTTATGAAGTATATTGAATCGCGGAAGACTTTTAATGACCGACAATAAGGTTTCCGCAGTAACAGGTCCACTGGGAATTCGATTGAATATCTCTCCGAAAAGTGAAGCAAATCTTTGCACAATGTAGGTGAAAGCAAGATAGTTACGCTTGATATATCAAAAGCTTTTGACAAAGTTTTGGCATCAGGCGTTTTTTCTCAGATGAATCTCTTCAACTAGAATTTACTTTATGGACCGTTCAATTGAAGTTGTTTTGGATGGCCACCAGTTTCATATTCACTCAATAAATACTTGCAGTTGTGGTTCAAAGTGATTGAACAATCATTAGCTGAGAGGTGGTCCTTGACCAGAATGATCTACGCCAGATATTGGTACCTCCAATAAAACCTCTACAATCCCACTTCAAAACATGCTTTATTGTATTTAACATAATGGCTAACACAAAGCAGTTAATACAATTCAGAAGAAAAAAGGGTTAAAAACAAGCGTCAAAAGTGAGTGTGCGAGATGATAATTATATTACTGAAAAGGAATTGTACTTTGAACGCCTATAGCAATGTTTCCAGATTTCGTATATATCTGTCTAAATGGTCCTACAAATGTTTAATGAAAACGAGCCATTGTGCCTTACAATCACAGACACAACTATAGGTACACTCAATTTCGACTGTTTTTTTTAGCACTTTAGCACTTCGTTCTAAATTTGATTAATTGTTTTATGTTTACGCTTATGTTAAATAAAATATGGTATATTTTAAAGTATGACTTGGGGGCTTAATGTATCCCTGTTTGTCTTAGCTCATTCCGGTGAATTTCAGTAGATAAACTTTCAGTAGATGACTGACTGTTCACTCGTTTTTGACACTGACTGCATGTTCCTCAAGGCTCTCTTTTGTCTTCGAAACTCTTTTTAATTTTTATAAATCTACTTCTAATCTAACCTTTCATATCCCTTTCAAGATTCGCAACCCTATCCCTTTAGTTGTAGAATTGGAACGGCAGCGTATGTTAAACACATTGAATTCATTGTCATTAGAGTAAAAGTATGCGAGTGGAATCGAACGACTTTTCATCCTCGGCAAAAGCGCTGTGAAATGTCTATATTTCCTCAAACGATATATATACAAGAAATATATCACTCCATCTGATTTGACTAGAATTTATAAGACCATTATTCGTTCCAAGTGTATTATAACGCTCATATTTAGTCTGGTGTCCAGACAAAACTCATAGGTGACTGCAATATAGCGAAGTCGATCGACTGCACATCAGTTTACCCTAAAGTCTGCTTTCGAATGCATAGAAAAGTTCAGACTCTGTTTTTTAGCCTTACATCACGAATATGCTCTTGTCAGCTGACACTGACTAGAAGAAGTTAAAAATTCGATTGGGAAGTCTTAAATAAAGTAAAAGTTCAAGATTAAAATACACAGGCCTAGCCTTTCGTTATTTGCATTGATTTGTAGCTTTGACATATTTCAGAAATTAAAATACTGAATTTAATGCACTAACATTTATTAGCAAAATGCATTCGCGAGCATGAATACTATGAGAACGCATGTAGACCTGCCCACATCTTATTCTTCATGTGACACAACAGTCCAGGGTAAATCTGGGTGAACAAGGTGAACCAGGGTGAACAAGGCTCTTCAGCCAGCGCGATCCTTTTTTAGCTGCCTTCTTCACTTGCGCATACAACCTCAATCGCTAACATCCTCTGTTGCATTGTCCCAGATGCTCAAAGTTAAAGACTCTTCCGGCAGGAGCTACGCTGTCCATGCGCTCTACTTAATCTAGTTACCTTAAGCTTTAGATCCGTAGACACTTAGGTCGGTACAGCCCAAGGGTTTCTTCATTCCTTTTGGATATTGTCCAAGCATTTGCGACGTAGAGCAGGACTCGGATGTTTAATATCTGGTACTCGTATAATGTCAGCTTAGTCTTTCGCGAGGGTGCCGTACTCAAATGCGTTTTTAGTTCAAAGAAACAGCGATTGGCAAGAGTTATTTCGTAGTTAACCTTGGTACTGACCGAGCTACCCACGGATGACAGAAACTGAAATCGCACAATAGCACCGGCATAAGAATGTTAACTTTTGGAATACAAATTGTTTAATGATGAATTCCAAATTTAGTTCCACAGAAAATAAATGCAGAACTCTTAACAAGAAACACTGTTTCAATAGAAAAACTTAGTGGCGGTTATGCACTATGGTGTATTACACTGAATAACAAATCACAGAAACAACGATGTGCTAAAATTTAAAGAAAATGTCCTATGCAAATCTTCAATTGCTGTTCAATATCATAAAATGATGACAAAAACACCTCCACAACAGAGAATCTGTGGTATGAGATGGACTATAGACAAGAACATTGCCATAGCAAACAGAAACGCCCTGAAAGCCCCGAAACAAATCTGATTGAAATGTGGGCGAACAATTCTACAGAAATTACGCCAACGCTGTTCAAATCGATACTAATATGACTCAATCATATCATTTCACAAAGCATACACAAAACAAGAAAAGGATAAAAAAAATAGAACAAACTTGATACAGTGGTATACGAATATTACTTTGATAAGACTTTAGAGTTGTTTTACGCTTTTGATTATGGACTCTAAATTTATATTCAAACTAATTGAATGCATTTAAGTTCAAAGTTCTTCTTAAAGGAG
This sequence comes from Myathropa florea, assembly GCA_930367185.1. Classification (NCBI taxonomy): domain Eukaryota; kingdom Metazoa; phylum Arthropoda; class Insecta; order Diptera; family Syrphidae; genus Myathropa; species Myathropa florea. The sequence continues at coordinate 16,524,609 of OV884005.1, forward strand.
AGTTATTTGTAATGCAAACCTAATGTGTCAATTCCTTTCTGTCACTTGAAATTATTGCGGTGTAAAAGGCTTTAGAGGTTCACACAATATGCTGGATATGTTCTTGTAGGGGACATTGAGCAGGGATATATGTACCCTTTATAGTACTTAATTCCTACCTCAATTAAGTACTATAAAGGGTATCCTCTCTTTTTGTAGATTGAGCATATGGAGCTGATATTCCAGTCTTCGCGCATGCTTTCGGTTTCATCTAATCTGGTGCATGCTCCCTACCAGAACAGTAGAGCCAGCCAGTCTTGAAGAGCTGTGATGGCAAACCATCGGAGCCTGTGGCTCAGAAACTATTTCGGAATATTCAATGATCGAGCAGGAGAGGACATAAAACTGCAAACTGACGGCTAAGGTATTCAAAAAATGGTAGAAATAATAGTAGCAGTACCCGTATGTATAGAAAATTCAATCAATTTCGCATATCAAATTGCCTACAGTCGACTCCGCTTAACTGAAACACCGATTTGCCACAATTTTTTTTTCACTTAAGCGGTATTTTCTCTTAATCGAACTTCAGATAGCTGAAAAAAAAAATTTCATCTAACCGGAGTTCGGATAACTGAAAAACAATTTCACTTATCCAACCTAAAGAGAAACATAATATGGTATCCTCGTCGAAAATAAAGGACAGCGCGAAATCTTCAGGTGCCAAATCATATGCTCAAACAGTAATGGCAAAAGAAACAGAAAAAGAAAATACTTCTATGACGGACCCAGTCTCGCAAGTATTCTCTATAATCCTTGCGAAACTTGAGGAACAATCAAAAATTAACAATTTAATATTTAACAAACTAAGTAAGCTTGATATACAACCTAAGACTAAAAAATCATGAATGTCAATAAATCCATAAAAATTTTAACATGGAACGCAAATGGCCTCAAAGATAAAATCACAGAACTAGAGGTATTCTTACAAAGTGTTAAAATTGACGTATGCTTAATCTCGGAAACCCATTTGACAAGGGAATCTCAAATAAAAGTGAAAGGATTCTGTGCGTACCACGCATTACATCCCTCGGGAAGACCTAGAGGAGGTTCATCCTTATTTATTAAAGATTATATTAAGCATTCGATCAATCATACGACAGAACTCGACACTATACAAGCAACTTCAGTTCGGGTAAAGAACAAGACAACGGATATTAATATATCGCCTACTTACTTTCCTCCGCGTTGTAAGCTTACAAGAAACGAACTTGTAGATTTTTTCAACTCACTCGGAACGAATTTTATTATTGGTGGCGATTTTAACGCTAAACACACGTTTTGGGGTTCGAGAAAAAATTCAACAAAAGGTAGACTGCTGTACAAAGTCGGTATGGATTTCGGAGTAGACTTTCATTCGACAGGAAAACCGACATACTGGCCCTCCGACGTAGCAAAAATACCAGACCTGGTAGACTTTTTCGTTACAAAAGGAGTAAATACCAATCTCGTGAAAATTGAAGAACTCTTTGACCTTTCCTCTGACCACTCACCGATGATTTTAACTATTAGCGATAGACTAATAAAAGTAGAAGGAGTACCTAGATTAACAAATAACAGAACTAATTGGGACGGCTTTAAGCATGACTGCGAAACTAACATTATGTTGAATGTATCACTAAAAACACCATTTGAGTTAGAAATAGAACTCGAAAAATTTATTTCAGTTATTCAGAACTCAGCATGGGAAAACACCCCAAGAAAAAAAATAGTCAAAAAAGGGGTAACCATTTATCCTCCGGAAATAAAAGAACTTATTCAAGAAAAGAGGAGAGCGCGCAGGGTATGGCAACAATCACGTTACCCTCAACATAAGTCATATCTAAACCTTCTATGTAATAAACTTAAAAAAGCGATACAAGACTTAAAAAATCACGAGACCTCAGTTTATCTTGAAGGCTTAACAAACGAAAAAACTTCGAATTACTCGCTCTGGAAAGCAGTGAAATATATAAAGAAACCTCAAATGCAATCGGCACCAATTAGAAATAACAATGGTGAGTGGGCAAAGAGTGACAAAGAAAAGGCAGATCTCTTTGCTGAACACCTAGCAGAAACGTTTAAGCCTTTTGATGGTCAAATGTTGATGGACAATCCAAGCGATATGACAACTACATCCGACATTAACATTAGAATAAAGCGTGTGTCGTTATCCGAACTTTACCAGGCAATTAAAAATCTGAAAAATAACAAAGCACCTGGCTATGACTTAATTACCGGACAAATACTCAAGGAATTACCAAAAAAAGCGATTATTAAACTCCAATATTTAATAAATGCCTCGTTTAGACTATTATATGTCCCAGATTCGTGGAAAGTGGCAGAAGTGATAATGGTCCCGAAACCGGGTAAGCCGCCAAACGACAAAAAATCATATAGACCAATATCACTCCTGCCTATAATATCAAAGCTATTCGAGAAACTTCTATTGCGACGTATTCAACCAATCATAGAAGAAAGACGACTTATCCCTGATCATCAATTTGGATTTCGCACGAATCACTCCACAATTGACCAGGTATATAGAATAACTAACGAAATTGAAAAAGCATTGGAGGAAAAAAAGATTTGCTCTAGCGTTTTACTTGACGTGTCACAGGCTTTTGACAAAGTTTGGCACGATGGTCTAAAATTGAAAATAAGAAGGATCTTTCCGAAAAATATATATAGAATTCTAAAATCCTACCTCGACAATAGAATATTTAGAGTTAAGTACGGAATGGACTACTCCGGGTTTAAAGAAATTGCGGCCGGAGTTCCGCAAGGGAGTGTTCTTGGTCCCACTCTGTTTCTATTATATACACGCGACATACCTCAAACTGAGGGTACAGTAGTGGCAACGTTCGCGGACGATACGGCTATTCTCGCTACTGAAAGCACAATCGAGTCCGCTACCGAAAAACTGCAACTAGCTCTAAACAAAATATCTGATTGGACAAACCTCTGGCGCATTGCTCTTAATGAGACTAAATCCACGCACATTAATTTTACATATAAAAACATAGACAATTTACCCGTCTTTATTAATTCGGTACAAGTACCGTACGCAAATGAAGCCAAATATCTCGGGATGACGTTAGACGCAAAGCTCAAATGGAAGGCACACGTCAAAAAAAAACGTGACGAACTTGAGAATCGATTTAGAGAAATGTACTGGTTACTCGGACGACATTCCAAGTTAAGCATATATAACAAACTACTTATATATAAGCAAGTGCTAAAGCCTATATGGACCTACGGTATACAACTCTGGGGTTGCACTAAAGCAAGTAACAGAGAATGTATACAGTCATTCCAAAATAAGGTTTTAAGAGCTATAGTGAGTGCTCCCTGGTATCCTCGTAACAGTGATATACAAAGGGATCTACAAATCGCAACCGTGGACGAAGAAATAATAAACTTCGCTAGGAAGTTGCGAACTCGACTTCATGGTCATTGTAACCATGCCATACTCCAAACATTGGACATGCGAAACCTCGTGCGCCGACTTCAACGAACGAAACCGTTCGATTTAGCGCAATGAGTAGTAGCCGCTCCTAACGGTTTAAACAGGTGATTTTACGGAAAATCTACCTGCCTCACGCGTAAAAATATTGAAAGCGAAACTACTGGATAAGGAAACGTAGTTGTAGTAAAGTATAAAAAAAATTTTAAAAGGGAGGGTGTGTTTAGTCAGTACAAATCTGACACTACTATGAGCACACGGGTATCATAGTGTCTTATTGAAGATACACACCAACCCACGAAAAAAAAAAAAAAAAAAAAAAAAACTTATCCAGCCTGAAAATTGAAAACATTCTAACAACATCATTTTTAATATGTCAATATTTGATTTAAAAAAAAACTCGAAACAAAACAAAACTTCGATAACGTAAAAATAAAAAAAAAGGAAAAAAGGAAAAATAAACGATTTTATTGATGGGCGAATTCAGTTATGCGGAGTAGTTTGAGTATAAATTAATAATTTTTGTTGTATATTTTTTTTTCAGTTAACCAAGTTTTTCAGTTAAGCGGAGTAATTTGTATGAAGATTGTGAAAAAATGCTTCGTGACAAATTTTGAGTTTCAGTTAACCGATTTTTTCAGTAAATCATAGTTCAGATAAGCGGAGTTGACTATATTTATTAATTGTAAATAGGTGGCAAGATTGATATATATCTAGATAGATCTAGGTGATTTTAATTTGCCTAAAACAAAATGGGTCTTCTCGCAAGATGAAAAAGTCGTTCCACCATTTAATGTATCAAACGATAAGGAAATGTTTGTTATTCATAATTTGTGCCAACATAATACATTTCCCAACGCGATGGACAATGTGTTAGATTTAGTTCTTATAAACCAGGAGTTAGAGGTATCTCTTAACTTAGCTGATTTCCCATTATCTAATAATAGTTTATTTCATAATGCTGTTGAAGTTTCAATAAATTTATCTGTTCTGAAAACTCTAATAGAAAGTAATGATAGTTTGAAGTTTGATTTTTCTAAAGCAGACAAACTAGAACATTTATTGTAGCGCATTATCTACTTTTGAACAATCCAATAATGACAGATCTTTGACTTTATCTGAAGAGGAAATACTAGTAGAACTATCATCACTTCAGCCAAGTAATAATATGGCACCTGACAACTTTCCAACTGCATTTTTTAAAGCCTGCAAACACAGTCTGATCAATTTGTTTGATGAACTTCTAACTAAATGAGATAATTTCTGACCGCTTTTAAATAAAAATAAAAAATAAAAAAATGCATATGCTGTCTCTCTCTTTCTTATAGGAACTTATGAGCTGTCAGTTCTTGAACAGAACGCAAGGGGCTCCCTAGGCCGGGTCCTTAAAGCATAGCAAAGAAGTAAGAAACTTGAAGGACCAGAATTAAAAAAAAGAGAGGAATTTAAACGAAAGGAACAAACAAGCATTGAAGCATAACATTTTTTAATTAGAAAATATTTCAATTGTGTTTTCCTTGTGTACGGTATAGATCTGTGCAACGTATTTCCGTGGCGTTGCCGCATATATTTCTGTATACATGCATTGGCACATATAAGACACTTTTTACTCTGAAAACCGCTCGAAGGACATCCTTTTGTAAACACGTTTATACGTTCACGACGGGGCAGATGTGTGTATTTATGTGTGTTTACATATGCTTAAACCAAGGCAATCATGGGGCCCTTATGTTAGTTACTTTCCATTGAAACAGGAATGTTTTCGGCTCAGCAAACGTTCCGAGCGAATACAACCCATTTTTTTGCCATTTTGAATGCCTATCCACACAAATTTACCATCATGGTATCAGCAAATATTTGCACATTTCGCTATCGAGACTCTAAGAGCGCTGCTGTTGTTTCAAGTATTCGTATTATGTTGAAGATTGGTTAACCATGCGGAGAACTTAAGTTAAACTCAAACAACAGCAACTGCTTTAGAATGAAAGAAGTCCTGAGAATTGTGACTGTGGGATGTACCGCCAGGCAAACACCCATGCTCATATGTAGGCAGGTGGGTTTGGGTATGTTGGAATTCAGTAATGTGGTTTTGAGTTTCGTGATGTTTCCACCACCGCTTGTAATTAAAGAGAAAAAAGTAAATTAATTTTAAATGAATTGCCGACATTTTGCGAAAGAAAGCCCACTCAAGAATGTCACTGGAATGTCAAACATATTTAAGCCGCATTTGGTTGGCCGCATGAAAACTGTACGTCGTTGCAATAACAAGATGACAGAAAAGAATAGAAATATATTCATATGTCAAATACGCATGCAATTTCTCATGTGGACTGCAAGTGACACTTAAAGAACTCACATGCATTCATATTTATATAAACTTACAAAAACATAAACTTACAAAATGAATATGAAAATAAGGAAACCGCGGGAAATTTCACCAGTGGAGTGACTGAAAATTAACGTTTTTAACCGTCGGTGTAGGAAGTAGATGAATTAAAAACTTTTATTAAGTTTATTTGCTTATGCATACATGAGTCGATGGAGCAATCGTCTTTTACCAGCATGAACACTGCATGATTTTCCCATTCAAATGCAAAGAAAACAAATTTACAGAAGCGTTTTTTTCTATTGGCAGTTGCACACTGATATCTACATCACTTAAGTTTAATGGATTCAGCTATGTAAAAAGAAAAAGAAACCAAACTACAGAAAAAGTATTCTCCTGAGAGCACTTCAATTCTTATAACCATTGGTCAACGGAAGGTTTTTTTCAGTAATATTGTTATCCAGGAATAACTTAAATTTAAGGTAGGAAAACGGAAGCAATGGGAAGAATAATTCGCGAAACAACAAAAGAAAAACGAAAATACCTCTCAAAACAATATTGACTGGGAATTTATTTTCACTTATATTTTTTTTGTATTGGATTTTATATAAGGTTTCGAGGGATACCGAATCGGTCCATCGTAGTGGCCTTCCGCCTCTCTTCCATGATTTTTCTTAGTCAGGGACGGTACCTACACGACAGGCAGAGAAGAAACACTTAAAACGTTGCTTCAGGTGCACTTCCCAGGCTCGTCTTATAGCACCTCTCAAGTGCACTCTAACACAACAGACCATAGGGTCTTTGTTAATAGAAGAGTTAAAAGTTTATCTGGAAAAATTTTCAGTACAGATAAGGTTAAATGGGCTGTTGACACTTTCGATCCCTTCAAAGCTCCCGGTGGTGACGGTATATTCCCTGCACTATTGCAAAGATCAATAGACCTCATCCTACCGGAACTGACAGCTTTATTTAGAGCCAGCTATAACTGGGGTTACATACCAATCTCCTGAAGAAAGGTCAACGTAATATTCATTCCCAAACCGGGTAATAGACCTAGTGAGCTGCCTAAATCATACAGACCTATAAGTCTAACATCATTTGTACTCAAAACGATGGAGAGATTACATCTTCTTCCGGAGGAGTGTCGGTTTCTGTAACCGCGGCAAAAGGTTGCGCACAAGGGGGGGTTCTTTCCCCCTTATTATGGTCACTAGTTATCGACAAACTGTTAGTAGATCTTCAAGGATCAGGCTACACCACAATTGGTTATGCTGATGACCTGGCGATTGTTATAAGGGGTAAGCACGACACGATTATTTGCAATATGATGCAAAATGCGCTACTACAAGTCGTGGAATGGTGCAACGCAGAGGGTTTATCGATCAATCCCTGCAAGACCGTTCTAGTGCCCTTCTCAAGGAGGACTCGTATCAACCTTGAACCCATAATAATCGGCAACACCACACTAGTTTATTCCAGCGAGGTAAAATATCTCGGAGTAATCCTGGACAGACGACTTAACTGGAATTCACATATTAAGTCCGCCATAGAGCGAGCTACCAGAGCACTGTGGGCCAGTAGACGTCTTTACGGTAGGACTTGGGGTCTCTCTCCCAAAATTATTCATTGGTTGTACACAATGATGGCGAGACCCATTATCACATATGCGGCCATCGTATGGTGGCCAAAAACCCTTCAACAGTCATCGGCAAACAAACTGCAAAAACTGCAAAGGGTTGCCTGTCTTGGCATAACAGGTGCCATGCGCACCTGCCCCACAACAGCTCTCGAAGCTATTATCGGGCTGACACCTTTACCCATCTTCGTTAGGAAGATAGCTGCCACTTATGCCATTAAACTGCAGCTAGAATATCAATTCAAACCAGGTGACCTAGTGGGTCACCTTAGGATACTCAACTCAATCCCTAATAGAGACATGTTTTGTACAATGCCGGACACTATGGTCAGGCAGAACTGTTTCGGCAGGTTATTTGAAGTTGAAATATTGGACCGGGTAGACTGGTCCAATGGTGTTCCAACACTAGACCCCAGAAGTCTAGTTTGGTACACAGATGGATCTAAAATGGATTCTGGAGTCGGAGCTGGTGTCTGTGGACCCAACACTGGGATCTCTGTACCGATGGGGTCTAGTCCCACTGTGTTCCAAGCCGAAATCCATGCCATTGAGATCTGCGCGAGACATAATCTTGGTAAAGGTTTATTTTACAAATCTTTATACAAATCTTTTCAGATAGCCAGGCAGCACTTAAGGCCTTATCGTCCAGTCAAATAGACTCCAAAGCCGTCAAATGTTGCCACGATGCTCTGCAATCCCTAGCCAAACACAACAAAGTGAAACTTGGCTGGGTCCCTGGACACAAAGGGATTGCAGGTAACGAATCCGTAGATGAACTCGCTAGACCTGGTTCAAGTACTGCGTTCATAGTCCCTGAACCATACTGCAGTGTCAATTGGGCGACGGCTGCAGCGCTGATTAATGAATGGGAAAACAAACTTCGCCTAGATCATTGGACCAATGGGTCAGGTCTCAGGCAATCCAAAAGATTAATCAGACCCTATTCCTACAAGGAAATCCTTAGCTTAGATAAGGAGAGCATAAGAAAGCTAACGGGCTTTCTTACTGGCCACTGCGGCTTGTATTACCACCTTAACAAAATGAACTTGTGTCAAAACACGGAATGTAGGTTCTGTCTTGAAAAAGACGAAACATCCCAGCACATTTTATGTGAATGTCCGGCACTACATTGGTTAAGGAAACGTATTCTCCACAGGGAAATACTGACTTCAGTGGAATTGAAAAACTCCACTACAAAAGATATACTATCTTTCATAAGGAAAGTGGTAAATCTTTTGGATTAACTCCAGCTCGTCGATACAATAGATCTTTTTAGGTCGCAGTGTCGCTGCCTTTACGGCAGGGTTGTACAAGAGGAAAAAAAAAAAAAATAGTCAGGGACAGTCTCTGGATTTCTTCACAGTTGTCTTCAGTTTTCGAATCTTTGTCTCTGCATCTGCTTAATAAAAATCTGGCTCATCTACTGGTACTAGACATTGACGCAAAATTCCCTTCTTCCTCCTGGCACAGTTCGCAAGCGTCATCTTCGACAAACCCTATCTTCTGATTTATTTTTATTTATTCAAAAAGTCTGAAAAGAAAAAAATCAAAGATGATTCCTATAATTTTCTACTTGTGGCGCTACAGTCCTGGGTGGACCTGGGCCTCAGATAACAAACCTCGCTAGCTAGCACGATCCTTTGCTAGCTGTCGCCAACTGGTAGACGCCATTATGTTTACAGAGGTCCCTTTCTACTTGGGTGCACCACCTTAGACGTGGACGTCCTCTGTTGCGTTATCCCACTGGTATATACAGTATATTTCCATGGTAAGGTCGGGAACCTGGAATAGTGATGGTGGCGGATGAACCCTTCTCTTAGGGCCAACGGCAGCGCCCGCAGCCTGCAAGAGGCTACCGACACCGGATCCTCTCGGACAGTTGGAGGTTGGAGATTGTGCGTTTCCTCACCACGTAAAAAACTAACGAGCAGAAGCAACAATGGACGTCAATAACTGTTGACGACCCCAGCAAAAGAAAAAAAGGACAATGACTTTCGGTTCTGTACGTGGAATGTGAGGTCCCTAAACAGACGCGCTGTCATGTAATTTCTTTAACATGGTTGTTGAGAAGATCGTGTAAAACTCACTAGCCAACACAATAGGCACGATCTTCCAAAAGTCTGTTCAACTGCTAGCTTACGCGGACGTCATTGACGTGATTGGGCGAATACAGTGAGTCGTCAATGATGCATTTGCTGGCATTAAAACAGAAGATTCTCTTGTCTGCGCGCGATCTTTGGTCTTGTTTCCTTTAAGGGAATTTGGAGGAGAAGCTTCAACCACGAAGTATATAGGCTGTACAGCGACATGAGTCTAGCCGGGGGTCTACGGATCCAACGGCTAAGATGGCTAGGCCATGTAGAGCGTATGAACAACTTAGGTCCGGCCCGAAGTCTTCGACTCTGATCCTGTGGGATAAGGCAACAGAGGACGTCCATGTACAAGGTGGCGCACACAAGTCGAGGGGGACCTCGGCCGGCTTGGTGTGCGAAACTAGAGACAGCTGGCGAGAGAACGTGCTGGCTGGAGAGGCATGTTGGGTGAGGCCCAAGTCCACCTCGGACTGTAGCGCCCTAAGAAGACGAAGAAGGAGAAGAAGTACTCAGCTTATGAGGATTAAGACCTTCTTATGTCCACAGACGGTGTTATATGAATACCTTTTTGTCATCTCGTTGTATTCGATGTTTTGTAGCATATTGTCCAACCATTAACCTCACACTTTTCTAGAGCCAGTTTCGGACTTCAGGAGCGACTTTAATCGAAGACACTTTCAATGATAGTCCTATCCGTCTGTTGTTTACTTTTTCTTCCGCAGTGCTTTTCCATAGACATGTCTGTTGTTTAAATGACACGCAGTTCTGTACATGTAAAGCACCACAATCCCTTCCATTTCGCTTAGTATAGTCAAAGTGGTATTGTCATAGTGTCACGTTTGTCTCCGCTGTATCCTACCGATGAATGGTTAGGCATTTTGCATGGTTACTGAGGATTAAATTAATTTACAGCAACAAAAATTCACCACTATTTGGTAATTAAGGAAAGCAACGCAAAAACATACGGCTGCATCTTCATTTTGCATACTTTTTTTTATTGAAATACGTAGAATTAGGGTTTCATCTTGCTCATGTCAGCCTTTCATTGTTGCAACATTTTTTGCTTATTCACAACAAAGCTGAGGTCAAATAGAATGTTGTGATAGTTTAAACACATTGTACAATTTTACCGATCACTGCTTAATGCAGTTTAAACTCACAACAGACAGACAAACCAAAATAAATCACCAATGGCGGCTAAATTTAATTTGCTATCATAAAGTTAAAGTCATTGGAATTCCAGGTAAATAATTTCACTTTCCGAATACAAAAAAAAAATATTCCTATTACACAACATTTAGGAAAATAAAACAAGACCGCAGAGAACATTTGTGAGAACAATAAGTCGAAACTTCAACCATCAAAAAGTTGAATGGAAGAATCCTTGACCCAAAAACAAAAAACTTTACGTAAAACATCGTCAGATTTCGGAAGAAATGATTATTCCCATCACGGTTAGAAAGTCAGTGGAAGTGTACGTGTTCTTAAAGAAGTCACTTGTTACGCTAACCCCAACTGAATGGAAGAACAAAAAGGAATTCAAAGTTTGTGTTTCAAAACCGCATGACGATTGGACATTCGACCATTAGAAAAACGTTTTGAGGGTTGCTTTTTTTTGGAAGGGGCTATCCATTTATCGTGGGGAACTGTTGCTTGCAAAGTTGAGCGAAGGTAAGTATTTACTTTGTGAAGTACGTTTAGATCTTGATTACCAATTCTAGTGCAGTAAAAGTTCTTTTTCTCTTGCCCGCCCTTCCATTTTCCGCTTTGCAACGTTATTCCTTTCAACAATCTTGTACTAATACATTTGACGAAATCAAGACATTTCATAAAATTAATATGAGTGTTGGGGGAATTTGGTTGCCGTGCACCTATTTGTCAAACATGATATTTTAATCCCCAACCATAATGGCCGTAAGGAAACTAAGGTCAACTAAGTAAATGCGTTTCTGTCAGTTTCGGTAAGTTCGTCCACTTTTGCTTACTTACCTGGTTTTCTGGGTTGAAGCGTTAGTGATCAGTTGCACTTGTGACCTGATATGACAGACTGGAATCTATTCACTTGTGTGCCTCATCGATTTTGTGCACGTCCTCTATTGCGTTGTCCCACGAGCGCGGAGTCGAATACCTCTTCAGACTGGAACAGTGTTGTCTATATGCTCAATAAGATCTAGCCGTTTAGCCGTTGAATCTATAGAGGCTGGCTAGGCCTATGTCGCTGTGCAAGGCATACAGTTCGTGGTTAAATCGTCTTTTCTAATTGCTATAAATGTAATCAGGACCAAACATTGCATGCATGAACTTTTCTCTCGAGAAAACCAAATACTTCTAAGACTGGAATACAAAGTATGCTTGGTCTTTCGGCCAAAAAACAGCGCTCCCCAGCTGGCACGATCTTTAGCCAGCTGCCTCCAATTACGTACGCCAAGTTGCCTGAGGTCCTTCTCCAGTTGTGTGCGTCATCGATTTTCTTTTGAAAGGCTTCTTCATCTGCTGATGTGGTTGTCTACTCGTATGTTTCCGCACCATGGAGCAGGACAGGGATAATCCGGGTGTTATATAAAGTCAACTTGGTCCTTCGAGAGAAGGTTCTACCATGCGATTGTCCCTTAAGACCATGACAGTGCGTCGTCTTGTCTAAACCCTTTTTTGACATTGATGGCCTCGGTGAGTTCGTTACTGACCTTAATGGAGCAGTGAAGTTTCTCCACTGTCACTGTCCACTGCCACTGGGAACCCTCAACAATCAGCCGTTATCCATGAATGGCGCTATACAACCTCAATACAACCCTTAGTTGGAATGATCACATATTCGAGGTCGCCAAAAACGCTGCAAAATGTCTAGGTTTTCTTAATCGATCCAAGAAATATTTCATCCCTCTTTTTCTTTATTTTTTTTTCTATTACTCTTATCTGCTAGACAAAAACGCTTAAAACTAGCTTAACTGACCTAATTATCTTATCCTAACTTACTGGCCCTATACGGGCGCTCTAAGTTACACATATTTTTTCTTTAAATTTGTCTTTCGACGTATTGATATTAAATGTTTGAAATAATAATAAAAGAGAAAGATACTTAAGACTAAGAAGAATGACTTGATTTGGCTTCAATGCACAAGGGTTATGTCCTCCCCAAACTTGAGTATAACGCTCATATCTGGTCTGATGCTCCCAAGACATTTCTGCACCTGCTAGATAGAATACAACAGCGAGCGATACAACTAATAGAAGACAGTAATATCGCAAAGTCAATAGACTCGGTCGAACACCGCCGTAATGTGTCTTCCTTTGCTCTCTTTTATTGCTATTTTTACAAACGATGTTCAAGTGAGCTAGCCAATTCTATTCCTCTCATCCATGAATTCACCCGCAATACTCGTCTCGCCAGGAATGCTCATTACTTCACCATTGAGCCTGCTTTCGGACGTACAGTTAAATTTAGACTAATTTTTTAGTCGCACTACACGAATATGGAATGCTCTTCCCAGCTCGATATTTCCTATTCACTGCAGTCCATAGGCATTTAAGACCAATGTGTACAGGTACCTCCTTTCCCTTTCTTCCTCAACACCTTCGGCCCGTGCTCTGTCTTGATTTCGAACACTTAAGGGTATTCGTAACCCCTTTTGCGCGCCCAAATTATAAAAAAGAATCGTCATTCTGCACAACCTGACGAATTTGGCAGATATGTCGAAATTACAGTAGACATGGTGCTGTATCGTTCGTCTCTATACACGCTGTCATAGTGTGAAGAATAAAATAAAAATTGCGTTTCTGGAGAACTTGCATATTTTGCATATTTTTTATTTCACACATCGGAATATGTTCAATGTATAAATATAGTTAGGAGCCATAATTCTGTTCCGTGGTACTTTTAATCTAACTTCGATACACTCGTTCTTCTTGTCTACTGTGTTTTTTCTGACTCACAGCAGTCTTCTGTCCAGTAAATTTTCAACCACAATTTTGTAATTTTTTGCTGAATTTTGTTAGTCTACATGACATAATTTGGAATTGTTGCAGAAAGCAAAACATGCTTGTATGAGCCTAGTTCGAAGGCGAATGTTAATGAAACCTTGCCATTTATCATAACATTTACGAACGCATCTTCTCTTCAGAGTTTCGGCAACATGTCCAAGCCATGTGGTTAGGAAATAAGGAAATGTAAAAATGAAAGTTGGCAAAAGAAACTTCTAATTTGTATGTAGTTTGCAAGTACAGTAAGGATCAGAAGTCATACATTAAGTTCCAGAAATTGGTGAAAAAAATATAATAAAAAGATCAATAATAATAATAATAATGGCGGCGCTATAGTCCGAGGTGGACCTGGGCCTAGCTCCTCAGCAACCACTTGTGTTGTGCGTGCTATTGTTCTCTCACGAGTGGAGGCGACCTACAGTTTAATGCCGACTCCGAACGGCGAGATTGAAAAGCTTTTTCTAGACAGTTATACTCTTTGAACATTGTCAGTGACTCGAAAGAGGTGGAGCCGTGAAAAAATGTTTGGTGTTTTTTTTGGGAATCGAACCGACAACATTGAGCGTAGGAGTCGACGCACCTACCCACAACGCCATGGCGCCACGGCGTAAAAAGATTACAATTTAAATTACTTTTGAATTTCTTGTTGTTATGCAATGTGCTATTCAATTTTGCAAACAACAAACATAAAGTAAAAATTAAAAAAATAATGGCTTACGTAGTAAAAAGTTTGGCAATCCTAAAAAATTAAACGGATTTTCAACATTTTTTTAAGTTAATTATTTAAAATAATATTTAGTGCGAAATAATAAGCTAAACATTTCTGATTTATACGGCATGAATTTCAAAAGCTTTCCCGTCAGTGTAATTTTCAGTTTAAAAAAAATTGTTTTCAGAGTTTCAAATTCTTACCAATTTATAAACCGTCGTAACGAGTATTGTGTATCTGGGGTGGAATCGGCTAATGCGATTTTCAATTGTTAATTGTCACTTTCAAGTTTCTTGCACTGCGTAATGCGATTGTCAATTTAAGAATCGCAAATTTGCGATCGTTTTCATGTGACAGCTAAATTGGGGTCGTTTTCATATATTTTTGTTGAGCGAATATTCAAAATGAATTATTTATGGAAAATCTGCGACTGTTTTGATTGTATGATCTTACTACAGTCGTTTTCGTGCGATTGGTGCAATTAAAAATGAAATTTATGTACATTACACTCTTAGGAAGAAAATTTGAGCATTTGAGTTTCCATGTATAGGAACGATGAAGAAAAAATCTTCTGAAGTGTATTTTAAGAAAGTTTAACTTCATTGCCGAGCCATAATTTATTTGAGATGTATTAACAATAAAACAACAGACAATAAATAAATTTATAAACTATTTGAAATACAAATAACAACGATTAAGCATACCATGACATTCAAAAAAGAAGAAGTGATGCATTTCTCAGACTTTTATATATTTTATAGCCACAATTAATTGTCAAAAGTTCGACAATCAACTTCGCTTTAGCCGGTTCTACCCCAGTTGTGAAGAATCCAAACTTAATCGAACAACAGTTATAAATAAACTGAAGCGAACAGCCTTCAATTTATCAATCTAACTCAGAAAATAAATCAATACATTTATTGGGTAAGTGATTAGAATCAACCGAAGCTCCAGGCTACAGAATCAGCTAAGTATTTAACGAATTTTTAAATAAAGCCGAAAGCCTGATTTGTACCTCGTTCAACGATATTTTGATCAAAATAAGCAAGTTTTGGCCCTCATGTAAACGATAACAAAATGAGGATGAAAAATGTTTTTCTACCAAAACTTTATAGCGTCGACGCATTAGACTTACTCGTAAAATAATATCGACACATTTTAACTCTGTTATTGTTTATTAAATGAAAAGAGACTCCCGTTTTAGCACACACATACTTAAAAATTAAAAACTGTAGGTGTATTTCCTATCGGAAACTCGATTAGCTGCAAGACGTAAGTCCGTCTTTGAAGGGTTTAACATAATTCGAAATAATTCAGGAAGAGGAACAGTAGTATCATTGGATAAAACTTAACTAAACTGAACAGAAATTTTATGGAGAGTACCACGACTTATGCTCTACACTGTAAGTTGAAATGATAAAGATCAATACAACTCTGATGAAAAACAGTGGACATTTTTTATAATTGTTTGGAGAGATTTCGAACAGAAGTTAGATGCACCCGACGGACCTGGGGCATGTAGTTCTATTTAAAATGATAAATATTTTTGTACGTCGCCGGTTGCAATGTACACAAATTCAAATTCATTCATACTCAGTGACAGAATATTCGGATGCACCGTTGTTAGGTGGAATGGTTAATTTTTCAATTTCCATTTCGATTGTTCATGGTGCACTGTTTTTTAAGGTTCTGTCCACAAAAACGCAAACATTACAATTCTTGGTGTATCCGTCCATTTGTCGTGTTTGTCACACTTTTTTATTTGCTATCTTTCGGAATTAGGGACTTCAGGACTAGAAATCATTTTCATGCTCAAAATTTAAAAAAAGTGGGGTTATTTGGGCTGGCTTCCGTGTAGGTGAAGTTGTCATTGATTTTGAAGTATTGACGCACCCCATCCAGTGATATACAAATCAATCGACAGATCTTTTCAAATAAGGTGGATTTCAAAGATTATCACTTTCGAACATAAATTCTATGCTGAGATCGACAATTCGATCCGATATTCTGCGGTATTTCACACAATCATTTCAACCCCTAAATGCCCAATAGTAATGTACACACAAGGGATGAGCAGTAATTGGGCATGATGGAAGGGATTTTATGAGTTGAATAAATTTGGACGTATGTAGATATTCGTATATGTATGTTTTTTTTTTATGCGTCCAAGGATGTGGCAATCTTCTAAAGATACTGATAGCATGCACGATTCACAAACCCGAGTACTCGTTTCGGGAATACGCCTACGTACTAACCCACACCCTGCACACTTCAACCCCTCTCCCCGGGGAACTGCGGGTAGGTATTACTTCGCGGGGCTAGTTAGCATATCACACTATGTCCTCCATATTGTCCAATTCGAATTTTCTTCCTTTTTCGAGCCTTCTTAGCTCGTTCTGGACGCTCGTTATAAAGGGGCAAATCTCCAGTCATTTGTCAGTTGAATCTGTCATATGGCTAGCTACGAGTTCGGGAGTTGGTAAATTTCCTCTCACCGGGACAAAGTGTCTGTAATGCAATACTGCATTCTTTGCGTCTTCCTCTTTGCCCGCTCATTCTGGACAGGAGGGCGAGCTGTCGTGACCAAATCTGTGGAGGTATTTCCGGTAAACTCCATGGCCTGACAAGGACTGCTTGGGATGGTAGTTGCAGTTCCCGTGAGTTCTCAATGTCCAGGCTTCTATCGCGGGGATCAATTTATGGATTCATCTGCCTTTGGTTGTAGTGTCCCATCTGGCTTGCCACAGTGCCATAGATGTTGCGCTTTCTTCCTTCTTTAGGCGTCTTGCGCTAGTCTCCGCGTGATTTGCTGTTCGCCTTAGGTGGACCCTATGCATCTCTTTGGCTAGAATGTTGACAGGGACCATACCCGCAATCACACAGGCTGTTTCGTCCGAAATTGTTCGGAAGCCGCTGATTGTTCCTATGGCGCAGAGCCTGTATGCTAACGAAAGCTTCTTTGCTATCTCCTTTACCGAAAGAGCACCCGCTCAGACTGGCGCAGCATATAGAAGAATTGAACTTACCAATCTCAAAAGCAAAATTCTTCTTGGGTATCCGGGCCCTCCGATGTTTGCCAGCATACCGGAAAGAGCTGTCTGCGTCTTTGACGCTTTTCTGCTGCAGCATTCGACGTGCTTTTTGAAATTAACTCGGTTGTAGGTTGTCAGTCGGTCGGTTGTCACTTCTAGGTATTTTAGAGCGAGTTTTATTTGGGTTGAAATCAGAAGAAAGTTAACTGAAACAATTGAATTCGTTGGCCGATATTCAGAAATGCTTCTATTAAAAATTATGTATACGAGGGAACCTTCCGAATACAACTCGCACTTGCCCAGTGTGTTTATATTATAGTATGTGTACTAATGTTGATAACGGAAAGAACTTCTAGATGACAAACAGGAGCATAAGTTTTAATTGCAAAACCATTACTTCATAACTGGCTTAATGGAAGATACCAACTTCTCAAAGGTTTACTGCTGGACACGATAATCAAAGCAGCATTACCATTACTGACTTATATCGGAAAAGCCACTGACCACAATGAGAGTGTTGGATTAACCAGGACCCATCCATGATTATTAATTCTTATCCCATCCGACTAATTATTTACCGTACTATCTTCTCCCCGTTTATTTTCAGTTTTAAAGACGTTGAAATATTAGCTCTGTAACTAATGCTAATGGGGTTGCGCGTCATTTCAATAAAACAAATGCTTGGAAAGATATATTCAATCTGCACACTGATATTAAAGTACATTAAGGAAGTTGATACTTTATTCTTCACTGTACCATTTGCAAGCCAATTTTTTTTTAGTATGTTTTTTTGAAACGCTACTCTGAAGCACTAAAAACTGGTTCATTGTACTGCCAGGTAGCAACCTACTCCAGTGCCGTTAATTTGATCCCAACTGCAAATGGTGACTGGACCAGATTCGAACCTGGGACCCCTCTAACTTGGGGCAGGCACTTAACCAACTGCGCCATCCAGTCGCTTAAGCAAATACATTTAAGCAATGTAATATTTCCGATTTCCAGACATTGGAGATTGTGCACGAAAATATGCTTTTTAGGGGCACCAGACAATTTGTGTCAACTTCAAGTTTGTTGTAGGGTGTTAAAAAATATTAGTCACTTGTTGTAAATACACTTAATAGTATAGTATATAGTATGCTTAGTCAAAAAACTTTCCATCGAAAAAAACACATACATACAAACATTCAAATATTCCTCAGACAAATGAATTTTATAAATCAGTCTTTCCTTGCAATTAATCAAATCAAGTCGTGCTAGCCTAAAAATTGTTTCCACACAATAAATATTCTAAATTGAATCATCGTCTTTTTTATTAACGTGGTTTTTTAACATTTGGTGCCGAAAACCGGGAAGAAATGGTGGTCGTTATGGAGGTGGTTACTCGTGGTGCTTTTAGAGCACAACTTACTAAAGTTACTTACTAAAGGCTGCGACAGAACATCTAAATGCGGAAGGCTCTCAAATTAACGATGCAAATTCAGAACGGTATGATGTAATTGAAGAGGAACTCGTCACGCTTATAGATCGTCTATCTGCTATTCATGCAAGCGTTAAAACGGTAAATGAGCAAAGGAGTGTGAGAAGATAGCAGAATACGATGATATATCGATGCTTTCTCGATTAAAATTTCGTCTGCAGAAATTGCGTAGGCATCAGCAACTACCAAGCGATTGTCCACGTCAGAGCGAATCTGTTAAAAGTAACACGAAGCTCCCAAAACTACAGCTCAAAACATTTGATGGTGAAAATCGAGATTGGGTTCCATTCTGGGATCAGTTAGACGTAGCAGTCCATCAAAACGACAAATTATCTCCAGCGGAAAAATTCCAATATATGGAAGGAGCATTGCGGGGGCCAGCCAAAATTATAGTCGGATTCACAGCATCAACGGCATGCTACGACGCAGCTGGAGCTTTGTTAAAAGAGCAGTACGGCGATATGGAGAGGTTGGTTGACGGCCATATGCAAAAATTAATTTCACTTCGCCCTGTATCTGCAAGAACAGATGTTGTCGGCCTACGGAATTTATATAACACTATTGCAATTTCTATTCGCATATACCATCCCAACAATATGATGTTATGCTGAAATCAATCCTGCTGCGTTGCTTACCCGTCGAACTTCGCGTAGATTACCATAGGGCAGCAGAAAATGATGATAGAGGATCGACAGCTCTATTAGATGACACTCAATCTCAGTCACAGGGTTCGTTGTATGATATGAATGATGAACAAGTTGAAGGCATTTTACAATTCTTAAAAAGAGAAGTGGAAGCCTTGGAGAGAAGCAAGGTCGCTTCTTTGCATACAAACAGGAAATTAACAATGCCATCGCCAACAACAACTGCGAGCCTTGTGCGGGTAAATGTAACAGACAAATGTGTATTTTGTCACTCTACAGAACACCAAACGAAAGATTGTGACACCAGTGAGCCCATACAGCAGAAACGGGAAATCCTGCGGAAAACCAATCGATGCTTTCGTTGTGCGAAGATAGCTCATTCTGCTAGAAAGTGCAGAAGCTTAAAGTTCCTCAAATGTGCCAAGTGTGGTGGCAAACACATATTACCATTGTGTGATGTAGCACAAGAAAAAAGACTAATAATGATAGCACCGATGGAAATTTGTACAGCTAAACAAACCAAAGGCTTCAATATGTGCGTACAAATGTTCTTTTACAAATGTTTTTTCAAAAACAGCTCGATGCATTGCTATTGGAGCAAATAACCTCAATAGTTTGATTCGCGTCGTCATTGATGGTGGCAGTCAACAAAGCTATGTGCGGAGAAGTGTTGTGGAAAAACTAGATCTTTTGCCTGGCAGCGAAAAAGTGCACTTATCATTAATTCCTTTCGGTTCATCGAACAAATCACCAATCCAGACATATGATAAGGTAACAATAAAATTGAAAAGCCAGTACAATGAGCAGTATGCCTTGTTACAAGCGATAGTTGTGTGGACGTCCTGCAAGCCGCTGATCCATTGTGCTCCTCGTTTAAAAATCTTAAACTCGCAGATAAAATGCACGTTAACCTTACGGTGGAAGATGGATTAAGCATGTTAATAGGGTCAGATTTTTACTGGACCATTGTCACCGGGAAACAGCGACGAATTTCCTCCCGTCTAAGAGGTATAGATACAATTTTCGGATGTACGTTTCAAGGTCTTCATTCATCTGCTGATACCGTTACTACTGCAAATCCTACAAGTGTTGCTGGAAATGTGTTTAGCACAAAGGGTGAGTGGGAAGCGAATCTTTCTACATTATGGTCTCTAGATACTATTGGCATACGAGGCGAAGAGACTGAAAAGGAAAACATTACGGAGAAGCTGACATCCCAGTGCTTAGTAAAAAAGGGAAATCGTTACCAAGCATCCTTACCGTGGAAGGATCCTAGGGCGATGTTTACAAACAACAGAAGCCAGGCGGTAAGTCGGCTTAATTTACTTATTCGTCGTCTATCTAGGGATCCGGTAAAGCTAATGGAATATGATGCTAGTATAAAACAACTTGTCATTGATGGTGTAGCGGAGCCAGTGAAGCATTCGTTGCAGGTTGCTTCAAAGAGGGTCATTTATCTACCACATCGTCCTGTTTATAAGGAAGAGAGTGCGACGACGAAATTGCGTATAGTTTTCGACGCCTCCAGCCGGAGGGTACAATAAGGCTTCATTTAAATAAAGAAAAGCGGATGTTTTCTGAAACTTGCCGGATCCTTCCTGACAGTTTCTACGTGGACGATTTAGTCTTTAGTGTTGATTCGGAGGCTGAAGGTGAAAAAATTCATCGAGAAGCTCTGCAGATTATGTCCGCTGCCTCAATGCGTTTAAGGAATACTTTTAATGAAGAGAGTTTCCCAATATCTCAAAATCTCTTGGGCCTAGTCTGGCTGGTTTTCAGTGATGAGCTGGCAGTAAAGCTAAAACCAGTTCAAACTGTTTTGGAAGCAAATTCATCTAGAGGAAGCAAACGAAATATTCTCTCGGCTATGGCACGCGTCTACGATCCGCTAGGAATGGTCAGTCGCACCTTTATCAAGCTGAAGATTCTGTTTCAAGAAATGTGGAAAAGGAAGCTATCATGGGACGAGATTCTGCCGTCTGACTTGTGACTGGAGTGGAATGATTGTGTTCAGAACATTCGCCAGTTGAAAGAAATGTCAATTCCAAGATTGGTATTGCCATTCTTATCCAGCCGAATATAGTGTCATATCTTTGCAGATGCCAGTTCGAAAGCTTATGGCGCAGTGGCTTACATTCGAGCTTTTGATGCGTCTAGTATGGTTGCAGTTTCATTCCTTTGTGCAAAAAGCCGTATTGCACCATTGAGAGAGGATGGAGTAGAGGAGTTAACTCTTCCAAAACTGGAGTTGACAGCAGTCCTAATTGCAGCCAGAATGAGTTCGTACATGAAGCAAACAATTAAACTATCCATTGAAAAGTACATCATGTGGACTGACTCCAAAATTACACTGAGTTGGATCTATGGGCAGATGCAGCGCTGGAAGCCGTACGTCAAAAGTAGAGTAGTGGAAATCCGTCGACACACGTCCATCTACGATTGGAACCACTGCTCTGGTAAAGATAACCCTGCAGATCTCATAACAAGATGCATATCTGGAGAAAAGCTCAAATCATCCTCGCTGTGGGTGCAAGGGCCAAAGTGGCTTAGTGATGCTTCTTTCGAAGATCAACTTTAGTGTCCAGATTTGCAGCCTTTAACAACAATGTTGGTAGAAACCGATATCCAAGAACCTCAGGCAGAAGCTCCGATCCTGTGCTGCAATGACTTTATTAGCTGGTCAAGGTTGTTACGAGTTACTTGTTGGGTCCTTCGGTTTGTCAAGCATTGCAGAACAAAGCAGAAATAGTCTCACCGTTTCTTAATCGAAACAGAACTTAAAGCAGCTGAACTTTATTGGCTCAGGTATGTTCAGTCGATTTATTTTGCTAATGATATTAGATGCTTGCAGAAAACGACATCATTGATGGCCTCATCTAAAATTATTGAGTTCCATCCTGTTTTGGATAACGGTCTGTTTGGGTGTCATTTGTGACAGGGAGCTAAATTTCTGCTTGCACATTGATCACATTATACTCAAAGCCAACTGTTCTCTGGGTTTCATAAAACGCTGGTCTAAGGAATTCTCTAATCCCTACGTAACAAAATCCCTCTTCATTACCTTTGTCAGACCCTTACTTGAATATGCCAACCAAGTCTGGTCACCCTTTCAATCAACTCACTGCCGTAGAATCGAAAACGTGCAGCGCAGATTCATCCGTTTTGCTTTACGCGGTCTCCCATGGGCTGACAGGTTTAGACTACCTCCCTACGAAGACCGGCTAAAACTGATTAGTCTGCAAACCCTAGAAAAACGTCGTGAAGTCGCTGACATTCTCTTTGTGCATCAGATTTTAACTGGTTTGATAGACTCCCCTGAATTACTAAGTATGATATCCCTTCATACTAACCCACGTAATCTTAGGTCTGTTCCCCTTTTTCGTCTCCCTCTTCACCGCACCAATTATGGCCATTTCGAACCAATCTCCAGAATGCTGCGGCTGGCCAACAATGCTCATAACTCCCTGGACTTTCACCGCAGTTTATCCTCTCTCAGAAATTCTCTCTACTCCTTACGACCCCCCACCCCCACACACACTCACACTTAGTTAAGGTTAGTTTAAGTTAAATAGGTTAAGTTAAAATTTGTTTAGTTTAAGGTTTTATGGCTTGTATTAAGCTTCAATAAATAAATAAAAATAAATAAACATTTGATGTAAAACATCCCATTATTTTACCTTCCAGTCATCACATTGTATCCCTTATCATCGATGACTATCACTTAAACACTATGCACGGGGGAGTGAATATTGTCCTTTCCAAACTAAGGGAACGCTTCTGGGTAATCAAGGGCCGTCAGATCGTTAAACGTCGAGTAAAGAACTGTATTACGTGTAAGAAATATTTTGGCCAACCTGCTTCACAGCTATTCGCTCCTTTGCCGCTACAGCGAATTAGTTTCACTAGACCGTTTGAAAACGTGGGCATAGATTTTGCCGGACCGTTATATTATCAGTCTGCTGAAGAAACATCAATGTGTAAAGCTTAAATACTTATCCTCACGTGTGCGGCCATTCGAGCTATCCACTTAGAGTTGACGACTAATGTGTCAACTGAAAGTTGTATTATGGCATTAAGGCGTTTTATATCCAGAGATTTCCTTCAGAGATTTTTTCCGACAATGCTAAAACCTTTCGTCGAACCTCTACAGAACTAAAAGGAGGTGGAAGTGGACTTGAAGAAGAAACTTTGCAAGGTTTCCTTTCTCAGAAGAGAATTAAATGGAATTTCATCGTCGAGCGGGCACCCTGGTGGGGTGGATTCTGGGAGATGTTAATAAGAACTGTAAGAAATACCTTAAAAACGGTAATTGGAAAGGCGAGGCTAAATTTCGAGCAGCTTCGTACTATTCTTACAGAAACAGAATCAATGGTCAATGAAAGACCCCTTACATATGTGTCCAGTGAACCGATGGATTTGACGCCGCTCACACCAGCAAAATTTTTAAGTGGAGGTCTTTAATCTGCGAATACATCTGAGATTGGTAATGTCGATAATGTTACTTTGAGGCAGCTTTGGAAGCATCGTATGCGATACTCTGCAAAGTTAGCGAGACGATGGCGTTGTGAATACTTACAACTTTTAAGATCTTTTCATTGCTGTAAGGAAAAAACTTCGAATCAGCTGAAGGAAGGTGACGTAGTTCTTCTTTTCGACCAATCAAATCCTCGCGTGCACTGGAAAATGGTGGTAATTGAAAAAGCATACGAAGGACGAGATGGGAACGTGCGTTCTTGTGAAGTGCGCTGCGCGGATGGGCGTTCATTTCGGAGACCAGTTCAGCTCCTATATCCACTGGAGCTGTCGATTTATCCCGGGCCGGAGGATGTTAAAAAATATAAGTCACTTGTTGTAAATACACTTAATAGTATAGTATATAGTATGCTTAGTCAAAAAACTTTCCATTGAAAAAAACACATACATACAAACATTCAAATATTCCTCAGACAAATTAATTTTATAAATCAGTGCTTTCTTGCAATTGATGAAATCAAGTCGTGTTAGCCTAAAAATTGTTTCCACACAATAAATATTCTAAATTGAATCATCGTCTTTTCATTTACGTGGTTTTTTTAAACAGGGTTATGTCGTTTCAGTACGGTCATCAAATCCTTTACAAAAGTTCCTGATGAACAACGTGATCTGCGTGGTCGGGAGTTACACAAAACGCCATTCGTGTGGTGGGTCATAGTTAAGTCGAAGTGATGAGTCAAATTGATTTAGGTTGGGTTTATTTGGTTTATTTTAATTTCATGAGCAGTCACCAATAGTCTTCA
The DNA here is from genome assembly GCA_930367185.1 of Myathropa florea. NCBI lineage: Eukaryota > Metazoa > Arthropoda > Insecta > Diptera > Syrphidae > Myathropa > Myathropa florea. The sequence continues at coordinate 16,549,261 of OV884005.1, forward strand.
GCGAGTTTAAGAAGAAATAGGTACCTTTGACTACTCCAACTATGTATCACAGTTTCTTGTGAACACATTAAACTGTCCGCCTACAATCTTACGGACCTATAGACTATGGCAGGTACCGATAAGACTATATAAAACATTTAAGTACAGTGCGACCTCATAAAAGAAACTAATAGAAATTTGGGCATTTGTTTTTATGGAGTTTGTTACAATAATCGACTCAAAAAATTGTGGGTGCCAAAAATTAGACAAACATTTTAACACCTCAGAGTAGTAAAAACATGTTTTGCACTGGTAAACAGACCGAAATTGATAATTTAATTAATATTAAAAATAAAAAATGCAATTTTAATTGATTTTTAAAAATTGAGATATTTTGAATTGTCTTTTTGGACGCATCATTTTTTCCATAGCTGACTGCTTAAGTTTTGCAGAGAAGGGAAATGTACATATAGCAAACGAAATAAGAGTTCATGGAACCAATAATGGTTTTTAACTTCCTTTCACATTTTTTTTGAGGTCAATTACTGATTCAACAATGGTAAGATTTAAGGTGTTGCTTTATCGAGGAGTTGCGCGTTTCAAGAGTTGCTTTTATTTAAGTGGTACTTGTATACATTTTTGACATTTCAGCCAAGTCCGTCATAATTTGCAGAAGGCGATGAATAATCCTCGCTGAGCCGTTAAAATAGGTAATGAACTCAGAGAGCGTTAGTGTTAAAAGTAGCAAGGCGACCCCATGCGACAACCGTAGAATCGTACCTACGTGCAGAACTCGCTTGTCATTTCCAGAGTCACGATCTTTTAAAGGCCAATTTTTGGCTTGAAACATACGGCCAAGATACATTAACTGTGATTAAAACCGAAGCGAGTAAAATAGGTCAGTGTGTGTGTTGAGGAAACTTTATTACAATTAATTATTAAGTTATGCCGATGAATAGCATTTTTTGTTTGTGTGGTAAACGATCGTAGAAATTGCACATACTAGGCTAGTCAGCACATCTCTAGATACAAACCGAGATGGACTTTGGCCTAGCTTCTTCAGGACACACCCGTGTTGGAAAAGACCTACAATGTTATACCGTTACCAAGCGACGATGTTGCGGGAAGGTTTTTCTGGCCCCTATTTCGGTTGTCGCTGAATCCGTAGATTGATTTCATTTTCGGAATTGTGTAACTCAAACGACAAAAAATAATGTTATTGTGAATAACCTCATACATATGTATTGTCAGGTTTGACAGATGCAAACATCAAATTCCTTGAACTGTGTTTACATTAGCCAGAAAATGCTATACAACCATCTCACTCTTTCTTTTGGAAAATCATACGTTCTTTTTCTGTCACTCTCTCATTCAATGTACATGTAAACAGACAGTTGTGTTTGTGACGGGACAGGAATACCAACAACTCACATGTGTTTCAACCGGCACTTTCATGCACACATTTTACAAGAAGTTTCATTTGTTTTTGATTAGAATTTATCTTCGGGCTCTATAAAAACTTCAGTAGAATTGTATTAATAATACAACAATGTGAATAAAATAGCATTTGGATCACAAGAAACTGTTAATTTCTATAAATTTACGACGTTTCGTAGCAGTCGATTAGGAAATTTTCCACGAAAAAATTCGCTCGGCAAATCAACATGAGTCGATCAAAATCGACAATCGCAATACCGAACTCACTGTCGCGGCTCACTTAGACCAATAGTTTGGTTCCATTGAGCCCTGGGTATGGGATATATCTGTGGCCACACACCATAACCGCTAAACTCGAGTTAGGACAAAAATGAGTTATAAGTACTATTATGTTCAGCATATTTAAATCTACTGTATCTTTTTTAAACAGAAGTTATTAAAAAAACCTAGCAGCCTAAATACTAGTAGTAGTGCTAATTTGAAACTTTGACCGCCTCTCCTGAAAAAGTATAAAAACCGACTTAAGCGGTTATGCCTTGTGACCACAAAAATATCGTGAGACCTGCATAAACACTGCTGATCCTCCAGTTTGTCGAAGAAGTTACTGCCCAGTATTAGTAGCATCCTTCCCCACAGAGTTGGACAGTCGCAAAGCAGGTGGCGGACGAACCCTATTTCCTCCTCGTCTCTGCCAATACTCTCCGTGGGGAATACCTTGACCGGGAGCATATCAGACAACGTGGGGTGAGGACGCCCACCACCATTCAAATACCCTTGCGACTGATGTTAATCATTGATAATGATTAATTCCTGTTCAGGACCGGTCATAGCGCTCTCGTCGTTAGCCCAATGTCCAGATTCAGCCATCGCTCATTTTCCTTCTTTTTTAGCTTCGTCCTCGTTTTTTTAAGAAACTTAACGACGTGCTGACATAAGGTAGTGCTTCAGATTTATCCAATTCTAACCCTTCCTTTGCCAGCACGTCCGCCCTCTCGTTTCCATGGACTCCTCTGTGTCTCGGCACCCAACAGAGTGTCAACGTGTTTCCACTGGAGATTTCGTTGACAATTTGTCTACATACACATGGGGCCGCTAAATAAAAGTCGATTAAGATTTTGATCCACAGACTTTCGGTTTAGGAATCTACGCATCTACGTAAGTACCCTTCAGCATACTTAAGCATTTTGTTCGCTTCTTAACATGTCGTATTTCACGTTAATCTCTAAATAAATTTAATAATAATAATAATAAATGCGGCGCTATAGTCCTAGGTGGACCAGGGCCTAGCTTCTCAGCAACCACTCGTGTTGTGCGTTCTATTGTTCTCTCACGAGTGGAGGTGTTTACAGTGTATTGTCAGCTATTCGTAAGAGGTTGAGATTCGAACCTAGACTTCGAGATTAAAAGCCGACTCACCTACCTACTACGCCCACACTCAGCGCAAAAGCGAAAAAATAAACTGGATCGATTAGGGCGACCTGTTTGTAACAAACGCCGTCTGATTAAGCTAAACTAAATATACTATTTTATCACAGACTTGGTAGCTAAAACTTTTTATTTTTTCTATCGTGGCATTAATGGATTTGAAACGAATTAAAACACTTTCTCCATTAAAATATCTTCGTTACTGTATCCATTTTCCAACGAATGCATAAATAAAGTTTACCCGTATGCTCGAAAGCCAAATATTAGTTTTATTTTTATTACCCTGATGGCATGCTAAAGGTTGAATTTGGCCAAATTGTGTGACATCTTGAGGCGTTTTTAAATTTAAACTTTTAAACGATTAATTGTTTCGAGAATATTCATTTTCATAAGGATTCCTGTAAATGTGATTAAATACATTCGTCCTGTAGGTCGTCTGGCAACGGTAAGTTGACTTCATGCACAAGCAATTTATATTCGCACGTCTTAAGTGATTTCTTCTTTCTCGCGAAAATGTATTCTGATGAAATTCTCCTAGACCATGTTTTGTTTCTCTCGGAATCCCAAAAACAATATTTCTTGGAGTATAAATATCACAGACAACAAGACTAGCCTTAAAATTGTACAGAGCAATTTTCTTCGATGTCGTTTGAGTCATCAGTAATGCCATTTATGTTTCATAAATATTTATGTCAAACAATGCATTTTTCGGAATATGTTTTATAATGCCTTTAATATTGAAGTCCATACAGCTGAAACTGCTTTCAGAGAAACAGTATATTATAATAAAAAACAATTTGGTTGAAGCTTTTTCACAGGAACAATATTTTTACTTATATACGAGGTAATCATTGAACGGAGTTGAGGAGTCATGGAATTTCTATTATTAACTAAATGTAAAAGGTATTCAAATTAAACATGTAAATGCATGTAAGGGGTGTAACAAAACTCAAGTAAGATTTGAATTTTTGCCCCATTTTTACGGTAAATTGTAACAGTTCGGAGTTACTAGAAATGGAGCTCTACACTAAAAAAATAACGCATTTCTATTGTTCAGTAACACTTTATGAAAAAACGACTGGATGGCGCAGTTGGTTAAGTGCCTGCCCAAGTTAGAGGGGTCCCAGGTTCGAATCCCAGTGAAATCGAATCTGATCCAGTCACCATTTGCCGTTGGGATCAAATTAACGGCACTGGAGTAGGTTGCTACCTGGCAGTACAATGAACCAGTTTTTGAGTCTGAGTGCTCCAGTGCAGTGTTTCAAAAAAACCTCCGACAAAAATAAACTCCTTATGAATAACGTACAGTGAGTTCCAAAAATAAGTATGCACTATACATATTAAATCATTTTGTTCAAAGCTTAGCAGTATTTATTGAATACAAGTAACAATGAAAATAACAATTTTTCAACTAAAAACACTTCAATTCATTACACGAAACAAATATTTAAAAATAATTCAACAATAAGTATACACTGTATAAACTTTTTGTATTTCTAATTTGTTATGGACCTTAATTTCTTATAAGTACTTGTGGTGTATCCTTTGGCCTTAAAAATGACCTCAAGTCTTGATGACATCGAATCTACCAAATTCTGTGTAACGCTTGCGTGTGTGCGAGTATGCTTGGGGTCATTATTTTGTTGGAAGTCAAATGAAGCCTAACTTTCTGGCACTTTAATATAAATTATTTTTTAAAATATTCAAATGATCATACCGGTTCACCTTACAATCAATGAAGACCAAGTTACCAACACCAGATGTTGCCATGCAACCCCATACCATCACGTTTCCTCCGCCATGTTTCACTGTTCCTGCTGTATTTGTTGGATCGAGTTCGGTATTTATTTTCTCCATACTTTTCCTCTACCATCAGAACCAAAAATGTTGAACTTACTTTTATAACTAAATATTACATAATTTCATAATGTATTTTCGTGATTTTCGTTTTTGCGTAGTGGCATCTTTTTTGGCGGTTGACTGAAATTAATTGAAGTGTATACTAACTTTTGCGACTAACTGTAGGTTTGATAGCTACTTGAATTTCATTTTTATGGTTTTGTAACTGTCAAAGTTGTGGAATTTGGGGTACAGAAAATCCACGGTTGACTGTTTAGAAACAGAAACATTTTTATATCATTGTGTTGTACGAAAATTTATTGCCACATCTGTTTTTGCGAATTTACTTGTTAATACACTTGTTCTCCAAGATCCCTAATTTCAGATTTCAGCACCTGAACAGGGTACTGCTTCTCTAAATTCTTCATCTAAATTTTCGCTTTGTACAATTTTTCGTATTTAAGTTAAATTAAGCGCGAAGTAAGTATCGATCTGGACAATAAGTTAAAATGAAGTTGTACGGAAGTATTAGAGGCTGAAATATTTGATTTTTAAGTTATTGTTCCAGTTCCAGCGGGCAAATAGATGTAATCCCCCAAAACCAAGCCAAGTACCCAAGGAAAATAAAACCAGATAGGTTCTTGATGCTTGATACTCGTACAAAGTTTTGTTCTTAAATTCCACCCAACCATTAAGAATGTCGCGGAAAATCACGTACTTAAAGCGCATATTTTCAGTTGAAGTTCATCGGTACTAACTTGGGGTGACTCATACCTTCGATGTGAAGTACTTGAAACTTGCTACAGCACGTGGGTAGATTAAATGGTAATGAAAAGTGGAAGCATGCTCCGTACATAAGTAATCGTTAAAGAACCACCATCTCTAGCAACGAAGGTGAGTACTACTTTATAGATAATTTCATGGCAATAGAGTAAGCATTTCAATACTTCGAAGTGCTTAAGTTGAGAAAATCACGCTCGCAATAAATTTGAAACGATAATAGTGTGTTGTTCGTGGGCTGTCGTAATGTCAATTACATCCTCACGGCCGCCACTTCACACGAGGACAGGCCTCAATTGGTTGAAATGAGTTACACGGATGCTTCAAGAAATTTGTTAATGAAATTTTTGTTGCCTGTGCTCAAAATGGCACGTGATTCTATCGAATCAAACAAAAGTTGCAGAATGTTGTTGTTTCTGTTTATATCCACAAAATCGTGGTTCTTGCAAGACAGGGGGAAATTTGCCGTTTTTACTATTGACGATGTATTGGCAGGATATTTTATTTCGTTATATGATTGCGTAAAAACGTTTTTGATGGAAAATTTACTTTATTAGTTTAGCAGAACACTACGTGTGAACACATCGAAAATAACTGCAAATCCACTCAATACTTGTTTTTGAGGGATATTCTGATTCTAAACAGTGAGTTGTAATATGAAATTACACTTTACGGTTTATGAGCATTATTAATATGTCCCACTAACAAAAAAGACGACTGCACCCCTTTCAATAGCTATCGAAGTTATTCACCAATAAGTTTCTATGTAGGCCATAATCGCCTTTTGATTCAGATCATCTCATTTAATCAAAAACTCCCGTGGGGACTAAAGCGATGACCCCCACCTCACCTTTAGTTCGATTGAAGAGCCGGATACAATCGCATTGACCATGACCTGAAAAGGACTAATTTAGGTAAGATTATCGTGGTAATCTCTCACATAGAAAAGTCGTAATTAGACCAAGAAAGGTTAATTGTGTTGCCCCGCGGATCTCAGAACTGTTTGGAACTCAAATCGGATTTCGGCAGGTAAGTATGTGTTCCTGCTGTCAAACGAAAATACATTATCAATTTTTGGGTTACACCAGAATAAATATAAAATCAATCACAAATGAATTCTGCTTCGATTTTTCCAGCGACCTACTAAGCTACTAGAGATTTAATAAATTGGAACTTAGTTCTACGAAGTTGTCTTGCATTCTTTGCTTCGGTGATATGTCTTGGACGGCGTTTACATTCTTTAAATAAACTGGGCAAGTGCGAGTTGTACTCGCACGGGTAAGGTTCCGTCGCATAATATTGATGGATGATTTCTGAATATCAAACGACGTTTCCAAACTATTTCAGTTGAATTTTCTTCTAACTTCAACCCAAATCAACCATTTATTCATAAATTCATGCATCCAAACAAACAAATGTTCATCCCTACATATACCTATATCTCTATCCAAGTTTATCCAACAAAGAAAATCCCTTCCATCATACACATACCCAATCACTGCTCATGCCTGCGGTGTGTGTGTGTTCATTTCTGTTGGGCATTTAGGGGTGAGATCGAAAAGATAACACTCAACGAATAGAGTGGCCGAACACAGCATGAAATTATGTGTGGAAATGAAAATTTGTTTTTATTTTAAATCTTAGATATCTCAAAATTTCAACATAAATCGATATTTTGAAATTTATCATTTCTTAATGCTTACATTGATGTCTTCAAAACTGCGTTTTCAGATCTTCAAAATTCGCATGTCGATGATTGACCGTTTTTGGCCAATATCTCCAAAACCATTAGGCCCAGAATGCTCGCAATGGTTTTAAATGAAAGTACTCAATGAAGCCAAGTTTCTGTGATTTTTCAGATTTTTAAACACTTTGGTTTAGAAATGGCAGGGGGGCACACATTTGAAAAAACTTTGGAGCTCCATATTTTCCAAACGGTATTTTGGATAAAAAAGTGTTGAAAGAAACCTCCACCTCATTTCGAAAGATCTGTCGATTGATATATATTTCGATGGGGAGCGACAATTTTTCAAAATTAATGTCAACTTCACCTGTACTGGAGCCACCTCCAAATGGCCCCACTTTTTAAAATCGCTGCATAGGCAATGACATCTAGGTCTGAAGTACCTAATTCCAAAATTTCATGCCGATATCTTCATAAACTTCGGAGATAAAAAAGTGTGACAGACACGACGGACGGACGGACGGACGGACACACCGAAATTATAAAGGTTCCGTTTTTGTAGACGGAACCTTAAAAAAGGATAAGTGCGAATTACGTCCTCGAGTTAAGTTCCCTTATTTTTGGTAATATTTGAACGGAGTATTTCTAAATTCCAGGCAGCATGTTTTTTAAGGTTCCGTCTACAAAAACGGAACCTTTATAATTTCGGTGTGTCCGTCCGTCCGTCCGTCCGTCCGTCGTGTCTGTCACACTTTTTTATCTCCGAAGTTTATGAAGATATCGGCATGAAATTTTGGAATTAGGTACTTCAGACCTAGATGTCATTTCCTATGCAGCGATTTTAAAAAGTGGGGCCATTTGGAAGTGGCTCCAGTACAGGTGAAGTTGACATTAATTTTGAAAAATTGTTGCACCCCATCGATATATATATCAATCGGCAGATCTTTCGAAATGAGGTGGAGGTTTCTTTCAACACTTTTTTATCAAAAGTACCGTTTGGAAAATATGGAGCTCCAAAGATTTCTCCCCCTGCCATTTCTAAACCAAAGTGTTTAAAAATCTAAAAAAAATCACAAAAACTTGGCTTCATTGAGTACTTTCAGTTAAAACTATTGCGAGCATTCTGGCCCTAATGGTTTTGGAAATATTGGCCAAAAACGGTCAAACATGCGAATTTTGAAGATTTGAAAACGCAGTTTTGAAGACATCAATGTAAGCATTAAGAAATGATGCATTTCAAAATATCGATTTATGTTGAAATTTTGAAATATCTAAGATTTAAAACAAGAAAAAATTTTCATTTTCACACAATTTCATGCTGTGTTCGGCCACTCTATTCGTTGAGTGTTATCTTTTCGATCTCACCCCTAAATGCCCAACAGAAATGAACACACACACACCGCAGGCATGAGCAGTGATTAGGTATGTGTATGATGGAAGGGATTTTCTGTGTTGGATAAACTTGGATAGAGATATAGGTATATGTAGGGATGAACATTTGTTTGTTTGGATGTAAGAATTTGTGAATAAATGGTTGATTTGAGTTGAAGTTAGAAGAAAATTCAACTGAAATAGTTTTGAAACGTCGTTTGATATTCAGAAATCATCCATCAATATTATGCGACGGAACCTTCCCCGTGCGAGTACAACTCGCACTTGCCCGGTTTATTTTTAATTTGAGTCGCTCTAACTGCAGACTGTGGAAATATAGACAGATAAATATGAAATCAGGACTATTCGATTTCAATTAAAATGTGTCTATATTTCAGAAATATGTAAAGGCTAAATAACTAATCCACAATGTACATCTTTCTTTCAAAGGGTTTGGAATTTACAATGAATTAAAATTTATCTTTGTCTTTAAATGTTGGGAACAATTTAAGTTTTAGTCCAATAACGTCTAATAGGTTAGGTTGAGAGGGCTTTATGCTGTTGCCAGCAATTACACCCGGAGGCCGTGGAGGTCCATTGTGTAAGCCCTGTAAGGATTGCATGTTTTCCGAGAATTTAAACAGGATCAGCATGCAATTACCAAAACCACCCCGTTCTAGTTAATAATCACCCCGATCATGAAAGGCGTTTTACTAAAACGACAAAAGGCGTTTTAGGAAGCGAGTCACTTTTTAGGCGTTTTAGTATCGGTATAACGAACCTTAATCGACTCGAGTCTATGTTCCACATACATTCCACAACTGAGCTGACTGTCAATCTGAAGTTTCAAATTATTAAATTATTTTGTTTTCACAAATTCAATCGAAATAAACATATTTGTTTTTTTTGTTTTTGTGTGGGTTATTAGTGTTTATTAATGAAATTACTCTGTGGAATCAATGTTTTGATTAAAATAATAAATAAATAAATTAAAATAAATATGGACGCACAGCATTTCTATGGCAATTGATTGTAGTAGTTACGATAAGGTCGATGGTGAAAGTCCTGCATCGCCAGAAAGGGAGAAGGTTTCCATTATATTTGAGCCACTTGTGCTTTTTGTTGATGTATAATTAAAATTTTAAGTAGATAGAATAAAGTGCTTGTTTCGGAGTAATTTGTTTCGTTTCGTTTAAAGTGAATATCATTGCAATCAACTAATCAATGTTGCTTAAAAATGTTTGTGTGAATGGTTCCCCTCCTGTAGCTTCGCAATCGTTCTTGTTCTGCACAAGTTTCTTGCTCACTTTAAACTTTAGATCACGCCAAATCTATTAATTACAATTTTATAAACTTTTTTAATCAAATTTAACTTATACCTTTTGCCATTCTTTTTCATCTTTTACAGATATCTCTAAACTATTCTAAAGTCCTGCTACCTCCTTCCACCCAGTTTTGGTTGGAAATGTTTGAAGAACACTTCTTTTGAAATTCGTTGTTAAATTTGCATTTTCCTTCATCAGTTCAAGCAGCCGTTTTGTTTGTTTTGGGCCAATATTTGAATCCTTGAAATCAATAATTAATACAAAACACATTCTTACACCATTTCAATTAAATGATTGAAAAAAATCGAGTTTTTACATGATTTTCCATACGAGGTGTTAACAAAATCCATATTGACTTCTTTTGTCGTTTTACTTGGCGTTTTAGTATACTAAAAGGTGCCGTGAACCAAGGCCATATGAAATAACGCCACAATGGCTTTAATTCACTTTCAAATTGGAACTAAAGCCATATGGCGTTAGTTCGTTTAAGAAGTGGCCTTAGTTCTCATTTGAAATAGAATTAAAGACACTCGCATCAATCTCAATAATTTACATTAGTTACATGGTCCTAAGAAATGAGGTACAAACTTGTAGAAAAAAAATCCATGATTTGCATAAGTTAAAAGAAAATAAATACAATCAAACTCGCACTTACTCCAAATTGCATATGTGGCCAAGCAGGGGGGTATGGCAGCATGGCCCCCCATACAAACCTCATATGTATGTATGCATGTAAGGGGCAAGGGAGGTAAGTTGGTTGGAAACTTAACGTGGTCCGATCATGGTGTGACATTGGACAGATAACGCGGTTTAGAGCTCAAACACATTGTATGGCATTAGTTTACATTCGAAAGTGAACTAACACCATATGGCGTTAGTTCAATTTCATGTATGGCTTTAGTTCCAATTTGAAAGTGAATTAAAGCCATAAGTGGATTATGGCGTTAATTCACTTTCAGGTAGGCCTTCGTTCACGGCACCTGGACTGACCTGTAGACGCACTATCTCTCCAATACCAAATTGATCACACGACAGCGCATCTCCTTGCCGAAATCCGGTGCAGGTTTCAAAAGGCTCAGAAGTCCTTGAGCCGAACTGCACGGTGCATGTGTGTTAGCGTGGTGCGACACAACCGGATCAGTTTTCCCGGGATCCCGAATTCGGCCATCGCTTCGAATAGTTCCTTGCGATGAATGCTGTTGTATGCGGCTTTAATATCGATAGAAAGATTATGCGTATCGATTTGAAACTCGCTGATCTTCTCCAGGATTTGCCTTAGTGTGGAGATTTAGTCTATAGTCGATTTGCCTGGCCGGAAGCCGCATTGGTACGTGCCGATTAGTGCGGTTCAAAACGGCTTTAGACGTTCACACAGTACGCTGCACAGGATCTTTTAGGCGACGTTGAGCAGGCAAATACCTCTATAGTTGTTGCAAGAGGTAGGATCACCTATTTTGTGGATGGGTCATATGGAGCTGATA